>JASXTE010000007.1:8252500-9507500 GCA_030280995.1 Hemileia vastatrix
AGGCATCAGTTTTAATTTATAGTCTTGATCCACTGAAGCAAGTGCTTTTCAGATACTACACTTCCTCCAGCTCCAGAATCCAGAACAAATTCAATTCTGGTTCCATTGATCAAGACTGGTTCTTTGAGAGTGGCAATAACAGTTGAGCTATCCTTAATGTTCCTTATGATCTCAGCATCCTCAACTGTAGATAAATCATTATTATCAATATCAATAGTATTTAAATAATGAATATCTTCTTCCAGCATCTAGATTTCTTTTTGAGATTCATATGAAATATTGCTGGCACAATCACTTGAAGTATCATCCAGTGCTATTGTGTCATCAGCCTGCTCCTCAGTTTGTTCAACAAGATTTATCCTCTTGTCACAAACATGGACTTTCTTCCAATTCTTGTTGCACTTGAAGCAAGTGTTTGTTGCATACTTTTTAGGTGCAACAGGGGCAGAAGGTTTACCAACCTTTTCCAGAGGTTTCTGTTGGTAAGTGGAGGATTTCTCCAAAGGGGTCCTAGGAATGAATCTTTGAGCATCATACTTGAAGTTTAGAAGGATCTCATTACAATTATTAATGAAGGAAGAAGGCTCTCTGGAGAGCTCAGTCCTGGCCACTATCAAGTCTCTCAAAGACATTGGTAATTTATAAAGGATCCTGTCCTTCCATAACTCAAACTCTATATTTGGGTCCATTGCCCTCAAAATTTTTACAATTTTCATTAAGAACTCAATAGGTTTATCAGTAGAAGAGCTATATCTAGTCTCCTCATACTGCCTTTGTTGAGCCATCCTAAACTTGGAGCCACCAAATTGTGTTTTAATCAATTTTTTCCAATCTTACCATGAGTAGTCATTCCTATCCAGTAGAACAGATTCATACCACATTAGGGCTACATTGGTAAAGAAATAAATTAACTTAGACACAATTTCCTCATCTGGGAGTTTTTAAGAATTTTTTAAGTTATCAATTCTGCTAATGAATTGCTGCCAATCAGAAGAAGAATCACCATCAAATGTTGGGTACTGGTCAAGTTTGGGCCAATTATTTTGATTTGAAGGATCCTCCTTAGTATTAGCTTGTTTCTGAGTAAGAAGAAGCTGTAACTTCTCCAAATGTGCAGTGATCTCATTGTTTAATAATTCTGTAGAAGATCCTGGTGCATCATCAATTTTTGATGGAAAATCAGTGGTATCAACAGGCATTTCTCAATCTAATTTTACTTTAGATGAACTAGCAACAGGTAAACTTGGAAAATCCTGTACCATATGTTCCTTCAAAGAAGTTTCAGAATATTTTTGATCATTAAACAATGAATTCAATTTTTCTTCAATGGTTGTTAGTCTGGTTTTCACTCTTGGAAGACTAGATAAACTCTCATTGATTGTTGCAAAAGATAACTGGGTTTTATTTTGAAAAGATGAATAATGATCACTCAATCTTTTTAGGTTCATCTTATCTACCTCTAGCTCCAGGAAACAGGTAGATACAGTATCTTGCAGTTTAGACAAATCATTTATAATATTTTGCCATAAAGCAACTTTCTTTTCATGGGTTGCTTTGTTATGAAACAAATCATCATAAACTCTCTGTAACTCACTCCTCAATGCTTAATAACCCTGTTCAGTTAACAAACTATTGTATTTCTGAGTCAATTGCACATTGTTCATTATATGATTTTGTTTAGCAATAATATCCCTCAAATGTTAATCATTAATTTTAGCTACATCTGGAGTGTTTCTCAATAAGGAAACAGAGTAACTTTCCAGATTCTCATAAAACTCAGGCTCAAGTGTTTCATCAATAATAGCCATATCAGGATTTATCATTGAAGTAGAAATTAGAACTAAAGGATTATATACATTAAAAATTTGAGCAATTTGTCTACTGTTCTCAGCCTCTACAGGTCTCACAGTCTCATCTCCTCTTCCATAATCACCTGAAGGAACTGAATCAGTTACAATAAATGGTACTTGAGATTTAATAGAGGGGCTTACCATGGCTTGGGAAAGACTGGGAAGTGATTTTTCTTTCTCCTTCTTACTCCTTGATAGGGATGAGGAGGTGTTGGATTGAACTGATTTTTTCTTGAAGGACCTGCCTGAGGTGCTTGTTGTTGTTGCTGTTGGGACAGATAATCCCACTGGGTGTTCAGCCAATCCCACTTCCACTTTGAGACTTCCACCTTTTCTTGTTTCTGGGAGGCCAGTTGTTGAAGGGCTTTTAGAGGAAGAGGTTTCTTCTTCTCTTGAAGAAAATGTTGAGATACTACTAGAATACCGTTACTTTATACCCTAAGTTATTTATATATATACATATACATTTGAAGCATTACCGATTATCACTATTTATATGCATACCCTAACTTGAGTACATTTAAGAATGACCGCTCACTCCCCTGAGTCGGCATTCACTCCTTTCTCTTATTAACTTAACACTTCCTCGTTGCTCACCTTTTCTTCTCTCTTAGTTTCTGTCCTATCTTATCTTTCTTTGCCCTCTGTCCTCTGTCGTCCTCTGTCCTCCCTTGTCCCACTCTGTCCACTGTCCTCTGTCCATTGTCCTTAAGTCCTTATTTATCTAACGTTATCTTTCTTCATTATTATCAGGTAACAAGTAGGTGCTCTACGACTGCAATGCATTCACTCCTTTCTCTTATTAACTTAACACTTCCTCGTTGCTCACCTTTTCTTCTCTCTTAGTTTCTGTCCTATCTTATCTTTCTTTGCCCTCTGTCCTCTGTCGTCCTCTGTCCTCCCTTGTCCCACTCTGTCCACTGTCCTCTGTCCATTGTCCTTAAGTCCTTATTTATCTAACGTTATCTTTCTTCATTATTATCAGGTAACAATTTCTGTCCTATCTTATCTTTCTTTGCCCTCTGTCCTCTGTCGTCCTCTGTCCTCCCTTGTCCCACTCTGTCCACTGTCCTCTGTCCATTGTCCTTAAGTCCTTATTTATCTAACGTTATCTTTCTTCATTATTATCAGGGTTATGGGCCCAGCGCCCCTGCATTAAATCCAAACTGGCAACTCCCTTATCCATCAACACTGCTGCTTCTTCACCTACCTCATCACACACAGCGAGTCCCGGAATGGCTTCAGCATCAGAGCAAATTCCTGTACCAAACTTTTCATATCTTCAAGACTCATCTAACTATTCCGAAATCAAAGGTATCGAGAAGCTAAATGATAAAAATTACAGTACGTGGAAAACGGACATCAAATATGCACTTACTGTACGAAATCTGGATCAATTCCTAATTGAGGATAGTCCAGTTCCCACCGATCCTGATCTCTTAAATATTTTCAATATTCGCCAAAGACAGACTAATACTATAATCAAGATGTATATGGACAGACCTAATCAACACAAATTTATAGTGGACGATGATCTAGTGGAGCCTGCTCAACTATGGAAACGAGTCAAAGATCACTATGCCTCCAAGTCGAGTCAGAATTGTTCATTCGTAGTAAGTCAACTTTTCAAGATTAAATTTACCGAAAGTAACCTACTCGCTGCAATGAACGACTTCAGAGGAACTATGAAACTTCTCAGAGAAGTAGCACCTGATCTTTTTAAAGAAAACATCCTCTCGTATATCATGGGCAACTATGTTCTAAATTTACTTCCTGAATCATACCAAACCGCCGCAACCATCATATTGAGCAAGTATGACATTACAAATCAAAGGCCCACTATCGAAAATATTTTCTCGGACATTGAAACTGAAATCACTCGACGAAAAGCACTCAACCTGACGACTACTGGCAATGTCTTGGCAGTGGACTCCAGGGCAAAACCTTTATGTACAAGAGGTAAACACAACCCATTGGCACCACACTCCGAGTCATCCTGTTTTCAACTCTATCCAGAAAAGAGGGACGAATTTCTAAAAAGGAAGAAAGAAAGAGAAAATCAAAGTAGTAATAACTCAAACAAAGCTCTATCCGTTTTTGACGATCTACCAAGGAATCATGCCATTTTGGACAGTGGCGCTTCCTTTTCGATCTTCAATAATCAAGACTTCTTCAACTCTTATCGCAATTCTAAAACTTCGTTGTCAATGGCTAATGGTGATGAGCTAACTGCCCTTGGACAAGGCAAAGCTCAATTTTCATCAAAATTTGGACATAACTTTTGCATTGACAACGCACTATATGCCCCCACCGTCAAAGCTAATCTCATCTCACTGGTCGACATCCTACAAGATGGCTGGTATATCATTAACGACAAAGGACAATTCAAGATCAAAAACAACAACTCCACCCTTGTTGAGTGCTCCTCCGAGGGTCGAATACTTACTTTTCCTTTAGTCAAGAATCGACTACATCATCCCATTAATAACGTTACTTCAATGGACGACAGACTGAAACTCCTTCACCATAACTATGGCCACCCCAATAACCAAACCATGGAGAAGCTTTTCCCAGGTTTGAATTTTTCTAAATTTACTTGTAAAACTTGCGCATTGGCCAAGGCTCACGTACTGCCTTTTTCTGGGACCTTTCCGACTCCTGAAAATCCACTCGACGTCATTCACATGGACTTGTGCGGTCCAATAACTCCCGAATCCAAAGGTGGAAAATCTTATTTCTTCCAAATAGTCGATGGGCACTCTCGATTTAGACATGTTCAATTCCTCCAACTAAAATCCGAAACCTTTGAATCCTACAAAGACTTTGAAACTCTGGTTGAGAATCAATTAGAACGAAAAGTCAAATGTATTGTTTCTGACAACGGAGGGGAATTCGTCAATTCATCAATGAAAAATCATGTCAAGAAGAAAGGTATTGTTCATTTCCGTACTGCTCCCTATACCCCGCAGCAAAATCCCATTGCTGAGAGAGGGAATCGCTCAATTGTTGAAAAGGCAAAATGCTTACTCATTGAATCTGGCCTAGATTCGCATTGGTGGGCTGAAGCTGTCAACACTGCCACTTATCTACTCAATATACTCCCGTCCTCAGCTCTAGAAAATAACAAGACCCCATGGGAGCTTTGGCACAAAAATTCTAAAACGCCATCAAATTTACACCCCTTTGGCTCCGACGTGATCTACAACCTACAAAAACATAAACGTCTGGGCAAATTTGAAAAGAGTGGAGAAGAAGGCATATTCTTGGGATATTGTGAAGGACATATTAATTATCGGATTTATTCTCCTGAAACCGATTCAATAATTACAACTCACGATGTTAGATTTTTGAACACCTTTACTTTGTCACGCAA
The DNA here is from genome assembly GCA_030280995.1 of Hemileia vastatrix. Classification (NCBI taxonomy): domain Eukaryota; kingdom Fungi; phylum Basidiomycota; class Pucciniomycetes; order Pucciniales; family Zaghouaniaceae; genus Hemileia; species Hemileia vastatrix. The sequence goes on from JASXTE010000007.1 coordinate 8,257,724, forward strand.
GATATCTAACGGAGAATCGATCGAAACGTTACAATTCCCCGATTTGTCTCTTGACCTTAGCTTCAACTTCAATTCTGTGGATGAAAACATACCTGATGACGAGCCTGTTCAAGACCCTACATCCCCTATTTACGAAGTCCCAGTAATGGAAAAAATCACTCCCAATCAATCCATTCCTAAACACTATACTTACGTACCTGAGAATATCAAACCTTCAAAAGAGATATCCTCCAAAATCGATACTTCTAACATCCTATCCACAAAACGCCGAGCCAATGTTGCCTGCATGATCGTAAATCCATTCGATACTCCACAAAATTACTATCAAGCTGTTAATTCTCCTGAAAGTGATGAGTGGGTCAAAGCCATTAATTCTGAACTATCTAGCATTCATAATCACGATGTGTGGGAAGAAACTCCAATTCCTTCCAATAATCACTTAATCGGCTCAACGTGGACCTTCAAAAAGAAGACTGATTCTGAAGGAAATGTTATCAAGTACAAGGCAAGGTTATGTGCACAAGGCTTCTCTCAAATCGAAGGAATTGAATATAATGAAACATACGCTCCAACTGGACGACTTGCCACTCTACGCTTCTTACTTGGCCTTGCTGCCTATAAAGACTGGGATCTATGTCAGATGGACGTAAAATCAGCATTTCTTCATGGCCATTTAGAGGAAGACATATATCTTCGATTCCCAAATGGCTATACTTCAAAAAACCCTAACGGCTGCCTTCATCTCAAAAAGTCACTTTATGGACTAAAGCAGAGTCCACGCTGCTGGTATCATAAACTAGCCAATTTCTTCACCAGTATTGGATTCAAGGCTAGTCTTGCCGATCCTTGTCTGTTTTACAACAGTGACCCCAGTCAACCATGCTACGTCTTTATTCATGTTGATGATCTTATTATCGGTGGCACTTCCATCGATGACTTCAAGAGCAAAATCTCGCAAGCCTTTGACATCGATGACCAAGGAAACTTGAATTGGGTCTTAGGTATGAAAGTGGTAAGGGATCGTTCTAATCGCACTGTCACTCTCACTCAACAACTCTATATACAAAAACTGTTAAATGAATTCAATCATGTCAACTGTCGCACAGTCACCACCCCTCTTGTTCCAAATTCTCAATTCACAAACAATAAAAGCACCAAACTAACCAATATCTTCAATTATCGACGAGCTATTGGTCTACTCAATTATCTTGTTCTGTGTACACGTCCTGACTTGGCCTTCGCAGCAAGTTCTCTTGCCCAATATCTTAATGAGCCAACTGATGAGCAAATTGTAGCATTCTTTCACATTCTCCGTTACCTTCAATTGACCAAGAACTTTGGTTTGACTCTAGGCAATGTGTCAAATTTCTCACCAGACACACTATCAGGATATGCCGATTCGGATTATAATAAGTCACCCGACTCGAAATCGACTTCCGGCTCATTGGTCTTTCACTTAGGACTAATCAGTTGGCGTTCTTGCAAGCAACAATCGGTCTCCTTGTCCACTTCTGAATCAGAATACTACGCTATGACTGAGTGTGGACAAGACTTGTTATGGGCGAAGGAACTGTTTAACGATTTCTCAATTCCGCTTAACTCAACTATCTTATACGGGGATAATCAAGGCGCCATCAATCGTGCTCTAAATCCCTTATATCAACATCGTACGAGACACATCAATACTAAAGTGTGTTGGTTACGTGAATTAGTCAAGAATCAAGAACTAGTTATTAATTATATACCTACTAATCTTATGATTGCAGACATCCTTACTAAATCATTATCTAGAATCAAGCATCATGAATTTCTTAATAATCTTAATTTAAAATCCTTGCCGTCTTGAGCACGGGTGGGTGTTGAGATACTACTAGAATACCGTTACTTTATACCCTAAGTTATTTATATATATACATATACATTTGAAGCATTACCGATTATCACTATTTATATGCATACCCTAACTTGAGTACATTTAAGAATGACCGCTCACTCCCCTGAGTCGGCATTCACTCCTTTCTCTTATTAACTTAACACTTCCTCGTTGCTCACCTTTTCTTCTCTCTTAGTTTCTGTCCTATCTTATCTTTCTTTGCCCTCTGTCCTCTGTCGTCCTCTGTCCTCCCTTGTCCCACTCTGTCCACTGTCCTCTGTCCATTGTCCTTAAGTCCTTATTTATCTAACGTTATCTTTCTTCATTATTATCAGGTAACAAGTAGGTGCTCTACGACTGCAATGCATTCACTCCTTTCTCTTATTAACTTAACACTTCCTCGTTGCTCACCTTTTCTTCTCTCTTAGTTTCTGTCCTATCTTATCTTTCTTTGCCCTCTGTCCTCCCTTGTCCCACTCTGTCCACTGTCCTCTGTCCATTGTCCTTAAGTCCTTATTTATCTAACGTTATCTTTCTTCATTATTATCAGGTAACAATTTCTGTCCTATCTTATCTTTCTTTGCCCTCTGTCCTCTGTCGTCCTCTGTCCTCCCTTGTCCCACTCTGTCCACTGTCCTCTGTCCATTGTCCTTAAGTCCTTATTTATCTAACGTTATCTTTCTTCATTATTATCAGAAAAGACTCTATGTTTCTTACCTTGTCTTATAGACAGTCTATCCTTGACCTCAGCTTGAGTTTTTCTGTCCTCAACTCCTTGATGTGAGTAGAGGAATTTTTTACCTGCTGATTTAAGGGCATCTTTTTTATCTTGAAGCCTTTGGGAAGCTCTTCTGGGGGGTTTATTGAAGGTTTTTGTTCCTGGGCATTTGTCTCTACCAGAATCTCCACTTCCTCCATTTCCACATCCTGATTGGTTCAATGATTTATTAATTTGAGCTAGTTTTGTAGTTGAATGAGAACTCACAGAAGTAGCCTCATCATAATCAATAAGATCCAGTTCATCTTCACGTGCAGCAGAAAAACATTGGCCAGTCGTTGTTTTAAATCTAACCTGAAGTGAGGGAAAGAAACAATAAGATGAATAAGTTTTATTTTTGCTTTTTTAAAAGAAAAATAATAATAAAAAGAATATAAAATTCATCAGGAAAAAAATCAACTGAAAATGATAATCAATTATTTATTAATTCAAAATCATCTTATAACCAGGATTTAAAAGAAATCAACTGAAGAAATAAAAATTAATTTTAATTTAACATATTTATTTATGATAATTATCAGGATTTAAATCAACTGAAAGATATTTAATTACCGGTACTCAATGTCAACTGAAATAATTTAATATAGTTTATTTTTTATTAATTATTAAATATTTATTGTCAGGACAATTTGTCCACTGGAACAAAAAAAATTTTTTTTAATTTATCTGGACAAAGTCAACTGAAAATTACAATTAATTTTAAAAAAATAAAAATTCATTACTTCTAGGACTAAGAACACAATTGCTCTATCTTTGTCAACTAGGAAAATAAATAAAAATAAATAAATTTCAATTTACCAGACACCTCCCCCTGTAAAATGAGCAAATTAATGCCACTTACAGAGTGCTGAGTAAAAGGAAATACGTAGAGTATGAAGAGTGCAAAGTGACCCATGAATAGTAATCAATAATTACCACAAAATATATAACTATTAGTTAGTATATTAGCCTAAGTTTTGGAGCGCGGTTTGATTCCCGTTCACAGCAAAAAAATAATTCACATGATATATGACGTTTGTTGTTTTTGTCGTCCACTCCTCCTTACAGGTACCTCAATGGCAATGGTCCCACGGTCTCCGGTCCTCAAAATAACGATGCGCCCTTGATGATTCAGAAAGGTTCCCAACTTTCAAGAGGTCTTTCAAGTCTAGAAGGTTTTATAGGGAGGTCCAATGGCGGTAACAACATTTTTTTAAGGGATTCAAACTCAGGTAAGTATTTTCATATCTTCAAGATTATTTAATCAACAATAAGAGGTAAAGAGGTGGATTATTATTAAATTAATGTATTACATTTACGTTTAATGTAAATACTAAGGCAATTAATAAATAGTAATAAAAGGATTGAAAATAGTTTTAATAAAATATGTAAGTAATGAATGAATAAAAAACAACCAAGATAGAGGCGTTATATAGGCAAAGGAGGGACAAACCATGGAAATGAAATTCTAAAAACAGTAGTATGAGAGAGAGAGAAAAAGAATATTCCAGAAGGAGTATTTCAAATAACAAAGTTGTTCTAAAAAGAAGGCGTCAAAAAGATGTATTTTAAAGATGTATTTACAGAGTATCACAGAAATATATAACTTTATTTAATATTTACTGTAGAAGTCAATTCTAAATAAGAAATTTGAATTTTTTGTATATATTTATTTTTATTTGAATATTAAAATTTTATTATAATTCAAAAATCTATTTTTTAATATAAAATTTTATTTCTCCTAACCTGTCAATGAGCACGGTGTTAGAGAAAAAATATAAGGGACATTTTATATCTAATTTTAATTATTCATTTAATTTTTCCATTCTGTAATTAGTTAATTTATTACAGGTAATTTTAATGTAACTAATTTATTAAAATAATTAAAATAATAAGGTGTGGCTTCATTCAGTAAATAATTAATTATTTTACTGGGTAAGTCTAGTAGCCTGGCTGACACTGGTACTATACACAAAGCACTGTATGATAGCTATTCTTTCCCTCAAGTCTCAAACACTTTCTTGGCCAGCTCCACAACAGTGACTTAAATCCTCTTAAGTAATACAAGTTGAAGGTTTCCCTGGCTGTGTTTGTTTTGTTGATGGTGAAACTATACCATTGAGTCAAAAGCCTGCAAAAGATGGTAGCCATTATTTTTATCAGAAAAAAAGGTTTCTTCAAAATGTTCTCCAATTTTTTTATAATTCTTAAACTAAACTTTTATCTTGTTTATAGATACTCTATTGCCATTAAACTGGTGTGTGATGTCAATAAAAATTTTATTGGTTTTCATAGTGGCTGCCCTGGCTCATGTCAAGACTCTTCTGTTTTTGAAAGAATGAGGATTTCTCAAAATCTTGAATAATACTTTGACAAATCTCAGTACCTCCTTTCAGACTCAGTGTATGCAAGTGGAAAGTACATTATACCTGCTTTCTGAGTTTTAACTTTAGGAAATGACCCAAAACATTATTTAATTATCACCTGGAATAATCAAGAGTAAATATTGAAAATTTTATTGGAATTCCAACAGGAAGATTTTCTATTTTCTGGTGTAGAAAGACTCTTACAGTCACCTTGCTGTAAGCAGAATCCAAGAGAGTTGAAGAAACCAGAGAAACCACTGTCCCGTTAAGTAAAAAATGGGTGTTCAATTAACTAAGAAAAAAAGTCTACTTGATGAGAAAACATTTTTTGAGTGGTTGTATTATTTTAATTTAGGATGAGTGGGACCTATTTTGAAATAAAGAAAAACTGAAATACAACTTAAAGTTACACCAGAGAAAAGTTACTTAAAAGAGAGTGATTTAATGATTTTATTAATTATAATTTTATTATAAAAGTGTGGAATTTGATTTGGAAAGGATGAGAGCTATCAAATTGTATCCTATATGTTAGTATTTGTATAAGGTAATGTTGAATTGTGTTAAATATTGTTAAATTATAAAATAGGGGTATCAGTTCTGGCAAATCCAGTTACAAATCAGCACTTAGATTTGACCAAATCAACACTTACATAATTGTGGATTTCTGAAACACGCTATTCCAAACACTGGTGGATTTCAAATTTAGATAAGTCACTTATTTCACTCAAATCTGCACTTTCTCAACCAAAAGTGCTTGTTTCACCATACAGCCCATTTCACTTATTTGTCTGCATCCTCTCATTTTTACACAGCACTCTTCATAATAACACTTCATAAATCAAAAAATTGTACATCATTTACATTTTTATACCATATAAGAGTCATTACTTACTCACTCTCAAACTGTGATAAGCTTCATCAAGCAATGACTTTCATAGCTCTTGATCTCCTCTTGGACTCTGATTTCAATTCTGATTCTGATCTTGAATAAAATTTTCTTTTTTTATTAAAAATGGCCAGGAAATGTTACCTTCTTTGTAGAAAGCCTCAAGTACTTCATACCCCACAGTACACCATTCAAACACTTTGCAACCTATCTTTACCCAGCTTTAGGCAGTTTTTCATGACTTCTCACAAATATTTTCTTAAATTTCTTGAGATGATTCAAGACCACCCCATCTTTCACAATACTTTTCAAGAACCACAACATGATCCTTCATTTCACTCAGCCATTACAATATGTGGTTTGGATTCCAGTGGTGATGGAGCTGCCTTGAAATGGTTGGAGAATGTCTTTGATTTAGGGTATGGTTTTTTTAACACTTATACAAAACAATGCATCAATGCTATCAAATCCTTTGAATCTCAACTTCTCACTTTTACAACAAAAGAAGAATGACTTGAATCATCTCAGGTTATGAAAGTAGAGTCTCTCCCAGGATGTATTGGTTTTTTTGGTGGTACTACTATTCCTTTGAGTCAGAAACCTGAAAAAGGTGGAAAAAATTACTTTGACAAATAAAAGAGGTTTCTTATTTGAAATCTGATTTATTATTTCAACTATATCTTCTCTATAGATATTCAATTTCTTTTCAGCTTATATGTGACATCAACAAAAAAATTATCTCTTTCTTTGCTGTTTATCCTGGATCATGTCATGATCCTTACTTCTTTCAAAGAATGAAAATTTCAAAAGAACCTGAAAATTCTTCAATGAAGATAAGTATCTTCTGGAAGATTCTGCTTATGCAAATGGAAAGTATGTGCTTCCTGATTTTGGGGGAGCAGCATCAAAATACAGTCAAAATGCCAAGTTCAACAATTATTTGGCAAAGTCATGAGTCTGTATTGAAAATTTTATTGGAATCTTGAAAGGTTGTTTTTCCATTTTAAGGGAATTAAGAAGCTCTCTAAGAAATAAATCTGAAATGGAAGCAGTGATAAACTTAATTCTGTGTTGCACTATACTTCATAACCTACTTGCTGACCTCAAAGATCAATGGTTAGAGTGGTATGAAGATGAGGTAGTTGAAACACCTCCCATTATATCCAACACTTCCATTTCTCAAACCACTAGCATAAGGGAAAGATTATTCCAATCACACTAGCATACTGGGATATTTAACAATTTATTCTTAAATTATTATAAATTTATTTCATTTTTATATACTATTACTAACTTCTTTTGATTCACAAATCTTACTTTCCACTGGGATATGCTCCATTATTATGCCAATAATACTCCAAAATTTCTCAATACAACCCTTTTAATTTTTTCACACTCTTCAAATAATCAAGATGCATGTATTACTCACTTGTTTTTAAATTTTATTTTTGCATATTGACTTTTATTTTGAAATTTCAGTGAAAGTCTCTTTTCCCCTGTCTCATTTGTTTTTGTTCACCACCTCAACATGAAATTGCATTTTTTCATCTTTTTCATAATTTTTTAGTCTTTCTTTTTTCTTTCATCCCTCATATCCTTTTTCTCCTCTCCTCAAACATCCCTCAAAGAATTTGAAGTCTATTTTTTTCTCAACTCAACTCTCCTGGTAAGTCATTTTTTTCTTTTTCTTTTTATATTTGCTAATTGTTAATTTTTTTCAATTTTTTTTATCTCATTTTCTGGTAAGTGGTTTTGCTTTTCATTTTCTGGGTAAATTTAGCTTTTTTTTTCTCTCCCTCTTTAATCTCTTTTTTCTCTTTCCATCTTTCTCTTTATCTAAAATGAATAATGTAATTTATTTTATTTTACTCTAATTTTTTCCCTGGGATTTTTAAATCAAATTACTTTCAGTTTAGAATTTACTTTTAAGTAAAATATAATTTAAAAAATTTTACAAGCTAAATTATTAAGGTCTTTTATTTTAAATTATGTGAGTTTTTTCAATTTTTAATTTTGTGGGTTTAGAAAAATAACCAGTACTTTTTTCAAAAAAAATTATCTTTTTCTTCAGATTTTTCCATTACTTCTTTCTCATCTTCTTTAACTTTGGTATCATCTTCCACATTTTCAACTTATTTTCAATCATCATCTAATACATTATAAAAAATAAATGAAAATGGAGATCAAAAAAAAGATATTTAAAAAAGAAAATTCACTTGGGTAGTATTTTTTTCCATATTTCAAACATTAATTTATCTAAAACTAAAGTGGAAAAAAAACAAGTACCCAAATAAATTACTTGAAGATATTAAATATCTAACTCACTATGGAGACAATTGAGTATTAGAAGTTATTAGTAATTTTTTAAGCCTTGATTTATTTTGGAATTTCACTCATTTGATGGTGTAAAAAATGAATCCTGTAATAAAATATCCAATCTCATCTCTACACTATATCAAATGGCTTTTTTTTGCTTACAAATTGTCACACGCCACGTGACACTCGAAGCGAAATTAACTCAATAAATCAATAATATCAAGTCCTAAATCTATACTCGAAGCGCAGAAAGCAATTCTCCATAGCAACTGCGATTTTCCTTTGTGTACTGCTATTTAACTGCGCTAGCCTAAACTCTAAATCTAAATTAGTCAATCTCCCAATAGGGTACCTTAGTCCTTTTCAATAAGCGACGCACAGTGCTAGGATCAACAAAATAGTATAGTAGTAGTTTTTTTCCATTAAAGTTTTGTTAATTAATTAAAAGGGGCAAATTGAGCATGAACGGATATTTAGTAGAGAGGGTCTAAGTGTATGTTAGTAATGGTCAATGGAATGGGAATACTGCGATGGAAGGGAGGTCAATGCGAGGAGGAACAAAGGATATAAAAGGAGTTGGGTATTTGGTTCGATATTCCTTAGAATTAAATTATAATATCGTATTTACATTAATAGTGGTAAATCCTTAAAAGTTAAACCATTGTTATTGTATCTTTCTTTTACCTTCTCAAATATTCATTTCTAAATCCTAAATCTTTGATTATTGAGTTTCCAACCCTTCGTGAGATTTTAAGAATTATTATTACCTTGGAACTAGTTTATAATTCTTCTCGATCGAACCTCAAACCTATAGCTATTACTTTGAGTGACCTTCGAATCATTCCTCTGTGCTTCGAAGAAGTTTCTAAAATCCCTCATCTCACTTACAGGAACATCCTCGACCTTGTGCGTAGGTCGTCCGGTGACAGTATAATTTAATTCTCCGTAGTTCTCATTCTTTGCACTACTACGTCCTTTTAGGTGTTTCTAAAATTTTAAATGGCACCTGTTCAACGCACTCCTCCTACGGGCGCTACTACTAGAGCTCGCGCTAGAGGCAGGCCAACAGCCACAAGGTCTGTTTCTTGCACTCACTCTTTGGAACCACTCGACCTTAGGGAACGGCAACATTCAGTTCAATCTGTAGAAGACATTCCACAAGATTTTGAGGATTCTAGTGATGAAGAAGAAGGAGAGGATACAATGCATGAGGCACCATCCGCCCCTGCCAATCACCCTTCTGGCCAATCCTCAGAACCGGGACCATCTAACTCTCTGGAAGATTTCATGAGACTTTTTATGAAAACCCTTTCAAATCCAACGTCTTCAGAGGGATCTAAGTTCAAAACTCCTTCTATGAAATCTCCTGACAAATTCGACGGAGATCACCCCAACAGATTGCGACCCTTCTTGCAAACCTGCAAGCTACTGTTCCATAATGACCCTCGAACCTTTAACAGCGACCGATCAAAGGTTGTTTACGCTTCTTCATTCCTAGCCGGAAAAGCAGCAAGATGGTTCAAACCTTATCTACTCATGCTTTCTTTGACAGAAACCCACTTACTTATCAATAATTGGGAAAAATTCGAGGACCAACTTTTTACGTTGTTTGGGGACCCTAATGAAACGGACAACGTGGAAATTGAACTTGATTTTCTTCGCATGAGTGATAATGGTAAAGCTTCTGAATATATCTCGAACTTCAGAGCACTTCAAATTCGAGTAGGTTGGAATGATGCTGCCCTTAAGTATCATTTCAAGAAAGGACTTCCTTCAAGGATTCTAGATCAATTAAATCTTCACGGTCAGAAGATGACTACTTTAACGGACTTAATGGATCAAACCCTCGAACTTGACGGTGTTTATCAAGGACGACTTCAACATCGTCGATATGCCAACAAATCTCAAGGCCTAAATTTTAAATCGGGACCTTCTTCACACCCACGACCAAATCAATCCTCCTCGACTCAATCCAAACCCAATAAGGGAAAGGATAAACCTCGACCAAAAGGCTCGACCCCAGGCGATATCAGCAAAGTACTGGATCCTAAAGGGGAACTTAAAGAAGCTGAGAGGAAGAGACGAGCAGATAATGGGTTATGTATGTATTGTGGGGGTAAGCACAAGTTGGAAGACTGTGTAAAGTTGAAGGAAAGAGAAGGTACTAGTTCGAAGTCAAAAAACTAATAGATAGTTTACTTGTGTGCAAAGCAAACTATCTTATCTCTCCCAGTGCACAGAACCTCCATGTCTTAAGGACTGGAGTTGCCTTAAACCGCTTGAGATTCATTCTTTTTAAGGAGGATATCCCCTTCAGTTGTCTTATAGACTCTGGAGCTTCAATTTCTTTTGTTAGTTTATCTTTTGCCGAGAAGCTTCAACTAACATTTACAGATATCGATCGAACTCCCATCTATTTGGTTGAATCAGAGGAACCCAAATATTGGGTAAGTAAGAAAGTTTTATGGGTTTTCAACTTTCCGAATTTTCCCCCCTTCGAGTGGGAATTATCAGTCTTGGATGCCCAAAGGATGGACGATACCATTCTTGGCCATGACTTTTTAACGCATTGGAATCCCGAAATTGATTGGACTAGGGGATTGATCACCCCACGCTCTAAGTATATTTCTGATTCTTCAATGCAGGTCAATAGGGAGTTAAACAACCCGCCTGACAACGTCCTGCTAGAGGACAAGTCTCTGCCAGATGACTTGCAAGCATCTGATCCTTCTTTAAATGAGCAATTGGCTAACCCTTCTAGATCGATGACTTCACTCGAAGAGGATTTAAATTGCCTCGAAGTAATCAAATTATGCTCTCTCAATACAGGTATCCCCTCGACAGATTCTCTCGAAGATGAAGAGGACGACCAAATAAACGTTGAAGCCATCAAATCAACTCTACCGGAAATCTACCACGATTTCCTCGATGTTTTCTCAATACGCAAGGCCGATAAGTTACCACCTCATCGACCCTACGACCATCAAATAGAGTTAATAGGCCCTGTACCTCCAGCAGGTCCTGTCTATTCTTTATTGAAGGATGAATCTCAAGTTCTTTGAGACTACATTGCAGAGAATGTAGCCAAAGGTTTCATCAGAGCCAGTAAATCTCCAACCGGCTCCCCTGTCCTCTTTGTAAAAAAGAAGGACGGTAGTCTTAGGTTGTGTGTTGACTATAGAAAGCTCAACACAGTCACGAAGAAGAATGCATATCCTGTTCCTCCTATGTCATTACTTCTTACCCTTTTCAATGGTGCTAATTTCTTTTCTAAAATTGATCTTAGAGGCGCTTACAATCTTATTCGCATTGCGGAAGGTCATGAACCACTGACTGCAATGCGCATTAGATTTGGTAGTTTTGAATATTTAGTTATGCCTTTTGGATTATGTAACGCACCTTCAACTTTTCAAACTTTTGTTAATGATATCTTTCAAGATGTTGTTGAACAATTTGTAGTCGTCTATTTAGATGATATTTTAATATTCTCGAAAACACTGGATGAACATATTCATCATGTTCGACAGGTCCTAAATCGTCTTCAAGATCATGGTCTCTACGCCAAGCATAATAAATGCGAATTCCACCTCAAATCAATTGATTTTTTGGGTTTTATGTTGTCCACTGACGGTTTAGTCATGGATGACAAAAAAGTCCAGAAAATCCTGGAATGGCCTGAGCCCGAAAAACATTAAATCACTCCAAGGATTTTTGGGTTTTTCAAACTTCTATAGAAGATTTATTAAAGATTACTCTAAAACTATTTCCAATCTTACTTCTCTTCTTAGAAAAGATATTCCTTTTGTTTTTACTTCTACAGCACGAAAGGAATTCGAAGCACTAAAAACGGCGTTCACCACAGCCCCAATTCTTCGGCATTTTGATCCTTCTGCCTCGACAATAGTTGAGACAGATGCGAGCGATTATGCTATTGCAGGGGTCATCTCCCAATTAAATCCTGAAACAAATTTGTTTCATCCTGTTGCTTTTGAGTCACGCAAACTCATAGCCGCGGAATTAAATTATGAAATTCATGACAAAGAGCTTTTAGCTATTATCCATTGTCTTAAAAAATGGCGTTCTTTTCTTCTCAGCCTAGATAGTCCTTTTCAAATTTTAACAGATCATAATGCTTTGAAATACTTCATGTCTTCTAAAGTGTTAACCAGGCGTCAAGCCAGGTGGGCTGAATTTTTGTCTGAATTTTCTTTCTCTATTTCCTATCGCCCAGGCAAAAACTGCATTGTCCCAGATATCTTGTCACGTCGGGACGACGTTTACCCACAGTGGGGGGACGCATTTTCTGACAAGAACCCAGCAAATGTGCAATCAATCTTCAATGAATCAATGTTAACGACTCATCAAGTTAATTCGATGACAATTCAATCTTTTCGAAATCCACTATCCAACATCCTCGAAGCTCAGTCGAAGGACGATTATTGTTTAGGGTTAAAAGACAAAATACTCTTGAAGCAAGGGGCCAAAAGATTTAGTATTGAATCAGGTCTATTAGTCTTCGAAGGTAGAGTAGTCATACCCAACAACAATGAGATAAAATTATGGATTTTCAATAGTCGACATGATTCTCCGTTAGCTGGTCATTTTGGGGTTGATAAAACCTACCAGTTAATAGCGAGGGATTTCTTCTGGCCAGGTATGACCAAGGAAATCAAGGCCTATATAAAAGCTTGTTACGAATGTAATAGGAATAAGGCTCCCCCTCACCGGAAGCATGGGTTGCTTCAACTACTTCCTATTCCCTCTAAACCTTGGGAATCTTTATCGATGGATTTCATTTCTCAACTTCCTATTTCTAATGATTTTGATGCTATATTAGTAATAGTAGATAGATTTTCAAAAATGTCTATTTTTATTAAAACCACTACTACTGCTACAGCAGAAGATTTGTCAAAATTGTTTCTAGAATATGTATTTTCTAAACATGGCTTACCAAATGATATTATTTCAGATAGAGGCTCATTGTTTGTATCCACATTCTGGACCCAACTGTGTCGACAACTCAATATCACGAGGAATCTCTCCACGGCCTATCACCCTGAAACCGATGGTCAAACAGAAAGAGTTAACCAAATCCTCGAACAATATCTTCGAATGTATGTCAGTTACCAACAAGACGATTGGACCACATGGCTACCATTGGCCGAATTTGCTTATAATAACTCGACTCATTCTTCGACACGACAATCTCCCTTCGAAACCATTTATGGACGACATCCTCGATTCAACTCAATTCATGTAGGAACTAATCATCCTGCGGAACATTATCTTCGAACTATATCACGACTCCAAGAAGAACTTAAAACAAATTTGGAATCAACAATTCGAAGATACAAGGAACAGGCCGACAAACATCGACAATCTGCTCCTTCCTTTAAACCAGGCGACAAAGTATGGCTCGATGCACGAAACATCTGAACAACAAGACCATCAAAGAAACTGGCTGAAAAGCGCTTGGGACCGCTCGAAATTGACTCTGAAGTCTCTAAAACTGCATTTCGACTCAAGTTACCTCCTAAATGGCAGGCGATTCACCCTGTTTTCCATGTATCTCTCCTGGAACTGGCTCAAGAAATATACCCGGGCAAGAACCAACCCCTTCCGGAACCGGTCGAAGTAGAAGATCATCTAGAGTGGGAAGTAAGTCGTATCCTTGATTCAAGAATACGCAAGGGGAAACTTCAATACCTCGTGGAATGGGAAGGCTTCCTCAATGACTCAGACAAAACATCCTGGGAACCAGCCATCAATGTTTCTAACGCTCCTGAACTCCTAAAAACTTTTCATTCGAAATATCCTTTAAAACCAAAACCTCAAAATTTCTTTATTTAAACTTTTCTTTTCTTTCTTTCTTTAAAATCTAAAACATCTCTTAAATTTCTTAGCCTTGTTTTCTTTTTTCTCTCTTCTTTTTCTTTCTTCTCCTTCTATAAAATTTCCTCCAAAACCAACTAAAATTAAAGTCAAAATTAAAATTAAATAAAATAAAATTAAATAAAATAAAGTAAAATAAAATAAAATAGAATAAACATAAATAATAAAATAAAATAAAAAAACTCATAAATCTCTCTAAATATTTTCTTTCTTTTCTTTTTCAATTCTTTAAATACATTCTTTTCTTAAATTTAAAATTCTCTTCAAAAATTTCTCTTCCAAAAAATTTATTCTCTCTTTTAAAAAAAACTTTCTTTCCTTCGAATCATCAAATCTTGTACGACACGACCATTTCCTCAAACTTAACTTCAACCCCTGAATCTCCCTATAATAATTCTTCGAAACAAATAAATCTTCTTTTCAAACTCTCTTAAATTCTAAATTCTGTTTTTTTCTTTTTTCTTCCTCTCTTTTCAACTAAAATTTCTTAAAAAAAAAAAAAAAAAAAAAAATTCAAAATTCCTCAATTTAACAAATTCATCTCAATCACAAAACCGTTTCTTCTTTCCCTCTCTTTTCTTGTATAAAATTTTTTCTTTAATAATAAAAAAAAAAAAAAAAAAAACACTAAAACTCCCTTCAATTAAAACAACCTTTTTTCCTTTCTTTAAAATTCCTCCTTCAAATTCTAAAATTTTTTTTTAAACTTCTTTTCTTTTTTTCTTTTCTTTTCTCTCTCTCTCAAATCTTATAAAATTAACAACATTCACCTACAATGAAAAAAAAAATAATACTAATAATAAAATAAAATAAAATTAAATTAAATTAAAAATACAATTTTTTTTTCTCTCTACTTCTTTACATCTCCTTTTCTTTTCAAATCTTTTCTTTTAACTTCTCTCGAACCAATCTGTTCATTTTCTCCAAAACTACCCTTATTTCCTTCCTGCATTTCTCAAATACCTCCTCCTCTCCTACCGGAACCACCTCTCCCATCTCCAATAGCTCCTCTGCCACGTCGAAGGAAGCAGTGTCAATAATAGCGTCGACCTCCCCACATAGTTCTTCCGCGAACCTTACTCGTCGACCTTGACGAGGTTTCTTCGACCACACCTGGTCCAGGGTGTCTTCGGGCTCTTCAACTACTTCCGTGGCTGGAGGGTTTGCCTCAGTTGGTATAACCGGCGCAGGCTCCGCAATCGGCTCTTCAAGGTTATTCGATGTCTAAAACAAAACTCATCAGTAACTTCATCCTTGAAATAAAACAATTAAAACTTACCTCAAAGATGGGATCAGGCTCCAGAAATAACCTGAGCGCCACTTCGACTTCTACCTCTCTCTCTTCCTCATCGTCCTTGATGACCACCCGTCGTTTCTTGGGTGCCCGTCCTGGAACAGGGACTTCATCTTCATCCTCCTCCACCAATTTGTCAACCTCTTCCTTGACACCTCGCTTCAAACTCGTGGCCTGGGTTACCCAGGTTGAGATCTCGTTGTTCATCTCCTTATCATTTTCCCCTACCGATTGTTCATCTTTGATCGAGACATCCCAAATGTCTTCGACCACCTCTTTGGTCTTTGGAACTACCCAAAATTTAGTTTTGGTAAATCGTTTTTTGATTTCCGCGTTCTTCGTCAACGCATCGCACGCCACTCGCCGCCAATGGCAAAACTCGCATTTCTGACGAGGGCCTCGAGTCGCCGTACTTTCGACACAGAAATATTCCATGCTTTCACAAGCCGTGCAAGTCTGTGAAAGCTGTCGTGTGATTATTCCCCCATCCGCTTTAGGGTGTGGAGGCATGGGTGTGGGAGTAGGGCAGTTCATTATAAAATAAATAATTAAGAGATGAGGGAAAAAAGTATTAGACAAGGGAAATTAGTGTGGGAAGATGGCTCAAGCTCAACGGAGTTCGCGTTTTTTATACCCGGGCATCTGTCACGCGCCACGTGACACTCGAAGCGAAATTAACTCAATAAATCAATAATATCGAGTCCTAAATCTATACTCGAAGCGCAGAAAGCAATTCTCCATAGCAACTGCGATTTTCCTTTGTGTACTGCTATTTAACTGCGCTAGCCTAAACTCTAAATCTAAATTAGTCAATCTCCCAATAGGGTACCTTAGTCCTTTTCAATAAGCGACGCACAGTGCTAGGATCAACAAAATAGTATAGTAGTAGTTTTTTTCCATTAAAGTTTTGTTAATTAATTAAAAGGGGCAAATTGAGCATGAACGGATATTTAGTAGAGAGGGTCTAAGTGTATGTTAGTAATGGTCAATGGAAGGGAGGTCAATGCAAGGAGGAACAAAGGATATAAAAGGAGTTGGGTATTTGGTTCGATATTCCTTAGAATTAAATTATAATATCGTATTTACATTAATAGTGGTAAATCCTTAAAAGTTAAACCATTGTTATTGTATCTTTCTTTTACCTTCTCAAATATTCATTTCTAAATCCTAAATATTTGATTATTGAGTTTCCAACCCTTCGTGAGATTTTAAGAATTATTATTACCTTGGAACTAGTTTATAATTCTTCTTGATCAAACCTCGAACCTATAGCTATTACTTCGAGTGACTTTCAAATCATTTCCTCGAATCATTCCTCTGTGCTTTGAAGAAGTTTCTAAAATCCCTCATCTCACTTACAGGAACATCCTCGACCTTGTGCGTAGGTCGTCTGGTGACACAAATAAGTAATAAGAATTTGTTGACTGGTATCATGATTGGTTTTGGATGGATACCAAGATTTGTTAAGGGTTATTCTATTGGTAAGTGTAATAATTTTTGTTTCATTTTTAATATAATTTCACTCATTTTAAATCTATATTTATCTATTCTTTTCTCTAAACAATATATATAAAGCTGAAAAAGATAAAAATTTTCAAAAATGGGATTCCTTACCTGCATTTAATTTTATTCTTGTTCTTCACCTTAAAAAAATCTGCAATAAAGGTTTTAAAAAAATCATGAACTTGCAACTAAAGTAGGAGTACCAAATTGGTGTGACTCTGAATGGGAATAAATTATAAATTAATATCATTTTTTTATTAATTTTATAATAACTTATTCTGGGTTTCATAACAAGATTCATACCAATTCAAATGATGCCAATATTCTCACCTTTGGAATTTTCTCTTGTATCATTCCCATTACTGGAAAACAAATACCTTCACCAGCTAAAATCGAAGGACATGGATTATATTTTCCAGATAATAAGTGTATAATCAATTTTTTTTAGGGAAAAAGAAACATCAAATCAGTTTGGAAATATTCACAGGGGGAAAAACCCTGAACCTTATGTCTAGTTCAGTCTTTGGTTGTGGGGTATGACTCTGGGTCTAATTTACAAAGTAGCCTTGTTTGAGCCCACCTTATTTTTATGTCTTTCTGAAATTAGCATTTTTGGGGGTTATTTCATCTCATCATCATAACAAAATCCCCCAATCATACTTATTTTTGTGTGTGTCCTGTTCTTTTTTTTAAAATTACTATTTTTCTCTTTTACACTTCTCTTCATTGCCTTGCTTTCAATTATGGTAAGTTTTTCTCCTCCAGTTAATCATCTTCTCTTCTCCTCCCCCTTCTCTTACAAACATTCCCATCTTACTCCGTTTACAAAACACCCCATCACCTTCCTTGACTTCCAAACCCAGCCACACCATCACACACCACTACCAATTTTAAATCAACTTGTGCCATCAGTTCTTCCTCCTCTCCCAAGTCACCCCACCCCATTGTGAATTTTCATTCCATTTTATGCTCCTCTCTCCCAATCCTCATCTTCACAGTTAGACAGAAAAAAAACATGCAAACTATGAGGCTTACCAGTCCCTATTATCTTTCAGCTTATCCTGTCACTGTACATCATGCTCACCCCTATCCCCTCTACTTCTCTGCAATTTTCTCCCCTCCCTTTTGTTTCTAATTCCTTGCACCTATTTCCGCCTTTCAACTTCATCAAACCAGTCCTCACCTTCTTGCACCTCTACTAAACTTTCTCTCCTTCCTTAAGCAACCCATCACCTATCCCCATCTCACATCTTCACCTCACATCACTCCTCTTCTGTCCACCATTCCCCTCTACTAAAAATAACTAAAAAAATAATAAGCAGCAAAGTAACCAACCGACTAAAAATTTAAAGCAGTAATCAACTAAATAACTAACTAAAAAAGGAAAATAGTAATCAACTAATTAACCAACCAAAAAAGTGGAGCAGTATTAAAATAACTAACTAACTTAAAAAGAGAAATAGCAATTAATAAACTAAAAATCCAAAAAAGAAAATCAATTATAAACTAACTAGAATATTAAAATTGAAAAGGAGTAATAAACTAACTAACTAACTAGAAATGTAAAGCAGCAATAAGCTAACCAGCTAAATAAAAAAGCAAAGTAGTAATCAACTAATTAACTAACCAAAAAATCAAAAAAGTATTCAACTACTTAAAAAACTTAAAAAGCAAAACAACAAACAACAAACTAACCAACTAAAAATGTAAATCAGATATAAACTAAATAACTAACTAAAAAAGCAAAGTAGTAATTAAGTAATTAACTAACAAAAATGAAAAACAGTAATAAACTAATTAAATAACTTAATAGGTAAAACAACAATCAACAAACTAACTAACTAAAAGATAAAAGTGGCAATCAACTAACTAAAAAGCAAATTAAAAATTAACTAACTACAAAAGGGAAGTAGTAATAAATTAACTAAATAACTAAATATGTGAAGTAGTTATAAACCAATAAAACAAATAAAGATTCTAAGTTGTAATCAACCAATTACAAACTAAATTAGGTTTTCTACCACCATTGAAGTAAAATATAAGTATATGATTGCATGTTTCTTGGGTCATTTCATATTTAATTGGCTTATTCAACCATCCTATGCAGTATCTTTTACTAATAACTGAATAAAATTAATTTTTAAACATCACATTTTGGCATCTTTTCATTAATACTCAATTGACTTTTATCTACATGAATATAAATGTGCAGTATTTAGTAGAAAAAATTCACAAAATATGCACATAATTATTGTTGGGTACTTCTAGAAATTATTTTCTACTGACTTTTGAGTGACTAGAAATGTGTTCTGGCTACTTTTTATTTTGGTATATATCTCAAATTCAAAATGCTTCAACCATGTTCCATTAGTCCATTCAGATTACTTATGTATATTTCAAATATTTTATATAAATTTCATATTGTTCCTTCACTTGTTTTTTGTAATCATGAATCTTACAAATCACCATCATGATGGATTCCAAAACAGTCTCCTGAGAAAAATGAAACAGTTTTAGAGTGTTTTCGAATTCAAAAATAAATTTTAAAATTTTATAGTGGTTTAGATTGAAAGTTGAAAAAAATCACATAAGAAGAACCAAGGAAAGGGGGATGCAAAATAAAAAAATGGAAGGAAGGGGTGTTACTTAATGACACAAAGTAAGTATCAGTAAGTATAAAAACTTGCACTACAAGCATATGAGACATGTGACACATGCAATGCCACACAAACATTAAAAATTTTAGTGCATTTGACATGCATCTACTTGTGTAGCAGCAACTGTGCCTTTTGTGCACTGTGTAATTTCAACTCCCCACCACCACCACCTACATCTCTACAAGCAAAGAAAGCTGGTGGTGTGAGTAAGGTGAAGGTTGTTAGAATTGTTTTTATAAAGTTTTTGCTAAAGATTTCCTGTAGTTGAAAGATGAAAGATGACTAATTATTTGACTTTTCATAAGTGATTTGAACCAATAGAATTAGACCACAAGTTGTACTGTTACCCATTTATTATATAAGTAGACTGTTTCATTTTTGTCAGGAGACTGTTTTGGAATCCATCATGATAGTAATTTTTAAGATTCATGATTACAAAAAAACAAGTGAAGGAAGAAGATGAAATTTATATAACATATTTGAAATATACATACACTACGCAATATAGGGGGTGGACTTGCTAGCAAGTCCCCAACCTAAACTCAGATGGAACTCAGATGGAACTCAGACTGAACTCATATTAAACCCATACTGAACTCTACTTAAAAACCACCTAAAACTGTTCTTCTGAGTGGTGTTCATCCCTGATTTTATGGTTCCTTTGTCAATAGCTCAATGTGTGTTCAATATGTGGTGAGTTTGGGTCCAAGGTTGCAGACTTGCTAGAAAGTCAGCACCCCATATCGTGTGGTGATAGGTAATCTGAATGGACTAATGGAACATGGTTGAAGCATTTTGAGTTTGAGATATATACAAAAATAAATAGTAGCCTGAACACTTTTCTAGTCACTCAAAAGTCAGTAGAAAATAATTTCCAGAAGTACCCAACAAAAATTATGTGCATATTTTTTGGAGTTTTTCTACTAAATACTGCACATTTAAATTCATGTGGATAAAATTCAATTGAGTATTAATGAAAAGATGCCAAAATGTGATGTTTGAAAATTAATTTTATTAAGTGATTAGTAAAAGATACTGCATAGGATGGTTGAATAAGCCAATTAATTATGAAATGACCCAAGTAACATGCAATTATATACTTATATTTTACTTCAATGATGGTAGACAACCTAATTTAGTTATATAATTGGCTTATTACAACTGAGAATCTTTATTTATTTTGTTGGTTTATTACTACTTCACATATTTAGTTATTTAGTTGATTTATTACTACTTCCCTTTTCTAGTTAGTTAATTACTAATTTTCTTTTTTATTTATTTAACTACTACTTTCATATTTTAGTTATTTAGTTTGTTGATTGTTGTTTTGCTTTTTAAGTTATTTAAGTAGTTAATTACTAATTTACTTTTTAGTTAGTTAGTTAGTTTATATCTGATTTAGATTTTTAGTTAGTTAGTTTGTTGGTTGTTGTTTTTATTTTTAAGTTATTTAATTAGTTGAAAACTCTTTTGATTTTTTGGTTAGTTAGTTAGTTAATTACCACTTTTCTTTATTATTTAGATTATTATTTTATTGCTGCTTTACATTTATAGTTAGTTAGTTAGTTGATAGCTGCTTTCCATTTTTAGATAGTTGGTTACTTTGCTACTGATTAATTTTTTAGTTATTTTTAGTAGAGGGGAATGGTGGACAGAAGGGAGTGATGTGAGGTGATGATGTGAGATGGTGATAGGTGATGGGTGGCTCAAGGAAGGATAGAAAGTTTAGGAGAGGTGTGAGAAGGTGAGGTCTGGCTTAATGAAGGTGTAAAGTGGAAAAAAGTGCAAGGAATTAGATACCAAAATGGAGGGGAGAAAATTTCAGAGAAGTAGAGGGGATGGAGGTGAGCATGATGTGAAGTGACAAGATGAGCTGAAAGATGACAGGGATTGGTAAGCCTCAAATTTTGTGGATTTTTTTCTGTCTAATTATGAGGATGAGAAGTGGGAGAGAGGAGCAGAAAATGGAATGAAAACACACAATGGGGCGGGGTGACTTGTGAGAAGAGGAAGAACAGGTAGCACCTGTTGATTTGAAAGTGGTAGAGGGTGGTGTGAGGTGGTGTTTCTGGGTTTTCAAGTTAAGGAAGGTGATGGGGTGTTTTTAAAATGGAGTTGGTGGGAAGGTTTGTAAGAGAAGGGGAGATGAGCTTCAAAAAGTGTAGTAGAATTTTACAGAGAAGTAAAATTTTGTAAATAAGATGAGGTAGGGGAGAGGAGAAGAGAAGATGATGAACTGGAGGAGAGAAACTTACCATAAATTAAAGCAAGGGATTGAAGAGAAGTGTAAAAGAGGAAAATATTATTTTAAAAAAAGAGAACAAGACACACACAAAGAATAAGGATAATTGGGGGATTACATTATGATGATGAGATGATGTGACCCAAGAAAATGCTAACATCAGAAAGGCAAAAAACTAGGGTTGGCTCAAAAAGAGACATTCCATGTGTTGTCACAGAAATGTGCCCATGAATGGAATAGGGTCACAAAACTGAACTTGACATCTAGTTCACACCTTTTTCCCCCTGTGATTACGACAATAATCACCAAACAACAAAAGCATCTCCTGGCTTGGAATCTTGTCAAAAACTCTCACATTTTGGAGGCTCCTTTCAAAAAGTCAAAAGTTAATTCAAAAAATAAAAAAGATAATAAAAAGAATTTAAATGTAATAGATTTAAAAAAAATTGGGCAGATCCAAAAAGTATGGGGATTAGTGGTTTCATCAAATATGTATTATTATTTCATAAATTTTTAACAAATAACTCTTATATTTCAATTCATTAAACTAAATTAATGGGCAAAAAACCTTGTGTTTTATAACAGGTAATCATAATAACATTTATTTATTTCATGAGGCTCCTCTAGCCTATACCTGTGGAAAGTCCTAAACTTTTGTTTCTAGATTTAATCTGCATTTTGGCATGAGGAATTTTCATCACTTTAAAACTAGGAAAATAGATATATAACAGTTTTTTAAATAATATTTTATGTAATTATATTAAATTTTGGTCACTCCCACACCTTACTTCAATATAATGAATGCAGGGGGGGTATTTTAAAATCTTTCAAATAAATATAGAGTTTTTTTAACTCAGCTCTAGTTAGAACTGAAAATTGATGGTGAGGTGATAAAAGTATTTTATTAGTGAGGACCGTGGTGAGGAGCTGATGAGGATTTTTGCACAGGTGTCAGTATTATTTCACCACCTGAAATTCTAAAAGCTCCATATTTTAGAGTCAAGTAAGGACAAATGGTTTTATCAGAATCTGCTGACATAAATATTTTTTAATGATTAAAAGTAGTTATTAAAGTCTTTCCTCAACCATTAACCAAAAAAACAGTTATTCAATAAAAAAATTCATGTAAATTGTTAATGTTCTCATAGGATTGGCCATTTTTTATACATTCCATAATAAATTCTTTTTTTTTAAATTTCTTGATTTTCTAAATCACAAATTTTCATTTTTCTTTGAAATTCACAGTATTTTTTTTCTCTGAGAAAAGATAAACTCTTTCCATCTCCTCTACATTGAATCTGGCCATTTCAAAATTTGATTGAGGCAAAAAACGTTTTTCCTCCAAATCTAAGGCCCTTTAATCTTTGATTAGAATGTGATCGAACTTCATCTTCTCAAATTCAAGGGTATTTTTTTCAATAGAGGATTTAGCTGAGAAAAATGAATAGAGAAAAAATATGTTATTGAAGAAGATATATAGTGACCAAATCTTTCTTTTATCTGTTTTCTCAAAATTATTATTAATGGAAGAAAAATAGCTGTTTAAATTATTACCAAATTATAAAAGATAGTTCAAATTTGTTGAAGTTGAAGCTCAATTCTTCAGTTTGGATTTCGAGCTAGAGGTTTCAGGAAGTTCATTTAAAGTAGCTTCCAAAGCAGGATTTGTATTACTGAAATTTTCATTCTTTTTTGAAACTTGAGTTTGATTAGGAGAAGACTAGAAAATAAAGAATGATAAATTCAGCAAATAATTTATTAAAAAAGAAAATGCAAACATATATCAAATAATTGGGGCTCTGAGAACTCAGATTGTTTCAAAAATAATGTTCTTCTCGATAGTCAGGATAATCTTCAGCTGAAATATTGTGAGAGACTTCAGGGGATTGATGTCATTGAAGTACAGGTGTTTCTGGAGGATTGTTGAATGTTTGATATCCAGAGAGGGTATATCCTTAGTAGTATTGTGTAGGGAAAATGGGTTGAAATCAACTTGGGAACTAAAATTAATATCCACATCCTTGTAGAAAGACACATGACTTTGAGCTTTTTGGAAACAATAGTAATTTCATTCTCCAAGTCATCATCATTGTTACCAAGGCCAGTGGAAGTGGAAGTAGAATGAGCATTTTTATTTTTTGATTGATAAATTTTTAACCTCTCCTTTCATTTTCTTAGGATTGATGTCAATTCTCCCTTTTGATTTCTTCTTCACTTCATTTTGCATCAACAAGAAGTCACTGACTTTTGATGACAGTGGATGTCCAATTCATGTGGAAATGTTACATCCGAAAAATGCATCATAATTTGATTTAATTTGGAAGAAATTGATGATGATATGATATTCTTCCTTTTTTAGCTGTCCAGACTTTGGTTTCTCAGCTTAGGGGCTTCCATTACAGGGATCCCTTTGTGATGAAGCATTTTTTGAGTTTCATTTTGAGTGTTAGATTTTTTGGGAGGAATTATTAAACTGGTATGTTACAAGAAAATTGATTAAGAGGTTGAAAACAAAAAAAGGGAAAAAAATTCTTGGTTAAAATGTGGCAATATAATATTTCAAATCTCAGTGAGGGGTGTGTGCCAAAGATTGATTAGGGGATGGTGGTAAGGTTGTCACATTTGACAAGGACAGGGTGGCAAGGAAAGGATGATGTGGTCAACATGTGGTTGTGGAAAAAAAATTGGGTAAAAAGTGCTGATTTGAGGTCATAACTGACATCCTTTTTTGAAATAAGTGACTTTTTTGCAAAATTTAAGTGTGGATCTTCCAGAACTGACACCCCCTAATATACCCTTATACTCAAAATTAATATGTTAAAAATAATTAAAAGAATAAGCAATTCTTCTCCTCCGGACCTTCCTAAAGATACCTTACATGCATATGTTCTACAATAATTCAGTGATCTAGTAGACATATTTAGTTTGATAACCAAATTTTGACACATTGACCAAACTTTCCCAATGTGAGAAAATTTTGCCACAATGAGCTAATTTTTCCACCATGACTAAATTTTTACACAGTGACAGAATTTTTCCGCTACACTTCACTTTTGCACAGGAAAATCACTAGATGGAACCCAAATGAACTGGAAGACTGGATCACTGTGGCCATTCCATGAGCACACTACATTCACCAATAATGCTGAAAAATACTAAGAAAACAGTAAAATAGGATCAAAAATCATCAAGACATAAAAGAGAGATAAACATCATGCGCCATGCAATATGGGGGGCACACTTGCTAGCAAGTCCACAACCTTAAACCCTAATTCATATCTTTTTGAGCCCACATTGAATTAGTGATGAAACCACCAAGGAAAAATATTGTCATTCTGGTGAACTCAATATGAATACAACTTGAAAATTTAATGAGGCATAAGTAATAATACTTTGAACAAATCTTGAGATATGAAGAATGAGATTTTTTATAGAAACTTTAATATAGTGCAGACCACACCCAAATTATTCTGAAATATACATATTTTATAAACTATTTAATCAGTTTCTTTGAAATTTTTAAAAAAAGAACACCAAAGTTTAGATTTGGCAAGATACCATCTGACATAATTATATAAGTTTCTTTGGCAAGCAGTATATGGAGAAACTATAATTTAAAATATGTCAATTTGTTCATGAAATATTATTTTGTGCATCCATGTTATTTATTGTATTCTTTTTAAGAATTGAAAAGATTATATACTTATTTTATGACTAGATAGTATTGAATATTATAAATCATTAAAATATCTAAAGAAGGTGCAAAAATCTTAAAATAATGTTACAAAGACTTTACTTAGACATATAATTTTCAAATTCAATTGACATACTATATTTTACTATTAAATAAAAAAGTATTCTCATACTAATATTTATTAAAATTTATTTCCCTTCATCTTCAAAATTTTCAAAATATTAAAATGTAGATTTTTATTTAATTTAAGTAAATGAAGAAAATAACAGTATAGGACTTATTGATTTTTAGGATTCAAGGAATTTCTGTGCCCACTCTTTGTGGCATATATTATATATTTTATATTTTTTTATATTTATTTTGTATTACTATCTTCTTTTATTGTCTTTTTTTACTCCCTCTCAAGAATACCCCACTCTTTTCCCTTTGAAGTATTTTTTTTCACTCACATCATCTTTCTCCCCACCCTTTTCACTCCCTTCTTCATCATTTTCAACCCCTATCCACATTTTCCTCTCCCTCTCCACCCCTCTCCACCCCTCTCCACTCCTCTCCTTCCAGTTTGCTTACCTCCCTATTCCTCCCTAACACTTTATTTTTATATACAGAAATAGGGACTGAGTTAAAAGGGAGAAAATAAGGGTTCAAGGATTGTGGGTGCGAGGCAAAGGGGAGGAATGGGGCTACAAGGGTTGGGGAGGCTGGAGAGAGGGGTGAGGAAGGGTATATAGGGTAGCAAAAAGGCTGGGAAAGAGTTGCAATGGAAGATTAAGGGTTTCTGAGGCATTTTGAATGAAGAAAAGGGTTGGGGAGAGGTTGGGAGGGGTGAAATGGGGGTCAAAAGAGGATTGAATACAATGGGGCTGGGAGGGTAGCAAAAGTGGTGGAAAGGGAAGACAAGAATGTGTTGATAGAGCTGAAAGGAATGGGGATTGGTGCAAACTGAGTGTGAAAATAGGAGGATGGACTCTGTTCTTTGGGTGAAGAACAGAGTTCACTTCCATAAAATATTAGCTGGATCATGAAATATATATGGTGAAATAATTAACTCAAAAGTAGTTTTAGACATACATTAGCATTTTAAAAAGGATACTAAAGCTGTAAATTTACTTTATCATGTAAATTATTTTTGAATTATGGTGTATGGATTTTTATAATTGTTCGCTAACTCAACATACAGATATGTTGATCATTATTTATATAAATTGTAATATAAAGAATGAGAAATAATATGTTATAAAAAATACCCATATAATATTAGTATAATTTTTCTTTCAAACTTTTTTATGTAATGTGGTTGATAATTATATATATGACAAAAAAATAATGGGTTGTTTAGAAAATAATTTTATCCAAAAAAAATTTGATTAAATTGTAAACTATTTTCATAGGCCTCATTAAGTGAGCTTATATAGTTTAGAATGTAAATGTGAGCTCTGCTGGTTAAGTGAAAAAAATCTTCTACATGAATCATGGGTTTAAATGAAGATTTACCACAAGATATAATGATAAAATTATTATTTTTTTTCTTAATTTCTTAATTTCTGATTACTATATGTACCATAATAAATAAATGTAATTACTAAGCACTCCAGGAAAGAAAAAGTATAAAGTTTCTTAATATATGTATTATTATTTAATCAGTAAAAGAAACAACTCTCTGAGATATCTTAATTTCTAAAAATTGTTTATCGCAATAAATACATACAATTTTTTAAAATTAAATATATTAGCTTTGATAGAACTTAGATTGAACTCTCAATGACAACCTATTCCTGACTGTGGTTCAACCTTAGTTAAACTGCAAGAAGTTCTTTTAATTTCTTAAAATTTAAAAAAAGTTACTATAATGTAAGTTTAAGTATATTTTTTAACAAAAATATTTTTTCTACATGATATGAATTTATGGGAATAAATAAAAAAATTTATATTTTTTAAAAAACATTATTTCAAATAGCTTTTATTTTATCTTCAATTATTATAGAATGATTTTGCTTTCAATTGATATTCTGAAAAAAATTCTACAGCTATGTTCATATTACTCTAATATCTATAAATAGTTTCCACAGCTCCTATTGATACTCAATATACTTTAAAAAAAGAAAAAAATCTCTTTGAAATAAAAATATTGCAGGAACTTCCTAGTAACACATTCTTTAATATAGATATATATGTTTAAGTTTAAATCAATTCCAATGCATAAAAATAGAATTCTTTAAAATATAAACAAAAAATCTTTTTCAAAAATTTAAATTTCAATCAAAGTTACCTTATTAACTTGCTTTTCTGCTTTAATATTTACTGGAAATTCATAATACTCTCAGTGGAAATTAATTTAAGTAAAAAATTAATTATTCATGTATTGAATTTTGATAATTAAAATATTTAAGAGGACTTATCACTATGCAATATAGGGGGTGGACTTGCTAGCAAGTCCTCAACCTGAACTCAGATGGAACTCAGATAGAACTCAGACTGAACTCATACTAAACCCATACTGAACTCTACTTGAAAACCCACCTAAAACTTTTCTGCTTAGTGGTGTTCATCCCTGATTGTATTTTTCCTTTATCAATAGCTCAATTTGTGTTCAATCTGTGGTGAGTTTGGGTCCAAGGTTGTGGACTTGCTAGCAAGTCCGCCCCCCATATTGTGTGGTGTATATAGTATTTTTTTCTAGAAATTATCAAATATATTGACTCATTATAAGTATAAGATAATTTATTTTTACCTATAGGTTTAATTATCTGATTTCAAATAAATAATTGAAAAACAATCAACCTTTATTTCTAAAATGAGGAGAAGGTGCAATTTTATAGCTGTAAAATTATCTTGTAAATTTATTTTTCTCACCAACCAAGATTATGATCCTCTACAATTTTAATTAAGAAAATTTGAATAAAAAAGCTTAATTATTTTTACATATATTTTAAAGCATTTTAATAAATTTATACTAATCAGAACTTAATTCTTATAATGGTAGCAATTTATATTGTCATGGTTCAAGTTATCTATTGTATCTTTCTTACAAAAAATTTTTATATAGATGTATTTCTATAAATAAAACTATGGAATGATGAATAATATCAGTTCTACCTCTTTGGTAGAGTATTTGAATTTTATAAAATCCTGAAGTTTGATCTTGTGCACCTCTTCTTACATGGAAACACTGTAAAATTTGTGATGTGAATCTCCAGATGAACAGTGTTTTTATCTCAAATATCAGAATTAGAGTACACTATACTATTAAGATAAACTTTTTAATAAATATTCCTCTATTTACTTAAAAATTATTTTTATAACTTTATGCACATTTTATCTGTATTTTTTATGAAAGGAATTCACTGAGTGGTATTTTTTTTGAGTTCTCTAGATCACTTCACCAACTGAAATTATGCCAAAAAATATTTATGAAATCAATAAAAAAGATATTATAAAATCTAGAAAGATATTTCATTTACCCATGATATAATTTATATATTGTCTTAGTAGCTGAGGAATCGGTAGAATTTTAAAAAGAGAAAAATATTTCAAGGATTTTTTTTTTCCTTTTCTTGCGTTTTCTATGCCCCCAAAATGCACTGGAGTCTTAATCCTAAAGATATATGCTAATTCTAAGATAAATTATCAACAATTTTTTATTTAAAAGTAATTAGTGTAAATAAGTTGTGAAAGTTCTTCATTTAGTCAAAAAGCTTCAAAAATAATTACCATACTTTAAATTTTGGTTTTCCATTTTTTTAATTGTAAACTATGATAAATAATTTAAGTTTTCTGATGATTCTATTTTTAAAGCAAATTCAATAGATTGAAATATACCATTGCTAAATCTTGAAATTCAAAAAATACATCAAGGCGAAATTCATTTTACATTAGGGGGTATCAATGTTGACTGATCCCCAATTAAATTAATTGCGGAAAATAATCTGCATACCCCAATTATCTTCCACAATTTTTTTTGCTAATAATTTGGTTATTAGACACTTTACGTGTCAATGTTCACCTCTTATCCGACATTTTTATCCTCAATGTTTCATAACCACCTCTTGTACAACTTTCTGGATATCCCAGCCTTCCCACCTTGCTGCGCATTCCTACCCTCATCCCATCCTGTCATCTACCCTGAAAAATTCTTCATTGAAATGTCGAATCCTCTTTAACATAGACAATCTCTCTCACCAACATCCTGAATGCCAGGCCAGAACCTCCCCTATTTGGTAAGAAAGAAAATATTTTCAATCTATGAATCAAAACATTTAGCATTGTATGATTTCATAGCATATTTTTAACAGAAATGGTACAATCTTTCTTAACCTCCAGACTTGAGAGGAAGTTTTAGACCTATCTTATGGGAAGTAGATGGTAAATAGATTTTCTATTTTATGTGAAGAGCTACTGCTTTTAACCAGGATACTGCTGTATTATTTTTATTTTTTTCTTCTCTAAAAGAGAGTCCACCTCACTGCTTCACCTCTACTTGATTCCCCACCCTGAAAATCCACCTCGCTTGCCTCCCATTTACCTCCAATAGAAACCCCACTCCTCAAACTTACCTCGCGCTCCATCCCTTCATCTCTACTAGACACCCCAGCACACCCTTACAACTTTAATTGATGCCCCACCCCTTAAATCCACCTGGCTTTACTCCCATTTGCCTCCAATAGACACCCCACTCCTAAAACTTACCTTGCTCTCAATCTCTTCATATCCACTAGATACCCCAGCAAACCCTTTCAACTTTAATTGATGCCTCACCTTTCAAAAACACCTCGCTTTACTCCCTTTTGCCTCCAATAGAAACCCCAACACACCTTTTGAATCAAACTTGACGCCCCAAGCATCAAATCCATCTTGCTCCCTTCCTCATCATGCAAAAATTAACTCGCCACCCTCTCCATAGCCTCCAACCAAAAACCATCCACCTTGACATCCAATATTCTCTTCTTCACTTCATCTCCACAAAAAAAATGATAATCTTAAAGTATGTAACATTAAATTTATAGAGATGAATAAAGAAAAGTAATACAAATATATTAAAATAAGTTTATGATACAGACAACTGTTTTGCAATAACTGAAATAGTCTATGGGACAAGATATATGATTTAATAGCCCAATATAATAAAAATGAACATTATTTGATGAAAACAGCTAATAAATAAATAACATATGAACCAATGAATAAAAAAATTATTATATTTCACACCATTAAGCATCTCCAAAAAGTAACTAAAAGTCTGACAAACAGTCACTTTAATTTGTACAATTATATATTTGGCAAAACCATAAATGCTTGGCCTTTTTGACAAAAATTGTTTAATACTTTTTTTGGCTAAATAAGCACTTTTCCGGCCCTAATTAGGGGTTTTTAGGCTTTCTTGGGTGATGCATCCAACATAAAAGATGCCACAACAGTATAAAACGTCCACAAAAAAATGTCAAATGGGCCAAGAGTTATCATTCATGCCATAAATAAGTAAAAAAGTAAATTTTTTCCCAAAAAATATTAGAAAATTATTTACCTGAATCTTTTGTAAGTTTCCTGAATACAAAAATTAAAGTCCTGTTACATTCAAAATTTTTTAAATATATATTTTTTCTCTATAATGATGTCTATATGTAAAGGTTAATGTGATAGTTTGTATTAATATTAACTTTTTTTTATAAATCTTGATTAATGTGGACAAATTAAATACATGTTCAAGGTACTAAAGAAGCACATGAGGGTGACAAGCTAATTTTTGGGTGATGAGGTGTCAATTGGAGGCGAAGAGGAAGGGAGAGAGGTGGATTTGATGCTTGGGGCATCAAGTTTGGTTAAAAAGGTGTGTTGGGGTTTCTATTGGAGGCAAATGGGAGTAAAGCCAGGTGGATTTGAAAGGTGAGGCATCAATTAAAATTGAAAGGGTGTGCTGGGGTGTCTAGTGGAGATGAAGGGATGGAGAGCGAGGTAAGCTTGAGGAGTGGGGTTTCTATTGGAGGCAAATGGGAGTAAAGCAACATGGATTTAAGGGGTGGGGCATCAATTAAAGTTGAAAGTGTGTGCTGGGGTGTCTAGTGGAGATGAAGAGATGGAGAGTGAGGTAAGTTTGAGAAGTGGGGTCTCTAGTGAAGGTGGAAGGGAAGGGAGAAAGGAAGATTTGAGGTGTAGTGGAATTGGTGGGAACACGAGTGAAGGATAGGATCAGAAACGTATGTTAATTTACAAAGGAAATATTTACAAAAAAGGAATAAACCATGAATGTAAAAAAGAAATGAGGGTGTGTAGATAGAAAAAAAGGTTAAGTGTTTGACACCAAAATTAAGTAGCATAGATTGAGGAAAGACTTAAGGATGGCATCAGCAATTATGAGTCATGTGACTTTCTTGCAAATCCATCATGGATGAGATGAGTTTGAGATCAGGAATTAGGAATGGAAATTGGGGTATAAGAGGCGGGATAATGTATTATCATGAATTCCTTATCCACTAGCCCTGGGGCTAGTGGATAAGAATCTTCCGCAATTAATAATGTTGGATCCGGGAAAAAAAAATTCCTGATCCCTAATTGCAGATCCCTGAACATTGATACCCCTATTATTGTACTTAAGAATTGTGATATTATTGATATATTTTCATTGATCAACTTAAATTAATAAATTATTATTTAATTAAGTTGCATAAAAAAAACTGTGCATTGAGTAGACTTATGGAATGATTTTTTCTGGCTTCCATTCAGTCACCACACAATATGGGGGGCGGACTTGCTAGGAAGTCTGCAACCTTGGACCCAAACTCACCACAGATTGAACACACATTGAGCTATTTATAAAGGAACCATACAATCAGGGATGAAAACCACTCAGCAGAACAGTTTTAGGTGGGTTTTCAAGTAGAGTTCAGTATGGGTTCAGTATGGGTTCAGTATGAGTTCAGTCTGAGTTCCATCTGAGTTCCATATGAGTTCAGGTTGAGGACTTGCTAGCAAGTCCACCCCCTATATTGCGTAGTGAGTTATCCTCACACTTTCACTATGTTTTAAATATAGATCCATTATTGGTTGTGTGATACTTCAAGTGAAAGTTCAGTATTAATTCAGTCTGAGTTCCATATGACTTCAAGTTGAGGACCTGCTAGCAAGTCCCCCCCCCAACTATTGCGTGGTGATGGCTATCCAATGATATCATAAACCTCCAAATTTCCATATATCCAGCCTTATAAACCATAAAATATCTAATAATGTTCCAAAAATAAATCCAAGATAGCCCCAAAAAATACTCAAAAGATGGAGAATCACCCTAAAAATCCATAAAATCCATATTGCTTCATTAAAATCTGAAATCATTCAAAAGTGGCCACATTTTACAATATTAAATAAATCTTTATTTAATGTTAAAAATATAACCCTTTATTTTTGATGAAGATATCCAAATAGACCACATAAAACTCAAAATAAGCCAAATTCTATGAAATAACATAATTCATAAAAAACTGATACCATAAGGCCTACCTTTACTTGGAATGCCACACTGGGAGCTTTGAATTCAATTTTAAAAAAATATGGACATCAAAACAGAAAATCATTGGATGATAAATTGTCTAATACTCCATAATATCTTAGCTGATATGAAGGATGAGTGCTATGATCTTTATGAAGAAGAGGATCCTGAACCCACACTAGCTCTTCTCCCCCCCTTGATTCACAAAACTTGCTTTCCACTGGGATACACTCAATCATTATGCAATTAACACTCCTACTTATCTCCACACAACCCTTTTAATTTTTAATAAAGTTGCATGTTTAATTCAATTGGAATGGTTTTTTTTGCATATTGACTTTGACTTTGAATTTGCTGTCAAAGTCTCTTTTTTTCAAGTCTCTTTGTTTTCCTTCATCAACTAAACATGAAATTGCATAATTTTTCTGTCATTCTTTTTTGCTTTTATCACTCATAACTTTTTCCTTGGCTACACTTGCATCCCTTCCATCAAATAATTTGAAGTCCATTGTTTTCTCAAGCCATCTCTCCAGGTAAGTTTTTTTTTCCTATTTTTTTATGTTTGCTAATTATTAAATTTTTTAATGTTTTATTTCTTTTATCTTACTTTATTATTTATTTTTTTTTCTACCTCTTTAAACAAAATTTCTCTTTCTTTATCCTACTTATAATTCCTCCTTTTTCTGGTAAATATCTTCCATTTCTGTAAGGCTGGATATTCCCAGGACTGAATAAATATTGCTTAAAAATTATTTTAAACAAATTTAGTACACATGGGAACAATAAATAAAGGTATTCAAGATGTATACATAAGTGGAATTAATGATTAAAAACAATATATACCATTATAATACCTTATAAACATGCATGTATCCATCTTTTATAAGTCTTATATACATAATATTAAGCTTTAATATGTCAAGGAAATATTAAGAACTTTAAAAATAAGGCTACATAACTTTTAAATAGACTTAAAGCTGTTATTTTCATTTTTTTATGGAAAAAACAAGAAATTCACTTTAAATCACTTAAAAGTTGAAGATATGCACTATAAAATTAATAATATTAAAAATTCATCTTGAAAGATCAATTTGTCTTAATTATAACTATTTATTCGGCTATTCAAATGCATAAAAATAACACTTTTCAAATTTGATGTTTTTATGCCAGAAATGGCTTCTTTGTACTGGCCACATTCTTCCTGAGTTTTTCCCATATGAATAGCTTCATTTTTAGCAAAGTTAGAAATTTGATGCTATAATAACCCCCAATTGTATTCCCACTCTGGGGAAACAGGCTAAAATATGTGACAGGCACTTATTTAGTGTCCTAATTTAATTATTAGTGCATTGACTTCATTATATGCACTTATTAGTTTAATAATCTTAATATTGGGGCCTTTAATTCACTACCACACTTAAAATTGCCTTTATAGTCAAGGATTTATCCATACAAGCGCATTCCAAGAGACTGCATTAAGTTACCCCACATTTCACTTCTTATTTTGGGTTTCTCAATGGTTTCTCAGTCAATATTGGTCATATTTGGATGGTGATTTCCCATATTAATTTGAAATGATTATCCCTTTCATTCCTACTGTTGGTACCACTTAATTTTTTGTTATATTTAGTAGTTTTTCTTCCTTATTTGGTCTTTTATTTTTAGAATTACACGCATATACTCTCATTTTGGTCATTACTCTATTTTTTATGGATTTACACATATTATTTATGTATTTTGGAATGTGATATGATTCTTCTTTTGTTACTGGTTTATCCTGAAGCTGATGTAGATTTTTAACTACTAATTTGAAGTGTCATTGGCCTTTTAGAGGATTGGTAAATAAAGGGTGAACATTGGGGACTTCATGGGTATAAAAGGAGGAGGTTTTTGATCTTGTTTTCTACATTCTTTATCACTACAATTAAACCATATAGCCATTACAATTAAATACATTTCATTAGTAATTTCAAAGTCTTTGAATGGTTTTTGATTTATTATCTCTATTTTTCTACCAACTATTAATTGTAAACCAATTATCATTAGTGAGATTAAAATTACTGAGACCCTTATATTGAGTTATATTTTGATACTTATTAGATTTTTACTACATTATTCATATAGGGCCATTAATTTCTTTTAAAAAAATGACTAATAAAGCTTTTCTTGTCTCTGTACTTAAGCTCATCCTGAAAATTGGGGGCCTTTCCTCAAGAATTCTGTCGTTTATCTTCCAGTAAGTAAAAATTCAAAAAATAGCTATAAGTAAATATATATTCCCTATAGAAATATTTGGAAAATTATACAGGGTTTGGGTTACTTCATATAGTGATTTCAGAAAAAGAAGCCCTGTTATATAATAAAATTGTGATAGTGAATCGACAATTTTACTACTAAATGAACATAAATTGTTCTTAGCAAAAATCTGTCAACAGACCAATTAGATTTGTAATCTTTGCAGATAATAAACCAAATAATAAAAACTGATTAATTAATTCATTTTAACAGGACTTTTAATCCTTTTTTCTTAGTTTTTACAACTCATTTCATACTTAAAAAGAATATTAATGACAATTTTCTCTTTTAAATATAAAATATAGTTACATTTTGTAGACCTCTTGAATTAAGTGACCACATACACCACACAATATGGGAGGAAGACTTGCTAGCAAGTCAGCAACCTTGAAGCTGAATTCATATCCAGTTGAGAATACATTGAGGGAGTGATGTAACTATTATGAAGAAACAGTAAAATTACTCTAAACACATTCTGAAGTAAACTTGAAAATTTATTGAAACACCAGTGATCATTATAAAAATGAAATTGTGACTTGGCTTACAGGAATTTTTGTAGGAATATTCAAATAAGTGGAACCCACTACCAAAATAATTGGCCACATACATACAATTTTGAATAATCATTTATTTTCTTCATTGTTTAAAAATAATAAAATTCTTATATAAATTGAACTTAAAGCTCATTTTACATATTTTTATAGGATTTTTTTACCTATCAATTGATAGAAGAATCATCCAATACTATAAAAAGTTATTCAAGTAAAAACATTTATTAAACTTATAATTTCATCAAATGTTTATCAATAAAGGTTTCTAGA
The DNA here is from genome assembly GCA_030280995.1 of Hemileia vastatrix. NCBI lineage: Eukaryota > Fungi > Basidiomycota > Pucciniomycetes > Pucciniales > Zaghouaniaceae > Hemileia > Hemileia vastatrix. The sequence goes on from JASXTE010000007.1 coordinate 8,293,797, forward strand.
ACTATATATTTCTTCTCATTGCATGAATATATACTTTTGTATATTTTACAAGATTTAAAAGATTTGTGGAGGTTACATTACTCTCAAAATTAAAGTTAGAAAAATTTAGTTAACTGCATAATTTTAAAAATTAATGTTTATGCCATAATTTTGGGAGTGAAAACAATATATGTGTTCTATTTTTTCAAAAAACTAATTTAATGTTATCTTCATTATAGAAAAAAAATAAGGGCTGATTTTTTATGAGAATAAGACATATAGCCAAAATGTGGTGCACAATATTTATAAGTTTATTTTTGGTTTCATTATGTTTTACTTTCAATGCCCTATAATTATTATATCTTTATATTATTTACATTCTTTTAAAATTCTTCCTTCTACTAATTTCATTACCTCTATTGTACTTCTAATCCTATTTCTCTCTCAATATTTCTCTTATTTTTATTGTAGTGCTACTATGGCCTTTAATCTCACCCCACCACCCCTTTTTACCCTCTTCTCCAACCCTCTCTTTCCTACCTCACCTCACATAATTCTGTTTTCTCCACTTTTCACCCCTTTCACTCCCTTCTCCACCTTTCTCCACTTCTTAATACCCCTAATCACTTTATTTTCTCTCCTTCACACCCCTTTTTATCTATAGGGACATAAAAGGGTGACTTGGGAAGCAAAAGGGGTGGGGTGAGTAGAAAAAAGGTTGAAATGATATGGAAGGGAAATGGTTGGGGTTGGGAGAAAGAATAGTGGTGTTGGAAGCAAGAGGGTTTGGGTACTGTCAAAAGGGTATGTTGGGGAGAAGGGGACAAGGAAATGTTGAGAATTAAGGTTTGAGGTTTGAGGCAAAAGAGTGTCACCGGACAACCGACGCACAAGGTCGAGGATGTTCCTGAAAGTGAGATGAGGGTTTTAGAGACTTCTTCAAACCACAGAGGAATGATTTGAGGAAGTGATTCATAGATGACTCAAAGGAAGAACTACTTCTTTGAGATATGTTCAAGAAGAATTCTAATATAATTTAAAGGTAAGGTTAAAATTATTAAAATCTCACAAAGGGTTGGAAACTCAACAATCAAAGATTTAGGATTTAGAAATGATTATTGAGAAAATAAAGAAAGATACAATAATAATGATTTAACTTAAAGCTTTTACCACTATTAACTATAAATATGTTTTATAATTTAATTCTAAAGAGTATCAAACCAAAAACCCAACCCCTTTTATATCCTTTACTACTCCTCGCATTGACCTCATACCCATCCACTATTCCGCACATCACAGACCATTAAAATACACCCGTTGTGGTAGCCTAAAGTTTAGTACGGCACCTAAATATGTAAATGGAGTTATTACGGCGTTCAAGATTGGCGTTATTATTTTTTTTATATATAAAAGGGTTTTATTTAATTTATTTGAGTTTTAAATATGAAGAAATTGGTCACGAGCAAATGCCTACACAAAAACAATTTATTTTACGGAGAAAACTTATTTTTACGGTCTGAAAAATTTATAAGTATCAAGTCAAGTCACTCAAGAACCTTGGGAAATTTTCCCAGAATTTTTACTATTTTTCTTATATTTTTAAATGAATTTTAAAGTTTTATAGAAATATTTATGTTTTCAGAAATTACTTAACTTCGATGAATTTTCACGGGGTAATTAGAGCTGCGCAGACTACGAAAATTAGTTTGGTATGTAAAGGGGAAGTAGGTCTATTATGTGTAATTTTTCTAGATTTTTTATTATAGTTTTAAGGTTCTAATTGAGTCCGGAAGTCCGGACGGACTCTGTACGGGCTCCGGATTGACTCTGGAAGAGCTCTGGAGGGGAAAACTTAGGCACGTGACTAGGAATACTTAAGCGCTTCTCAAACTCGAAATTGAGGGGGGGATACATCATACAGCTTAATCTTTAACCACCGCGGTCTCATTTTTTATTACTCAACAAATTAAATAAGTTATAATACCCTTATAACATTTATTATTTTTACATAACATTTTATAAATACAATTCAACAATTTAAATCACACTTCATATAGGGTATCTTTAGAAAGGTCTTCATCGCTGGGACTTGATTATTGCTGTCTCATATAAATTTAAATTATTATAAAAACATAAAAGTCAATCTTTTCAGATCTTTCACTGGTACACCTTAATTGTTGTTATCAGTATTTCTTTTATCAACAGCCACTTTCTTTAAATCTCAATAAGCGTTAAATATTTTAGAGTTTCATTATTTTTATCAATCAGATCTAAGTAGATTGGTTAGCTTAGTGATTTAGAACACCCATTTTGTTATTTTTATTGGAAGGACGGGGTTTTCAGCTAAATCCACATATCTCCTCCGGATTCTGCTTACAGCAAGGCGACTGTAAGAGTTTACCTTACCATAGTTGGCGCCCAACGTGGGGTTCGAATTCTCTAGCTTTCTTTAAAGACTTACTTGGATCTAGGACTTTCTTAGCCTGCAAGAGGCTTATTCTCTGGAACTCTAATTGGATCTTTGTTATTGGCCTGAAAGAGGCTTGTTATTTTAACGGTTGTTAACGCTTTTCTTATGTTTTGGGATGTCTTCTACTAGTGGAACTGCTGTGTTGGCTGCTGGTGTACCTGTTAGGGCATCAGTAAGGATTGTATCTTGGGTTGGGCCCAAGTTTTCTGGAGATGATTTAGAAGGATTTTTACATAGGTATGAAACTGCAGCTGCGATTGATGGTGCTTTACCTTTGGATATGGTGAAGCAGATTAGGTTCTTTATTTTGGACAGAGAGGTGGAAAAGGAGGTTATTTCTATGGATGGTTATAAAGATCAAGATTGGAGAAAGCTCAAGATGGAAATGGAAAAAAGGTGGCCAAAAGTTTATTCATTGGAGGATCTAAAGGATATAGCTAGGAAATGGGAATCAAAAGGTGGTGTAACATCTCTGCATCAGTATCATCAGTTTATGGTTGAATTTCAAGTGGTTCTGGATTATTTGTTGGAGTATGAAATTTTATTTCATGATAATGCATCAAAGTATGTTTTTTGGGATGCTATGGGGGAAAAGGTTAAGAAAGATGTTTTGATGGTGCTTATTAAAGCAAATTTAATGAAGGATCTTCCAGATGGAGAAACTAGGATTCCTGGTATGGAGGTGCTAAAGAAGGTTATTTTGGAACATCTGGATACTCATAACTCTGTTGATTTGGACTCTGGAGAAGACACTGAGGTTGCTCAAGAGATAGAAGAGGATGGTGTAAAAGAACTAGTTACTGATGAAATTTCGGATTCAGCCATTCCTGAAGATTTTGTCCAGCCTGAAGATATTATTTTTGTTGACTCTTCTGTTTGGAAAGAAGAGGTTTCTGAAGATGAAGATATTATTGTCACTGATGAAGAAAATTTGGATGTTGGGGATAATTTTGTTTTGGATAATTTGGAATTTGATTTAGAGGAATATTTACCTCAGGTTTTGTCTTCAAAAGCGGAGACTGTCTGCAATTCAGATGTGGATATGGTTTATGAATCTGGTATATGTATGGTGGATTTGTTTCAATCTCAGGAAGAGATTTTTATGGAAGATATGGTTTTTCCTGCACTAATAGAGAGTGTAGTGCCATTGGACAATAGGGTGCATAAAGTGGATGCACTCATATTTTGGAAAAAGGTAGTTTATTTTTTATGTCCTTTTATAGGACAAATTCTGGGAATTTATTTTTGGGTTTTATGGAATCCGTGGATAAGCCCTTGGGGCAAAATTATGGATTATCTCCAGGGGATATCAAGAATTTAATTCCTCCGAAATGAGGATAAACTACCTAAACTCGGCTGAAAATTTTTTTTTTATCGTTATGTCTTCAATTTATTCAGGATTCAAATTATTATGGATGCCCTCATTTTTTGGGGTAGCTGGGGCTGATCACTCTAATGTTGTAATCTCTCCTCAGGATGAGATCCCGGATTGCAATAGGTCAGCTCACTTGGAGATAATTCAAGTGTATTCTCAATTATTTTCTGTTAATATTACTTTGGAGTGCAAATACGTTTTGGACTTTTCTATATGTTTATTGGATTTACCCGGTTTTTCTATTAAATTTAAAAACGGTGAAAAAGGAAAAATGGGCCAAATTAGGTTGGATAAAAATTGGAAGGGTATGTTTGATTACCTCCAGCAAGAGGTTAAACTGCAATTATCTCCTTCTATTACGGACCTCCAGCAAGAGGGTAAACTGCAAATATCACATCAAAATCCGATAAAAAATCTCAGTATAATTAAAACACAAAAAAATAATTTTTGTGAAAATTCAATTCCGGACCTCCAGCAAGAGGTTAAACTGCCAACTTTCTTTACGGGTGATTTACTGTTGGATAAGGGAAGCAAAGGTGTTGGAAAATCTGTTTATAAATTAGACGAGGGAAAGGAGAAAAGGGTAAAATTTAAAAATGAAATAAAATATTTTTCTAATTTTTCTTATTCTGATTCTGGCGATGAAGAAGATTCATTTGATGAAAGTTTTAATGGCGATACAAAAGTAAATGATTTACCTCAAGCTTATTTAGATGTGGACGCAGCCAAATATAAGAAAGTAGCAAATAAAGTTCGACCTATTAATGAACCGCTACCTGCTGAATTAAATCCACCCTTGAGAAGACCAAGGTTATCAAGAGATCCTTATGAAAGTCCCTTGGTAAAGAATCCGCCTGAATTTTCTGAGACGTCAAGAATCACTTTTGAGAGACTGGGTGTTGTTAATTTTGGACCTGATGGTTGGTTGTCTGGTGAAGAGAAGAAGTTGTTGTTGGATGTGATGGTCAAGCGAGAGAAGGCCATTGCTTTTGTAGAAGAGGAGAGGGGTGTGTTGAAGCATTCCTATGGGGAGCCTTACAAGATTCCTGTGGTATGTCATGAACCGTGGCAGCAGAAACCGATTCCTATTCCGGCTGCATTAAAAGAAGCCTATATTGAAGTTGTCAGAGAACGGATACGCACTGGACTGTATGAGCAATCAACATCAAGTTATTCTAGTCCTGTATTTTGTATCAAGAAACTGAATGGCAAGCTTAGAGTTGTTCATGATCTTAGGGAATTAAATAGGGTTACAATAAAGGATGCTGGGATACCGCCTAGTGCTGAGGAGTTTGTTGAAGCGTTTGCAGGGAGAGTGTGTTATGGTTTGGGAGATATTATGGGTGGATATGATGAGAGAGAGTTACATCCGGACTCAAGGCCTCTCACTACATTCAATACACCACTAGGACGTTTACAGTTAACAAGATTACCTCAAGGAGCAACAAATTCGGTTGCAGTTTATCAAGCTCAGATGGCTTGGATCCTTCAAGATGAAATTCCACAATATGCTGGAATCTTTATAGATGATGGAGGAATTAAGGGACCAACAACCGACTATGATAACCAGGTGTTGGAAGAGAATCCCGGGATACGCAAATTCATTTGGGAGTTTGCAATTACTTTAGAAAGAATCTTGTTTCGAATTGAAGAGGCTGGTTTAACTATTTCAGGTTCAAAATTTTCATGTTGTGTTCCAGCCTTAGAAATATTAGGCCATGTGGTATGTAGAGAGGGTAGGATTATGTCCAAGAAGAAAGTTAACAAAATTCAGTCCTGGCCAAGACCCAAGAATACGACCGAAGTTAGAGGGTTTTTAGGCGTTTGTGTATATGTTAGAATGTTTATCAAGGACTTTTCTTCATTGGCAGCTCGATTGAGACGGTTAACGAGAAAGGATGCAGACTGGGAGTGGGATGAAGAGTGTGAGAAGGCGTTTGTGAAGTTGAAGGAGGTTGTGGGGAAGGATTTAGTCCTGCACAAGTTGGATTATGGAAAAGATGCTGGTAGAATTTATTTAGCAGTTGATTCAAGTCAGGTTGCAGCTGGGGCGGTTTTGTCTCAGATGGATAAAGCTGGTTACATCAGGCCAGTTAGGTATGAATCTGTAGTATTTACTGAGGTCGAATCAAGATATTCTCAACCAAAATTGGAATTATGTGGTGTGGCAAAAATACTGAAGAAACTTCAGCATATTTTGTGGGGGCAACATTTTGAGTTGCAAGTGGATGCGAAATCGTTAATCCAGATGATTAATTCCCCAAGTTTACCAAACGCACCCATGACAAGATGGGTAGCTTTTATTCAACATTTTTCTTTTGATTTAGTTCATAAGCCTGGCAAAACTTTTACTATGCCAGATGGTTTATCAAGGAGACCACCCACTGAAGAAGATTCAGACTCAGAAGAGTTCGATGAAGATATACCTATTATCAAAGCCAGCACTAAAGGAGCTGAAGACTTTCCATACCTCCCCCATGAGGTTAAACTGGCAGGACTATTGTGTTTAGATTATGATGATGATGACCTCCACCAAGAGGATAAACTGGAAAATAGTTTTTATGTTAATAAAGGTGTAGATAAATTCGGCAGAGAGGAGGTAGAAGAAGATGTGGTGTATGTAGAGGAAAATGGATTGGTAGTGTGGGATAGTAGTAAATTAAGGAATGGTGTATATGTTGGAGAATTAGAGAACTTAAATAAAAAGGTGGATAAAGAGAAAGAGGTATTTTCGAATACGGTTTACAAAGGATCCAAAGGTTCAGAAGAAAAACGTCGACATAGCTCGATTAAAGATTTATTTAGGGGTCAACAATTATTGGCTCATTCATGTGCAGGTGATATTGGTGATAGAGAAGTCCCTATTGATGTTATATTAATCGATTTTCAAGATGAAGTCTGGGGTCAGACTGGTTTTTATTTTTTGTTAGTCAAATATTTGTTGACTTTAGAGAGGCCAGAAGATTGTGAAGACGATGAATGGGTGGCTATCAAGAGGAAGTCATCTACGTTTTACCTATCTGGTCGACGTTTAATGAGGAGAAAGTATCCAAATCCTCAAGTAGTTATAACTCAAGAGAAGGGGCAAGAATTAGTTTTGAAATCACTGCATGAAGATCTCGGGCATAGAGGCATTGGAGAAACGTTTAGAAGAATTTCTGATCAATTTTGGTGGCCTGGCATGAAGATGGCTGTTAAACAGTGGGTTCAGTCATGCGAAGAATGTCAAAGACGAAGTTATTTAAGGCCAAAAGAACCTGGACGCGCAACCGGTGAATATACGCTCTTTGGAAGAGTTAGTTTAGATGCCGTTCATATAAAAGAGGAACGGTATAAATATTTAATTGTGGCCAGAGATGATTTATCTGGTTGGGTAGAGGCAGCGCCTCTTATTAATTTAACTGCCAAAAATGTGGCAGAATTTTTTTTGAATAATTGGGTATATAGGTATGGGGTGATGAAGTTGGTAACGGTAGATGGAGGTCCTGAATTTGGGACAGAGTTTAAAGAGGCCGTATTGAAAGTTGGATCAAAGGTTAGGGTAGCAACCCCATATTATCCTGAAGCCGAAGGCATGGTTGAAAGAGGGCATCAAGTTATTAAGGATGCTTTAGTTAAAATGTGTGGGACAAGTGCCGAAAAGTGGAGGCACTATTTACCTTTAGTTTTATTTGCTGATTGAATCACTGCCAAAAGGACGACCTGAATTTCACCTTATGAACTTGTTTTTGGACAGAAAGCAGTTTTACCGGTTGATTTAGAAGCTGAATCATATCTTGGAGTTGACTGGGACACGGTCAAAACTACTGAAGAATTATTGTGTGCAAGAATGATGCAGCTAGAAAAGAAAGAAGAATATTTAGAAAAGGCATATTCGCGGATGATGAAGATCCGAAATCAATCAGTCAGATATTGGGATGAGTGGTTGGCACATCGATTAAGGAAACCTTTGAACCCAGGAGATATGGTCCTGGTGTATAATAGGAGTTTGGAAAGTCAATGGGGAAAGATGTTTGCAGATAGGTGGAATGGACCGTATAAAATCAAGGAGCAAGTTTCCGGCGGTTCATATGTGCTAGAAGAGTTGGATGGAGTAGTATTGAATAAGAGGGTAGCAGCCGATCAAGTGAAACGGTTCTATCCTAGAGGCACCAGGAGTGCCGAAGTCTTCCTCCGCAATGAGGATAAACTATGACATTTATGAAATTATATGGACGAACTCCGAAATGAGGATAAACTACAATTTTAATGTTTTTTATTAAATTTATAACTCCGAAATGAGGATAAACTACAATTTTAATGTTTTTTATTAAATTTATAACTCCGAAATGAGGATAAACTACAATTTTAATGTTTTTTTTATTAAATTTATAACTCCAAAATGAGGATAAACTACAATTTTAATGACTTTTATTAAATTTATACCTCCAAAATGAGGATAAACTATGATATCAACAAAATTTTATGAATACCTCCGCAACGAGGATAAACTATCTTCTTTTTTTATCAAAATACTTTACTATCGTTACACTGTATATGGACAACGAAACTGTGATGAAACATAACGAAATGCAAGAAGACCTTCTTTGAAATTTTCGAAAACTTAAAATTCTTAAAATATGGGTGAAGATAGTGTTGGAAAATTTTTTAAATTTATTGGAAGAAGTGTTCACAGGGGAACCTTCTTAATTTAATATTGGCAAGTGTGGGGGTAATTGATGGGCTGGCTGCTCTATACACAATTACCCCATAATGTTCGTTTCCAAAATTTTCCCTGTTTCTAGTTGAATCCTGGCTTTGTCTTTTAATTTTAGGAAGTCCACTAAGACTATAAACTGGAACGAATCAAGAGACACCGCTCTCAACGCCGGATTCAAGATTTTTTTATTTTGTTTTTGATTTTTTATGTTAGATTGTGATTTCTTTTCTTTAATATATATTATGAATTAATGTAAAGGTGATGCTCACTGGTGGTCTCTAATCATTTTTATAAATTGGAGGGAGCCCACCCAGTGATCATCATTATAAAAATTATCTTCTAAAAACTTTCATTTATTTTCTTTTCTTTTCAATTACTCAAAATTGTGTAACCACATCAAGTTGCACTTGGATGTGGGTATGATGTCAAGGGTACGGCTCATCAAATGGCCGGGGGGCATCTTTTAAAATTTTATTTTAAAAAAAAAAAAAAAAAAAAAAAAAAATTTACTTTTTTTATTTTTCTTTTCACATTTGTTTATCTTTCTTTAAAAATTAAATTTTAACTTTTATTTCAAAACTATCTTTTTTTAAAAAAATTAAAATTAAATATAAAAAAAAAAAAAAATCTTTTATTTTAAATGGTAAAAAAAAAATAATAATAATAATAAAATAACTAAAAAATAAAAATAAAAATAAAAATAAATAAAATAAAAATAAAAAATAAAAAAAATAAAAAAAAAAAATAATAATAATAATAATAAAAGGTATTTTAGTTTTAGGTAGTTTAGATGTTTATATTTTATTTTTCAAACATTATTTAAGAAAGCTACATACCAGGAAGAACACCATCAAGGGTTGTTATCTTTTGAAGAATCGAAATTAGAAAATTTAGAAGGACCTTGATTGATTTCCTGGGATTCGAATCTTATTTCACAGTCACGATAGTGTTGAAGCCAGTTGGCTATTTTGAAAAGGTCTCTTAACAGTTGCTCTCTCATCCAAGATTCTGATCTATCAGAGGGCGGGTATCGTTGGAAATAAGCAATAAGGTTATTAAAATTAGCAAAAAGCTTTTCAGACACTAGGTGAATTGGAACTCTAGGGAAGCTTGGATTAGGTTCTGGTAGTTCATAAGCAGAATATGAAATTGGAGAACCGGTGGACACTTATCAAATTAAAATATCAGCAAATTAAAACCTGAAGATTAAGAAAATAAAAAGAGACAACTAACCTGTGTCAACACTATCATGATCATAGATAAATGGCTTACTTGGTAATGGAGTGGGATTTTTTATGTTTAGAAAAGGATTTTTTATTTTTGATAGATGAGGAGGACTGGTGTTGGATTTGGTGTTTGAAGTAGATGTTCTGGGCCTTTTGGATGATACAAGAGAAGATGAAGACTGCTGGCTATTATAGGACCTTTAGTGCTTCAAGATGTTGGAAGAAGGAGAAGAATTGTTAGAAGGTTGAAGCATGGCCCTGGGAGCAGCAAGTCTAGATTGGAGAGAAGGACCCAGAGGATTAGGTGATGGAGAAAGATTTAAATAGGCTGATGGAGAAAAAGGTATGGGATCTTTAGAGGTTGATGGAATAGGGGGTGGAGTAGAAGGTGAAGAAGAAGGAAGAGGTTTGCAGAAGGCGGCGAAGCTAGTAGCAGTGATGGGGAAAGAACCACAGTTCAAGCCAGAACATTTTCTTTTCTTCTCATAGCAGGATAAACAGGCCCTGTTATAAGTGTGCTTTTGCCAGTTAAAAGAGAAGATACATTCCCTATGGGTGAAGGCACAGTATTTGCAAGATTGATCAGCTGAAGCAATGAAGTCAGAAGGTTTCATCTTGTTAGGAGATATTTTTTTGAAGAAGAAAACTTGAAACTAGGATGAAGAAAGCTGGTGGCAAAATCTGGGTTCAAGGATAGAGAAGTTGTTAGGTCCACCAAGACCTTAAACTGGACTGTTATCAAGCTGTTGGGTCCACCATGACCTTAAACTGGATTTCTTATCGATTAAATGTTTGGTCCACCATGACTTTAAACTGGCAGTTCATTCATTGTTTTAGTCCACTATGACTTTAAACTGGAAAATTAATATCTGCAGGATAATTCAACATTCATTGGACCACTATGGCCTTATACTGGATTACTTGTCGATCAAATGTTTGGTCCACTATGACATTAAACTGGATTATCAAATTTATTCAATCTTTGGTCAAGCCTAGGCCTTATTTAGGAATATTTCAAGTTATTTATGCACCTAAACGATCTTTGGTCCACCAAGACCATAAACTGGCAATCGATTATATGTTTGGTCCACCAAGACTTTAAACTGGAATGTCAATCTTGTTTGGATAACTCAATTCAATCTTTTAATTTATCACTGTCCACTAAGACTCTAAACTGGTTATTCAATTATTTCTGGAATTGGGTGCTGATAGCTTTAGGAGGTTAAAATTTTAGGTGGTGATGATGCTAAAGAAAGCATAATGGTTAATTAGGTAAAATTTGTGGCGCTTTAACATGGTCTAAAGTTAATATTATTATTGGAAGCCTGGCAAAAGTATTTTATGGGTTTGCTGTATAGCAAAGTTTGAAAATTGTGATGAAGGAATCAGAAGTTAGGATGGTAGTTGGATTTTAGGGAATGATTTTTTAGTGCCTCATAGTTAGGCCATTTTTTTTTGGTGTGAAGCTTGGAGGACCTTATGGTGAGATTGGAATCATAGAATTCGGCTCAGTGGGGGGCCCTATGAGGTTGGAATCAGGAGTATTCGGCTCATAGGAAGATCCACTCTCTCAATGCTGTGACAAGAAGGAAGACTGGTATATGGGAGTCTGAAGGGATTCAAACCTTGCTCTCAGTAGTGGAATCATCACAAGATTTATATTATTTTATTTTATGTTATATCAAGCCAGAGAAGAAAGAAAACATCATTTATGTTGAAAGTTTAAGAAGACCAAGCAAAAACAAAATTTTATCAAGTTATACTGTTAGAAAAGATAATTTCTTTGAAATTGTTCAACATCATTATCAAAGCTTTGCATTAAAATTCTTCTTTTCATGAGGTCTTCATGGTTATTAGCTGGAGTTTCTTGAAAATAGGCCAGCATTTTTTGTTTCAACTCATTAGTAAAGTCAAGAAAAAGATAGCGATGAAAATTTGGGTAATGATTGATATAGTCCGTCTTCACTCTACCAACATCATCAGTGTTGGTTATTTCGACAGCTAGAAGTTCAAATATGTTATTAAGTCATAGGTTTAGTCAATTTTGATTAAAAGTTTTTTTAGTAAGATAAATAGGGTCTTACATTTAGAGCCAGGAAACATAGTCTCAGCAAAGTTAGTTGGGGGTACTGGCGTTATAGGATTAGGATCTTGTGAAGGCAAAATTAGGCCGGGATCCGTTGATGAAGATTGAACTTTTGAAGCTGTTTTTGATCTTATTCGTTTTAAGAAGACAGGAATTTTGGATCGCTTTTTAGAAGTTGAGGGATCAGGGAGAGCTGCTGGTCCTAAATATACGTTTGTTTTAGAAGGAACTATTGGCCGGTTGCATTTGACTTTTTTCACACGGCATAAGTCGCAAGCTGTTCTGCCAGGAAGATTAGGGTTGGACATTAAACAAGGTACCTGGTATCGAGCGCAGAGTTCACATGGAGCGACAAGTTCTTTGGAAGACATATTGATGAAGATGAATTTTATAGTTGATTAAAGAAGATGGTGGTTGAAGGTTAAAGATGAATATTGTGTTCGACCACTTATGCAAAGTTTTAAGAATGGGGACATTCTCGATTGGAGGGAGGATGTGGTAGCCTAAAGTTTAGTACGGCACCTAAATATGTAAATGGAGTTATTACGGCGTGCAAGATTGGCGTTATTATTTTTTTTATATATAAAGGGTTTTATTTAATTTATTTGAGTTTTAAATATGAAGAAATTGGTCACGAGCAAATGCCTACACAAAAACAATTTATTTTATGGAGAAAACTTATTTTTACGGTCTGAAAAATTTATAAGTATCAAGTCAAGTCACTCAAGAACCTTGGGAAATTTTCCCAGAATTTTTACTATTTTTCTTATATTTTTAAATGAATTTTAAAGTTTTATAGAAATATTTACGTTTTCAGAAATTACTTAACTTTGATGAATTTTCACGGGGTAATTAGAGCTGCGCAGACTACGAAAATTAGTTTGGTATGTAAAGGGGAAGTAGCTCTATTATGTGTAATTTTTCTAGATTTTTTATTATAGTTTTAAGGTTCTAATTGAGTCCGGAAGTCCGGACGGACTCCGTACGGGCTCCGGATTGACTCTGGAAGAGCTCTGGAGGGGAAAACTTAGGCACGTGACTAGGAATACTTAAGCGCTTCTCAAACTCGAAATTGAGGGGGGGATACATCATACAGCTTAATCTTTAACCACCGCGGTCTCATTTTTTATTACTCAACAAATTAAATAAGTTATAATACCCTTATAACATTTATTATTTTTACATAACATTTTATAAATACAATTCAACAATTTAAATCACACTTCATATAGGGTATTTTTAGAAAGGTCTTCATCGCTGGGACTTGATTATTGCTTTATCATATAAATTTAAATTATTATAAAAACATAAAAGTCAATCTTTTCAGATCTTTCACTGGTACACCTTAATTGTTGTTATCAGTATTTCTTTTATCAACAGCCACTTTCTTTAAATCTCAATAAGCGTTAAATATTTTAGAGTTTCATTATTTTTATCAATCAGATCTAAGTAGATTGGTTAGCTTAGTGATTTAGAACACCCATTTTGTTATTTTTATTGGAAGGACGGGGTTTTCAGCTAAATCCACATATCTCCTCCGGATTCTGCTTACAGCAAGGCGACTGTAAGAGTTTACCTTACCATACCGTTACACCTGGACCCTCCTCACTCACATCCGTTAACCCCTTAGTCCTCCACTAACCATTCCGTCCATGCTCACTACCCCTTTTAATAATCCACAGACATTTCATAAACCTTTTAGCATACTATTACATTGACTATTGCACGGTGCGTCGCTTATTGAGAAAAAGACTAAGACACACTATTGAGAGATTGACTAATTTAGATTTAGAGTTTAGCCTAGCGCTGTTGAATAGCGAGTACACAAAGGAAAGTTGCAGTTGCTATGGAGAATTGCTTTCTGCGCTTTGAGTATGGATTTAAATCTCTTATTATTGATTTAATGAGCTGCTTTTGCCTTGAGTGTCACATGGCGCGTGACAGATGCCCCGGTATAAGAACGGGAGCTCCGTTGAGCGTAAGACATACTTCCCACACTAGTTTCCCTTCATTTAAATTTTATTTATTTATTATTATGTCAGCTTGTCCAACTCCAGCTCCCACGCCTCCTCACCCCAAAGCGGATGGTGGGCTCGTCACTTGACAATATTCTCAAGCATGCACGTCTTGTGATTACATGTAATATTTCTGTGTTGAAAGCACAGCTACTCAAGGTCCTTGCCAGAAATGCGAGTTTTGTCGATGGAGACAGGTGGCATGCAATGCCTTAACAAGAAATTCGGATATTGAACGGCGGTTTACCAAAACAAAATATTGGGTAATACTGAAGACAAAAGAAGTGGTGGAAGACATATGGGAAGTATTGATTGGAGATGATCAGTCAGAAGCAGCTGAAGAGAAGTCAAAGATGATACGATGCCCTGGGTAACTTGATCCATGGGTAAACAAAGGGTAGAAGAGGAGGTGGATGAGTTAGTGGAGGAAGATGAGGAAGAAGTCCCCATTTCAAGGCAGACACCAAAAAAACGGCGGACGGTCATCGAAGATGACAAGGAAGGGAAAGAAGTGGTGGCAGAAACCAAATTGAAATTATTCCTCGAGGCTGAACCGATTTTTGAAGTAAGTTTGTTTTATTTTACTTCACTTTAATTTTGTTTTTTCGAAGAAGAATTTTACTGATGACTATGTGATTTAGAATTTAGATGTCATCGCAGAAGCCCCTACGGTGGAAACTTTGAATGTGGAAGCTCCCATTGTGGAGCCCACTGCTTTGGAAGTGGCCGTTGTGGAGGTGGCCCCATTGATCCTGACCAAAGAAGCATTACCAGTCATTGCCTCGAGGGAGGAAAATGAAGAAACCCTCGATCAGGTGTGGTAGAAAAAACCTCGCCAGGTTTGGCGAGCTCGGTTTATTGAAGATTTAAGCGATGAAATCAATAAGATTGTCAATGCGGCCTCCTTTGACGAGGCCAAGGAATTACTGGAAATTGGAGAAGTGGTACCGGTAGGAGAGGGGGAGGTTTTTGAGAAAGGTAGGAAGGTAATAAGGGAGATTTTGGAGAAGATGAAGGGATTGGTTCGGGAGAAAATAAAGGAGATAATTTAAAATGGAAGGAGAAAAGAAAAAGAAAGAAAAGAAATAAAGAAACAATTTGTATTTAGTTATTTTATTTTGTTGTTTTATTTAAAATTTTAAAATTTTATTTTTATAAGATTTTGAGAGAAAAGAAAATAGATTAAATAAAATTTTGTTTTAAATTTTGAAAGAAGAAGTTTAAATGAGAGAAGAAAAGAAAGAATATTTGATTGAAGGAGTTTTAGTTTTAAATTTCGAAAAAGAAAAAGAAAAAGATTTAAGTAAGAAGAAGGAAGAAAAAGAAAGAAATAGTTGATTGAAATAATTTTGTTGGGAATAAAAATTTAAAGAAAGAAAAATTTGTTATTTGTGAAAGTTCATTTATTGAAGTTTTTGAGGAATTTTGGTTATTTGAAAAGAAAGAAGTAATTTGTTTGAAGAATTTTAAAAGAGAGATTTAAAGGTTGAAGTAAAGTTTGAGAAAGATTGTCGTATTGAGTTCGTGAAAAATTTTGATAGTTCAAAGATAAAGAAATAAGGGAAAGAAGAAAAGTTTGAAAAGTTTGAAAAGAGAAAAGAAAAATTTAAAGGAATTTATTGTTTTTTAAGATTTTTATTTTATTATTTTGTTTTATTTTTAATTTATTTTAATTTATTTTATTTTAATTATTATTATTTTTTTAAAAATTTAATTTAATTTAATTTTAGTTTAATTTTTAATTTATTTTTATTTTATTTATTTTAAAGAAGGTTGAAAATTTTTTGAGATAAAAAAGAAGAAAGAAGAAAGAAAAATAAGGAAATTTTTTAGAAGTAAAGATCTATTAGATTTTAAAGAGAAGAAGTTTAAGAATTTTAAGAAACCAAAAGAAAAAGAAAAGAGAAAGAAGAGAAAAAAAATAAAAGAGAGTTTTAAGGTTTTGGTTTTAAAGGATATTTAAGATGAAAAGATTTTAGGAGTTCAGGGGCGTTAGAAACATTGATGGCTGGTTACCAGGATGTTTTGTCTGAATCATCGAGGAAGCCTTCCCATTCCACAAGGTATTGAAGTTTCCCCTTGCGTATTCTTGAATCAAGGATACGGCTTACTTCCCACTCTAGATGGTCTTCTACTTCGACCGGTTCCGGAGGAGGTTGGTTCTTGCCCGGGTATGTTTCTCGAGCCAGTTCCTGGAGAGATACGTGGAAAACAGGGTGAATATCCTGCCATTTAGGAGGTATCTTGAGTCAAAATTCAGTTTTAGAGACTTCAGAGTCAATTTCGAATGGTCCCAAGCATTTTTCCACCAGTTTCTTTGATGGTTGAGTCATTCGAATGTTTCGTGCGTCGAGCCATACTTTGTCGCCTGGTTTAAAAGAAGGAGCAGATTGTCAATGTTTGTCAGCCTGTTCCTTGTACCTTTGAATCGCTAATTCCAAATTTGATTTAAGTTCCTCTTGGAGTCGTGATGTGGCTTGGAGATAATGTTCCTCAGGATGATTAGTTCCTACATGGATTGAGTTGAATTGAGGATGTCTTCCATAAACAGTTTCAAAAGGAGATTGTCGTGTCAAAGAATGAGTCGAGTTATTATAAGCAAATTCGCCAATGGTAACCATGTGTTCCAATCATCTTGTTGGTAACTGACATACATTTGAAGGTATTGTTTGAGGATTTGGTTGACCCTTTCCGTTTTCCCATCGGTTTCGGGGTGATAGGCCGTGGAGAGGCTCCTTGTAATATTGAGTTGTCGACACAGTTGGGTCCAGAATGTGGATACAAACAATGAGCCTCTATCTGAAATAATATCATTTGGTAACCATGTTTAGAAAATACATATTCTAGAAACAATTTTGACAAATCTTCTGCTGTAGCAGTAGTAGTGGTTTTAATAAAAATAGACATCTTTGAAAATCTATCTACTATTACTAATATAGCATCAAAATTATTAGAAAGAGGAAGTTGAGAAATAAAATCCATCGATAAAGATTCCCAAGGTTTAGAGGGAATAGGAATTGGTTGAAGCAACCCATACTTCCGGTGACGGGTAGCCTTATTCCTATTACATTTGTAACAAGCTTCTATATAGGCTTTGACTTCCCTGGTCATACCTGGCCAGAAGAAATCCCTTTCTATTAACTGGTAGGTTTTATCGACCCCAAAATGACCAGCTAATGGAGAATCATGTTGACTATTGAAAATCCATAACTTTATTTCATTGTTTTTGGGTATGACTACTCTACCTTCGAAAACTAATAGACCTGATTCAATACTAAATCTTTTGGCCCCTTGCTTCAAGAGTATTTTGTCTTTTAACCCCAAACAATAATTGTCCTTTGACTGAGCTTTGAGGATGTTGGATAGTGGATTTTGAAAAGATTGAATTGTCATCGAATTAAGTTGATGAGTTGTTAACATTGATTTGTTGAAAATTGATTTCACATTTGCTGGGTTCTTGTCAGCAAATGCGTCCCCCCGCTGTGGTAAACGTCGTCCCGATGTGACAGGATATCTGGGACAATGCAGTTCTTACCTGGGGGATAGGAAATAGAAAAAGGAAATTCAGACAGAAATTCAGCCCACCTGGCTTGACGCCTGGTTAACACTTTGGAAGACATAAAGTATTTTAAAGAATTATGGTCTGTTAAGATTTGAAAAGGACTATCTAAGCTGAGAAGAAAAGAGCACCATTTTTTAAGACAATGAATAATAGCTAAAAGCTCTTTGTCATGAATTTCATAATTTAATTCTGCTGCAATGAGTTTGGGTGACTCAAAAGCAACAGGATGAAACAATTTTGTTTCAGGATTTAATTGAGAAATGACCCCTGCGATAGCATAATCGCTTGCATCTGTCTTGACAATTGTCGAAGCAGAAGGATCAAAGTGTCAAAGAATTGGAGCTGTGGAGAATGCAGTCTTCAATTCTTTGAATTCCTTTCGTGCTGTAGAAGTAAAAACAAAAGGAATATCTTTTCTAAGAAGAGAAGTAAGATTGGAAATAGTTTTAGAGTAATCTTTAATGAATCTTCTATAGAAATTTGCAAAACCTAAAAATCCTTGTAAGGATTTAACGGTTTTGGGCTCAGGCCATTCTAGGACTTTTTGGACCTTTTTTTTGTCCATGACTAAACCATCAGTGGACAACGTAAAACCCAAAAAATCAATTTATTTAAGATGGAATTCGCATTTATTGTGCTTGGCGTAGAGACCGTGATCTCAAAGTCAATTTAGAACCTGTTGAACATGATGAATATTTTCATCCAGTGTTTTCAAGAATATTAAAATATCATCTAAATAGACGACTACAAATTGTTCAACAACATCTTGAAAGATATCATTAACAAAAGTTTGAAAAGTTGAAGGTGCATTACATAATCCAAAAGGCATAACTAAATATTCAAAACTACCAAATCTAGTGCGCATTTCAGTCAGTGGTTCATGACCTTACGCAAAGCGAATAAGATTATAAGTGCCTCTAAGATCAATTTTAGAAGAGAAATTAGCACCATTGAAAAGGGTAAGGAGTAATGACATAGGAGGAACATGATATGCATTCTTCTTCGTGACTGTGTTGAGCTTTCTATAGTCAACACACAACCTAAGACTACCGTCCTTTTTCTTTACAAAAAGGACAGGGGAGCCGGTTGGAGATTTACTGGCTCTGATGAAACCTTTGGCTACATTCTCTGCAATGTAGTCTCAAAGAACTTGAGATTCGTCATTTGACAAAGAATAGACAGGACCTGCCGGAGGTACTGGACCTATTAACTCTATTTGATGGTTGTAGGGTCGATGAGGTGGTAACTTATTGGCCTTGCGTATTGAGAAAACATCAAGGAAATCGTGGTAGATTTCCGGTAGAGTTGATTTGATGGCTTCAACGTTTATTTGGTCGTCCTCTTCATCTTCGAGAGAATCTGTCGAGGGGATACCTGTATTGAGAGAGCATAATTCGATTACTTCGAGGCAATTTAAATCCTCTTCGAGTGAAGTCATCGAGCTAGAAGGGTTAGCCAATTGCTCATTTAAAGAAGGATCAGATGCTTGCAAGTCATCTGGCAGAGACTTGTCCTCTAGCAGGACGTTGTCAGGCGGGTTGTTTAACTCCCTATTGACCTGCATTGAAGAATCAGAAATATACTTAGAGCGTGGGGTGATCAATCCCCTAGTCCAATCAATTTCAGGATTCCAATGCGTTAAAAAGTCATGGCCAAGAATGGTATCTTCCATCCTTGGGGCGTCCAAGACTGATAATTTCCACTCTAAGGAGGGGAAAGTTTGGAAAGTTGAAAACCCATAAAACTTTCTTACTGACCCAATATTTGGGTTCCTCTGATTCAACCAAGTAAATTGGAGTTTGATTGATATCTGTAAATGTCAGTTGTAACTTCTTGGCAAAAGATAAACTGATAAAAGAAATTGAAGCTCCAGAGTCTATAAGACAACTGAAGGGAATATCCTCCTTAAAAAGAATGAATCTCAAGCGGTTTAAGGCAACTCCAGTCCTTAAGACATGGAGGTTCTGTGCACTGGGAGATATAAGATAGTTTGCTTTGCACACAAGTAAACTATCTACTAGTTTTTTGGCTTCGAACTAGTACCTTCTCTTTCCTTCAACTTTACACAATCTTCCAGCTTGTGCTTACCCCCACAATACATACATAACCCATTATCTGTTCTCCTCTTCCTCTCAGCTTCTTTAAGTTCCCCTTTAGGATCCAGTACTTTACTGATATTGCCTGGGGTCGAGGTTTGTCCTTTCCCATAATAGGTTTGGATTGAGTTGAGGAGGATTGAGTTGTTCCTGGGTGTGAAGAAGGTCCCGATTTGAAATTTTAGCCTTGAGATTTGTTGGCGTATCAACGATGTTGAAGTCTTCCTTGGTAAACGCCGTCAAGTTTGAGGGTTCAATCCATTAAATCTGTTAAAGTAGTCATCTTCTGACCGTGAAGATTTAATTGATCCAGAATCCTCAAAGGAAGTCCCTTTTTGAAATGATACTTGAGTGCAGCATCATTCCAACCTACTTGAGTTTGAAGTGCTCTGAAATTCGAGATATATTCAGAAGCTTTACCATTATCACTCATGCGAAGGAATTCCAGTTCAATTTCTGCATTGTCAGTTTCATTAGGGTCACCAAACAACATAAAAAGTTGGTCTTCAAATTTTTCCCAATTATTGATGAGTAAGTGGGTCTCTGTCAAAGAGAGCATTAGAAGATAAGGTTCAAACCTCCTTTCTGCCTTTCCGGCTAGGAATGAAGAAACATTAACAACTTTTGATCGGTCGTTATTAAAGGTTCGAGGGTCATTATGGAAAAGTAGTTTGCATTTTTGCAAGAAGGGTCGCAATCTGTCTGGATGTTCTCCATCAAATTTATCAGGAGATTTCATAGAAGGAGTTTTAAATTTAGATCCCTCTGAAGACTTTGAATTTGAAAAGGTCTTCATGAAAAGTCTCATGAAATCTTCCAGAGAGTTAGATGATCCAGGTTCTGAAGGTTGACCAGAAGGGGGATCAGCAGGGGCGGATGGTGCCTCGTGCATTGTATCCTCTCCTTCTTCATCATTACTAGAGTCATCAAAATCTTGTGGGATGTCTTCTACAGATTGGACTGAATGTTGCTGTTCCCTAAGGTTGAGAGTTTCCATAGAGTGAGTGCGGGAAACAGGCCGTGTGGCTGTTGGCCTGCCTCTGGCGTGAGTGTCATGCGCCACGTGACACTCGAAGCGAAATTAACTCAATAAATCAATAATATCGAGTCCTAAATCTATACTCAAAGCGCAGAAAGCAATTCTCCATAGCAACTGCGATTTTCCTTTGTGTACTGCTATTTAACTGCGCTAGCCTAAACTCTAAATCTAAATTAGTCAATCTCCCAATAGGGTACCTTAGTCCTTTTCAATAAGCGACGCACAGCGCTAGGATCAACGAATTAGTATAGTAGTAGTTTTTTTTCATTAAAGTTTTGTTAATTAATTAAAAGGGGCAAATTGAGCATGAACGGATATTTAGTAGAGAGGGTCTAAGTGTATGTTAGTAATGGTCAATGGAATGGGAATGCTGTGATGGAAGGAGGTCAATGCAAGGAGGAACAAAGGATATAAAAGGAGTTGGGTATTTGGTTCGATATTCCTTTGAATTAAAATATAAAATCGTATTTACATTAATAGTGGTAAATCCTTAAAAGTTAAATCATTGTTATTGTATCTTTCTTTTATTTTCTCAATATTCATTTCTAAATCCTAAATCTTTGATTATTGAGTTTCCAACCCTTCGTGAGATTTTAAGAATTATTATTACCTTGGAACTAGTTTATAATTCTTCTAAATCAAACCTTGAACCTATAGCTATTACTTCGAGTGACCTTCGAATCATTTCCTCGAATCATTCCTCTGTGCTTCGAAGAAGTTTCTAAAATCCCTCATCTCACTTACAGGAACATCCTCGACCTTGTGCGTAGGTCGTCCGGTGACAGTATAATTTAATTCTCCGTAGTTCTCATTCTTTGCACTACTACGTCCTTTTAGGTGTTTCTAAAATTTTAAATGGCACCTGTTCAACGCACTCCTCCTACGGGCGCTACTACTAGAGCTCGCGCTAGAGGCAGGCCAACAGCCACAAGGTCTGTTTCTTGCACTCACTCTTTGGAACCACTCGACCTTAGGGAACGGCAACATTCAGTTCAATCTGTAGAAGACATTCCACAAGATTTTGAGGATTCTAGTGATGAAGAAGAAGGAGAGGATACAATGCATGAGGCACCATCCGCCCCTGCCAATCACCCTTCTGGCCAATCCTCAGAACCGGGACCATCTAACTCTCTGGAAGATTTCATGAGACTTTTTATGAAAACCCTTTCAAATCCAACGTCTTCAGAGGGATCTAAGTTCAAAACTCCTTCTATGAAATCTCCTGACAAATTCGACGGAGATCACCCCAACAGATTGCGACCCTTCTTGCAAACCTGCAAGCTACTGTTCCATAATGACCCTCGAACCTTTAACAGCGACCGATCAAAGGTTGTTTACGCTTCTTCATTCCTAGCCGGAAAAGCAGCAAGATGGTTCAAACCTTATCTACTCATGCTTTCTTTGACAGAAACCCACTTACTTATCAATAATTGGGAAAAATTCGAGGACCAACTTTTTATGTTGTTTGGGGACCCTAATGAAACGGACAACGTGGAAATTGAACTTGATTTTCTTCGCATGAGTGATAATGGTAAAGCTTCTGAATATATCTCGAACTTCAGAGCACTTCAAATTCGAGTAGGTTGGAATGATGCTGCCCTTAAGTATCATTTCAAGAAAGGACTTCCTTCAAGGATTCTAGATCAATTAAATCTTCACGGTCAGAAGATGACTACTTTAACGGACTTAATGGATCAAACCCTCGAACTTGACGGTGTTTATCAAGGACGACTTCAACATCGTCGATATGCCAACAAATCTCAAGGCCTAAATTTTAAATCGGGACCTTCTTCACACCCACGACCAAATCAATCCTCCTCGACTCAATCCAAACCCAATAAGGGAAAGGATAAACCTCGACCAAAAGGCTCGACCCCAGGCGATATCAGCAAAGTACTGGATCCTAAAGGGGAACTTAAAGAAGCTGAGAGGAAGAGACGAGCAGATAATGGGTTATGTATGTATTGTGGGGGTAAGCACAAGTTGGAAGACTGTGTAAAGTTGAAGGAAAGAGAAGGTACTAGTTCGAAGTCAAAAAACTAGTAGATAGTTTACTTGTGTGCAAAGCAAACTATCTTATCTCTCCCAGTGCACAGAACCTCCATGTCTTAAGGACTGGAGTTGCCTTAAACCGCTTGAGATTCATTCTTTTTAAGGAGGATATCCCCTTCAGTTGTCTTATAGACTCAGGAGCTTCAATTTCTTTTGTTAGTTTATCTTTTGCCGAGAAGCTTCAACTAACATTTACAGATATCGATCGAACTCCCATCTATTTGGTCGAATTAGAGGAACCCAAACATTGGGTAAGTAAGAAAGTTTTATGGGTTTTCAACTTTCCGAATTTTCCCCCCTTCGAGTGGGAATTATCAGTCTTGGACGCCCAAAGATGGACGATACCATTCTTGGCCATGACTTTTTAACGCATTGGAATCCCGAAATTGATTGGACTAGGGGATTGATCACCCCACGCTCTAAGTATATTTCTGATTCTTCAATGCAGGTCAATAGGGAGTTAAACAACCCGCCTGACAACGTCCTGCTAGAGGACAAGTCTCTGCCAGATGACTTGCAAGCATCTGATCCTTCTTTAAATGAGCAATTGGCTAACCCTTCTAGCTTGATGACTTCACTCAAAGAGGATTTAAATTGCCTCGAAGTAATCGAATTATGCTCTCTCAATACAGGTATCCCCTCGACAGATTCTCTCGAAGATGAAGAGGACGACCAAATAAACGTTGAAGCCATCAAATCAACTCTACCGGAAATCTACCACGATTTCCTCGATGTTTTCTCAATACGCAAGGCCAATAAGTTACCACCTCATCGACCCTACGACCATCAAATAGAGTTAATAGGCCCAGTACCTCCGGCAGGTCCTGTCTATTCTTTATCGAAGGACGAATCTCAAGTTCTTCGAGACTACATTGCAGAGAATGTAGCCAAAGGTTTCATCAGAGCCAGTAAATCTCCAACCGGCTCCCCTGTCCTTTTTGTAAAAAAGAAGGACGGTAGTCTTAGGTTGTGTGTTGACTATAGAAAACTCAACACAGTCACGAAGAAGAATGCATATCCTGTTCCTCCTATGTCATTACTCCTTACCCTTTTCAATGGTGCTAATTTCTTTTCTAAAATTGATCTTAGAGGCGCTTACAATCTTATTTGCATTGCGGAAGGTCATGAACCACTGACTGCAATGCGCACTAGATTTGGTAGTTTTGAATATTTAGTTATGCCTTTTGGATTATGTAACGCACCTTCAACTTTTCAAACTTTTGTTAATGATATCTTTCAAGATGCTGTTGAACAATTTGTAGTCGTCTATTTAGATGATATTTTAATATTCTTGAAAACACTGGATGAACATATTCATCATGTTCGACAGGTCCTAAATCGTCTTCGAGATCATGGTCTCTACGCCAAGCATAATAAATGCGAATTCCACCTCAAATCAATTGATTTTTTGGGTTTTACGTTGTCCACTGACGGTTTAGTCATGGATGACAAAAAAGTCCAGAAAATCCTGGAATGGCCTGAGCCCAAAAACATTAAATCACTCCAAGGATTTTTGGGTTTTTCAAACTTCTATAGAAGATTTATTAAAGATTACTCTAAAACTATTTCCAATCTTACTTCTCTTCTTAGAAAAGATATTCCTTTTGTTTTTACTTCTACAGCACGAAAGGAATTTGAAGCACTAAAAACGGCGTTCACCACAGCCCCAATTCTTTGGCATTTTGATCCTTCTGCCTCGACAATAGTTGAGACAGATGCGAGCGATTATGCTATTGCAGGGGTCATCTCCCAATTAAATCCTGAAACAAATTTGTTTCATCCTGTTGCTTTTGAGTCACGCAAACTCATAGCCGCGGAATTAAATTACGAAATTCATGACAAAGAGCTTTTAGCTATTATCCATTGTCTTAAAAAATGGTGTTCTTTTCTTCTCAGCCTAGATAGTCCTTTTTCAATCCTGACTGACCATAATGCTTTGAAATACTTCATGTCTTCTAAATTGTTAACCAGGCGTCAAGCCAGGTGGGCTGAATTTTTGTCTGAATTCTCTTTCTCTATTTCCTATCGCCCAGGAAAAAACTGCATTGTCCCAGATATCTTGTCACGTCGGGACGACGTTTACCCACAGCGGGGGGACGCATTTGCTGACAAGAACCCAGCAAATGTGCAATCAATCTTCAACGAATCAATGTTAACGACTCATCAACTTAATTCGATGACAATTCAATCTTTTCGAAATCCACTATCCAACATCCTCGAAGCTCAGTCGAAGGACGATTATTGTTTAGGGTTAAAAGACAAAATACTCTTGAAGCAAGGGGCCAAAAGATTTAGTATTGAATCAGGTCTATTAGTCTTCGAAGGTAGAGTAGTCATACCCAACAACAATGAGATAAAATTATGGATTTTCAATAGTCGACATGATTCTCCGTTAGCTGGTCATTTTGGGGTTGATAAAACCTACCAGTTAATAGCGAGGGATTTCTTCTGGCCAGGTATGACCAAGGAAATCAAGGCCTATATAAAAGCTTGTTACGAATGTAATAGGAATAAGGCTCCCCGTCACCGGAAGCATGGGTTGCTTCAACCACTTCCTATTCCCTCTAAACCTTGGGAATCTTTATCGATGGATTTCATTTCTCAACTTCCTATTTCTAATGATTTTGATGCTATATTAGTAATAGTAGATAGATTTTCAAAAATGTCTATTTTTATTAAAACCACTACTACTGCTACAGCAGAAGATTTGTCAAAATTGTTTCTAGAATATGTATTTTCTAAACACGGCTTACCAAATGATATTATTTCAGATAGAGGCTCATTGTTTGTATCCACATTCTGGACCCAAATGTGTCGACAACTCAATATCACGAGGAATCTCTCCACGGCCTATCACCCTGAAACCGATGGTCAAACAGAAAGAGTTAACCAAATCCTCGAACAATATCTTCGAATGTATGTCAGTTACCAACAAGACGATTGGACCACATGGCTACCATTGGCCGAATTTGCTTATAATAACTCGAC
The DNA here is from genome assembly GCA_030280995.1 of Hemileia vastatrix. Classification (NCBI taxonomy): domain Eukaryota; kingdom Fungi; phylum Basidiomycota; class Pucciniomycetes; order Pucciniales; family Zaghouaniaceae; genus Hemileia; species Hemileia vastatrix. Next base: position 8,319,384 of record JASXTE010000007.1, read on the forward strand.
TCATTCTTCGACACGACAATCTCCCTTCGAAACCATTTATGGACGACATCCTCGATTCAACTCAATTCATGTAGGAACTAATCATCCTGCGGAACATTATCTTCGAACTATATCATGACTCCAAGAAGAACTTAAAACAAATTTGGAATCAGCGATTCGAAGATACAAGGAACAGGCCGACAAACATCAACAATCTGCTCCTTCCTTTAAACCAGGCGACAAAGTATGGCTCGATGCACAAAACATCGGAACAACAAGACCATCAAAGAAACTGGCTGAAAAGCGCTTGGGACCGTTCGAAATTGACTCTGAAGTCTCTAAAACTGCATTTCGACTCAAGTTACCTCCTAAATGGCAGGCGATTCACCCTGTTTTCCATGTATCTCTCCTGGAACTGGCTCAAGAAATATACCCGGGCAAGAACCAACCCCCTCCGGAACCGGTCGAAGTAGAAGATCATCTAGAGTGGGAAGTAAGTTGTATCCTTGATTCAAGAATATGCAAGGGGAAACTTCAATACCTCGTGGAATGGGAAGGCTTCCTCAATGACTCAGACAAAACATCCTGGGAACCAGCCATCAATGTTTCTAATGCTCCTGAACTCCTAAAATCTTTTCATTCGAAATATCCTTTTAAACCAAAACCTTAAAATTTCTTTATTTAAAATTTTCTTTTCTTTTCTTTCTTTCTTTAAAATCTAAAACACCTCTTAAATTTCTTAGCCTTGTTTTCTTTTTTCTCTCTTCTTTTTTCTTTCTTCTCCTTCTATAAAATTTCCTCCAAAACCAACTAAAATTAAATAAAATAAAATAAAATAGATTAAAAATAAATAATAAAATAAAATAAAAAACTCATAAATCTCTCTAAATATTTTCTTTCTTTTCTTTTTCAATTCTTTAAATACATTCTTTTCTTAAATTTAAAATTCTCTTCAAAAATTTCTCTTCCAAAAATTTATTCTCTCTTTTAAAAACTTTCTTTCCTTTGAATCATCAAATCTTGTACGACACAACCATTTCCTCGAACTTAACTTCAACCTCTAAATCTCCCTATAATAATTCTTCAAAACAAATAATTCTTCTTTTCAAATTATCTTAAATTCTAAATCTGTTTTTTTCTTTTCTTTCTTCTTCCTCTCTTTTCAACTAAAATTTCAAAAAAAAAAAAAAAAATAAAAACAATTTTTTTTAATCCTCAATTTAACAAACACATCTCAATCACAAAAACCGTTTCTTTTTTCTCTCTCTTTTCTTACATAAAAATTTTTCCTTTTAAAAAAACACTAAAACTTCCTTCAATTAAAACAACCTTTTTCTTTCTTTAAAATTCTTCTTTCAAATTCTAAAATTTTTTATTTAAAACTTCTTTTTCTCTCTCTCTCAAATCTTATAAAATTAATAACATTCACCTACAATAAAAAAAAATAATAATAAAATAAAATAAAATAAAATAAAACTAAAATACAATTTTTTTTACTTCTTTACATCTCCTTTTCATTTCAAATCTTTTATTTTAACTTCTCTCAAACCAATCTTTTCATTTTCTCCAAAACTACCCTTATCTCCTTCCTGCATTTCTCAAATACCTCCTCCTCTCCTACCGGAACCACCTCTCCAATCTCCAAGAGCTCCTCTGCCACGTCGAAGGAAGCAGCGTCAATAATAGCGTCGACCTCCCCACATAGTTCTTCCGCGAACCTTACTCGTCGACCTTGACGAGGTTTCTTTGACCACACCTGGTCCAGGGTGTCTTCGGGCTCTTCAACTACTTCCGTGGCTGGAGGGTTTGCCTCAGTTGGTATAACCGGCGCAAGCTCCGCAATCGGCTCTTCAAGGTTATTCGATGTCTAAAACAAGACTCATCAGTAACTTCATCCTTGAAATAAAACAATTAAAACTTACCTCGAAGATGGGATCAGGCTCCAGAAATAACCTGGGCGCCACTTCGACTTCTACCTCTCTCTCTTCCTCATCGTCCTTGATGACCACCCGTCGTTTCTTGGGTGCCCGCCCTGGAACAGGGACTTCATCTTCATCCTCCTCCACCAATTCGTCAACCTCTTCCTCAACACCTCGCTTCGAACTCATGGCCTGGGTTACCCAGGTTGAGATCTCGTTGTTCATCTCCTTATCATTTTCCCCCACCGATTGTTCATCTTCGATCGAGACATCCCAAATGTCTTCGACCACCTCTTTGGTCTTCAGAACTACCCAAAATTTATTTTTTGTAAATCGTTTTTCGATTTCCGCGTTCTTCGTCAACGCATCGCACGCCACTCGCCGCCAACGGCAAAACTCGCATTTCTGGCGAGGGCCTCGAGTCGCCGTACTTTTGACACAGAAATATTCCATGATTTCACAAGCCGTGCAAGTCTGTGAAAACTGTCGTGTGATTATTCCCCCATCCGCTTTAGGGTGTGGAGGCGTGGGTGTGGGAGTAGGGCAGTTCATTATAAAATAAATAATTAAGAGATGAGGGAAAAAGTATTAGACAAGGGAAATTAGTGTGGGAAGATGGCTCAAGCTCAACGGAGTTCGCGTTTTTTATACCCGGGCATCTGTCACGCGCCACATGACACTCGAAGCGAAATTAACTCAATAAATCAATAATATCGAGTCCTAAATCTATACTCGAAGCGCAGAAAGCAATTCTCCATAGCAACTGCGATTTTCCTTTGTGTACTGCTATTTAACTGCGCTAGCCTAAACTCTAAATCTAAATTAGTCAATCTCCCAATAGGGTACCTTAGTCCTTTTCAATAAGCGACGCACAGCGCTAGGATCAACGAAATAGTATAGTAGTAGTTTTTTTTCATTAAAGTTTTGTTAATTAATTAAAAGGGGCAAATTGAGCATGAACGGATATTTAGTAGAGAGGGTCTAAGTGTATGTTAGTAATGGTCAATGGAATGGGAATGCTGTGATGGAAGGGAGGTCAATGCGAGGAGGAACAAAGGATATAAAAGGAGTTGGGTATTTGGTTCGATATTCCTTAGAATTAAATTATAAAATCGTATTTACATTAATAGTGGTAAATCCTTAAAAGTTAAATCATTGTTATTGTATCTTTCTTTTATTTTCTCAATATTCATTTCTAAATCCTAAATCTTTGATTATTGAGTTTCCAACCCTTCGTGAGATTTTAAGAATTATTATTACCTTGGAACTAGTTTATAATTCTTCTCGATCGAACCTCGAACCTATAGCTATTACTTCAAGTGACCTTCGAATCATTTCCTCGAATCATTCCTCTGTGCTTCGAAGAAGTTTCTAAAATCCCTCATCTCACTTACAGGAACATCCTCGACCTTGCGCGTAGGTCGTCTGGTGACAGTGAGCTCTAGTAGTAGCACCTGTAGGAGGAGTGCCTTGAACAGGTGCCATTTAAGAATTTAGAAAACACCTGAAAAGGACGTAGTAGTGCAAAGAATGAGAAATACAGAGAATTAAATTATACTTTCACCGGATGACCCACGCACAAGGTTTAGGATGTTCCTGAAAGTGAGATGAGGTGTTTAGAGACTTCTTCAAAGCACAGAGGAATGATTCGAGGAAGTGATTCATAGATGACTCAAAGGAAGAACTACTGCTTCGAGATATGTTCAAGAAGAATTCTAATATAATTTAAAGGTAAGGTTAAAATTATTAAAATCTCACAAAGGGTTGGAAACTCAACAATCAAAGATTTAGGATTTAGAAATGATTATTGAGAAAATAAAGAAAGATACAATAATAATGATTTAACTTAAAGCTTTTACCACTATTAACTATAAATACGTTTTATAATTTAATTCTAAAGAGTATCGAACCAAAAACCCAACCCCTTTTATATCCTTTACTACTCCTCGCATTGACCTCATACCCATCCACTATTCCGCACATCACAGACCATTAAAATACACCCGTTTCACCTGGACCCTCCTCACTCACATCCGTTAACCCCTTAGTCCTCCACTAACCATTCCGTCCATGCTCACTACCCCTTTTAATAATCCACAGACATTTCATAAACCTTTTAGCGTACTATTACATTGACTATTGCGCGGTGCGTCGCTTATTGAGAAAAAGACTAAGACACACTATTGAGAGATTGACTAATTTAGATTTAGAGTTTAGACTAGCGCGGTTGAATAGTGAGTACACAAAGTAAAGTCGCAGTTGCTATGGAGAATATCTTTTTGCGCTTGAAGTATGGATTTAAACCTCTTATTATCGATTTAATGAGCTTCTTTTGCCTCGAGTGTCACGTGGTGCATGACAAAGAGGCAAAATGGAGCAGGGAAAAGTTGAAAAGGGTTAAAAATGGATAACTAGGGAAGTGAGAGTGGTCAGATGATATTAAAAGTGAAATTAGAGTGCAGGGAAAGGGCAGGGAGTACTGAAACTTACTCTAGGAAGGCTGGAGAGTTCAATTGATGTGTTGAGATGTTTATCTTTACTGGAGATGTGGGAAGAAAATGGGAAGGGATGGAAAGGCATAAAAATGAATGTGGAGAGGTTAAAGAATGTAAAATAAGGCAGAATAAAACTGGAGGTTAAATCTATTGTTCATCCAAAAAATAGATTTTACCTTGTTGGTTTTCAGTTGTTATTTTTCACTTCCAAACAAAATGTGCAACTCTGGTGTATTTATATTTGTACGCCTCAATCAACACAAGATAAAGCTTTGTTTGTTGTTTTTAATATATACTGAAATTTGTGACAGAAGATGCACTAGAATGTAAAAGTTAGCCATGAAATAGAATTTTAATTTTTTAAAAATTATTCTACAGAATGTTTCTGAAAACTATAAATAAGACATAAAACCAATAAAATATGTAAATTTTTTGAAACAAGTTGAAAAATTGAATAAAAACTATATTAAGATTTCAAACTGATTTGCTTTTTTTATTTCATGCGATGAATGTCTTTATATTTTAATTTAGTTCTAAATTCTTTTAGTGAGATGTACAACAGCTTCAAATTAAGTCATAGAGTTTAAAATAAAGTTTAAAATTTGATATATTTATAAATTTTGCTAGATTTCATTCTTCATGGTTAATGTACATACCAGAATAATTACCTACAAAATCTAAAAAAATTAGTAAAATGTAATATTTTAAGTTCCTCAATATTGGTACTATAATCTATTAAGTAAAAGAACAAGCTCCTTGAGTCCTTTTTTTAACTAAATTTTTTTCATTTCAATGACTATATTTATTTTCAAAAAATGATATATCTTAGTTTATGTAGAAATTTTATTGAACTCCCAATTTAATCCTATATTAAACTTTGGTTCAAGCTAAGTCAAATTAAGATAAAAATTTTCACTTTTCAAAAAATTTCTTGAAGACCTCTAAATGTAAACATATGTGTATTTATTTATCACAAATATATATAATAAATACTTTGAAGTTGTGAAACTAAATAAAAATGATGAATCATTTTTAGAAAGTACTTTATTAAAAATAGTTGTAAGTTAATTTTATATTATGATTATGTAATTTATTTTCTATATGATAGATTAAGAATCTTACTAAGAATTCGTTTTATATAACTATAATATATAGAAAAGGTGTCAGATTTTGTGTTTAAATTCAAAATAGTTGAAAGGAAAAACAAATTGCTTCAAGTAAAAATTATATATATACCTCAGAACATCACTATGATTTTTTTGGATGTATATGTGTAAATTAAAGTTAAGCCTCATAGGATAAACTAGGTAAATTCTTAAAAAAATCAAATAAATATCTTTTTCATCAATATAAATTTTGACTAAAATTCAAATTTTAACCTTACTTTTCTTGTTTAAATCTGTACTCAAGTGTTGAGAAATTTTCTATTGAAATAAATTTTTATAAAAATATACTTATTCTAGTATTGCTTTTTGATCAGAATAATTACAAGAAGATTTATAAAGTCTTGTGTTTAAATGAAATATGAAAATGATTTTATTTCATAGACTTAGAAGCTGCTTATTAAAATAATATTATTTTTACCTATTATTTTGAATATCATATTTCTATTAAATCATTGATAAGTCCTTGTCCCATATATATTATTCAAGAATTATGTGCAAAATTTCAGATGTGAATTACTCCTGTCAAAATTTTTGTTCTAAAAAATAAAGAAGTGATCCTGAACTGTTTCACTTAATTTTTTCCTCAACACCATTAAATTAAAATACTTTATCTATTCATTTAAAATTTGTATTTAAATTTATGTTAATCATAATATAATACATTTTACACTTCCTTTTTTATATGGGTATAAATAAAAATATGGATTGTGTATATTTTACAAAATAGATATCATATATTTTTTTCAAGTGACAAATTAATATAATCATGAAAAATACCACTTCTATCTATAAAATCAAGCACTTGGATAATATTAAAGTCTAAAACTCAACCTGAAGAAAAAAATTCACATGAAAGAACTTTTTAAAATATATGTTTCTTATTACAAGGTGGAAATGGTGATTATTCCATAATATAGCATTGAAGCACACTTTAGTGTTAAAATTACATTTTTAAGAAATTTATACTGTTATTCTTTGTTCTATCTTTAAAATTTTTCATGTAGCTTAAATTTCAGTGTTTAATTTAGAAAATTCACTGAGTAGTGGTTAATTTTTCAATTCATGAGATTACCCTACCAAATCACAATATTTTCATGTAATTCTGATGAACTCCATTATGAAAATTTTAAAATCTCATATATTTATTGCTTTTACTAAATGTATATTAAAAAACTGTTTTTAGTTTAGGAATAAGTAGAAATAAAAAAAGAACAAAAATCAATTTCCTTTTAATTTCTATCATCTTCTCAAATTTATTAATCTTCAAAACTGGATTAATATATACTACTATATGAATTATTCTTCTTCCAGACATATAATCAAACAATGTTATAAATACCATTTCTTAGTATAAAGAAGCTGTCAGAGTACTTGATTGAGTAAAAAATTTGGAAAACACATTTCCTTCTTTCATTTGTTTAGTTATTAAAGTTTTTAATGTATTCTAGGATATAAAAATAAAGTATTTTGATGCTTCAAAAAATTTTTAAATACATCAATTCAATTTAAGCTAATTATCTTTTATAATCAAATATCATAAACATAGATCAAATAAATTAGGTGATATGGTTGAGATTTAAGAATTGAAGCCTGAAATTCTATGTTAAAAGGAGTTTTGAATTAAAAGAGCAATTAATTTTTATATATATTCTTTTTCAAAAAAAAATTATAAACTCATTAGACAGGTCAAAAGTGATACTTCAGAAAAAATAGTATATTTTTCAGTCTTTTTAATTATCAATTTCAATTTGAAATGAAAATTGAATTGTGTTTTATGAAAAAGTACTGTGAATTAAACAGATTCTTAAACTACCTTTAGTTTAAATTTCTATTCATTTTTCATTAAACTCTCACTATTATTTCAGCACATCATCATCCATCCTTGGTTAATATCTCAAGATGAGCTCAAATTAGAGTTCATCATCAGCTCATTATAAGTTTCATCTGAGTTTCATATGAGTTCCATCTGAGTTCCATCTAAGTTCAAATTGAGGACTTGCAAGCAAGTCCCCCCCCAAATATTGTGTGGTGATAAAAGCATATTTGACTTTTGGCACTTATAAATTCACTATAAAACCTACAAGTAAGCAATTAATTGTCTTAAGTAGTGTTATATCATACTGATAAAACTCTTTTTTGAAGTTTTAATACTCATATCTAAATTTCTTGATTAAATTCCACTTGCAACAAGTGTGACAATGTTAACATTGTGAGTAATAAGGTAAAGCCTTATAATTTAAGACATAGAGCTGATAGACCTTTTACAGGAAATTCAAATAGAGGGAAAAGTATCTTCCACAAACAGAAGCACTCCACAGCTGACTATAGAAGAAAAGCAAAGGCTCTTAAATCAAATAACAATAAAGAATTCAAGACATACCTTACAAGAACAAATTCATTCCCTTCAAGCACTTCTATACACTCACACCGTAAAAGTCAACAACATGTTGGACCAAATGAACAATCTGGAAAAGAGAGAAGCTCAAGTATTTATAGCAGTAAATCAAGCACTGGTATGCCTCAAATCTTAACCTACCACAGTAGTCAACAACCCTTCCACGTTTTTTCCAGAAGTACCTCCTGTTTCAAATAAATAAGAGGAAAAAATATTACAGTAAGCAAATTTAAATGGGACTGTTACTCTCAAAAGTACAACCATCCTCCTCACCAGAGTTCCAGAAGTCACCTGTACAGGGGAAAGTGGAGTAAGACTTGGTAAGTCATCCATCTTCTCATGATCAATTATATAATACTAATAATGAATTACTCATAGTTAATGAAATTGATAAGGATGTATGGAACATAATTGATAAGGATCTTAAGTATTTTTCATTTGAACATAATATTTTTGATTTATCTATAAATGATAACAATGTAAATAGCTATACTGAAAACAAGGAGAATACTAGTAACATTAAAACTGAAAAAAATGAATTGAATCTTGTGAAAAATAATAATGATGAGTCTTCTGAGTTAGGCACAGATAAAACTGAATATTTTTTGAAAGACAATCCAATGATATCAAAAATCATAAGCAAATTATTATGAATAGTTATAAAATTGGAAGAAATATCTAGGGAGTCTAACAATAATACAGAAAATGTATTATTAAACCTTACAAAATCATTGAGTATTACTGCCAATAAGTTAAAAGTCATTGAAAATTCAAATAATGAATTGACAAATTAAAATGAAAAATTATACTCTGAGATCAAGAATTTATCCAGTAATTTAGAAAATTCCTAGAATATAATGGCTACAATTGAGGGACAGGTAAAATTGTCTTTTTCAAATGTAAATGATACTTTATCACATGTACCTGTAATTAAATATAGATTACAGAAATTAGAAATAGATCTAGCTGATATTTGGAAAAATACTCACAAAATAAATGACAACACCTCTTATGTGGAAAATATACCACTTCATATGAAACATTCATATAAAAAACCCATTGATTGAAAAAGAAAATAGTGTCATGGACTCTTAGAGTAAAAAATCAGTAAAAGATAAAATACATGATCATCTATCCAAAGTAAGTGAATTACTAAATATTCCTCAGGTTAAGGAAGTCAGAACTAACCAAAAGAACTGGCTTAAGTTAGATCAGTACCCTTCTTTCGATTGGGCTTCAAATTCTTCTTGGAAACATTCATACAAAGAATTGATAACTTACAATTTTCATACAAATTACCTGATGAAGAAATTACATCAAAATTAATATCTTTATATACAGATGTGGCCTTATTATTGTGGTTTGAATCTGTATTTAGTGAGGCAATTAATTACTCCTGGTTTGAATGGAAGGCACTAATTGAAAGACGATTTGGTGGCCCAAAATTTAGAATCACTCAAAAAAGATTGAATGAAAAAACCAGATATAATCCAAGTGGTGGGCATAAATCTATGGAGTTCTTAATGAACTTAATAAAAATCATGAAAGCAATTGATCCAAAAATGGATTATGATGAGTGGAAAGAAAAAATAATATATAAATTGCCTATATAAGTTAGAGACATTATTGTAGCTAGAGCTGAAACTATCAGAGATAATTCTGGATTTATTAATATATGCAATGAAATATTATTGAACCAAAAATATGAGATAAAGCATAATCATTATAAGAAAAATGTTGAGGTAGTAAAAACTACTACAAATAAGTTACCAGTGGAGAAGAAAAAACCTTCTGCTCCTCTTGCTCCTAAGAGACAAGAAAGTGACACTTGCTACAGATGTAATGAACCTTGGGTAAAAGTTCATACTTGTAAGAAGAGAATAAATGTTATTGAGAACTCACATGATTCTGAACCCAGTAATCATGAAGATGAAAAGGAGGATTCTAGTGAAGATTTTAAAAGAAGCATTTCTTACAGTGATGATAAAAATGAGGTATTTGTATTAGAACAGGATATTATGTTGCTGAATGATGCAATAACTTCCTCAGATACATCTTTAACTTCCATTGAGGAAGCTGAAAGAATAAAAGATTTAAATAATAATTCTTACACAATCACACTTATTAGAGCACCTTTTATAATATGTGGAAAAGAAATGAATGCCATTCTTGACACTGGGGCTTCAGGTAGTGTAGTTTCTGATAATACTTTAATGAAACTTGATAGTAAGTACAAAGAAAAACTGGAACATGTACAAACAAAGAATTGGACGGGTTTTGTTTCAGTATTATGTCCGATTGGCAAATACAAAACTGCTATATTCTTTAAATATAATAATGGATATGTAAGAGCAGTATGTGAATTTGTGGTAATGGATAATAATAAGTGTAGTGATTGGTTTATTATTGACAATGACTTATTGACCAAATTTGGAATCATACTAGATCCTTAAAATAGTTGCTTCACTATAGCTATAAATGGGAAAAGAAAATTCAAGATTTGCTCTGAAAATTTAGTTTTTTCCATTGCTCCTAAAGAAGAACAACTGCAAGGTAGAAGAACCACCTCTGAAGTGGTAGAATTGGAAAATGAAATCCAAAAAGCCTCTTTCAGTCCTCAACTCTCAAAAATTGAAGAAGACAATATTTTGAGATTGATAAAATCTTATTCTATGGCATTTTCTCATGGTTCAAATAAACTAGGATTGGTCAAAGACCATGAGATGAAAATCTCTCTAAGTTGTGATTTGGATAATATTCCTGGAAGCTTGAAAAAAGAAACCTTACCCAGCTTCTCCTGAAAAAAGAAAAGACATTGAAGATAACTTTAAGATTTTTTTAGAAATGGGTGTTGTTGAAAGATTAGACACAATTCCTAAGTATTGTGTATAATCAAGTTAGGAGATCTATAGCTTTTAAGGAAGACAAGAAGTCCTCATTAGAACACTTCGCACATCTTACAGTGATAAACCAAAATACCTTTTAAGGAAGACAAGAAGTCCTAATTAGAACACTTCACACGTGTTACACTGATAAACCCAAATACCTGTAACGCAGAGTGAGTGAGTGGGGCAAGTGAAACCGAGGGAAAGTAGAGAAAAAGTGAGGAAAATAGAAAAAGGGTAAGAGAAAGATAAAACGTAGATGAGTTGAATTGCATGGAGACACAAAAATTAATCAACAATGTAAAGTACCTTTTAAGGAAGAAAAGAAGTCCTAATTAGAACACTTCCCCCATCTTGCAGTGATATACCCAAATACCTAGGGCACATACAATATTAGAAGAGTGAATAAGAACAATAGTATGATGTGAAATACCTGTAGCATGGAGTGAGCAAGTGGGGCAAGTGAAACTGAGCAAAAGTAGAGCAAAAGTGAGGAAAATAGAAAAAAGGATAAAAGAAAGATAAAACGTAGATGAGTGAGGAAACAGGAGCATAGTAACTACAATATATATATCCTCTATCATCAAGCTAAGTTTTATCTAACAATGGAATATTCAAGTTTTTCTATTAAAGGGAAATACTTTGCTCAGGAAGGGATGTCACAACAGAGGCTGAGGTACAAAGAGTAGAGCGTAAACTGAGGAATGAAAGGTAGTCTTAGGTAGATAGACAATGGTACAAGATCAGTGAAAGAAATGACATTTCTAATACCCCCCCTGTCTATATACTTTAGACACAGTTTTGAAGACCCAATCTAGAAAGCAGGATTTCAAATTTTGGTCGAGCCAATGATTTAGTGAGCAAATCAGCAACCATGTTTTCAGTAGATATATATTGCAGAGCCAGAATTTTGGCAAGGACCTGTTCTTGTATCCAGTGATAGTGAATTTCAATGTGTTTTGATCAGGCATGAAAGAGAGGGTTGTTGGCGAGATCCATTTCCCCTTGATTGTCACCTTGTAAAATGGGAGGATTGGGGAGACAAATGTTGAGATCTTAAAGCAAAAACACAATCCAAAGAGTTTCTTTGCCAGTATCCACCATTCCTTGGTATTCTGCTTCAGAAGTAGCAAGTGCAACAGTGGGTTGCTTTTTGGATTGCCACAAAAGAGCAGCACCGTTGAGTATGAATAAGTACCCACTGGTTGATCTTCTAGTAATTGGACAACCAGCCCAGTCAGAGTCACTGAAGGCTTTGTAGTCTGAATTAGTAAAAACAGTGAGTGCATCAGGAGAATTACGATTACCTCCATAAACTAGAGTTTTATCAATGGTATAAATAAGATAGCGTAGTACTTGTTTAAAAGTAATCCAGTGAGTCATTGCCGGATTTTCTAAATGTTGAGATAACTGAGAGACAACAAATGACAGGTCAGGACAAGTGCATTGCACAAGATAATTGAGAGATCCTATGGCACTCCAATAGTTCACATTGAGTTTTTTTAATTGATTGATCGACTCGGGGGAATCTGGGACTAATTGTTGGTTAGCAATTATGCGAGTATGTACCGGCTTGGTATTAAGCATATTGTAGTTGGAAAGAAGATTTTTGATGTAGAGTTCTTGATTGAGAGAGTATGTTGAGTTTTGCGTATTGTGATGAATGTGCATTCCCAGTAAATGTTTGGTGATTCCACAGTCATCCATATCAAATTTTTCTTTAATTGCATCTCAAAACCAGGAAGTGTCTGGCCCAAAAATAGCCAGATCATCAACATGGACAAAAACATAAGTTGGATTTTCCTCATGTTTTCTGATGAATAGGCATGGATCTGAGGCACTTGGTACCATGTGAAGAGAATTAAAGAAAACTTTGAGATGCTGGTACCAGCATTGGGGTGACTGTTTCAGGCCATACAAACCTTTCTTCAGTTTCAACACAGGATTAATAAAAGAAGATGGAGGGACGACACCAGGAGGCACTTTCATTTAAGTGTTTTCTTCTGGAATGCCATATAGGAATGTACCTTTGACATCCATTTGATGGCAAGGCCAATTTTTCGCAGATGCAACAGAAAATAATGTGTGTAGAGTGGTAAGTCGTCCAGTTGGGGCATAAGTTTCATTGTAGTCAATGCCAGGTTGTTGAGTGAAACCTTGAGCAAATAATTGAGCTTTGAACCTTTTTATATGACCATTTTTGTCCTCCTTAACCTTGAATACCCAGGTCCAACCAATTGGTTGAATGTTAGAGGGTGATTCAATGATAGAACAAACCTGATTTTTTGTTAAATTTTCTAATTCATTGTTGATAGCTTCTTTCCAACAGTCACCATACGTTCCATTGATGGCTTGAGCATAGGACTTAGGTGTAGGAATATTTTTGGCTAGTAAGTCATTGGAGGATTTGAAGGTAGCATTAGCTGGGCGTCTCTTCTCAGAGATGACATTTTTTGGATCAATATTAGAGGAAATTTCTTGTGACGGAGGCAAGTTGGTGGTGGTCCATTGTTGTGCAGCAGGAACACAAGTTTTTGAGGCCGGAATTTTTGTTTCAGTAGAATGAGGATTGAGTTCTTTGGCAATGACATTAGATGTTTCAGATGGCTCATAAGTTTCTGAGGGATCCTCATAGATGGGAGAGTCATTATTTGAGTTAGAACTGCATTCTGAAACTGGAGGTGAAGGAGCAGAAGGCGAGACAGAAATGATAAATTCCAAGTAGTCTCCTACAAGATTGGCGAGACAGGGAGGAGAATTGGGATAAGGAAATTCTGACTTGTTGAACTGTACATGGTGTGAAGTGATAATTTTTTTACTTTCAAGGTCAAAAAGTCTGTAACTTGTCATATTTTTGACATAGCCAAGAAGAATACATTTTTTACTGTTAGGCATGAATTTTCCTCTTTGAACATGCTTGGTGATTAGTGGCCAAGCAACACAGTCAAAGGTTCCAAGATTGTCAACTCTGGGTTTGAGGTTAAAGAGTTTTTCATATGGAGTAATCATATTGTTTCTAGTAGTGGGAGATCTGTTTTTGAGAAAAACAGAAGTGTTGACTGCTTCTGCCCAGAATTCCAGAGGTAAGTTAGCAGTGTAGAGGAGAGCTTTAGCCTTCTCAGTGGTGAAACAGTTGCCTCTCTCAGCTATTGGATTTTGTTCCGGATGATGAGGAGAGGTGTTTATCATGTGGATTCCTTCCTCAGCAAGAAAGGAGTTAAAATGATGGTTAATGTATTCACCACCATTGTCATTGACAATACGGGGTGTCAGTTCTGGCAAATCCGCACTTACAAATCGGCACTTAAATAAGTGCGGATTTCCAAAACACACTAGCCCCAATACTGGTGGATTTCAAAATGAAATAAGTCACTTATTTCACTTAAATCCGCACTTTCTCAACCAAAAGTGCTGATTTCACCATCAAGTCCCATTTCACTGATTTGTCAGCATCATCCCATTCATACGCAGCACTCCGGAGCATAACACCTCATAACTCAAAACATCGTACATCACTTACATCTTCATATCATATCATATGAGAGTTATGCCTTCCTCACTTTCAAATCGTGATAAATTACATAAAGCAATGACTTTCATGGCTCTTGAACTGCTCTTGGACTCTGATTGCGATTCTGATTCTGATCTAGAAGAAGATTTTGTCTTTTTATCAAAAATGGCCACGAAACGTTACCTTCTTCCCAGAAAGCCTCAAGTACTTCATACCCCCAAGTACACCATCCAAACACTTCTTAAACTATCTACACACAGTTTTAGACAGCTGTTCAGGACTTCTCAGGAATGTTTCCTTAAATTGCTTGAGCTTATTCAGGATCATCCCATATTTCACAATAATTCTCAAAAAGAACAACAACATCCTTCAATTCAATTGGCCATCACACTATGTCATTTGGGTTCAAATGGTAATGGAGCCGCTTTGAAACGTTTAGAAAATGTCTTTGATTTAGGTTATGTTTCAGTTAACACTTATACCAAACAATGTATCACTGCCATCAACTCCTTGTAATCTCAACTTCTCACCTGGCCAACAAAAGAAGAGCGACTTGAATCATCTCAGGTTATGCAAGCAGAGGGCTTCCCAGGATGTATTGGTTTTGTTGATGGTACTGCTATTCCTTTGAGCCAGAAACCTGCTCAAGGTGGAAACAATTACTTTCACATTCTCGTCAAAAGTTTTCACCAAAATATTTACAAGTCAAAAAAATTCTATATCTGTTTTAAAAAATTGGCAATACTCTCCCCTGCATTTTATTGAAGCAAGGGGTGGATATCACCAAAATTTTTCTAAGTCATCAATTTCACATGTCAGATTTGAAAATTTGGCAATACCCCCCCCCCTGCATTTTATTGAAGTAAGTGGTGGAAGTCATCTAAATTTAATATTATTATGTAAATTATTAAATAAATATCTAATATATATCAATTTCCCTAGTTTAAAAATGACAATCCCTCAAGCCAAAATGCAGACCAAGTCTAGAAACAAAAGTTTGGGACTTTCCACAGGTATAGGCTAGAGGAACCCCATGAAACAAATAAATGTTATCATGATTACCATTTATACAACACAAGGTTGTTGGCCCATTACTTTTGTTGAGGAAATTGATACATAAAAAATATTTATTAAAAATTTACGAAAAAATATATAATTTTCAATGACAACTCTAATCCCCATACTTTTTGGATCTAAATAAAGTTTTTTTAAATCAATTAACTTTACCTTCTTTCATTGCCTTATTGATTCTTTGAATCAACTTATGACTGATTTGAAATGAGCAACCAAAATGTGTTAAATCTTGACAGGATTCCAAACCAGGAGGAGCTTTGGTCATTTGATGATTATCCTTAGAAGAATTCCAAATAGTTTTGATGATACCATTTCCCAAACCAAAATCAATGATGCACCGGTGGTCTGGAAAATATAAACCATGTCATTTGATTTTAGCTGGAGATGGTATTGGTTGGCCAGTAATCGGTTTGATATATGAGAATATACCAAAAGTAAGAAAATTGGTGTCATTGGTATCGGTGTGAATTTTATTGTGAAATCCAGAATGAGTGATAATAACATTAGAAAATAAAAGATATTCGTGGCTGATATCTTCCCATTTGGAGTCACACCAATTTGGTATTCCAACTTTGGTTGCAAGTTCATTTTTGAGTCGAAGAGCAAGAAAAGAGTTAAAGGAAGGTAGAGTGTCCCATAAGAAAAAATCTTCATCTTTTTGAGCTTTAGTGATATTCTTGAGCAACAAATATATGCTTATATAATTGAAATGCCTAGATAATAATCATATAAGAGTTTCAGAATCCTTATCCTCTAAATATGCAATATAAAAATGTGAAATAAGACAAGTGAAATTTGGAAAAAAGGCTCAACTTCAAAGGTCAAAATCTCAGCAACCACTGAACCTAATTCAAACCTGTTTGAGGGAAATGAAAGATATGCTTTATTAGAATCTTCAGTTAAAGGAAATGTGATTTAAATAAACCTAAACCTAATTTGTTACATAAAAAAATGAAATAAAAATTTAAATTGGGAAAAAAAGGCTCAACTTTAACGGTCAATATCTCAGCAACCACTGAATCAAATTCAAATCTGTTTGTGGGAAATGAAAGGTAGCATTCAGGAGAATCTTCAGTAAAAAGAACATTATATTTGAATAAACCTAACCCTAATTCCGAGTCTGATTTTCAAAATTTTACAAAAACTTGAAAAATGGTAATGAAGATGAGATAAAAAGAGTTTTATAAGTTCACTGTTATCCAGATAAGAGTCATACATATATTTAAGTATGAACTTTTCATAAAAGGAATTAGATATCATATAGGCATGAAAAAAAGGAGATGAAACTTACCTTGATTGAAAAGTAGGAAAAATAGAGTGAGAAAGATTGATGTTGGAATTGTGGGGAAATTGAATATGGAGTAAGTGAAATGCATAAAGAATGTGCAATGTATGTGTTTCAATGAAATGGAGCCAAAAAAAAGTGAAATAAGGGAAAGGGGGGATTATGACCATGCCAAGGAGGGATGAAGAGTAGGGTGATGGAGCTAAAAAAGAAAGTAAAGAGGGAGAGAAAAAAATGTTAATTATACCATTGAAATCCAAAATAACCACTTACAAAAAAAATTTAGATAAAAAAAATAAAATAAACAGAAAAAAACAAAAAAAATTATAATTAGTAATCAAAAAATCAAAAAAAAGAATAAAGTGACTTACCTGGAGAGATGAGATGACAAAATGAATGAAACCAAATTGTTTAAGGGATGTTGGAGGAGAATAGGAAAAGGATATGAGGGATGAATGAAAAAAAATCACTGACAAAATATGTGATTTCAGAAAATATGTGATTTCATGTTGAGCTGGTGAAAGAAAACCAATGAGCCATCCAAAAAAAAAAATTCACTGTAAATTCCAAAAAAAAATGAATATGCAACAAACCAAAATACCAACCCAAGTGAATGAAGTACACAAAGAGGACATTTGGAGAGTACAAAATGGTATGGGAAAGAAAGGGATGATGTGGCCAACATGTGGTTTTGAAAAAAAAATCACAAAAAAAGTGCTGATTTGAGGTCAGAACTGACACCCATAGAAAAAAGATTAAGAAGTAGAAGAAATAAGTAAAAAAGAATGTAAACATGCCTGGTCAAAATATTGAAAATGTCAGGAAGGGGTGTGTGCCGAGGATTGATGGGTAGGTTGCAAGGAAGGTCAGTGTGTCACATGTGACAGGGATGGGGTAAGAAAGGAAGGGATGTTTTGTGGCCAAAATGTGGTTGTGAAAAAAAACGGGAAAAAAGTGCTGATTTGAGGTCATAACTGACACCCTTTTTTGAAATAAGTGACTTTTTTGCAAAATTTAAGTGCTGATTTGGTTTGAAATCCACACTTAAGTTAAGTGCGGATTTGCCAGAACTGACACCCCCTAATATTTGCAATTTTATAATTAAGATGCTTTTCAATGAATTTTTTAAAATTTCTAAATACAGGCAGGGTTTTGTCTTTATTTTTTAAGGTAAAAATGAATCTGTGATATGGAAGTAGTATTGGGCACTGCTTAGAGAAGGAGGAGATATTTTTCCACTCAAATCACTATGAAGGAATTTGAGTGGTCATGAAGCAAAAGGTAGGGTACCACTAAAGGGAATCTTATAAAGTTTTGCTTTAATGCAAGATTCGCAAAAAGGAAGAGTTTTAACAGAAGGAAAGTTGATTATTTCCAGCTTTTTGAGTGCATTTAGATATTCAAGGCTAGGATGACCAAGTCGTAAATGCCAGACAGAAACAGGTAAGGATTTGGCTGTTAATGCAGAAATAATTTTGTAAGGGGAGGGCTTACAAGGAAGAAGATTGAACTCCAAAAGGTTGTTTGAGATAGGTCCGTAAATGATGACTTTTTTGTGGTTTTTTACTTCATATTGGGTTTTAGAGCACTTCAAAGTTGGATCCTTCTTAAGAATATCAATCAGAGAGATGAGGTTTTGTTTAAAGGAGGGAATGTAAAGGCAGTCTTTGAGTTGAATTTTAATTCCATTTACAGTTCCAACAACCGTCCCAGTTCCTTGACATTTGACAGATCTCCCATCTCCTACAATGACCAAAGAGTTTTCAGGGGTGAATTCAAGAAAATAAGATTTGTCACAGAAAATATGTTGGGTAGCTCCACTATCTAGGATGGAGTTAAAGTGCAGAACAGAGTTGAGAGCAAATGTAGAGAGACACATTGTTGAGGTTGATAGGTCAATGATGTCCAGTTGAGACGCAAAATTGGCTTTGGCCTGATTTCTGGATGATTCTTGTTCTTTGCAAAGATGTGGATGAAGTTGAAAGCATTGGGCTTCACTATGCTTTGTTTTTGGATTATGTTTACCACCAGTACAGATTTTGGCGGGACCTTTTTGAGAGGCAAGGGCAGAGGAAGTGGAGGTATCCGGAGCAGCCAATGAGTTACGCTCAAAATCCATTAAAGCAGATAGCAAGGCTTGAGTTGTTAATGGGGCTGCAGTGATGTTAGAGTTGGAGAATAGGGTTTGTAGCATGATTTCAAATTGGGAGGGAAGACGGTGAAGTATCATAATGCAAAGTGCTTCTTCACTTACACCAGCTTGAACAAGAAGGATTTCATTTTCAAGCATTTTGATTTCTTCCAGCATCTCTCCAAAGTCACCATTGAAAGAGAAAGTGTACAGTCTGTACAGAACAGCAACTTTGTTGGAAGCACTTTGGGAATGGTAGTGATCAAAGAGGGCTTTCCAGACAAGAGCAGGATTGTTGTCGTTGGAGGCACCAATAAAAATATTGGTGTGGTAAGAGTCCATTTTCAAGAAAAAAATTCCCATAATTTTTTGACACTATAATTTGGTGTCTTCTGAGAGAGGAGATGAGGAAGATGCAGTGGGAACATTTGCAGGGGATTTAGGCTGAGAGGTAGAGGACTGAGTGGGTCGGATTGCTACAAGATGGTATAAGCCATTTTGAAGTAGATAACCTTTGATTTTCATAGACCATGAAGGATAGTTGGTTTTGTTCAACACTGGTACGTCTGATCCAGTGGAGACAGTAAGAGTATCACTTGACATGGTAGCAGATGAAATGAGGATTATGGCGTGTGTTAGATTCTTCACTTAATTAATTGGCTCCTGGTCCCATAACCTATAATTGAGGTAGGAGATCTATAGCTTCTAAGGAAGACAAGAAGCCCTAATTAGAACACTTTGCACGTCTTACAGTGATAAACCCAAATACCTGTAGCGTGGAGTGAGCGAGTGGGGAAAGTGACACCGAGCTAAAGTAGAGCAAAAGTGAGGAAAATAGCAAAAAGGATAAGAGAAAGATAAAACGTAGATGAGTCGAATTGCATGGAGACACAAAAAGTAATCAACAATGTAAAGCACCTTTTAAGGAAGACAAGAGGTCCTAATTAGAACACTTTGCACGTCTTACAGTGATAAACCCAAATACCTAGGGCACATACAATATTAGAAGAGTGAATAAGAACAATAGTATGATGAGAAATACCTGTAGCATGGAGTGAGCAAGTGGGGAAAGTGACACCAAGCAAAAGTAGAGCAAAAGTGAGGAAAATAGCAAAAAGGATAAGAGAAAGATAAAACGTAGATGAGTCGAATTGCATGGAGACACAAAAAGTAATCAACAATGTAAAGTACCTTTTAAGGAAGACAAGAGGTCCTTATTAGAACACTTTGCACGTCTTACAGTGATAAACCCAAATACCTAGGGCACATACAATATTAGAAGAGTGAATAAGAACAATAGTATGATGAGAAATACCTGTAGCATGGAGTGAGCAAGTGGGGCAAGTGACACCGAGCAAAAGTGAGGAAAAAAGCAAAAAGGATAAGAGAAAGATAAAACGTAGATGAGTGAGGAAACATGAGCATAGTAACTACAATATATATATCCTCTATCATCAAGCTAAGTTTTATCTAACAATGGAATATTCAAGTTTTGCTATTCAAGGGAAATACTTTGCTCAGGCAGGGATGTCACAACTGAGGCTGAGGTACAAAGAGTAGAGCGTAAACTGAGGAATGCAAGGTAGTCTGAGGTAGATAGACAATGGTACAAGATCAGTGAAAGAAATGACATTTCTAATATTGTGTTATTTCACCAGTTTTAATCTCTTATGAAAAAGATAAGGCAAGATTATGTGGTGATTACAGAAGCTCTAAATACATCCACTGTGGATGATATTTACCCTCTGACAAGGATAGCTTCTATCCATGCTACCTTACAAGGAGCAAAATATATTTCTTGTCTGGATGGAAACAAAGGTTACCAGCAGATTCCTGTGGAAAAGAATTCTCAGAATTACTTACTCATCACTCTACACACATGGGGATATATAAATAGGTGAGAACACCTTTTGGCCCAAAGAATGTCCCTTCAGTCTTCCAAAAAGTTTATGGATAGTGTTTTTCATCAGGAAATGGTTGATGGATGGCTTTTAGTTTATATGGATGACATCATAGTGTTTTTCAAAAACATATGATGAGTATGTAAATCACCTGAGAAGAGTTTTTCAAAAAAAAAAAAAAAATGGATGAAATTAATATGACAATTGCATTGAAGAAATGTAAGTTTGGATTTTTCAATCCTTGAAAGAAAGTACTTGGGGACATGTTGTATCTGGATTAAAAATTTGTGTTCACCAGAATAAAGTGGCAGCAATAAAAAATATTGATATACCTCAAAATGTGAAAGATGTTCAAAGCTTTCCAGGTATATGTGGATATGATAGGCAGTATATAAAAAACTACCAATCCATTGCAGCCCCTTTAACAACATTAATCAGGAAAAATGAGGTTTTCATTTGGAATAATGAAAGAAAACATGCCTTTGATAAATTAAAGGAATGTTTAATGTCAGCTTCAATAGGGGGTATCAATGTTCAGGGATCTGCAATTAAATTAATTGCAGATAAAAATCCTTATACCCCAATTATCTTCTGCAATTATTTTTGCTAATAATTGGGTTATTAGACACTTTACGTGTCAATGTTCACCACCTCTTATCCAACATTTTTCTACTCAATTTTTCATAACCACATCTTGGACAACTTTCTGTCATAACCACATGTTGCACAACTTTCTACCACAACCACATCTTGGACTACTCTCTGGATATGCCTCATGGATGTGATGAGTTTGCAATCAGGAATTATGAATGGAAATTGGGGTATAAGAAGTGGGATAATGCATTATTGTGGATTCCTTATACACTAGCCCCAGGGCTAGTGGATAAGAATCTTCCGCAATTAATAATGTCTGATCCCGGAAAAAAAAATTCCTGATCCCTAATTGCGGATCCCTGAACATTGATACCCCCTAATATTAGGATTCAAAAAAAAGAAAAAGAAAAAAGATCATTGGGTTATGAGGGGGTGGAATTTGTTTGTGAATCAATTAGTTTTCATTCAGAACAATGGTTACTTTTGTTTAATGATTGGTTAATGAGATAGCAAAACAGAGGAGAAAGTGACTTTAGGTTTTTAGGCAGTCCTTAGTAAGACCACACAGGTAACAGTTTGAGCAGCACAAAAGAAGAAGATTTGTTTCAGGGTTTCTCATGAGAGGAGGGGGCATTATATTTCTAATTATATCTTAGAAGTGCCCCTCTCCGGCCTTATGCAACCTCACAAGTGCAAATAAATGGTCCTTGGTTTTGACAACCAAGCCACTTTCACATCCATGTAATCCCTAAAACTAACATTTCTATTGAAAGATTTATGAAGCATATGTTAACAGAATAAAATCAATAGTTTTGATCACTGCAAAAGAGTTGTCTCAACCATAATGTTGGTTACTCGGTAAGGATCAACATTTGAGGCAGGCTGAAGAATTGTTAAACAAACCCAGAAAATTAATAAGACAAAGTAAGCTTTCCAAGAGCTAAATAATTGAAAAAGAATGTAGAGAAAAGAGACTTACGCGGCGATCTTCAAAGTAACCAAAGCCACATGCCTTAACATGCTTGGGAATTCTAATAGACGCCCCACGATTAGCAACTCCGGAGCTAAAGGTTCCAATGTGCCCAGTTTCGTGGCGGCCGGTAAGTCTCATATCATTACTAATCAAGATGATAAGATAAACCCAAGAATGAGCCATGAAGCATCAAGAGGAAAAATTGCGTCAAATAGAGAGTCTCACTCTTCGCCATAAACAGCAATGTGTTCATTGTGACGCTTGCCGAGCTTTTCGATATACTGTTCAATAACTTGTAATCCACCGGGTTTGCGGGTTTCCTCCGTGGAGTAGTTGGTGTGAGCACCAGCTCCATTCCAATCACCTTTGAGGGGTTTAGGATGGAATGAGACAGTGATACCCCAATCTTCTGTCACACGAAGAAGCAAGACTGATGAACAGGCGATAAATGGAACAAAATCAAAGGCATGAATTAGTCAGTCCGTCATATCCATAAAACCTACTAAGAAAAACAAACTTACAGCGGGCCATAGTAAGATGATCACCCATGTTGATACCCTCACAAGGACCAACTTGAAACTCCCATTGAGAAGGCATGACTTCAGCATTGATTCCAGAGATGGTTACGCCAGCGTATAGACAACATCTATAATGAGCTTCTACAATGTCACGAGCAAAGACTTTTCCAGCTCCGACACCACAGTAGTATGGGCCTTGAGGGCCAGGAAATCCATTTTTAGGCCATCCAAAAGGATTGCCATCAGGACCAAACAGGGTGTACTCCTGCTCGATTCCGAACCAAGGTTTGTGGCTAGCCGCGGCGTCCATGGTTTTCTTGCAAGCATATCTGAATGGAGCCATCCCAGCATTAATGTATATACATAGGAAGAGAACAAACATGAAAAATGAAAATAATAAAAAAAAAACAGAATAAAGAAGGGGAAAATTACCGGAAGTTTGTCTTGCTAGGGGTTCCGTCAGGGTTGTAGCATTCAGAAAGAACCAAGACATTTTTGCCTCTTCGGAAAGGATCGGGAAAGACAGCCACGGGACGGAGATAAACATCTGAATCATGTCCAGCAGCCTGATAAGAGAGGATTTTAGGACCGTGGTGAAAAAGAAAGGAAAAGAATAGAGAGGAAAGAAAGATACCTGGTTGGTAGAAGAGCCATCGAAATTCCATTCTTTGCAATCAGAGACTGATACATATCCACAAGCGGGAAGATCCATGGTCTGGAAGATGGAGGATGAATGATTAGTCCATCGATTGCAACAGTTAAAAATCCAAGAAAGAAGGAAGAAACCTACGGTCGTCTTGCAACGCAATCCACCATCGCCATCGATCCAAACATACTCGGCCTGGACCAGCTTCTCAGGGATAGGAAGGTCCATGTACTTAGCCAGGAGGCCAGGAGCAGAAGTGTGAGGGTCGACAGCCATTTTGGAAGAGGATGGAGGATGGAAGGAAGGTGGGAAGAAGAGGAAGAGGGAAAGGGCATTTATTTAAGTGGGATGCTTAGGTACCCTAGCAGAGACCCTAGCCAGCACAGCGCAACGTCCCCAAGCCAAAGTCCTCAAAACGGTGCCAAGCCTTCGCTGTCAGGTCGGCTGGCGTTCCGCAGCACGCAGCCATTCCCGATTGGCGTATTTCCATGTGGCCATGAGCTTTTGGTGCACTGCTCCACACCCTGCCAAGCACTTTTGGTGCGTCTTTGGAGAGAATGATATTGCACCTGGCGATGGATGATTGTTGATATTAATTCCAACTCCTTCATTCTCATTCTTGGATGCTGAAACGATATACGACATACAAGAGTCAGGGTTGCTGCGGCACTGGTGAGCTTACCCTAGCACATAATACCTTGCAGAGCCAGACTATGTTGCAGAGAATGATGCCTTGCAGAACCCGGGAAAGGTCTCCGATGTGCTCGGAGGCTGCACTACATACTGATGAGAGACTAGCTAAGTACATAGCATGGTAACACCATAACAAATGAAGTACATAACTATGCTGAAACTATATCTGTCTTGAGGCCTAGAACTCGCCAAGTCGAACACCGTCGCTCGCTGGCTCGGTGGCTCTGCTCGAAAACGGAGAGCTCTTCCTCTCTCAACCATCCACCACGCTGCCATCTTTAAGAACCCTTTTCTCTCACTTGTTTCCTCTGAAATTCGTTCATGTCTCACTTGTGTGTTCTTTGTAAATAGTGTGGTTGTGGCTATACATACATATATGTATCAATATTAAAGTCCATTGAATTCACTTGTTTTGAATGAATCTTCCTTCCTTTTAACTTCTCCTGCGGGTCCCTCGTGGCAGCTGGTTTGGCGATTATAATCAAACACCCTTTTGGATTAGATTAATGTGGACAAGGTTGGGAGTATTTGAGTTGAAGTTTGAGTACTACTAATCCTGTGATGTCTCAAGGGGGGGGGGTAGTTTCGATACAAGTGGGAAAACTAGCACACTGTCTCGCCATAAATTATCCCCTGTTTTCATTTCTTCATTTCTCGCTAAATACTCATCCTACACGCACATGACCGAACTGTTTCTCACCCATACAACTACGTGGATTCTGTTTCTTTTTATACAGCCAAATCCTAAATAAAAGCTTGCGTAATTTTCGTCAAAAAAAATCAATAATCAAGTTCTCACCGAAAAAAAAAAAAAAAAAAAAAAAAAAAGAGTTGTCTATTCATTCAAGCGGGTCGGGGATAAGTCAAGGGTGTACCCCCTTTTTTTCAAAAAAAATAAAAAAAAATAAAAAAAAAAAACTAAAAAAAAAAAAAAAAAAAAGGCAAATCATTTTTTTTGTGGGCAAAACTTTTATTAGGGGGTATCAAAGTTAGAAATGTGTAATTATTTAAAATGTATTTCACAACACAAAAAGAGAGCCACAAACTTGACATTAATCCTGAGTAAAAAGGTGTTTTATGGGCACAATATGGCATATTTTAAAAAATAATCATGGTTGATTTGGTTGAAAAAAGAGGTATTGTAAAATGGAAGATTTCTAACTTTGATACCCCCTATTTATTAGGGGGTATCAAAGTTGACTGATCTGCAATTAAAGTAATTGCAGATAAAAATCCTTGTACCCCAATTATTTTTGCTAATAATGGGGTTATTAGACATTTTATGTGTCAAAGTTGACCTCTTATCTGACATTTTTCTACTCAATTTTTCAAAACCACATGTTGGACAACTTTCTGTCATAACCACATCTTGGCCTACTTTCATTCATAACCACATCTTTGACTACTCTCTGGATATGCCTTCTACCTTGCTGTGAACTCCTATTCTCATCTCATCCTGTCTATTCTCTCCATTCAGAACACCTTGCTATCTTATCTGCTTGTTTTTGCTCCTTTTCATCTTCAATTATTTTAACATGCCCTGTCATCATAGATCTTCTCAAAGGCAGCCTTCACCCAGTTTTTCTTCAAATCCCATAACTCCCTCTTTCCCCTGCTCAGCTGAGAAATCAAAGTGTCAAGGTACGCTTTTGGTCAAGAAGATTTGGTACAAAGTTTCTACAAGGTTTTAAGGATTTAAATGAACTCTCAAAAATTTGTACGTATTTCTTAATCTAAATGATTTGTTACTCAAATATAAGAGGTAGGTTTTTAAATATTGATATAATTTATTGATTAGAATTACACTCTTGTAACTACTAATGTGATAAAATATAAAAATAAATATTGTGTTGTTAATAGTAATAATAAAATAAGGTGATAAAAGAATGGTTTGAAAAGCACAAAATCAGAGGCCTTTTATAGGCAAAATATGAGGAAATAAAATGTAAGGAATTTACACCGTCTACTGTGAGTGTGAGAGAAAAGAATGACAAGAAAAAGGAGTACATAAATGACATAAGAAAGTAATAAATTAGTACGTCAACAAGGGCATCAATTTTATTAGCAACAAAGTTTGAATTCCTTGGACTGTCATAATTATTACACAATAAATAATCAATTACATTACTTTCACGGGATTACAGATCTCTCACTGAGGTAATATAATTGTTTTAAAGTTTTTATATTATAAATTTATTATTAATTTTACTCCCTTTGACATATACTTTTGAGCAGGGTGTTAGGGAGTAAAATTGTAAGGGACATTTTATTTATATTATTTATTTATACTACCTATTGTACTTAACTTTAGTTAATTGTAAGTACTACTTAAGTAAATAAATAAATAAATATTATTTAGGAAGAAAGGCGTGGCTTCAACTCAGTAAAATAATTAATTATTTTACCGGGTTAGTCTAGTAGCCTGGCTGACACTCCCTCACTCTAAAAAAACAATAAAAAAAATGCTATGATTTTTTCTTTTTATACTTTTTTAGTAGAGTAGGAAGATTAGATATCTCCTTCCCAGGTATCCAAGAATCATATTCAGATGATTTATTCTTGAATCTCAATAAGTACTCTGTACCTTTTTCAGCAGTGACTATTCTGTCATTTAGAATTTTTTCAATTTCTTCTGTTTCAGTGATTTCATTTGGGGTTTTCTTTGGTCTTCCCCTCCTTCTTGGAAATAAATCACTATTGGATGTGTAAGGTTTCAAAAGAGATATTGGAAAAACAGGATGTTTTCTGTCATATGGAGAATACAGAATAACCTCAACTGCATTATCTCCAATCATTCTTCTGACAACAAATGGACCAACAAATGGATCTTTCAATTTGTTATTATCTTGTAAGTTGAAGTGGATTGTAGAAATTAACACTTCATCACCCTTTTTAAAAGTGTATTCTTTACAGGATTTATCCCATCTTTTCTTCTCGTATTCAAATGATTTTTCAATACATTTTTGAGCTTGATTTCTACATAGTTGTTGCATTTGAAGAAAAGATTTTACACCAGGATGTATATCCAATTTAGGTATTTTGTTATTGAGAATTTGGGCAGGAGTATTTGGAACATATCCAAGCCAGAGCTCAAAAGGATTTCTTTGAGTAACAGAATGAACAGTGCTATTATAAGCAAATTCTAACCCAGGAAGTAAGGTACCCCAATCATGAGTGAATCTGTCATTATCTTTATACTCAAGGCCAAAGGCACAATATCTTCTTATCATGTCCTCTAAAGTCTGAATCATTCTTTCAGCTTAACCATCAGTCTGGGGGTGATGGGCAGTAGAAAGTTTCAGATCACAACCACAAACATCCATCAGAGACATCCAAAATTCAGAAGTAAATTTAGGGTCTCTGTCAGAGATTATGGCTTTACGAAAACCAGCAGTATTAAACATATGAGACCACCATAAGAAAGCTAATTCTTTAGTGGAAACATCCTTGTGGGTAGGGATAAATTTACACATTTTTGTGAATCTGTCCACAATAACCCAACAAGAGTTATAACTGTCTTTACCAGCAATAGGTAATCCTGTTACAAAATCCATGTTTATTATTTGCCATGGAGCATCAGGAGTTTCAATATGTTGCATTAATCCTGCTCTTTTACCAGTTAATCTTTTTGAGTTTTGGCAAGAATCACAAGACTCAACATATAATTTTGTGTCTTCAGACATATAAACCACCAAGCAGTGTTCTTAATTCTGATCATTGTTTTGTCAAGATCAAAATGTCCAGCTAATATGTCATCATGACAAATTTTCGAGATGATTTCTTTCATAGAAGGAGGAATAACAATAACATTACTCAACTTTCTTCTATAATATAGATATCCTTCATCAATTGAAAATTTACCTTTTTCCAAAGCTTTTTGGTACTTTGGTGGAAGGGTTTTAATTAATGCTTGTATTGAAGCATTCTTTGGATCATTTAATATGGTGCATAACTTTTTCAAGTCAGTGTCCTTATCATATGATTCCAGAATAAGCTGTAATAGCTCTTCCACCATATCAACCACATATATCCCATGTATATGAATAATTTCGTCCTCAGGATCATACACAGGATTAGAGTCATTATTTGGCAAAGGTAACCTAGATAACATATCCACATTTGAGTGAACAATACCAGCCCTATGAATAATTGTCATTCTCCCTCTGTACTCTTGAACAGCCAACTGCCATCTTAACATATGTCTGTTAGGTGTTTTCAAGTTTAAAAGGGATTTAATTGCACTTCAGTCAGTGACAAGTTCAAATTTCTGGTCATCTAGGTAATAATGAAGCTTTTCTAGAGCCCATACTACAGCTAAACACTCTAATTGAGTAGCAC
This sequence comes from Hemileia vastatrix, assembly GCA_030280995.1. Classification (NCBI taxonomy): domain Eukaryota; kingdom Fungi; phylum Basidiomycota; class Pucciniomycetes; order Pucciniales; family Zaghouaniaceae; genus Hemileia; species Hemileia vastatrix. Next base: position 8,347,887 of record JASXTE010000007.1, read on the forward strand.
CATATTTCAATTCACTATTTCTCAAGGTTCTTGAAATATAACAAATTACTACTTCTGAAACTTTATCATTTATCACTTGTTTTTGATGGAGGGCAGCACCAAGACCAATGAAACTGGCATCAGTGTACAAAACAAATGGTTTATTAAAGTCAGGTAAAGCAAGAATTGGTGCTGACATCAAACAGTGTTTCATAGTGTCAAAGGCTCTTTGTCTTTCACTATTCCAGACAAAAGCAACATCCTTTCTAGTTAATTGGGTAAGGGGTAAAGCTATGACTTGGTAATTTTTAATATACTGTCTATAGTATCCACACATTCCCAAAAAACTTTGGAGCTCTCTCACTGTTGTAGGAGCCTTCACCTGTTGTATGGCTGCCACTTTGTTCTGGTCAACACATATCTGTAAGCCTGAAACAACATGACCAAGAACTTTTAAAGAATGGAAACCAAATTTACATTTCTTCAAAGCAAGTGTCATATTTATTTCATCCATTTTCTGGAATAATTTACACAGGTGTTTAAGATGGTCCTCAAATGTTTTTGAGAATATAATGATATCATCAATATAAACCATCAGCCATCCTTCAATTATCTCTTGATGGAATGTGTTATCCATTACTTTTTGGAAAACTGAAGGGGCATTTTTAGGGCCAAATGGCATCCTAATATACTTATAAATACCCATATGAGTGGCAATCATCAGAAAGTTCTGAGAATTTTTCTCAACAGGTACCTGGTGATATCCTTTGTTACCATCCAAACAGCTGATATATTTAGCACCCTGTAAAGTAGCATGTATAGAGCTAATTCTAGGTAAAGGGTAGATATCATCAACAGTATAAGTATTTAGTGCTCTATAATCACCACATAACCTGGCTTTATCTTTCTCATAAGAAATTAGGACAGGTGAGATAACACAATGTTTAGGTGTTTCAACTACCTTTTCAATAATATTCATTTTTAAAAGGGTAGAGATATTGTCTTCAATATCTTTTCTCTTTGTGGGAGAAGCAGGATAAGGCTTCTTCTTTTAAACTAAGTGGTATATCAGTTAATTGGCAAGACAATGAAAGTTTCATTTCCTCTTTAACTAATCCCAGCTCATGTGACCCATGAGCAAAGGCCATAGGAAAAAACTTTATCAAGTTAATGATGGAATCTTTATCCTCACCAGAAAGTTGTTCTCCAAAAGAAGAATTGTCAATTTCAGACATAAGGGCATGCATTTCTTTTGTAGATCTTCCTTTATATTGAACCACAGAATTTGTCAGCCTAAATATCCTTAGGACTGAGTATTTCTTATGCTTAAAATAAGATAACCTTAAATAGATTAAGCTTATATCTTAAAAATAAGGTTAAAATAATAATATATATTATTTTATTATATATATATATAATTATTATTCTATTATATAATTTATAATAGTTTAAATAGCTTATCCATGGCCTAATAATACTTATTAAGGTGTTAATGGAGTCATAATATACTTATCTTAAGTGATATGAAGTAATTATTGACATACATAAGCTTATATGTATACATAAATCTCATATTCAGTGAAATATGCAGTATATTATGTATATTTAGGTATATAAGTGGGTTTTAGCCCCTTAATAGCCTATAAACTTTGTTTTTCTGCTTATTTTAGGTCATATGGACGAAATCAGTGGACTCACAACGCCTACAGAAGCATAGACACCTATATCAGGCGCATACACCCAGTTTGGACAACTAAAATTACTTCCTTGGATGGTTATTCACGGATTTATGGGTTGGAAAGATGTTTTTGGGTTAATGTGGATGCTTGGGGATGTTATTGGGGGCTTGGAAATTTTATTTGTTTCCTTTATATGCTTTTAGTTTCATTAAATCTCTTTTTGATCATTTATTTTACCTGTTTCTTTATGGTATCCGCTTTTATCTGGGTTTTCTATTTATGGTATGACTCTGTGTTATTATTAATAGCGATGGAGGGTCCTTACTGGAGGTCTGGGTGTTGAAACTGCTTGAAGTGGACGCCATGGGGAGGTGATGGGCCCTCACAGTGCTGTAATTGCCAGGGATAGCAGTGACATCATCTGGATTGAAGGTCTGTGCACTCCAGTGGATTTGGGTATAAGTAAGGAGGGATTTTGACGGTTTATTATCATCATTCAATTACTACACTTCAAACAAACATTACACTACAATTATTAACATTCAGAAATATATTATAAAGCCCTTATAAATTGATATTATCTTTATAAAAGCTATAACTATATTTTATTCTTCTATTTTCCACCACTAGCACGCATTTAAATCCAAGTATTGTGAGTTTTATTTGAGTATAACTATTCTATTAATCTTCCCCTGAGGTTTAATCACTAAATCATTTATTAATAAGTAGTAGGACCATAAAATAACACTATTATATCATACTTATATACTAGACTGTACTGACAATTGGGGGTCTTTCCTTATATTTTACTTATTATTTAGTATATAAGCCTTGGGACGTGATTTTTACCTTAGTACAACTCAAAATTAACCAAATATTTGGGTCTTCTGCATATTAGTGGGTCATCATAACTCATTGCTTGCGGAAAAGAACCCTTATAATAATTGTACTAATTTTTTATCATAAAAATTAGATATTTACAGTAGTAACTGTACCCAATATAAACCCAATTTCACTTGGTATTTGGACACCAATATAACACCCAATTAAATTGGTATTTGGCTAAAGCTTGGTAAGCTAATTATTCACCCTTATAGAGGTCTAGTTAAACTTATTATTATATTTTTAACAGATTTTTTCGATTTTTTCTTATATTTTATTTAAATAAATAAAGATATAAATTCAGGGTAAGCTCCATTGCTTTTTTATTAGTAATATAATTGCTAATATTATTTGTCTACTAATTCCACAGAGTTTTTTCCTTTTGTAGACTTAAAATATTGTTATTCTGAACAATATGAGTGCTCCCCAGGATAGTGTAAGTGAACAGCCTGCTTATAATACCAGGTCTAAAGCTAATAAAAACTTTCCAGGACATCACCATGGAGGGACAACAGTACCCCCAGCCAGAAATCATGAGTATAGAAGAAAAGGACGCCCTCTTAAAAAAGATAACTATCAAAAAGACGTCTCCTCCTCTTCAGGATCAACTGTCCCACCTGGCCAAACAGGTTCTGAAGCTAGAGGAATCAAAATCTCTCATGTTCAAAGAGGTAGAGCAGTTGCAAAACAATTGCAAGGTAGGATTTCAGCAGATGAATCAGGCAATGGCAGAATTAAAGGGAGGCCAGCCCAGTCAATCAAATCAGCAACCCCCTACCCAAGGAGGGTCCACTCACTCCCAGGAGAAAATCCTGGTAGACAAATGGAAATGGGACTGGTTTCACCAACAGTGGACAAGCCACAGTTGCAACAGGGATCCGCCCCCTCATCTGACTTCCTCAGCTCACCCTTACAAGGGAAAAAAGCGCCAAAAATCAGGACTGGCAACCATCCCTTGGTAAGTAACTTACCCTCTCAGATTAGACATAATACTGATAATTACAATATAGGTAATTCTATTGATGTTAAATCTGTACAACAAATAGAGGAGGATTTAAGAAATTTAGGTTTTAGAGTAGATACACCTGACTTGTCTTTCGTCCATAATAACAGTACTATATACAATGATAATACAGTTAATCCTCAGTTGCAACCACCTACTAGTGAGATGAGAAGTTCACAGGAGAGTGAGAGAATTGAAAAGGAGGACATGGAATATTTTAACAATAATCCAACTGTCCATAGAATTGTTTCAGCATTGTGGAATAGAATGACTGATTGTGAGGAACAGACAGTTAAGCTCACTAGTGATACAATTTCATCCTTAACATTGAACATTTCTCAATTAGCAACACGTAATAAAGAATTAGAGAAAGAACATTTGTCTCTAACTCTTAAATATGATTCATTGAGTAATAAATATAATGACCTTTCAAACAAATTTTGTGAGTTAGAAAAATTATATGAAACACACTTATTAAAGACTGAATCAAGAACAAAGTTATCTTTTGCCCAGACAAATCAAAGTGTCTCTGAGTTGCTACAAAGATTAACTAAAGTTGAGATTGAAACTGCCAATCTACTAATGAACCAGGATAATCATAAGTATAATCAATATAATAATAATCCTTTCATTGGCAAAAGTGAATCTCATTCCTTCCCTGTACCACCACAATTAAAACCATCTGGTGGTAGTGTCAAATCTGAAAATGTAAGTCACAAATCCGTGCAGGAAGAAATACAAGACCATTTATCAAAAGTGAATGAGTTGTTGAATTTACCTAAGAGTAGTGAGATAAAATCCAATCAGAAGAACTGGCCTAAAATAGATCAGTACCCAACTTATGATGGGGAAGCCAGCTCTGATTGGCAACATTTTATTCAAAGAATTGAAAACTTGAAATTCTCATATAAGTTACCAGATGAAGAGATAACATCAAAATTAATTTCTTTATTTAAGGATGTTGCTTTATTATGGTTTGAAGCTGTCTTAAGTGAGGGTAGAGACTACTCTTGGGCTGAATGGAAACAACTTATTGAAAAACAATTTGGAGGTTCTAAATTCAGGCTTACTCAGCAGAGACTGTATGAGAAGACTAGGTATAATCCGTTGAATGGTGACAAACCTATGGTATTTTTAATGAACTTAAACAAAATATTAAAAGCCATTGAGCCTCATATGGATTTTAACTTATGGAAAGATAAGATAGTATATAAATTACCTATATCTGTCAGAGACATTGTTGTAGCTAGAACATTAAATGTTACTGAATATTCTGACTTTATTAATATTTCTAATGAAATATTATTATACCATAAGTATGAATCAAGGTATTCCACTTATAAGCAAAATGTTGAACCTGTAAAAACTCAGAATTCAAAAACACTTCAGGAGAAGCAGAAAAAACCTACTGCACCTGTAGTACCTAAAAAGTATGAAACAAATACTTGTTATAAGTGTAACAAACCTTGGGTAAAAGGTCACAAATGTGAGAAAAACATAAATATTGTTGAAAATCAACGTGAATCTGAAACTGAAACTGAAAAAAGTAAAGAATCAAGTGATTATGACAGCAATATCTCATATAGTGATGAAAATGAAGTCTGTATGTTGGAAGATGATTTGTCCATCTTTGAAAATCCAATATTAAATATGGACTCAAATGAATCTTTAATGAATTTTGAGGATGCTGAAATCATTAAGGATATACAAGCTGATAACTTTAGAATGACACCTATCACGGTTCCAGCTATCATTTCTGGTGAAAATGTTAATATAGTATTGGACACAGGAGCTGCTGGTTCAGTTGCTTCCACTAATACATTACAGAAAATTGATAGTGAATATAAGTTTAAGCTTGAACCACTTCAGAATAAAAATTGGAGAGGTTTTGGATCAGTACTACACTCCATTGGTAAATACAAAGCTGCTGTTTTCTTTAAACACCAACATGGTTATGTAAGGGTAACTTGTGACTTGGTAGTAATGGATAATACAAATTGTAGTAACTGTTTTATCATTGGAAATGATATTCTGACTAAATTTGGTGTAAAATTAGACCCTGCTAATAACAATTTTACAATTGGCATGAATGGTAAAAGGAAATTTAAAATAAATTCTTTTAACACAGTCTTACACATTGAGTCAGTAACGAATTCCCCGTCTAAAGGAAGAGAATCCAATGAGTTGGAACTTCTGGAAACAGAAATTTCAAAAGCATCATTTGGCACTCAGAAAAGTGAAACTGAGAAAGATAATATTTTGGAATTAATTAAAGCTTTTCCAATGGCTTTTGCACATGGTACAAATGAACTTGGCCTTGTAAAAGATCATGAAATGAAAATTAGTTTAACCTGTGATATGGATAATATTCCTGCTAGTCTTAAAAAGAAACCATACCCTGCTTCACCAATGAAGAGGAAAGACATAGAGGATAATATTAAGATGTTATTAAAAATGAACATTCTTGAGAAGGTTGAAACTACACCAAAATATTGTGTAATATCACCAGTGCTGATTTCTTATGAACAAGATAAAGCAAGACTGTGCGGTGATTATAGAGCATTAAATACATTTACAGTAGATGATATTTATCCCTTGCCAAGGATTGCCTCTATACATGCTACCCTTAAAGGTGCTAAATATATAAGTTGCCTAGATGGAAATAAAGGGTACCATCAAATTCCTGTTGAAAATAATTCACAGAACTTTTTGTTGATAACAACACACATGGGAATTTATAAGTATGTCAGAATGCCATTTGGACCAAAAAATGCTCCATCAGTATTTCAGAAGTTAATGGATATAACATTCCATAATGAAATGATTGAGGGATGGTTAATGGTATACATTGATGACATCATAGTGTTCTCTAAAACTTTTGATGAACACTTAATCCATTTAAGGAAAGTATTTCAGAAAATGGATGAAATAAAAATGACCCTTGCATTGAAAAAATGTAAATTTGGGTTTGAATCTTTAAAAGTGCTTGGTCATATTGTATCTGGCTTACAAATATGTGTAGACCAAAATAAAGTGGCTGCAATAAAGAATATTGGCATTCCTCAAAATGTGAAGGATGTACAATCTTTTCTTGGAATGTGTGGTTATTATAGACAATATATAAAAAACTACCAATCAATTGCTGCACCACTGACCACACTGATAAAGAAATCAGAAGCTTTCATTTGGAATAATGAAAGACAACAAGCTTTTAATAAGTTGAAAGAATGTTTAATGACAGCTCCTATCTTGGGATTACCAGATTTCCAATTACCTTTTGTATTATATACAGATGCAAGTTTTATTGGACTGGGTGCTGCTTTGCATCAAAAACAACTTATTGAAGGTAAAATGTCAGAAGTAGTAATCTGCTATATTTCACGTACTCTGAGAAGTGGTGAATTAAAATATGGTGCTACTCAACTTGAATGTTTGGCAGTAGTATGGGCTCTTGAAAAGCTACATTATTACCTTGAAGACCAAAAATTTGAGTTAATAACTGACTGTAGTGCAGTTAAGTCACTCTTAAACATGAAAACTCCTAATAGACACATGTTTAGATGGCAATTAGCTGTACAAGAATACAGAGGACGGATGACTATAACACATAGAGCAGGAACCTTGCACTCTAATGTAGATCTGTTATCTAGAGTACCTCTGCCTAATAATGATGATAATCCTGCTTATGTTCCTGAGTCAGAGATTATTAACATTTATGGCATTTATATTGTAGATCTTGAGGATGAATTTATGCAATCAATTCTTGATAATTATAATTCAGATCCTGACTTAAGTAAATTAACTACAATATTAAATGATCCATCTAATGCTTCAATGAATGTTTTAATAAAAACATTACCAAATAAGTATAAAGAGGCATTAGAGAAAGGAAAATTTTCCATTGAGGATGGTTTTATATATTACAGGAAAAAATTAAGTAATGTAATTGTAATTCCCCCTTCAATGAAGGAGTTAATGTTAAGTATATGTCATGATGATATATTAGCAGGTCATTTTGACTACCATAAAACATTAACCAGAGTAAAAAACACAGCTTGGTGGATTAACATGTCTGAGGATGTTCAGAAATATGTTGAAACATGTGATTCTTGTCAAAAATCTAAAAGATTAACAGGAAAAAGAGCTGGTTTATTACAACAAATTGAGCAACCAAAAGCTCCATGGGAAATCATTAACATGGACTTTGTAACAGGTTTGCCAATAGCAGGGCATAAAAGTTATAACTCCTGCTGGGTAATTGTAGATAGATTTACAAAGATGTGTAAATTTATTCCAACCCACAAAGAGGTTTCTGCAAAGGACTTAGCTTTTTTATGGTGGACACAAATGTTAAATACAGCAGGTTTCCCCAAAGCAATAGTTTCTGACAGAGATCCTAAATTTACTTCTGAGTTCTGGACGTCACTTATGGATGTTTCAGGGTGTCAATTAAAACTTTCTACAGCACACCATCCACAAACTGATGGGCTAGCAGAAAGAATGATACAAACCTTAGAAGATATGATAAGAAGATACTGTGCTTTTGGTCTTAATTTTAAAGACAATGACAAATTCACGCATGATTGGGTAACCCTTATCCCAGGCTTAGAATTTGCATATAATAGTACAGTACATTCTGTCACTGGCAAAAAGCCATTTGAGTTATGGTTGGGTTATGTACCTAATACCCCTGCTAAAACTCTTAATAAGTTACCTAGATTGGATATTCATCCAGGTACTAAATCTTTTCTTCAGATGCAGGAATTATGCAGAAAACATGCTCAAGAATGTATAAATAAGGCTTTTGAGTATGAAAAGAAAAGATGGGATAAAGCCCATAAAGAACAAATGTTCAAAGAGGGTGATGAAGTCCTTATTTCAACGCTACATTTCAATTTAAATGGTAATGTTAAATTGAAGGATCCATTCATTGGACCATTTGTAGTTAAAAAGATGGTTGGTAATAATGCTGTTGAGGTTATTCTATATGCACCTTATGATAGAAAACATCCAGTATTTCCTATTTCTCTTATAAAACCATACCATTCTAATGATACTGCTCTCTTTCCAAGAAGATCAGGAAGGCATAAACAGCAACCTGAAGAAATAGTGGAAAAAGCAGAAATTGAAAAGATACTTAAAAAGAGACACCTTACAAAAGAAAAGGGAGTTGAGTATCTATTAAGATTTAAAAATAAATCAAGTGAATATGACCAGTGGATTCTAGAAAATGAAATCTCTGATCTTAAAAATCTCTTGAAAAAATTTAAATCTAAATAATACTGTTCATTCAGTATATGTATTATAAAAATTATTTTTTTTATTTTATTATTTCATTCCTTAAGATTAATTAAAATGTCTTAACATTTTTTTTATTGTTTTTTTTGGGGTGAGGGAGTGTCAGCCTAAATATCCTTAGGACTGAGTATTTCTTATGCTTAAAATAAGATAAACTTAACTAGATTAAGCTTATATCTTAAAAATAAGGTTAAAATAATAATATATATTATTTTATTATATATATATATAATTATTATTCTATTATATAATTTATAATAGTTTAAATAGCTTATCCATGGCCTAATAATACTTATTAAGGTGTTAATGGAGTCATAATATACTTATCTTAAGTGATATGAAGTAATTATTGACATACATAAGCTTATATGTATACATAAATCTCATATTCAGTGAAATATGCAGTATATTATGTATATTTAGGTATATAAGTGGGTTTTAGCCCCTTAATAGCCTATAACCTTTGTTTTTCTGCTTATTTTAGGTCATATGGACAAAATCAGTGGACTCACAACGCCTACAGAAGCATAGACACCTATATCAGGCGCATACACCCTGTTTGGACAACTAAAATTACTTCCTTGGATGGTTATTCATGGATTTATGGGTTGGAAAGATGTTTTTGGGTTAATGTGGATGCTTGGGGATGTTATTGGGGGCTTGGAAATTTTATTTGTTTCCTTTATATGCTTTTAGTTTCATTAAATCTCTTTTTGATCATTTATTTTACCTGTTTCTTTATGGTATCCGCTTTTATCTGGGTTTTCTATTTATGGTATGACTCTGTGTTATTATTAATAGTGATGGAGGGTCCTTACTGGAGGTCTGGGTGTTGAAACTGCTTGAAGTGGACGCCATGGGGAGGTGATGGGCCCTCAAAGTGCTGTAATTGCCGGGGATAGCAGTGACATCATCTGGATTGAAGGTCTGTGCACTCCAGTGGATTTGGGTATAAGTAAGGAGGGATTTTGACGGTATATTATCATCATTCAATTACTACACTTCAAACAAACACTACAATACAATTATTAGTATTCAGAAATATATTATAAAGTCCTTATAAATTGATATTATCTTTATAAAAGCTATAACTATATTTTATTCTTCTATTTTCCACCACTAGCACGCATTTAAATCCAAGTATTGTGAGTTTTATTTGAGTATAACTATTCTATTAGTCTTCCCCTGAGGTTTAATCACTAAATCATTTATAAGTAGTAGGACCATAAAATAATACTATTATATCATACTTATATACTAGACTATACTGACAGAATTACATGTGTTCAATTCTGGTCTTAATAATTTTTTAGGGGAGGAAATCTTAAATTTTCTCTTCCCATTCATCCCCATTGTGAAACATTGGTTTGAAGGATCCAATTTAATGCCATACTTGGTTAAAATATCATTCCCTACAATAAACCGATTGCTCAAGTTATCATTTTTCATGACAACAAAATCACAAATAGCTCTTACAAAACCATGGTTATATTTAAAAAACACTGTGGCTTTGTATTTACCAATGGGGGACAAAACAGAGCCATACCCTCTCCAATTTTCAGAAATGATAGGCATCAGTTTAGATTTATAGTCTTGATCTACTGAAGCAAGTGCTCTTTCAGATACTACACTTCCTCCAGCTCCAGAATCTAGAACAACTTCAATGCTGGTTCCATTGATCAAGACTGGTGCCTTAAGAGGGGCAATAATAATTGAGCTATCCTCAATGTTCTTTATGATCTCAGCATCTTCAAGTTTAGATAAATCATTATTATCAATGTCAATAGTATTTAAATAATGGATATCCTCTTCCAGAATCAAGATTGTTGAGATTCATATGAAATATTGCTGGCACAATCACTTGAGGTATCATCCAGTACCACTGTGTCATCAGCATGCTCCTCTGTTTGTTCTACAAGATTTATCTTCTTGTCACAAACATGGCCTTTCTGCCAAGGCTTGTTGCACTTGAAGCAAGTGTTTGTTGCATACTTCTTTGGTGAAACAGGGGCAGAAGGTTTACCAACCTTTTCCAGAGGTTTCTGTTGGTAAGTGGAGGGTTTCTCCAAAGGGGTCCTAGGAATGAATCTTCTAGCATCATACTTATTGTTTAGAAGTATCTCATTTCAAGTATTAATGAAAGAAGAGGGTTCTTTGGAGAACTCAGTCCTAGCCACTATCAAGTCTCTCAGAGACATTGGTAATTTATAGAGGATCCTGTCCTTCCATAAATCAAACTCCATATTTGGGTCCATTGCCCTTAAGATTTTTACAAGTTTCATTAAAAACTCAATCGGTTTATCAGTAGAAGAGCTATATCTAGTTTCCTCATACTGCCTTTGTTGAGCCATTCTGAACTTGGAGCCACCAAATTGTGCTTTAATTAATTTCTTCCAATCCTCCCATGAGTAGTCATTCCCATCCAGGAGAACAGATTCATACCACATCAGGGCAACATTAGTGAACAAAGAAATTAACTTGGACACAATTTCCTCATCTGGGAGTTTGTAATAATTTTTTAAGTTATCAATTCTGAAAATAAATTGTTTCCAATCAGAGGAAGAATCACCATCAAATGTTGGGTACTGGTCAAGTTTTGGTCAATTCTTTTGATTTGAAGGAGTCTCCTTATTACTAGCTTATTTCTGAGTAAGAAGCAGCTGTAATTTCTCTAATTGGGCTGAAATCTCATTGTTTAATCCTTCTGTTGCAGATCCTGGTGCATCATCAGTCTTTGATGGAAACTCAGTGTTATCAACAGGTATTTCTGGAGCTATTTTTACTTTAGATGAACTAGCCACAGGTACTATTTGAGCATCCTGCACTATATGTTCCTTCACAGAAATGTCAGAATATTTCTGGTCATTTAACAATGAGTTCAATTTTTCTTCAATGGTTGTTAGTCTTGTTTTCATTCTTGGAAGACTAGATAAACTCTCATTGATAGTTGCAAAAGATAACTGATTTTTATTTTGAAAAGATGACAAATGGTCATTCAATCTTTTCGGATTTATCTTATCTATCTCCACCTCCTGGCAACAGGCAGATACAGTATCTTTTAGTTTAGACAAATCATTTTTTATATTTTGCCATAAAGCAACTTTCTTTTCATGGGTTGCTTTGTAATGAGACAATTCATCAGATACTCTCTGTGATTCACTTCTTAATGCTTGATAACCCTGATCAGTTAACAAACTATTATATCTCTGAGTCAATTGCATATTGTTCATTATATGATTTTGCTTGGCAATAATATCTCTCAAGTACTCATCATTAATTCTTGATACATCTGGAGTTTTTCTCAATAAGGAAACTGAGTAACTTTCCAGACTCTCATAGAACTCAGGGTCAAGAGTTTCATCAATTACAGCCATGTCAGGGTTTATCATTGAGGTAGCAATTAAAAGTAATGGATTGGATACATGAGATATCTGTCTAGTGCTCCCAGCCTCTACTGGTCTCAAGGTGTCTTCTTCCCTCTCAGATTTACCTGAAAGAACAGAATCAGCCACAGGAAAAGGCACTTGAGAATCAATAGAGGGACGTACCAGGGTTTTCTGGGTATCACCATATTGGGCTTTCTTCTTCTTTTGCCTCCTTGATAAGGGTGGGGAGGAGTGGGGTTGACCTGGGTGGGCCTTGATGGACCTGCCTGAGGTAACTGATGCTGGTTTTGAGACAGGTAGTCCCACTGAGTGTTTAGCCAGTCCCACTGCCACTTGGACACTTCCACCTTCTCTTGGGACTGGGGAGCCAATTGTTGTTTATCCCTGGGAGGAAGAGCTTTCTTCTTCTCTTGGAGAAAAGTATCTGTTCTTCTCACCTTTTCTTCCAAAGAATCTACCCTTACCTTTAGTCTCAAGCTTTCTGTCCTTAACTCCTTTATGTGAGTAGACAGATTCTTTACCTGCTGAGACAATGGCATCTTTTTTATCCTGAAGCCTTTTGGAAACTCTTCTGGTGGGTTTATCATAGGCTTCTGATCCTGAGTTGTGTCCACTAGGATTTCTACTTCTTCCATCTCTACATCAGAAGTAGGCTCATCATAATAAATTAAGTCTAGTTCTTCTTCACGTGCAGCAGAACCACTTTGGTCAGTCATTTTAAGATTTTACTGAAATGAAGAAAAGAGACAATAAGATTAATTAGTCTTTATTTTTGATTTTTTATTTAAAAAAAATAAAATAAATAATAAAAAAAATCTTTTTTCAGGATAAAAATCAACTTAAATAAAATTAATTTATTAATAAAAAAATTTAAAACCAGGATTATAATATAATCAACTGTAGAAATAAATTAGAATTTTTATTAATAATTTTTAATTAATTATTTTCAGGATTTAAATCAACTAATTTATTACCAGGACTTATTGTCAACTGAAGTAATCAAATATGAAACTTTATTAATTTAACAAAATTTTATTAAACTGATAACTTAACTACCAGGACTTAATGTCAACTGAAGTAATTAAATAAAAATTTTTATTTTAAAATTTTATTAAGCTTGATCACTTAATTACCAGGATTTAATGTCAACTGAAATAATTAAATATGAGTTTTATTAATTAAAATATTTATTGAATTACCAGGACTCAAAGTCAACTGAAGTAATTAAATATTAATTATATATTAATTAAAAATATTATTGTCAGGACAATTTGTCAACTGGAACAATTATATTAATCAGGACAAATGTCAACTGAAAAGATTATAATAATTAATATTAAAATATAATTATTTTATTACCTCTGGGACTAAGAACACTTATTGCCCTATTATGGTCAACCAGGAAAAATAAAAAAAATCCAATTACCAGGCACCCCCCCTGTAAAATGAGCAAATTAATGCCACTTACAGAGTGCTGAGTAAAAGGAAATACATAGCAAATGAAGAGTGAAGAGTAACCCACAAATAGTAATATCAATAATTACCACGATATATACGACGTTTAGTCAGTATATGAACTTAATTTTTGGAGTGCGGTTCGATTCCCGTTCGCAGCAAAAAACTTTGTCACGTGACATATGACGTTCGTCGTTTTCTCGATCTCTCGTCCTTTACAGGTACTCGCACACCAATGGTCCCCTCGATTACGCCTCAAATATCATTGCGCCGTCGATAATTCGGAAAGGCCCTCAATTGTCAAGGTACGCTTTTGGTCTAGAAGATTTGGTACAGAGTTTTTCAAGGATTTTAAAGGTTTTAAATGGACTCTAAAAGACTTGTACGTATTTCTTAATCTAAGTGATTTATTACTCAAATAAAAGAGGTAGATTTTTAATATTGTTATAGTCTATTGATTAGAATTACGCTATTGTAAATACTAATGTGATAAAATATAAAATATAAGTTTGTGTTTTAATATGTGGTAATAAAAGTAAGGTGATAAAAGAATGGATTGAAAAGCACAAAATCAGAGGCCTTTTATAGGCAAAATATGAGAGAATAAAATATAAGGAATTTACACCGTCTACTGTGAGTGTGAGGGAAAAGAATGACAAGAAAAAGGAGTACATAAATGACATAAGAAAGTAATAAATTAGTACTTCAACAAGGGAATTAAATTTATTAGCAACAAAGTTTGAATTCCTTGGACTGTCACAATTATTACACAATAAATAATCAATTATATTACTTTCACGGGATTACAGATCTCTCACTGAGGTAATATAATTTTTTTAAAGTTTTTATATTATAAATTTATTATTAATTTTATTCCCTTTGACATATACTTTTGAGCACGGTGTTAGGGAGTAAAAATTGTAAGGGAAATTTTATTTATATTATTTATTTATACTACTTATTGTATTTAACTTAGTTAATTGTAAGTACTACTTAAGTAAATAAATAAATAATTATTATTAAGAAGAAAGGCGTGGCTTCAACTCAGTAAAATAATTTATTATTTTACCGGGTTAGTCGAGTAGCCTGGCTGACATATGTACTCCTTTTATTCATTCTTTTTCTCACATTCTTACAGTATATGGTGTAAATTCCGTATCTTTTATTCCTTCATGTTTTGCCTATAAAAGGCCTTCACTGTTGTGCTTTTCAAGACATTCCTTCATTACTTATTTTATTTACATTTACAATACAACAATTATTTATATACTTTATAACATTAGTATTTACATTTACGTATTTCTAATCTATAAATATATTAATATTAAAATCTACCTCTTATTATTTGAGTAAATAAATCATATTGATTAAAGAAATACGTACTTGATTTTGAGAGTTCATTAAATCCCCAAATTTCCTCATATAAACCTCGAATAAACTTCTAGACTCAAAAGGACCCCTTGACATTTATATACTTTTATATTCATTTTTATTTATTCATTATTCATTAATCATTATTCCTTATTCCTTATTCCTTATTCTTTATTATTTTATTCTTTTTTTTCTTTTGATATTCTTTCTTTCTTATTTCTTTTCTTTTTTCATTTTCATTTCATTTCATTTTTTTATTTTTTTATTTTTTTCATTCTTTTTCTCATTTTTTTTAACTTTTATACTTTTTTATAATTTTTTCATAATTTCTCATTTCACTTTCTTCACTTTTTCAATTTTTTTTATAGTTTATATAATTTTATTTGATTTTTTAAATTTTTTAAGTTTTTCTTAATTTTTTTTCAATTTTTTTTTTTAATTTTTTAATTTTCTCATTTTCTAAATTTTCAATTTTTCAATTTTTCATTCTTTTCGTTCTTTTCATTCTTTTCATTTTCTAATTTTTCATTTTTTTAATTTTTTTCAATTTTTTAATTTTTTTTTTCAATTTTTTTCAGTTTTTTTTTTTATAAATTTTTTATAAATTTTTTTTTCCATATTTTTTTTCCTTCTTTCTTCTTTTTTTTCCCTTTTATTTACTTTACTTTACTTTACTTTCTTTTAGTTTTATTTTTCCTTTTTCTTTTTATTTATCTTAATTTCATATTTTTCATATTTTTTTTTAATTTTTTGTCATTTTTTTAAATTTTTCATTTGTTTTTCATTTGTTTTTTCTTTAATATCTTGTTTTTTTTTCCAATTTTCGTTACTTTTTTTTTTATTTTTTTGTTATTTCTTTTTTAAATGTACCCAAATCAACTAAAATATACACAACTTAATATAGGATTTACCCATTGGGTGTATTTCACTTCGGGTGTAGTGTATATTAAAAGACTGATTCTGGAATTTGAAAATCATTTCTCCTTGATGAAATGTAGCTCCACAATGATCTGTAGGACTCATAATTCAAATTTGACGAATGAATCTCGTGATACATTTTTCTAGCAATCTCCCTGTTGTCTTTGTATAAATGTAAAAGAACGTGGTAATGCGGGTCATGTTTGAAATATTCAAAAACATCTTTTTTATCACTTAGTGAATCGAAGCCGTTGGTCAACTGCACAATTAATATATTACTTTGCGCAACTTCATGAAGAGCCCTTTCTAATTCTAGGATATCTGTTGCAAGCCGTTTCATTAAATCATGAGAATCGGGAAGTTTCCATGCAAGACTGATTATGAAATGAACAGTGTTAAGTTTCTTATACAAGTCCTTAAATAATGTAACGTGCAAATCCAATGCGATTGTAATACTCTTCAAAGTTGTCCTGCACAACACATAATATTTTTGAAAGTTTTCATTTTGATCTGGCGTTGGTTTTGAAGCACATTCTTCAAGTGGAAAATAATTTCTTTTCTGATCTCTATATCGCTGAAAGTTTTCAAAAGCAGCCTCCTTATTTTCATGTAGAGAATCAAGGTCACCTTTAAGCCGGATTAGAAGCTCTTCAAATGAAAAATAGCCATTTTCAAGAGATTTAAAAGAAGAAACTAGTTTGGTTAAGGTGGGCTTGAATCCATGATTATATTGTGGAAGCGTCATGTCATAAAAGTGTCTCCCCGGCGGATGAGGCGGACAATCTGGAGTTCCCATTACGTCTTCAAAATGCCAATAATTTTGACAAGGAATGTCAGGTTGGTTAAAATAAGGGACCATCAACGGCATTGAATTCGGCTCTCTAGCATAGTTCCCGATTGATTGAAATAAAGCATTCGCCCTGAATTAACTCACCATATTTATGTGAAGAAAATCTACCACTCACTGTACATAGGGAACAGAGGAATAATAGTTTTCCATAAGATTCATTGATTCTAATGAAGGGCTAAAATTGTATGGTTGAAGATATCCGTAAGGTGAATTCTGGTAGAACAGTGGCATCACTAGGCCGTATTGAGGCTGTTGATAAGCTATTAGTGGATAATAGCCATTTACATTTTTGTCAGTTAAACTTAGGTCATTGTAAGGAAGCATGAAGTCGGCCGCTTGTTGATCTTGCTCTACTGGTTGATTGAGTGGAGCTAAAAAGTAGATAACGTCATGAGATGTAAAAATATAAATAGAATAATCAGTAGGCATAAAGGGCTGGGTGAAGCTGCGGAATCATCAAATAAAGTAATAGGATCTAACAAATTCTAATCATTACACTAGTTATCTTGAACGACATTCAATCGCTAGTATCAAATCAGTAGAGAAGAGGAATTTTTTTTCATTTTTTGAGGCAACTACTTTTCTTACCTGTTTGTTGGTACCATACCTGCGGGTGATATCCTGAGTGTTGTTGATAAAAATTTTGCGACGCAGATACTCCTTCAAAGGAAGAAGTATCCCCAACATATCCCTTCTCTTGGCTCAGCCCCATCGCAGGCGTGTGCCCCCAGAAAGGAATGGGCTGGCAAACAATAGATGTAGTAAAAATCACATGTAGATGAGTTATGAAATAGTAATAATTCATTTTAAGACTGATTTATTGTTAATAGCCACAATTTGACATATAGCCAGGTTGGAGGACAAATTGTAAGATGAATCTATAGGCATGATGGCGACGCGATACGCGGATTTCTATACTCGGTGTCAGGTAAGATGCGCAGTATACACTACGACATGTGGCAACCCCATCTGCGTTCTCAAGCCACCTGGCTGTCATTAATAACCAATTTCATCGCTTTTCTTTCTTTTATTGAGTAGGTCTTACGTTACAACTGTTATGTATAGGACGTAATATGCTTAGTGATTATGTAACTTGTATAGTGGGCGGAAGGGTATGATCGTCACTTTTCAACTTTAAATTTAAGATAAAAAAAAACGTTCGATCAACACAAAAATTTACTTCAAGATCATTTAGAAGCCATAGATTCATAATCTCGACTCAAAAAACAAAAAGACAGCATGATTTTTTAATAATATTTTTTTTTAAAAAAAGTGGAATTTCGAGCTCAAGAACAAAAAATATTATGATAATGAGACTAGCACTATCAGATAGAGAGACAGGAGTTTAGTGGTATTCTAAAAAAGAATGATAAAAAAAAATTTTTTTTTGAGTGAAAAAATCAAAATTTTGTGGAGGAGTCACCAGCGTGTAGATCCTCCAGATTCAGCAATGACAGCTTGGATTCGTGAAGGCATGGAGGCTAAAATCTTTTCAAGAAAAATATTTGAAATACTATCCCAAGCACAGTGCAAAGATAATTCTACTTCTTGGGTATTTTGGGGCTGGAAATTGGTGTGAACATTGGCCTTCATTTCTCTCCAAACGTGCTCAATTAGATTGAGGTCGGGAGATTGTGGAGGCCAATCTTCAATCTTTGGGAGGTTGACTGATGCACAAAACTCGCATGATTTTTTAGATTTATGTACAGGGGCATTGTCCTCCATCAATATTAATTGCTTGTGAGGATCCACTTTTTCAAGGAATGGGAGGAGTTTGCCACGATAAACATTTTCAATAAAATGGCTTGATGTTCTTTGTCTTGCTGGCAAAATGACTAGTGGGCCTTTAGTTGTATTGAAAAAAGAACCCCATACCATAATACTAGAACGCTCGCTCTTGAATGTTGGCTGGAGGCATGATTTTTTTAAACTTTTCGTTTTTGCGTTGCCACACCAAAGTTGGTCTTACCGGTTTGCGAAGCTCAAATGAACACTCGTCAGTCCACAAAATGTGTCTCCAATCATTGACTGTCCAGTTTTTGTGCTCTAGTGCAAATTTTAAGCGCTTCTGAATATGTATGGAGCTGAGATAAGGCTTCTTTACAGCCACATAAGACCCAAAACCAAGTTGATGAAGATATTTCCGAAGTGTTCTAATTGAAATTTGCTTTGTCATTAAGCTAGAAATTTTTTTTAAGGCTCCTCGGGGTTGAGATGAAGTAATCCAAGAAAGTTCTCGTAGATCCCAAGGTGTAAGTTTTGGTGGGCCACCACTTTTAGGGGCAATCTCTACTCTCCCCTCCAAGTCCCACTTTTTAAGTATTGAGTTAATAGTAGTACAAGGAACTTCCGTTTGGTGGGATATTTGAGTTGGTTTGAGTCCTTTGGCTGCCAGTGAGACTAACAAGCACTTCATTTCGGTTGAGTGGCGAGGTTTTGTTGCTCCAGATCTGGCCATATCTAGAGCAAATCATAAAAAAAGTGAGGTTTTTTTGTCAATTTCTATAAAATCCAAATTAGACCAAAGTGTAAAAAAGAACTTACCTTATGATAAAGAGAGAGACAGAATGAAAATAAAACAGCAGAAAATTGAGAGCTGCTGAGGTAATGGTGGTAAGAGGTAAGTTTGAAAAATGAGTGAGAAAATGAAAAATGCATGCAAGTGACAATGATACCCTTCAGCCCACTGTACATAGTATCTAGTATAAAAACTATGGTGAAGCCAATGTGTCTAACTCTGGTTCACTCCAGAAGAAGTGCTGACACTGCTACCATAGGTTATGAGCTGTCCCTGATTCATTACTAGCAGTAATTGAGATCTTGTATATTCCCGGAACTAGCTGTGTGCCCCGAGCTAGTCTCTCTTTAAACGTGCCTCATCCTTGCATTCAATTAATTCTTGGCACATAAATTCTCTTCCAGGTGTTTAATTCATGCCTGCCAACCCAAACAATTCCAACCCTTTTCAATCTAGACCACAAATTCAACACAACTGACCCACTCTCACTAGAGAACTGAGAAACCTTGAAATTCCTCCTCACCTCTCAAAAAATCCACACATGACTGACATAGATCACACTCCTTTTCTGGTACTCTCTCACCTACCACCACTTCACTGGTGTCTACCTCTACCTCTTCTAATAATACTGCACAACAATTCTACGATGTCACAGAGCCTGAAAACACCTCACAGGCAAATATACCTCCAACCTCTACTCCTCTACCAATGCTACTGTCCCAAACTTCCCATCCTCCAACCATGTTGATGCATCCAGAAATTGATCCCCCAATAACTGAGTACAAGGGGAAGGATTGTGGCGTGGTCATAGACAACATACTTTTGCAGGTGAAGCATACACCAAAACTTAAGGTGAATGGTTCAAACTGGCAGATGTGGTTCAAAAGTGTTGAGTACATTCCACAAAATATGCGACAAACGACATGACCCTCTCGAACGCTACTACTGTGTTTGAGGACAAGATATGTCGGCATATCATTTATTTCACAAAAGAAGAAAAACTGCAGGCCTTCATAGATATTGGTACTACGTGTTGCCATGCATATCAAGTTTTATCTTCAAAATTCAAAACATCTACTCATACATCAAGGATGGTTTTATTCAGAGATTTGCTGAAGATCAAATTGTCCCCCTTCACCAATGCAATGTCCCACGCAGACACCATTAAGTCTATCCTGGATTCTCTTCAATGGTACGGTTTCAAGCTTGGATATGATGAATTAGGTGCTGTTCTCATTCAATTGCTATTGCCCCCTTCTGCATCCCACATCTTGGTGGAACTCAACAAACACTTTGAGCTACACAAGGATCTGGCCCAACCATCTTTCAATGACATGCTTACTGCCCTCCAAAATACAATGAAAAACGTGGCCACCCTATCCTCCTTACCTTTGACGGCATTGGAAACCTCTATAGAAGAGGATAGTGTTTTGTCACTTGCTTTCAGGAAGGGAAAGATGGATAGTTACAGACCTGGTAACAAACCTCCCAATAACTCTTGCAGGCTGTGTAGATCCACCAAGCATTTTTGGGAGTCATGTCCCTATAACAGCAATGGAAATGCGTTCAACTCCAAAGTTTGGACCTGTCATGAGGCCTGCATACAACAGGCAAAAAAAGCGCTTGGAAACATTTGACAAGCACTTCCTGACAGAAAAGGAAAACAATCTTCCTCTAAAGTACGCCTAAATGAAATAGACTCTTTGGCTATCAATGTCTTGACCACTACTTTGAACAAACTCGATCTTGGTAGCAATGAGTGGATGCAGATTTCGGAAGCTGATGAGGCGAAAGGAATTTTGGACACTGGCACTACACATCATGTAACTTTCTAAATTACAACATTTAAAGACACCAGTTCCAGTTAAGACAGCTACTGATCTGGCTGCTGCTTTTATTACTGGATATGGGGATATCATGATAAAAGACATTGGGGAAGAGCTGATAACAATTAGAAATGTTTTATTTTGTGACAAAGCCAAATCTACTCTAATTTCTCCTTTTGACCTTATACAAAATGATATATTTCTCTCTTTTAATGAATGTCATGATTTTGTTATTACCAAAAACACAAAAACACTTTTTATTGCTCCTCTTTCTGTTTCTGACCACAAATGGACAGTAGATCTAGTCTTCCCATGCACACTAGATATTAATTCATTTGCAATTGATTATTCAACTCTTTATCATCCGCTTACCTACCTGCTCCTTTTGTCCCATCACAGTCATCAAATATTCCCTATCCAACGGCTGTACCAAACACTATAATGGATTGGCACAGACGCCTTGGACATACAAATGCAAGAGTTCTGCAGCGGATTGCAAGATTAGGTTTATGTGAAGGAGCTCCCTCATTTGTACCAAGTTGTCAACTACACTGTGATAAATGTGCCATTTAAAAAAGCAAAAGAAGAAATACCTTCATTGAGACTAAACGAGATCATGGCATAATGGATCTGGTGGTATTGGATCTAGTTGGGCCCATGGTTGATATCACAAGCAAAGGCAAAGTGTATCTTGCTACTTTTAGGGAAGCGTTCTCCACATATGGTGAAGTCTTTATTTTAAAGAAAAAATCAGATGTTTTTGAGGCTTTTCTCTCATTCAAACAAAGGTTAGAAAACATAACTGACAAAAGCTTAAAGATATTGAGGACAGACAATGGGAAGGAGTACATGAGCAAAAGATTCTCAGATTTCCTCAATAACAATGGTATCCTCCACAAATATTTGATGCCATACCATCATGAAAAAAATGGTATGGCCAAGATATTCAACAAAACGATAGGGGAAATCTCTAGAACTGTTTTGTTAGCATCAAACTTGCACCAAACTTTTTGGCCTTTAGCTTATTGTTGGGCATCATATATTCATAATCGACTACCAAATGTACCTATTACCAATAGTACCCCATATAAAACCATTTTTAATAGAATAGCAGATCTATCTCCTTTAAAAATCTTTGGTCAGTGGGCTTACATTCATATTCCTGCCAAAAAATGGACCAGGATGAATCCACATGCCATGTGGTGCAGAGTTGTTGGCTTTCTGGATGGAGGCAAAGGTTGGATTTTCTGGCATCCAGACTCCAATACTTTTGTTCAGTCAGCCATGGCTAAATTTATACCAGAGGGAGTTAATCTTGACAAAAAATCTCTCACAAGATCATATGATACCTCCAGCTCTTTGAAAGGGGACCTATCCTTCATCCTGAACAAATTATGTTTTGGTGATTTTTTGGCAGAAGAAACCATAAAGGTTCAGGACTCAATGGTTGACTATATCAATGAACATGCCATAGAACTATCTGATTGATTACCTTGCACTTATAAACAAATGATTGCCCAACCAGATGCAAGTAAGTGGAAACAGGCATGTCAAGAGGAATTACACAATTTATCAAACCTCAAAGTTTGGGACATTGTGCCATTACCAGCTGGAAAGACAGTGACTGGAGCACGGTGGGGTTTCTCTCTAAAACGGGATGAATTTGGCAAAGTTTTTAAACACAAAGCATGATATGTGGCTCAAGGTTTCAACAAAATAGTGGGTGTAGATTTTAATGACACTTTTGAATCCTTATGTCTAATTCTCACACTGGAAGCTACTTACAACTGGCTCATCAGAACTTTTGATGTAACTTCAGGATACCTTCACAGTCACATCAATAAATAAATTTATCTTTGTCAAAATGAAGGTTTTGAATCATCTAACACTGCTCATGTTTGTAAACTCAATAAAGCTTTATATGGAACTAAACAGGCAGCAAGATGCTGGTGGAAACATCTTAGTAGCATTCAGTCAAATTTAGGTTATAAAGCAAGTAATCAGGATGCAAGTGTGTATGTTTTAGAAAAGAGTGATATGAAAGGGATGATATGGATTCATGTTGATTACAGGGTAGTTGTTTAAGATAATCAAGAGATTCTGGATGCATTGGAAATTTATATTGGGAAACATTTGAAGGTAAAGTGGTCTGATGGATCATCTTCTATTGTTGGTCTGGCAGTTTCAAGATGTGACAGGGGTTTTACAATTCATCAACCGGATTTTTTCATAAAATTCTGAGGGAACATAATCCAGCAGGCCTCATGACCCATTCACCACTCCCTGCTGGACTTTCTCTAGTATCACTGCCTGAAAAAACCAATGAATCTATGGAATTGTTAAAATTCTTATTGATCATTGGTTCTTTATCATATCTATTAGCGGGCTCTAAACCTGATTTAGCATATCCAGTCAACTTCCTGGCACATTATGCATCAAGAACAGGTAAAGATGAATGGAATGCGCTAAATCATCTCTTGAAATATCTGCAATTTACTAAAGATATGAAATTTCACTTATTTCCTGCACTTAATGATGTTCCATCAACTGAGGTTTTCTGTGATGCTA
Organism: Hemileia vastatrix; assembly: GCA_030280995.1. Classification (NCBI taxonomy): domain Eukaryota; kingdom Fungi; phylum Basidiomycota; class Pucciniomycetes; order Pucciniales; family Zaghouaniaceae; genus Hemileia; species Hemileia vastatrix. The sequence continues at coordinate 8,371,620 of JASXTE010000007.1, forward strand.
CATGGGGTGGGGAATTTGAATGCACCACAGGAAGTCATATCCTTATAGTAAAAAGTTGCTTAATACTATGGCAATCAAAAAGAAAATTGCGACTTGCTATGGCATCCCTACACCCGGAATTGATGGCAATGTCAACCACCACCTGCCAGGCTCTATGGATGAGGAACCTCCTCCATGAAGTAAATCTGTGCAAGGGAGCAACAAAACTGTTATGTGACAACAAGGGTGTTATTGTTGCAGCTACAGATAACCTTTCTGATAAAAGATGCAGACATGTTGACCATGACTTCTATTTTGTGAATGAACAAGTACATAGGCATGAAATTAAAATTGAGTGGGTTTCCTCAAAGGATCAAGTGGCTGATTTGTTGACAAAGAATTTGGGTCCCAATGTATGGAAAGAAAAAATGATGTTTGATTGGTGTTTATTAGTTATTCCATCTCTTATATTTTTTTCTTTTCTCTCATCTTTTTATTATTGTTTATTCCTTTTCTTTTTTCAATTATCTAGTTGGTTATACTTTTTGTTTTTGAATGGTGGCATGGAAATCAATAAGAGGGTGGGTGTTATGTATAGGACGTAATATTCTTAGTGATTATGCAACATGTAAATAATATCTAGTATAAAACCTATGGTGCAGCAAATGCGTCTAACACTGGTTCACTCCAGAAGAAGCGCTGCCACTGCTACCATAGGTAAGTAATTCTAAATATTGGTTTCACTCCAGAAGAAGGGCTGACACTTCTACCATAGTTACAACTACTTTACTTTATATTACTGCTCTATTCTCTTCATTCAACTGTCATCTCCAAAGACTTTTCATTAAACACTAAATTCTTACTATAGTCAGTTCATCCTAAATATCCTTTAATTAAAATAATCTTTACTACAATAAAACAGGTGCTTGTTATACAATTTCACAGCATCATGTTTTCATATTATTAATTTATAATCTTTTTTTTAAGTCTGACACCACAAGAAATTCAACAACATTTTATATTGCACATCACTCAAATGCTTAACTTGTTGGTTTCAATTTCCTTCATTTTTCACCAAAAAAGATCAAAAATTACCAAAGTATCAACCAATATATGAAACATTTGGGTGGCATATACCATAACATGTCATTGATTTTTTTGTGGTGTGAGTTTCATTCTTGTCAGTCCAGTCCATATCATCATCCATTGTCCTCCTCTCTGTCAAATTCCAAGTTCACAAAATAGGGGGTACAAATGTTGACTGATCCGCAATTAAATTAATTGCAGATAAAAATCATTATACCCCAATTATCTTCCACAATTATTTTTGCTAATAATTGGCTTATTAGATATTTACATGTCAATTTTCACCTCCATCTGACATTTTTATCCTCAATTTTTCATAACCACATCTTAGAAAAATTTCTGGATGTGCCAGCCTTCCTACCTTGCTGCACACTCCCATCCTGTCTATTCATTCTATCTGTTAAAAACTTCTTCCCATCTCATCTGTTTGTTTATTCTCCTTTTCATCTTCAAATATCTCAACATGCCTTGTCATCATATATCTTCTCAAAGGCAGCCATTCCCCGGATGTTCTTCAAATTCCATTACTTCCTCTTTCCCCTTCTCAGCTGAGAAATCAAAGACCATTCAACTAAAAAAAGGAGACCATCTCATACTTATCAACTGGCTGAAAACAAAAAAAAATTATGATTCTTGTTTTGGTACTGAGAATTCAACTAAAGTAGGATGGACCCCTGTATCAAACATCAATGGATATCTTCAAATCACTAATGAATTATGAAATAAGAAAAATGGAAGGATTAATCTTTTGTCTAAAAAGATGTCTGAATGCTTCAAGCACTATCAAGCCAAATACAAGAAGGCCAAGACTCTTTCATCTTCCACTGGTTTTTGGTATTACTGACCTTGATAAAAGTGAGGGCATCAAAACTATTGACAGTAGACTTGATTCTTTATTTCCTTACTATAAAGAGATGTATTCCATATTTGGGGAGTGAGCCAATGTTAATCCTGCAAACATGTTGGATGGAGAAGATGATATCTCAAACATGATTTCAAAAGAAATCTTTTTCCTTCTGCTACTACTCAAGCCCCCCCTCATTTGACTTCCACCAATCAAGATATCTTTTCAATAGATACTTATGGCAATATAAACCAACCTGATCTCACTCCAGTGAGCTTTTATTTCTTGTATAGTTGTTTTATTTTTTTATTCACATCTCTTTTTTTATTTATAAAAAGGCTAATGAATGAAATTAGGATCCTCAAGCAAGCAAAAATGAAGCTTGAATAGGAGAAGAAATTTGAGCTTTTTTTAAAGTGGGATGAGAAAGAACATGATTTGGAGGAGAAGAAATTTGAGATAAAGAAAGAGGTGAAGGCTCTTGAGTACAATTTCCTATTGGATTAAATGAAACTCAAGTATAAACTTGAAGATTGTTCAAAAAAGAAAGTTGTCTTGATAGAATGTGTCAAAGCTAATAAATCTGTTGAGGAAATTGAATGCTTAATGAAAATTTTTGATGACTAGTTTTTTTTATTTTTTTTGTTTATATTTTAATCCAATTTTTTTTGAAGGTTTTCTTGATAAAGTGCATTAAAGATAAAAATTCTGTTGAGGAAAGTGACTGTTTAATGCAAATGTAGTAAAAAAGAAAACAAAAGGGAGATTTTACACCAATTCTAAGTAAATGAAGGAGAGGTTCAAAAGCTATCAATCAAAAAATAAAAAGGCTCATTTTGCTTCCACTTCTCCTGGCTTTGGTATTGATGATTATGATTTGGAGAATGGAATTACTACTTCTTCCAAAAAGCTCAATGTCATGTATCTTCTCTATGAGGAAAGGAATATTCTTTTTTATTCCTGATTTAAGAGTTACTTTTAATTATATCAAAAATAGTTATATCATGAGATTCTCTTCACACCATTTTTCCTTACTGGACTCTAAAATATTGCACTTTTGGAATTTCAGATGGTAAAATAATACTGATACCTGATCAAAAAACCTCATCACCAACATAATTTTTTCACCTCACCACCAATTTTGTATTTCTAAATAAAGCTAAGTCAACAAAATTCTATATCTGTTTGAAAAATTTGGCAATACCCTCCCCTGAATTTTATTAAAGCAAGGGGTGGGTGTCACCAATTTTTTCTAAGTCATCAATTTTACATGTCAGATTTGAAAATTTGGCAATACCCTCCATTGCATTTTATTGAAGTAAGTGGTGAAAATCACCAAAATTTAGAATTATTCCATAAATTAATAAATAAATATATAAGATAAGTCAAATTCACTAGTTTTAAAGTAATGGCAATTTCTCAAGACAAAATGCAGACAAAGTCTAGAAACTAAGTTTGGGATTTTCCACAGGTATAGGCGAGATGAACCCCATGAAACAATTAAATTTTATCATGATTTCCCTTTATACAACACAATGTTGTTGGCTCATTACTTAAGTTTAGTAAATTGAAATATCAGATTTATTTATTAAAAATTTAAGAAAGAATAAAAAACATTTGATGACTTTACAAACCCCCAAACTTTTTTTATCTACCTAAAGGTTTGTAAATTTATTAATTTTACCTTCTTTTTTTACCTTGTTGATTCTTTGGACTTACTTTTGACTGATCTGATAAGAGAAGCAAAAATATGTGAAGGATAGACATATGAAAAAGGTAAGAAAAAGAAAAAAACACACCTTGATGAAAGGGCAGAATAATGGGTAAAGAGAAAGATAGTTTGAGGAATCTGGAAGGATAAATGCATGGTGTAAATGGTATGTTATGCATTATGAAATAAATAAATGGGAAAATGGGAAAAAAGGCTCAACTTTAAAGGTCAATATCTCAGCAACCAGTAAAACAAAAATTATAGTCAGTTTTCTGGAAATGAAAGATGGGCTTCAAAATTATCTTCAGCTAACAGGACAGCAGATTCAAATAAACCTATCCCTATTACTGACTCTGATTTTCAAAATTGCACAGAAACTTGAAAACTGACAATTCAAATTCCAACAAAGGGAGATGAAATCCTAGATAATCAAAGGAATCTGGAAGGATAAATGCATGATGTAAATGTTATGATATGCATTATGAAATAAATGAAGGTGAAATTATAAAAAAAAGGCTCAACTTTAAAGTTCAATATCTCAGCAACCACTGAACCAAATTCAAATCAGTTTAGTGAAAATGAAAGATAGGCTTCAGAAATATCTTCAGCTAAAAGGAAAAATGATTCAAATAAACCTTACTCTAATTCTGACTCTAGTTTTCAAAATTGCACAAAAACTTGAAAAGTGATGATGAAAAGTCCAAAAAGAGGGAGATAAAATCCTAGATAATAATCAGATAAGAGTTTCAGAATCCTTATTCTCTAATTATGCAATATAAAAATGTGAAATAAGGTAAGTGAAATTTGGAAAAAAAGGCTCAACTTCAAAGGTCAAAATCTCATCAGCAACTGAAACTAATTCAAACCTGTTTGTGGGAAATGAGAGATAGGCTTAAGTAGAATCTTCAGCTAAAGGGCATGTTATTTAAATAAACCTAACCCTAATTTGTTACATAAAAAATGAAATAAAAAATATAAATTGGGAAAAAATGGCTCAAATTGAAAGGTCAATATCTCAGCAACCACTGAACCAAATTCAAATCTGTTTGTGGGAAATGAGATGTAGCCTTCAGGAGAATCTTCAGTAGAAAGAACATTAGATTTAAATACACCTAACCCTAATTCTGAGTCTGATTATCAAAATTTTAAAAAAACTTGAAAAGTGGTAATGGAGATGAGAACAAAAGGAGTTTAATAAGTTCACTGTTATCCAGATAAGACTAATACATATATTTAAGTATAAAATTTTCATAGAAGGAATGAGATATCATATAGACGTGAAAAAAGGAGATGAAACTTACCTTGTTGAAAAGTAGGATAAATAGAGTGAGAAAGATTGATGTTGTAATTGTGTGGAAATTGAATATGGAGTAAGTGAAATGCGTAAAGAATGAGCAATGTATGTTTTTTAAAGACATGGAACCAAAAAAAAGAGAAATAGGGGAAAGAGGGCATAATGACCATTCCAAGGATAGATGAAGAGTAGGGTAATGGAGCTAAAAAAGAAAGTAAAGAGGGAGAGAAAAAAAGGTTAATTTTACAATAAAAATCAAAAATAACCACTTACAAAAAAATTAGATACAAAATAGAAAAAAAAACAAAAAAAAAAACAAAAAAACCATAATTAGAAATCAAAAAATCAAAAAAATGAATAAAATGACTTACCTGGAGAGATGAGATGAGAAAATAAATAAATAAAATTGTTTGAGGGATGTTTGAGGAGAGGAGGATAGGATATGAGTGATGAATGAAAAAAAGAAACAGTGAAAAATTATGTGATTGCAGAAAATATGTGATTTTATGTTGAGCTGATGAAATGAAACAAATGAGACATCCAAAAAAGAGAATTGACAGCAAGTTCAAAATTGTAGTTATGCAAAAAAAAATAAATAACCAACACAAGTGAATAAAACATTGAACATGAAAATAACACAAGTGAAAAAAACAAGGAACCTGAAAATTGGGAGAGTACAAAAAAATAATTTAAAAGGGTGGTGAAGAGAAATGTTGGAGATTAATAAGCATAATGACAGAGTGTATGCCAGTGGAAAGAATGTTTTGGGAATCAAGGGAAGGGAGAGCTGGTTCAGGTTCAGGATCATCTTCTTCATATAGATCATTCCACTCATTTTTCAAATCAGCTAAGATATTATGGAGTATAACACAAGTCATGATCCAATGATTTGCTGTTTTGATATCCAATTTTTTTTTGAAATTAGATTCTGAGCTCCTGGAGACTAGAAAATCTTCCCTTTAAAATACCAATAGTATGTTCAATCCGTACTTTTGTTTTTGCCAGGTGATAATTAAAGGTGGTTTTGGGGTCATTTTCTGAAGTTGCACCACGGAGAGCAGGTATAATGTACTTTCCACTTGCATATGCTGAGTCTGCAAGGAGGTACTGAGATTTGTCAAAGTATGAGTCAGGGGATTGAGAAATCCTCATTCTTTGGAGGACAGAAGAGTCATGACATGATCCAGGGCAACCACTGTGAAAAGCAATAAATTTTTATTGACATTGCATACAAGTTGAACGGCAATAGAGTATCTAGAATGAAGATAAAAAGTCAGTTTATGAAAAATGTGAAATTGGAGAACATTTTGAAGAAACCTTTTTTGTGATCAAAATAATGGTTGCCATCATGAGCAGGCTTTTTACTTAAAGGTATAGTCGTGCCATCAATGAATCCTTCACAGCCAGGGAAACCTTCAGCTTGCATTACTTGAGAGGATTCAAGTCGCTGTTCTGGAGTTGGCCAAGAAAGTGTTTGAGACTTGAGGGAAAGGATAGCAATCATACAGCACTTGGTGTATAATATCAGGGTACCATATCCTATGTTAAACAGATTATCCAAACGTCTTACAGCAGCACCGTTTTGATTTGAGCCAAAGCGACATAGTGCAACAGCAAGTTGGATGGCAGGATTATGCTGTTTGTTATGGGAATTGTTATGAAAGATAGGATGATTGGAGATGAGTTGATAAAGTTTGAAGAAAGAATTGGGAGAAGTTCTAAAAAGTTGGGTGAAGTTTATATGAGGAATGTTGAGAATGGAGGCCAGATCATATCGGGGATCATGACAAAGATTTGGCCCCCTGGTGATGATGTAACACTTTTTGGAAAGAAAACACATATAAGCTAAAGCATCTTCCAAATCAGAGTCAGATTTATAGTAAAGAACTAAAAGTAAAGTAATAGCATTCATTGTTGAGTGAAGTAGCTTCTTAGTAGAGAGGTGTTTCATTGTTGCCGGTGGAAGGGTTATGTGATGAGGGAAGTGGGAATTCACCACCAAATGTGCAGTTGGGGTGTGTAGATAGAAAAAAAACTTAAGTGTTCACCACCAAAATTAAGTAGCATAGAGTGAGGAATGACTTACGGATTGCATCAGCAATTATGAGTCATGTGACTTTCTTAAAAATCCATCATGGATGTGATGAGTTTGGGATCAGGAATTAGAAATGGAAATAGGGGTATAAGAGGCTTGATAATGCATTATTGTGGATTCCTTATCCACTAGCCCTGGGGCTAGTGGATAAGAATCTTCCGCAATTAATAATTTCTGATCCTGGGAAAAAAAATTCCTGATCCCTAATTGCAGATTGGTCAACTTTGATACCCCCTATTTTAGGGAGGGACATAAGGATAGAAAAATATGTGACAAGAAAATATGTGCTGAAAAAATATGCAAGGAAAAGAAGTGTAAGAAAAATATCTTGCAACCATGGGAAATTTTGTCTTTTAATAGGGGGTATCAATGTTGACCGATCCGCAATTAAATTAATTGCGGAAAATAATCTGCATACCCCAATTATCTTCCGCAATTATTTTTGCTAATAATTGGGTTATTAGACACTTTACGTGTCAATGTTCACCTCTTATCCGACATTTTTTTACTCAATTTTCCATAACCACATCTTGGACAACTTTCTAGATATCCCAGCCTTCTACCTTGCTGCGCACTTCCATTCTCATCCCATCCTGTTCATTCTATCCGCTCAGAATTTCTCCCCATTTCATCTATTTGATTCTTCTCCTTTTCATCTCGCTATCTCATCTGCTTGTTTCTGCTCCTTTTCATCTTCATTTATAATAACATGCCTCGTCATCCTAGATCTTCTCAAAGGCAGCCATCACCCAGTTGTTCTTCAATTCCCACTACTTCCTCTTTCCCCCGCTCAGCCAAGAAATCAAAGACTGTTCAATTAAAAAAAGATGAACATCTCATTCTTATCAACTGGCTGAAAACCAAATCTAACTATGATTCTTGTTTTGGTACTGAGTATGCCACTAAAGTAGGACCTCCCCCCACATCAAAAGTTAATGGCTATCTTCTAATGGCAAATGAATTACGCAATAAGACCAAGGGAAGGATTGATCTTTTTCCTAAACAGATGTCTGAACGCTTCAAGCATTATCGAGCAAAATACAAGAAGGCAAAGGCTCTTTCATCTTCCACTGGTTTTGGGGTTACTGACATTGATATAACTAAGGGTATAAAATCCATAGACAATAAACTTGATTCTTTATGTCCTTACTTTAAAGAGATGGATGCAATTTTTGGAGAGCGAGCCGATGTTAATCCTGTAAACATGTTGGATGGAGAAGATCCTATCTCCAAACATGATGTCAAAGCAAATCTTTTCCCATCCTCTTCCTCCACTCAAGCCTCCCCTCTTCTAAATTCTACGAATCTAGATAGCTTTGCTATTGATCCTATTGGTGATTTAACCCAACCCAATCTAACTCAGGTCTGTTTCTTTTATCTTATCAATTCTATTTTTTTATTTACTTATCTTTTTCTTATTTCTTAAAAGGCTGATGAACAAACCCAGGATCCTCAATCAACTGAGTCTGAAGCTAGTGAAAATGATGAAGAGGAAAATGCTACGTTGAACAAAAAGAGAAGGGCTTCAACTAGTCTAAATTTCCTCTCCCAAAGAAGACAAAAAAGTGATACTTCATCACAAACACCTTTTTCTTCGATGGAACAGTTTTTAGAGAAACGTGATGCTGGTAAGTGATATCATACCTCTTATTACTTTACTCTGCTTTTCTTCTACTTTATGTTAATTTTTATTCTCACTCTAGAACAAGTGGAAATTGCTAAAGAGACACTGAGCTTTGAAAAGAAGAAATACGAGCTCTCTTTAAGGAGGGATGACAGAGTACAAGATTTGGAAGAGAGGAAGTGTCGGTCAGTCGTCTAGAAGAGGTAGGAAAAATAGGAGAAAAAGGAGGAGAGAAGGAGGAGGACAAGGGAAAATAAGGAAATAAACCAAAAAAATATATATTTAATTTATTTGAGAGGGAAACAACGGTGAGCAACTTTGAGAGGTGACAAAAACTTAGATTTTATTAACAGTAATATTATTAAATGTAAGGGTTCTGCGCGGCAAAAAATTTTAATTACTATCAGACTTAAAGCAACCTTTGATTTGTTGTATAGAATTTAAATTAGATTTGTATTACTAATAAAAAAAATATAAACGTAATAAATTGGTTATTTAATTTGTTGAGTGTGTAATAAGTGATGAGGCTACAGGGGATTATCCAAGGCCCTTTTATAGGCAATGGGTCCTCTGAAGCGCTACTATATTTGTAAATACAATGATTAGAATGGAATAAAACAAATATATCAAAAGAGTAAATGAAACATAACAATATAGAGAAAAACATGAAACAAATAATTAAAAGCCCAATTAAGAATCCAATTTCCCCACCATTAATTCCCAAATCAGTAAGTGACAATAGTGAATAACTAAACAAGATTGGAACATAGGAACTATGAGAAATATAATTCCAAACAGATGGTACATTCTGATTAAAGGACATTTTAAGTGAAACAAAAAATAATTTGACGCAACAAAACAAGCAATTAATCTCAATTTAGTCCAAATTAATTTATTTGTTTTTTTCTAACACAATTAAGGGTCAAAAGAAGCGTCCTTAATTATTGTTTAGTATCATATGAGAGGTATTATTTAATATATAAATTTAAGTAATTAATTTAAATATATTATAAATCAATTTTACACTTGTAATTATAATATATGTTTTTTAATTAATTAAATATAAATTTATAATTATTAAATACATAAAAATGCGCCATTATTTGTAGAATATATTATATTATGCTCAATTTAATTGTATATAAAAATATATATAATCAATAAATTTAATGTAACACTTGTATATAATAAAATTCTTATATAATTTCATTATGCAATAAAATATTAAGTTATATTCATTAAATACAAGTCTTACCCACTCTTTAAGGTTTTATAATTTATATATCATTTACTGGACTCCTGGAATAGCCTGGCTGACAGGAAGTATGAGCTCTCCTTACGGAAGGATGATCGGATCCAAGATTTGGAGGAGAAGAAGTTTGAGATCTCTTTACAGAAGGATGGTAGGGCCCAAGATTTGGAGGAGAAGAAGTTTGAGTTAACTCTTAGTATTGAAAAATCCAAAAATAAGGAAAAATCACTCGAGCATCAAAACTTAATGGAACAGATGAAGTATAAGCATGATCTCCAAGAAAGTTCTAAAAAGAAAGATTTCTTGATCGAATTCATTAAAGCAAACAAATCTGTTGAAGAAATAGAACATTTAATGAAATTTTTTGTTGACTAGTTTCTTTTATTTCTTTCACACTTCATGTGTTCATATTTATTTGTACATAAATTTTACAATTATTTTCTGTATTTCTTGAAATATCGTATTTTAATGTTAAATATTCTTTTTTTAAATAAAATTTTCAAGTCTCCTTTGAAAATTTGACAATCCCCCACCCCTGGATTTTTTTGAAGTAAGGGGTGGGTATCACAAAAATTCTTTCATGTCATGAATCTTGAAAGTTTTATATGAAAATTTGGCTTTACTACCCCCTGCATTTTACCGGTATCCTAAAAATTCTTACATGTCAAGAATTTCACAAGTCTTATAAAAAATTTTGGCACAACCCCCCATGGATTTTATTGAAGTAAGGGACGGGTATCACAAAAATATTTACAAGTCAAAAAAATTCTATATCTGTTTAAAAAAATTGGCAATACTCTCCCCTGCATTTTATTGAAGCAAGGGGTGGATATCACCAAAAATTTTCTAAGTCATCAATTTCACATGTCAGATTTGAAAATTTGGCAATACCCCCCCCCCTGCATTTTATTGAAGTAAGGGGTGGAAGTCATCTAAATTTAATATAATTACATAAATTATTAAATAAATATCTAATATATATCAATTTCCCTAGTTTAAAGTAATGACAATCCCTCAAGCCAAAATACAGACCAAGTCAAGAAACATAAGTTTGGGACTTTCTACAGGTATAGGAAAGAGGAACCCCATGAAACAAATAAATGTTATCATGATTACCTGTTATACAACACAAGGTCGATGGCTCATCACATTATTTGAGAAAATTGATATATAAAAAATATTTATTAAAAATTTATGAAAAAATATAAAATTTTCGATGACAACTCTAATCCCCATACTTTTTGGATCTAGATAAAGGTTTTTTAAATCGAATAACTTTACCTTCTTTCTTTACCTTATTGATTCTTTGTATCAACTTATTACTGATTTGAAATGAGCAACCAAAATGAGTGAAATATTGACAGGATTTCAAACCAGGAGGAGCTTTGGTCGTTTGATGATTATCCTTAGAAGAATTCCAAATAGTTTCGATGATACCATTTCCCGAACCAAAATCAATGATGCACCGGTGGTCTGGAAAATATAAACCATGTCCTTTGATTTTAGCTGGAGATGGTATTGGGTGGCCAGTTATCGGATTGATATATGAGAATATTCCAAAAGTAAGAAAATTGGCATCATTCCTATCGATATGAATCCTATTGTGGAATCCAGAATGAGTGATAATAACATTAGAAAATAAAAGATATTCGTGGCTGATATCTTCCCATTCGGAGTCACACCAATTCGGTATTCCAACTTTGATTGCAAGTTCATGATTTTTTTCAAATGCCTTATTACAGAGCTTTTTGAGTCAAAGAGCAAGAAAAGAATTAAAGTAGGGTAGAGTGTCCCATAAGCAAAAATCTTCATCTTTTTGAGCTTTAGTGATATTCTTGACCAACGAATATATGCCTATATGATTGAAATGCCTAGATAATAATCATATAAGAGTTTCAGAATCCTTATCCTCCAAATATGCAATATAAAAATGTGAAATAAGACAAGTGAAATTTGGAAAAAAGGCTCAACTTCAAAGGTCAAAATCTCAGCAACCACTGAACCTAATTCAAACCTGTTTGTGGGAAATGAAAGATATGCTTTAGTAGAATCTTCAGTTAAAGGACATGTGATTTAAATAAACCTAACCCTAATTTGTTACATAAAAAAATGAAATAAAAATTTAAATTGGGAAAAAAAAGGCTCAACTTTAACGGTCAATATCTCAGCAACCACTGAATCAAATTCAAATCTGTTTGCAGGAAATGAAAGGTAGCCTTCAGGAGAATCTTCAGTAAAAAGAACATTAGATTTGAATAAACCTAACCCTAATTCCGAGTCTGATTTTCAAAATTTTACAAAAACTTGAAAAGTGGTAATGAAGATGAGAACAAAAGGAGTTTAATAAGTTCACTGTTATCCAGATAAGACTAATACATATATTTAAGTATGAAATTTTCATAGAAGGAATGAGATATCATATAGACGTGAAAAAAGGAGATGAAACTTACCTTGTTGAAAAGTAGGATAAATAGAGTGAGAAAGATTGATGTTGTAATTGTGTGGAAATTGAATATGGAGTAAGTGAAATGCGTAAAGAATGAGCAATGTATGTTTTTTAAAGACATGGAACCAAAAAAAAGAGAAATAGGGGAAAGAGGGCATAATGACCATTCCAAGGATAGATGAAGAGTAGGGTAATGGAGCTAAAAAAGAAAGTAAAGAGGGAGAGAAAAAAAGGTTAATTTTACAATAAAAATCAAAAATAACCACTTACAAAAAAATTAGATACAAAATAGAAAAAAAAACAGAAAAAAAAACAAAAAAACCATAATTAGAAATCAAAAATTTAAAAAATGAATAAAATGACTTACCTGGAGAGATGAGATGAGAAAATAAATAAATCAAATTGTTTGAGGGATGTTTGAGGAGAGGAGGATAGGATATGAGTGATGAATGAAAAAAAGAAACAGTGAAAAATTATGTGATTGCAGAAAATATGTGATTTTATGTTGAGCTGATGAAATGAAACAAATGAGACATCCAAAAAAGAGAATTGACAGCAAGTTCAAAATTGTAGTTATGAAAAAAAAAAAATAACCAACACAAGTGAATAAAACATTGAACATGAAAATATCACAAGTGAAAAAAACAAGGAACCTGAAAATTGGGAGAGTACAAAAAAATAATTTAAAAGGGTGGTGAAGAGAAATGTTGGAGATTAATAGGCATAATGACAGAGTGTATGCCAGTGGAAAGAATGTTTTGGGAATCAGGGGCAGGGAGAGCTGGTGCAGGTTCAGGATCATCTTCTTCATATAGATCATTCCACTCATTTTTCAAATCAGCTAAGATATTATGGAGTATAACGCAAGTCATGATCCAATGATTTGCTGTTTTGATATCCAATTTTTTTTTTAAAAGTAGATTCTGAGCTCCTGGAGACTAGAAAATCTTCCATTTAAAATACCAATAGTATGTTCAATCCGTACTTTTGTTTTTGCCAGGTGATAATTAAAGGTGGCTTTGGGGTCATTTTCTAAGGTTGCACCACGGAAAGCAGGTATAATGTACTTTCCACTTGCATATGCTGAGTCTGAAAGGAGGTACTGAGATTTGTCAAAGTATGAGTCAGGGGATTGAGAAATCCTCATTCTTTGGAAGACGGAAGAGTCATGACATGATCCAGGGCAGCCACTGTGAAAAGCAATAAATTTTTTATTGACATCGCATACAAGTTGAACAGCAATAGAGTATCTAGAAAGAAGATAAAAAGTTAGATTGTGAAAGATGAGAACTTGGAGGAGATTTTGAAGAAACCTTTTTTTGTGATCAAAATAATGGTTGCCATCATGAGCAGGCTTTTGACTCAAAGGTATAGTTGTGCCATCAAAAAATCCTACACAGCCAGGGAAACCTTCAGCTTGCATTACTTGAGAGGATTCTAGTTGCTGTTGTGGAGTTGGCCAAGCAAGTGTTTGACACTTGAGGGAAAGGATGGAAATCATAGAGTGCTTGGTGTATAATATCACTGTCCCATATCCTATGGTAAAGAGATTTTCCAAAAGTGTTACAGCAGCACCATTTCCATTTGAGCCAAAGTGACATAGTGCAACAGCAAGTTGAATAGCAGGATCACACTGTTTATTTTGAGAATTGTTATGAAATTTAGGAAGTTTGGTGATGAGTTGATAAAGTTTGAAGAAAGAATTGGGAGAAGCTTGAAATAGTTGTGTGAAGTTTAGTTGAGGAATGTTGAGAATGGAGCAGAGATCATATCTGGGATTGTGATGAAGATTTGGCCCCCTTGGGTTTATGTAACACTTTTTGGAAAGAAAACACATATAAGCTAAAGCATCTTCCAAATCAGAGTCAGATTTATAGTAAAGAACTAAAAGTAAAGTAATAGCATTCATTGTTGAGTGAAGTAGCTTCTTAGTAGAGAGGTGTTTCATTGTTGCCGGTGGAAGGGTTATGTGATGAGGGAAGTGGGAATTCACCACCAAATGTGCAGTTGGGGTGTGTAGATAGAAAAAAAACTTAAGTGTTCGCCACCAAAATTAAGTAGCATAGAGTGAGGAAAGACTTAAGGATGGCATCAGCAATTATGAGTCATGTGACTTTCTTAAAAATCCATCATGGATGTGATGAGTTTGGGATCAGGAATTAGAAATGGAAATAGGGGTATAAGAGGCTTGATAATGCATTATTGTGGATTCCTTATCCACTAGCCCCAGGGCTAGTGGATAAGAATCTTCCGCAATTAATAATGTCTGATCCTGGGAAAAAAAATTCCTGATCCCTAATTGCAGATCGGTCAACTTTGATACCCCCTATTTTAGGGAGGGACATAAGGATAGAAAAATATGCGTCAAGAAAATATGTGCTGAAAAAATATGCAAGGAAAATAAGTGTAATGTCATCCATTAAAATTTGATATATCGTTATAATATAAATTTTTGTATAGATTTAGATCACGACTTCTTTACTACTTAGTTACTGTTATACATTCTTCCAAATTCTTAATTATTCCTTACCTACTATTGATACCAAGTCTTGTATATAAACTAATCCGTGTCTAGATTTGATTCCCTAGCAAATCAACTTTGAAATATTACCTAAAAAGACTTTTCTAATCTCTAACAAACTAAATAATAAAGCAATCCCTTACAATTTTGATTCGCTCTTAAAATCATTAAAACCTTTGTTTATCTAAATCTTTTGATTATTGATAGAACACTTCCTGTTAAACTAAAAGAAATAAAACTTATCCTATTCTAGTTACTATTATCGTTGATTTTCCTCTTCTCGTTCTGGCTATTTACGGCATTAGTGTTGATTTTACACCAGAATCCTCTCTTCATCTTTCTGCTTCAACTTCTAGTCATCACCATTATCAATCTCCTTCTAGCTCTCCTAATAGTCCAGTTGATATGAGTAATCATATTACAGTCGACTTGGAAGTACTCCGCCAACTTCAGGCAAAAATTGAAAACCTTGAGTTGGAAAGTACTCGACGTAGTCAATTATCTTCTGAACCCAAAATTTCTTCAGCTGTCTTTGCAGTCCTTCCCAATGTATCCTTTTCGGGTGACTCTCAGCAGTTAAAATCTTTTTTGCTTAATATTCGAAGTCACTTGCGCTTTTATTCTGCTCATTTTACTTGCACTTCTGACAAGATTCTTTGGATAACCCGTCATTTTGAACACCTCCCGGGAAAGCCTCCTTCTATTGCAATGAACTGGTGGCTTTCTATTGTCCAGCAAAATGCAGTCGCCCAAAAGATTCATTCGGCTTATCCTGATTTTTCTTCTATGGAGCGAAAGTTGCCATGTCTTGCCTCTGTCGACACATTCCTGGATGAACTGATCCTTCACTTTGGTGATAAAGCAGCGGATAATACTGCTTATGAAAAACTTGATCGTTGTCGACAAGGGAAAAGATCTGTAGAAGAATACATTAGTGATTTCTTGTCATTAGTTTACACCGTTGATTCCTCAGATAGAGACAGAGCTATTCGTTTTATGAAAGGGTTGACACCTAGCATTCAAAAACTCCTGATTGGTCGAACAGATTATTTGGGCACTACCCCTTCGCTCACCACTTTCATATCCTGGGCCCAAATGGCAGGGCAACAACTTCATTTGCAGAATTTGATTGATAACCCATCAAAGGCCAGCTCAGCCCTTCAGATGGATTTATCGTCGCAATCTAGGAATGCTCCTTCCAATTCAGGTCAAGGTCCTATTGTTGTTGACTCTTTATCAGTTATCCAGTTGAGGAATCTTGCGGGCACCATATCCACCAAGGATCTTCCCCCCTTTACAAATGAGGAGCAAATTCGTTGTCAAACCAACAAACTTTGTTTCCGTTGTCGCAAGTCATATATGGCGGATGACCATCCAGTTGGATACCTCTTTTGTCCCTATTTCCCTGAGGCTAGGAAGAAGGGTTCATCGAATGTATCAACTATCAAGACAGACCCTAAGATCGAAAAAGGAAAAACCCCAGCCACTGTTCCGCTTGCTCAGGTTTCAATTTCTAATTGCTTTCAGGAGGTCACTTCTCTTCCTTCTGAATCAGGACCTTCTCACAATGAGGAGGTTAACAATTTAATGGATATGATTTGGGCCGATGGGGACTCTATTCCAATAGCATCTCTCAATGTCAAATCGTATAGTCCTGAATTTTCTCCTTTAAAAAATTCTTCACTTACTAAATTTTTTATTCCTTTTTTTCTCAAAAATGATCAACCTTTTGTTATGGCTTATATGCCAACATCCCGCTCTACTCTACTGAAGGTTTTAATATTGCTGGACACTGGAGCGGGTGAAAGCTTTATTGACGAGGAATTACTTCATCATTCAGGTTGGAAGAAAACATCTCGTCCTCCTCTTTTTTGTTCAACTGCTGATGGTTCATCTTTAAAAGGTGGTATCATTAATTCGCAGACTAGTGGTCTTTTACTGTTCCCAACAAATTTGTCGAAAATTAAAATAAAAACCACTTTAAATATTTCTAACTTAGGAAAACCAATTATTATACTTGGCTCCCCATGGTTTTTAAACCAGAAAGTTTCACTTCATTTCGATACACGTCTCCTTTTGGTTCCTTCTTTTCCTGCTACTTCTTTAATCTCTACTGTTTCTACATCTTTTTCTATTCCACCTCATCTATCCTATTTTAAAGAGATATATTATTCCACAGAAATTTCAATGCTACCTCCCAACAGGCCAGAGTTTGACATCCAAATTAATTTGGAGCCAGGAGCAAAGCTTCCCCATAGTCGACCATATTCACTACCCCCAGATCAGGAACGGCTTATGAAGGATTATGTTTCCAAGCAATTAAATAAGGGATTTATTAGATTGTCATCTTCCCCAGTTGCTTCTCCAATATTTTTTGTAAATACTCCCTCTAAGCCACCTAGACCTTGTGTTGATTACAGACAATTAAACAATATTACGATAAAGGATAAATTTCCCCTTCCATCTGTTCCCCATCTTTTTACCCTGTTACATAAGAAGCAGTTTTTTTCTAAACTTGATCTAAAATCAGCATTTAATCTTTTAAGAGTGGCACCCGGACATGAGTGGAAAACAGCATTTAAGACACCATGGGGGATTTATGGATATTTAGTCATGCCCTTTGGTCTCTGTAATGCCCCATCTGTTTTTCAACGTTTTGCCCAATGGGTTCTGCGAGATGGCATTGATATCTTTTGTAGTGTATACATTGATGATATTATTGTCTTTTCGGACACTTATGAGGATCACTTACTTCATTTAAAAAAGGTTTTTGAGATGCTTAAACGTGAAAATTTGCTTGTCTCTGCTTCTAAATGTTCATTTTTACAGCCTTCATTCACATTTTTGGGATTTGTTGCTTCTGGAGAGGGATTAAAAATCAGCGATGATAGAATTAAAACTATCCAGGATTGGCCTCTACCAACGAATTTGACTCAAACAAAGAGGTTTTTAGGATTTACTAATTTTTATCGAAAGTTTATTCCTTCATTCTCTTCTCTTTCACTACCATTGACTAATGCTACAAGAGAAACTGACCCTATTCCTTTCAGTTCCAAACCCTTCATTGATGCATTTAATCAATTGAAGCAGGCTTTTTCAAATGCTACTCTCCTTCATCATATTGATTTTGATTTACCCCGAGTTTTACAAGTGGATTGCTCTGGCTTTGCCCTGGCAGCAATCCTTTCGCAGCCAGACAAAGATCACCAATTGAAGCCCATAGCTTTTCACTCAAGAAAATTGACAGATTCAGAAAGAAAATGGCAATGTCATGATCAAGAATTACTAGTTATTGTAGAAGCTTTTACAGTTTGGAGGTCCTGGCTAATGAACACTAAGAAGCCGACAGTAGTATTATCTGATCATGCTAATTTGAAATATTTTATGAGCCAACAGAAACTAACCCCTAGGCAACAACGATGGGCAATGTTTTTAAGCCCATTTAACTTTTGTATCCTTCACTGTCCAGGTTCAAAAAATCCCGCTGATGCACCATCACGTCGTTCTGATTATTTTTCTCCAATGATATCTGATGCTCAAATACTTCTTACTCCTTTCTTTACTTCAGGAGGGACAATTACTAATGCTGTTTCTATTAATGCGATTAACTCTTTTTTTATGGTTCCTAAAGACAACACAACCTTAACTGATTCCTACTCCTATTTAACTGAAGACGAAAAGAATAATGAAGACTTGAAATTCAGAGATGAGCGCTGGTGGTTTAAGGATAGATTATATGTTCCGGGTCCACTGAGATCTGAAATTGTTTCTCAGTATCATGATTCACCTTGCTCGGGCCATTTAGGACCAGACCGAACCCTTGAACTCATCACTAGAACCTACTTTTGGCCAGGAATACAAAAGGAAGTAATCGAATTTGTGAAAACTTGCAATACTTGTCAACGAAATGCCATTGACAGGAGAGGAAGGCAAGGCTTTTTACAGCCATTAGAAATTCCTTATCGTCCTTGGTCTGTGATAGGGATGGATTTTATTGTCAAGCTCCCGTTATCACAAGGCCAGGATTCAATACTTGTCATTGTTGATCTGCTGACTAAAGGAGCTCATTTTATCCCTTGTAGGGAAAGTATTTCTTCAATGCAGTTAGCTAATTTATTTATAGACAGGTTTTTTCGTTATCATGGTCTTCCAGACAAGATAATAAGTGACAGGGGCTCAGTTTTTGTCTCCCAGTTTACAAAACATCTTTTTAACAAGTTAAGAATTAAATCTGCACCATCAACGGCATTTCATCCTCAAACTGATGGTCAGACTGAAAGGACTAACCAAACATTGGAGGCCTACCTCAGGAATTTTGTCTCTTACAGACAGGATGATTGGCAATACTGGCTGCCGATGGCAGAATTTTCTTTTAACAACTCTTTGTCTTCTTCTACTAAACAGTCTCCTTTTTTCTCACTTTATGGCTATCATCCAAGATTTGAACTAACCGATCACCACTCTCCACTTCCAGCAGTTCAAGGGTTTTGCGAGCATATCCAGTCAATTCAAGAGGAACTGGTTCAGGCTTTGGTTATGGCTAAGGTTGCTCAGTCAAAGCAATATAATAAACACTCACGAGAACCGCCAAACTATCAAGTTGGAGATAAGGTTTTATTGCTTCGTAAGTATTTAAAAACTAAACAGCCAACTCAAAAATTAGCCTTCCAAAGAATAGGACCCTTTACTATCCTGCAGGCAGTTGGCTCAATGGCTTACAAACTGGATTTACCCCCCGAGTTGTCTCGACTTCACCCGGTTTTCAATGTCAATCTTTTGACTCCTTATCGTGATCCTTCTCTTACACCTTTGCGTACTCATCAAGAAAATATATTAGCGTCTTATCCATTTGAATTGGATGATAGACGAACGACTGTTTTTATTCCTACTAAAAATCATGGCATTTTGCCTGTTGAAGCAATATTAGATTACAGGAAAATAGGTTTACGACATGAATATCTGATAAAACCTGAAGATTCTTCTATAGACGATGCCTTATGGATTCCCCTCTCTGACATACCTACTAATTTTAACATTGTATTAAAGGAATTCCATAAAAAGAAGTCTTATATTTCAATTCCTAAGGAGATAGTTTAACCTATAACACTGATCATAATTGTCATCCATTAAAATTTGATATATCGTTATAATATAAATTTGTGTATAGATTTAGATCACGACTTCTTTACTACTTAGTTACTGTTATACATTCTTCCAAATTCTTAATTATTCCTTACCTACTATTGATACCAAGTCTTGTATATAAACTAATCCGTGTCTAGATTTGATTCCCTAGCGAATCAACTTTGAAATATTACCTAAAAAGACTTTTCTAATCTCTAACAAACTAAATAATAAAGCAATCCCTTACATGTAAGAAAAATATCTTGCAACCATGGGAAATTTTGTCTTTTAATTTTTTTTTTTTCTCAAAAAAGTGAATTTTATTTCATTTTTTATTTTTTTCCCTTTTTTTACAATTTATTTGAAAGAAAAAAAAATTCTCACGGTGGCAAATGATTTTTTTCTTACACTTACTTTTTTTCGCACTTATTTTTCTTGCACTTACTTTTCTTACATTTATTTTTCTGACCTTATGTCCCTCCCTAAAATATCCCCAACTCGCGCAGGATATCACCATCAGGGATATCTTACTTGGTGCGTAGTGGTCTGTCATTTATCATAGCATCTTGGAATGGAGTTTTGAGGCTGAAGTCCATGATTTGATGGTAATAAAAAAAATGAATCTTTTAAGTGACTAGATTTTGCTCAGATCCAAAATACTGTAGCAGAAATGATGCTCAGTTCTGATGATGTTGATTTTGGCTTATCTGCTTTCATTATTTCCCAGCAAGATTTTATTTATTTTTAGATAGTTTTCTTTCAAACGAAATTTCAACACATTAGGTTTTGTCTTTAGTCAGGAATTTTGGATCATAGTATGTCATATAATCTTACCTTTAATGTCTGAATTTTCAAGGAATGAAATCTACTTTTTGAAGTTAATATACATAAACTGGCTCGCGCCCTATATTTTCTACGTCTGGAAGGTGGCAAACAGGTGTGTTGAACAGCTTTTGAATGTATGTCTAGTGAAAGGATTATTATAGGAGCTAAATCAATGTGGTAGCAATTGTTCTCACTTATTGCGACCGCCTACATCTTTCGATCCTCTTGGTCGGTTGGTTGCAGGTATGACTACCTACCTAGCACTTAGGGCATAACACCCAGCCCTTACCAAACCTAACATGGAGTTGCTTGTCTCACAGATTGAGCGGTCAACCCTAACCGGATTCCATTTCCACGCGCTGATTTCGTTTCATCTTCATCTGCATTAATTTCTAACCATGGGTGCTTACAAGTACGTTGAGGAACTTCAGAAGAAGAAACAGTCGGACGTTCTTCGATTTCTTCTTCGAGTTCGATGCTGGGAGTATCGTCAACTCAACGTCATTCACCGTGCTTCCCGTCCCTCTCGACCTGATAAGGCTCGCCGTTTAGGATATAAAGTGAGAGCTAGTTTTTCATTTTTATTTTTTAAAAATTGATTGGTATCAACATTTTCATCAATTCTCGCTTGAAAATTTTTATTCAACATCCTTTTCTTTTTTCTTTTTTCTCTTTCCTCAGGCCAAGCAGGGCTATGTTGTTTATCGCATTCGGGTTCGCCGGGGAAACAGGAAAAAGCCAGTGTCCAAGGGTGCTACATATGGAAAACCAGTTCGTCAGGGAGTCAACCACTTGAAATTTCAGAGATCCTTGCGCTCAACTGCTGAAGAGCGAGTGGCTAGAAGGTGTAGTAACTTGAGGGTTCTCAATTCTTACTGGATAAACCAAGATGGAGTTTACAAATATTATGAAGTATGCCCATATGCTCATAACCGATCACCATTGATGGAGTTCAATTTTAATGCGTTTTCCTTTCCAGGTCATCTTGATTGATCCATCTCACAAAGCTATTCGACGGGATCCCCGAGTTAACTGGATATGTGACCCCGTCCACAAACGCCGCGAATCTCGTGGTCTTACAGGGGCTGGCAAAAAGGTGAGAATGAATATATATTGGTCTGGATTCTTGGATTTTGGTTGACTTTCCTCTGTTTCGCCTCTCAGAACCGTGGTATCGGTAAAGGTCATCGTCACAATCATCAACCCAAAAACGCTGTCTGGAGAAGGCACAACACGTCAGTCTTGAATAGTTTTGTATTACAAAGTGAACAGATTGAACTTATTTCATGTTTTTCTGCATGTTGCAGTCTTTCCCTACGCCGATATCGATAGAGTACTATGTGTTATCCAACTGTTGGTGGTTTTCATTTGCCCATTCAACCTCACCTTTGGATGTTTGTCTATTATCTCACAATGTATTGCGACATTACAATTATTCTCCATAAAGATCGCAATTTAAATCATTTCCGCACCCTTTTTTGATTTATGTCTTTTCTTTTTACCGATGCGCATCCTTTAGTAGCCCAAATCTATGTTTGGGTTCTGATGAGGTTTATGTTGTGAAAATGGCTTCGTGCCTATGAAGTCTTCAACACAAAGTTTGACTTTATCTGCCAAGTGCACAACTTATTTGAAGAATACGTCTGGTACTGTTCTATTTTCGAGCTCTTTAACAAAGGTCCAGCTTTTTTTCCAGTGTCAAATACTGCTATATTTGTTGCAAGTCACATGAAGCTTTGAACCTATGGAGTGATAGAATCTGATAGCTCATGCAGATAAAAGTCCATGGGGTGTTGTAAATGACATGGCTTGAAAGAAACATTGTTTCAGGTGAAATTAAATCTCCACTTTTGTCAAGTCTGATCTGACAGTTGTGTGGGTTTAAAATGCAAAAATATAATAAGTCATATGGTTTCTGGCAAGACTTGAAACCATTCTTCATGATAAAGTCGACTATTTTGACCAATCATGCTTATTCTGGCTTTCCTTCCGCCAAAAAGGTGGGAGTGAGTGAGTGCCACAAAGAGTGATGGGCAGACACAAGCGGGAAGATTGAGTCAGTGAAGAACCCACTCATTCCCTTCCTTGACCCATGTCTCTCTTTCTTTTCTCCCGTTCTTTTCGCCCCCACTCGCGCTGTTTCTCTTTACCGTCGCTCCGCCGGCTCTCCGGCGTACCTCCACCCTCAATCCATCCATCACCACCATCTTCTTCCTTCATTCTCTCCCGTCTCAAACCATTCGCAAATCTTTCCCGTCTTCATGCTCCTGCTGGTTCTGCACTTCTCTTTCTTCCTTCTGCTTGGTCTATCTCGCTTTCGGCTACAAGTCATGCAATCCCTACTAGCACTTTGTTCCATCAGACCGCCCTCTTCGCTATAGGTGCATTTATCATGCGTGGAGCTGGATGTACTATAAATGATATTCATGATCGCTCGTTGGATGTTAAAGTCTCTCGAACTGCAAATCGTCCATTAGCTTCTCAAGCTGTTTCATTGACTGAAGCCTATCTTTGGCTTGGTGCTCAATTAACTATGGGTTTAGCTATTCTGGTTCAACTTAATTGGTCTAGTATTCTCTTGGGCGCTTCCTCACTTGGTTTCGTTTTTACTTATCCACTCATGAAGCGAATTACTTATTGGCCACAGTTGTTCTTAGGTTATTCATGGTTCCCTTCTTCTAGTTGCTTACTTTCTCACTCTCTTTCACTTGATTTGTATAAAAACCTTTTAGACTTTTTTCTTTTATTCAAATACATATGAATAATTGTCCTTTTTTTTTTTGCTTCCAGGAATAACTTTCAACTGGGGAGCAATGCTTGGCTCCTGTGCTGTTTTAGGTGCACCTGACTGGCCTGTAGTGGCTCCATTATATGTGGGTAGTATAGCTTGGACTATCGCTTATGATACAATCTACGCCCATCAAGACAAAAAAGATGATATACAAGCAGGAGTTAAATCAACTGCTCTATTATTCGGTAACAATTCGAAACCAATCCTTACCATTTTCTCAACTACTTTCATCACCTTATTGACAACTGCTGGTTATATGAATCATTCTGGATTACCTTTTTATCTTATGTCTGTCTTAGGTTCTGTAGGTCATTTAGCTTGGCAAATTAAATCTGTTGATTTGAATTGTCCAAAAAGTTGTTTGAAAACTTTTAATTCAAATGTTTTGTTAGGGTTCTGGATTTGGCTTGGATGTTTAGTGGACTATGTTATGAATTGATTATTATACTGATTAAACAATTGAATGTACAAAAAAAACACTGATATGATAGATTCAGATTGTGTCCATATTATACACCTTGTACATCTCTATTAATAAATAAAATGATTTTTGACTGCTTTAATCATCATCATCATCAAAAAAAAAAAAAAAAAAAAAAGGGCTCATCATACAGCAATCCAACCACCAAACAGATTTTTTATGCCATGAAGTGTAATAAATTATAATAGTTGTGTAGCAAAAGATGATGATGATGATGATTTTGTACATTCATGCAGCCCCCAGCAATAAACCCTCATCACTTTTCAAACATTTAGTTGACCTCTGACCTAAAACTTTTTGATATGATCAATTCATAGCCCTAGATTTATAATATCATATCAAATATGTAAAAGATTGAGTATTGATTTCATGGCATTAAATTCCAATAAAAGTTGGAAATTTGAACATTAAAACTAGTCATGGTAGCAGAAATAAGACTAGCATCATTGGAAAGAGAGGGTAACATATCATCATATTTAAAAAAAAAATTAAAAAAATTAAAAAAATTAAAAAATTAAAATAAATAAATAATAATAATAATAATAATAATAATAATAATAATAATAATAATAATAATAATAAAGATTAATTTTTTTTTTTTTTTAGTTTTGGTAAAAAAAAAAAAAAAAAAAAAAAAAATTACATTTTGATAAGGTTATTTTTTTTTAGTCTTTCACTCCCTTTCATATAATTAACTAAAATTAGTGAAATAGACAAACAAAAATGTCACTTCTTTTCATCCAAAAACATAAATATTTTTCAATCAATTTCTTTTCTTTTCTTTTCTTTTTTTTTCTATTTATATAATATATATATATATATTTGAATATGAGATTTAATTTCACCTTCTCTTTTGATTAGTTCCAAAGTCTCATTTTGTTAAAAACCACTACTAGTTTGAAAGTTCAAATTTTAAACATTTCTAAAAAAATAAAATAAAAATAAAAATTAATTTCATAAAAAAAAAAAAAAAAAAAAATGACAGGTTATTTTCAAGTTTGGATGTGATATTAGAGGGTGTCAGTTCTGGCAAATCCACACTTAACTTAAGCGCAGATTTCAAACCAAATCAGCACTTAAATTTTGAAAAAAAGTCACTTATTTCAAAAATGGGTGTCAGTTATGACCTCAAATCACCACCTTTTTTCCCAATTTTTTTTTCACAACCACATGTTGGCCACATAATCCCATCCCTTTCACATTGTGACACTCAGACCTGAATCCTCTCATCAATCTTTGGCACACACCCCTCACTAAGATTTGAAACATTTTATTGGGAAATTTTAACCAGGCATGTATTTTTTCTATCTTTTTTTATGTTTTCAACCTCCCTGAATCAGAAGTCCACCTTCATCAAAGGTCAATTGCTTTTTGTTGATGGCAAATGAAGTAAAAAAGAAAAAAAAAGGGAGAATTGACATCAATCCTAAGTAAATGAAGGAGAGGTTCAAAAGCTATCAATCAAAATATAAAAAGTCTCATTTTGCTTCCACTTCCACTGGCTTTGGTATTAATGATTATGATTTGGAGAATGGAATTACTACTGTTTCCAAAATACTCATTGTCATGTATCTTCTTTATGAGAAAATGGATATTCTTTTTGGTTCCCAATTGAATAGTTACTTTTAATCTTATAAAAAAATAGTTATATCATGAGATTCTGATAACACCATTTGTCCTTACTGGACTCCAAAAAATTGCACTTTTGGAATTTCAGATGGTAAAATAATCATGACACCTGTGCAAAAAACCTCATCATCAACATACTTTTATCACCTCACCACCAATTTGCATTTCTAAATACAGCTAAGTCTTCAAACTCTATATCTGATTTGAAAATTTGGCAATGCCTTCCCTTGCCTTTTATTGAAGCAAGGGGTGGGTATCACCAAGTTTTTCTAACTCTTCAATTTCACATGTCAGATTTGAAAATTTGGAAATACCCTCCACTGCATTTGATTGAAGTAAGGGGTGAAAATCACCAAAATTTAATATAATTCCATAAATTAATAAATAAATAAATAAGATAAGTCAAATTCACTAGTTTTAAAGTAATGAAAATTCCTCATGCCAAATTGCAAACAAGTCTAAAAACTTTTAGGATTTGGTTTAGAGGCAAGGAGAAGGAGCGCTATGGGCACTATGCATAGTAAAGGGGTGGATGAGTAGATATTGCATAAAGGGGTTATATGGGGCAAGCACTGCAGAGCGCTCCTCACTGGAAAACTTATATGGTAATTCAGTTACTTCTTAGTCTCCCATAGTTTTAACCCTCACTGTTGGAAGCCTCAATATAGTCAGTCTTAGTTAGTCTCACTGATGTGTCCAGCATAGTCAGTTCCGTCTTAGGCTAGTTTTAGCGCTAGTGGTATTCTGCCTTCTTAGGTCATAACATTTTTCTTAATCTTAATTTGTGCACTACCAAAGAACAATGAACCCCTGAGGTAAACCTGATAGAGCAATGCTTGCTGCAATGCAAGAACAAAACACCAGACTCATGGAACATCTAGCAGAGGAATGGCCCTTGTACCACTTCCCCACTGAAGCAGAGCTGGAAGCTGCCAAAGCACAGGCACCACTCCCCACACCAGTGCCACTTGTCAAAGGTCCAAAGATTGCAGTCCCAGCAATGTTTGATGAAGAAAAAGGTCCCCAGGCAGATCAGTATGTGTTGTAGGTAAACCTCTTTGTCCTGATCAATGGAAATCAGGTTCCAGATGAGCAAAAAAAAATGGGGTTTGCAATATCATACCTCACAGATGAGGCGGAACTCTGGGCAAGTCTGTACACCAAGGAGCTCCTTGAAAACTCTTAGACAGAAGCAAACTTCCATCAGTTCATGGTGGCTTTTGAATTAGATTTTGGTGACCCAGATGTGGTCACAACCTCAGAGCATGAAATCAATCAGTTGCAACAAAGGAACTTGGTTGCTGAGTATATGTCTGAATTCTGGGGCCACACCAGCTACGTCACTACATGGGAAAAAGGGGCACTCATGTTTCACTTTAGAAATGGGCTCCCATCAAAAATAAGAAATGCCCTAATAAGCCACCCTTGTCCAACCTCCCTCCAAGAACTCATGGAATTGGCCATCCAAGTCAACAATGAGTTTACGCACCAGCAAACGGATGGTTGGAGTAGTGCCCGTCCATGGCACAGATATGCCTTAACAAGAAGGTCTGGTTCCAGGGATCCAAACACCATGGATATAGATGCAAAAATGCATGTGGTGCTAGTGGGAAGAAAAGGTTATTGGATAATAAGTATCAGAGTCACATGAGCAAAGGACTGTGCCTCAGGTGTGGAAGTAGTGGTCATCTGGAAAGGGAGTTCAGAGGAAATATTAGGGTTAGTGAAGTGGAGGATAGCGCAGGAAAGGTGCAGGAAACAAATAGCACTCGGGAGTGAAGGTTGTGCCCTCTGCAAGCCAGTTAGAGGGAAAAGATGAGGAAGATTTAGTAGAGGAGTTATCAGCATGTAAGCCAATTGAAGTGAATGATAATCATATTATACTAGACTTGCATTTAATGACCCTTGATGCCACAACAAATGTACAAGCCCTACTGGACTGTGAGGCCACAGAATGTTTTATTTCTAACATGTTTTTACAGAGAAATAAAAAGAAAAAAGGAAAATTGGAGCACCCTAGGTTTCTAATTATGTTTGAAAGATCCCCAGGAAGGGGAGGAGAAGTAAGAGAGAAGGTTTTTTTCAGATTCTGGGGTTATGGAAGGGAGTCTCAGTGCAGGGCATATGCAACAAACCTGAAGGAACAGTACAACATGGTACTGAGGATTACATGTCTGAACCAATACAAACCACATATTTATTGGAAGGAAAAGGGATAATGGCGCTAAAGTAGCCAGTATTCTGATGTTTTGTTATAATCAGTTGAATCGCCACCATAACTGATGCTTCCTCTTGATTTTAAGCAGCAGGCTGGGGATGGGTTACCAATGTGGAGCTCCAAAGAGATACAAAGGGGGGATGAAGTGCACCAAGAAGAGGAGAATGTGCAAAAAAGTTCTGGAAAAGAAGGAGAAGGAAAGGTGGATGGCACAGAGGAAGCATTTGTCCCCTGGCCCCTTCAGGGGTCAGGGGCCCCTCCTGGAGAGTCTCCTGGTGTTTTATTATCATAAGTAGACTTGCTGAAAGAGCTGACACTTTCTATTGATGCTAAGTTTCAGGACTTGGAGGGGAAACTTGAGGAAGAGGAGGACATGGAATGCAACACAACAGCTTGCAACATATCCAACAAGATTGAAGCCAAGTTACAGTCCTCAAAGCCAAAAAAAAGCCTCAAGGAGATGGTCCCTGAAAGCTTATTGGGAGCTCTTACCACTGTTTGATGATGGAAAAGTCAAGACCCTGAACCCTTACCAACCATATGACTTTGTCATTGACCTGATGCCAGGTGCAACCTCCCAGTTTAGTGACATAACCACACTGTCAATCTTGGAGTCTACAGCACTAAATGACATGATTGATGAAAATCTAAATAATGGCTTTATTAGATAATCAAAATCCCCCTGTTCCGCCTATGTGATATTTTCAGGAAAGAAGGATGGATCATTAAGACCTTGTATGTATTTCAGAAGGTTATAAATGCTCATGGTATAGAACAGATGTCCCCTTCCTTTGACTAGTGAGATAATTGATAGTATTCAGTTTGCAGATATCTTCATGTCTCTAGATCTTAGGGCAGGCTACCACGATGTATGGGTGAAAGAAGGTGATGACCACAAACTGGCATTCTTCACTAAATTTGGTCATTTTGAAAGGTTTGTAATTCCATTTGGTCCATGTAATGTAGAAAGAATAGGGATAGATGTGGTGGTGTACCTGGAAAACATCTAGATTTATTCCAGATCAATGGAGGAGCACAAGATACATGTGAAGGAATGTTTGCAGCACTTAAGAAAGGCCCAAGTATGGTTAAAAACAGAGAAATATGTCTTTTCAGTGAGTAGAATCCCCTACCTGGGTATGATCATTTCAAAGAATAGGATGTAAATGGACCAGGAGAAAGTAAAGGCAGAAACAGAATAGCCAAAAGAATCATCAGTAAAAGAGCTCCTGTCAATTTTAGGCTTTGTAAACTTTTACTGCCGTTTTATTGAAAATTACTCCCACATTTGCCAGCCATTGCACGACCTCAAAAAGAAGAAAGCCAAGTTTATCTGGACCGGTAGCCAACAAGATGCATTTGACTACCTCAAAATAAAATTTGTGACAGCCCCTATTCTTGTAATACCAAAATTACTAAATCTATTTGTTCTGTAACGCAACTGCTCAGATTTTACACTAGATGCAGTATCATCCCAACACAGTCCTGGAATTTCCTGCACCCCATTGCATTTTTGTAACAAACACTTCTAGGCGCCAAGTTGAACTATAAAATATATGTTAAGGAGTAATTGGAACTAGTGGAAGCAGTACACACCTGGAACCACTATTTGGAAAGAGGGCCTCACTGGTTACAAGATATTATTTATACAGATCATAAAAATCTGGAAAACTTCTTGACTACCAAAAAGATAACTCTCTGAAAAGAGGGCTGGGTCAAACTACTAAGTAGCATTAATTTTTTTGTTACATTCAGACTAGGGAAGAAAAGTGGAAAACCTGATGCACTATCACAACGTCCTGACCAGCCCCCAGAACTAGATAAGCTACATACTGTTTAAACAACATTATTGAAGGGGGAACTTGAAGAGGGGGTAATCCTAGACAAGGTGGAATTGGCCAATGAGGATTTGTTGGAATGGAAAAGGAGGGGGCAGGAAAAAGATGAAGGAGTGCAGGAGTTGGTAAAGGCACTATTATCAAAGGAAGTAATGGTAAGGAAAGGACTAAAGAAGTACCACTTCAAAGAGGGAGAACTGTATTGGAATGGGAGGATAGTGGTGCCAAATGATTAAGAGCTCAAGAGGAAGCCAGTCAATTCAAAACATGACTCCCCAATGGAAGGAAACCCAGGATCACTAAAGACTGTGGAACTTGTAAACCACAACTTTTACTGGAAGTCCATGAAGGCATACATCCAGTGCTATGTAGTGGCATGTGACTATTGCCAGAGAAACAAGGTCAGTCCAGCCACAACACCATTGACCCCACTAAAAATTTCAAAGCAGCCATTGAAAGAGCTCTCTTACAATCTTATAGTGGAGTTACCCAAGTCACAAGGGAAGAATGATATCCTCACAGTAGTTGACTGTTACACCAAGATGGCACAATTTGTTGAAACCAATGAAAAAGTCACATCCAAGGGTATTGAAGACCTAATGGTGGAACACGTGTGGAAATCTCATGGATTTCCTGAAAGTATAGTATCATATAGAGGAAGTACCTTTAACCCTAAGTTGTTAAAATCAATGTATGAAAAGCTGAACATTAAGCCTATATTATCAACAGCATGGCACCCAAAAACTGATGGGAAATCTGAGACAGTGAACAAGGCAATTGAACAATATCTGCACCACTTCATTAAATATCAGAAATATGATTGGGTACAGCTATTACCACTTGCCAAATTCTAATAAAATAACTGGACACATGCTGCAACAGGAATGTCACCATTCTATGCTAACTATGGAAATCACCCAGCTTTCTCAATTGGTACCCCATATATGTTACAAGTCTCAGAACCTGAAAAGCAGATTCAAAAGATACTGAGTATACATCAAGAACTAGAGCTGGAACTCCACTTATCCCAGCAAGAAATGAAGCATCATCATGATCAAGGGAAGACCCAAAATCAGACCTTACAGGTGGCTGAAAAGGTTTGGCTAAGCTCACGTTTCCTTTTCACATTGCAACCCAGAGCTAAATTAGACCACAAGAAAGTGGGGCCATTCAAAGTCAAGAACAAGATATCTGACTCAGCTTATGAAATGGAACTACCAATCTCAATGAGGCAAGTACATCAAGTCTTCAACATTTCATTACTCACAAAGCACAAGGAAGATACAATTCCAGGACACCCAGAAGAGCCACAAGAACCAATCAAGGTGGGAAATGAAGAGGAATTTGAGGCAGAAAGAGTTGTTGCTAAGAGGGTGTACAGGGGAAAGGTTCAGTACTTAGTGCATTGGAAAGGTTATGGGGTTGTAGATAGGTCTTGGGAACTGGTGTAAAATTTGACAAATACTAAGGGAAAGTTGAAGGATTTTGAGAAGGAGCGCAGGAGGAAGGAGGGGTAAAAAAGGTGGTAATGTTAGGATTAGGTTGAAAGGTGAGGAGGAGGAGCGCTATAGGTGCTATGCATAGTAAAGAGGTGGATGAGTAGATATTGCATAAAGGGGTTATATGAGGCAAGCG
Organism: Hemileia vastatrix; assembly: GCA_030280995.1. Taxonomy (NCBI): domain Eukaryota; kingdom Fungi; phylum Basidiomycota; class Pucciniomycetes; order Pucciniales; family Zaghouaniaceae; genus Hemileia; species Hemileia vastatrix. The sequence continues at coordinate 8,403,013 of JASXTE010000007.1, forward strand.
CTGAGGAGCACTCCTCATGGGACAACTTATATAGTAATCAAGTTACTCTCTAGTCTCACTTCCCCTTGGCATAGTCAGTCCCAACATAGTCAGTCTTAGTTATTCTCACTTCTGCATCCAGCATAGTCAGTCCTGTCTTAGGCTATTGTTAGCGCTAGTGGTAGTCCACCTTCTTAGGTCATAAAAGAAACTAAGTTTGGAAATTTTCACAACTATTGGCTAGAGGGACCCCATGAAACAATTTAATTTTTTCATGATTACCATTTATACAACACAAGGTTGTTGGATCATTACTTTAGTTTAGTAAATTTAAATATCAGATTTATTTATTAAAAATTTATGAAAGAATAAAAAAAATTTGATGAATTTCCAAATCCCTATACTTTTTTGATCTACCTAAAGTTTTATTAAATTTATTACTTTTACCTTCTTTTTTTACCTTGTTTATCCTTTGGATTAGCTTTTGACTTATTTGGAAGGAGCAGCCAAAATGAGTAAAGTCATGACAAGATTCCAAACCTGCAGGAGCTTTTTTTATTTGGTGATTATTTTGACAAGGGTTCCAAACATATTTGATGTTTCCATTTCCTAATCCAAAATTGATTATACACCTATTATCCGGGAAATATACACCCAGGCCTTTGATTTTAGCAGGTGAAGGAATAGGTTGTCCAGTATAAGGATTGATATAAGAGAAGTTACCAAAAGTAAGATAATTTGCATAATTTGAGTTTTTATCAATTGAGTTACAAAATACAGAAGATTAATTATAACATTTAAAAACAATAGATATTCACTACTAAGTTCTTCCCATTCAGAGTCAGTCCAAATTTGAATTCCATTTCTTGTAGAAAGCTCATAATTTGATTCAAAAGCTTTATTGTGAAGTTTTTTAAGTTGAAGAGCAATAAAAGAATTAAATGAAGCTAAGGTGTTCAATTTTCAAAGATTGTTATCTCTTTCAGCTCTAGATAAATCTTTGAGTAAAGAATATATGCCTATATAATTAAAATGAGCAATGTTTTTAATCATTAAGAGAATTAATTAAATTAACAAGAGAACATCCTTTAAAAAATACCTGTCTTCATTCAAAAACAATCATGATACCACCCATTGAATTCTTATTCCTTATTGGTAAGCAAGCCAAAGCCATTTGATATAGTGTGCTAATGAGATCTGATAGTTGAATAAAGGATTCATCTTTTACTCCATTGAATGAATGATACTTGTAAATGAATTTAGGTTTAAAATTATTAATGATCAAAGCCTTAACTTCATCGCCTCCTAATTTGGTTAGATATTTGATATCTTCAGGTAAATTCTTGGGATATTTATTTTTTTATTAACTTTAGTTTTATAATACTTGATGTTTGATATGTGGCCAAATAAAATATCCAGGTTTCTTTTTTTTGATTAGATCAATCATCATTTTTTATGTTTGAAGGTTTCAAAGAAGATTGAAATGAAGTAGAAACTGAGAAGATGATAAAGAAGATAAAGATGAAGATAGATGTGTAAGGCTTGAATCAGAAGAAACAGATTTGATTTTCTAAAATGTCTTTTGACAATTGAAATGAAGTAGATTTTGAAGAAGAAGATAACGATGATAAAGATGAAGATAGAGGTGTAAGGCTTGAATAAGAAGAAACAGATATTTTTTTTTCTGAAAATTCTCTTTACTGGTCAAAAAAATCAAATTTTTAATAAATAAATAAATAATAACTCACATAATTTAAATTAAAAGACTTGAAATATTTTCTGCAAATAATTAATAAGAATAATTATTACTTCACTTGAATTTGAGGAATTTTTTTGGTTAATTTGGCACAAAAAAAAGAAAGATAAATTTTAATAACAATTTTCTGTCAATTTTTCAATTGCTCCCTCATTGGTCCCCTTTCTCCCCTTGTAAAACTTCTCTGAAGCCCACTCTAAACTGCCTCCAAACCCCCCAAACCCTCACCAAAACACCTCAAAACACCCCCCAAATGTCAGGCTGAGTTCAAGTATAGAGTTGTGAATAGCTTGATTAGTCAGTTGTCTAGAAGATTTTAATGGTCCTATATGAATACTGTCAAGGTACGCTTTTGGTCTAGAAGATTTGGTATGAAGATTTACGAGGATTTTAAGGGTTAAAATGGATTCTCAACAAATTGGTACGTATTTCTTAAATCAAGGATGATTATTTTACTCAAAGATAAGAGGTAGAGTTAAAATATTAATATAATTTATAGATCAAAGTTACGTTATTGTAAATACTAATGATATAGAATATAATAATAAGTTTTGGTTGTTTGTAGTTGTAATAAAATAATGTAGTAAAGGAATAATTCAAAAACAACCAAAAGAGAGGCTTTATATAGGCAAAGGAGGGACAAAGCACGGCAATCAAATTCTAAAAACAGTAGTATGAGAGAGAGAGAAAAAGAATATTCCAGAAGGAGTATTTTCAAATAATAAAGTTGTTCTAAAAAGAAGGCTTCAAAAAGATGTATTTACAGAGTATGTCAGAAATACATCAATTTATTTAATATTTACTGTAGAAGTCAATTCTAAATAAGAAATTTGAATTTTTGTATATATTTAATATTATTTGAATATTAAAATCTTGTTTTAATTTAAAATTTATTTTTTAATATAATTCTTTATTTCTTCCAACCTGTCAAATGAGCATGGTGTTAGAGAAAAAATATAAGGGACAATTTTATATTTAATTTTAATTATTTATTTAATTTTATCATTCTGTAATTAGTTAATTTATTAAAAGTAATTTTAATGTAACTAATTAATTAAATAATTAAAATGATAAGGTGCGGCTTCATCCAATAATAATTAATTATTTCACTGGGTAAGTCTAGTAGCCTGGCTGACACTCCCTCACTCTAAAAAAAAACAATAAAAAAAATGCTATGACTTTTTCTTTTTATACTTTTTTAGTAGAGTAGGGAGATTAGATATCTCCTTCCCAGGTATCCAAGAATCATATTCAGATGATTTATTCTTGAATCTCAATAAGTATTCTGTACCTTTTTCAGCAGTGACTATTCTGTCATTTAGAATTTTTTCAATTTCTGCTGTTTCAGTGATTTCATTTGGGGTTTTCTTTGGTCTACCCCTCCTTTTTGGAAATAAATCACTATTGGATGTGTAAGGTTTCAAAAGAGATATTGGAAAAACAGGATGTTTTCTGTCATATGGGGAATACAGAATAACTTCAACTGCATTATCTCCAATCATTCTTCTGACAACAAATGGATCTTTCAATTTGTTATTACCTTGTAAGTTGAAGTGGACTGTAGAAATCAACACTACATCACCCTTTTTAAAAGTGTATTCTTTATGGGATTTTTCCCATCTTTTCTTCTCATCTTCAAATGATTTTTCAATACATTTTTGAGCATGATTTCTACATAATTGTTGCATTTGAAGAAAAGATTTTACACCTGGATGTATATCCAATTTAGGTATTTTGTTATTGAGAATTTGGGCAGAAGTATTTGGAACATATCCAAGCCAGAGCTCAAAAGGCTTTCTTTGAGTAACAGAATGAACAGTGCTATTATAAGCAAATTCTAACCCAGGAAGTAAGGTAACCCAATCATGAGTGAATCTGTCATTATCTTTATACTCAAGGCCAAAGGCAAAATATCTTCTTATCATGTCCTATAAAGTCTGAATCATTCTTTCAGCTAAACCATCAGTCTGAGGGTGATGGGCAGTAGAAAGTTTCAGATCACAACCACAAACATCCATCAGAGACATCCAAAATTCAGAAGTAAATTTAGGGTCTCTGTCAGAGATTATGGCTTTAGGAAAACCAGCAGTATTAAACATATGAGACCACCATAAGAAAGCTAATTCTTTATTGAAAAAATCCTTGTGGGTAGGGATAAATTTACACATTTTTGTGAATCTGTCCACAATAACCCAACAAGAGTTATAACTGTCTTTACCAGCAATAGGTAATCCTGTTACAAAATCCATGTTTATTATTTGCCATGGAGCATCAGGAGGTTCAATATGTTGCATTAATCCTGCTCTCTTACCAGTTAATCTTTTTGATTTTTGGCAAAAATCACAAGATTCAACATATAATTTTGTGTCTTCAGACATATTAGCCCACCAAGCAGTGTTCTTAATTCTTATCATTGTTTTGTCAAGATCAAAATGTCCAGCTAATATGTCATCATGACAAATTTTCAAGATGATTTCTTTCATAGAAGGAGGAATAACAATAACATTACTCAACTTTCTTCTATAATATTGATATCCTTCATCAATTGAAAATTTACCTTTTTCCAAAGCTTTTTGGTACTTTGGTGGAAGGGTTTTAATTAATGCTTGTATTGAAGCATTCTTTGGATTATTTAATATGGTGCATAACATTTTCAAGTCAGTGTCCTTATCATATGATTCCAGAATAAGCTGTAATAGATCTTCCTCCATATCAACCACATATATCCCATGAATATGAATAATTTCATCCTCAGGATCATACGCAAGATTAGAGTCATCATTTGGTAAAGGTAACCTTGATAACATGTCCACATTTGAGTGAAAAATACCAGCCCTATGAATAATTGTCATTCTCCCTCTGTACTCTTGCACAGCCAGCTGCCATCTGAACATATGTCTGTTAGGTGTTTTCAACTTTAAAAGGGATTTAACTGCACTGCAGTCAGTGACAAGTTCAAATTTCTGGTCATCTAGGTAATAATAAAGATTTTCTAGAGCCCATACTACAGCTAAACACTCTAATTGAGTAGCACCATATTTCAATTCACTATTTCTCAAGGTTCTTGAAATATAACAAATTACTACTTCTGAAACTTTATTATTTATCACTTGTTTTTGATGGAGGGAAGCACCAAGACCAATGAAACTGGCATCAGTGTACAAAACAAATGGTTGATTAAAGTCAGGTAAAGAAAGAATTGGTGCTGTCATCAAACAGTGTTTCATAGTGTCAAAGGCTCTTTGTCTTTCACTATTCCAGACAAAAGCAACATCCTTTCTAGTTAATTGGGTAAGGGGTAAAGCTATGACTTGGTAATTTTTAATATACTGTCTATAGTATCCACACATTCCCAAAAAACTTTGGAGCTCTCTCACTGTTGTAGGAGCCTTCACCTGTTGTATGGCTGCCACTTTGTTCTGGTCAACACATATCTGTAAGCCTAAAACAACATGACCAAGAACTTTTAAAGAATGGAAACCAAATTTACATTTCTTCAAAGCAAGTGTCATATTTATTTCATCCATTTTCTGGAATACTTTACACAGGTGTTTAAGATGGTCCTCAAATGTTTTTGAGAATATAATGATATCATCAATATAAACCATCAGCCATCCTTCAATTATCTCTTGATGGAATGTGTTATCCATTACTTTTTGGAAGACTGAAGGGGCATTTTTAGGGCCAAATGGCATCCTAATATACTTATAAATACCCATATGAGTGGCAATCATCAGAAAGTTCTGAGAATTTTTCTCAACAGGTACCTGGTGATATCCTTTATTACCATCCAAACAGCTGATATATTTAGCACCCTGTAAAGTAGCATGTATAGAGATGATTCTAGGTAAAGGGTAGATATCATCAACAGTATAAGTGTTTAGTGCTCTATAATCACCACATAACCTGGATTTATCTTTCTCATAAGAAATTAGGACAGGTGAGATAACACAATATTTAGGTGTTTCAACTACCTTTTCAATAATATTCATTTTTAAAAGGGTAGAGATATTTTCTTCAATATCTTTTCTCTTTGTGGGAGAAGCAGGATAAGGCTTCTTCTTTAAAATAGGTGGTATATCAGTTAATGGGCAAGACAATGAAAGTTTCATTTCCTCTTTAACTAATCCCAGTTCATGTGACCCATGAGCAAAGGCCATAGGAAAAGATTTTATCAAGTTAATGATGGAATCTTTATCCTCACCAGAAAGTTGTTCTCCAAAAGAAGCATTGTCAATTTCAGACATAAGGGCATGCATTTCCTTTTTAGATCTTCCTTTATATTGAACCACAGAATTACATGTGTTCAATTCTGGTTTTAATAATTTTTTAGGGGAGGAAATCTTAAATTTTCTCTTCCCATTCATCCCCATTGTGAAACATTGGTTTGAAGGATCCAATTTTATGCCATACTTGGTTAAAATATCATTCCCTACAATAAACCAATTGCTCAAGTTATCATTTTTCATGAAAACAAAATCACAAATAGCTCTTACAAAACCATGGTTATATTTAAAAAACACTGTGGCTTTGTATTTACCAATGGGGGACAAAACAGAGCCATACCCTCTCCAATTTTCAGAAATTATAGGCATCAGTTTAGATTTATAGTCTTGATCTACTGAAGCAAGTGCTCTTTCAGATACTACACTTCCTCCAGCTCCAGAATCTAGAACAACTTCAATGCTGGTTCCATTGATCAAGACTGGTGCCCTAAGAGGGGCTATAATAATTGAGCTATCCTCAATGTTCTTTATGATCTCAGCATCTTCAACTGTAGATAATTCATTATTATCAATGTCAATAGTATTTAAATAATGGATATCCTCTTCCAGAATCAAGATTTCATGTTGAGATTCATATGAAATATTGCTGGCACAATCACTTGATGTATCATCCAGTGCCACTGTGTCATCAGCATGCTCCTCTGTTTGTTCCACAAGATTTATCTTCTTGTCACAAACATGGCCTTTCTGCCAAGGCTTGTTGCACTTGAAGCAAGTGTTTGTTGCATACTTCTTTGGTGCAACAGGGGCAGAAGGTTTACCAACCTTTTCCAGAGGTTTCTGTTGGTAAGTGGAGGGTTTCTCCAAAGGGGTCCTAGGAATAAATCTTCTGGCATCATACTTATTGTTTAGAAGTATCTCATTGCAAGTATTAATGAAAGAAGAGGGTTCTTTGGAGAGCTCAGTCCTAGCCACTATCAAGTCTCTCAGAGACATTGGTAATTTATAGAGGATCCTGTCCTTACATAAATCAAACTCCATATTTGGGTCCATTGCCCTTAAGATTTTTACAAGTTTCATTAAAAACTCAATAGGTTTATCAGTAGAAGAGCTACATCTAGTTTCCTCATACTGCCTTTGTTGAGCCATTCTGAACTTGGAGCCACCAAATTGTGCTTTAATTAATTTCTTCCAATCCTCCCATGAGTAGTCATTCCCATCCAGGAGAACAGATTCATACCACATCAGGGCAACATTAGTGAACAAGAAATTAACTTGGACACCATTTCCTCATCTGGGAGTTTGTAAGAATTTTTTAAGTTATCAATTCTGCAAATACATTGTTGCCAATAAGAGGAAGAATCACCATCCAATGTTGGGTACTGGTCAAGTTTTGGCCAATTCTTTTGATTTGAAGGAGTCTCCTTAGTACTAGACTGTTTCTGAGTAAGGAGCAGCTGTAATTTCTCTAATCGTGCTGAAATCTCATTGTTTAATCCTTCTGTTGCAGATCCTGGTGCATCATCAGTTTTTGATGGAAACTCAGTGTTATCAACAGGTATTTCTGGAGCTATTTTTACTTTAGATGAACTAGCCACAGGTACTATTTGAGCATCCTGCACTATATGTTCCTTCACAGAAATGTCAGAATATTTTTGGTCATTTAACAATGAGTTCAATTTTTCTTCAATGGTTGTTAGTCTTGTTTTCATTCTTGGAAGACTAGATAAACTCTCATTGATAGTTGCAAAAGATAATTGATTTTTATGTTGAAAAGATGATAAATGGTCATTCAATCTTTTCAGATTTATCTTATCTATCTCTACCTCCTGGCAACAGGAGGATACAGTATCTTTTAGTTTAGACAAATCATTTTTTATATTTTGCCATAAAGCAACTTTCTTTTCATGGGTTGCTTTTTAATGAGACAATTCATCAGAGACTCTCTGTGCTTCACTTCTTAATGCTTGATAACCCTGATCAGTTAAAAAACTATTATATCTCTTAGTCAATTGCATATTGTTCATTATATGATTTTTCTTGGCAATAATATCTCTCAAGTGCTCATCATTAATTCTTGCTACATCTGGAGTGTTTCTCAATAAGGAAACTGAGTAACTTTCCAGACTCTCATAGAACTCAAAGTTTCATCCTCCCTTCCAGATTTACCTGAAGGAACAGAGTCAGCCACAAGAAAAGGCACTTGAGAATCAATAGAGGGACGTACCAGGGTTTGATGGGTATCACCATATTGGGCTTCCTTCTTCTTTTGCCTCCTTGATAAGGGTGGGGAGGAGTGGGGTTGACCTGGGTGAGCCTTGATGGACCTACCTGAGGTAACTGATGCTGGTTTTGAGCCAAGTAGTCCCACTGAGTGTTTAGCCAGTCCCACTGCCACTTGGACACTTCCACCTTCTCTTGGGACTGGGGAGCTAATTGTTGTTGATCCCTGGGAGGAAGAGGTTTCTTCTTCTCTTGGAGAAAAGTATCTGTTCTTCTCACCTTTTCTTCCAAGGCATCTACCCTTACCTTTAGTCTCAAGCTTTCTGTCCTTAACTCCTTTATGTGAGTAGACAGATTCTTTACCTGCTGAGACAACAGCATCTTTTTTATCCTGAAGCCTTTTGGAAGCTCTTCTGGTGGGTTTATCATGGGCTTCTGATCCTGAGTTGTGTCCACTAGGATTTCTACTTCTTCCATCTCTACATCCTGTTTGGGGCAAGTATTTATTAGTTTGAGAAAATCTTCTTGTTAAAGGAGAACTTACAGAAGTAGGCTCATCATAATCAATTAAGTCTAGTTCTTCTTCACGTGCAGCAAAACCACTTTGGTCAGTCATTTTAAGATTTAACTGAAATGAAAAAAAAGAGACAATAAGATTAATTAGTCTTTTTATTTTTAATTTTTATTTAACAGAAATAAAATAAAAATAATAAAAAAAATCTTTTTAGGATAAAAATCAACTTAAATAAAATTAATTTACTAATAAAAAAATTTAAAACCAGGATTATAATATAATCAACTGTAGAAATAAATTAGAATTTTTATTAATAATTTTTAATTATTTATTTTCAGGATTTAAATCAACTAATTTATTACCAGGACTTATTGTCAACTGAAGTAATCAAATATGAATCTTTATTAATTAAAAATTTTTTTTATTTAACTGATCCCTTAACTACCTGGAATTAATGTCAACTGAAGTAATTAAATATGAAGTTTTATTTTAAAATTTTATTAAACTGATCACTTAACTACCAGGACTTAATGTCAACTGAAGTAATTATATATGAGTTTTATTAATTAAAAAAATTTATTGAACTACCAGGACTCAAAGTCAACTGAAGTAATTAAATATGAATTATTTATAAAAAAAATATTATTGTCAGGACAATTTGTCAACTGGAACAATTAAATTTTAAATTAATCAGGACAAATTTCAACTGAAAAATTATAATAATTAATATTAAAATATAATTATTTTATTAATAAAAAAAATATTATTGTCAGGACAATTTGTCAACTGGAACAATTAAAATTTAAATTAATCAGGACAAATGTCAACTGAAAAATTATAATAATTAATATTAAAATATAATTATTTTATTAATTCTGGGACTAAGAACACTTATTGCTCTATTATGGTCAACCAGGAAAAATAAAAATAAAATATAATAATAAAAATAAATTCCAAATTACCAGACACCTCCCCCTGTAAAATGAGCAAATTAATGCCACTTACAGAGTTCTGAGTAAAAGGAAATACGTAGCAAATGAAGAGTGAAGAGTAACCCACAAATAGTAATATCAATAATTACCACAATATATACAACGTTTAGTCAGTATATGAACCTAAGTTTTTGGAGCGCGGTTCAATTCCCGTTCGCAGCAAAAACTTTTGTCACGTGACATATGACGTTCGTCGTTTTCTCACCTTCTCTCGTCCTTTACAGGTACTTGTACACCAATGGTCCCTTCGATTACGCCTCAATTAACGTTGCGCCCTTGATATTTAGGAAAGGTGTCAGGATAAGGTCAAGTACAAGGATGTGAACTAGCTTGAATAGTCAGTTGTCTAGAAGATTTTAATGGTCCTATATGAATACTGTAGTTTTAATCCACTAAGTTGTAAAATATAATCAAATATAAAGGTCTCAGTAATATAATTCTCACTATTCTTATATATGGCTTACAATCTTTATAGTTAGTAGAAAAATAGATTATATAAATTCAGATACTATTCAAAAGTCTTATAAAAGTACTAATTGATATGTATTGTAATTGATTTGGTTATATTGGTTAAATTGTAATGATAAAGAATGAAGAAATACAACCCAAAAACCCCCTCCTTTTATACACACTGAGTTCCCCAATGATTCCCTTGATATACCACCAAATACACAGTTAATGACGCCTCTAAACAACTAATAGACATGCCCATCAACATTCCCAGTAACCCATGACATAATTAGAAGAGTAACAACCGCCAAAATCCTATAATAATAAGGGAAATCCATCAAAATTAAAGAAAAAGACAAAAAGAGAGTATATGCGTATAAAACAATAATATTAAAGACTAAAGGAGACTTTTTAAGGTTAATAATAGCTTAATAATAAGGGGGACTTACTGTAGAAATAATGGGGCTAATCCTGACATTATACTACGTGAAATTCCCATTCAAAAATAACCAAAATTGACTGAGAAACCACCCAAAAACTCAAAAAAGAGCGTGAGATGTGGGGTAACTACATGCAGTTCTTGGCAGGCGCTTGCACGGGTAAATCCTTGACTAAAATTAGGCCAATTTAAGCGTGGTGATAAAATAAAGTGCCAAGAGTGAGGTTATTAATGAAATTAGTGCATATAAACAAGGTCAATGCATTATTAATTAAGCTAGGACACTAAATAAGCGCCTGTCGCCTATTTTAGTGTGTTTCCCCACAGTGGACATAGAATGTGGGGTAATTATAGTGTGAAAAAGCTAACTTTGCTAAAAATGAAGCTATTTACACAGGAAAAAAGCAGGCAGTATGTGGCCAGTACACAGAAGCCATTTCTGGCATAAAAAACACCAAATTTGAAAAGTGTTATTTTTATGCATTTAAATAGCCAAATCAATAGTTCTAAATGAGCCCAATTGATCTGTCAAAGCGCAATTTTGATATTCTCAATTTTATAGCGCATATAGTCAACTTTTAAGTGAAATAAAGCGCATTTCTTGTTTTTTGCATAAAACAATGAATATAACAGCTTTAAGTGTACTTAAAAATTATGTAGCCTTATACTTAAGGTTCTTAAGATTACCCTAACATATTCCAACTTAATATTAAGTACATAAGACCTATAAAAGGTGGATATATGCGTGTATATAAGGTGTTATAATGGCATTTTTTGTGTATTATCATAATTTTACTTATGTATACTGTTTGTGTACTCTCATTTATTATTCCCATGTATAGTTCATGTGTTTAACATAACTTATAGTTACTTTTTACTCAGTCCTGGAGATATACAGGCTGACACTTGCCCACCCAAAAAAAACAATAAAAAAAATGATAAGTTATACATTTTATTTTATTTAATTTGTAATTTTCAGGTATTCAGAATAAATCTGTAGCATTAAAGATTCAACTTTAAAGAAATAAAACATAATAAAATATTATGAGTACTGGTTTTTTAACCCCTCAGCTGGTTGAACAGAAATTTATTTCTGTTTAAATTTTTTAAGAAGGGTGGATAAATTAGAAATTTCTTTTTCAGGTATCCATTTATCAAATTCATTTGATTTCCCTTTAAATCTTAGTAAATACTCAGTTCCTTTTTCTTTAGTAAGGATTCTTTTCTTGAGTATTTTTTCAATCTCTGCTTTTTCCACAATTTCTTCAGGTTGCTTTTTAGGCCTTCTTCTTCTTTTTGGAAATAAGTCAGGATCATTTGCATGGTAAGGTTTCAATAATGAGATAGGGAAAACTGGATGTTTCCTATCATATGGAGCATATAATATGACTTCCACTGCATTATTCCCAACCATTTTATTTACTACAAAAGGTCCTACAAAGGGATCCTTTAATTTAACATTACCTTGTAAGTTAAAATGTAGTGTTGATATGAGGACTTCATCTCCCTTTTTAAATTCAAATTCTTTATGAGATTTGTCCCACCTTTTCTTTTCATATTCAAATGCTTTTTGGATGCATTCTTCTGCATGCTTTCTACACATTTGTTGCATATGAATAAAGGATTTAGTGCCAGGGTGTATATCCAACCTTGGTAGTTTATTTAAATGATTTACTGGGGTATTTGGTACATATCCCAGCCAGAGTTCAAATGGTTTCTTCTCTGTTACAGAATGAGTTGTGCTGTTATAAGCAAATTCAAGGCCAGGAATTAATGTTACCCAGTCATGTGTGAATTTCTCATTGTCTTTGTATTCCAATCCAAAGGCACAATATCTTCTGATCATGTCTTCTAGAGTTTGTATCATCCTCTCAGCCAGCCCATCAGTTTGTGGATGGTGTGCTGTAGACAATTTTAATTGACAACCTGATACTTCCATCAAAGATGTCCAGAACTCTGAAGTAAATTTAGGATCTCTGTCAGAGATTATGGCTTTGGGGAACCCAGCAGTATTCATCATCTGAGTCCACCATAGTAACGCCAAGTCTTTAGCAGATACCTCTTTATGGGTAGGGATAAACTTACACATTTTTGTTAATCTATCCACTATTACCCAGCAAGAATTGAAACTTTCTTTTCCTGCTAATGGCAAGCCAGTTACAAAATCCATGTTTATAATTTCCCATGGAGCTTTTGGCTGCTCTATTTGTTGTAACAACGCAGCTCTCTTCCCAGTTAATCTTTTAGATTTCTGACAAGAGTCACATGTTTCAATGTATTTTTGTACATCCTCTTTCATGTTTATCCACCAGGCTGTATTTTTAACTCTGGTTAATGTTTTGTTAAAGTCAAAATGACCAGCTAAGATGTCATCATGACAAGTACTCAACATTAACTCTTTCATAGAAGGTGGTATTACTATTACATTGCTTAACTTTTTCCTGTAATATATATATCCATCTTCAATTGATAGTTTACCTTTTTCCAACGCATTTTTATACTTTGGAGGCAAGGTTTTAATTAATGCACTCATGGAGGCATTTGTTGGATCATTAAGAATGGTAGATAGTTTAGACAAATCTTTATCAGATGAATAATTTTCCAATATAGTTTGCATAAACTCTTCTTCTAAATCCACTATATAAATCCCAAATATATGTATAACCTCATTTTCAGGTACATAAGCTGGGTTGTCAGCATCATTTGGAAAAGGACTTCTGGATAATAAATCCACATTTGAATGCAATGCTCCTGCTCTGTGAGTGATTGTCATTCTTCCTCTGTACTCTTGTACAGCTAGTTGCCATCTAAACATGTGCCTATTAGGTGTTTTCATGTTTAGTAATGATTTAACTGCACTGCAATCTGTTATAAAATCAAACTTCTGGTCTTCCAGATAGTAATGAAGTTTCTCCAAAGCCCACACCACGGCTAAACATTCTAGCTGTGTGGCACCATACCTTAATTCTGTTTTTCTTAAGGTTCTGGATATATAACAGATAACTACTTCAGATAATTTTCCATTTATTATCTGTTTCTGCTGTAAAGCAGCACCCAAACCTATGAAACTTGCATCAGTGTACAAGATAAAAGGTAGGGTGAAATCTGGAAGTCCCAATATTGGAGCTGACATTAAACATTCCTTTAATTTATAAAAGGCGTGTTGTCTTTCATTATTCCAAATGAAAGCTTCATTCTTCCTGATTAATGTTGTTAAAGGGGCTGCAATGGATTGGTAATTTTTAATATATTGTCTATAATATCCACACATACCCAAAAAACTTTGAACCTCTTTTACATTTTTAGGTATCCCAATGTTTTTAATTGCTGCCACTTTATTCTGGTCAACACAAATTTGTAATCCAGATACAACATGTCCAAGTACTTTCAAGGATTGAAATCCAAACTTACATTTCTTTAATGCAATAGTCATATTAATTTCATCCATTTTTTGAAAGACTCTTTTCAGGTGATTTAAATGTTCATCATATGTTTTTGAAAACACTATGATGTCATCAATATAGACCAATAGCCATCCTTCAACCATTTCCTGATGAAAAACACTATCCATCAATTTTTGGAAGACTGAAGGGGCATTCTTTGGGCCAAATGGCATTCTCACATACTTATATATACCCATATGTGTGGTTATTAATAAGTAATTTTGAGAATTTCTTTCCACAGGAATCTGGTGGTAACCCTTGTTCCCATCCAGACAGGAAATATATTTTGCTCCTTGTAAGGTAGCATGGATAGAAGCTATCCTTGGTAGAGGGTAAATATCATCTACTGTATATGTATTCAGAGCTCTATAATCACCGCATAATCTTGCCTTATCTTTTTCATAAGAGATTAATACTGGTGAAATGACACAATACTTAGGTGTTGTGTCCACTTTTTCAACAATACCCATTTCCAACAACAATTTTATATTGTCTTCAATATCTTTCCTTTTTGCAGGAGATGCTGGGTAAGGTTTCTTTTTTAAGCTGCCAGGAATATTATCCAGATCACAGCTCAGAGAAATTTTCATCTCATGGTCTTTGACCAATCCTAGTTCATTTGAACCATGAGCAAATGCCATAGGATATGATTTAATCAATCTCAAAATATCTTCTTCTTCAATTTTTGAGAGTTGAGGACTGAAAGAGGCCTTTTGGATTTCATTTTCCAATTCACCCACTTCATAGGTGGTTCTTCCACCTTGCAGTTGTTCTTCTCTAGGAGAAATGGCATATACTGAATTTTCAGAACATATTTTGAATTTTCTTTTACCATTCACGCCTATGGTGAAACAACTGTTTGCAGGATCTAGTTTAATGCCAAATTTTGTCAATAAATCATTGCCAATAATAAACCAATCACTACAATTATTATTATCCATTACTACAAATTCACAAACTGCTCTAACATATCCATTATTATATTTAAAGAATACAGCAGTTTTGTATTTGCCAATTGGATTTAATACTGAACCAAAACCCCTCCAGTTCTTCGTCTGAACAGGTTCTAGTTTTTCCTGGTACTTACTATCAAGTTTCATTAATGTATTAAGTGAAACTACACTACCTGCAGCCCCAGTATCAAGAATGGCATTCATTTCTTTTCCACATATAATAATAGGTGCTCTGATAGGTGTTATTTTGTAAGTGTCATGAGATACATCTTTAATTATTTCAGCTTCCTCTATGGAAGTTAAAGATGTGTCTGTATGAGGTATAGCATCATTCAGGAACATTATATCCTGTTCTAATACAAATATCTCATTTTCATCATCACTGTAAGATATGTTACTTTTGCAATCCTCACTAGATTCCACATTCTCATCTTCATGATTACTAGGTTCAGAATTCTGTGAGGTTTCAATAACATTTATTCTCTTCTTACACGTGTGACCCTTAACCCAAGGTTCATTACATTTGTAACAAGTGTTATTTTCTTGTCTCTTAGGGACAAGGGGAGCTGAAGGTTTTTTCTTTTCCACTGGTAACTTACTTGTAGTAGGTTTTACCACGTCAACACTTTGTCTGTAATTACTATACTTGGTTTCATACTTGTGGTTTAATAATATCTCATTGCATATATTAATGAATCCAGAGGTGTCTCTGATAGTTTCAGTTCTAGCTACAATAATGTCTCTAACTGATATAGGCAACTTGTATATTATTTTTTCTTTCCACTCTTCATAATCCATTTTTGGATCCATTGCTTTCATGATTTTTATTAAATTCATTAAGAAGACCATGGGTTTATCTCCAGCATTTGGATTATATCTGGCCCTTTCATACAATCTTTGTTGAGTGATTCTAAATTTTGGGCCACCAAATTGCCTTTCAATTAGTGCCTTCCATTCATTCCAGGAGTAATTAATTCCCTCACTCAATACAGATTCAAGCCATAATAAGGCCACATCTGTAAATAAAGATATTAACTTTGAAGTAATTTCTTCATCAGGTAATTTGTATGAAAATTTTAAGTTATCAATTCTTTGTATGAATTGTTGCCAATCAGATTTTGAATCCCTGTCAAAAGAAGGGTACTGATCTAACTTAGGCCAGTTCTTTTGGCTAGTTTTAGCTTCCCTAACCTGAGGAATATTGAGTAATTCACTCACTTTAGAAAGATGATCATTGATTTCATCTTTTACTGATTTTATATTCTCAGAGCCCATGACACTATGTTCATGTTCCATCATTGGTTTATCATCAGAGTGTTTCATAAAAACTGGTACTCTTCCTACATAAGAGGTATTATCCTTTATTGTTTCTGTATTTTTCAAAATGTTAGCTACTTCAATTTCTACTCTTTGTAACCTATCTTTTATTACAGGTACATGAGCTAAGGTATCATTTACATTTGAAAAAGACAATTTTACATGTCCCTCTATGGTGGCCATAATATTCTGAGAATGTTCTAATTTAATTTCTAAATTTTTAATCTCAGAATTTAATCTTTTGTTTTCATTGATCAATTCATTATTTGAATTCTCAATAACTTTTAACTTATTGGCTGTTGTACTCAATGATTGTGTGATGTTTAATAATACACTTTCTGTATTATTGTTGGACTCTCTAGAGAATTCTTCCAATTTTTCAATTCTTAATAATAATTTACTAATTATTTTTGATTACATTGGATTTTCTTTCAGAAAATATTCAATTTTGTCTGTTTCCAATTCAGAAGATTCATCATCAGGGTCAATTTTTAATTCATTTGATTCCATTTTTATATTAATAGTATTTTCCTGGTGATCAATAAAACTATGTACATTGTCCTCATGTAATGACAAGTCTAACATGTTATTTTCAAATGAATAATTCTTTAAATCCTTATCAATTATATCCAATAACTCTCTATCAATTCCATTACCTATAAGTAATTCATTGTTAGGATTATATAATTGATCCTGAGAAGATGGATGACTTACCACGGTCTTATTCCATTTCCCCTGCCTCTCCTTGGCTTTCCCCTGTAAGGGTGACTGCTGGATCCCTGTTAAGGAGGACTGTTGTAGTTTTGGGCATACCAATCCCACTTCCATTTGCTTACAGTTATCTTTTGGTCCTCTTCTGGGACTGGAGGTGTTGCTGTGGTATTTGGTGCCACTGGTTGTTGATGAGACCTTATATCCACTAGAGCCTGGTTGACTTCTATAAAGCCCTGTGCCGCCCTTTTCTCCAGATTGTTGATCTGGTCTAACATATTGTTTACTCTTATTGTTAGTGTATTCAGTAGGGTTGAGAGGGAGTGAATTTGCTCTTGTAAGGTGTTTTTGGACTTCTTTATTGACATTTGTTTTAAGAGCTTTTCCTTTTCCTCCATGGACATTGGTGGGGTGTTGTTTATTGTTACTGGTGATTCTTGACCCTCCATTTGGATGTCCTGTAACAGGTCTTTCAGCTCTAGTTCTTAAGTTATAAGGTTTTGCCTTATTACTTACAATGTCATTGTTGTCACACATTTTTACGTGGAATGTTAGAGAATTGAAAGTTTAGATTTAAAAAACTTCAAAAAGGAGTTTAATCAGTATTTATTAATACCACTGAAGACAATTTTATTGCTTACTTATTGGTATTAAGTGAATCTTTAAGTGCCAAATGTCAAATATGCTTTTTATGTGGTCACTTGATTTAACTGGTCTACAATATGTAGCCGTGTATTTATATTTAAAAAGAAAATTTGTTAGTAAGATTCTTTCTAAATATTAAATGAATTTTGCAAACCAATAAAAAGGGATTAAGAGTCCTGTAAAAAGAAAACAATTAATCAGTTTAATTGGTTATTATCTGCAAAGATCACAAATTTAATTGGTCTATTGACAGACTCCCACTAAGAACAATTATATGTTAAATTAGTGGTAAAATTGATGATTCAATATCACAATTTTATTATATAACAGGGCTTCTTTTTCTGAAATCACTATATAAGTGACCCCAACCTGTTGTAATTATCAAAATATTTCTATAGGGATATTATTTACGTGTACCTTCTTTGAAAATGTCACTTACTGGATTATAACAGAATTCTTGAGGAAAGGTCCCCAATTGTCAGGCTAAGGTCAAGTACAAGGACGTGAACTAGCTTGAATAGTCAGTTTTCTAGAAGATTTTAATGGTCCTATATGAATACTGTAGTTTTAATCCACTAAGTTGTAAAATATAATCAAATATAAAGGTCTCAGTAATATAATTCTCACTATTCTTATATATGGCTTACAATCTTTATAGTTGGTAGAAAAATAGATTATATAAATTCAGATACTATTCAAAAGTCTTATAAAAGTACTAATTGATATGTATTGTAATTGATTTGGTTATATTGGTTAAATTGTAATGATAAAGAATGAAGAAATACAACCCAAAAACCCCCTCCTTTTATACACACTGAGTTCCCCAGTGATTCCCTTGATATACCACCAAATACACAGTTAATGACGCCTCTAAACAACTAATAGACATGCCCATCAACATTCCCAGTAACCCATGACATAATTAGAAGAGTAACAACCGCCAAAATCCTATAATAATAAGGGAAATCCATAAAAATTAAAGAAAAAGACAAAAAGAGAGTATATGCGTATAAAACAATAATATTAAAGACTAAAGGAGACTTTTTAAGGTTAATAATAGCTTAATAATAAGGGGGATTTACTGTAGAAATAATGGGGCTAATCCTGACATTATACTACGTGAAATTCCCATTCAAAAATAACCAAAATTGACTGAGAAACCACCCAAAAACTCAAAAAAGAGCGTGAGATGTGGGGTAACTACATGCAGTTCTTGGAAGGTGCTTGCACGGGTAAATCCTTGACTAAAATTAGGCGAATTTAAGCGTGGTGATGAAATAAAGTGCCAAGAGTGAGGTTATTAATGAAATTAGTGCATATAAACAAGGTCAATGCACTATTAATTAAGCTAGGACATTAAATAAGCGCCTGTCGCCTATTTTAGTGTGTTTCCCCACAGTGGGCGTAGAATGTGGGGTAATTATAGTGTGAAAAAGCTAACTTTGCTAAAAATGAAGCTATTCACACGGGAAAAAAGCAGGCAGTATGTGGCCAGTACACGGAAGCCATTTCTGGCATAAAAACACCAAATTTGAAAAGTGTTATTTTTATGCATTTAAATAGCCAAATCAATAGTTCTAAATGAGCCCAATTGATCTGTCAAAGCGCAATTTTGATATTCTCAATTTTATAGCGCATATAGTCAACTTTTAAGTGAAATAAAGCGCATTTCTTGTTTTTTGCATAAAACAATGAATATAACAGCTTTAAGTGTACTTAAAAATTATGTAGCCTTATACTTAAGGTTCTTAAGATTACCCTAACATATTCCAACTTAATATTAAGTACATAAGACCTATAAAAGGTGGATATATGCGTGTATATAAGGTGTTATAATGGCATTTTTTTTGTGTATTATCATAATTTTACTTATGTATACTATTTGTGTACTCTTATTTGTTATTCCCATGTTTAGTTCATGTGTTTAACATAACTTATAATTACTTTTTACTCAGTCCTGGAGATATACAGGCTGACAAAAGGTTCCCAACTGTCAAGGTACGCTTTTGGTCTAGAAGATTTGGTATGAAGTTTTACGAGGATTTTAAGGGTTAAAATGGATTCTCAACAAATTGGTATGTATTTCTTAAATCACGGATGATTATTTTACTCAAAGATAAGAGGTAGAGTTAAAATATTTATATAATTTATAGATCAGAGTTACGTTATTGTAAATACTAATGATATAGAATATAATAATAAGTTTTGATTGTTTGTAGTTGTAATAAAATAATGTAGTAAAGGAATGATTCAAAAACAACCAAAAGAGAGGCCTTATATAGGCAAAGGAAGGACAAATCACGGCAATCAAATTCTAAAAACAGTAGTATGAGAGAGAGAGAAAAAGAATATTCCAGAAGGAGTATTTTCAAATAATAAAGTTGTTCTAAAAAGAAGGCGTCAAAAAGATGTATTTACAGAGTATGTCAGAAATACATCAATTTATTTAATATTTACTGTAGAATTCAATTCTAAATAAGAAGTTTGAATTTTTGTATATATTTAATATTATTTGAATATTAAAATCTTATTTTAATTTAAAATTTATTTTATAATATAATTCTTTATTTCTTCCAACCTGTCAAATGAGCATGGTGTTAGAGAAAAAATATAAGGGACAATTTTATATTTAATTTTAATTATTTATTTAATTTTATCATTCTGTAATTAGTTAATTTATTATAAGTAATTTTAATGTAACTAATTAATTAAATAATTAAAATGATAAGGTGTGGCTTCATCTAGTAAATAATTAATTATTTCACTGGGTAAGTCTAGTAGCCTGGCTGACAAATACTGTATCACAAATCTAATATGTATTAAAATATAACTCAATATAACGGTTTCAGTAATTTAATCTCACTAAAGATAAATGGTTTACAAGTTATAGATGGTAGAAAATTAGAGATGATAATTCAAACACTATTCAAAGACTTAATAAGTACTAATGAAATTTATTGTAATTGTAATAGTTATATGGTTTAATTGTAATGATAATGAAAGTAGAAAATAAGACCAAAAAAACCTCTCCTTTTATGCCCAATGATTCTCCAATGTTTTCCCCTGGCTTACCAATCCTATACAAGGCCAATGATGCCCCAATCTTTCTAGTACAAATACCCATCAACCTAAGGAGTAACCAATACCACAAATAGAAGAATATCACATGCCAAAACCCTGTAATAAAAGGGATAATCCATCAAAATAAAAGAATAAGCAAAAAATAGAGTATATGCATGTAATAACTTAAAATAAAAGACTAAAAAAATAAAGAATGGCACTAAATGTAACACATAATTAAGGGGGATAAACAGTAAAAATAAAAGGGCTAATTATTCTAAATACTACATGAAATCCCAATCCAAATATGACCAATATTGACTGAGAAACCATTGAAAACCCAAAATAAGACGTGAAATGTGGGGTAACTGAATGAAGTCTCTTGAAATGCACTTGCGTGGGTTAATCCTTGACTAGATAGGTAATTTTAAACATGGTAATGAATTATAGTCACAAATCTTGAGTTTATCAATTAAATTAGTGCATATAAAGAGGTCAATGCACTAATAATTAAATTAGGACACTAAATAAGCACCTGTTGCTTTTTTTAGCCTGTTTCTCCATATTGGGCATACAATGTGGGGTAATTATAGTGTGAAATTTCTAACTTTTCTAAAAACAACGCTATGCATGTGGGACAAATGCAGGCAGTATGTGGCCAGTACACAGAAGCCATTTCTGGAATAAAAAACATTAAATTTGAAAAGTGTTATTTTATGTATTTGAATAGCCAAATCAATAGTTCTAATTAAGACAAATTGATCTGTCAAGGCAGATTTTCAATATTATTATATTTATAGTGCATATATTCAACTTTTAAGTGTTTTAAAGCACATGTCTTATTTTTTCCATAAAAAATGAAAAAAAAACTTTAAGTCTACTTAAAAATTGTGTAGCCTTATGTTTAAGGCTCTTAAGAATACCCTAACACATTCCAAATTAATATTAATTACATAAGACTTATAAAAGGTGGATATATGCGTGTATATAAGGTGTTATAATGGCATATTTTGTATATTATCATAATTTTACTTAAGTATACTGTTTGTGTACTCTTAATTATTATTCCCATGTATAGTTCATGTTTTTAACATAACTTATGAAAATTTTAGTTAGTCCTGGAAATATCCAGGTTGAAACAACCATCTCCAAAAAACCTCCAACCCCCCTTAAACCCTCCCCCTCAATCTCCCCCTAACTCCCCAGATACTCTTTTGTTAACAAACAATCTTCATTTATTTTTTGTTAACTAATTGAATTGGTAATGATTTGATTAGTTAAAAATGATTAGCAGGGGGTAAGGGGGAAATTTGAGAGGGCTAAGAGAGGGACCAGGGGGTTTTGAAGCAGGTGTAGGGGGCATTGAGGGGGGAAAAGGTGGGAATGAGGTTACCAAGGAGGGGGGAAAGGTGGGATAATGACAAGGCCAAGGAGGGATAAAGAAGGGATGATGGAGGGTAAAAAAAAGAGAAAAGAGGGAGAGAAATAACAAAAAAATGAGTTAAATTAAATTTGAAACCAGCAAAAGAACCACTTACAAAAAATAAAAATATAAATAAAACATAAAAAATGTTAAAAAAATAATAATTAGCAAACAAAAATTTAAAAAATAACTAAAATGACTTACCTGGAGAGATGAGATGAGAAAATAAATGAGACCAAATTGTTTGAGGGATTTTTGAGGAGAAGAGGAAAAGTATATAAGGGATGAATGAGACAAGAATGACTGAAAAATTATGCAATAGCTGAAAATATGTGATTTCATGTTGAGGTGGTGAACAAAAACAAATGAGACAGGGAAAAAGAGGCTTTCACTGAAAATTCAAAATAAAAGTCAATATGGAAAAATAAAATTACAAAATCAAGAGAATAATACACGCAAATTGATTATTTGAAGAGTATGAAGAAAAATTAAAAGGCTTTTATTGAGAAAAGTTGGAGTATTATTGGCATAATGATGGAGCATATCCTAGTGGGAAGTAAGATTAATAGTAGATAAAAATGAAATGAATTTCATAATAATCTAAGAAAAAATCACTAAATCTTTTAATGTGCTAGTTTTATTGTAAGAATTTTTGCCTGTATGCTACTAGTTTGAGAAAAATAAGTGTTGGATATATTGGGAGGTGTTTCAACTTCTTCATCTTCATGCAACTCTAACAATTGATCTTTGAAGTCAGAAAGTAGGTTATGAAGTATAGTGCAACACAGAATCCAGTTGATCACTGCCTCCATTTCTGATTTATTTCTAAGAGGACTTCTTGATTCCATTAAACTGGAAAAACATCCTTTCAAGATTCTAATAGAATATTCAATAAAGACTCTTGACTTTTCCAAATGATTGTTGAACTTGGCATTTTGACTGTCTTCAGATGCTGCTCCCCAAAAAGCAGGAAGTAAATATATGCCATTAATATAAGCAGAATCTTCCAGAAGATACTGATCTTCATCAAAGAATTTTTCAGGTTCTTTTGAAATTTTCATTCTTTGAAAGATGTAGGAGTCATTACATGACCCAGGATATTGAGGAAAGAAAGATATACATTTTTTTTTCAAGTCACATATAAGCTGAAAAGAAATTGAATATCAATAGAGAAGATATAGTTTCTTTTGTTATTATGAAAATAAATTATTGGAATTAAAAATAATCTGCCTCTTTTTACAGTCAAAGTAATTGTTTCCACCTTGAGTAGGTCTCTGACTAAAGGAAATAGTAGTACCATCAACAAAACCAATACATCCTGGAAGCCCTCTGCTTGCATAACCTGAGATTATTTAAGCCACTCTTCTTTAGTTGGCCAGGTGAGAAGTTTAGATTCCAAGGAGTTGATAGCAATGATGCATTGTTTTGTATAAGTGTTAAAAGAGCCATACCCTAAATCAAAGACATTTTCCAAATGTTTCAAGGAAGCTCCATTAACTTTGGAACCCAAAAAACATAGGGTGATGGCCAACTGAATCAAAGGATCACATTGTGGTTTTTGAGAACTATTGTGAAAGACAGGGTGGTCCTAAATAATCTCAAGAAATTTCAGGAAACATTCTTGAAACGTCCTGAACAACTTTTATGGCAACCTAAAGATTAGCATGGCACTATAAATTATTTAAAGAGGGTTTTTGGAGATTTTATAAAGACTGGGAGAAGCCAATTTATTTTATTTAATTTTATTGAGGCAGAAATAATATTAAAAAGTGGAATAAAAGGGTTAATTTTACAAGTCAAGATTTAAAAAATATTTTACAAGCAGAAACTGCAACTATAGGTCTTTAAGTGTATGGAAATTAAATTCAGGAGTCTCAAGAACCTTTTGAAATTATTGGGGAATTTTACTGTTTTTCAAGTATTTTTAATAATTTTATAAAATATTTTTGATTATTTTTGATTTGTTTTATAATTAACTTAATTTGATGATTTTAGATTAGATGAATAGGGCTTCCCTGGCTACAAAAATCAGTTTTAATTAGAGAGGGGAAGAAGCTCTATCATCTGTAATTTTTCAAGATTTCTTATTAAGGATTTAAGGCTCTAATTAAGTCCAGAAGTGTCAGGCTAAGATCAACTAAATGGACCGGAACTAGCTTGAAAAGTCTTTTTCTAGAAGATTCAAATGGTCCTATATGAATACTGTAGTATAAATCCAACAAATAGTAAAATATAATTCAGAATAAAGGTTTCAGTAATATAATTCTCACTATTCTTATATGTGGCTTACAATCTTTTTAGTTGGTAGAAAAATAGATTAAATAATTTCAGATACTATTCAAAAGTCTTATAAAAGTACTAATTGATTTGTATTGTAATTTGTTTGGTTATATTGGATAAATTGAAGTGATAAATAATGAAGAAAACAACACCCAAAACCTCCTCCTTTTATACACACTAAGTTCCTCAATAAATCCCTTGATGTACCATCCAATACAATGTTAATGACGCCTCAAACAAGTAATAGACCTCTCCATCAACACCCCTAGTGACCCATAACATAATTAGACAAGCAACAACCACTAAAATCCTATTAATAATAAGGGAGATCCATCAAAATTAAAGAAAAGACAAAAAGAGAGTATATGCATGAAAAACAATGATATAAAAGACTAAAGGAGACTTTTTTAAGGTTAATTATAGCTTAATAATAAGGGGAATCTACTGTAGAAATGGAGGGGCTAATCCTGACATTATACTACATGAAATTCCCATCCAAAAATAACCAATATTGACTGAGAAACCACCCAAAAACTTAAAAAAGAGTGTGAGATGTGGGGGTAACTACATGCAGTCCTTGGCAGGCGCTTGCACAGGTAAATCCTTGACTAAATTTAGGCGAATTTAAGCGTGGTGATGAAATAAGGTGCCAAGAGTGAGGTTATTAATGAAATTAGTGCATATAAACAAGGTCAATGCACTATTAATTAAGCTAGGACATTAAATAAGCGCCTGTCGCCTATTTTAGTGTGTTTCCCCACAGTGGGCGTAGAATGTGGGGTAATTATAGTGTGAAAAAGCTAACTTTGCTAATAATGAAGCTATTCACACAGGAAAAAAGCAGGCAGTATGTGGCCAGTACACAGAAGCCATTTCTGGCATAAAAAACACCAAATTTGAAAAGTGTTATTTTTATGCATTTAAATAGCCAAATCAATAGTTCTCAATGAGCCCAATTGATCTGTCAAAGCACATTTTTGATATTCTCAATTTTATAGCACATATAGTCAACTTTTAAGTGAAATAAAGCACATTTCTTGTTTTTTGTGTAAAACAATGAATATAACAGCTTTAAGTGTACTTAAAAATTATGTAGCCTTATACTTAAGGTTCTTAAGATTACCCTAACATATTCCAACTTAATATTAAGTTCATAAGACCTATAAAAGGTGGATATATGCGTGTATATAAGGTGTTTTAATGGCATTTTTTGTGTATTTATCATAATTTTACTTATGTATACTATTTGTGTACTCTTATTTATTGTTCCCATGTATAGTTCATGTGTTTAACATAGCTTATAAGCAATTTTTACTCAGTCCTGGATACATACAGGCTGACAAGAAGTCTATATGAGCTTCATGTGACCTCCGGTGATCTCCGTATGGGCTCCGGGATGCTCCGGCTGGAAAAAGTATGGCACATGACATAATATGCATATAAGGCCTGAATATTCAAAATTAGACAAAAAAAGAGAAATCTAAAAAACATCCCTTACATTAAAAATCACTGTAATTTATTCATTAACAACCAGTAATTACATCACATTATTTAATTTGTAATACCCTTAAAAGTATAATCTTTTTAAATAGCATATTATAAATTTTACTCAACAACTCATAAAAATGTACTTATAGGGTATCATAATAAAGGTCTCAAAGTCAGGAAATTCATTTTAACAATGTTTTACAATAAAAAAAGCTTCTTAAAAATATAAAATTCAATCATTTAAATAACTTTTCTTAGTACAACTTCACTGTTGTATTTCTTTCCCACATCATTATGAACACTCATTCAACATCTCAAAACTGTTAATAAAAATAGCTACTTGGTCTTTTCTTTATTTATTGTACGTTTTAGCTTAGTTAATTGTGAACCCATATTCTACTTAAAAGGACAGGGTATTTTTTAGTTTATCCAACTCCCTTGGATTCTGCTTAAAGCAAGGAAACTGTAAGAGCCTTTCTACATTGGTGGATTCCAAAATTGGGTTTAAATTATCCAGATTTTAATCAAAATTACTTGGTATCTGGACACGCTTAGCCTGCAAGAAGCTTAATTAACAAACACTTATACTTTTTTAATGGTTTAAACTTATGTTTTTAGGATGTCTTCTGCTATTGGATCTGGTCTTTTGACTGCTGGTGTACCTATTGGGGCATCAGTAAGGATTTTATCTTGGGATGGTCCCAAGCTTTCTGATGGTGATTCAGATGGATTTTTAAATAGGTATGAGACTGCTTATGGATTGGATGGAGCTTTACTGTCAGCAAGGCTGTACAAAGAGTCCAGTAAAAATTAAAACATATTATTGAACTTCAAAATGGGAATTTTTTTATTTTTTTTATGTATTTAAATTAATATTATATTGAGAAATCAATTTATATAACTAAATTAAAATAATATGAGTTATATAAATTTCATTACTATATAAATTGTAAATACAATTAAATAAATAAATAATACAGTATATTCTATAAAATATGAGCTCTTTTAATGTGTCTAATAATTATAAATTATTAATTAATTTATTGTATTATAATTACATATAAAAATTTAAAATATAAACTAATTAATTAATTGTATATAATTATATTTTACATACCTTATAAATCATAATTATTAGGTGCTTTTTTGACCTTTAAATGTGTCAGAGAACTCTTGAATAAGTTAAAACATCTACTTAAATAAAACAATATTAAATTTCTACTTTAAATTAGCTATTTCATTAAGATAACTAATTTTTTTAATTTAAATTATTAGAATATTAAAATAGTTGAAACAACTTTTATTTTTGTTTTATATTAACTAAATTAATCATATTTCTAAAGTAGAATAATTTTTAATGTTTCATGTAACTTGTTTACCATTTTCATCATATTATATTACTTATTTTATCTCAAAATAGTTTAATATCATGTTTCAATTTATCTTAATGTTTCAATTTGGATTAATGAGCTTTTTGGGATTACATTGGTGGAAAATTGGGCCCTTAATAGTATATTTTATGTGTTCTATTTTTTTCCTGATCTTATTGTTACAGTTACTTTGTTAAATTTTTTGACTCATTTTTTCTCATGTATCTGTTTTTTGTGACACTTCAGGAATCCCTTTCCTATATAAAGTATTGGTTAGTCCCCTGAAGTATCATCACTTACAATACTTTAATTATCGAACATTTTATTATTCTTAAGAGAAATAAATAATCCATTGTTTTTTACTTATATTACTTAATTTTCTTGACTAGCCTATTAAGAATTATAATTACTAAATATATAACAGGTTGCATTAAGAGAGTCCTTTTAGTAACGAAAATTGCATTGTTATAAGCAAAACAGAGACACTTACCAAAATCTTTAAATACTATATAAATCCTGTTTATATAATCCTTTAAAACCAGTACTTGTCGTTGTAGACAATCCTATGGTACTAGCTATAGGCCTTTACCAAGGGAGTTGGAGTAAAACTGGAGAGAAAAACCCCTGTCTCTTTGAGGATATACCAGGTTAGATTTATTTGCCACAGAAAATTAGAGACTGTTACTATACCCCTTCCAACACACTTCTTGACTGCTTAACGAGTCAAGACATTAGCCAATAGCAGACCACTGAGAACCAAAGAACCAGAAACCAGAAATGCAGAAAGATCCACACCAGAAAACCAAAACACTGTACACTTGTTGCACAGAAAACAGCAATAATACTTGATGCAGGTTGCAAATCTACACCAGAGAAACCAGTTGCCAAAGCTGAGTTAAGTGAAGAGCTAACTTGCAACAAACACAGCAAATTGTGTCAAAAAAAAACAGTGATATAACTATCAGATGGTTGTATGATATTTAAAGTTCCCCAAACTCTCCTCTTTTTCTGCTGTATATACACAAACAGACCACCCCTCCAAACATCTATGCACAGCAACTAATTTTGGCGCTTTTGACAGCCAAATTGAATGAAAAACCTCTAGAAACACTCCATAGCCTTCTATAAGCAAGGCAGGTGGACCTCCCTGAAGCCAGATAACCACCAAAAACATCTAACAAAGCCCAAAATACTTAGAAAACTCCACCACAACTACTAAAACCCTTAAAACCCAAAATTAAGCTATTACAACATTGTGACATAAAATATAGAGCCAAATTAGCCCTACTTAATGATACTAAGCACTTAACCCTAAGACTTAAGGTTAGACTGTAAAATGCAAAAAACAAAATTAAACAGCTATCTTTTAGAAATGAAAAATGAGGAAATGACCCCTTTAAACTTAGAATGTGAAACATGTCAACTGGACATAAAATATAGAGAAAAACAGAGGCTATATAATGGTAGTACCCACATACCAATAGTCCAAATATTTACTGAATAAAACCAGAAAAAAACCCAATTATTCAACCAATGTTAATTAAGGCATACCCAAACAGTGCCAAAAAGCCCAACAAAGGCCTCTGCCAATTTTGGAAGACCACATTTTCTTCCTTTTATATTTCTCCTCCTTCATCTACTCCTTCTTCTTCTTCTTCATCATGATCATCATCATCTTCCTCCTCTTCTATCTTCTTTTCCTAACTCTTCAAGACAACTGGCCAACATTCATCTTTGGATATGGTGAAGCATATTAGGTTTTTTATGGGTGACAGAGATGTGGAAGAAGTGGTTATCAAGATGGATGGCTAAAAAGATAAAAATTGGGAGAAGCTGAAGATGGAAATGGAAAAAAGGTGACCAAAGCTTAATTCATTAGAGAATCTGAAGGATATAGCTAGGAAATGGGAACCAAAAGGTGGTGTAACATCTCTGGGTCAGTATCATTAGTTTATGGTTGAATTCCAGGTGGCTTTGGATTATTTGTTGGAGTAAAAGTTCTTTTATCATGAAGATGAATAAAAGCATATTTTTTAGGATGCTATGGGGGAAAAGATTAAAAAAGATGTTTTGATGGTGCTTGTTAACACCAATTTGTTGAAGAATCTCCCAGATGGAGAAACTAAGATTCCTGTTATGGAGGTGGTGAAGAAGGTTATTTTGAAGCATCTGGATACTTATAATTCTTTTTATTTGGAATCTGGAGAAGACACTTTGGTCACTCAAGAGGTAGGAGAGGATGGTGTAGAAGATTTAGTTACTGTTAAAATTTTGGATTCAGCTATTCCTGAAGATTTTGGCCAGCCTGAAGATATTATTTTTGATACCAATTCTGTTGGGAAAGAAGAGGTTTCTGAAGATGAAGATATTTATGTCAATAAAGAAGAACTTTTTGGATTTTGGGGAAGATTTTGTGTTGGATGATTTGCAGTTGGATTCAGGGGATTATTTGCCTCAGGAATTGTCTTCAGAAGCCGAGACTGTATGCAATGAAGATGTGGATATGGTTTATGGATTAGGTATATGTATGGAGGATTTGGTTCATTCTCAGGAAGAGACTTTAAAAGTGTATTTTGTTGTTCCTGCACTAATGAAGGATTCAGAGGTGTTTATTTATGGGGTAAATGACTGGGATTCACCTAAAATTTGGAAAAAGGTGTGTGTCTCTTTTTGTCCTTTGTTAGGGCAAGTTCTGGAGGTTGGATTATGTGGATTCAGGAATTGGCAGAGGAGCCCTTGGGCACATTTATGGACTTCTACCAAGGGATATAAAGAATTTAATACCTCTAAAATGATAATAAAATACCTTTAAATTTTTTTAAACTTTAATTTGATTAATTTTGGATTCTCTTATTTCCTTCTAGAATTTTATGGAGACCCCCATTTTTCGGGGTAGTTGGGGTTGATTGCTCTAATGTTAAAATTTCTCCCCAAGAAGAGATCCTGAATTTCAATAGGTCAGATCACTTGGAGATAGTTCAAGTGGAATCTCAATTATTTTCTGTTGATATTTCTTTGGAATCTCATTATGTGTTAAATTTTTCTTTATGTTTATCATCTTTGTCAAATTTTTCTATTAGTTTTAAAAAGGGTATAAAAAGAAGAACAGGATATATTGTGTTGGATAAAATTTGGAATGAAAATTGAAAAAAAAGAAGTAGGGATAGTAGTGGCAGATTATTTTATTGCCTCCAGCAAGAGGATAAACTACAATTAAATCATCAAAATCAACAAAAAAATCTTAGTATAATCAATTCACTAAAAAATAATATTTTTAATGATTATATTTCTGTCTTCCAGAAAGAGTTTAAACTGACAACTTTATTCATTGGGAATTTGATGGTGAAAAATGGTGGAAATGGTGTTGTAAAATTAGATGATAAATTAGACAAAGGAATGGGTGGTAAAAATTTAATAAATAAAAAAAATTATTATGTTTCATCTTATTTTGATTCTGATTCTGATGATAAAGAAATTTTTCAGCCTAGGTATCCACAGGACTGAGTAATTCTTATGTTGAAAATAAGATAACCCTAATTACATTAAGCTTATAACTTAAAAGTAAGGTTATAATACTTATATATATAATTATTACACTATTATATAGATTATAGTAGTTTAAATAGCTTATCCATAGCCTAACAATACTTATTAAGGTGTTAATGGAGTCATAATATACTTATCTTAAGTGATATTAAGTAATTATAGACATACATAAGCTTATATGTATACATAAACCTCATATTCAGTGAAATATGTAGTTATATTATGGATATTTAGGTCTTTAAGTGGGTTTTAACCTCTTAATAGCCTATAAACTTTTTTTTTCTGCTTATTTTAGGTCATATGGACATATTCAGTGGACTCATAACACCTACACAAGCATATACACCTTTTTCAGCCGCATATATCCAGTTTGGACCACTTAATCTGCTTCCTTTAATAAATTTTTACAGATTTATGGGTTGGGATATCATTACTGGGTTAATATGGATGCTTGGGGATATTATTAGGGGCTTGGAAAGTTAATTTGGTTCTTTATATGCTTTGGGTTTCATTATACACTCTTTGGATGAGTTATTTTACCTGCTTCTTTATGGTATCTGCTTTTATCTATTTATTCTATTTATGGTATGGGTCTATGGTATAATTAATTGTGATGGAGGGTCCTTACTTGAGGTCTGGGTGTTGAAACTGCTTGAAGTGGAAGCCATGGGGAGGTGATGGGCCCTCACAGTGCTGTAATTTGCAGGGATAGCAGTGACATCATCTGGGTTGAAGGTCTGTGCACTCCAGTGGATTTTGGTATAAGTAAGGGAGGATTTTACAGGTTATTGGACATTCATTTAATTAATAAATCACTTACTTAAACAAAAATAAACACAATAATACAATTATTATTATATATAAAAATATATTATAAAGCATTTATAAATTGATATTATCTTTATATAAGCTATAACTATATCTTATTTATATATTTTCCACCACCAGCACACATAAAAATCCAAGTATTGTGAGTTTATATTGGGAAAAACTATTTTATTAGTCTTCTCCTGAGGTTTAATCACTAAATCATTTGACAATAAGTAGTAGGACCATTAATATTTACTATTAAATCATACTTAGATACTAGCACACACTGTCAAAATTTCTGTTGACAATTCATTCTATGGTGGATCAAGAAGAGATCAAATTCCTCAAGTCAAAGTGGATGTAGATGAAGCAAAATATAAGAAGGCAGCTAATAAGGACAGAAAAATTAACAAACCACTACCTGCTGAATTAAATCTGCCTTTGAAGAGGCAGGAATTATCAAGAGATCCTTATGACTGTCCTTTAGTCAAGAATCTGCCTAAATTTTCTGAAACCTCTAGAATCACTTTTGAGAGATTGGGTGTTGTGAACTTTGGACCTGAAGAATGGTTGTCAGAGAAGAGAAGAATTTGTTGTTGGATGTGATGGTAAAGAGGGTAAAGGCCATTGCTTTTGTTGAAGAGGAGAGAGGTGTGCTAAAGCATTCTTATGGGGAGCCTTAGAAGATTCCTGTTGCCTGTCATGAAAAATGGCAACAAAAACCAGTTACTATTCCTGTGGATTTAAAAGAGAATTGTATAGAAGTCATTAGACAACAAATTTGAATTGGATTATATGAAAAGTCTTCATAAAGTTATTCAAGTCCAGTTTTATGTATCAATAAACCTAATTTCAAGCTCAAGGTAGTTCATAATCTTAGGGAATTAAATAGGTTTACAATAAAAGGTTCTGGAATACCACCTAGTGCAGAGGAGTTTGTAGAGGAATTTTCTGGAAGACTGTTTTATGGTTTGGGAGATATAATGGGGGGTATATGATGAGAGGGAATTAAATCCTGATTCAAGACCTCTCACTACTTTCAATACTCCACTTGAAAAATTACAGTTAACAAGATTACCTCAAGGTGCAAACAATTTGGTTGCCGTTTATCAAGATCATATGGCTTGGAATCTTCAAGATGAAATTTCACAGTATGCTGGTATATTTATTGATGATGGTGAAATTGAAGTTCCTTCAACAGATTACAATAATGAAGTGTTTAAGGAGAATCCAGGGATATGAAAATTTATCTGGGAATATGCTGTTTTTTTAGAGAGGATTTTTATTAGGATTGAAGAAACTGGATTAACTATTTCTGGATCAAAGTTTTCTTTTTGTGTTCCAGCTTTATAAATTCTAGGTCATGTGGTATGTAGAGAGGGTAAGACTATGTCAAAGAAGAAAGCAAATAAAATTCAGTCCTGGCCAAGACCCAAGAATTTGACTGAAGTCAAAGGGTTTTGAGGCATATGTGTTTATGTTAGAATGTTTATCAAGGACTTTTCTTCATTGGCTGCTCCATTGAAAAGGTTGACTAGGAAGGATGCTGATTGGGAGTGGGATGAAGAGTGTGAAGATGCATTTGTCAGGATGAAGAGGATTGTTGGAGAGAATATTGTCCTGAATAAGTTAAATTATGGAAAAGATGCAGGCAGGATTTATTTAGCAGTTGAATCTAGTAAGATGGCTTCTGGGGCTGTTTTGTCCCAAATGGATAAAGCTGTTTATATTAGACCATTTGGGTATAAATCTGTAGTCTTCACTGATGTGGAATCAAGAGATTCTCAACCAAAATTGGAACTATGTGGAGTGGAAAAAATTTTAAAGAAGCTTCATAAATGTTTTATGGGGACAACACCTCAAATTAAAAGTGGACACAAAATCTTTAATTTAAATGATCAGTTCCCCTAGTTTACCAAATGCACCCATGACCAGATGGGTAGCTTTTATAAAACATTTTTCCTTCAATTTAGTTCATAATCCTGGAAAGATGTTCACTATGGCAGATAGATTATCAAGAAGACCACCTACTGAAGAGTATTCTGACTTCAAAAAATTTGACAAAGATATACCTTTAATCAAGGCTAGCACAAAAGGTGCTGAAGACTTTCCTTACCTCCCCCATGAGGTTAAACTGGCTGGCTTAATAGGTGTAGATAATGAAGACCTCCTCCATGAGGATAGACTGGATAATTGTAAAAATTTGATAAATGATGTTCATTGGGACTTTGATGTTGGTGTATATTAATTTGGTAAAAAAGAGGTTGGAGATGTTTTGGTATATAATGATGAGGATGTTGAAGCTGTGTGGGATAGTAGAAAATTGGTGAATAATGTATATGTTTGATTTTTTAAAAATTTGGTTAAAAGGAGGCTGGAAAAAGATGAGGGTGGTGATTCTGAAAAGGGTGAAAAAGTGAAGGAGGAAAATTTGGTTATAAAAAGGTTGGAAGGCTAAAAAGTGGAAAATTCAAAAATATTTTATGATAAAAGGCAAAGTCAAGGTTTAAAGCTATTGGCTCATTTATGTGCAAGTGATTTTGGTGATATGGAAGTGCCCATAGATGTGATATTACTTGAATTTAAAGATGAAGTCAGGGGTCAGACAGGGTTTTATTTTAATATGGTTAAATAATTATTAACCTTAGAAAGGCTGGATAATTGTGATAATGATGAATGGGTGGCTTTCAAAAGGAAGTAACAAGAATTTTATCTATCTGGTAGAAGATTGATGAGGAGGAGGTATCCAAATCCTCAAGTGGTTATTTTTTAGAGAAAAGGGAAAGAGTTGGTTATGAAATCACCGCATGAAGATCTTGGGCATAGAGGAGTTGGTGAGACTTATAGACTAATTTATGAAAGATTTTGGTGTCCTAGCATGAAGTTGACTTTTAAACAATGTGTTCAGTCATGGGATGAATGTCAAAGAATAAGTCATTTAAGGTCAAAGGAACCTGGACATGCAAGTGGTGAAAACACTCTCTTTGGTAGGGTTATTTTGGATGCTGTTTATATTAAGGAGGGAAGATATAAATGTTTAATTGTAGCCTAAGATTTTTTATTTGGCTGGTTAGAGGCAGAAATTCTTATTAATTTGAATACCAAGAATGTGTCAGATATTTTATTGAAAAATTGGGTATATAGATATGGAGTGATAAAGTTGTTAACATCTGATGGAGGTCCTGAATTTGGAACAGAGCTTAGGGAGGCTGTATCAAAGGTTGGATCAAAGGTTAGGGTAGCAACCCCATATTATCCTGAAGCTGAAGGAATGGTAGAAAGAGGGAATCAAGTTATTAAGGATGCTATAGTTAAGATTTGTGGAAAAAGTGCTGAAAAGTGGAGGCACTATTTACCATTGGTTTTATTTACTGACAGAATTACTGCCAAAAGGACAACTGGATATTCACCATAAGAACTAGTTTTTGGCCAGAAAGAAGTTTTACCAGTTGATCTAGAGGCTGAATCATATCTTGGAGTAGATTGGGATACAGTCAAAACTACTGAATAATTAATATGTGCAAGAAAGGTTCAGTTAGAAAAGAAAGAATAAACTTTAGAAAAGGCATATTCAAAAAATGATGAAAATTTATAATTGGTCAGTAAATATTGGGATAATTGGTTGTCTCATAGATTAAGGAAACCTTTGAAAACTGGAGATATGGTTTTGGTGTGTAATAGGAGTTTGGAGAGTTAGTGGGGAAAACTATTTGTTGATAGGTGGAATGGACCATACGTAGTAAAGAAACAAGTTTCTGGAAGTTCATATGTTTTGAAGAAGTTGGATGGCATGGAGTTAAAAAAGAGGGAAGCTGCTGACCAAGTTAAGCAGTTTTATCCTTGGGGCACCAGAAGTTCTGAATTTTAACTGCAAAATGACAATACACTACCTACTAAAGTTTTACAAGATTTACTCAACAATGATAATAAAATAAAAACTATAATTTAAAATACAATCATATAATTTGAATGTTTAAAATTTAGGGTGAAGAATTGTGTTGGAAAGTAATTATTTTTTAGTAGAAGTGCTCACAGGGGAACCTTCTGAGTTAAATATTGGCAAGTTTGGGGGTAATTGATGGGCTGGCTTCTCTATACACAATTACCCCAAAATGTTTGTTACCATAGTTTCCCTGTTTCTAGTTGAATCCTGGCTTTGTTTTTTGTCATATAGGTAGTCATCTAAGACTAAAAACTGGATTACTACAATACCATTATGAATATGCTTGTTCCAACCCAGATTCAAGATTTATTTTTTATTTTTTATGTTTTATTTTATTTTTTGAATTGTTATTTTTGATTTTTATTTTAATTTCATTTTAAATTTAATAAAATTAATTTGTATAGGGATAATGATCACTGTTGGTCTTCAATCATTTTTACAAATTAGAGGGAGCCCACCCAGTAATCATTTCTCAATTACTATTTATTAAGTTTTTAAAATTATTTTAAATAATTTTAAATTTATTTAAAAGTGTAGACCACAATCAAGATGCACTTGGATGTGGGTATTATTTCAGGGGAATGGCTCATCAAATGGCTGGGGGGCATCTTTATAAATTTCAATATTAATTTTCAAATTTTACAACATTTTTATATTATTATAATTTTTTTGAATTTTAATTTTTAGGATACTTTAATTTCAGGTTTCAAATTTTAAATTTTTCATAAAAATAAAAAATAAAAAAAATAATAAATAACAATAAAAGTAGTAGTGTCAATTTTTTATGATTTTATATATGGTTTTTTTTACTTTCTTTTAAAACATCTAACAGGAGCCTGAAGAATAAAGGAAGTTGTTCTCTTGAAGAAGAAGACACAGTAAAAGTTTCTGGAGAAGATCTAGTAAATCTTTCAATCTCTTCAAATTGTCACAATGTTTATGGTACAACCAAGTGGCCAATTTAAAGTGACATTTTAAAACTTTCTCTCTGGCAAATACTTCTGCATAATCTTTTGGAGTATATTCCTTATAGTGGGACAAGTTAAAATTGAAGATGTAATAAAGTTGTTGGGTGACCTCATTACATTTTACCATAGCAGAAGTGGGTTCTGGATCTGGAATAAAATAAGCAGATGGAGAATTGTGAGAACCAAAAGAATCTAGATCAGGTAATCAACAAAAAGTCAAAAAAAATTAAAGAAGAATGAAAATTATAATTACTTACTAAATTCAACTGTGTCTATATAAAGATTTAAAGGCAGAAAAGTAAGAAATTTTTCTTCAAGTAGAGAAGAGTAGAGATTTTTGATGTTGTGATAGGAAGGTGGTTTTTGGAATGTTAGGAAACCTCTTGGAGGAGTTGGAATGGGTGATCCTTTAATTGTTGGAATATTTCTTTACTTATGGCTTATGGTAGGAGGAATAGGAGATATATGTTTTTTAAATAATAAAAGGAAGATGGACAATGAGGGATGCTGAATTCAGAATGAAGAGTTATTGGATCTATAAAAGGAAAAGGAGAGATAGTAGTAGAACTAGGAGAAACATCCTGAACTAGGTTAGAAGAAGGTGGAATTAGTATAGCCATGGGGGGAGTTGAAGTTCTAGGGATGGTAGAAGAGAGTCTTGAATGAAGTGATGGAGCAGCAGGAGGAGCAGTTTATGGAGTTGCACCCAAAGAATCAGAGTAAGAAGGGATATTCAAAAAGGCTGAAGTTATGAATGGAGTAGGCACTTTGGAGGTGGATGATTTTGATGAAGGAGTAGATGGTTTGCAGTGGGAGAAAAAACTGTTAGCAGGAAGAGGTAGAGAGCCATATTTAAGGCCAGAGAGTTATCTATTTTTCTCATAGCAGTTAGAGAAGGCCCTATTACAGGTGTCTCTCTTCAGGTTATAAGTATAGATGCACTCTTGGTGGATAAAAGAACAGTAGTCACAACACTGGTCCTTAGCTGAAGTAAAGTTGGAAGGATTCATCTTGAAAAGTTGAAAAATTAGGATGGAAAGGATAACCTGGATAAGAGAACAGGGAATGGACAAAAGGATGGTTTCAAAAATTGGGCTCAAGGAAAGTAGCAGGAGTTGGATTATTAGCTGGTCTCATTGGTAGACTATTTAGGTGGAATCTTGGAGGACTTTATGGCAAGAATGAAATCATAGTATTTGGCTCAGTGGGAAGCCCAGTGGGAATAGAATCAAGTATTCGGCTCAGTGAGAATGGAATCAAAGTATTTGGCTTAGTGAGAATGGAATCAAAGTATTTGGCTTAATGGGAATGAAATCAAAGTCTTTTGCTCATTTGAGAGGCCTTCTCTCTCATTCTGAGAAAAAGTAGAGACTGGTAGAGGGGAGTATGAAGGGATTCAAACCTTTCTCTCAGTATTGGAATCATCACAAGGCAAATATGGTCATATCAAGTTTATTTTATTGAAATCATACAGAAAGTGTCAGCCTAGGTATTGCTAAGACTGAGTAATTCTTATGTTTAAAATCAGATAAACTTAATTTTATTAAGCTTATAAGTTAAAATTAAGGTTAAAATGCTTATACATATATTTATTACACTATTATATGACTTATAGTAGTTTTAATAGCTTATCCGTAGCCTTATATTACTTATTAAGGTGGTAATGGAGTCATAATATACTTACCTTAAATGATATTAAGTAATTATAGACATACAGAAGCTTATATCACCACACAATATGGGGGGAGGACTTGCTAGCTAGTTGGCAACCTTGGACCCAAACTCACCACAGATTGAACACACATTGAGCTATTGATAAAAGAACCATACAATATGGGATGAACACCACTCAGCAGAACAGTTTTAGGTGGGTTTTCAAGTAGAGTTCAGTATGGTCTCAGTATGATTTCAATCTGAGTTTCATCTTATTTTAGGTTGAGGACCTTCTAGTAAGTCCACCCCCTATATTGCATAGTTTATGTATACATAAACCTCATATTCAGTGCAATATGTATCTATATTATGTATATATACATCTATAAGTGGGGTTAAACCTCTAAATAGCCTATAAACTTTATTTTTCTGAATATTTGAGGTCATATGGATGTATTCAGTGGACTCACAATGCCTACATAAGCATATACACATTATTCAGGCGCATATATCTAGTTTGGACAACTTAATCTGCTTTCTTTGATGAAGTTTCATGGATTTATGGGTTGGGATATCATTACTGGGTTAATATGAATACCTGGGGATGTTATTGGGGGTTAAAAAGTTGATTTGGTTCCTTTATATGCCTTGGGTTTCATTCTATACTCTTTGGATTAGTTTTTTTACCTGTTTCTTTATGGTATCTTCTTTTATCTGTTTTCTCTATTTATGGTATGGGTTTATGATATCATTAATTGTGATGGAGGGTCCTTTCTGGAGGTCTGGGTGTTAAAACTTCTTGAAGTGTATCCAAGGGGAGGTGATGATTCCTCACAGTGCTTTTATAGCCAGGGATAGCAGTGTTGTTATCTCGATTGAAGGTCTGTGCACTCTAGTGGATATTGGTATAAATAAGGGAGGTATTGGCGGGTTATTGAACATCAATTACTTAATAAAATTCAAACAAACATTATAAAATAATTATTATCATTTAAAAATATATTTTAAAGCATTTACAAATTGATATTATCTTTGTATTAGCTATAGCTATATTTTATTAACTTATTTTCCACCACTAGCACACACTAAAATCCAATTATTGTAAGTTTATATTGAGAATAACTATTTTATTAGTCTTCCCATGAGGTTTAATCACTAAATAATTAAAAAATAAGTGGTTGGACCATAAATATTTACTAATATATCATAATTAAGTCCTAGAATACACTGAAAGGAAAAGTTTTAAAGGATAAACCAAACAATGTAAGAGTAGTAATCTCATTTAGTTTTCTTTTTCTCTCTTTCCATATGTGTTAAATTTATTTTGTTTTTTCATTCCTGCTATATTAAATATGCCTGAAACTTTATCACCTCCTGAAGTAGTACATTTTCATGCATTAATAACTTGATGCTCTCTTACTTTAGAATATATGATTTTGCGCTTTAGTTGTGCTTACCTCAATTTAAGTATCCCTGCATCTATCATCATGTAATCCCACTTCTATTTTACCCCTGTAAATGGTTGGACACACTGGGTTTAAAAGTGTTGCTTTCCTTTGCTTTTTCTCTCAAGCAAGTACATCCTATTTAAAGGTGTGTATTTTCTTTCATCTTTAATATGTTAAAATATACTAAATTTTTGTCACTCTTATCATGATCATTAGGTATAACAGGCTCATTTAATTGAATAAGTTGCACATTACTGATTTGTTCATTGGCTTTATACCAAAGGTCTTTGTCCTTGATGTATTTACTTTTATACATTTTTTGAAATTAACTCAAGCAAGTACTTCCTATCTACAGGTATAACTAAATCACTTAATTGAATAAGTTTCACATTACTGATTTGTTCATTGGCTTAGTACCAAAGGTATAACTGGCTCATTTAATTGAATGATTTGCAAATTACTGATTTGTTCATTGGCTTTATACCAAAGGTCTTTTTCCTTGATGTATTTACTTTTATATATTTTTTGAAATTTACTCAAGTGAGTCCTTCCTATTTACAGGTATAACTGGCTCATTTAATTGAATAATTTGCACATTACTGATTTGTTCATTGGCTTAATACCAAACACCACGGGAAATCTAGGGGTGAATTGCTAGCAATCCCCTCTCTTGAAATTTAGAGTGTCCCTTAAATATGCCAGGTTTATGAATACTTTATAAACATAAGTAAATTAGAGTTAGATTTACATTTATTCTCAGATTGATTATAGACAGAATATCAACTGATTGCAAATTATGCACAAGTTTATCCTCCAGAACTTGATTTTGGTCCTCTGATGAGAACAAATTGAGCACAAATTGTTCTAACCTAAGCTTATGCATATATAATAATTCAGGATACTTGCTCTATTAAATTTGATAATAAAATAAAATATTGATGAATTTATATAAAAAAAAATTATTATGTAAGATATTAAATTATAAATTTAGGCATCATAGGAGGGCACATAATAGAACTTAATTATACTATATGACACCTTAATACTGTATCACACAGTTTGAAACATTTAAAACAAAATGAGTCATGATGGGCAATGAAATTGCTTGGACAGACACTTTCAAAATTAATACTGACCATAATACACAAGTATGAAACCTTAGCATCTATCCAATAAAAGATTTCCCTTCTGATAAATGGATTTTTCTCAGTTATTACCTGCTAAAAAGTGTCCTTCTGAGGTTTATCTGACCTT
This sequence comes from Hemileia vastatrix, assembly GCA_030280995.1. Taxonomy (NCBI): domain Eukaryota; kingdom Fungi; phylum Basidiomycota; class Pucciniomycetes; order Pucciniales; family Zaghouaniaceae; genus Hemileia; species Hemileia vastatrix. The sequence continues at coordinate 8,443,904 of JASXTE010000007.1, forward strand.
CAGGGGGGTAATTTGGCCACATCACACTACTTCTATTTCCATGATTGACCAAAACAACATCCTCATTCCCATCTAAAGAGTTGATCTCATCTGACTGTGGCTGATTAAAGGGGTCCACCACAAGATTAGCCAAAATTTTGGTGAACACTTTTTTTGATAGATAGTGACTAACTGGTGCTTTCCGAAATTGTCCACCACAAGTTAGGATAAACTTCAGGAGGATAAATTTATTATGAATACCAAATTAACTGAAGAATACTTTTGCCCTAGCTACTCTGCATCATAAAAGTGTCCAACTGAGGTTTAGCCATAATTCAGGTAGAAACTTTTGGAAAGGCACAGTCTGATGGGTTTTATATCTATATATGGCAATAAGTATCAGTTTTTTATCAACATGGAACTAGAATTAATTTAATATGGCCAAAGTGTCCACCTGAAGTTTGTCCAAAATACAGGTGGACATTTTTACAAGGATTACTTGATGAAATGAAGAAGACTTGCAATTACTTTCCATCATAAAATTTTCAAACTTAAGTTTATCAAAAATTGTGGTGACACTTTTTCCAGATCCAGTCATATGGGATCAACTCTCTATATGGCAATGAGAATCAATTTTTAGTCAATCATGGCATTAGAAGTAATTTTATATGGAAAAAATTTCCACCTTACTTTTGGCCAAAAATAAGTTGGAAATGTTTATGAGGAATACTAGATTAACTAAAGAAGACTTGCACCCTACTACTGTCCATCATAAAAGTGTCCACCAGAAGAATTCTCAAACTTGTGGTTGACACCTTTGGCCTTGTCCAGCCATATGGGATCAATTCTGCATATGGAAATGAGGATTTAATTTGGTCAATCATGGTACTAGAAGTAATTTGATATAGATAAAGTGTCCAACTAAATATTGGAAAAAAATCAGTTGAAAACTTCATTTAGTTTTTCAAAAAATCAAATTAAGTAAAATTTTATTCCTGATGATGCCCATTTTATCCAACACCTCTTCTGAGCCTTGAAAGTAGGCATTTAGCTTGAATTTTGAATTTCATATAAAATCCCTATTATTCAACCTATTTCTTTTTAACCCTTTTTTTCTTTTAGATATCAATTAATTTTATGTAAAACAAATAATTTTCATAATTTTTTACCTGTATTTAATAGAATTATTAAAGATTTAACATCACCCTGTAAGCATTTGGCACATGTTTTTTTGCTATACTAATAAAAATAATAATATACTGGTAACAAAAAATTGATCAAATGATAAAATATTAATGAAAAAGAAAGATCAAATACCAGTGGATATGTTTTAAAAAAATACCAGTTGCACAGAAGAAGAGCTGCACCCTAGATACTCACCATCAAAAAAGTGTACAGCACAAGTTCGGCCAAACTTGTGCTGGACACTTTTGGTCAGTTGCAGTCATATGAGATCAATTCTTGCTATGGCAATGAAAAATTTTTTTGGATAAAAAACTTCACTAGAAGTAGTTTTACATAGCCAAATTTTCTACCTAGATTTCATCCAAACCACAGGTGCACAATTTTTTATCTTTGAAAAAAAGTCAATTCAGTACAATTTATCCCTGATGGCTCTCATTCGCTTCAACACCTCTACTGGCCTTTGATAGTAGGAATATTACTTGGATTTCTTTTTTCATATTTGATCCCTTTAACTTAATTTTTTATTCCTAATACTGCTTTTGGATATCAATTAAAAATTTTTAAAATAAACTATTTACATATTTTTATACATTTATTTAATAATATTATAAATGGCATAACATCACCTGGTATGCATTTGGCACATGAGTTTTTTCTATACTTATAAAATTAATAATATAATGGCGACCAAAAATTAATCAAATGATATTAATGAGTGAGGAACAAATAGAAAATACCAGTAGACATGTTTGTAAGAAATACTAGATGAACTGAAGAAAAATTCTACCCCAGCTACTCTCCATTATAAAAGTGTGCAGCACAAGTTCGGCCGAGCTTGTGCTGGACACTTATGGTCAGGTTCAGTCAGATGGGAGAAATTCTCTCTATGGAAATGAAAATAAATTTTTGATATAAAATTACACTAGAAGTAGTTTGATATGGCAAAATTTTCATGCTGAAGTTTTGGTAAAGCTCAAGTGGTTTTTTTTTATTTTTACAAAAAAGAAAATTTAGTGCAAGTTTAGCCCTGATTGTTCTAATTTAATTCAACATCTCTTTTTTCTGTTTATTGCAGGAATTTAACTTGGATTTTAATTTTCATCTTTGATTTTTTTTATTTTACTTTATTCCTCTCATATTGCTTTTGGATAGAAGTTTATTTTTTGTAAAATAAATCATTTTCATAGTTTTTTACCTTTATTTAATAATATTATAAAAGGTGTAACATCAACCAGTATTCATTTGGCACACAATTTTTTGCTATACTGATAATATTAATAATATAATGGTGACAAAAAATTAATCAATTGATAAACATGAGTGAGGCACAAAGATTTAATAACAGTGGAAATGTTTATAAGAAATTTCAGATGATTAAAAATGACTTGCACCCTGGCTACTCTTCATGATAAAAGTGTCCAGCACAAGTTTGTCCAAACTTGTGCTGGACACTTTTGGTTGCATGCCGTCAGACGCAATCAATTCTTTTTATGGAAATGAGACTGAATTATCACTCCATCATTGCACTGAAAGTAGTTTTATATAGACAAATTGTCCCCTGGAAGTTTGTCCAAACCTAAGGTAGACAATTTTTTCCTTTGGTAAAAAGTAAATTTGATCCATGTTAATCTATGATGGTGCCCATTTTTTCTGAAGCCTCTACTGGCTCATGATAGCAGAAATTATACTTAATATCTTTATTTCATGTTTGATCTCTTTAATTTTAATCTTACCCTTTTATTTATCCTTTAGCTTTTAAATATCAATTTTATTTTGGTAAAACTGATAACTTTCACATTTTTTTATATTTATTATATTATATTATTAAAGATGTAAAATCATCCAGTGTACATTCATTAAAAATTTTTTTGCTATACTAAAAACATTAATAATATAGTGGTGACTAAAAATAATCAAATAATAAATATGGATGACACAGAAAGATCAAATACCCATAGACATTTTTAAAATGAATATAAGATTAACTGAAGAAGACTTGCACCCTAGCTACTCTCCATAATAAAAGTGTCCAGCACAATTTCAGCTGAGCTTGTGCTGGACACTTTTGGTTGCATGAAGTCATATGAGATAAATTCTCTATATGGCAATAAAAATGATATTTCACTCAATTATTGAAGTAAAGAATGTTTAATATTGTAAAATTGTCCCCTGGAAGTCTGTCCAAACCTCAGTTCAAAATTTGTTAGCTATACATAAAAGTAAGTTTAGACCAAGTCTTGACCTAGGGGTCCCCAACTGTCCCAACACCACTTCTGGCTCTTGATAGTAAAAATTTTACTTGTATTTTTTATTTCATATTTGATCACATTTATTTTCATTTTACTTTTCTATTACTCTTTTTAAATTTAAATATCAATTTATTTTTTTAAAAACTAAACATATTCATATTTTTTTCACCTTATATGATAATATTATTAAAGTTGTAACATCACCAATTTTGCATTTGGCATGCAGGTTTTTGCTATAATAGAAACATTAATAATATATATGGTGACAAAAAATTAATTATAAGATAAATATGAATGATAAAAAAAAGTTAAAAAACCAATAGAAATGTGAAAAACATAAAACTGATGTACTGAGAAACACTTCCACCCTAGCTACTCTCCATCATAAAAGTGTCCAGCACAAGTATGGCTGAACTTGTGCTGGACACTTTTGTTCAGGTGCAGTCAGATGGGATCAATTCTCTCTGTGGAAATTAAATTAAAAAAAATGCTAAATAATTACATTAGAAGTAGTTTGGTATGTCTGAATTATCCACCTTGAGTTTTTCCAAACCTCAGGTGAAAAATTTTTTATCTTTAAAAAAAATTAAATTTTATCAAATTTAGCCCTGATGGCACCCATTTGTTTCAACACCTCTACTGGCTCTTGAAGGCAGGAATTTTTATTGAATTTTTATTTTTCATATTTGATCTCTTTTAATTTACTTTTTTATCACTCATGTTACATTTGGATATTAATTTATAATTTTGGAAAAGAAATCATTTTCATATTTTTTTAACATTTTTTAATAATATTATAAAAGGTGTAATATAACATGGCATGCATTTGGCGCACAAGTTTTTTCTATACTAATAAAATTAATAAAATTCTAATGACAAAAAATTAATCAGATAATAAAATATGAATAACACAGAAAGATCAAACACCATTTGACATGTTTTAGAAAAATAACAGTTTCACTGAAGAAGACCTGCACCCTAGCTACTCTCTATCATAAAAGTGTCCAGCACAAGTTCAGCCAAACTTGTGCTGGACACTTTTGGTCAGGTGAAGTCAGATGGGATCAATTCTCTCTATGGAAATGAAAAAAATTATTTGATAAGAAACTTAACTAGATTTAGTTTGATATAGCTGAATTATCCACCTAGAGTTCATCCAAACCACAGGTACACAATTTTTTATCTTTAAAAAACAATCAATTAAGTACAATTTATCCCTGATGGCTCTCATTTGCTTCAACATCTCTACTGGCCTTTGACATTAGCAATAATACTTGGAGTTCGTTTTTCATATTTGATTGCTTCAAATTAATTTTTTATTCCTCATATTGCTCTTGGATATCAATTAATAATTTTTAAAATAAATTATTTTAATATTTTTATACATTTTTTTAATAATATTATAAAAGGTGTAACATCACTCAGTACGCATTTGGCACACAATTTTTTGCTATACTTATATAATTAGTAATATAATTAAGACAAAAAATTAATCAAACAATATGTATGAGTGAGGCACAAAGATAAAATACCAGTAGACATTTGTAAAAAATACCAGATGAACTGAAGAAAAATTCTACCCCAGCCGCTCTCCATCATAGAAGTGTCCAGCACAAGTTTGGCCGAACTTGTGCTGGACACTTTTGGTCATTTGCAGTCAGATGGGATCAATTCTCTGTATGGCAACAAAAAAATTTTTTTATCAAATTTCACTAGAAGTAGTTTGGTTTAGCTGAATCATCCACCTGCTGTTCTGCCCAATATCAGGTGTATAATTTTTTATCTTTAAAGAAAAGGTCACTTATTACAATTAAGCCCTGATGGCTCCCATTTGCTTTAACACCTCTACTGGCTCTTGATTGCAGGAATTTTACCAGTATTTTTTTCATATTTTAACTCTTTGACTTTTATTTTACTATTTTATTCCTCTTTTTACTTTTAAATTTCTATTTAATTTTTGTAAAACTAATCCTTTCCATATTTATTTACGTCTATTTTAAAAAATTATTGAAGGTATAACTTCACATGTTATGCATTTGGCACACAAGTTTCTGCTATACTAATAACATTAATAATATAATGGTGATAAAATATTAATCGGATGATAAATATGAAAGATAAAGACTGATCAAATACCAGTAGACATGTTTATGAGAAATACAAGATGAAGGAACTGAAGAAAATTTCCACCCAAGCTACTATCCATCATAAAAGTGTCCAGCACAAGTAGGCCAAACTTGTGCTGGACACTTTTAGTCACGTGCAGTCAGATGGGATCAATTCTCTATATGGCAACAAAAAAACATTTTTTTATTAAACTTCACTAAAAGCAGTTTTGTTTAGCTGAATCATCCACCTGTTGTTCTTCCCAACCTCAGGTGTATAATTTTTTATCTTTAAAAAAAAGGTCACTTATTACAATTTAGCCCTGATGGCTCCCATTTTTTTCAACACTTCTACTGGCTCTTGAGAGCAATAATTTTACTATTATTTTATTTTTCATAATTGATCTCTTTGAGATTAATTTTACCTTTTAATCCCTCATATTGCTTTTGTATATCAATTTCTTTTTTGTAAAACAAATCATTTTCATATTTTTTTACCTTTATTTAATAATATTATAAAAGGTGTAACATCACCCGGTATGCGTTGGGCACATGAGTTTCTGCTATACTTATAATATTAATAATATAATGGTGACAATAAATTAATCAAATGATATATATGAGTGAGGCACAAAGATCAAGTACCAATGGACATGTTTATAAGAAATACCAGATTAACTGAAGAAAAATTCTACCCTAGCTACTCTCTGTCATAAATGTGTCCAGCACAAGTTCGGCCAAACTTGTGCTGGACACTTTTTGTCACATGCAGTCTGGTGTGATCAATTCTCTCTCAATAATTGAGCTAGAAGTTGTTTGATATGGCTAAATGGTTATGCTGAAGTTTTTTTAAACCTCTGATTGGCACTTTTTTGTTTTTCAAAAAAGCAATTATAGTCCAAGTTTAGCCTCACTGGTGGACACTTTCCCCAACATGTCTACTTGCTCTTGATGGCAGTAATTTTATTTTAATTTTTATTTCATATTTGATTCCTTTAATTATACCTTTTTATCCCTCATATTGCTTTTGTATATCAATTTATTTTTTGTAAAACAAATCATTTTCATATTTTTTTACCTTTATTTAATAATATTATAAAAGGTGTAACATCACCCAGTATGCATTTGGCACACAAGTTTTGCTATACTTATAATATTAAAACATAATGGTGACAAAAAATCAATCAAATGATAAATATGAGTGAGGCACAAAGATCAAATACCAGTGGACATGTTTATAAAAAATACCAGATGAACTGAAGAAAAATTCCACCCTAGCTAACCTCCATCATAAAAGTGTCCAGCACAAGTTCGGCCGAACTTGTGCTGGACACTTTTGGTCACATGCAGTCTGATGTGATCAATTCTCTCTATTGCAATGAAAATGAATTTTTCTTCAATAATTGCACTAGAAGTTGTTTGATATGGCAAAATTGTCATCCAGAAGTTTTGGTAAAGCTCCAGTGGATTTTTTTTATTTTTACAAAAAAGAAATTATAGTCCAAGTTTAGTGCCACTGGTGGGTGTTCACCCCATCATGTCTACTTGCTCTTGATGGGAGGAATTTCACTTTAATTTTTTATTTCATATTTGATCCCTTTAATTTTACCTTTTTATACCTCATATTGCTTTTGGATATCAATTTATTTTTTGTAAAACAAATCATTTTCATATTTTTTTACCTTTATTTAATAATATTATAAAAGGTGTAACATCACCCGGTATGCATTTGGCACACAAGTTTTTGCTATACTTATAATATTAATAACATAATGGTGACAAAAATCAATCAAATGATAAATATGAGTGAGGCACAAAGGTCAAATACCAATTAATCAATAGTTCTTTTTAATATTATAAATTTTTTGATTAAATAAAATGGTAATAAGGAATTATATTTTTCATCCACAATTCCACTCTAATGATTCCTACTGCACAAAAAGGGTTCACTTGGTCCTTTCTTTACTGCTTGTGCATATATTTTATTGCCCACAGTACTACAATTTTTTGTAGTGATTATCCCACATCTGATTCAGGAATATTTTTAAGCAATATAAGTTTTTTTTACAAAAGACCTTATCATACCCAATATCCCACAAAAAATACAACCTGTTTTTGTATTAAAGCCTGTTAATTATTAAGAAATTGTTAAAATAATTAGATTAGACCCTGGCACAGCTAGATTCATACCAACCGACCTAAAGTCTTTTCAATATTGAAAACAATTAAATAAAATTATGATATCATACTAAATTATGGGCACCAACCATAATTCAGCACTTCTCATTTGCTCTGCTACAAAATGAGTGCATGTAGCATTTTTCTAACGTCAGACTGTTTTTCTTCCTTCCCTCACACCTTTAGTCCAGAATGAAAATTTAGTATGAGTTTTGGTCAAAATGGTTTGCCAGTGTTATCTGTATGCAATATGAATTCATATTGCATATTTCTATTTATGCATAAAATATACTCGTTAAGCATCATTTTTTTGCATTTTTCAATCATTATGCATATTTATGCATATTCATATGCATATTAATATATTTTATTCATATACGTATATGCACCTTTTTTTGCATATTCAATATGCATATTTTTAATGCATATTCAATATGCATATTTTTATGCATATTCAATATCCATATTTTTTATTCATAATCACTATGCATATTTTTTATGCATATTTATTCTTCATAGTCATTATGCATACACTTTGGATAGGCAATTCACATCAATTTTTAGCATGCAATAAGTATCCACCATGCAAATTCAAATGCATATGTATCTATATCATACACGCAACATATATTCAAGTTTAATATTTGAATATTAAGGTATGCTAAGTGATGTTGTTCAACCTTTTGCCAAACCTGAGATTAACTGATGTTCAATGTGGTTCTTAAGCTCTGCTCAAGGAGGGATTGTTCTGGATTCAATCTGTGACAGTTTATTTTTTCAATGTTTTTTCATCAGATTTAAAAACATCTTTCTGACAGTTTCAGGATGGTTTCCCAACAGTTTCCTGAAAAATTCCTAATAGTTTCAAAAAGAGGGAACTGCTAGCAGTTCACCCCCAGATTTCCCGTGGTGAAAGGTATAACTGGCTCATTTAATTGAATAATTTGCGCATTACTGATTTGTTCATTGGCTTTATACCAAAGGCTTCTCCTTGACAGATTATGATACCAGCTGTTATCCACTTCTTCCTATTAGTATTAATACTTTATCTCCTCAACACAGCCATACATGAACTCAATCTTATTTCAAAAATGCAAACTTCTGAGGTCTCTACTGCCACTCATGGCATCCCTCTCCTAACTAAGGAGAACTACCCATTTTGGGCTTTGAAGATGAAAGCCCTCTTCCTTCAGCACAATCTGTATGACCTGGTTTTGACTGATGCCAAGGCTGATACTGAAGAAGAAGCCACTTCCTTAAAAATCTGAACTTAAAAAGCTTCTGGTCTCATACAGAAGTTTCTCAACCAATACCATATGCAATGTTTTTGCAACTCTGATAATATTCTGAAGCCCCTCAGCCTCTGGAAATACATTGAGGATCACTACCGCTCTTCTAGAAAAAGCAATCAAATGCGTGTTTTCAAGAAATTCACACAACTTACATATCCCAGCAACATTAATAAATATGTCAGCCAGGCTGCTAGACTTAACAATTAGAATAATTAATTATTTACTGGGATGAAGCCACACCTTCTTTATTTTTTATTTTATTATCAATTATAGTATATTTACTTTAAAATTATTTGGAATAAATTAACTAATTACAATAAGTAAATTTAGTAAATATTAAAAATTAATATTAATGTCCCTTATATTTTTTATTTCTTAACACCATGCTCAATGAAAGGTTAAATGAAATAAAAATTAATATTAAAATAAAAATAAATATATAAAAAAATTCAAATTACTTATTTAAAAGTGACATTTACAGAAATGTTAAAATAAATCAATTAATTTTGACATATACACACCACACAATATGGGGGGCGGACTTGCTAGCAAGTCCGCAACCTTGGACCCAAACTCACCATAGATTGAACACACATTGAGCTATTGATAAAGGAACCATACAATCAGGGATGAACACCACTCAGCAGAACAGTTTTAGGTGGGTGTTCAAGTAGAGTTCAGTATGGGTTCAGTCTGAGTTCAGTCTGAGTTCTATCTGAGTTCCATCTGAGTTCAGGTTGAGGACTTGCTAGCAAGTCCACCCCCTATATTGCGTAGTGACAGTAAATACATTATTTTAATACATTCTTTATAGAACAAACTAAATATTTGAAATATTTTATTGTGGAATTTTATTTTTTCTCTAATACTCCTGTAGATAGGATTTTAGCTCTGTGCTTTCTCTCTCTTTTGCCTATATAAGGCCTCCCCTCTTGGTTGTTTTAGATCATCTTTTTACTTACACAATAATTTATTAAATACTAACCAATAATATATCTATTACTACTACCTATTGTTTTTAATATTTACAACTGCGTAATTCTAATCCATTAGTTATAATAATAATTATAAATTTTACCTCTTTCATTTAGTAATTTATAAAGATACTACTATACATACCTTGACCTTGAAATCCACAAAAATACACCTATCACCACTGTAGGACCTCCATTCAAACCTTATAGACTAAAAGACCCTCTTGAAACTTGAGGCCCTTTCCAAATTTTTGTTGATGCACCAATAACTTGAAGCCAGCGACTGTGGGAAAATTGACTACAGGGACCTATAAGGACTGGTGGATGACAAAAATGACAAACATCATCAGGCACATGACTTACTTTTTTTCTGCAACTGCAAATAAAACCTTGCTCCAAATTTAAAGTTTATATATTGGCTATTGTCATATATATTTGTGGTGACTATATTGGTTACTATCTGTGGGTCCAAATTTGCATATTTCATAGTTTACGTTGTGGTCTTCCAACATTGGCAGGGGCCTTTGTTGTGTGATTTGGCACTGTTTGTGCATGTCTTAATTGACATCTGTTAAGGAATTCGGTATTTTTCTGGTTTTATTCCGTGGATATTGGGTCTGCGGGTATGTGGGTACTATCATTGGATAGCCCTGGTTTTTCTCTATATTTTATGTCTTGAAGACATTTTTCATATTCTGAGTTTTAAGGGGTCATTTCCTCATTTTCCATTTATAAAAGATTGCTGTTTAATTTTGTTTTTTGTGTTTTACGGGATAACCTTAAGTCTTAGGGTTAAGTGCTTAGTACCATTGGATAGAGCTAATTTTTCTCTATATTTCATGTCTCAATGTTGTTATAGTGAAATTCCGTGCTTTAAAGGTTTTAGTAGTTGTAGCTAATTTTTCTAAGTAGATTAGTGGTTTTTATTGGTTTTCTGGCTTCAGGGAGGCCGGGCCGCTTCAGGCGGCATCTCCGATGTAGGGCGGCCCGCCCGCCTCTGTTTTAGGAGGTTGGGGAGCGCTCCAGGAGGGTTTTTTATGCAATCTGGCAGGTACAGGCGCCAGATTGGTGGGTGCGCATGGGCTCTTAGTTAGTGGTCTGTGTGTACATAGTAAATAAAACAGTTTGGGGCAACCTTAATCATCATACAACCATCCGGAGGTGATCTCATTGTTCCTCACTCAGTTTTCACTGTTTTCTGGCCACAATTGGCTGTGTTTGTTGCAAGTGAGTTCTTCATTTAACTTAACTTTGGCAACTGTTTTCTCTGTTATAGTCTTGCAAGCTATAGCAAGTATTATTGCTGTCTCTGGTGTGGATTTGAAGCCTACATCAAATATCTTTGCTGTCTCTGGTGTGGACTTTGTTCTACATTTCAGTTCTTTAGTCTGGTAGTCTATCTGGGGACTACTTTCTTGGCTCATCAAGCAGTCAAGTGTGTTAAAAAGGGGCTTTAGCAAAACAGGAACCAACTTACTTTAGCAAGTAAATATCACTCTATTTTTCTAAAGGGACAGGGGATTTTCTCTCTGGTTTTTCTCCAACTCCCTTGGTCAAGGCCTATAGCTAGTACTATAGGATTGTCTACATTTCTGGCGCCCAACGTGGGGGGGAACTTGCTAGTTCTTTGGAATCTCTGTTTTCTTTGGTTAACACTTTTTGGTGTTTTGGACTGGAGGAATGGCTTCTGGTTCTGCTATTCCTGTGGTGACTATCAGTGGGGGGGATGGTCCTCCTTCTGTGATGGTTAGGGAGTGTGTGAGGATTAAAACTTGGGATGGTACCAAGTTTAATGGGGAGGATGTCAAGTGGTTTCTAGAGAAATATGAAACTGCTGCTGGAGTGGATGGTGCTTCCTACCTGGACATGGTGAAGCAGATTATCTTCTTCATTAGTGATAGGTCAGTGGAGAAGGAGATTGTGGCCATGTCTGGCTACAAGAAGAGGGATTGGAAATTGTTGTGTAGGGAAATGGTGGATAGATGGGGTGTCAGGTTCACTATGGTGTATCTGAACAAGGTTGTCAGTGAATGGCAATCTTATGGTGGTGTTGGTAACTTACATAGTTACAGAAAGTTTCTGCTACAGTTTGATCCTGTGGTGGAATATTTGGTGGAAGTGGAGGAGCTGGCACATGAAAATGCTGCCAAGGATGTTTTTTGGTCTGCCCTGGCTAGAGATGTCAGGATGGATGTGTTGAAGGAGTTGTCAAAAAAGGAATTGATGAAAACTCTTTCTAATGGGGATCAGAAGTTGCCTGCCTTGGATAAGGTGAAGGAGGCTGTTGAGGCCCATTTGAAGTTATTGGCTGTGGACACCTATCAGGAGGGGTGTGCCAAGTATGTCAGCAAAGTCAGTGAGGCTTTGGCTGAAGAGGAAGTTAGGGAGAAGAAGGAGGAGAAAAATTTGGTGCAGGTTCCCAAACAGGAGAGGGACCCAATGGTGGAGCAGCTGGCTGATCTGACAAAACAGCTGCACATTTTTTTCCAGGAGGCCAAGAAGGTTAATAAGGCACCTTCTCATCCAAGAGATTTTGAAAGGAGGGCTGGTAGGAGTGATCCTTAGGTTTGCTCTTATTGCAGTAGGAGGGGGCACAGGTCCAATGATTGTTGGGCATTGAACAGAGATGTTTCTGAAGGAAAATTGGAGTTTGATGGCAGGGTTTTTAAGTTCCCTGACGGTTCTTTTGTGAAGCCCAGTGAGGGGCAGGCTCCTGTTGATTTGGTCAGGAGAAGAGGTGGTCTCAATCAAAGGAGGCCAAGGTTTGAGGAGATTCCTGATCAGGGGAAGTCTTCTGTTAAGGTAGATTAGGACGTCAAGGGAAAGGGGAAGGAGGTCAATAAGGTCTCTTTTTCTACTTCTTTTGGTGGTTTGGAGTTATATTCTTGTGGTGGACAGTCAAGTGGTGAATGCTTGGCTGGTGTTTATGATGTGGAAGCAGGAAAGGTGGGTAGGCCTAAGAGCAGTTCTCAGGCACAACCAAAGCCAAATGCTTCAAAGGGTGATCCTAAGATGAGTGCAGCTAGGAAGAGGTACAGAAAAAAGGATCTGTACAAGATGCAGAAGGGTATGGCTGACATGGGCCCCCCTAGTTTTGGTGCATTGGACCTGAATGGTGAGCCAATGCCAATGGAGGTGGATTCTGACTCTGAGGAGGATGTCCCTTTGGCTTCATTGCCAAAGCTTGTTGGAGTCAGAGGTTCTGGTGAGGGATCTGGTTTGGTTCCTGTTAATGGTAAATCTGTTGGTGGTGCTGGTCCTCAAGAATCTTCTATGACCAAGGTGGTGAAGCAAAGAGCTCACTTTGAGAGGCCATTAGTGTCTGACCAAGTTAATGTTATGGACTCTGTCCTGGAAAGGATGAACCAGGGTCAGGTTTCCCTATCTTATGGGGAATTGTATGCTATCAGTCCAGGGTTGGCTGATAGGCAGAAGAAGTTGTTGACCAGGAGAAGGGTTTCTTCTGGTGAGGTAGAATACATTTGTGATTCTGCTGAAAAGTTTGGTGAGGGGTTGGAAACTCATTTTTCTGCTCCTCTGGGATATTTCAATGTCACTCTGAATGGCAGGGAGGCAAGGGCATTGGTGGATTAAGGTTCTCAGATAAACCTGATTTCTTTGTTTGAGGCAACTCATATGGGCCTCCCCATCAAAACTGGTATTGGTGGGAATTTGAGGGGGATCGGTGGCCATGTCACTGAATTGGTTGGGACTTCAGAGTTTGTGAAGTTAGATGTTGGAGGAGCCTCAGGGAAGGTTCATTTTTACATTGCTAAAGGTAATGTAAAAGCAGTTTTGGGTGGGCCATTCTTGATGGATTTTCAGGCAAGAATTGGTTATCAATTTGATTTGGGAATCAGTTTGAAGTTGACTGGTGAAGACGAAAGGAGGCTTCACATGAGGTTATCATCCCCTGGAGAGGATGGTTGGGAGACTAGGCCAGGTTTATCTTCAATGTGCCAGTGCATGGACTGCTGCAGGAGAAGGAAGGAAGTGGGTGCTGCCTCTGGTTTTTTGGAGTGCGGCTCAGGCTCTATTGAGAGTCTGTCTTTTTTCGAGTAATGAGGGCTGATCACCCTAGTGCTACAACCTCTCCCTGAGATGAGGAAATCCCAGGTTGTAGTAGGTCAGCTCCCTTGGAGATATACCAAGTGGATTTTCAACTTTCTCTTTTTAATGTTTCTCTTCTCTGCAAGTATTCATCAAGTTTTTTATCAAGTCTCTGTTCTCTCTCAAGATTCTTAATTATTTTTAATTCAAGTTTAAAGAAGAAGATTGGTTATATATCTTTATTGAAAGATATGCGGAAAAGTTTTGGGGCGGTGAGATTGGGGTCTAAAAGAAAGTCCTCCCAATTGTCCACCGCTACGGTTTCTTCTACACCTTTCAAAAACATTACCTGGGCCACACCTGTGAGCATTGGGGAAACCCCTGGTTATTTTTGTAGGAAAGAAGAAAAATCAAGAAAAGAAGATAAAAATTTCAAGATAATTCATGAAAATCAAGAAAAAAATCTGAAGATAATGAAGAAAGAAGATGCAAATATTTTTGTGAAGATCGTCAAGATCTATTTTTGGGCCTCCAGCATGAGGTTAAACTGCATAAAATTTTGAAGGAAAGAAGATCATCAAGATCAATTTTTGGACCTCCAGCATGAGGATAAACTGCACAATTTTAGAAGATGTGATTCAGAAGCTGAATCAAGATTTGAAGATTTGGAAGTTGGAAGTGAGGATGAAGATGTGGAATTGCGGAAAAGTTTTGGAGTGGTGAGATTGGGGTCTAAAAGTAAGTCCTCCCAATTGTGCACCGCTAGGGTTCCTTCTACACCTTTCAAAAACATTACCTTGGCCACACATGTGAGAAATGGGGAAACCCTTGGTTTTTTTTCCAGGTCTGGTGGTGAAGATTGCCTGAAGATCCCTCAAGTTGAAGTTGGAGTGGCAAATTATAAGAAGGTAGCGCAGAAGATTAGGCCTGTTAATGAGCCTATGCCTGTGGGTTTGAATCCGCCTTTGAAGAGACCTCCTTTGTCAAGAGATCCGTACTGTACTCCTTTGGTGAAGAACCCTCCAGAATTTGTATAGACGGCGAGGGTGACCGTGGAAAGATTGAAAGTTGTTAATTTTGGTCCTGATGGGTGGTTGTCTGAGGAAGAAAAGAAGTTGTTGTTGCACGTTATTGTGCTAAGGGAAAAAGGGGTGGCATTTGTTGAGGAGGTAAGGGGTGTTTTGAAGTACTCTTATGGGGAACCTTACTTGATTCCTGTTGTTTGTCATGAACCTTGGCAAATCAAACCTATTCCGATTCCAGCCGCTATCAGAGAGGATTTTGTGGAGATTATTAGGGAAAGAGTCAGGACTGGGTTATATGAACAATCAACATCCAGTTACTCAAGTCCGGTGTTCTGTGTAAAGAAGCAGAATGGAAAGTTGAGGGTGGTTCATGATCTTAGAGCCTTGAATAGAGTCACTATCAAGGATGCTGGTATGCCACCAAGTGCAGAGGATTTTGTTGAAGCTTTTGATGGAAGGGTGTGTTATGGTTTGGGTGACACTATGGGTGGTTATGATGAGAGGGAACTCCATACAGATTCAAGGCCTCTCACAACTTTTGAGACTCCTTTGGGAAGATTTCAGCTCACTAGGTTGCCTCAAGGAGCAGCTAATTCAGTGGCAGTTTATCAAGCACAGATGGCTTGGATTTTGCAGGATGAGGTTCCTACTCATGCTGGTATTTTTATTGATGATGGTGGAATTAAAGGACCATCCACTGATTATGGTAATAAGGTGTTATTGGAGAACCCTGGAATAAGGAGGTTTGTGTGGGAATATGCAATAACTCTAGAGAGAGTGTTGTTCAGGATTGAAGAGGCTGGTTTGACCATTTCAGGGTCAAAATTCTGTTGTTGTGTTCCTGCTTTGGAAATTATGGGTCATGTGGTATGTAAAGAGGGAAGGATTATGGCAAAGAAGAAGATTAATAAAATTCAGGCATGGCCAAGGCCTAAAAATACTACTGAAGTCAGAGGATTTTTGGGTGTATGTGTATATGTCAGGATTTTCATTAAGGATTTTTCGTTGTTGGCTTCACCTTTAAGAAGGTTGACCAGAAAAGATGCAGATTGGGAATGGATGGAAGAGTGTGAAGAGGCTTTTCAGAAGCTGAAAAAGGTTGTTGGTGAAGATATAATTCTTCACAAGTTGGATTATGGTGTTGGTGCTGGAAAGATTTATCTGGCAGTGGACTCAAGCTATATTGCTGCTGGTGCTGTTTTGTCTCAGGAGGATAAGACTGGGAGGGTCAGGCCAGTAAGGTATGAGTCGGTGGTGTTTAATGAGGTGGAATCTAGGTATTCTAAGCCTAAGTTGGAATTGTGTGGTGTAGCTAAAATTTTAAAGAAGCTACAGACAGTTTTGTGGGGGCAGCATTTTGAGCTGCAGGTGGATGCAAAATCTTTGGTTCAGATGATCAATACACCTAGTCTTCCAAATGCTCCAATGACTAGGTGGGTGGCATTTATTCAACATTTTTCTTTTGACCTGGTACACAAACCAGGTAAAACATTTACTATGCCTGATGGGTTATCAAGGAGGCCACCTACAGATGAGGATTCTGATTCTGAAGAGTTTGACGAAGATGTTCCAGTTATTAGGGCCAGCACAAAGGGTGCTGAGGGTTTTTCTTTCCTCCCCCATGAGGCTAAACTGGATGATTGTTCTGACCTCCCCCAAGAGGTTAAACTGGCTGGATCTGATCTTGATTCTGGTGATCAGGATGTTTTTGTTGATGAAGATGGAGTTGTTGTTTGGGACAGCTCAAAATTGGAAAAGGGTGTTTTTGTTAGTGAACTGGATTCTCACAAGGTTCAGTGGAAAGAGAAGGACATGCCAAAATTTAAGGATTGGTGTCCTGGTTGGGCTGCTCAATTGGCTCATGTTCACACTGGTGATTTTGATGACAGAGTTGTACCCTTGGATGTTGTTTTGTTAGATTTTGAAGATGAGACCTGGGGTCAATCTGGGTTTTATTTTATTTTGGTGGAATATCTGTTGACCTTGGAGAGGCCAGATAGTTGTGATGATGATACTTGGTTGGCAATCAAGAAGAAGAGTCCTGTATTTTATGTGTCAGGAAGGCGCTTGATGAGAAGAAGACATCCTAATCGTCAAGTGGTGGTGACTCAGAAGAAGGGTCAAGAACTGGTTTTGAAGTCTTTGCATGAAGACCTTGGTCATAGAGGCTTTGGGGAGACTTATAGAAGAGTAGCGGACAGATTTTGGTGGCCAGGTATGAAGTTGGCTGTGCAGGGTCGGGTTCAATCTTGTGAAGAATGTCAAAAAAGAAGTCACTTGAAACCTAAAGAGGTGGGCCGTGCTACTGGTGAATCAACTGTTTTTGGAAGGGTCAGTCTGGATGCTGTCCATATTAAAGAGGGAAGGTATAAATACTTGATTGTTTCTTGGGATGATTTGTCTGGTTGGGTTGAGGCAGTGCCTCTGGTTAATTTGACTTCCAAGTATGTGGCAGAGTTTTTGAAGAAGGAGTAGATTTATAGGTATGGGTTAATGAAGTTGGTCACTGTTGATGGCAGGCCAGAGTTTGGTGCCAAATTTAAAGAAGCTGTGGCTAGTGTTGGTTCTAGGGTTAGAGTGGCTACACCGTATTATCCTGAAGCTGAAGGCATGGTTGAAAGAGGCCATCAAGTTATCAAGAATGCTTTGGTGAAGATGTGTGGAGATAGTGCCAAAAAGTGGAGGCATTATTTACCCTTGGTTTTATTTGCGGATAGGGTCACTGTGAAGAGGACAACTGGTATGGTAAGGTAAACTCTTACAGTCGCCTTGCTGTAAGCAGAATCCGGAGGAGATATGTGGATTTAGCTGAAAACCCCGTCCTTCCAATAAAAATAACAAAATGGGAATTCTAAATCACTAAGCTAACCAATCTACTTGAATCTGATTGATAAAAATAATGAAACTCTAAATAATTAACGCTTATTGAGATTTAAAGAAAGTGGCTGTTGATAAAAGAAATACTGATAACAACAATTAAGGTGTACCAGTGAAAGATCTGAAAAGATTGACTTTTATGTTTTTATAATAATTTGAATTTTTATGAGACAGCAATAATCGAGTCCCAGCGATGAAGACCTTTCTAAAGATACCCTATATGAAGTGTGATTTAAATTGTTGAATTGTATTTCTAAAATGTTATGTAAAAATAATAAATGTTATAAGGGTATTATAACTTATTTAATTTGTTGAGTAATAAAAAAATGAGACCGTGGTGGTTAATGATTAAGCTGTATGATGTGTCCCCCCTCTTAATTTCGAGTTTGAGAAGCGCTTAAGTATTCCTAGTCACGTGCCTAAGTTTTCCCCTCCAGAGCTCTTCCAGAGTCAATCCGGAGCCCGTACGGAGTCAAAGCGGAGTCCGTACGGAGTCGAAACGGAGTCCGTCCGGACTTCCGGACTCAATTAGAACCTTAAAACTATAATAAAAAGTCTAGAAAAATTACACATAATAGAGCTACTTCCCCTTTACATACCAAACTAATTTTCGTAGTCTGCGCAGCTCTAATTACCCCGTGAAAATTCATCGAAGTTAAGTAATTTCTGAAAACGTAAATATTTCTATAAAACTTTAAAATTCATTTAAAAATATAAGAAAAATAGTAAAAATTCTGAGAAAATTTCCCAAGGTTCTTGAGTGACTCGACTTGATACTTATAAAATTTTTCAGACCGTAAAAATAAGTTTTCTCCGTAAAATAAATTGTTTTCGTGTAGGCATTCTCTCGTGACCAATTTCTTCATATTTAAAACTCAAATAAATTAAATAAAACCCTTTTATATATAAAAAAATAATAACGCCAATCTTGCACGCCGTAATAACTCCATTTACATATTTAGGTGCCGTACTAAACTTTAGGCTACCACATCCTCCCTCCAATCGAGAATGTCCCCATTCTTATAACTTTGCATAAGTGGTTGAGCGATTCCAAAAGAATTATCTTTTCTAATAAAATAATTTGATAAATTTGTTTTAGCTGGTCTTCTTTTAAATCTTTATAATAAAAAACGTTCTTTCTTCTTCTCTGGCTTGATATAACATAAAATAATATAAATCTTGTGATAATTCCACTACTGAGAGCAAGGTTCGAATCCCTTCAGACTCCCATATACCAGTCTTCCTTCTTGTCACAGCATTGAGAGAGTGGATCTTCCTATGAGCCGAATACTCCTGATTCCAACCTCATAGGGCCCCCCACTGAGCCGAATTCTATGATTCCAATCTCGCCATAAGGTCCTCCAAGCTTCACACCAAAAAATGGCCTAACACTGAGGCACTAAAAAAAATCATTCCCTAAAATACAACTACCATCCTAACTTCTGATTCCTTCATCACAATTTTCAAACTTTGCTATACAGCAAACCCATAAAATACTTTTGCCAGGCTTCCAATAATAATATTAACTTTAGACCATGTTAAAGCGCCACAAATTTCACCTAATTAACCATTATGCTTTCATTAGCATCATCACCACCTAAAATTTTAGCCTCCTAAAGCTTATCAACACCCAATTCCAGAAATAATTGAATAACCAGTTTAGAGTCTTAGTGGACAGTGATAAATTAAAAGATTGAATTGAGTTATACAAACAAGATTGACATTCCAGTTTAAAGTCTTGGTGGACCAAACATATAATCGATTGCCAGTTTGTGGTATTGGTGGACCAAAGATCGTTTAAGTGCATAAATATCTTGATATATTCCTAAGTAAGGCCTAGGCTTGACCAAAGATTGAATAAATTTGATAATCCAGTTTAATGTCATAGTGGACCAAACATTTGATCAACACTCCAGTTTAAGGTCTTGGTGGACCTAACATTTGATTTATATAAAAAGAAATCCGTCTCCGAAAATATCCATAAAATCTTGATTATCATTGAAATTCAGTTTAAAGTCTTGAAGGACTAACAGCTCCAATATAAAATCTTTAATGAAAGTCTTGAAAATTAGCCAGTTTAAAGTCTTGGAGGACTAACAGCTCCATAATTTGTATAAAAAACCTTAAAGAACGTCTTGAACAGTAGCCAGTTTAAAGTCTTGGAGGACTAACAGCTGTCTTGAAGTAAAATCCCATAGGTATTGAGCTCCCCTAGACCCTGTTTCCTGTCTAAACTAAATGAATAAAACTAAAAAGAATGAAGACTGAAAAATAAAACTAAGAAATATAATAATTTTGGTTTAATTAATTAATTTTTTTTTTTTAATTTTATTATTTTATTTTTATTTTTTTATAATTATTTTATTTATTTTATTTTTATTTTTATTTTATTTTTATTATTATTTTTTTTATTTTTTATTTTTTTTATTTTTATTTTTTTTTGATTTAAATTTAAAATAAAAGATTTTAGAAAAGATAGTTTTGAAATAAAAGTTAAAATTTAATTTTAAAGAAAGATAAATGAATGTGAAAAGAAAGATAAAAAAAGTACTAAAAAAAATTTTAAAAGATGCCCCCCGGCCATTTGATGAGCCGTACCCTCGACATCATACCCACATCCAAGTGCAACTTGATGTGGTTACACAATTTTGAGAAATCAAAAAGAAAAGAAATTAAATGAAAGTTTTTAGAAGATAAATTTTATAATGATGATCACTGGGTGGGCTCCCTCCAATTTATAAAAATGATTAGAGACCACCAGTGAGTATCACCTTTACAATAATTCATAATATATATTAAAGAAAAGAAATCACAATCTAACATAAAAAAAATCAAAAACAAAATAAAATAAAAAAAATCTTGAATCCGGCGTTGAGAGCAGTGTCTCTTGATTCGTTCCAGTTTATAGTCTTAGTGGACTTCCTAAAATTAAAAGACAAAGCCAGGATTCAACTAGAAACAGGGAAAATTTTGGAAACGAACATTATGGGGTAATTGTGTATAGAGCAGCCAGCCCATCAATTACCCCCACACTTGCCAATATTTAATTAAGAAGGTTCCCCTGTGAACACTTCTTCCAATAAATTTTAAAATTTTTCCAACACTATCTTCACCCATATTTTAAGAATTTTAAATTTTGAAAATTTTCAATGAAGGTTTTCTCGTATTTCGTTATGTTTCATCACAGTTTCGTTGCCCATATGCAGTGTAACGATAGTAAATTATTTGATAAAAAAAAGATAGTTTATCCTCGTTGCGGAGGTATAAATTTAATAAAAGTCATTAAAATTGTAGTTTATCCTCATTTCGGAGTTCTTCCATATAATTTCATAAATGTCATAGTTTATCCTCATTGCGGAGGAATCCATAAAGTTTCATTGATATTATAGTTTATCCTCATTGCGGAGGAAGACTTCGGCACTCCTGGTGCCTCTAGGATAGAACCGTTTCACTTGATCGGCCGCTACCCTCTTCTTTAATACTACTCCATCCAACTCTTCTAGCACATATGAACCGCCGGAAACTTGCTCCTTGATTTTATACGGTCCATTCCACCTATCTGCAAACATCTTTCCCCACTGACTTTCCAAACTCCTATTATACACCAGGACCATATCACCTGGGTTCAAAGGTTTCCTTAATCGATGTGCCAACCGCTCATCCCAATATCTAACTGATTGATTTCGGATCTTCATCATCCGCGAATATGCCTTTTCTAAATATTCTTCTTTCTTTTCTAGCTGCATCATTCTTGCACACAATAATTCTTCAGTAGCTTTGACCGTGCCCCAGTCAACTCCAAGATATGATTCAGCTTCTAAATCAACCGGTAAAACTGCTTTCTGTCCAAAAACAAGTTCATAAGGTGAAAATCCGGTAGTCCTTTTGGCAGTGATTCGATCAGCAAATAAAACTAAAGGTAAATAGTGCCTCCACTTTTCGGCACTTGTCCCACACATTTTAACTAAAGCATCCTTGATAACTTGATGCCCTCTTTCAACCATGCCTTCAGCTTCAGGATAATATGGGGTTGCTACCCTAACCTTTGATCCAACTTTCAATACGGCCTCTTTAAACTCTGTCCCAAATTCAGGACCTCCATCTATCGTTACCAACTTCATCACCCCATACCTATATACCCAATTATTCAAAAAAAATTCTGCCACATTTTTGGCAGTTAAATTAATAAGAGGCGCTGCCTCTACCCAACCAGATAAATCATCTCTGGCCACAATTAAATATTTATACCGTCCCTCTTTTATATGAACGGCATCTAAACTAACTCTTCCAAAGAGCGTATATTCACCGGTCGCGCATCCAGGTTCTTTTGGCCTTAAATAACTTTGTCTTTGACATTCTTCGCATGACTGAACCCACTGTTTAACAGCCATCTTCATACCAGGCCACCAAAATCAATCAGAAATTCTTCTAAACGTTTCTCCAACGCCTCTATGCCGAGATCTTCATGCAGTGATTTCAAAACTAATTCTTGCCCCTTCTCTTGAGTTATAACTACTTGAGGATTTGGATACCTCCTCCTCATTAAACGTCGACCAGATAGGTAAAACTTAGATGACTTCCTCTTGATAGCTACCCATTCATCGTCTTCACAATCTTCTGGCCTCTCTAAAGTCAACAAATATTTGACTAACAAAAAATAAAAACCAGTCTGACCCCAGACTTCATCTTGAAAATCGATTAATATAACATCAATAGGAACTTCTCTATCACCAATATCACTTGCACATGAATGAGCCAATAATCGTTGACCCCTAAATAAATCTTTAATCGAGCTATGTTGACGTTTTTCTTCTGAACCTTTGGATCCTTCGAAAACCATATTTGAAAATACCTCTTTCTCTTTATCCACCTTTTTATTTAAATTCTCTAATTCTCCAACATATACACCATTCCTTAAATTACTACTATCCCACACTACCAATCCATCTTCCTCTACATACACCACATCTTCTTCTACCTCCTCTCTG
Organism: Hemileia vastatrix; assembly: GCA_030280995.1. Taxonomy (NCBI): domain Eukaryota; kingdom Fungi; phylum Basidiomycota; class Pucciniomycetes; order Pucciniales; family Zaghouaniaceae; genus Hemileia; species Hemileia vastatrix. Next base: position 8,466,806 of record JASXTE010000007.1, read on the forward strand.
CCGAATTTATCTACACCTTTTCCAACACCTTTATTAACATAAAAACTATTTTCCAGTTTATCCTCTTGGTGGAGGTCATCATCATCATAATCTAAACATAATAGTCCTGCCAGTTTAACCTCATGGGGGAGGTATGGAAAGTCTTCAGCTCCTTTAGTGCTGGCTTTGATAATAGGTATATCTTCATTGAACTCTTCTGAGTCTGAATCTTCTTCAGTGGGTGGTCTCCTTGATAAACCATCTGGCATAGTAAAAGTTTTGCCAGGCTTATGAACTAAATCAAACGAAAAATGTTGAATAAAAGCTACCCATCTCGTCATGGGTGCATTTGGTAAACTTGGGGAATTAATCATCTGGATTAACAATTTCGCATCCACTTGCAACTCAAAATGTTGCCCCCACAAAATATGCTGAAGTTTCTTCAGTATTTTCGCCACACCACATAATTCCAATTTTGGTTGAGAATATCTTGATTCGACCTCAGTAAATACTACAGATTTATACCTAACTGGCCTGATGTAACCAGCTTTATCCATCTGAGACAAAACCGCCCCAGCTGCAACCTGACTTGAATCAACTGCTAAATAAATTCTGCCAGCATTTTTTCCATAATCCAACTTGTGCAGGACTAAATCCTTCCCTACAACCTCCTTCAACTTCACAAACGCCTTCTCACACTCTTCATCCCACTCCCAGTCTGCATCCTTTCTCGTTAACCGTCTCAATGGAGCTGCCAATGAAGAAAAGTCCTTAATAAACATTCTAACATATACACAAACGCCTAAAAACCCTCTAACTTCGGTCGTATTCTTGGGCCTTGGCCAGGACTGAATTTTGTTAACTTTCTTCTTGGACATAATCCTACCCTCTCTACATACCACATGGCCTAATATTTCTAAAGCTGGCACACAACATGAAAATTTTGAACCTGAAATAGTTAAACCAGCCTCTTCGATTTGAAACAAGATTCTTTCTAATGTAATTGCAAAATTCCAAATGAATTTGCGTATCCTGGGATTCTCTTCCAACACCTGGTTATCATAGTCGGTTGTTGGTCCCTTAATTCCTCCATCATCTATAAAGATTCCAGCATATTGTGGAATTTCATCTTGAAGGATACAAGCCATCTGAGCTTGATAAACTGCAACCGAATTGGTTTCTCCTTGAGGTAATCTTGTTAACTGTAAACGTCCTAGTGGCGTATCAAATGTAGTGAGAGGCCTTGAGTCCGGATGTAACTCTCTCTCATCATATCCACCCATAATATCTCCCAAACCATAACACACTCTCCCTGCAAACGCTTCAACAAACTCCTCAGCACTAGGTGGTATTCAAGCATCCTTTATTGTAACCCTATATAATTCCCTAAGATCATGAACAACTCTAAGCTTGCCATTTGGTTTCTTGATACAAAATACCGGACTAGAATAACTTGACGTTAATTGCTCATAAAGTCCAGTGCGTATCCGTTCTCTGACAACTTCGATATAAGCTTCTTTCAATGCAGCCGGAATAGGAATCGGTTTCTGCTGCCACGGTTCATGACATACCACAGGAATCTTGTAAGGCTCCCCATAGGAATGCTTCAACACACCCCTCTCCTCTTCTACAAAAGAAATGGCCTTCTCTCGCTTGACCATCACATCCAACAACAACTTCTTCTCTTCTCCAGACAACCAACCATCAGGTCCAAAATTAACAACACCCAGTCTCTCAAAAGTGATTCTTGACGTCTCAGAAAATTCAGGCGGATTCTTTACCAAGGGAATTTCATAAGGATCTCTTGATAACCTTGGTCTTCTCAAAGGTGGATTTAATTCAGCAGGTAGCGGTTCATTAATAGGTTGAACTTTATTTGCTACTTTCTTATATTTGGCTGCGTCCACATCTAAATAAGCTTGAGGTAAATCATTTACTTTTGTATCGCCATTAAAAATTTCATCAAATGAATCTTCTTCATTGCCAGAATCAGAATAAGAAAAATTAGAAAAATATTTTATTTCATTTTTAAATTTTACCCTTTTCTCCTTTCCCTCGTCTAATTTATAAACAGATTTTCCAACACCTTTGCTTCCCTTATCCAACAGTAAATCATCCGTAAAGAAAGTTGGCAGTTTAACCTCTTGCTGGAGGACCAGAATTGAATTTTCACAAAAATTATTTTTTTGTGTTTTAATTATACTGAGATTTTTTATCGTATTTTGATGTGATATTTGCAGTTTACCCTCTTGCTGGAGGTTCGTAATAGAAGGAGATAATTGCAGTTTAACCTCTTGCTGGAGGCCTGGAATAACCTTTTCACATAAATTATTTTTTTGTGTTTTAATTATGCCAAGATTTTTAATTGGGTTTTGATAAGTTTTTCGCAGTTTAACCTCTTGCTGGAGGTCCATAATAGAAGGAGATACTTGCAGTTTAACCTCTTGCTGGAGGCCATAAAACATACCCTTCCAATTTTTATCCAACCTAATTTGGCCCATTTTGCCTTTTTTACCATTTTTAAATTTAATAGAAAAACCAGGTAAATCCAATAAACATATAGAAAAGTCCAAAACGTATTTGCTCTCCAAAGTAATATTAACAGAAAATATTTGAGAATCCACTTGAATTATCTCCAAGTGAGCTGACCTATTGCAATCCGGGATCTCATCCTGAGGAGAGATTACAACATTAGAGTGATCAGCCCCTGCTACCCCAAAAAATGAGGGCATCCATAATAATTTGAATCCTGAATAAATTGAAGACATAAAGATAAAAAAAAATTTCAGCCGAGTTTAGGTAGTTTATCCTCATTTCGGAGGAATTATATTCTTGATATCCCCTGGAGATAATCCATAATTTTGCCCCAAGGGCTTATCCACCGATTCCATAAAACCCAAAAATAAACCCCCATAATTTGTCCTACCATTGGACATAAAAAATAAACAGCCCTTTTCCAAAACATGAGTGCATCCAATTTATGCACTCTATTATCAAATGCCACTACACTCTTTATTAGTGCAGGGAAAACCATATCCTCCATAAAAATCTCTTCCTGAGATTGAAGCAAATCCACCATACATATACCAGATTCATAAACCATATCCACATCTGAATTGCAGACAGTCTCCGCTTTTGAAGACAAAACCTGAGGTAAATATTCCTCTAAATAAAATTCCAAATTATCCAAAACAAAATTATCCCCAACATCCAAATTTTCTTCATCAGTGACAATAATATCTTCATCTTCAGAAACCTCTTCTTTCCTAACAGAAGAGTCAACAAAAATAATATCTTCAGGCTGGACAAAATCTTCAGGAATGGATGATTCCAAAAATTCAACAGAAGCTAATTCTTCTAAACCGCCCTCTTCTATCTCTTGAGCAAGAAAAACCTCTTTTCCAGAGTCCAAATCAACAGAATTATGAGTATCCAGATGTTCTAAAATAGCCTTCTTTAGCACCTCCATACCAGGAATCCTAGTTTCTCCATCTGGGCAATCCTTCATTAAATTCGCATTAATAAGCACCATCAAAACATCTTTCTTAACCTTTTCCCCCATAGCATCCCAAAAAACATACTTTGATGCATTATCATGAAATAAAATTTCATACTCCAACAAATAATCCAGAACCACCTGAAATTCAACCATAAACTGATGATACTGATGCAGAGATGTTACACCACCTTTTGATTCCCATTTCCTAGCTATATCCTTTAGATCCTCCAATGAATAAACTTTTGGCCACCTTTTTTCCATTTCCATCTTGAGCTTTTTCCAATCTTGATCTTTATAACCATCCATAGAAATAACCTCCTTTTCCACCTCTCTGTCCAAAATAAAGAACCTAACCTGCTTTACCATATCCAAAGGTAAAGCACCATCAATCGCAGCTGCAGTTTCATACCTATGTAAAAATCCTTCTAAATCATCTCCAGAAAACTTGGGCCCAACCCAAGATACAATCCTTACTGATGCCCTAACAGGTACACCAGCAGCCAACACAGAAGTTCCACTAGTAGAAGACATCCCAAAACATAAAAAAAGCGTTAAAAACCGTTAAAATAACAAGCCTCTTGCAGGCCAATAAGAAAAATCCAATTAGAGTTCCAGAAAATAAGCCTCTTGCAGGCTAAGAACGTTCTTGATCCAAGTAATTCTTTAAAGAAAGCTAGAGAAATCGTACCCCACGTTGGGCGCCAACTATGGTAAGGTAAACTCTTACAGTCGCCTTGCTGTAAGCAGAATCTGGAGGAGATATGTGGATTTAGCTGAAAACCCCGTCCTTCCAATAAAAATAACAAAATGGGTGTTCTAAATCACTAAGCTAACCAATCTACTTGAATCTGATTGATAAAAATAATGAAACTCTAAATAATTAACGCTTATTGAGATTTAAAGAAAGTGGCTGTTGATAAAAGAAATACTGATAACAACAATTAAGTTGTACCAGTGAAAGATCTGAAAGGATTGACTTTTATGTTTTTATAATAATTTGAATTTTTATGAGACAGCAATAATCAAGTCCCAGCGATGAAGACCTTTCTAAAGATACCCTATATGAAGTGTGATTTAAATTGTTGAATTGTATTTCTAAAATGTTATGTAAAAATAATAAATGTTATAAGGGTATTATAACTTATTTAATTTGTTGAGTAATAAAAAAATGAGACTGTGGTGGTTAATGATTAAGCTGTATGATGTGTCCCCCCTCTCAATTTCGAGTTTGAGAAGCAATTAAGTATTCCTAGTCACGTGCCTAAGTTTTCCCCTCCAGAGCTCTTCCAGAGTCAATCCGGAGCCCGTACGGAGTCAAAGCGGAGTCCGTACGGAGTCGAAACGGAGTCCGTCCGGACTTCCGGACTCAATTAGAACCTTAAAACTATAATAAAAAGTCTAGAAAAATTACACATAATAGAGCTACTTCCCCTTTACATACCAAACTAATTTTCGTAGTCTGCGCAGCTCTAATTACCCCGTGAAAATTCATCGAAGTTAAGTAATTTCTGAAAACGTAAATATTTCTATAAAACTTTAAAATTCATTTAAAAATATAAGAAAAATAGTAAAAATTCTGGGAAAATTTCCCAAGGTTCTTGAGTGACTCGACTTGATACTTATAAAATTTTTCAGACCGTAAAAATAAGTTTTCTCTGTAAAATAAATTGTTTTCGTGTAGGCATTCTCTCGTGACCAATTTCTTCATATTTAAAACTCAAATAAATTAAATAAAACCCTTTTATATATAAAAAAATAATAACGCCAATCTTGCACGCCTTAATAACTCCATTTACATATTTAGGTGCCGTACTAAACTTTAGGCTACCACACTGGCTATTCTCCTTATGAGTTAATGTTTGGTCAGAAAGCCGTTCTACCAGTGGACTTGGAAGCTGTCTCTTATCTTGGGATTGATTGGGATGAAGTGCACTCAACAGAAGATTTGCTCTGTGCCAGGATGCAACAGTTGGAATGTAGAGAGGAATGTCAAGAGAAGGCGTACTCTAGAATGATGAAGATTAGGAATCAATCAGTCAGGTACTGGGACAAGAAGTTGGCTCATAGACTCAGGAATCCCTTGAAACCTGGTTGTTTGGTTTTAGTGTATAATAGAAGTTTGGAGAGTCAGTGGGGCAAAATGTTTGCTGACCGATGGAGTGGACCTTACAGAGTCAGATCTCAGGCGTCTGGAGGTTCTTATGTTTTGGAAGAGTTGGATGGTGCAGTCTTGAAAAAGAGGGTGGCTGCAGACCAAGTGAAGAGGAGGCACTAGGCATGAAGAAGATTGACTCCGCAATGAGGATAAACTACGGACCATTCTTTAATTTTGGTTTTTTTGTGGTGATGCTATGCATCTGTTTTTTGGAAACTTTTGTTAGAGGGTACCCATGGTTGGGGCTTCTAGATTTGATCTTGGCAAGTGTAGGGGTGACTGATGGGCTGGCTGCTCTATCAACAGTTACCCCAGATTGTCTGTTTCCAACCCTTTCTCTTAATTTGGTTGAACCCTAGTATTGGTTTATTTTCACAGGTTTTAGTCCTCTATGACTTTAAACTGGAATTCCTTTGGTTTTCAAGTGCCGGATTCTTCACTCTTATTGGTTTTGGTTTTTTGTGTTGGACGTTGTGTTTTTGTTAGAAGGTACCCAGGGGGGGCTTCTAGATTTTATTTTGGCAAGTGTGGGGGTAACTGATGATCTGGCTGCTCTGGAGAACAGTTATTCCAGAATGTCTGTCTCAAGTATTTTGTTTTTCCTAGTTGAATTCTATTTCTGTTGTTTATTATTCAGGTTTTAAGTCCGCTATGACTTTAAACTGGTTTGGGACTGGCTTCTTTATCTTTGGTTCTTTCAGATTGGTGGTGGATCACTGGTGGTCTCCCGTCATTTTTACTTATTGGAGGGAGCCCACCCAGTGATCATTTCTATGGACCGGACTTTCCCTTATTGGACCATCTATGGAGCTGGACTTTCTTTGATTTGGCAGTTATGTTTTTGCTAGATAGTAGTTTTAGATTATTTTCTTTTTTCTCTTTTTTTCTTTTAAATTTTTTATGGGGGTTGTTAAAATTATAAAATCAAAAATATAGGGTGTTACCACATCAGGGTCACCTGGATGTGGGCAAGCATTGGTGGAGAAAGGCTCATCAATTGGCCGGGCAATGCTATTTTATTTTTATATATTATTTATTTCATGTGTTTCTGTGTTTTATTATTTTTTGTTATCTTCTGAATTTCTAAATTTTTCTTTTTTTTCTGTTAATCATTTAAAAGATTTAATTGTGTATCCACATCAAGGTGCACTTGGATGTGGGTAAGGTATCAGGGGTTCAGCTCATCAATTGGCTGGGGGATACCATTTGTATTATCTTTTTATATTTTATTTTATTTCATTTATTTTATTTCATTTCATTTTAGTTATTAATTTTTAATTTTACTATATTAGTAGTAAAAAAAAAAAAAAAAAAAATCTGAAATTATTTTTATTATTTGTTTTATATTATTTTTATGTTTCTAATATTTTGCAGGAGCTCATTTTCTGGATGAGGAAGCTTCTGAAGGCTGGTCCGGATTGTGATGACATTTTTTTTTTGTTGGGATTGTGGGAAGCACTGTGTTCTTTGAAGTGCATCCTGCTGGAGAGATTATAGGGATTGTAATGATCAGGGATTGGATTAGAGGGAAGTTCAGAGGAGGAAGAAGAAGAGGCAGGAATGGAGTGCTGGAGGGTGTGTTTAATGATCCTAGACATCTTCCAATGGTTGTCCAGTAGGCACTTTCTCAGGGATTTTTCGAATTCATTCAAGGGTCTATGGAGGGCAAAGGCTTTTAGCATATTGGAACATATGGTGCTTAGGTGTTTCTTCATGTCTCAATAATCCAGGGTCAAAGAAGTTTCAAGAGTTTGGCCAACTCCAATAATAGATTCAGGAGGAGGGGTGCCAACTAGACAAGAAGAATTGGATTGGTAAATATTTTTGTTGAAGAAATTGAATAATTAATTTGGTACTTACAGATTGGAAGCTCATCAAATCTGTAAGCAGCTGGGATTTGGATCTCTGACAATTTTTTTATGGTCATAGTGGGTGGATCAACTAGGGAAAGATATGGATTCACATGGTCTTCCTCTGAAGGATCCTGAGAAGGTGAACTGGGATGATGAGGTTCCTGGGGCCTAGTTGGAGCAGTGAGATTGTTGTTGTTGTTGTGATTGTTATTTCTATTGGATTCAGCTGGAGGAGGTACTGGTGATGGAGTACCAGGGTTGTTAAAGGATGGAGCAGGAGAGGGGGATTTGGAAGCAGACTGCTCTTTTCTGGATGGAGAATTTGAAGAGATGGAACTTTCAGAAGAGTAGTTGGCTGACAGAGGAGAGGTGTAGTTTCTTTGTCTTAGTTGGGACAAAGTTTTTGTTGTGAAGCAGTGTGTGGTGTTCTGGTTTCTTCTTGGGGTTCTCTGGCAGTTCTCTTAGAAATCTGGGAAATTTTGGTGTTTTTGGATTTTGGAAGGGTGGATTGCATTGCTCTGGGAGCAGTAGGAGGTAGTTGGGTTGAGTTGTTATTGTTATCTGGATGAATTTGGCTATTTTCTGGCCGTTTTTGGAGGTTTTGGCCCTGATTTTTGCTGTTTGGTGAGGCAGGCGGGCCGCCCGACGTTGGCCAGGCCGCCTGGACACGGTCTAGAAGCCTAGGGGTTGATTTTGAAGCTTTTGGAGCTAATTTAGCAGTGATAAAAGCAGTTTCTTGAGAAGCTAAGGCTGGTCTTTTTGGAAGAGTGCGTGAAGCTGAGCTTCTGGATCTTCTGGAAGGAGCTGAAGATAGAGAGGAAGAGGATGGACCAAGTTCTGGAGACCTGGTAGGGGATCTGGAGATGTACTTTTGAGTAGGAGAAGGCGGAGGAATAGGATAGTGGGAATCTCTGTCACACTTCTTTTTTTTGGAATAGCAAGGGTCACAAGACCTGTTGTAGAATTTGGCTTCTGGATTTGGAAGAGTGAATGTGCAAGGTCTGCACATGTGGATGCACTGTTTTCAGGCATAGTCCCTTGGAGCAGTGAAGCAAGGAAGAGTAGAGGATTCAACAGCAGGGGATCCAGACATGATTTGTGGTGTGAAAGGTGATGAAAAGGATAAGAGAAGATTTTGTCAGTGATGAGTAGAAGATGAAGTGAAGGTGTATGCTCCGTGGGTCTAGCTGTGTGTGTATTACATGAAATTGGCTGGGTCAGATTCATGCAAGATTCTGACAGTCCTCTATGACTCTAAACTGGAAATTTTATCAGTCCATCAAGACTCTAAACTGAAAAAGCTATGGTATCAAAGCAGTCCATCAATACTTTAAACTGAAATCTGGTTTCTGTTAGTCCTCCAAGGTTTTAAACTGGCTGGTTTCAAGATTTTATCAAGAAGTAGTCCGTCAAGACTTTAAACTGAACACTGTGTTAGTCCCCCAAGACTTTAAACTGAGGGTTGTAAGTCTCCCAAGACCATAAAATAAGGGAAAAGTTTTTGTTGTTGGAGTTGTTTTGAAAGATTGGTGGAGGGTATCCACAGGGGGAGCCTCTGAATTTAGCAAAGGCAAGTTTGGGGGTAATTGATGGGCTGGCTGCTCTATTCACAATTACCCCAGAATGTTAGTTTTTTCTCTGTGTCTTAATGTGGTTGATCTCTGGTTCTGGGTTTATGATTTAGGTTTTTTGAGTCCCCCAAGACTTTAAACTGAGGGTTTTTGAGTCCCCCAAGACTATAAAATGAGGATGGTCCCCCAAGACTTAAAACTGAGGGTTGTTTGTGGTTACATCCTATAGAGGGTGTGGTCAATTTTTCTTTTCTGAATCAAACTCAAGTACTAGTGGAATTACAGAGTGAATCAAGAGATGAAATGAAGTGTTCAGAATTAGCCTTGAACTGGTGAATGAGGTGTCTTCTGTTCTCAATGTCATGTGGATCTCTAGCAGGAGTGGATTGGAAATAGTGAAGCAGAAGTTGTTTCTGTTGAGATGTGTGTTGTTGGAACTTGGCCTTGATAGTGGGCAAGTGCGTTGGTGTTGGTGGTGCAATGGATCCTACATTGTTATCATCACTATCAGAAGAGGAAGGAACTGAGAAGTTATCAGTTTTAAAGTTGAAGGAAGAAATGAATGTTCTTTACCATCAGATGGACCAGGGATGGGGGAACTAGTTGCTTTATGGGTTGTGGCACTTTTCTGGGAAGGGTGGAGCCTTTTGATTAATCTGGGTATCAGGATGGATGGCCTAGATCTTTTGGTGCTGGCAGAAAAAGGACCAGGTTGAGGCGGAGGTGAATCTGTTGTAGAAGAAAGTGGACCAGGTCTGTGGCAGGTCTTCTTTCTGGAGTGGCAGACATCGCAGGACGTTCTGTATGGATGAACAGGTGGTGTTATGGCGCAGATTAAATTATTGTTGATGCAGTATTGGCAGGGGCCCATTTCAGAGGCAGATTTGGAAAGGAGGTTAAACATGGTGGTTGGATGAAGAAAGAATGTGGACATTCTCAATTGGAGGGAGGATGTGGTCTTCCAACATTGGCAGGGGCCTTTGTTGTGTGATTTGGCACTGTTTGTGCATGTCTTAATTGACATCTGTTAAGGAATTCGGTATTTTTCTGGTTTTATTCCGTGGATATTGGGTCTGCAGGTATGTGGGTACTATCATTGGATAGCCCTGGTTTTTCTCTATATTTTATGTCCTGTAGACATTTTTCATATTCTGAGTTTTAAGGGGTCATTTCCTCATTTTCCATTTATAAAAGATTGCTGTTTAATTTTGTTTTTTGTGTTTTAAGGGCTAACCTTAAGTCTTAGGGTTAAGTGCTTAGTACCATTGGATAGAGCTAATTTTTCTCTATATTTCATGTCTCAATGTTGTTATAGTGAAATTCCGTGCTTTAAAGGTTTTAGTAGTTGTAGCTAATTTTTCTAAGTAGATTAGTGGTTTTTATTGGTTTTCTGGCTTCAGGGAGGCCGGGCCGCTTCAGGCGGCATCTCCGATGTCGGGCGGCCCGCCCGCCTCTGTTTTAGGAGGTTGGGGAGCGCTCCAGGAGGGTTTTTTATGCAATCTGGCAGGTACAGGCGCCAGATTGGTGGGTGCGCATGGGCTCTTAGTTAGTGGTCTGTGTGTACATAGTGAATAAGACAGTTTGGGGCAACCTTAATCATCATACAGCCATCCGGAGGTGATCTCATTGTTCCTCACTCAGTTTTCACTGTTTTCTGTCCACAATTGGCTGTGTTTGTTGCAATTGAGTTCTTCATTTAACTTAACTTTAGCAACTGTTTTCTCTGTTATAGTCTTGCAAGCTATAGCAAGTATTATTGCTGTCTCTGGTGTGGATTTGCAGCCTACATCAAGTATCTTTGCTGTCTCTGGTGTGGACTTTGTTCTACATTTCAGTTCTTTGGTCTGGTAGTCTATCTGGGGACTACTTTCTTGGCTCATCAAGCAGTCAAGTGTGTTAAAAAGGGGCTTTAGCAAAACAGGAACCAACTTACTTAAGCAAGTAAATCTCACTCTATTTTTCTAAAGGGACAGGGGATTTTCTCTCTGGTTTTTCTCCAACTCCCTCGGTCAAGGCCTATAGCTAGTACTCTAGGATTGTCTAAAACGTATATCTTTTTTACTCAGAACTCTGTAGTGGCATTAATATTCTCACATTACAGGGGGAGGTTACTGGTAAATAGTTTTTTTTTCTAGTTGACCAAGATAGAGAAATATTGTTCTTAGTCTTAGAAGTAATACAAACTAAATTAATTATATTATATATTTTTTTTACATATTTCAGTCGACCTTTTTGTCCTGATAACTAAAATATTATATTATTGTTTTAGTTGACAAAATTTCCTGGCAGTAAAAGAATAATAATTGAATTAATTATTAATTATTTCAGTTGACCCTTTGTCCTGAAACTTAAAATGTTATATTAATGTTTCAGTTGAAAAATTGTCCTATCAGTAAAATAATAGATATATAATATTAATTAAATCCTTTATATTAAATTATTTCAGCAGACATTAAGTCCTGGTTATTAAATTTTTCAGTTGACTCTTAGTCATGATAATTATAAACATATATATTAATAATTAATTGAGAATTGGGTTAATCATTCCAGTTGACTATTTGTCCTGATAATTAATAAATTATTTTTTTATTTCAGTTGATTTATTTTAAATCCAGATAATAAAATATAAAACATCTTAATTTAATTAATAAGAATTATGATTATTATTTTGGCTGATTTTTGTCCTGATAAACATTATATTTTTATTATTCCAGTTGATTAAAAAATCCCGATAAATGATTATATACTAGAAATATTTTTTTTTCTCTCTCTTAATTTTCTTCAAACAAAGTATAATAATAACTGATTAAATTGTAATATTTCTATCTCTCAGTTCAGGTTATCTACAACAATGACTGATCAAAGTGCTTCTGTTTCCCATGATGAGGAACTAGATCAGATTAATTTTGATGAGACTTCTGTAAGTTCTCCTTTTACTACAAAACTTGCTCAAATTAATCAATTGCTGGACCAATAAGGATGTGGAAGTACAAGAAATGGAAATAAAAGTGGAAAAAACTGCTCTGTATCATAAGCCTTCAGTCAATCCCCCAGAAGAGCTTCCAAAAAGATTAAAGATAAAAAGGATTCCATTTCAACTAAAAGTCAGAAAACTCTCCACTCACATCAAGGAGTTGAGGGCAGAAAATCTCAAACTGAGGTCAAAAGCAGAAGTTCTAGAAGAAAAGGTAAGAGACATAGAATCCTTTTATCAAGAGAAGAGGAAACCTCTTCCTACTCCAAAATCCCTTCCACAATTGGCCCCTAAACAACAGGAAAAGGTGGAAGTTTCAAAATGGCAATAGGATTGGCTAAAAAGCCAGTGGGAATACCTCCAGGCCCAACAAGAACGAAAGCAAGCACCTCCGTCAGGTCCTTCCAGAACCTATCAGTTCAACCCAACACCTCCTCACCCCTACCAAGGAGGAAGAAAGAGGAAGAACAATCACATTCAATTTTTTCAAAATCATTGTAAGCCCCTCTATTGAATCCAAAGTACCCTTTCATGTTACTGATTCAGTTCCTTCAGGTAATTCAGAAAGAGAAGATGAAAATTTGATACCAGTAGAGGCTGACTATAGTAGGCAGATTGCTCAATATTCTAATGTGACTAATCCTTTGGTATTGATTGCCACTTCAATGATAAATTCTGATATGGCTATTATTGATGAAACACTTGATACTGAAGTTTATGAGAATCAGGAAAATTATTCTGTTTCCCTATTAAAAAATACTCCAGATGTAGCTAACATTAATGATGAATATTTGAGGGATATTATTGCTAAACAAAATTATATAATGAAAAACATGCAATTGACTCAGAAATTTAATAGTTTGTTAACTGAACAAGGTTATCAAGCAGTGAGAAGAGAATTACAGAGAATTTCTAATGATTTGTGTAAGTACAAATTAACTCATGAAAAGAAAGTTACTTTGTGACAAAATATAAAGAATGATTTGTCTAAATTACAAGATACTTTGTCTATCTGTTTCCAGGAGCTAGAGGGACATAAGTTGAACTTAAATAGATTAGGTGACCATTATTCCTCTTTTCAAAATAAGAACCAGTTATCTTTTGCAACAATCAATGAGAGTTCATCTAGTATTCCAAGAGTGAAGACTAGGCTAACAACCATTGAAGAGAAATTTAATTCATTGTTACATTACCAAAAGTTTTCTTACATTTCTTTGAAAGAACCTTTTGCACAGGATACTCCAATTGTACCTGTCCCTAGTTCATCTAAAGTAAAATTAGTGCCAGAAATACCTGTAGATATTCCTGAGTTTCCATCGAAAATTGATGATGTACCTTGTTCATCTACAGAAGGGATAAAAAATGATATTACTGCACAATTAGAGAAGTTACAGCTTTTTCTCACTCAGAAACAAACTTGTAATAAGGAGACTGCTTCAAATCAAAAGAATTGGCCAAAAATGACAAATATCCAATATTTGATGGTGATTCTTCCTCTGTATGGCAGCAATTTATTTTCAGGATTGATAATCTGAAAAACTCTTACAAACTCCCAGATGAGGAAAATGTGCCAAAATTAATTTCTTTATTTAAAAATGTAGCCCTAATGTGGTATGAATCTGTCCTCTTAGATAAAAATGACTACTTATGGGAAGATTGGAAGAAATTAATTAAAGCACAATTTGTTGGTTTCAAGTTTAGGTTAGCTCAACAATGCAGTCTGAAGAATCCAGATATAGCTCTTCTTCTACTGAAAAACCTATTGAGTTCCTGATGAAACATGTGAAAATCCTGAGGGCAATGGACCCAGATATAGAGTTTGAATTATTAAAGGCCAGAATCCTCTATTAATTACCTATGTCTCTGAGAGACTTAATAGTTTCTAGGACTGAGTTCTCAAGAGAACCTTCTTCTTTTATCAAAACATCTAATGAGATCCTTTTAAATAACAAGTATGATTCTAGAATATTCATTCCTAGAACTTCATTGGAGAAAACCTCCAATTACCAACAGAAACCTCTTGAAAAATTTGGTAAACCTTCTGCCCCTGTTGCCCCTAAAAAGTATGAAAAAAACACTTGCTACAAATGCAGCAAGCTTTGGAAGAAATTCCATGTTTGCGACAAGAAGATACATCTTGTTGAAAAGACAGAGAAACATGCTGAAAAAACAGCTGCACTAGATGATACTTCAAGTGATTGTGCCAGCAATATTTCATATGAATCTCACCAGGAAATTTTGATGCTGGAAGAAGATATTCATTATTTAAATAATATCAATATGGGAAATAATGATTTATCTACAGGAGAAGATTCTGAGATCATAGAAAATCTTGAGGACAGCCCAAATATTATTGCCCCTCTCAAGGCACCAGTCTTGATTAATGGAAATAACATTGAGCTTGTTTTAGATTCTGGAGCTGGAGGAAGTGTAGTATCTGAAAAAGCACTTGCTTTAGTGGACCAGGATTATAAAACAAAACTTATTCCTATCATTTCTGAGAATTGGAAAGGTTATGGATCTGTTTTGTACCCCATTGGTAAATATAAAACCACAGTATTTTTCAAATATAACCATGGTTTTGTAAGAGCTACGTGTAATTTTTTGGTCATAAAAAATGATAACTTAAGCAGTTGCTTCATTGTGGGAAATGATATTTTAACCAAATATGGCATAAAATCAGATCCATAAAACCAATGCTTCATAATAAGGATGAAAGAGAAGAGAAAATTTAGAATTTCCTCCCCAAAAAAATTATTAACACCAGGATTGAACACATGTCATTCTGTAGTTCAATAAAAAGGAAGATCTACAAATGAAATTCATGTTCTTTTGATCGAAATTGACAATGCTTCTTTTGGAGAAAAACTTTTGGGTTAGGAAAAAGATTCCATCACTCAATTGATAACCTTTTTTCTTATGGCCTTTGCTCATGAGTCACATAAATTAGGATTGGTAAAGCTTACAGTATCTTTCCAATTAACTGAAATACCACTTAGTTTAAAGAATAAGCCTTATCCTTCTTCTCCCACAAAGAGAAAAGATATTGAAAATAATATCTCTACCCTTTTAAGAATGAGTATTAATGAAAAGGTAGTTGAAACACCTAAACATTGTGTCATCTCACCTTTCCTAATTTCTTATGAGAAAGATAAAGCCAGGTTATGTGGTGATTATAGAGCATTATACACCTATACTGTTGATGGTAACTATCCTTTACCAAAATTAGCTCTATACATGCTACCTTACAAGGTGCTAAATATATCAACTGTTTAGATGGTAAAAAAGGATATAACCAGGTACCTGTTGATAGTAATTCAGAGAATTTTATGATGATTGCCACTCATATGGGTATTTATACATATTTTAGGATGCCATGTGGCCCCAAAAATGACCCTTAAGTTTTTCAAAAAGTTATGGATAACACATTCCATCAGGAAATAATTGAAGGATGGCTGATGGTTAACATTTATGATATCATCATATTCTATAAAACTTTTGAGGACCATCTTAACCATCTGTGTAAAGTGTTCTATAAGATGGATGAGATAAATATAACACTTTCTGTCAAGCAGTCTTTCAAGTCTAGAAGGTTTGTAACGGCAGTCCAACGAAGGTGACAAGGGGATTTTTGGATCTCAAGTTTGGGGTACATATTTCCTTATCTTTTCGATTATTTTACTTAATATAAAGAGGTAAGAATATAAATTATTATTATATTTAATCGATTAGAGTTACTTGAATGTAAATACTAAAGCAATAATAAATAGTAATAAATATTTTAGTAAAGTAAATAGTTTTGTAGTATCCGTAAGTAATGGAATGATGAAAAACAACCAAAAGAGAGGCCTTATATAGGAAAAGGAGAGACAAAGCATGGAAATAAAATTCTAAAAACAGTAGTATAAGAGAGAGAGAAAAAGAATATTCCAGAAGGAGTTTTTTCATATAATAAAGTTGTTCTAAAAAGAAGGTTTCAGAAAGGTGTATTTACTGTATATGACAGAAATAAAGTAATGTACTTAAAATTTACTGTAAATGTAAATTTTAAATAAGTTATTTGAATTTTTTGTAGGTAGTTAATTTTATTTAAATTTTTATTGTAATTTATTTTTAATATTAATTTCTATTTCTTTAACCTGTCCTTGAGCACGGTGTTAGAAAATAGAAATATAAGGGACATGTAAATATTAATTTTAATTATTCAATAACTTTACCACTTTGTATTTAGTTAATTTTTTATAAGTAAATTTAATGTAAATAATTAATAAAATTGAAATAATAAGGTGTGTTTTCATCCAGTAAATAATTAATTATTTTACTGGGTAAGTCTAGCAGCCTGGCTGACACTCCCGCACTCTAAAAACATAATAAAAAAATGCTATGATTTTTTCTTTTTATATTTCTTTAGCAGAGTAGAAAGATTAGATATCTCCTTAACAGGTATCCAAGATTCATATTCAGAATTTTTATTCTTGAACCTCAATAAGTTTTCTGTACCTTTTTCAGCAGTAACTATTCTGTCATTTAAAATCTTATCAATTTCTAATGTCTCAGTGATTTCCTTAGGGGGTTTTTTTGGTCTTCCCCTCCTTTTGGGAAATAAATCACTATTGGATGTGCAAGGTTTCAAAAGAGACATTGGAAAAACAGGATGTTTTCTGTCATATTGAGAATACAAAATAACTTCAACTGCATTAACACCAACCATTCTTCTGACAACAAATGATCCAACAAATGGGCCAAAAAATGGGTCTTTTAATTTGTTATTACCTTGTAAATTGAAGTGGACTGTAGAAATAAACACTTCATGACCCTTTTTAAAAGTGTATTCTTTATGGGATTTGTCCCATCTCTCCTTCTAATATTCAAAGGATTTTTCAATACAATTTTGAGCATGATTTCTGCAAAGTTGTTGCATTTCAAGAAAAGATTTTACACCAGGATGTAAATCCAATTCAGATATTTTATTATTGAGAATTTGAGCAGGAGTATTTGGAAAATATCCAAGCCAGAGCTCAAAAGGCTTCCTTTGAGTTACAGAATGAACAGTGCTATTATAAGAGAATTCCAACCCAGGAAGTAAGGTAACTCAATCATGAGTGAATCTGTCATTCTCTTTATACTCAAGGACAAAGGCACAATACCTTCTTATCATGTCCTCTAAATTCTGAATCATTCTTTCAGATAATCCATCAGTCTGAGGGTGATGGGAAGTAGAAAGTATCAGCTCACAACCACAAACAACCATCAGAGACATCCAAAATTCAGAAATAAATTTAGGATCTCTGTCAGAGATTATGGCTTTAGAAAAACCAGAGGTATTAAACATATGAGACCACCATAAGAAAGCTAATTCTTTAGTGGAAACATCCTTGTGAGAAGATATAAATTTAAACATTTTTGTGAATCTGTCCACAATAACCCAACTAGAGATATAACTGTCTTTTCAAGCAATGGGTAATCGTTTTACAAAATCCATGTTTATTATCTGCCATGGTGCATCAGGAGTTCAATATGTTTCATTAATCCAGCTCTCTTACCAGTCAATCTTTTTGATTTTTGGCAAGAATCACAAGATTCAACATATAATTTGGTGTCTTCAGACATATTAAACCACCAAGCAGTGTTTTTAATTCTGATAACTGTTTTTTCAAGATCAAAATGTCCAGCTAATATTTCATCATGAAAAAATTTCAAGTTGATTTCTTTCATAGAAGGAGGGATAAAAAGGACATTACTCAACTTTCTTCTATAAGATAGATATCCTTCATCAATTGAAAGTTTACCTTTCTACAAAGCCTTCTGGTACTCTGTTGGAAGGGTTTTAATTAATGCTTGCATTGAAGCCTTCTTTGGATCATTTAATATGGTACATAACTAATTTATGCCAGTGTCCTTATCATATGAGTCCAGAATAAGCTGTAATAGCTCTTCCTCCATATCAACCACATATATCCCATGAATGTGAACTATCTCATCTTCAGGAACATATGCAGGTTTTAGGTCATCATTTGGCAAAGGTAACCTTGAAACACATCCACATTTGAGTGAACAATACCAGCCCTATGAATTATTGTAATCCTCCCTCTGTATTCTTGAACAGCTACCTGCCATCTGAACATATGTCTGTTAGGTGTTTTCAAGTTTAAGAGGGATTTAACTGCACTGCAGTAAGTCAAAAGTTCAAATTTCTTGTCTTCTAGGTAATAATGTAACTTTTCTAGAGCCCACACTACTGCTAAACATTCAAACTGAGTGGCACCATATTTCAATTCACTTTTTCTCAAGGTTCTTGAAATATAAAAAATTACTACTTCTGATACTTTATCATTCATCACTTGTTTTTGATGGAGGGAAGCACCAAGACCAATAAAACTGGCATCAGTGTACAAAACAAATGGTTGATTAAAGTCAGGTAAAGCAAGAATTGGTGCTGAAATCAAACAGTGTTTTATAGAGTCAAAAGCTCTATTTCTTTCACTATTCTAGACAAAAGAAACATCCTTTCTAGTCAATTGGGTAAGGGGTAAAGATATGACTTGGTAATTTCTAATATACTGTCTATAGTATCCACACATCCCCAAAAAACTCTGGAGCTCTCTAACTGTGGTAGGAGCCTTCACCTGTTGTATGGCTACCACTTTGTTTTGGTCAACACATATCTGTAACCCTGAAACAACATGACCAAGTACTTTTAAGGAATGAAAACCAAATTTACATTTTTTCAAAGAAAGTGTCATATTTATTTCATTCATTTTGTGCAACACGTTACACAGGTGGCTAAGATGGTCCTCAAATGTTTTTGAGAATTGATGATATCATCAATATAAACCATCAGCCATCCTTCAATTATCTCTTGATGGGATGTGTTATCCATAACTTTTTGAAAAACCGAAGGGGCATTTTTAGGGCCAAATGGCATCCTAAAATACTTGTAAATACGCATATGAGTAGCAATCATCAGAAGTTCTGGGAATTCTTTTCATCAGGTACCTGGTGATATCCCTTGTTTCCATCCAGACAGCTGATATATTTAGCAGCTTGTAAGGTAGCATGTATAGAGCAAATTCTAGGTAAAGGGTAGATATCATCAAAAGTATAAGTACTTAATGCTCTATAATCACCACATAACCTGGCTTTATCTTTCTCATAAGAAATTAGGAAAGGTGAGATAACACAATATATAGGTGTTTCAACTACCTTTTCAATATTATTCATATTTAAAAGGGTAGAGATATTGTCCTCAATATCTTTTCTCTTTTTGGGAGAAGCAGGATAAGGCTTCTTCTTTAAACTAGGTAGTATGTCAGTTAATGGACAAGATAATGAAAGTTTCATTTCTTCTTTAACTAATCCTAGTTCATGTGACCCATGAGCAAAGGCCATAGGAAAATATTTTATCAATTTAATGATGGAATCTTTATCCTCAACTGAAAGTTGTTCTCGAAAAGAAGAACTGTCAATTTCAGGGATAAGGGCATGCATTTCTTTTGTAGATCTTCATTTATATTGAACCACAGAATTACATGTGTTCAATTCTTCTTTTAATAATTTTTTGGGGGAGAAAATCTTAAATTTTCTCTTCCCATTCATCCCCATTGTGAAGCATTGGTTTTAAGTAGCTAATTTTATGCCATATTTGGTTAAAATGTCATTCCCTACAATAAACCAATTGCTCAAGTTATCATTTTTCATGACAACAAAATCACAAATAGCTCTTACAAAACCATGATTATATTTAAAAAACACTGTCGCTTTGTATTTACCAATGGGGGTCAAAACAGAGCCATAACCTCTCCAATTTTCAGAAATGATAGGCATAAGTTTTGATTTATAGTCTTGATCCACTGAAGCAAGTGCTTTTTCAGATACTACACTTCCCTCAGCTCCAGAATCGAGAAAAACTTCAATTCTGGTTCCATTGATCAAGACTGGTGCCTTGAGAGGGGCAATAAAAATTGAGCTATCCTCAATGTTCTTTATGATCTCAGCATCCTCAACTTTAGACAAATCATCATTATCAATATCAATAGTATTTAAATAATGAATATCCCCTTCCAGCATCAAGATTTCTTGTTGAGATTCATATGAAATATTGCTGGCACCATCACTTGAAGTATCATCCAGTGCTATTGTGTCATCAGCCTGCTCATCAGTTTGTTCAACAAGATTTATTTTCTTGTCACAAAAATGGACTTTATGCCAAGGCTTGTTGCACTTGAAGCAAGTGTTTGTTGCATACTTTTTAGGTGCAACAGAGGTGGAAGTTTTACCAACCTTTTCCAGAGGTTTCTGTTGGTAAGTGAAGGATTTCTCCAAAGGGGTTCTAGGAATAAATCTTCTGGAATCATACTTCTTCTTTAGAAGGATCTCATTACAAGTATTAATGAAGGAAGAAGGCTTTCTGGAGAACTCAGTCCTAGCCACTATCAAGTCTCTCAAAGACATTGGTAATTTAAAAAGGATCCTGTCCTTCCATAACTCAAACTCCATATTTGTGTCCATTGCCCTCAAGATTTTTACAAGTTTCATTAAGAACTCAATAGGTTTATAAGTAGAAGGGTTATATCTAGTTTCCTCATACTGCCTTCGTTGAGCCATCCTAAACTTGGAGCCACCAAGTTTTGCTTTAATAAATTTCTTCCAATCTTCCCATAAGTAGTCATTCCTATCCAAGAGAACAGATTCATACCACATTAGGGCTACATTGGTAAAAAAAGAAATTAACTTAGACACAATTTCATCATCTGGGAGTTTGTAAGAATTTTTTAAGTTATCAATTCTGCAAATGAATAGCTGCCAATCAGAAGAAGAATCACCATCAAATGTTGGATACTGGTCAAGTTTTGGTCAATTCTTTTGATTTGAAGGAGGTTCTTTAGTGTTATCTTGTTTCTGAGTAAGAAGAAGATGTAAATTCTCCAATTGTGCAGTAATCTCATTGTTTAATCCTTCTGTTTAAGATTCTGGTGCATCATCAATTTTTGATGGAAACTCAGTGGTATTGACAGGCATTTCTGAATCTAATTTTACTTTAGATGAACTAGCCACAGGTAACCTTGGAGAATCTTGTATCATATGTTCCTTCAAAGAAATGTCAGAATATTTTTGGTCATTTATCAATGAGTTTAATTTCTCCTCAATGGTTGTTAGTCTGGTTTTCACTCTTGGAAGACTAGATAAACTCTCATTGATTGTTGCAAAAGACAACTGGTTTGTTTTTTAAAAGATGAATAATGATCACTCAATCTTTTCAGGTTTATCTTATCTACCTCTTGCTCCTGGCAACAGGCAGACACAGTATCTTGTAGTTTAGATAAATCATTTTTATATTTTGCCATAAAGCAACTTGCTTTTCATGAGTTACTTTGTAATGAAAAAAATCATCAGAAACTCTCTGTAACTCACTCCTCAATGCTTGATAACCCTGTTCAGTTATGAAACTATTATATTTCTGAGTTAATTGCATGTTGTTCATGATATGATTTTGTTTAGCAATAATATCTCTCAAATATTCATCATTAATTTTTGCTACATCTGGAGTGTTCCTCAATAAAGAAACAGAGTAACTTTCCAGATTCTCAAAAAATTCAGGCTCAAATTTTTCATCAATAATACCCATATTAGGATTTATCATTGAAGTAGAAATTATAACTAAAGGATTAGATATATTAGAATATTGAGTGATTTGTCTACTCTTATCAGCCTCTACTGGTCTCACAGTTTCATCTCCTCTTCCAGAATTACCTGAAGTAACTGAATCAGCAACAAGAAATGGTACTTGAGATTAAATAGAGGGGCTTACCAAGGTTTGAAAAAGATCTGAATATTGTTTTTTCTTTTTCTGCCTCATTGATAAGGGTGAGGATGTGTGGGGTTGAATTGACTGGATCTTGACCGACCGGACTGGGGCATTTGAGGCTGCTGATGTTGAGACAGATAATCCCACTGCCATTTTGATACTTCCACCTTTTCTGCTTGCTGGGGAGCCAATGGTGGATGATCCCTGGGGGGACAAGGTCTCCTCTTCTCTTGAAGAAAGGCATCTATTTTTCTTACCTTGTCTTCTAGTGAGTCTGATCTTGCTCTCAGTCTTAAGTTCTCTGTCTTCAGTTCCTTTATGTGGGTGGAGAGATTCTTTACTTGCTGAGGTAAAGGCATTTTTTTTATTTTGAAGCATTTTGGAAGTCCTTCTAGGGGGTTGATTCAAGGCTTTTGTTCCTGAGTGTTTTTCTCCACTAGTATTTCCACTTCCTCCATTTCCACATCCTGATTGGTCCAATAATTGATTAATTTGAGCCAATTTTTTAGTCAAGGGAGAACTTACAGAAGTAGCTTCATCAATATTAATCAGATTCAATTCCTCTTCGCAGGTAGCAGAAACACCTTGATCAGTCATTTTTTAAATTTAACTTGAACTGAGGGAAGGAAATATTAAGATGTATTAGTTATATTTTTGCTTTTAAAAGAAAGATAAGAAATTTTTTTTAAAAATCTTCTGGACGAAAATCAACAGAAATAATAATCACAATTTTTATTAATTCAAAATAATTTTATAACCAGGATTAAAAGAAATCAACTGAAGAAACAAAATAAATTTTTGATAATTATCAGGATTAAAATCAACTGAAGGATATTTAATTACCAGGACTTGATGTCAACTAAAATAGTTTTAATATAATTTATTTTTATTAGTTTTAATATTTTATTATCAGGAAAATTTGTCAACTGGAACAACAATATTATTTTAATTTATCAGGACAAAGTCAACTGAAAAAAAATAATATAATATAATAATAATAAAATATTTTATATTAATTCTAGGACTGAGAACACTATAGTTCTATCTTTGTCAACTAGGAAAAAACAATAAAAATTCCAAATTACCAGACACCTCCCCCTGTAAAATGAGCAAATTAATGCCACTTGCAGAGTGCTGAGTAAAAGGAAATACCTAGAGTATGAAGAATGCAAAGTTATCCACGAATGGTTATCAATATAATTACCACAAAAATATGTGACTATAGTCAATATATAAACTTAAGTTTTGGAGCACGGTTTGATTCCTGGTCACAGCAAAAAGAAAGTCACGTGGCTGA
Source organism: Hemileia vastatrix (assembly GCA_030280995.1). Lineage (NCBI taxonomy): Eukaryota > Fungi > Basidiomycota > Pucciniomycetes > Pucciniales > Zaghouaniaceae > Hemileia > Hemileia vastatrix. The sequence goes on from JASXTE010000007.1 coordinate 8,489,939, forward strand.
TGAAGTTCATTGTCTTCATCTTATACTTTTCCTATTGGCACCTTGTCTTCAATGGTCCCTTGGTTTCCGGCTTCAAGATATCAATGCGCTGTAAAATATTTGGAAAAGGCCTCAGTTTTCAAGGGCTCTTTCAAGTCTAGAAGGTTTTTAACAGCACTCCAACGGCGGTGACAAGGGTATTTTTGGATCTCAAGTTTGGGGTACGTATTTCCTAATCTTTTCAATTATTTTACTCAATATAAAGAGGTAAGAATATAAATTATTATTATAATTCATGGATTAGAATTACGTGAATTTAAATACTAAAGCAATAATAAATAGTAATAAATATTTTAGTAAAGTAAAAAGTTTTGTAGTATCAGTAAGTAATGGAATGATGAAAAACAACCAAAAGAGAGGCCTTATATAGACAAAGGAGAGACAAAGCACGGCAATAAAATTCTAAAAACAGTAGTATAAGAGAGAGAGAAAAAGAATATTCCAGAAGGAGTATTTTCAAATAATAAAGTTGTTCTAAAAAGAAGGTGTCAGAAAAGTGTATATACTGTATATGACAGAAATAAATTAATGTATTTAAAATTTACTGTAAATGTCAATTTTAAATAATTAATTTGAATTTTTTGTAGGTAGTTAATTTTATTTAAATTTTTATTGTAATTTATTTTTAATATTAGTTTCTATTTCTTTTAACCTGTCATTGAGCACGGTGTTAGAAAAAAAATTATAAGGGACATTTTAATATTAATTTTAATCATTCACTAACTTTACCATTTTGTAATTAGTTAATTTTTTATAGATAAGTTTAATGTAAATAATTAATAAAATTAGAATAATAAGGTGTGGCTTCATCCAGTAAATTATTAGTTATTTTACTGGGTAAGTCTAGCAGTCTTGCTGACACTTGCCTTGAAAGAATGCAACTTTGGTTTTTATTTTTTAAAAGTGATTGGTAATGTTGTCTAAGGTTTGCAGATATGTTTTGACCAAAACAAAGTGGAAGCCATACAACAGGTGAAAGCTCCTACCACTGTTTGAGAGCTCCAGAGTTTTTTGGGAATGTGTGGATACTATAGACAGTATATCAAAAATTATCAATTCATAGCAATACCCCTTACCCAATTTACTAGAAAAGATGTTGCTTTTGTCATGAACAGTGAAAGACAAAGAGATTTTGAAGCTATGAAGCATTGTTTGATGTCAGCACCAATTCTTTCTTTACCTGACTTTAATAAACCATTTGTTTTATACACTGATGCCAGTTTTATTGGTCTTGGTGCTGCTCTCCATCAAAAACAAGTTATGAATGATAAATTATCAGAAGTATTAATTTGTTATATTTCAAGAACCTTGTGAAAAAGTGAATTGAAATATGGTGCCACTCAACTTGAGTGTTTAGCAGTAGTGTGGGCTCTAGAGAAGTTGAATTATTATCTGGATGACCAGAAATTTGAACTTGTCACTGACTGCAGTGCAGTTAAATTCCTCTTAAACTTTAGAAAAACTTACATAAATATGTTCAGATGGCAGCTAGCTGTTCAAGAATACAGATGAAGGATGAAAAAAATTCATAGGGCTGGTATTGCTAACAAAAATGTGGATAAGTTATCAAGGTTACCTTTTCCAAATGATGACTCAAATCCTGAATATGTTCCTGAAGATGAGATAGTTCACATTCATGGGATATATGTGGTTGATATGGAGGAAAAGCTATTACAGCTTATTCTGGATTCATATGATAACAACACTGACTTAAAAAAGTTATCTACTATATTAAATGATCCAAAGAATGCTTCAATACAAGAATTAATTAAAATCCTCCCATTAAAGTAACAGAAGGATTTGGAAAAAGGCAAATTTTCAATTGATGTAGGCTACCTATATTATAGAAGAAAGTTGAGTAATGTTATTGTTATTTTTCCTTCTATGAAAGAGATCATCTTGAAAATTTGTCATGATGACATATTAGCTGGGCATTTTGATCTTAAGAAAACAATGATCAGATTCACCACAGGAAATCTAGGGGTGAATTGCTAGCAATCCCCTCTCTTAAAATTTAGAGTGTCCCTTAATTATGCCAGGTTTATGAATACTTTATAAACATAAGTAAATTAGAGTTAGATTTACATTTATTCTCAGATTGGTCCAAAAATAAGCCTTAGTTGATCTCAAGTTATGCATAAGTTGATCAACTATAACCATGATTTTATCCTTCATTGAGCACACATTGAGCACACATTGATCAAAGATAAGCTTTTGAATATACAATATTATTATCAATTTAGAGGAAGTAAATTATTCCTTAACATACCTAATCATTACTTTGCATTAAAAAGATAAACCATAAAATTATGAAAGTAAATTTAATTTACAATAATAATATCTTTTACTCCATAATTGTAACAATAGATAAATTTAGCAAATTTTTTGATCACAAATATTAATAGCTATAGGGATTGAAATAACTAATGCCATTACTATTTTCAAATTTTAAAAAGATTATAGTCACTTCTCACTTGTAATCTATTAAGTCTTTGCAAAACTAAATTTTGTATAATTTTTTAAATTTTACCTAAAATATAAGACCTACAGGATATTGAAAATAAAATCTTCAGTTACTCAACTAAAAGAAATATTTATATTTAAATAAAAATAAAAATATTCTTAAAGTGTATCACTTGAATGGTTGTTATGGAAATTAATATGCAAGTTTTCCGATTTAAATATTTGATGCTTATATAAATCACTTTCCCAAGTTTTGGTATGAGTACATGTGAAATAGTAACTGCATTTAAAAGTGGAAACCAATATAATGAAAAAAATATTTACAAAATTTATTTCAATTTAATATTTATCTGTAAAAATTTTTCAAAGCAATATTTTATTCATCTTCTTAAGGATCTCTTACTCCTCCTCTACCCATCTAATTTTTAATAGGGGGTCTCAAACTTGAACAAATATGCCCGGTGGATTTCATTTGAAAAGCACCACATAAACACACCATGAAACATGGCTGATTTGGTACATGAGATCTTAAACATGGGTTAAAATATGTCCTACTTTAGTGAAAATTTTCCAACCACAGCACAGCCAACCAATCTACAGATCCTCCCAATTCACCACACATCACATCTTTCCCCTCCCACTTTTTTGATACAAATTTTTACACATGGTGCCCCAGTAAATTTTGAGCTTTTCATTACTTTCTTTAACAAAAATTCCTGAACAAATTAATATCCTCAAAACTTAGTCATCATGCCAAGAACACTACAAAATTTTCAACACAACCCTTTTAAATCATTTTTTCATGCTCTCAAAATGATCAAGTTGCATGTACTCTCCACTTGGGTTTGTTTTATTTTTGCATATTGACTATTATTTTGAATTTTCACTGAAAGCATAATTTTTCCCTTCCTGATTCATTTTGGTTAATCATCTCAACATGAAGTTGGATATTTCAGAAATCACATAATTTTTCTTTCATTCTGTTTTTTAATTATCCCTCATATCCTTTTATTCATCTTATCTCACTTCCTTAACTCTTCTTCTATTTCTTTTATCCATTACTTCCTGAACTTCTATCTGGTCCTTTTACATCTTTGAAGACATCTCATCAGGTAAGTTATCCTCCCACCATCTTTTTTTCAATTTTAACTGATGTTCTTTTTCTGAATTTGTTTTTGTTTTTTTTATTGTTTAAATTTCTCTTTTTGTTTTCTCAAATCACATTTCCACTTTTAAGAAGGTTCTAAAGAAGCCTAGCTCTCATATCCACCACGCAACATCTGATTTGGCTCACTGGTTTTTGAGATATATATCATCCACTTGGCTCAAACTTCCATCAACTTTATTTTAATCTTCTCAAGTAGGTCTTACTCTGGAACAAATATAATACTTATAAAAAACATAGGTATCTAAAATAGATCTTTTTAGACCATTGATAATACCTGGCTTTAAATTTTATAACCCTTTTTTGATTTTCTTGTAAGTGAGAAATAAAAGGTCAGAAATAGGGTTAGGGTTTTTTAAATGACATATCCTTTTGTTGGAAGAATATCAAGAATCATGGATTTGTTTTTAGAAAATGGTGTTGAATTTGGTCCAGTGGTTGCTGAGATAACTGCTTTCAAAGTTGAATCTTGTTTCATGGACTAATTTACATTTTTTAAGTTCAATGTTACATAATATGTATATAGGTATTATGCAATCTATTTCAAATACTACTTCAGGCTTTTGGCTCTGATTTCATCAGCTAAATATCAGTTTTGGATGAGTCCTTTTAATTTTGTAATTTTATTTTATGAGGATGAATATTAACATTTTCTAGATTTTGGCTCATTCAAATCTCAGATTATTTTGATTACAGGTTCTCTATAGGCATGAATTTCATTTCCAGAAAGCATAATCAATTTTGGCTCAGAAATTTCTGAGATATCTACTTTTAAAGTTGAGTCTTTTTATGTAAACTAATTTACATTTTTGAATTTTGATATTCCATAATATGCATGTTTTTTCTGATACTTTTCATTGTACCACTCCCAAGGTATGTCTATTCATAAACTGTTTTTTATCATTTGTTTCCTCAATTTTTCTTCTTAATAAATCATTTTTTCCCTTATTTATTGATGTTTTGAGTTTTTTTCAGGAGATGGAATCATCAAATATATTTGGAATTCTTCTCAGCATAATCATCAATCAAAAATCCAAGAGATAATCATCAAACTACCAAGGAAACTCCATGTTTGATATCTTGTAAAAAGTGTTCTCATTTTTTTGGAATCTTGTGAAACACTGTCGGCCGGTCGTCTAGAAAAAGGAGAAAAAATAGAAGAAGGAATGAAAGGAGGAGAAGGAGGAAAGGAGTATGGGTAATAAAAGAAATAAAATTTAATAAAATTATTTAATTTATTGAGAGAAGACAACGATGAGTGAGCTGAGAAGAGACAACAAATTGGTTTTATAAATATTATTATTATTTAAGTAAGAGTTCTGCGCGGCACCCAATATAATTACTATCAGACTAAAAGCAACCTTTAAATTGTTATATAAAATTTTAATTAGAATTTTATTACTAATAAAAAGAATATAAACGTAATATAAAAAGTGTATTTAATTTGTTGAGTGTATAATCAGTGATAAGGCTACAGGGGATTATCCAAGGCCCTTTTATAGGCAATGGGTCCTCTGAAGCGCTACTATATCAGTAAATACAATGATTAGAAAGGAATAAAACAAATATATCAAAAAGAGTAAATGAAACATAAAAATATAGAGAAAAACATGAAACAATTAATTAAAAGCCCAATTAAGAATCCAATTTCCCCGCCATTAATCCCCAAATCAGTAAGTGACAATAGTAAATAACTAAACAAGATTGGAAACATAGGAACTATGAGAAATATAATTCCCAACAGATGGTACATTCTGATTAGAGGACATTTTAAGTGAAACAAAAAATAATTTGACGCAACAAAACAAGCAATTAATCTCAATTTAGTCCAAATTAATTTATTTGTTTTTTCTAACACAATTAAGGGTCAAAAGAAGCGTCCTTAATAATTGTTTAGTATCATATGAGAGGTATTAGTTAATATATAAATTTAAGTAATTAATTTAAATATATTATAAATCAATTTTACACTTGTAATTATAATATATGTTTTTTAATTAATTAAATATAAATTTATAATTATTAAATACATAAAAATGCGCCATTATTTGTAGAATATATTATATTATGCTCAATTTAATTGTATATAAAAATATATATAACCAATAAATTTAATGTAACATTTGTATATAATAAAATTCTTATATAATTTCATTATGTAATAAAATATTAAGTTATATTCATTAAATACAAGTCTTACTCACTCTTTAAGGGTTTATAATTTATATATCATTTACTGGACTCCTGGAATAGCCTGGCTGACACTCCCTCACTCTAAAAAAAACAATAAAAAAAAATGCTAAGATTTTTTCTTTTTGTATTTTTTCAACAGAGCAGGCAGATTTGAAATTTCTTTGCCAGGTATCCATGCATCATGTTCAGATGATTTGTTCTTATATCTCAATAAATATTCAGTACCTCTTTCAGAAGTGATAATTCTATCATTGAGAATTTTATCAATTTCTGCTGTTTCTGTGACTTCCTGAGGGTTTTTCTTAGGTCTTCCTCTTCTTTTTGTAAATAAGTCACTGTTGGAAGTATAAGGCTTAAGCAAAGAAATGGGAAAGACAGGATGTTTCCTATCATATGGAGAATACAATACAACTTCTACTGCATTATCACCAACCATTCTTTTAACAACAAATGGTCCTACAAAAGGATCTTTTAATTTGTGGTTACCTTGTAAATTGAAATGGACAGTAGAGATCAACACTTCATCACCCTTGTTAAATGTGTATTCTTTATGGGATTTATCCCATCTTTTCTTTTCATATTCAAATGCTTCATCAATACAATTCTGAGCATGTTTTCTACATAGCTGTTGCATTTGCATAAAAGATTTTACACCAGGGTGTAGTTCCAACTTAGGTAATTTATTATTGAGAATCTGAGCAGGAGTGTTTGGGACGTAACCTAACCAAAGCTCAAAAGGCTTTTTTTCAGTGACAGAATGAACAGTGCTATTATATGCAAATTCAAGACCAGGCAAAAGAGTGACCCAATCATGAGTAAATCTGTCATTGTCTTTATATTCTAAACCAAAGGCACAATACCTTCTAATCATATCTTCCAGAGTTTGAATCATTCTTTCAGCTAGACCATCAGTCTGAGGATGGTGAGCTGTAGACAATTTTAACTCACAGCCACAAATATCCATCAAAGAGGTCCAAAACTCAGAAGTGAATTTTGGATCCCTATCAGAGATAATGGCTTTTGGAAAACCAATAATATTAAACATGTAAGACCACCATAAGAAAGCTAATTCTTTGGTGGATACATCTTTGTGGGTTGGAATAAATTTGCACATTTTTGTGAATCTATCAACTATTACCCAACAAGAGTTAAAGCTGTCTTTACCTGCAACAGGAAGACCAGTGACAAAATCCATATTAATGATTTGCCAGGGAGCACTAGGTGCCTCAATATGTTGTAATAACCCTGCTCTCTTACCTGTTAACCTTTTAGATTTTTGGCAGGAATCACAAGATTCAACATATAATTTTGTGTCTTCAGACATATTAGCCCACCATGCAGTGTTTTTGATTCTAATCAAAGTTTTTTCAAGATCAAAATGACCAGCTAATATGTCATCATGACAAAGTTTGAGGATAGTTTCTTTCATTGAAGGAGGAATAACAATTACATTGGTAAGCTTCCTTCTATAATAGATATAACCATCTTCAATAGAAAACTTTCCTTTATTTAAAGCATTTTGGTATTTTGCAGGAAGAGTTTTTATTAATGCTTGAATTGAAGCATTCTTAGGATCATTCAAAATAGTAACTAATTTATTTAAGTCAGAATCTTTATCATATGAATCCAGTATTAACTGTAATAACTCTTCTTCCATATCAACTATAAATATACCATGTATATGAACAGTGTCATCCTCAGGTACATAAGCAGGATTGGAGTCATTATTTGGCAGAGGCAATCTGGAGAGCATATCAACATTAGAGTGAACATTTCCAGCTCTGTGGATAATAGTGATCCTTCCTCTGTATTCCTGAACAGCAAGTTGCCACCTGAACATATGTCTGTTAGGTGTTTTGAGGTTTAAGAGAGATTTCACAGCACTACAGTCAGTTACCAACTCAAATTTCTGGTCATCCAAGTAGTAATGAAGTTTTTCAAGAGCCCAAACAACTGCTAAGCACTCCAATTGAGTGGCACCATATTTCAATTCACTATTTCTTAAGGTTCTTGAAATATAACAAATTACAACCTCTGAGGCTTTATCATTAATAATTTGCTTTTGGTGAAGGGCAGCACCCAGACCAATAAAGCTAGCATCTGTATAAAGTACAAATGGCTTGTTAAAATCTGGGAGAGCCAATATAGGGGCTGTCATTAAGCAATTTTTCAATGTATTAAAAGCTTTCTGACAGTCATCATTCCAGAGAAAAGCAACATCTTTTCTGGTTAGTTTTGTAAGAGGCAAGGCTATGACCTGATAATTTTTAATATACTGTCTATAATAGCCACACATACCTAAAAAACTTTGGATTTCTCTTACAGAAGTTGGTGCTTTAACATTTTGAATGGCAGAAACTTTATTATGGTCTACACAAATTTGTAAGCCTGACACAACATGGCCAAGGACTTTCAAAGATTGAAAACCAAATTTACACTTTTTTAAAGATAAGGTCATATTGATTTCATCCATTTTTTGGAAAACTCTATTTAAGTGAATCATATGTTCATCAAAAGTTTTAGAAAAAACAATAATATCATCAATATAAACCATGAGCCAACCTTCAATAATTTCTTGATGGAAAGTGTTATCCATGACTTTCTGGAAAACTGAAGGAGCATTTTTAGGGCCAAATGGCATCCTAACATACTTATATATTCCCATATGAGTAGCAATAAGCAAAAAATTTTGAGAATTTTTCTCAACTGGAACTTGATGATAACCTTTATTACCATCCAGACAACTAATAAATTTTGCACCTTGCAAGGTAGCATGTATTGAATTAATTCTGGGTAAAGGATAAATATCATCAACAGTATAAGTATTTAAAGCTCTGTAATCCCCACATAATCTAGCTTTATCTTTTTCATATGAAATTAAGACTGGGGAGATGACACAATATTTGGGGGTGACATCCACTTTCTCAATGATATTCATTTTCAATAATGTTTCAATATTATCTTCAATATCTTTTCTTTTTGATGGAGAAGCAGGATATGGTTTTTTCTTAAGGGAAGGAGGAATATCACTCAAATTACAGGATAAGGTAATTTTCATCTCTTCCTGAACAATTCCCAAGACATGAGAACCATGAGCAAAAGCCATAGGGAAAGAGGTAATAGAGGCAACAATAGAATCCTTTTGTTCATTAGTCAAATGATCACCAAAAGAAGCGGTATTTATTTCATGTAATAAATCATCCATTTCAGTTGTTGTTCTACCTTTACATTGGGTCAGTGAGTTACAAGATTTCAACAAATGCCCAGAAGGTTTAGGAGAAGAAATTTTGAATTTTCTTTTCCCATTCATTCCTAAGGTAAAGCAATTATTTGCTGGGTCCAGTTTCACACCAAACATGGTTAAAATATCATTTCCCATAATAAACCAATTGCTCAAATTATCATTTTTCATGACAACAAACTCACAAATAGCTCTGAAAAAACCACCATTATATTTGAAAAATACAGAGGTTTTGTATTTGCCAATAGGAAATAAGGTAGAACCATACCCTCTCCATTTTTCAGAAGTTATAGGCAATAATTTACTCAAATATTCCTTATCCACTGAATCCAAAGCTTTTTCAGATACTACACTTCCTCCAGCACCAGAATCAAGAACTACATCAACATTTTTACCATTAATGATAACAGGTGCCTTTAAAGGGGATATAGGAATAGAATTGTTTGTAATATCTTTAATTATCTCAGCATTTTCTACTGAAGATAAATTCAATACACAATCTTCAGATATATTATTTAAATAATGGACATCATGTTCCAACATTAAAACATCTTTAACAGATTCATTGTCATAGGAGATATTACTTTCACAGTCACTGGAAGAATTATTGACATCAAGTTCAACTTCATCAGTGTCTTCATTTTGTTCAACAAGATGAATTTTCTTGTCACAAACATGACCCTTCTGCCACGGTTTGTTACATTTATAACAAGTATTTGTTGCATATTTTTTAGGTGCAACTGGGGCAGAGGGTTTACCAGATTTTTCTGGGAGCTTTATAGAAGGTTTATTCTGATCATTATAAGATTTACTAAGGTAATTCTTTGGTTCATATCTATGGTTGAGTAGTACTTCATTACAGATATTAATGAAAGAAGAATTTTCCCTTACATGCTCAGTTCTAGCAACAATCAAATCCCTAAGAGAATTTGGTAATTTATACAAGATTTTATCTCTCCAAATATCATAATCCAACTTTGGATCAATTGCTCTAAGGATTTTAGTTATTTTCATCAGAAAAACAATGGGCTTTTCAACAGAGGAGGATACATATCTAGTATTCTCATACAGTCTCTGCTGAGCTAACCTGAATTTTGAACCACCAAACTGATTCTCAATCAAGGATTTCCAATCATTCCATGTATAATGATTGTTATCTAAAAGGACAGATTCATACCACATCAAGGCTACATTGGAAAATAAAGAAATTAGCTTAGAAACAATTTCTTCATCAGGTAGTTTATAAGATCTCTTTAAATTATCAATTCTCTGGATAAAGTGTTGCCAATCAGAGGAAGAATCACCATCAAAGGTAGGATATTGGTCTAACTTAGGCCAATTTTTCTGACTACTGGGATGGTCCACTTTTTGGTTTGAATTATTCATTATTAATAATTCCTGAAGTTTAGCCAGGTGTTCAGAAATTTCATTATTTACAGAAACAGCTGGTGCATGACCATCACAAGATTTTTTGCTAGTAGCAAAAGATTTTACAGACTCATTTTCAGTTTGTTTAATGGTTGAAATATGAGGAAGAAAGGATGAACTTTGCTCAGGTCTTTTCCCTTTATTTTTATGCAGCTTATTTACAGAAATCTCATTTAATTCATTATTGGTGTTTAAGGTTGAGAACTTTTCCTGTAGGTCAGACACATAGTTTCTTATTCTTGGAATTTCAGACATCTGGTCATTTACTTTTGCAAGAGATAGAACATTTCTGTCCTCAGAAACTGAGTGTTTGGTACTTAGTGCATGGAAATCATTTTTTAGCTTCTTAAACTCATTTTGCAGAGATTTTATTTCATTTTTGAATGAATAATTTTCCTCAATAAGGGGTTTCAATTCACTCAAGGTCTTATGTAGACTGATATTTCTATCTGAGATAGCTCTATGGTCACTTCTTATTTGTTTTTGTTGACTAAGAACAATATTCAAGGTTTCTTTGATTTTTAAATAAGCTGTATCTTGTACAGAAGAACTCACTTTACATTGCAAGTGTAAATTATTTAATCTATCATTTTCATGGATTAACACATCTCTCACATGTTTGTCTTTTACAATATTAAAATCAAGGGTATCTTTCAATATTTCCTCAGAAGTTTTTTCAATTAAGGTATAGATTTCAGGGGGAACAGAATCATTTTTAATTGCAAGAGAAGGATTAATTAAAGATGTAGAAGTTAAATGTAAAGGTTCATCAAATGACAATTTGCTAATTACATCAATAGGGCTACTAGTTACAGGAAGCTGTCTTTTAACAGGTTTAACTGTTCTTTCACCATGTTCAATAATATTACCTGCAGAAGAAGATTTATTAGAAAACATACCCAAGTGACTATCAACCAAATTACTTACCATGGCAGAGGAGGAAACTTCCCCTGGGACTGGGTTTGGGATTGTGCTTGGGCCTTCTTTCTCCTGCTTTGTTGGTAGGGATGAGGAGGTGGATGGAAATTGGGTGTCCTGGATGGGCCAGGCTGATGATGGGGAGGGTGTTGCACATTCTGTTGGTAGTGACTCATTAGATAATCCCATTTCCATTGCTCTACTTCCATAGTATTTGGATTTTGGATGGTTGAGCTGGGTGGCTGTGAAGGTTGAGCCTGAAATTGAAGCTGATTGGGAGGCAATTGAGGAGGGGCCTGGGCCTGAATCTGGTTCCTGAATTCTTGGACCTGATCCCACAATGTGTCTACCTTTGCTTTGTACGTCATATTTTCTGTCTTCAACTCTTTTATATGACTGGATAGGTTGCTGATTTGTTGTGGCAGAGGAAGCTTTTTTATTTTGAAGCCTTTTGGAAGACCTTCTTGAGGCACTAGAGGCTTTACTTCCTTCTGTGGTACTGGGGGAAGGGGGTTTGGTTTGTTTGCATTTCCTGTCATTTCCACATCCTGCAGTATGTGAATTCTTTGTGTTAGCATAAGATTTTTTATGACCAACTTTAGAAGAACTTACAGTGTCAGCATCATAGTCAATTTCTATTTCATCCACTTGCATGTTATCCATTTTTTCTGTCAAATTGTTGGACATACTAGTGGGAAGATTAATATTTTACTTTGTACTTTATAAAAAAAATAATCAAAGTTAGTCAATAATTGCTCCAAATAATATAAAAAAAATTTTTTAATTAATTAAATTATAGAAAAAATAACTTTCAATATAAAGTAATAATTAAAAAATTAATTTTTTTTTTTTTTTTTTTTAAAAAAAATTGGATTGCAAGTTTAAATTGGGAATAACAAGTTAGTTAATTCAACCAATTAATTACCAATATTAAATATGGCAATATATTGGGACTAAGCACAATGTACTTTTAAGTCAACCAAAATTAACAATAATTAATAATAAAAAAAATTAAATTAATAATTCAATTTGTATTAATAATAATGTCAATTCTTCTAGGACTAAGAGGATTTAACACTCTATAATGGTCAACTAGGAAAAAAAAAATTTTTTAAAATTGAACACTTACACTCAGTGAATCAGCAATTAAGCCACAATCACTGTTATTGCAATAAAAATATAGTAATATGAGTGAGAGGCGCAAAGGTGAACTTACTATAGTGATCGAAAAATCACTTCAAAATAATATAAAAATTAATATTATATAAACCTAAGATGTCGAACCCAAGTTCGAAACACAGTCGCGGCAAAAGTTTCGTTTTGCTAGGTGGTCCGTGCGTTTTGTCGTTCTTCGCCAGGCTTCGATCGTCGTCGTCGTTTGGAAAGGCCCCCAGTTGTCGGCCGGTCGTCTAGAAGAAGGAGAAAAAATAGAAGAAGGAATGAAAGGAGGAGAAGGAGGAAAGGAGTATGGGTAATAAAAGAAATAAAATTTAATAAAATTATTTAATTTATTGAGAGAAGACAACGATGAGTGAGCTGAGAAGAGACAACAAATTGGTTTTATAAATATTATTATTATTTAAGTAAGAGCTCTGCGCGGCACCCAATATAATTACTATCAGACTTAAAGCAACCTTTAAATTGTTATATAAAATTTTAATTAGAATTTTATTACTAATAAAAAGAATATAAACGTAATATAAAAAGTGTATTTAATTTGTTGAGTGTATAATCAGTGATAAGGCTACAGGGGATTATCCAAGGCCCTTTTATAGGCAATGGGTCCTCTGAAGCGCTACTATATCAGTAAATACAATGATTAGAAAGGAATAAAACAAATATATCAAAAAGAGTAAATGAAACATAACAATATAGAGAAAAACATGAAACAATTAATTAAAAGCCCAATTAAGAATCCAATTTCCCCGCCATTAATCCCCAAATCAGTAAGTGACAATAGTAAATAACTAAACAAGATTGGAAACATAGGAACTATGAGAAATATAATTCCCAACAGATGGTACATTCTGATTAGAGGACATTTTAAGTGAAACAAAAAATAATTTGACGCAACAAAACAAGCAATTAATCTCAATTTAGTCCAAATTAATTTATTTGTTTTTTCTAACACAATTAAGGGTCAAAAGAAGCGTCCTTAATAATTGTTTAGTATCATATGAGAGGTATTAGTTAATATATAAATTTAAGTAATTAATTTAAATATATTATAAATCAATTTTACACTTGTAATTATAATATATGTTTTTTAATTAATTAAATATAAATTTATAATTATTAAATACATAAAAATGCGCCATTATTTGTAGAATATATTATATTATGCTCAATTTAATTGTATATAAAAATATATATAACCAATAAATTTAATGTAACATTTGTATATAATAAAATTCTTATATAATTTCATTATGTAATAAAATATTAAGTTATATTCATTAAATACAAGTCTTACTCACTCTTTAAGGGTTTATAATTTATATATCATTTACTGGACTCCTGGAATAGCCTGGCTGACAAACACTTACTCATTTTGGTTTTTCATTCCAAATCAACCAAAGTCTTATAAACCAGGTAAGTAAAGCAAGGGGGAAGGGCCCTATTTATATTAAATCTTTAGGGAGGGGTTCCAAATATGGTAATTAGAAGATTTTCAATTTTTTTTTATTTCATAAATTTTTAAATTATCAATTATTAAATATAATAAATCAAATAAAACTTTAGTGCAATTGAGACTTGCTGCTGTATAAATTTGTTCATTTAATTATTTATTTGTATTGAATGGATGAATTGTCAATACATTGCTTGTCATATGATTTATTTGGCTTTGGTCACATCTGAAATCATTAGTAGGTGGAATTTTGTATCCCATTACTTTTACTTGCCTGATTATATTTTTTTATTAATTTATTTAAGAATTTATGAAATTAAAATGAAAATTTGGTAATATTTACCCCCTCCCACAGTAAATTTCAGGGGGAGGTATTGTGATTTTTTTTTCTTACATAAATATTTTTTTTTGACACAAACAAAATGGCAATCTCCACCCCCTCCCACAGTAAAATTCAGGATGAGGTATTGCTATTTTTTTTTGACATCATAAAAAAATTTTTTGACATGAAAAAAATAGCAATCACCACCCCCTACTATAGTGAAACTCAGGGGAGGGTATCGCTGAATTCCTAGATTTAGAAAAATAAAATCTGTTAAGTTCACCACACAATATGGGGGGCGGACTTGCTAGCAAGTCCGCAACCTTGGACCAAAACTCACCATAGATTGAACACACATTGAGCTATTGATAAAGGAACCATACAATCAGGGATGAACACCACTCAGCAGAACAGTTTTAGGTGGGTGTTCAAGTAGAGTTCAGTATGGGTTCAGTCTGAGTTCAGTCTGAGTTCCATCTGAGTTCCATCTGAGTTCAGGTTGAGGACTTGCTAGCAAGTCCACCCCCTATATTGCGTAGTGGTTATGTATCTTGTGCACAAGGTTTGGTTAATGAAGATGTTGAAAAACCATATTTAACCAAAATATTAATAGAAATCCAGAATGAATTTTAGTCATGTAGATATGGAGAAAAACATTACTTATAATTTGAATAAAAAACATTTAATCAACTGGAATCCTAAAAATTAGCAAGAGTAGACACATACAATGTATATAAGAGAGATTCAAAGCATTTTTTTACAATAAAAATATTTATTTCCATCTCTGATCTGGAAGAGGTTTTAAAGATGGGTAAATGTGCCACCATTTCAATTTGAACTAAAATGACAAAGTGCAACACAGATTTGAATAGGAGGATCTCTTTATGGACAACAAGAATCATTCATGAAAGTTGAGTTATCTTTTATCAGTTCAAGTAACTGAGAAATCCAGACAAGGTTGTGCCAAAAATCTGTTTAAAGCTAATTTCAGGAATGCTTTAAAGAACATCAAGGTTAAATTGTGGTGTGTGTTGTATGGAAAGTGTTCTGGAATATAAGTAGTGATTATTCAGCATGTCACACATGTAAGCCAAGTTAATTTCAGCATTGGAGTTGGTATCTGAGTTAAAAAATAGATTCAGGGCTAGAGTGGTAGCAGTTATTTCTAGTTTAAAATGGACTGAAAGAGGAATTTTGTGAATGGTGATGAAGACTAAGGGTGAGTGTATGATGAAGTGGATGCTTAAGTGGTGGGAAGTCACGTTTTTCACATGTTGAATAATAAGCCCTTACAAATTAGGTGAAAAATATTCTAAGGAGATGGCTTGTCTGTACCTAGTGCTGACTAATCAAGATGAAGGAGAGAAGTGTTTTGATGTCTTTTTCTTCCCAAAAGAAGGTGTTTTTGAGGTCAAACACACCATCAAAATACACTTGTCTAGGGCAGGTGTATTTCATTTTCTGATGGGGTGTTTGGTAATTTTTTTATGGTGTGATTATGTGGAATATATGATCAATTTTGAGACCCCCTAATTTACTCCATCCCATCTCATTTTCATAGAAAATATCTATTGTTTTAGAACTCTCCTTATCAGCAATGGCCCATTTTATTTTATAGCTATTAATCCCTTCATCAATCCTCTACCACTCATAATTCATAATGGATCAAAGAATATGCATTTTATATTTCCTCTAAACTTCTTTACAAGATTTCAAATGTCAGATAACACTACAAGCCAGGGGGAGCCTGGCTGGTAATAATTTAAAAAAACAAAAAAATAATAACCTGAGCCACTTCCTGTGGCTTGGGATTGAAAAATAAAAAAAATAAAAAAAATTGCTGCCAGCGTTTAATAAAAATGAAAAAAAGACCAAAGCCACTAAAAGTGGCTTTGGTCAAATTTATAATACATCTTGCAGGCAGTTTAAAACTTCCTGTAAGATGTTGTGTTTAAAAGCGAGTGAAGTTGCATGCAGCAACTTTGCTCGCTTTTTTTATATATATTAATAACTTGCAGCCAGTATAAAACTGGCTGCAAGTCTTTTTTTAAAGCAACCAAAGTCGCTTGTAGCGACTTTGGTTGCAATAATATTTTATTCATCTCCCAGCCAGATAACACTGGCTGGGAGGTATTAATGTGATTGAGCAGCCAATGTTGCTTTAAGCAACATTGGCTGCTTAAACTATTTACTACAAGCCAGGGGGAGCCTGGCTGGTAAATATTTAAAATAAATTATAAAAAAAATAACCTGAGCCACAGGAAGTGGCTCGGAATTGAAAAAAAATAAATAAATAAATTTCTGCCAGCTTTAAGCTGGAAGCGTTTAAAAAAAATTAAAAAAAAAGGCCAAAGCCACTAAAAGTGGCTTTGCTCAAATTTATAATACATCTTGCAGGCAGTTTAAAACTCCCTGAAAGATCTTGTGTGTAAAACCAAGCGAAGTTGCATGTAGCAACTTTGCTCGCTTTTTTTATTATATATTAATGACTTGCAGCCAGTTTTATACTGACTGCAAGTCTTTTTTTAAAGCAACCAAAGTTGCTTGTAGTGACTTTGGTTGCAATAATATTTTGTTCATCTCCCAGCCAGATAACACTGGCTGGGAGGTTTTAACGTGAGATTTGAGCAGCCGATGTTGCTTTAAGCAACATTGGCTACTATAGGAAATAAACTACCAGCCAGGGGGAGACTGGCTGGTTTGAATTAATAAGAAATGAGATGAGATGAGATATTGAAATTTGCACTACTCTTTTACATGCCATTTGGCATTAAATTTTTGACAGTGTGAAATGTATATGTACATAATAAAAAATTAAAGCTAGAAAAAGTGATATTGGATATTTTTAAATGCCAAAACATATATACCCAGTTTTAACAAGTTTAAAATATCAAAATACTGATTTTGTGTGCATATTGTTTTTCAGAAATATACACTTGGTTGTTAACACTTTTGTAGCCAAATGTCAACTTAGTGGAAAAAAAAATAATAAGTGATAAAAAAGGTGTCCTTAACAGCTGAAGGTTAGTTTTCCAACCTTATGTGAACAAATGATATGGAAAAGTGGATTGAATTTGAAAAATAAGTGAAAATAAATATTAATTGCATCCGTTGTGGCATTCCAAATCTGGGTAGGCTACTTAGGTGAAAATTTGATTGGACCTTGGTTGGAAGAAAAAAATGGTGTTAGTAGGTGTTAATTTGGTTGAAGGGAGTTAACTGGATTTTTTTGGGTGGATTTATGGTGATTTTTGGAGGATTTATGGTGATTTTTTTGGAGGATTTATGGTGTTTTGGAATGGATATATGTTGGTATTACTATTGTTATTTGATGGTTTCATGGATTGGGTATTGGTTTTACTGGATTTTCTAGGGCTCTCTTGGTATTTTTTGGTAGATGCAGTGTGCTCATGGAGTAGCCATTTTTTTCCGGTGTGCTCCGGTTTGCTCCAGTGATTTTTGGGTGCAAATGCGAAGTCACTGTGGCAAAGTTGCTTATTGTGGCAAAGTTTGGTCATTGGTGCAAAAAGTCTGGGCACTGTGGCAAAGTTTGGTCACTGCAGAAAAGTCTAGGCACTGTGGCAAAGTTTGGTCACTGCAGAAAAGTCTGGGCACTGTGGCAAAGTTTGGTCACTGTAGAAAAGTCTGATCACCAGTGAAAAGTTTGGTCACTGCAGAAAAGTCTGGGCACTGTGGCAAAGTTTGGTCACTGTAGAAAAGTCTGATCACCAGTGCAAAGTTTGGTCACTGTGCAAAGTCTGGTAACTGTGCCAAAAGTTTGGCTATTGTGGCAAAATTTGGTTAGAAAGTTATTATGCTTACTAGATCAATAGTTTATTGTAGTTCATATGCATGTAGGGCATTGTTGGAAAGGTCTGTAGCAGAAGAATCATATGGGGGGAGGGAATCTTAGTCTTCTACATGTTTTTTGTCTTTTATTTTCGATAAAAAGGGTCTTTTTTGATAATTAACAATATTTAACATATAACAACAATTATAATAAAAAAATACCAACATATAGGGTACCATTGGATAGCTCTCATCCTGGGTGACTCAAATTTATTTCTTTTCTTATAAAATTTATAAAATAAAAATATAATAAAGGACGCTCTTTAATTTTGGTGGGAAACTGGGTAAATCTGGGGCAGACGTTTAATAAGGCACCTTTGAACAGATCATCCCAAGGGTAGTTTCTGGGGTACTTTACTTTACCTTTCAGTCTCTGGGGCAAGTGTTGCGGCTTGTTCTAAGTATTTTCTGTGACTTGTATCAGTTTAATCTGGTATAAGGTATTTGATTTGGGGGTGTAATCATTTATTGCACTTATTTTTTTTCTATATTATAGGTTTCCAACACTTTCAAAGTCTTTCTCTCAGATTTTCAACTTATCCAACTCTTCAAGCAGATCTTCAAGCTTAGTTAATTGAATATTACGTTTAATTAGAGGGACAGGGATTTATTTTTGTTTTTCCAACTCCCTTGGATTCTGCCTGCAGCAAGGTGACTGTAGGAGTCTACTCTACACAGTGTAAAACAAGCCGAGGCTTTGGTTCCTCGAATTATACATTGTGAAACCCTATAAAAATAAGCTGTAAAAACAATATGTAAGTTTTAATTAAAAGCATGTGATAATGTTTTTCTTCATTTGTACAATATATTTCTGTGTAAAAACCTGTTGCATATATGCCTTATGCAAGTCACTGCATGCCTTGCAACCGGCTTCAGTAATTTGCGTGTTTCTATATGCATAACTGTAAGCAAATTTTCATCCAAGTGGTAAATTTTCTACTTCTCTCCTTCCACTTACAAGAGAAAGGTTATTAAAATAATTAGCTTTCCATCTGTTTCACTTAAGAGTTTTTTATTTTATTCTGACTCTTATACTTGTTTCTTAAGTAAAAATATTAATTTCACTTTAAATATATGTTCAACTTTTAGGGAATCCATTTTTCTCAATCATTAGGTTTTCCACCAAAGTAACCTATTTACAGATTACTAACTTGGATTGTTGGTCTTTTAGTCTCCTTTTAAATCTCTTTAAAAAATAAAAAAAAATAGAACTGATGATTGTTTTTAACTCTTGGCAGCTTGATCTCTAACTTGTCATAGTATAATCAAAAAGCTAATTTTTGGTTAGCATCCAAATTTTATATTGGTGTGTCTTTCTCTTTTCATTTTTTTCATTCAATAAAAATAATACTTATTTTTCTTCAATAATCTATTCCTAAAATTTTAAATCAAAAGATTAGTTGTCCATTTATTGATCAATCAACTTCTACCCAAGGATTTTTTTTAAAATTTCAAGTAAGAATATCTTTTTTCACTATTTCATTTTTAAAGTTTTTATTATTCTCAATCATTATATATTATATAATAAAATAAAATAAAATATCATAGTATTCACATGTGTATGGGATCAATTTTTTTCTACATATCAATAATTTATTGTATTGGCCTCCTGTAATTCTATTAATGGTAGAGGTATAGTTGAATCTTGTTTAAGGAAACTATACCTTTCAACATTATAAATTATAGATATCTGGCAGTTTGATATATTATTGATATATGAAGAAAAATTAAATAAAGAATCAACACAAACTTATGTATTATTGCTTTATTTATTGTAATAATTGGGTGTTGGATTTAAGCTTCACATTTAATTGTTTATGTTTAGGGTATAGTTGAATCTCGTGTGCCCAACGCATATGGCAGAATACTATACTTGTAAGCAATTAAATGAAGCTTTAATACCAAATACTTGATTAATATTTTAAATGCAGCTAATACTCATGCTTTCTACATGCACGTTGGATATGATTTTTTATTTATTATTAAGAATATATAATGACTATTTTTGGAGGTGTTAATTTTAACAATTGCATTCTTTTTCACTTTTTTTATTTATTTTTGAATTAAATTAATTTCTTATCCACTACACTACAAGATGCAGGCTTCACAAAGTTTGTTTATAAAGAAAAATCGCCGCTGAGGAAAAAAATCAAACCACCAGCATGCAAAAAACATCAAGAATGCATTACTTATTGTTGAAAATTACGGTATCAAGACAGATGGAAAGAGGGCAAAATATTTTTCTAGGAGTTTTGTAAAAAATTTAGTTAATCCAGGACGGTATTTTACTTCTAATTCTAGCTGTTATATTTTCCATCCAATCCGCTCCTCAATTCCAAGTGTTATAGTGAAAACATTTTCTATTGAAGATCTCATTCAATTAAACATGCTTGAAACAACAATTCAGTGCATCAAAGACTTTTCGTATTGTGAAAATGGAGTTTTACAAAATAAAGCTCATAAAAATGGTGGTGGATTTGGTAATATGTTTGTTGGTGGTAGGTGTTTAGATAGGAAATAGTCTCTATTAATTCGTAAGAATTATATAGTTTTATTTATGAATAGCTTTAATCTATTATTATTATAATTACTTTTATAGGTAAATATGCTTCTAAGCCCTTAGATTTGGCAGAGTATGATCGTTGCATGAAGCGAATAGAGTTATTCTTTAAATTTTTTTATCAAAATATATCTAATGTTAAGTATCAAGAAGCATTAAAGCTCTGTCAAAAGCTCATGATTACTGGGATTGGAAAAAATGTTGATGATCAAGAAATTGAACCATTTGCTGGCAATGTTACTTGGACAACAGGCTCAAATGGAAACGGGTTTTCAAATAGTCCTCACTGTGACTCAGACCGTAGCGAGTATACATTTGGACTTTTCATGCCTAAAGACACTAAGAAGAATTCTCTTCATCAATCTTATGACTCAAATCAACGACCTCAAAAAGGTGGAGAGCTTCATTTTCCTGAAATAGTTTGCAAAGTAGACATGGAGGCCACTAATGGCATCACAGCAATTCTATGGCCAGCAAACCTTCTTAATCATTTCACTTCACGATGTTATGAAATTGGAGGATTCACTCGCCTTGGCTCTTCTATTCTAGTTAATACAAGACTTTCTGATACATTTAAAAAACTCCAAGAGTTTGAAATAGATATTTCCGAGTACTTAAATATAAATGAGGAGTTAAAAAGATTTAAATTTCTTATCATGAAACTTTCTAAGTACAATGAAAAGACTGATTTAACAAAATAAAAAAAGTTAGTGAATTACTATATATTTAATGTTACTAAAAATATTAAAAAATTAAATACAGAAAAAGATTCTGATATACATGTTAATAAAAAAAGGAAAAGACCATTAAGTAGTGATAGGTAAAAATGTGATTTTATTGTACAGGTATAGTTTTAGTTTAGTGGTAGAATGATATATTTAAACACACGTCTATAAATCCTTTTTATGAAACTGATGATTATGTATAATCTAGTGAAAAACCTAAAACAATAAAAGTATGAAAAAAAATGGATGTGAAAATTGAAAAATAATATTACAATAAAAAATTATAATTGCTATATGTAAAATTAAATATAATATATTAAAATATAAGAAACAAAATATAGCTTTGTAACTTGCTTAATAATTGCAAACAGAAACTAAAAATATACAATATTTTTAGTTTCCCTCCTAAAAGATCATATGCATCAATATAAATAGATCTGTACTATTAATATTGTTTTTAAAAATATTAAAAATTTGTTAATTTTTGAAATAAGTTTTTTCTTATTAATAACTAAAGTAAAACCATGTATTATTCTATTTTTATTTAAGTAAAAATAAAAAAACAAATTAATGGCCAATGAAATATTAATTTTTTTCTTTGAGTCATTCATTATTCACTTTCATATCTAACTTGAATTAATTTAGTGGCAATATTCAATCTTAAATTTACTGAAATTTGTACACTACTGTGACTTATGATTTTTTTTTTTGATAAATGTAATATTTTTCATCACATAATTACAATTTAGTAAAGCATATAACGTTAAAAATAGAAGTGAAATAATCAATAAAGGAAATGAGATTTCTTGATAATGAAGAATCTATAAATCAATTTAGATCTCCAATAAAAATTAATTCTAATTTTAAAATTTACCTTGTAGAAGAGGAATATTTAATTAATATGATTTTAAATTTACTTGTATATCTTAACTTAGCCTTCATCATCTATCTTTAATTAAGGTGCAGAACTCCAAAAGCTGAATTATATGATGATATTTCTATATATCTAATTGATTTTTTTTTTTAAAATTCATAATACCAAGTATGTAAAATAGAAACTAATACATCATTTTTAAGTGAATTTTATTATATTATAATAAAATATTAATAATTATAAAAGGGCTTTTACTTTTGTCAGAGAGTAGACCTCAATATATTTTAAGATAAATATAACACAATCAAATTGAAATTTATTTTAAAGTGTTTGAATATTTATCCATTGAATTAATTTTAAGAGTTGTGGAAGAATATTTCTTTTTTCTTGGAGTTGCATGAATCTTAAAGACCAAGAAAAATATTTTAGATACATTTTTATTGAACTTGATCTATTAAGGTAGATATAAGTAGAATTTGATTCATATGAAATTTTAGAAGAAAAATAACATTTCAATAACTTATTATTGACATTTAAGGATGACCAAGAAGGATGGCAATCTAAAAAGGGTTTGTTTTAATATTTATAGAAATAATATTTTTAAATTCATAATAAGGAGTACCCTAGTTGCTTTATTTTATTTTTTTGCTTTCATAGAAAGAGTTAAATATTTTTTTTACCAAATTATTGAACAAAATTTGATATCTATACATGAATCTGTAAGTGTAAAAAATAATCAATATAAAATATGAATCAAAATACAGCAAGCTAAAATATAGATCATAAAAATGTAGAGTAAATATTGTTTTTCAAAATAATTGAAAGTGATAAAAAGACATTTTTTAAATTTAACTAGTTTTTCGAAGACACTTTAATATGATTTCATATCAATATGATGGCTTCTCATTATTTAAATGTCTAGATATTATTTTATCATGGTACATATATATGTTACTATTATTAAATGAATTGAATATTCTTTCCAGGAGTTTTTCATAGAGAACACTTAGTATAATTAAGATAATTATGCACCTAGAAATTATAGAAATTAGATTAAGAAAAGTCTACTTAAGAAAATGCTTTGATGAATTGTGAGCAAAAATTCATTACACTTAATATTTTTAACTTTTTAACATGCTGAAAAGAATTGATAGAAAACTGTTTCAATTTTTTGTAATAATTATCTTAAAATTTGCGACAAATGCTAAGATGTATTGCCATCTTGAAGAAATATATAGTTTTATGAGAAAAATGACTTATAATGTATTCTTAATTTTTTTTCAAATTTTTGATCCATAATGATTTTGAGTTATGATTATTGCAATAAAATTTAATTAATATCAAAAAGTTGTAAGAAATTTATACAATAATAATTATTGATAGTTTAAGCATCTTTATTCAGATTCTGTAATAAATCACACATAAATAAAAATTTGAGTTACACAAAAAATGTAGCAATAGGATAAATTATATATTTACATGAAGTAGGATTATGTATTAATTACGTCAACAATAGAGAAAAATGAAGAATTTGGCTTAATAAGATCCAATAATCAAGAAAATCGGCTACCATTGCTTAAGCAATATGGCTCATGGTGGGAGTATTAAAATTAAGTGGCATAGGCCCAGAATTATCTATAAAGGGTTTGATAATATTAAAGATATAAAAATTAAGGTTTTCCAGATTTTTTCACTACATGGATTATTATTATCACAGTATTTTCTAAGGAGGCTGAGTTGTGTTATGAATTCTAAACAGTCTGAAGCTGACACAAGCCGGTGGTCCTGTGAGGAAAGAAATAATCCATGAACACCATCAACCAAGTAAAAAGTAAATGATAGATATTTATGGTGTGCATATTCTTGATTCATCTTCTGAATAGAATCATTACAAAACTCATCAAATTGCTGCATATCTGTTGTTTTTTTTTATTCCTTGAACGTTGTCGTTTCTTGCTTTCAGCTTGAGTTATATTTTCAGCAGCCTCTCTATATTTTAAAATAATTATTGAAATCATGATTTCAATTATTATGTTTCTAAATTGGCACAGGGGAGTGATTGAAAAATTTGCAGCAATTAACTGTGATGTTGAGCTGTCCAATGTATCAGGAACTTTGATTTTCAGATGTGTAAGGTGGGCTAGAATATGTAGGGCACGTTCAATAGGACAATCTGGATTGAAGTTGGATTCTTCAGCAGGAAGGGTAAACTCTTGAGAAGCAAGATAAAGAGATGATGCGACGAGGGATGCCCAAAAAGAACGCTGGTTAGCAGTTGGGCTAACTAGTCTTGATAGCATGCGTATCATCGATGATTCAGGGTGATCAGTCTTCTTAAACGGAGAAAGATTATTTGAGTTTGGTTCTTCAGAGTTACAAAAATTTTCCAAATTTTCAAAGCTCAAATTATTGACCACCCAGATCTGCGAAGTGTCAACATTAAGAAAATCCAAAGCTAAAAAAATAACAAAACAATTAGTTATCATAAAATAAATTATCCAACTTCAAGTAAGTGATACATACAGAGTTCATTAATTTTTGTAAGCATTTCGTCATGAGCAGATTTCATCCATAGAAAATTGAATTTTTGTGAAATTTCGTGAGGCTTTTCAAGAGAAGCAGACCAACAGATTTCAAATAACTGATCAATTTCTGTCCATGCCCTAAGTACCTTTTGACCATTGATTCTACCTTCAAAAAATCGATGAATTTCAGCTATTTTCTTCTGTAATTTTGAGTTTCCAATCATTATTGAAGTATAAGGAAGGGAGTTATTAGAAATTTTTATTGATGATGATAGAGACCGTAGGATTTTGGGAATTTCAATTTTAGATTTTGAAGATACGGCAACTATAAGCTGTTTCTTTGAACTTGAGGTATTTTTGCGTGGCTGGCTAGGTGGATCAATTTCTTCATTGGGTGTTTTCTCAACCTCATCAGCAGAAGTAGCTTCATCATCTTTTTGAGTTAGAGAAGCTTTATATTTTGAAACTTCATCATCATCATCTTCTTCTACTTCTTCTTCATTAGAGCAAGATTTGCTATTAGTTGATGCTTTGGAGTGATTGTCGTTTTTAGAGCTGGATTAAAAGATAAGAAAAAGACAAGAAATAATAAATAAGAAAGTAAACAATTTGGAGATAAATTTAAGAACTAATATAAAATTGATTGCTATATTACTCATGAAAGAAATGACATACCCTTTCAACACATTTTGGCTAGTTTTTTTAGATTTTTGAGATTCTGAGTAAGAAGAATCCTTGGCAGGAGGAGTTTTAGTAGCACTGACAGAACTAGAGCCCCTAGAAAGTCTCATTCTTTTTGAACTTTAAAGAATAGTCTTATCTCCCCCTCGAGATGTTGATGCATAGCCTTCAGCGTCAGGTATTTTATTATCATCATCATCTTTGATGATAATGACATCATCAGGAGGAATGATACCTTTTTCATAAGCTGAATTGGAATAAATTTTAAAGAAAAAGTGTCGATAATTTATCCTTCTGAGTTTAAAGAATTTAATATAAAATAATTACTTACATTTTTTTAGGTCATCAACGTATTCAAGCACATTGTTGTAGGCATTCAAAATATAAGATGACAAAGGCTTCTCCCTAAGAGTTGAAAGTAGTTCTTCAGTTTTTCCTTTAGCAAATTCAAGTATCTTGCCATATTGAGATTGGGTAATTTCAGTCCTTTCATTGGAAAGAGAAGGGGGGTTTGGAGATATGCCTAGAGGTGGTTGTTTCTTGAGTTTGAAGGATTATAATCGAGGATGCTGATGAGATTTTGTCAAATAACTACTTGGTGCTAATATATAAATATATTAATGGAAAAGAAAAGTTAGTCTAAGAAGATATATAAGATAAAGCAATAGATCTTACATAAAGGAGGTGTCTGTTTCTCACAAGGCATTTTAATGACTTATTACTTGAAAAAAATGAAAAATTCTTTTATCAAGGTAATAATGAGATAAAAAAATATATATTGCTGTTTGTATTTTCAAGCTTTACTAACACAGATAAATGTGATAACCAAAAGATAATAGTATTAAAATTGAGAGAAATAAACAAATTGAGAAATGTGGTACAAAACAAGAGGGTTTATATATTACCAGAAGCAGGTTTTTGATAGGGGTTCTTTTACAAGGGCATCAAGCTAGCGAGCATATTGTAAAATAGTCTGATGATAATAATGGGGTAAATAGCAAAATGGAAGTAACTAGACATTAACATTGGGGGCTTAAAAGTATGACAAACAAAGAAAATGTCCAACTTACAATTTGATAATCGCAAAGGGTAAATAGTTGAGAATATAAGTTTAACTAATTTAAATATTTAAATTAATTTGTAAATATCGACATCATTCAATATGAAAAAGGGATCTATTATTGGAAATTTTGGCATCTTTATGTGTTATAAAAAATAGGGGACTAAAACAAAGGAAAAAGTTAATTTAAAAAAATGGGATAAAAAAAGATAACACTAAATAGTATTATAAAAATTTAAAAAAAAAATTAATATATTCTATGACAGGAGCTTGTTTGGGCTGCACTGACACCCCCTGGCACAAACCTAGTGTAAAATTAGTTAAAGTTAAATTGATATAATAAATCGGAAATAGAAACACTTAAGAATCTTAGCATATGAATAAAGTATAAAATTATTTGAAATTATTGCCATATAAAATCCAATAACCAAGTACCAAAGTCACAATTTTTTTAAAGTATTTTACAGATTTGTACAAGGTTACGTACTGTAAACATCATTCAATAGTAATTGATGAACATTTTCAACTGAGATAACTAAGTTGAAAAAGAAAATAAATAATGGATATATGTTTCTAACTTGAGCTATTATTGAATAGGAACAGTAAAAAAAATATAGCAGGATTAATCAGGGTATTTTTTACATTGATGTAAAGCTTGGTTGATAAAATAATGAAAACCTTTAAATCAGGACTAAAAAAAATAATCAAATCAAAGAAGAATATTAGGAATAGGTGTTATAAAAATTATAACAAATATCTTAGAAATATTGAGAAAAATAAATTACTGGTAATCGCAAAAAATATTGTACTCCTTTACCTCAAAATAGAAATATCAACTACTCATAATATACTCAAAACAACTACCAATAGCTAAAGGTTTACCTCTTTACCAAAAGACAATGGTAAGGAATATGTAGACAATTGAATCCATCAAACTGTTTTGAGTAAAGTGTCCAGCACAAGTTGGGCTGAACTTGTGCTGGACACTTTCATGAGGAAAACCTCACTTCTCTTAAAAAAACATGCACCTTACCAACTTCAAATTAGAAAAGTGTCCAGCATAAGTTTGGCCGCACTTGTGCTAGACACTTTGGCCAAGAACAGTGACTAAAAATTGCAAAGAAAACCAAAAAAAACATAGCCCATATAATGAAGATAATTGATTCTATCTAATGTCTTTGGTAAAAGTGTCCAGCACAAGTTTGGCCAAAATTGTGCTGGACACTTTTATGAGGAACACCTCACTTCTCTTAAAAAAACATGCACCTTACCAAATTCAAATTGGAAAAGTGTCCAGCACAAGTTCAGCCGAACTTATGCTGGACACTTTGGCCAAGACCAGTGACTGAAAATTTCAAGGAAAAACAAAAAACAATAGGCTATAAAAGGAAGTTAATTGAAGGAATCAATATTTTTTTTGGTAAAAGTGTCCAGCACAAGTTTGGCCGAACTTATGCTGGACACTTTTCCAATTTGAAGTTGGTAAGGTGTATGTTTTTTTAAGAGAAGTGAGGTGTTCCTCAAAAAAATGTCCAACACAAGTTTGGCCAAACTTGTGCTCAACACTTTAACCAAAAAAAAAAATTGATGTCATCAAATATCTTCATTTTCTAGCCTAATTTAGTGAGGTTTTCCTTATAAAAGTGTCCAGCACAAGTTTGGCCAAACTTGTGCTGGACACTTTTACCAAAGACATTAGATAGCATAAATTATCTTCATTATATGGGCTATTTTTATTGGTTTTCCTTGCAATTTTTAGTCACTGTTCTGGGCCAAAGTGTCCAGCACAAGTTCGGCTGAACTTATGCTGGACACTTTTATAATTTGAAGTTGGTAAGGTGCATGTTTTTTTAAGAGAAGTGAGGTTTTGCTCAGTAAAGTGTCCAGCACAAGTTCGGCCAAACTTGTGCTGAACATGTTTACCAAAAAAAAATTGATGCCATCAAATATCTTCATTCTCTAGCCTAATTTTTTTTAATTTCCTTGAAGTAATAAGTTACTGTCCATGACCAAAGTGTCCAGCACAAGTTCGGCCGAACTTGTGCTGGACACCTTTATAAGGAGCACCTCACTTCTCTTAAAAAAACATACACCTTACCAACTTCAAATTGGAGAAGTGTCCAGCATATGTTTGGCCAAACTTGTTCTTGACACTCTGGCCAAGAAAAATGACACAAAATTGCAAGGAAAACAAAAAATCAATAGGCTATAAAAGGAAGTTAATTGATGGTGTCAAAATTTTTTTTGGTAAATATGTCCAGCACAAGTTCGGCCAAACTTATGCTGGACACTTTTATAATTTGAAGTTGGTAAGGTGTATGTTTTTTAAGAGAAGTGAGATGTTCCTCATAAAAGTGTCCAGCACAAGTTCGGCCAAACTTGTGCTGAACACTTTTACTAAAAAAAAAAAATAGCTTCCATCAAATATGTTCATGTTATAGCCTAATTTTTTTAATTTCCTTGAAGTAATAAGTTACTGTCCAGCACAAGTTCAGCCAAACTTATGCTGGACACTTCCAATTTGAAGTTAGTAAGGTGCATGTTTTATTAAGAGAAGTGAGGTGTTCCTTATAAAAGTGTCCAGCACAAGTTCGGCCGAACTTGTGCTGGACACTTTGGTCATGGACAGTAACTTATTACTTCAAGGAAATTAAAAAAAAGTAGGCTAGAAAATGAAGATATTTGATGGCATCAATTTTTTTTTGGTAAGTGTCCAGCACAAGTTCAGCCGAACTTATGCTGGACACTTTAATGAGGAACACCTCACTTCTCTTAAAAAAACATACACCTTACCAACTTCAAATTGGAAAAGTGTCCTGCATAAGTTCAGCCAAACTTGTGCTGGAGACTTTTACCAAAAAAAAAAAATTAATGCTATCAATTATCTTAATTATATGGGCCATTTTTTATGGTTTTCCTTACAATTTTTAGTCACTGGTCTTGGCCAAAGTGTCTAGCACAAGTTTGGCCAAACTTGTGCTGGACACATAGCACAATACTTAAATTCAACTGAAGTATCTTTATCAATTACATGTTATTAAAGCCTCTTTTATTTTTTTAAGGCATGAAAACCAAAAATAAATTGATGATTTTTTGGTTTTTAATGATTAATAATTTTCAATTGTTGTTGCGAAAAGTGAAGTTTAAAAAAAAAAATTCTTAAGATCCTTGTGTAAATGAATTCCCATTGGTTGAATGCTTTAATTTTTTGTATATATTTTGTTTATTAACTATGGTAATGGATTATTGAGTGCCTTTAATGATGTTTCTTTTTTGGTGAGGGATGGTGTTCAATTTCATAAATTTTTTCACATGTGCATTTTTATACTAATCATTGGTAGCATATAGCCAATAAAAAGCAATTATAATTATTGAAAAACAGGAATTTTAGATTGAAATTTAGGGTCTAATTCTATTCTTGTTTTAGGCTTTAATTTGATCTTGTCGTAAGTATCTGAGAAGAGATTTAATTTAATTTATTTCAAGTTCATTTATTGTGCATAAAAAAATTTCACATTTATTTAATCAAAATGTTTATCATGTCTTAAAGTTTTACAAAAATATATATCTGTTTTTCTATCCTCAATAATTATAAAATCGTTGATTCTTTTGCTCTCGTTTATCTTATAAATCAATTGAAATTTTTTATAAGAAAGAATAATAATGTTATATTTAAATTATGATTACTATCACTCTATATACATGGCTACCAGTGGGGTAAAAAATTTAAGGTGCTGCTGTTCAATCTAGTGCTTCATTAAATTTGGCAAAATATATATCTTCTTTAATGTCAAATAACTCCCTCTCATTAACCAATATGGTAAGGTAAACTCTTACAGTCGCCTTGCTGTAAGCAGAATCCGGAGGAGATATGTGGATTTAGCTGAAAACCCTGTCCTTCCAACAAAAAATAACAAAATGGGAATTCTAAATCACTAAGCTAACCAGTCTACTTGGATCTGATTGATAAAAAAATAATGAAACTCTAATATGTTTAACGCTTATTGAGATTTAAATAAAAGTAGCTGTTGAGAAAGAAATACTGATTACAACAATTAAGGTGTACCAGTGAAAGATCTGAAAAGATTGACTTTTATGTTTTTAAAATAATTTGAATTTTTATGAGACAGCAATAATCAAGTCCCAGTGATGAAGACCTTTCTAAAGATACCCTATATGAAGTGTGATTTAAATTGTTGAATTGTATTTCTAAAATGTTATGTAAAAAATAATAAATGTTATAAGGGTATTATAACTTATTTAATTTGTTGAGTAATAAAAAATGAGACCGTGGTGGTTAAAGATTAAGCTGTATGATGTATCCCCCCCCCCCCCTCAATTTCGAGTTTGAGAGGCGCTTAAGTATTCCTAGTCACTTGCCTAAGTTTTCCCCTCCAGAGCTCTCCCAGAGTCAATCCGGAGCCCGTACAGAGCCCGTACGGAGTCCGTACAGAGTCCGTACGGAGTCGAAACGGAGTCCGTCCAGACTTCCGGACTCAATTAGAACCTTAAAAACTATAATAAAAAATCTAGAAAAATTACACATAATACAGCTACTTCCCTTTTATATTCCAAACTAATTTTCGTAGTCTGCGCAGCTCTAATTACCCCGTGAAAATTCATCAAAGTTAAGTGATTTTCTGAAAACGTAAATATTTCTATAAAACTTTAAAATTCATTTAAAAATATAAGAAAAATAGTAAAAATTCTGGAAAAATTTCCCAAGGTTCTTGAGTGACTCGACTTGATACTAATAAATGTTTCAGACTGTAAAAAAAAGTTTTCTCTGTAAAATAAATTGTTTTTGTGTAGGCATTCGCTTGTGACCAATTTCTTCATATTTAAAACTCAAATAAATTAAATAAAACCCTTTTATATAAAAATAATAACACCAATCTTGCACGCCGTAATAACTCCATTTACGTACTTAGGTGCCATACTAAACTTTAGGCTACCACATCCTCCCTCCAATTGAGAATGTCCCCATTCTTAAAACTTTGCATAAGTGGTCGAACACAATATTCATCTTTAACCTTCAACCACCATCTTCTTTAATCAACTATAAAATTCATCTTCATCAATATGTCTTCCAAAGAACTTGTTGCTCCATGTGAACTCTGCGCTCGATACCAGGTACCTTGTTTAATGTCCAACCCTAATCTTCCTGGCAGGACAGCTTGCGACTTATGCCGTGTGAAAAAAGTCAAATGTAACTGGCCATTAGTTCCTTCTAAAACAAACGTATATTTAGGACCAGCAGCTCTCCCTGATCCCTCAACTTCTAAAAAGCAATCAAAAATTCCTGTCTTCTTAAAACAAATAAGATCAAAAGCAGCTTCAAAAGTTCAATCTTCATCAGCGGATCCCAGCCTAATTTTGCCTTCACAAGATCCTAATCCTATAACACCAGTGCCCCTAACTAACTTTGCTGAGACTATGTTTCCTGGCTCTAAATGTAAGACCCTATTTATCTTACTAAAAAAAACTTTTAATCAAAATTGACTAAACCTATGACTTAATAACATATTTGAACTTCTAGCTGTCGAAATAACCAACACTGATGATGTTGGTAGAGAGAAGACGGACTATATCAATCATTATCCAAATTTTCATCGCTATCTTTTTCTTGACTTTACTAATGAGTTGAAATGAAAAATGCTGGCCTATTTTCAAGAAACTCCAGCTAATAACCATGAAGACCTCATGAAAAGAAGAATTTTAATGCAAAGCTTTGATAATGATGTTGAACAATTTCAAAGAAATTATCTTTTCTAACAGTATAACTTGATAAAATTTTGTTTTTGCTTGGTCTTCTTTTACTTTCAACATAAATGTTGTTTTCTTTCTTCTCTGGCTTGATATAACATAAAATAAAATAATATAAATCTTGTGATGATTCCACTACTGAGAGCAAGGCTTGAATCCCTTCAGACTCCCATATACCAGTCTTCCTTCTTGTCACAGCATTGAGAGAGTGGATCTTCCTATGAGCCGAATACTCCTGATTCCAACCTCATAGGGCCCCCCACTGAGCCAAATTCTATCATTCCAATCTCGCCATAAGGTCCTCCAAGCTTCACACCAAAAATGGCCTAACACTGAGGCACTAAAAAAATCATTCCCTAAAATCCAACTACCATCCTAACTTCTGATTCCTTCATCACAATTTTCAAACTTTGCTATACAGCAAACCCATAAAATTCTTTTGCCAGGCTTCCAATAATAATTTTAACTCTAGACCATGTTAAAGCGCCACAAATTTCACCTAATTAACCATTATGCTTTCCTTAGAATCATCACCACCTAAAATTTTAACCTCCTAAAGCTTATCAGCACCCAATTCCAGAAATGATTGAATAACCAGTTTAGAGTCATAGTGGACAGTGATAAATTAAAAGATTGAATTGAGTTATCCAAACAAGATTGACATTCCAATTTAAAGTCTTGGTAGACCAAACATATAATCGATTGCCAGTTTATGGTCTTGGTGGACCAAAGATCGTTTAGGTGCATAAATAACTTGATAAATTCTTAAATAAGGCCTAGGCTTGACCAAAGATTGAATAAATTTGATAATCCAGTTTAATTTCATAGTGGACCAATGAATGTTGAATTATCCTGCAGATATTAATTTTCCAGTTTAAAGTCATAGTGGACTAAACAATGAATGAACTACCAGTTTAAAGTCATGGTGGACCAAACATTTGATCGATAAGAAGTCCAGTTTAAGGTCATGGTGGACCCAACAGCTTGATAACAGTCCAGTTTAAGGTCTTGGTGGACCTAAAATTTGATTTATATAAAAGAAATCCGTCTCCAAAAATATCCATAATATCTTGATTATCCTTGAAATTCAGTTTAAAGTCATGAAGGACTAACAGCTCCAATATAAAATATTTAATGACAGTCTTGAAAATTAGCCAGTTTAAAGTCTTGGAGGACTAACAGATCCAAAATACATGTAAAAAACCTTAAAGAACGTCTTGAAGAGTAGCCAGTTTAAAGTCTTGGAGGACTAAAAGATCCAAAATATGTATAAAAAACCTTAAAGAATGTCTTGAACAGTAGCCAGTTTTAAGTCTTGGAGGACTGACAGATATCTTGAAGTAAAATCCCATAGGTTTGAGTTCCCCTAGACCCTGTTTCCTGTCTAAACTAAATGAATAAACTAAAAAGAATGAAGACTGAAAAATAAACTAAGAAATATTATAATAATTTTGATTTAATTAATTACTTTTTTTATTATTTTATTATTTTATTTTATTTTATTTTTATTTTTATTTATTTATTTATTTTTATTTCATTTTATTATTTTTTAATTTTTAATTTTTATTTTATTTATTTTTTTTTTGATTTTATTTATTTTATTTTATATTTATTTTTAATTTTAATTTTGTTTTTAATTTAAAATAAAAGATTTAAGAAAAGAAAGTTTTGAAATAAAAGTTAAAATTTAATTTTTAAAGAAAGATAAACAAATGTGGAAAAGAAAGATAAAAAAAGTAATAATAATAAAAAAATTTAAAAAGTAAAATTTTAAAAGATGCCCCCCCGGCCATTTGATGAGCCGTACCCTCGACATCATACCCACATCCAAGTGCAACTTGATGTGGTTACACAATTTTGAGAAATTAAAAAGAAAAGAAAATAAATGGAAGTTTTTAGAAGATAATTTTTATAATGATGATCACTGGGTGGGCTCCCTCCAATTTATAAAAATGATTAGAGACCACCAGTGAGCATCACCTTTACAATAATTCATAATATATATTAAAGAAAAGAAATCACAATCCAACATAAAAAAATCAAAAACAAAATAAAATAAAAAGAATGTTGAATCAGGCGTTGAGAGCGGTGTCTCTTGATTCGTTCCAGTTTATAGTCTTAGTGGACTTCATATAATTAAAAGACAAAGCCAGGATTCAACTAGAAACAGGGAAAATTTTGGAAATGAACATTATGGGGTAATTGTGTATAGAGCAGCCAGCCCATCAATTACCCCCACACTTGCCAATATTAAATTAAGAAGGTTCCCCTGTGAACACTTCTTCCAATAAATTTTAAACATTTTCCAACACTATCTTCACCCATATTTTAAGAATTTTAAGTTTTTTGAAAATTTCAAAGAAGGTCTTCTTGAATTTCGTTAAGTTTCATCATAGTTTCGTCGCCCATATGCAGTGTAACAACAGTAAAGTATTTTGATAAAAAGAAGATAGTTTATCCTCATTGCGGAGGTATCCATAAAATTTCGTAGATATCATAGTTTATCCTCGTTGCAGAGGTATCCATATAATTTCATAAATGTCATAGTTTATCCTCGTTGAGGAGGTCTACTTCGGCACTCCTGGTGCCTCTAGGATAGAACCGTTTCACTTGATCGGCCGCTACCCTCTTCTTCAATACTACACCATCCAACTCTTCTAACACATATGAACCGCCGGAAACTTGCTCCTTGATTTTATACGGTCCATTCCACCTATCTGCAAACATCTTTCCCCACTGACTTTCCAAACTCTAATTATACACCAAGACCATATCACCTGGGTTCAAAGGTTTCCTTAATCGATGTGCCAACCGCTCATCCCAATATCTAACTGATTGGTTTCTGATTGTCATCATCCGCAAATATGCCTTTTCTAAATATTCTTCTTTCTTTTCTAGCTGCATCATTCTTGCACACAATAATTCTTCAGTAGTTTTGACCGTCTCCCAGTCAAATCCAAGATATGATTCAGCTTCTAAATCAACCAGTAAAACTGCTTTCTGTCCAAAAACAAGTTCATAAGGTGAAAATCCGGTCGTCCTTTTGGCAGTGATTCAATCAGCAAATAAAACTAAAGGTAAATAGTGCCTCCACTTTTCGGCACTTGTCCCACACATTTTAACTAAGGCATCCTTAATAACTTGATGCCCTCTTTCAACCATGCCTTCAGCTTCAGGATAATATGGGGTTGCTACCCTAACCTTTGATCCAACTTTCATTACGGCCTCTTTAAACTCTGTCTCAAATTCAGGACCTCCATCTACTGTTACCAACTTCATCACCCCATACCTATATACCCAATTATTCAAAAAAAATTCTGCCACATTTTTGGCAGTTAAATTAATAAGAGGCGCTGCCTCTACCCAACCAGATAAATCATCTCTGGCCACAATTAAATATTTATACCGTCCCTCTTTTATATGAACGGCATCTAAACTAACTCTCCCAAAGAGCGTATATTCACCGGTCGCACGTCCAGGTTCTTTTGGCCTTAAATAACTTTGTCTTTGACATTCTTCGCATGACTGAATGCACTGTTTAACAGCCATCTTCATGCCAGGCCACCAAAATTGATCAGAAATTCTTCTAAACGTTTCTCCAATGCCTCTATGCCCGAGATCTTTATGCAGTGATTTCAAAACTAACTCTTGCCCCTTCTCTTGAGTTATAACTACTTGAGGATTTGGATACCTCCTCCTCATTAAACGTCGACCCAATAAATAAAACGTAGATGACTTCCTCTTGATAGCCACCCATTCATCGTCTTCACAATCTTCTGGCCTCTCTAAAGTCAACAAATATTTGACTAACAAAAAATAAAAACCAGTCTGACCCCAGACTTCATCTTGAAAATCGATTAATATAACATCAATAGGGACTTCTCTATCACCAATATCACCTGCACATGAATGAGCCAATAATCGTTGACCCTTAAATAAATCTTTAATTGAGCTATGTTGACGTTTTTCTTCTGAACCTTTGGATCCTTCGTAAACCGTATTCAAAAATACCTCTTTCTCTTTATCCACCTTTTTATTTTAATTCTCTAATTCTCCAAAATATACACCATTCCTTAAATTACTACTATCCTACACTACCAATCCATCTTCCTCTACATACACCACATCTTCTTCTACCTCCTCTCTGCCGAATTTATCTACACCTTTTCCAACACCTTTATTATCATAAAAACTATTTTCCATTTAATCCTCTTGGTGGAGGTCATCATCACCATAATCTAAACACAATAGTCCTGCCAGTTTAGCCTCATGGGGGAGGTATGTAAAGTCTTCAGCTCCTTTAGTGCTGGCTTTGATAATAGGTATATCTTCATCGAACTCTTCTGAGTCTGAATCTTCTTCAGTGGGTGGTCTCCTTGATAAACCATCTGGCATAGTAAAAGTTTTGCCAGGCTTATGAATTAAATCAAACAAAAAATGTTGAATAAAAGCTACCCATCTCTTCATGGGTGCGTTTGGTAAACTTGGGGAATTAACCATCTGGATTAACAATTTCGCATCCACTTGCAACTCAAAATGTTGCCCCCACAAAATATGCTGAAGTTTCTTCAGTATTTCCGCCACACCACATAATTCCAATTTTGGTTGAGAATATTTTGATTCGACCTCAGTAAATACTACAGATTCATACCTAACTGTCCTGATGTAACCAGCTTTATCCATCTGAGACAAAACTGCCCCAGCTGCAACCTGACTTGAATCAACTGCTAAATAAATTCTACCAGCATATTTTCCATAATCCAACTTGTGCAGGACTAAATCCTTCCCCACAACCTCCTTCAACTTCACAAATGCCTTCTCACACTCTTCATCCCACTCGCAGTCTGCATCCTTTCTCGTTAACTGTCTCAATGGAGCTGCCAATGATGAAAAGTCCTTAATAAACATTCTAACATATATGCAAACGCCTAAAAACCCTCTAACTTCAGCCGTATTCTTGGGTCTTGGCCAGGACTGAATTTTGTTAACTTTCTTCTTGGACATAATCCTACCCTCTCTACATACCACATGGCCTAATATTTCTAAGGCTGGCACACAACAGGAAAATTTTGAGCCTGAAATAGTTAACCCAGCCTCTTCAATTCGAAACAAGATTCTTTCTAATGTAATTGCAAACTCCCAAATGAATTTGCGTATCCCGGGATTCTCTTCCAACACCTGGTTATCATAGTCGGTTGTTGGTCCCTCAATTCCTCCATCATCTATAAAGATTCCAGCATATTGTGGAATTTCGTCTTGAAGGATCCAAGCCATCTGAGCTTGATAAACTGCAACCGAATTTGTTGCTCCTTGAGGTAATCTTGTTAATTGTAAACGTCCAAGTGGTGTATCGAATGTAGTGAGAGGCCTTGAGTCCGGATGTAACTCTCTCTCATCATATCCACCCATAATATCTCCCAAACCATAACACACTCTCCCTGCAAACGCTTCAACAAACTCCTCAGCACTAGGCGGTATCCCAGCATCCTTTATTGTAACCCTATTTAATTCCCTAAGATCATGAACAACTCTAAGCTTGCCATTCGGTTTCTTGATACAAAATACCGGACTAGAATAACTTGACGTTGATTGCTCATACAGTCCAGTGTGTATCCGTTCTCTGACAACTTCAATATAGGCTTCTTTTAATGCAGCCGGAATAGGAATTGGTTTCTGCTGCCACGGTTCATGACATACAACAGGAATCTTGTAATGCTCCCCATAGGAATGCTTCAACACACCCCTCTCCTCTTCTACAAAAGAAATGGCCTTCTCTCTCTTGACCATCACATCCAACAAAAACTTCTTCTCTTCTCCAGACAACCAACCATCAGGTCCAAAATTAACAACACCCAGTCTCTCAAAAGTGATTCTTGACGTCTCAGAAAATTCAGGTGGATTCTTTACCAAGGGACTTTTATAAGGATCTCTTGATAACCTTGGTCTTCTCAAGGGTGGATTTAATTCAGCAGGTAGCGGTTCATTAATAGGTTGAACTTTATTTTCTACTTTCTTATATTTGGCTGCGTCCACATCTAAATAAACTTGAGGTAAATCATTTACTTTTGTTTCGCCATTAAAAATTTCATCAAATGAATCTTCTTCATTGCCAGAATCGGAATAAGAAAAATTAGAAAAATATTTTATTTCATTTTTAAATTTTACCCTTTTATCCTTTCCCTCGTCTAATTTATAAACAGATTTTACAACACCTTTGCTTCCCTTATCCAACAGTAAATCACCTGTAAAGAAAGTTGGCAGTTTAACCTCTTGCTGGAGAACCGGAATTGAATTTTCACAAAAATTATTTTTTTGTGTTTTAATTATACTGAGATTTTTAATCGGATTTTGATAAAATTTTCGCAGTTTACCCTCTTGCTGGAGGTCCAAAATAGAAGGAGATACTTGCAGTTTAACCTCTTGCTGGAGGTCCGGAATAACATTTTCACAAAAAT
Organism: Hemileia vastatrix; assembly: GCA_030280995.1. Lineage (NCBI taxonomy): Eukaryota > Fungi > Basidiomycota > Pucciniomycetes > Pucciniales > Zaghouaniaceae > Hemileia > Hemileia vastatrix. The sequence continues at coordinate 8,528,832 of JASXTE010000007.1, forward strand.
TATTTTTTTGTGTTTTAATTATACTGAGATTTTTTATCGGGTTTTGATGAGATAATTGCAGTTTAACCTCTTTCTGGAGGTCATAAAACATACCCTTCCAATTTTTATCCAACCTAATTTGGCCCATTTCGCCTTTTTCACCGTTCTTAAATTTAATAGAAAAACCGGGTAAATCCAATAAACATATAGAAAAGTCCAAAACGTATTTGCACTCCAAAGTAATATTAACAGAAAAAAATTGAGAATCCACTTGAATTATCTCCAAGTGAGCTGACCTATTGCAATCCGGGATCTCATCCTGAGGAGAGATTACAACATTAGAGTGATCAGCCCCTGCTACCCCAAAAAATGAGGGCATTCATCCCTTTCCAACAAACATAATTCACCAGAAGCCGTCCGTTTTATATGCCGCTTCTTGGTGCAAACACAACACTGGCACAGAGTAGTAATCCCTGGCCGTGTTTCCCAACCTTCATCTCCAGGAGGCGCTAACCGCATATGTAACCTCCGCATATCTTCACCAGTGATCTCCAAACTAATCCCCATGCCAGCTTGATACCCTATCCTGGCCTCAAAATCCATCAAAAAACAGTTTTTACTGCTCCTCTGGCCACATAAAAGTGAACCTTACCAACAGATCCACCAATGCCTAACCTGACATGCTCAGCTGTACCCATTAGCTCGGTTGCATGCCCTCCAATGCCTCTGAGGTTTCCCCCAGTTCCACTTTTAATTGGAAAGCCTATACTTGTCGCTTGCTCCAATGAAATTAAATTAATTTGAGACCCTGAATTGACCAACGCCTTTACTTCTTTACCGTTAAGAGTTACCACCAGGTAACCCAGGGGAGCGGAAAAATGTGTATCTACATCTTCCCCAAACTTTTCAACATTTTCACAAATATATTCCACCTCTCCAGTGGAAACCCGACGCCTCGTCAGATGCTTCTTTTGCTTTTCAGCAAGTGCCAGACTAATCGTAAATAACTCCCCTAAAGATAAGGGAATCTGAAGTTGATTCACCCTATTCAAAACTGCGTCCATTGCATTAGCTTGACCAGAAACTACTGGCCGCTCATACTGGACCTTTGATTTAACAACCTTGGCCCTGGGTACCTCTTGAGGTCTAACCGAGCCATCTTCACTTTCTATAACCCTAACTCCGTCACCAGCTTCTTGCACTAATCCTGATCCATCGCTAGTCCTTCTTACTCCCTCCATTGGGATAGGACCGCTAAAACTTGGTCTGGGTAGAGACGCCAATGGTACGTCCTCCTCAGAATCCGAATCATCCTCTGGCATAGGCTCACCATTTAAATCAAACTTGCCATAACTAGGGGGCCCCATATCAGCAATCCCCTTCTGCATTTTATATAATTTGTCCTTAGAGTAAGGGTTCAATTTGTTGGCGGCAGTTTGAGCACTAGAATTCTTGTCCTTAGAGTAAGGGTTCACTTTGTTATTGGCCTTGCCAGGATTAGCCCTCAATTGGCTCTGGATTCTACTCTTCGCCTTAGTAGCAGCTGCTCTTCTAGCAGCATTAACATCGTATTCGCCGGCCATACAGCTACCCTCCACCTGGGAAACCGTTGCCAGCTCTAAACCACCAAAAGAAGTAGAAAATGTGGCTTTACTGACCTCTTTCTCTTTACCTTTTTCAGCTTTTCCACCAATACCATTACCATTTTTGCCACCCTTGGTATTAACATCTTCATCCATCACCTCTTCAAATCTGGCTCTCCTTTCAGCCGTTAAACTTTTTCTGACCAAATCAGAAGGAGACTGTCCATCACTGGGCTTGATGAACGAACCATCAGGAAATTTATAAACTTTACCATCAAATAAAACTCACCCAGCATCCATATCCTTATCAAGAGCAAAACAAACTGTTGCTCTGTGCCCCCTCCTATTACAATAGGAGCACACCTTTGGCTCATCGTAGCCACCTCTATAACTACTACCACCATTCCCACCATTTCTCCCATTGCCTGGGAAGCGGTTTCCATTATTATTGCCATTATAATTTCGATGTTCATAACCTCTGGACTGATAAGAAGTCGACGTCGACGAAGAAGCAATTGGGGCCTTGTTAGCCTTCTGGGTTTCTTGAACAAATATTTTTAATTGTTTAGTTAAATCAGCCAGGTGATCGGCCATCTTATTATCTACATTGCCCTCAACTTTTGCAGCCAGTAGTCCCATTTGTGCCTTCTTGGCCTCCTGGGCTTTGACCATAATATTGTTGTTTTCGGCCAAAACTTTGCTAACCTTGCTAACATATTGAGTGCAGGACTCTTGATATTTGTCCAATTCTAACAACTTGAGATGGGCCTGAATGTTCTCTTTGATAACCTCCAGAGCCGGCAGTTTCTACTCACCATTAGGCAGTTCCTTCATCAAATCTTTTCTTGAAAGATCCTTCAGGACGTTAATTTGAATATCCCTGCTGCATGCTGTCCAAAACAAATCTTTTGCTTGATTCTCATGCACTAACTCATCCACCAATATGAGATATTCCACCACTTCATCAAACTGAACACAGAGCTTTTTGAAGTCAGCCATAGAAGAAATTCCACCTTTTGCTTGCCAGTCTCCAACAATTTTATTGAGGTCCATCATAGTAAACCTAACACCCCATCTATCAACCATAGCTTTAGAAAGCTTAACCCAATCCTTGTCCTTGAATGCCTGCATAGCAATAACCTCTTTTTCCACCTCCCTATCAGCAATAAAAAACCTAACTTGCTTCACCATATCCACATGAGAATCACCGTCAACAGCAGCAGCAGCTTCATACCTGCTAATGAACCATTTAACCTCCTCCCCATCAAACTTTGGGCCATCACAAAAAACAATTCTAACTGAGGGAGTAAGAGGGTTAGAAGATCCAGAAGCAACAGCAGAAGAAAACATCCCAATAAGTAATGAAAAGCATTAACAATCAATATTATAACAAGCCTCATGCAGGCCAATAACAAAAATCCAATTAGAGTTCCAGAAAATAAGCCTCTTGCAGGCTAAGAACGTTCTTGATCCAAGTAAGTCTTTAAAGAAAGCTAGAGAAATCAAACCCCACGTTGGGCGCCAAATATGGTAAGGTAAACTCTTACAGTCGCCTTGCTGTAAGCAGAATCTGGAGGAGATATGTGGATTTAGCTGAAAACCCCGTCCTTCCAACAAAAAATAACAAAACGGGAATTCTAAATCACTAAGCTAACCAGTCTACTTGGATCTGATTGATAAAAAAAATAATGAAACTCTAATATGTTTAACGCTTATTGAGATTTAAATAAAAGTAGCTGTTGAGAAAGAAATACTGATTACAACAATTAAGGTGTACCAGTGAAAGATCTGAAAAGATTGACTTTTATGTTTTTATAATAATTTGAATTTTTATGAGACAGCAATAATCAAGTCCCAGTGATGAAGACCTTTCTAAAGATACCCTATATGAAGTGTGATTTAAATTGTTGAATTGTATTTCTAAAATGTTATGTAAAAAATAATAAATGTTATAAGGGTATTATAACTTATTTAATTTGTTGAGTAATAAAAAATGAGACCGTGGTGGTTAAAGATTAAGCTGTATGATGTATCCCCCCCCTCAATTTCGAGTTTGAGAGGCGCTTAAGTATTCCTAGTCACGTGCCTAAGTTTTCCCCTCCAGAGCTCTCCCAGAGTCAATCCGGAGCCCGTACGGAGTCGAAACGGAGTCCGTACGGAGTCCGTCCGGACTTCCGGACTCAATTAGAACCTTAAAAACTATAATAAAAAATCTAGAAAAATTACACATAATAGAGCTACTTCCCCTTTATATTTCAAACAAATTTTCGTAGTCTGCGCAGCTCTAATTACCCCGTGAAAATTCATCAAAGTTAAGTAATTTTCTGAAAACGTAAATATTTCTATAAAACTTTAAAATTCATTTAAAAATATAAGAAAAATAGTAAAAATTCTGGAAAAATTTCCCAAGGTTCTTGAGTGACTCGACTTGATACTAATAAACTTTTCAGACCGTAAAAAAAAGTTTTCTCTGTAAAATAAATTGTTTTTGTGTAGGCATTTGCTCGTGACCAATTTCTTCATATTTAAAACTCAAATAAATTAAATAAAACCCTTTTATATAAAAATAATAACACCAATCTTGCACGCCGTAATAACTCCATTTACGTACTTAGGTGCCATACTAAACTTTAGGCTACCACACTGACAAATTTGCTAAATATCCAGGTGAATAGCAGTTTTTTGGCAGAAATTTGGGCACATTAAAGATAAAATCTGTTGAAGCTGTCTTTTTAGTTGAGAGATCATAAAGTTTCTTCATTGAAGCCTTTTTAACATTTGAATGGGCTGTCTTTTTAGTCAAGTTGTCCATTTAATCTAAAATTTCATCAAGTTTTGGATTTCTCCATTCAGGAACTACTTGTTTAGGACAATTCTCTTCTGGATCGGGTGGGGCTTCTTCTAAATCAGACATGAGACTTGTATCATGAAAAAGTGCTACAAAGCCTGGCTGATCAAAGCACTTTTTTCTTGCAATGTCGTAGCGGTTTTTTGAAATCTAAAATCAAATAGAATTAGTAATAGACTTTCTTTAGTTATTATTCTTTGAATAAATACCTTTGTTTGATAATGCTTTATCTGTGCTCTTGATCTCTTTTCCTTTCTTCTTGCCTCAATCACCTCACAGTTTTGACCAGCCACCTTTCAAATATCCTTTCCCTTGTTGACCACCCATTGCTTGACAATGATTGGTGTAAACCTGAGTTTTGCTGAATCAATATTTTTCAATGTTGAAAGCCACTTAGTACAATGGTCTGATACTACACTCCCCGTTACTTGATTCCATAGTGACTCAGAAAAATGTTGACAGTTCCAATCAAAAGCAAGTTGACGAAATCCTTTATCTTGAAGCTCTCGTTCCAAATGTTGGTTTACAGAGATCGGTACAGCAGCTCCTCCCTTTAGTCCTTGGGGCTCAGGTGTTGAAGTAAAAGTTGGTAGATGAATTTTGGAACAAAAGAATATAGCAGTATTTGTTAAAATATATTGACAATCAGCAGCTGAAGTTGCCTGCGGTGCTTTTTGAACCTGTTTTAATGCTGTTTCAATCGTCAATAGCTTGTACTCATGCCAATTTTTCCAATCTGTAAGTTCTTCATTTGTTGGGCCTATAGGAAACTCAGATACATTAATGGGTCCACCAAGACAGAACTTCAAAAAGTGATAGATATTTTGGTTAATAGAATCTGAGCTCCTTGGTACATCACACCTCATAACTATGCTTCTAACCATTCACAAGTTTCAGTCATTTTGAAGTGAATCAGCATCAAGTATTCTGCGCTGATCAGAAGCTTGAATTATAAGAGAGGGATTAACTGCAAATTTTTGAAAATAAAAATTGGTAAACCTATTTTAAAACATAAAAGCATGTTGAAAAAGTTTACTCACCAGGTCCACTGGTACTGGCTTCTGGGTCAGTAGAAATGGATCCCCCACCACTTCCAAGAAACTGATTCAACAACATACTAGCCCAATCATTACCTACACTTTCTGCTTGCTGCTGAAAATTACCAGGTTCAGATTGACCATCTGTATTTGTGATATTAGAAGAGCAATAAGTTGATCAAATTTGGGGATCTGATGAAGACTGAGGAGGAGGTTAGGTTTTACCTGGATTTTCACTATGTCTTTCAGGGGGAGCAAGACCTGATGGAGGCATTCTAGGATTTTGAGGGGGAGGATTATTTTGCACTTCAAAATTACTTTCTAATGGAGGATCAACCTGCATGGCATCACCAGTATTAGACATTCTGTGTTTTATAAAAAATAAAAAAAATTATTAACATTCAGAATATAGACAAGATAATATTAAAGAGAAATTAGTAATACATTTTAATTGTGAGTTTAATGAATAAAATATATAAGCAAAAAAATTAGTGGAAAACTCAGTTTTATTGGCTTGAAAAATATGGTCCTTAGATTTTTCAACCCTGGTTCTGTACTATTTATAATATTTTTCAAGTATAGGTAGACTTTGTATAGTACATTAAATTCCTTTTAGTTGGAATTACATTTACAATAAAATGTCACTCATTAATAGCAGGGTTTCTAAACCATAATGAATGCCCTTGTTATTGTTTTCTTAAACATTTAGGCAAAATCTCAAAAATTTTTATTTATTAATCTTGCATCTAGCTGTTCCAAAGATCTATTACAAACTTTCCAAATCCTCCAAATTCTTACCAATCCTAAATAATTTCAACCATATTAACAAAAATAAAATGTCCATGTTGTTTAATTTTTTACTTACTAGTGTCTGAAGTCCAACAGCAGTGATAACATCTTACTTTATTCCAAACATTCCCCTTTGGTGCTGTAAAGTGGCGGCATGTCCAATAATTGAATCTCAATTTATCACAATTTGTGTTGCCTTTTCTACTCTTACTAAATGGCAATGCACTTGTGGAAACGCCTCATAGGGATCCTTTTTTGTATCTTCTGGTATAAGCTCTTTAAATGGACTAAAAATTAGATAGAATTTTTCATTATCGTCCTTTGAACTAAAAAGCTGATCAATATGCCCAAACTGACTATCTTTTCCAAAGTAGAATTCAATGGTAGAATTTCCAGGATTCTGGTCATGAGTCGTATAACGCTTTCCATGGACCAATATGCTTGCTATATTTTCAACTACTCTGTCTCCTACCTTCTCTGATGGTAACAAAGCCCTTTTAGATGTCTCTTTTCTTAAGCGTGCCCTTACCCATTTTGTAAATAATGCCTCAGTTAAATAGAAATGTCTTTTTTTGTATGGTACTCAATTTTTTTAATATTAGATCCATACTGAGCATCATCTTCAGCTCCGCCTAGTTCCAATACCCTAGACTTCCAATGCCAGTGCTTGAGCATGGTCTGTGGTATTTCTTCTATGTTCAATTAAAAAAAATTAGTTCCTTTGCATTTTAAAGCACCCAATTACCAAACCAAATACCTGGATGATTATTGTTTTGAATTTCCAATAATATACCATTAAATCTTTCAGCAGCCCAAGTAGCCACACCTACGGGTGGACCAAAACGTTTAATCATTTCTGGAAAATGTTGAGTGAAATGAAGATTTGGCTTAAAGCTGATATTTTTCCAACCTTCCTCCAAGCAGTTACAATACTCCAATAGCAGTTGTTTTAATTAATCAACTACATTGGCAGAGAAATTTTTTAAAGTCAAAAAGTTGGTAATTGAACTTAAAGTGGTGAGTGATTTGAGAAGATAATATTCTCTAGGTTTGTGGTCTGACGTAATGGATGTCTCGGCTTAATTTAATTTTTCTACCCAAAGGGGGATAAGTGACAAAGGAAAGTAAACAGTATAAAGTACATGCCACCCCGCAGATTTGAGGGAACCTGACTTTTTAGATCCTACTTGTTTTGGCACTCGTGAAATCCAGGAAGGTTTTTTCGTTTACTCTATCACATTCCACACTGCCTCTAGCTCAGTGGCTGACAATCGTGGATTCCTAGTTCTTTATCTTTCTTTCTCTTTGCCCTTCTTTTTATCTTACTTACTTCTAATAGTCTCAATGGATGAATTAGATCTTTCACTTTTGGATATACTGATACTTTTTTACCTTAAGTTATAGGTTGAATTTTGACTTCCACTTTCAGAAGCATGTTCGGATCCAAACTCTAAGGTTTAAAAGTGATGTTCAGAACTTGATGACTTTTTCCGGCTGTTTGATCCTTCCAATTCAGCTTCTCCACTATCCATTCTAAGATATGTTTGTGACCGTCTCATTGTACTTGTATATTGTAGTCTTTTTTGCCGTCCCACTGGTTCAATATTATCGGCATCAGTGCTGATTAAGCTGCTTCTATGTTTTTCTATTGCTTATTTAGAAATATATCAGAATGTGCATCATCATCTTCTCTTCTGACATGCCAATTTTTTCTTTTGTCAGCTTTTTTTCTAGGTCGATTGCAGTATTTTGTATTAGATAAAAAGTTAGACTGTGATCTTTAAGATTTCAAAGCATGTGTGAATGCATCAAGGCAATTGAGCAGTATTCCGTAGGTTGCCAATATACAAGGTTATTTGGCTCGCTTCATCAAACCCCATGACTCCTAACAATAGATACCCGCTCCCAATGTGACTGACACTTTTTCCACTTCTCTGCCCAGTGCATATGATCCTCATGAGTACCTTAGGAAAATTTTTCGACTTGATGCTCACCGATTTAATCTTTTGAAATATGAAAGACAGAGAAGAACTTAGTGGCTGAGTGACTTGCAAAACCAGCAATCTTTTGCATTGCTGGAATGTCTCCTATTAAAGAGAATAATGCAGCCCTTATTTTTCGGCCTTGTGGATAGTGAGGTGTTTTTTCAATAAATATGCCATCCCATAGAGTCTTTAGCTCATTGACAAGAGGCTTCAGAATATGATTTATTTGCTCAATTTTTGGCTCAGTTGGACCGGGAATAATAGTATACAAAAATAGATTTTCCGTTTTGTATCAATCTTCTGTAGGCAAGTTCATACACACCAACAAGATATTACCCACAGATTTCTGATGACCTCCAATACGATTGCCACCCGGCCTAAACCAGTCAACATATAAACTAAACATTAAATTACCTTGTGTTTTTGTATATCCATTGACACTTCTATTTTGAGTTGTAGAAATATCTGGAAAATTTTTCCATACAAAACCATCATATACATCTTTAATGACATCCCTTTCCATGTTTTCTAGAAAATCATTTTTTTTCTCAATCAGTGTCTTGAATTTGATTAGTTTAAACTTTCCTGAAAGCCATTCAACCAAACTGTTGTGATGAAATGTTCTACGAGTATGGTAGATTGCTTCTTCTTGTTTGTACTTAGCCAAATACAAATTTTCATCACAATTGACAGTTTCTTCTCTCTGTCCTAAATCTTTCAAATAGCCCTTTGAGGATGAATAAAAAGGTTGAGTACAAGATAAGATCAATGGTTGATGTTTGGGGATATACTCATAAAGAGCAAAGCACTTAGCACAGCATGTCTTGGTGACAAATAATGGATTGAGTTGCAATCAACTAAAAACTGTCTCTATAGAAAGGGGAATCAGGCTGATGATTCTGCTAGCATCTAGTTTACCTATGTCACTAAGAATTTTGAGTTTGTTGACTTCATCATGAAAAAATTCAGCACAACCTTCTTTGCTTAAATTATGAATAAGAGAAAGTTTTGCTGCTTGCCACATTATCTTTTGGCTATAAAGCTCTTCCAAACTCAAATTGTTTGACCATGGTAGAGATTTAATTGTTTCCAAAACAGGTTGCCCCTAAGAAAAGAAAAAAATAGAGATTAATTGAAACATAATTTCTCTTTATTTACCAAATATTGATGTCTTACAAGATCTTGGATGTTGGATCCTAAGTTAGGTGAGGCGCTCTGTGCTTTGCGATTTCTTTCCTCTTCATGTTTGGAGTATGACTGAGATGTTTTGAAAGCTACACCAACTTCAAAGCTTCCCAATGAGGTCTGATGCTTTCTTGATGAACATCCAAGCTCTTCACATTTACAAACGCAAAAAAATGGTGGAATTTTAAGACTTATGGATATAAGAAATATGTTACTTGATGGTAGCAATTGAACAAACTATTTATTTATTGTGAAGCACTTACTAAAAAAAGCTTATTTTTACATCTCAAGAAGTTTATCAACAAGTTGGTTACCATGGATTTCTTTGAATGTTTGTTTCATGCAGATCAACCATGCATTAAGTAGGTATCCATACTGTGCATCAGCAAAATGTTTCAGACTAGCTACATTTTACAATGTTGCATACATGTTTATCAAACAGCTTATTTTGCAAAAAGCATAATACTATAAGAGAATACAAATTGATTGCATTTTTAAATATAGGAGAAACTATGATATAACTTTAATCAAAATAATACCATTTAATTTATAATAATAAAGTTATTTAAGTGTTGCTGTTTTTTTTTTCTGAAATCACCTGCATTAATAAAATTCTGCCAAGTAACAGAAATATTTTCACTAATAATCACTATAAGATATGAAAAAATTTATAATATTTATTTTTCACAATATAGAATTACAGTCTGAAAAATAAATATTTTTTCAACAAAAAATATTATTTTAAAATTTTCAAATCTAAGAGGTCATCAAAGTAAAGCTTCCAGAATCCAAAAAACACAATTTTTACATTAAGTTGCTTATTCCAAACTCTGAAAAATTAATATGGTTTCCAAGTAATCTTGTTAAATAAAATATATACATACTAATAAGGTGTTAATATAAATTTTTAAAATAAGTTTGTCAGCACAATCAAAAAGCTCAAATAAGGTCATTATTTGCATTAAAATATTATCAAAATAAGTTGAAAAATCAAAATGATTCTGCATTATATTTCTACCCGTTTATCATGAAATAATTTTCTATTACAGCTGAGTTATTTCATTTTGAATTAATTATGAACATAAATAGATATCCATATTTTATAGAGAAAGATATTCATGAGGAAGCTCATCTGTCCGTCCACTCAACTCTTCATTATTAATTATTTTCAAAATAAAAAAATTATTATAGTAGTGTTTTTGTTGCCATATCCTTTCAAAATTTTATATTTTTGTTCATTTTGCTTTTCATAACGTATATGATGAGCTCTAGTTGTTCTTATTTTCCTCAGGGAAAAATACCTGCTAATACCCATGTACTAAATAAAAGATTAAATGAGATACTCCCTTGATCAACTTCTCATTTTTTCAGGTCTATTTACAATTTCTGTTGTGTGCTTTTGAATATTTCATCTCAGTCTAATGAATGGAAGCTGAACCCCACAGAAGAACAACTACATAGGTTTTCATTTTTCAATATAAGCTCTCTCAACATTGATATTAATTTTCCATATCCTGAACAAAATTACCGTGTTTCTGAAAAAATCCCTGTTATATTCCACAATGCTTTTATCCACTTTCTTCATCAATGCAACTTTCCTGGAAAAATTTTTGCTTGGAATCTTGATTGGTTTCACGAGTGGAATCAAGGTTTGGCAAAAATTATCATTAAGCACTGGGATAAAGCTTTGGAAAAAAATTATTTGGTTTCTTATTCAATAGACTCTACTCATATTGCCTATCTAAATCAAATGGGTGTTCTTCAACGCTGGTTTATAGGTTATGATGATAGATTGCAACTCGGAAAAGATTCTGATAGTTTCCGTGAAATAGTTAAAATAAGAAAGTATAAATATAAAATAAAAAATAAAGTAAGAACTAATATTTTTATCTTTTTTTTTTACACAAACTTATATAAATTTGACAATCTTTTTCAGAATTCTTTTAACCGAACTCACCTTCTTAAACAACTTCAAAGTGGTTAAACCTATGAGAATCTTTTCAAAAACGTCAAATGTTGCTCAGACACCAATATTGATGATGAAGGTTCTTTTAAGCCGATTTTATTGCCATGGAGATCTGAAGAATTCTCAAGACTTTCACGAAATCTCGACCAGAAACACATTCAAATCCGAGAATCTTCCTCTTATTCAGGAGAAATACTTAAGAACATGGCATTATATGATAGATTAAATTTGTTGTCCCCAATCAAGACTCACTTTAATTCTTTTCCAGTCCCCAGGGGTTTGCCAAGTGACTTCTATTCTTAATTATATCTTGCTTCTCTTAATCGAAAACAATTAAGACTTCTTAATTGCCAAGCCCCAATAAGCATTTCTACATACTTTAACAAACTTCAAGTTCTAATGTTAGTTATTGATGAACTCCATAATCAATAATCTAGCAGACTCATATTCCTCGTTTCCAATGTTTGGGACACTTAACCTTAAAAAATTAGAACAGATAAATATTTTTAGCTATGATGAAACTTTATGTAAAGAAAATTTCACATACATTGATAGCTCAATCTTTTTTCTTTGTATCTTATAAATGCTGAATTCAATACTTCTTCTTACAAAATACTTGAGTACATGAACTTCATTTTGTTGGCCCATTCTATACAGACAATCAACTGCTTGCTGTTCAACTGCTGGATTCCAATTAGGCTCCTGTTTCAATATTTTAAACAAAACTCTCTATTCAACCTTTTCTATTTCAATATAAGACTCTTTGACTTACCATTATATATACATTTTGTGCACACAAGTCTATTCCAACTCCTGCAGCATTGATTGTACCAAGCAAAACATGACATCTTTCATCATTTTTGAATTTGTCCAGATTTTCATCCCTTTTTTTCATGCTCAACTTTCCTAAAAGCTCTGTGTAGCTAATTCCATGGTCATCTAAAGCCTTTTTTATACTGTTTCAATGGATAGAATATTGAAATGTTGTTTAAGCTAAAAAAAGTTATTGAGATAATTAATAGAATTCCTTACATTTCCAAAAAGTCCGCATATTCGGAAAATATAACAGCCTTGGGACAAATTATCCCCCTTTCTCTCCTTAAGAAAATTTCAAAATGACTGATTAGATGTATAATATTTGCTGAATGTTTCCATGTGAAAGGAAATGTTGGAGGTTGATCTGGGTTTTCATAGACAGGGTGGTTACAAAATTTCCGTAAAATTGACAGTTCTTCGAGAAACTCAGCTGAGTCCCAAGGGAGGTTTGTGTTTTGAGAAGGCCCATAATACTCCGAAAAACGTTTTTGAAGCTTCGTAAGTTTTGAGTGCCAAGGTTCTGATAATTCTACAGATATTCCTTGCTCAATTTTTTGAGGAAGTGATAAGATTGCTTCTTTTGTCCTCCGCAGGCATATGACATTCATGAGAGTATTTATTGATTTTATTGAGCTAGAGCTTCCTCTGTTTAGGCCATTCATAAGAAAATTAATCCACAACCAGTTTTCTTGCCATCTTTTGATTCTGAGGAATGATATAAGGCTTTGAAGTTCAGTTTTCCGGTTCTGAAGTGGTGTCCCTGTCAAGCATAGTCAATACTCAGCCTCCAAGGCCGATATATTCTGATTCTTGTGCGACTGGGGACTCTTGATTAAACTTTTAAATTATGTTAAACATTTCATCAGCTTTTATAATATTATGTTCAAAATTATTAGTAATTCAAATGAATGCTTACTGAGCCTCATATAAAACTACTCTGTACCAAATGAGTTTATGAGTTACTGGCGGAATAGGTTGTGGAGTTTTCTTTGAAGAATATGGAATTGCTGTCTCATAGGTGGTCAAAACAACTGGTTGGTTCTGAAGCTCCTCAAAATTGAATTTCTTTGAATCCTTCCCATAAAGAACCTTGAAAGGTAGTGCATTATCTTCAAAGTGAATTCATATTTCATTTACCCAGTTTGATAATGTTGCAAGTCGGCAAATGATGAGAGTTGCTGATGTCCTATCTTTCTCTTGTCCACCACCCAAGAGTTGGAATTTTCTGGCTTCACTTTGAGTTGCAGTAATTAGGCCAAGAGTTGAGAGGGATTTTCCAAAGCCCATATCATCAGCTAGAATTGAACAAATTCCTGCAGAGGATAACTCTTCTTAAAGAAATTGTTCATAATAATTATTAAAACCTAATCTCAGCCAGCTTTTGTCTGCATGCCTCCACAGGTTTTCTAGCTTTTCGGATAAGTTATTATCATTGTCTATAATAAAATTGATAGCTTGAATCTGATGCATTTTCAGAGTTGTTTTTATACCACGTATAGATAGATTTGCCATTTGATTATCCCTTATCCCAGAAATTTCAGAAGTTGTGTGAATACAAGAATGAGGAATATTGAAGAAGACAGTTGGATTGTAGTGTGGAATCGGTGTCAAATTAATTTGAGTATTTAGAAATACTTCTTTAGCCTGACTAATAAAATCAGTCAAACAAAAAAGGAGGCCACAAATTCTATACTGCCTGTTTAATAGTAGAACCAAGTAAGAGCAAAAATAATAAGGTATTTGGGGATTTAAAGCCCTCTCCTCAGTTAAAATTTGAGATCCAGATCCAACTTCACCAAGTAGTTGTCCAATTTGGCTGCTCTGTTTGTTAGAAAGATCACCAATAGGTTTTGCTTCTCCTTCTTTGAATAATCCAAAAACATGAACTAAAAATCTTCCTTGTTGCATAATAACTGAAGTGGATACTTCATCAAATACAGATCTTTCTTTTGGAAAAATAGGTTTTAAATTTAAAGAGAATTGTCAAATGCATCTTAAATTTGACATTTTAATTAAATGAATTTTATGGTGATGTTGGTAGTTTAAAGAAAGAGAGGGTGAGAGCAAATTTTTGAAAAAGAATAAAGTAGAGAATATATATAATATTGGATGAATATTCAAAATTGAATTTTTCATGTATGTTAATAATTAATGTTGACTCAAATTTTAATAATAACTAAATACAGATAAATAATTTAAAAAAGTGCATTATTTTAGAGCCTAAGTTTTGTGCCAATATATTAAAATTAGTTTCTTTAATAGTGTAAATTTTTTAAAAAATACATTACTATTTTTTCCCCTTATAAAATATATATATATATTTTTTCTCCTACATTAAATTTTTATAACATTGTCTAATACTTTTTTATTCCAAGGAACAATGAGAAATTTCTATTGATAAGGGCTCAATATCAACTTTTGTCTAGAAAATTTAAAATTATGTGAAAATATTTTTACAGAGTTATATTTTTATTATTAAAATTTTCAAAAAAGACTTAATTAGTATTCTTTTTTATATATTTGCAGAAACAAAATTGATAATTGAAATAATATTCCAGACCTAGTATACTATGTGTCATTTAAAATATTTCTACAATATCAAACCTGACCTCCCAACATTAAATGAATCTATATATAAAATCGAATATTATGGTATGTTAAGTGTTGTGGCTCAACCATTGCTCAAATTTGTTCCAACTGATGCTCAACTTAAATGCAAAGCTCTGCTCATGAAGGGATAAATTGAGGTTCAATTTAGGGCCAACTTTTTTTTCAAAATTTTTTCATATAATTTAAAAACAGTTTCCAAATTCTTTCAAAACATTTCCCCAACGATTTTACAACCTCTTCCTGAATGTTTCAAAAAGAGGTAACTGCTAGCAGTTCACCCCCTGATTTCCTGTGGTGATTTAAAAACACTGCTTGGTGGGTTAATATGTCCGAAGACACCAAAATATATGCTGACTCCTGTGATTCCAGTCAAAAATCTAAAAGATTGACTGGTAAAAGAGCTGGATTAATGCAGTATATTGAAGCTCCTAATGCACCATGGCAAATAATAAGAATGAACTTTGTAACAGGATTACCCATTGCTGGAAAAGACAGTTATTTCCAGTTAGGCTATACCAGGAGCCCAGTAAATAATATGTTGATTTATTGGACCTGAAAAAGGGCGTAAAAATTGCATTTGATGTATATAAATTAATATTTTATTGCATAATAAATTTATATAAGTATCTTATTAAATATAAGTGTTATATTAATTTTATTGTTATATAAATTATTTATACACTTGAATTAAGCATAATATATTTTATATTCTACAAATAATGGCACATTTTTATTTATTTAATAATTATAAATTAATAATTAATTAATTACAAAAATATTTTATAATTATATGTGTGAAATTGACTTATAATGTGATTAAATTAATTAATTAAATTCATATATTAAATAAAACTTTTCATATATTATTAAACAATAATATGGAGCGCTTTTTTGACCCTTTACTGTGTCAGAAAAATTATTAAATAAATTATAATAGGGGGTATCAATGTTGACCGATCCGCAATTAAATTAATTGCGGAAAATAATCTGCATACCCCAATTATCTTCCGCAATTATTTTTGCTAATAATTGGGTTATTAGGCACTTTACGTGTCAATGTTCACCTCTTATCCGACATTTATTTACTCAATTTTCCATAACCACATCTTGGACAACTTTCTGGATATCCCAGCCTTCTACCTTGCTGCGCACTTCCATTCTCATCCCATCCTGTTCATTCTATCCGCTCAGAATTTCTCCCCATTTCATCTATTTGATTCTTCTCCTTTTCATCTCGCTATCTCATCTGCTTGTTTCTGCTCCTTTTCATCTTCATTTATAATAACATGCCTCGTCATCCTAGATCTTCTCAAAGGCAGCTATCACCCAGTTGTTCTTAAATTCCCACTACTTCCTCTTTTCCCCGCTCAGCCAAGAAATCAAAGACTGTTCTATTAAAAAAAGATGATCATCTCATTCTTATCAACTGGCTGAAAACCAAATCTAACTATGATTCTTGTTTTGGTACTGAGTATTCCACTAAAGTAGGACGGCCCCCCACATCAAAAGTTAATGGCTATCTTCTAATGGCAAATGAATTACGCAATAAGACCAAGGGAAGGATTGATCTTTTGCCTAAACAGATGTCTGAACGCTTCAAGCATTATCAAGCAAAATACAAGAAGGCAAAGGCTCTTTCATCTTCCACTGGTTTTGGGGTTACTGACATTGATATAACTAAGGGTATAAAATCCATAGACAATAAACTTGATTCTTTATGTCCTTACTTTAAAGAGATGGATGCAATTTTTGGAGAGCGAGCCGATGTTAATCCTGTAAACATGTTGGATGGAGAAGATCCTATCTCCGAACATGATGTCGAAGCAAATCTTTTCTCATCCTCTTCCTCCACTCAAGCCTCCCCTCTTCTAAATTCTACGAATCTAGATAGCTTTGCTATTGATCCTATTGGCGATTTAACCCAACCCAATCTAACTCAGGTCTGTTTCTTTTATCTTATCAATTCTATTTTTTTATTTACTTATATTTTTCTTATTTCTTAAAAGGCTGATGAACAAACCCAGGATCCTCAATCAACTGAGTCTGAAGCTAGTGACAATGATGAGGAGGAAAATGCTACGTTGAACAAAAAGAGAAGGGCTTCAACTAGTCTAAATTTCCTCTCCCAAAGAAGACAAAAAAGTGATACTTCATCACAAACACCTTTTTCTTCGATGGAACAGTTTTTAGAGAAACGTGATGCTGGTAAGTGATATCATACCTCTTATTACTTTACTCTGCTTTTCTTCTACTTTATGTTAATTTTTATTCTCACTCTAGAACAAGTGGAAATTGCTAAAGAGACACTGAGCTTTGAAAAGAAGAAATACGAGCTCTCTTTGAGGAGGGATGACAGAGTACAAGATTTGGAAGAGAGGAAGTATGAGCTCTCCTTACGGAAGGATGATCGGATCCAAGATTTGGAGGAGAAGAAGTTTGAGCTCTCTTTACAGAAGGATGGTAGGGCCCAAGATTTGGAGGAGAAGAAGTTTGAGTTAACTCTTAGTATTGAAAAATCCAAAAATAAGGAAAAAACACTCGAGCATCAAAACTTAATGGAACAGATGAAGTATAAGCATGATCTCCAAGAAAGTTCTAAAAAGAAAGATTTCTTGATCGAATGCATTAAAGCAAACAAATCTGTTGAAGAAATAGAACGTTTAATGAAATTTTTTGTTGACTAGTTTCTTTTATTTCTTTCACACTTCATGTGTTCATATTTATTTGTACATAAATTTTACAATTATTTTCTGTATTTCTTGAAATATCGTATTTTAATGATAAATATTCTTTTTTTAAATAAAATTTTCAAGTCTCCTTTGAAAATTTGACAATCCCCCATCCCTGGATTTTTTTGAAGTAAGGGGTGGGTATCACAAAAATTCTTTCATGTCATGAATCTTGAAAGTTTTATATGAAAATTTGGCTTTACTACCCCCTGCATTTTACCGGTATCCTAAAAATTCTTACATGTCAAGAATTTCACAAGTCTTATAAAAAATTTTGGCACAACCCCCCATGGATTTTATTGAAGTAAGGGACGGGTATCACAAAAATATTTACAAGTCAAAAAAATTCTATATCTCACCACGCAATATGGGGGGCGGACTTGCTAGCAAGTCCGCAACCTTGAACCCTAATTCATATCTTTTTGTGCCCACATTGAATTAGTGATGAAACCACCAAGAAAAAATATTGACATTCTGGTGAACTCAATATGAATATAACTTGAACTTTTAATGAAGCATAGGAAATAATACTTTGAACAAATCTTGAGATATAAAGAATGAGATTTTTTTATAGAAATTTTAATACAGTGCAGATCACACTCAAATTAATCTGAAAAATACATATTTAAAACTATTTAAGCAGTTTCTTTGCAATTTTTAAAAAAAAGAACAGCAATGTATAGATCCGGCAAGATACCATGTGACATTATTATATAAGTTTCTTTGGCCAGAAATACATGGAGAAACTACAATTTGAAATATGTCAATTTGTTCATGAAAGGTTATTTTGTGCATTTATATTATTAATTGTATTATTTTCAAGAATTGAAAAAATTATATACTTATTTTATGACTTGATAATATTGAATATTATAAATCATTAAAATATCTAAAGAAGGTGCAAAAATCTTAAAAATGTTTATTTTCCCTCTTCTTCAAAATTTTCAAAATATTAAAATGTAGATTTTTATTATATTTAAGTAAATGAAGAGAATAAAAGTATAGGAGTTGTGGATTTTTAGGATTCAAGGAATTTCTGTGCCCACTCTTTGTAACATATTTTATATATTTTATATTTTTTGTATATTTGTATTACTATCTTCTTTTATTGTCTTTTTTTACTCCCTCTCAAGAATACCCACTCTTTTCCCTTTGAAATATTTCTTTATCCTCACCTCATCCTTCTCCCCAACCTTTTCACTCCCTTTGTCATCATTTTCAACCCCTATCCACATTTTCCTCTCCCTCTCCACACCTCTCTACCCCTCTCCTCTCCTCTCCTTCCAGTTCGCTTACCTCCCCATTTCTCCCTAACACTTTATTTTTATATACAGAAATAGCGACTGGGTTGAAAGGGAGGAAATTGGGGTTCAAGAATTGTGGAGGCAAGGTAAAGGGGAGGAATGGGGCTACAAGGGTTGGAAAGGCTGGAGAGAGGGGTGAGGAAGGATATATGGGGTAGCAAAAAGGTTGGGAAAGAGTTGGAAGGGAAGATTAAGGGTTCCGAGGCATTTTAAATGAAGAAAAGGGTCTGGGAGAGGTTGAGAGGGGTGAAATGGGGATCAAAAGAGGATGGCATACAATGGGGCTGGGAGGATAGCGAAAGGCATGGGGAGAGAAGACAAGCATGTGTTGATAGAATTGAAAGGGATGGAGATTGGTGCAAACAGAGTGTGAAAATAGGAGGATGAACTCTGTTCTTTGGGCGAAGAACAGAGTTCACTTCCATAAAATATTAGCTGAAACATAGTTTTCAATTCTTTAAAAACAGTTGAGAAGACAAGCATGTGTTGATAGAATTGAAAGGGATGGAGATTGGTGCAAACAGAGTGTGAAAATAGGAGGATGAACTCTGTTCTTCGGGCGAAGAACAGAGTTCACTTCCATAAAATATTAGCTGAAACATAGTTTTCAATTCTGTAAAAACAGTTGAGAAGACAAGCATGTGTGATAGAATTGAAAGGGATGGAGATTGGTGCAAACAGAGTGTGAAAATAGGAGGATGAACTCTGTTCTTCGGGCGAAGAACAGAGTTCACTTCCATAAAATATTAGCTTGTGGGTAAAGAGAGGTGAAGGGGGGGTTTGAGGCGCCAAAAGAGAGGTGAAGGGGGGGGGGTTTGAGGGACATAAAGAGAGGGGAAGGGGGGAGTATTGAAGCACCTAAAAAGAGGGGAAAGGGGGTGATGAGGGACCTAAAGAGGGGGGAAAGGGGGGATTTGAGGCAGCTAAAAAGGGGGTAAAAAGGGGGTCAGAGACAGGTAAAGAGAGGGAAAAAGGGGGGCCTTGAGGATCATAAAGAGAGGTGAAGGAGAGAAAAAAAAACAAAAAAATAAAAAGATAAAAAAGAGAAAAAAGCAAAACAAAAATTAGTTTACCCTAGAACAAAAATAATAGAAGCACTTACAAAAAAAACAAAAAAACCAAAAAAAAAAGCAAAAAAAAAGCAAAAAAAAAAATCATGATTAGCAAATAAAAAACCATGAAAAAAGAAAAAAAATGACCTACCTGGTGAGTTGAGTTGAGAAAATAAATGCAACCAAAATATTTGAGGGATGTTTGAGGAGAATAGGAAAAGGATATGAGTGATGAATGAAAAAAAAATCACTGACAAAATATGCAATTTCATGTTGAGGAAGTGAAAGAAAACCAATGAGCAATCCAAAAAAAAGATATTCACCGTAAATTCAAAAAAAAAAAATGAATATTCAACAAACCAAAATACAAAACCAAGTGATTAAAGTACACAAAGAGGACATTTGGAAAGTATGAAAACATAAAAATTAAAAATTAAAAGGGTGAAGAGAAATGTTGAAGAGTAATTGGCATTATAATGGGGCGTATGCCGGTTGATTGAATGATTTGTGAATCAAGGGAGGGGAGTGCCAGTGGTGGTTCAGGATCCTCTTCTTCATAAAGATCATTCCACTCATCCTTTAAATCAGCTAGAATATTGTGGAGTATTACGCAAGTCAAGATCCAATGATTTGAAGTTTTGATCTCCAATTTTTTTTGAAATTGGATTCTGAGCTCCCGAAGACTAGAAAATCGTCCCTTTAAAATACCTATAGCATGTTCAATTCGTACTCTTGATTGTGCAAGGTGATAAATAAATTTAGTTTTGGGGTCATTTTCTGAAGTTGCACCACGGAAAGCAGGTATAATGTACTTTCCACTTGCATATGCTGAGTCTGCAAGGAGGTACTGAGATTCGTCAAAGTATGATTCAGGGGATTGAGAAATCCTCATTCTTTGGAAGACGGAAGAGTCATGACATGATCCAGGGCAGCCACTGTGAAAAGCAATAAATTTTTTATTGACATCGCATACAAGTTGAACGGCAATAGAGTATCTAGAAAGAAGATAAAAAGTTAGATTGTGAAAGATGAGAACTTGGAGAAGATTTTGAAGAAACCTTTTTTTGCGATCAAAATAATGGTTGCCATCATGAGCAGGCTTTTGACTCAAAGGGATGGTTGTGCCATCAACAAAACCTATACAGCCAGGGAAACCTTCAGCTTGCATTACTTGAGAGGATTCAAGTCGCTGTTCTGGAGTTGGCCAAGCAAGAGTTTGAGACTTGAGGGAAAGGATAGCAATCATACAGCGCTTGGTGTATAATATCACGGTACCATATCCTATGTTAAAGAGATTATCCAAACGTCTTACGGCAGCACCATTTCCATTTGAGCCAAAGCGACATAAAGCAAAAGCAAGTTGGATGGCAGGATTACGCTGTTTGTTATGAGAATTGTTATGGAAGATAGGATGATCGGAGATGAGTTGATAAAGTTTGAAGAAAGAATCAGGAGAAGTTCTAAAAAGTTGTGTGAAGTTTAAATGAGGAATGTTGAGAATGGAGGCCAGATCATATCGGGGATCATGATAAAGATTTGGCCCCCTGGTGATGATGTAACACTTTTTGGAAAGAAAACACATATAAGCTAAAGCATCTTCCAAATCAGAGTCAGATTTATAGTAAAGAACTAAAAGAAAAGTGATAGCATTCATTGTTGAGTGAAGTAGCTTCCTAGTAGAGAGGTGTTTCATTGTTGCCGGTGGAAGGGTTAAGTGATGAGGGAAGTGGGAATTCACCGCCAAATGTGCAGTTGGGGTGTGTAGATAGAAAAAAAACTTAAGTGTTCGCCACCAAAATTAAGTAGCATAGAGTGAGGAAATACTTAAGGATGGCATCAGCAATTATAAGTCATGTGAATTTCTTAAAAATCCATCATGGATGAGATGAGTTTGGGATCAGGAATTAGGAATGGAAATTGGGGTATAAGAGGCGGGATAATGCATTATCGTGGATTTCTTATCCACTAGCCCTGGGGCTAGTGGATAAGAATCTTCCGCAATTAATAATGTCTGATCCCGGGAAAAAAAATTCCTGATCCCTAATTGCGGATCCCTGAACATTGATACCCCCTAATGTCTGTTTTGGATTGTCTTACTCACTGTTATCATGTTTCAAACTTACTTGATTAATAATTATTTTAATTATGTGTTTTTGGGAAACTATGATGGGAAAATTAGTTACTTATTCTTGGGTTTAGTTAATTGTTTCATATTTTTCTCTTAATATCTATGTTTCATTTCTATTCTTTTAAATTCTTGTTTTAGCTTATTACTATTTTGTATATACTGATTTGTGGCGCCTCAGAGGTCCCCTGGTCTATAAAAGGGCCTTGGGCATTCCACTTTAAATCATCACTTATAACACTCACATTTTATTACATATTTAAATATTATTCAGATTATTATAATTGTTATTAGTGTCATAGTTCTAATATAAATTTTATAAATTTTTACGGTTTCTCTAAGTCTAATAATAAATATAAGTGTTTCCGCGCATTGAAATTAAACCCTTACTTAAATAAATATAATCATTTAATAAAACTCATTATTGTTTCAAATTTTCAAGTAATTCCTCCTTGCCTCCCTTAAATAACTAAAATCCTTTTTATTAGTTTATTTCTTTTAATACCTTTTCTTTAGATTCTTCTATCCTCCTTCATTTCTTTCCTTCTAGACAACTGGCCAATAATTGGAGGCCTTTCCGAACAACAACAACAATACACTTTCTTGCGACGACCGACATTGCGCACAGACCACCCAAGCCAAAAAGTAAATTTTTTGCCGCAACTGTGTTTTGAACTTGGGTTTGATCATTTAGGTTTATATTAAATTAAATCATATATAATTTTTATGTGATTTTAGGTTCACTATAGTAAGTTAGCCTTTGCACCTCTGACTCATATTATTGTATTTTTACTGCAATAACAGTGTTTGTGGCTTAATTGCTGATTCAATGAGTGTAAGTGTTCATTATTTTTTAATTTTTTTTCCTAGTTTACCATAATAGAGTAAAACTCTTAGTCCTAGAAGACATTAAATTTTAAAAAATTATTAAATTAATTTTATTATTATTTTTTGTTTATTGGTTGACCATAATAGTACTCAGTACTTAGTCCCAATATTGCCAATATATTAATTTTGGTATTAATTATTTTGTTTGACTTATAAGCCTTTGTTGGTTGGTCCCATTAAAATTATTGTTATTTCTTAATAAAAAATTGTATTTACATATATTTGTATTACATTTTGTGTTAATTAATTAATTTTGAATATAAATTTAAAATTTTTATTTTGTTAAAAATTCAATTATTTATCTTTTATTTTGAAAATTACAATTTGAATCATTAAATTACTTTTGATTCTTTTTTCACAGTTTCAATTTCCAGTAGTTTGGCTAACAGCATGGATAACTTACATGTGGATGAGATTGAATTGGATGTTGACACTGAATCTGTAGGTTCTTCTAAATTAACTTACAAAAATTATTTAGCTGACAAAAAACTTTCAGGACATGGAAATGGCAGGAGAAGTGGCAAACCCCCCTCACCAAACGCCTCTGAAAGAAGTAAAACCTCTAATAAATCAAGAATATTAACTCAAAGGTATAAAAATAAAAAAGATACCACTGTTTCAACAAGTAAACAGCCTGTTCAGTCACATTAAAGAGCTGAGAGCAGAAAGCATGAAGTACAAGGCAAGAGTAGACACACTCTGTCAGCAGATGCAGGAATTATTAAATCCCAAACAGGCTCAATTTTTTCATTTCCCAGCCTCCCAGCCTCAGCCTCAAACTCAGCCAAATCAAGTACCCAGCTCCTTCACACAAAATCAAAGCACTCTGCAGATGGAGCAGTGGAAATACAATTACACCAACAGCTCAGCACCCTGGCCAATCCAGTACACCAACCTACCATCAATCTCCACAGCCCCATCCTTATCAGGGAGGAAGAATAAAGAAAGCACAGGGGAAGTTTCCTCCCTTGCCATGGTGAGTAATTTGTTTGATAAACATTTTGGTATGTATAATAACAAATCTTCTTCAGGTAAGATTGTGGATCCTGGTAAAAGAACAGTTAAACCCTTAAAAAGACAACTTCATTTAATGAGTAGCCCCAATGATGTAATTAGCAAATTATCATTTGATGAAACTTTACATTTGACTCCTACTTCTTTAATTAATCCTTCTCTTGCAATTAAGAATGATTCTGTATCCCCTGAAGTCTAAACTTTAATTGAGACAACTTCTGAAGAAAAATTGAAAGATACCCTTGATTTTAATTTTGTAAAAGATAAACATTTGAGAAGTGTGTTAATACATGAGATTGATAGATTAAATAATTTTCACTTGCATTGTAAAGTAAGTTCTTCTGTACAAGATACAGCTTATTTTAAAATTAAAGAAACCTTGAATATTGTTCTTAGCCAGCAAAAACAAATAAGAAGTGACCATAGATCTATCTCAGATAGGAATATCAATCTACATAAAACCTTGAGTGAATTGAAACCCCTTTTTGTGGAAAATTATTCATTAAAAAGTGAAATTAAATCTCTACAAAATGATTTTAAAAAGCTACAAAATGATTTCCATGAACTGAGTTCCAAAAACACAGTTTCTGAGGACAGAAATGTTTTATCCCTTGCAAAAGTAAATGACCAGATGTCTGAAATTCCAAGGATAAGAAACAATGTGGCTGACCTGCAGGAAAAATTTTCAACCTTTACCATCAATTATTATGGTATAAATGAGAATGCTGCCCATAAGCTGCATAAAAATAAAGGAAAAGAACCTGAAGAGAGTTCCTCTTTTCTTCCTCATATTTCAGCCATTAAACAAACTGATAATGAGTCTAACATCTTTTGCTACTAGCAAAAAATCTGGTGATGGTAATGTACCAGCTGTTTCTGTAAATAATGAAATTTTTGAACACCTGGCAAAACTTCAGGAATTGTTAATGATAAATAATTCACACCAAATGATGGACCATCCCAGTAGTCAGAAAAATTGGCCTAAACTGGACCAATATCCTACCTTTGATGGTGATTCCTTATCTGATTGGCAACACTTTATCAAAAGAATTGATAATTTAAAGAGATCTTATAAACTACCTGATGAGGAAATTGTTTCTAAGTTAATTTCTTTATTTTCCAATGTAGCCTTGATGTGGTATAAAACTGTTCTTTTAGATAACAATCATTATTCATGGAATGATTGGAAATCTTTGCTTGAGAATCAGTTTAGTGGTTCAAAATTCAGGTTGGCTCAGAAAAAACTGTATGAGAATACTAGATATGTATCCTCCTCAGTTGAAAAACCCATTGTTTTTCTTATGAAAGTAACAAAAATTCAGAGAGCAATTGATCCAAAGATGGATTATGATATTTATATTTCAAGAACCTTGAGAAATAGTGAATTGAAATATGGTGCCACTCAATTAGACTTCTTAGCAGTTGTTTGGGCTCTTGAGAAGCTTCATTACTATCTAGATGACCAAAAGATTGAATTGGTAACTGACTGTAGTGCTGTGAAGTCCCTCTTAAACCTAAAAACACCTAATAGACATATGTTCAGGTGGCAACTTGCTGTTCAAGAATACAGAGGATGGATGAAATTTATCCATAGGGCTGGAAATGTTTACTCCAATGCTGATAAGCTGTCCATATTACCTCTGCCAAATAATGACTCCAATCCTGCTTATGTACCTTAAAATGATACTGTTCATATCCATGGTATATTTATAGTTGATATGGAAGAAGAGTTATTACAATTAATGCTGGATTCATATGATAAAGATTCTGATTTAAATAAATTATTTACTATCTTAAATGGTCCTAAGAATGCTTCAATTCAACCATTAATTAAAACTCTTCCTTCAAAGTATCAAAAAATGCTTTGCTTAAAGGAAAGTTTTCTATTGAAGATGGTTATATATATTATAGATGAAAGCTTACTAATGTAATTGTAATTCCTCCTTCTATGATAAAAACTATCCTCAAATTTTGTCATGATGACATATTGGCCGGTCATTTTGATCTTGAAAAGACATTAATTAGGATCAAAAACACTACTTTGTGGGCTAATATGTCTGAAGATACAAAATTATATGTTGAATCTTGTGATTCCTGCCAGAAATCTAAAAGGTTGACAGGTAAAAGAGCAGGGTTATTACAACATATTGAAGCACCTGATGCTCCTTGGTAAATCATTAACATGGATTTTGTCACTGGTCTTCCTGTAGCAGGTAAAGACAGTTATAACTCTTGTTGGGTAATAGTAGATAGATTCACAAAAATGTGCAAGTTTATTCCTACCCAGAAAGATGTATCCACAAAAGAATTAGCTTTCTTATGGTGGTCTTACAATTTTAATATTATTGGTTTTACAAAAGCCATTATCTCTGATATATATCCAAAATTTACTTCTGAGTTTTTGACTTCTTTGATGGATATTTGTGGCTGTAAGTTAAATTTGTCTACAACTCACCATACTCAGACTGATTGTCCATCTGAGAGAATGATTCAAACTCTGGAAGATATGATTAGAAGGTATTGTGCCTTTGGATTAGAATATAAAGAAAATGACAGATTTACTCATGACTGGGTCACTCTATTGCCTGTTCTTGAATTTGCATAAAATAGCACTGTTCATTCTGTCACTGAGAAAAAGCCTTTTGAGCTTTGGTTAGGTTATGTCCCAAACACTCCTGCTCAGATTCTCAATAATAAATTACCTAAGTTGGAACTAAACCCTGGTGTAAAATCTTTTATACAAATTCAACAGCTATGCAGAAAACATGCTCAAAGTTGTATTAATAAAGCATTTGAATATGAAAAAAAGAGATGGGATAAATCCCATAAAGAATACACATTTAAAAAGGGTGGTGAAGTTTTGATATCTACTGTCCATTTCAATTTACAAGGTAACAACAAATTAAAAGATCCTTTTGTAGGACCATTTGTTGTTAAAATAATGATTGGAGATAATGCAGTAGAAGTTGTATTGTATTCTCTATATGATAAGAAACATCCTGTTTTTTTCATCTCTTTGCTTAAGCCTTATACTTCCAACAGTGACTTATTTCCCAAAGAAGGGGAAGACCTAAGAAAAACACTCAGGAAGTCACAGAAAATGCAGAAATTGATAAAATTCTCATTGATAGAATTATCACTTCTGAAAGAGGTACTGAATATTTATTGAGATATAACAAAAAATCATCTGAAAATAATGCATGGATACCTGGCAAAGAGATTTCAAATCTTCCTACTCTGTTGTAAAAGTACAAAAAGAAAAAATCTTAGCATTTTTTTATTGTTTTTTAGAGTGAGGGAGTGTCAGCCAGGCTATACCAGGAGGCCAGTAAATAATATGTTGATTTATTGGACCTGAAAAAGGGCTTAAAAATTGCATTTGATGTATATAAACTAATATTTTATTGCATAATAAATTTATATAAGTATCTTAATAAATATAAGTGTTATATTAATTTTATTGTTATATAAATTATTTATACATTTGAATTAAGCATAATATATTTTATATTCTACAAATAATGGCACATTTTTATTTATTTAATAATTATAAATTAATAATTAATTAATTACAAAAATATATTATAATTATATGTGTAAAATTGACTTATAATGTAATTAAATTAATTAATTAAATTCATATATTAAATAAAACTTTTCATATATTATTAAACAATAATATGGAGCGCTTTTTTGACCCTTAACTGTGTCAGAAAAATTATTAAATAAATTATAATACTTATTTAATAACAAAATATTAAAATCCACACTTTAAAATTACAAATCACATTAAATTAATTATATGTTTCATTTAAACTGATTATTGAATTAATCACATAGTAAAAACAATTAATTAAAATTGCTTTAAATTGGATTGAATTGATTACATGAATTTTTGGCAGGAAAATAATTCTATTTGTTTTACTTAAACCCTTTACATGTCACTATAATGTCTGTTTTGGATTATCTTACTCACTGTTCTCATTTTTCAAACTTACTTGGTTACTAATTATTTTAATTACATGTTTTTGGGAAACTATGGTGGAAAAATTAGTTACTTATTCTTGGATTTAGGTAATTGTTTCATATTTTTCTCTTAATATCTATGTTTCATTTCTATTCTTTTAAATTCTTGTTTTAGCTTATTACTATTTTGTATATACTGATTTGTGGCGCCTCAGAGGTCCCCTGGTCTATAAAAGGGCCTTGGGTAATCCCCTTTAAATCATCACATATTAAACTCACATTTTATTACATATTAAAATATAATACAGATTATTATTATTGTTATTAGTGTCATAGTTCTAATATAAATTTTAATAAATTTCTATGGTTGCTCTAAGTCTAATAATAAATATGAGTGTTTCTGCGCATTGAAATTAAACCCTTACTTAAATAAATATAATCATTTAATAAACCTCACTATTGTGTCAAACTCTCAAGTAACTCCTTGTTGCCTCCCTTAAATAACTAAAATCCTTTTTATTAGTTTTTTTAATCCCTTTTCTTTAGATTCTTCTTTCCTCCTCTTCTTCTTTCCCCGTCATTTGTTTCCTTCTAGACGACCGGCTGATGGTTATAACTCTTGCTGGGTTATTGTGGACAGATTCACAAAAATGTGTAAATTTATCCCTAATCACAAGTATGTTTCCGCTAAATAATTAGGTCTCTTGTGGTGGTCTCATATTTTTAATGCTGCTTGTTTTCCAAAGGCCATAATCTCTGACAGAGACCCTAAATTTACTTCTGAATTTCAGATGTCTCTGATGGATGTTTGTGGTTGTGATCTAAAATTTTCTACTGCCCATCACCCCAAACTGATGGATTAGGTGAAAGAATGATTCAGGACTTAGAGGAAATGATAAGAAGATATTATGTCTTTGACCTTGAGTACAAAGACAATTACAGACTCACTCATGATTAGGTTACCTTACATCCTGGGTTGGAATTTGCTTATAATAGCACTGTTCATTCTGTTACTCAAAGAAAGCCTTTTGAGCTCTGGCTTGGATATGTTACAAATACTCCTGCCCAAATTCTCAATAATAAAATACCTAAATTGGATTTAAATAATGATGTAAAATATCTTCTTCAAATGCAAAAACTTTGCAGAAGTCATGCTCAAAATTTATTAAAAAATATTTTGAATATGAGAAGAGTAGATGGTACAAATATCATAAAGAATATACTTTTAAAAAGGGTGATGAAGTACTGATTTATACATTCCACTTCAATTTACAAGGTAATACAAAATTAAAAGACCCATTTTTGGGTCCATTTGTTGTCAGAAGAATGGTTGGTGATAATTCAGTTGAATTTATCTTGTATTCTCCATATGACAGAAAACATCCTGTTTTTCCAATATCTCTTTTGAAAACTTACAAATCCAATAGTGATTTATTTTCCAAAAGGAGAGGAAGACCAAAGAAGACTCCTAATGAAATCACTGAGACAGCAGAAATTAATAAGATTCTAAACTACAGAATAGTTACTTCTGAAAAAGGTACTGAATACTTATTGAGATTCAAGATTTAATATTCTGAATATGATTCTTGGATACCTTGGAGAGAGATATCTAATCTTCCTACTCTACTAGAGAAATATAAAGAGAAAAAATCATGGCATTATATATATATATTTTTTTTAGAATGAGTGAGTGTCAGCCAGGATGCTAGACTTACCCAGTAAAATAATTAATTATTTACTGGGATGAAGCCACCTTTTTTTTTCTTTTTTATTATTAATTATAGTATATTTGCTTTAAAATTACTTGAAATAAATTAACTAATTACAATAAGTAAATTTAGTAAATATTTAAAATAAATATTAATGTCCCTTATATTTTTTATTTCCTAGAACCATGCTTAATGGCAGGTTAAATGAAACAAAAGTTAAAATTAGAATAATAATAAATATATATATAAATTCAAATTAATTATTTAAAAGTGACATTTACATAAACGTTGAAATAAATCAATTAATTCTGACATATACAGTAAATACATTATTTTAATTAATTCTTCATAGAAAAACCTTAATATTTGAAATATTTTATTTTACAATTTTCTTTTTTCTCTAATAATCCTGTAGATAGAAATTTAGCTCTGTGATTTCTCTTTCTTTTGTATATATAAGGCCTCCCCTTTTGGTTGTTTTAGATCATCTTTTTAATTACACAATAATTTATTAAATACTGACCAATAATATATTTATTACTACTAACTTTTGTTTTTAGTATTT
The DNA here is from genome assembly GCA_030280995.1 of Hemileia vastatrix. Lineage (NCBI taxonomy): Eukaryota > Fungi > Basidiomycota > Pucciniomycetes > Pucciniales > Zaghouaniaceae > Hemileia > Hemileia vastatrix. The sequence goes on from JASXTE010000007.1 coordinate 8,558,982, forward strand.
ACAACTGCTTAATTCTTATCCATTAGCTATAATAATAATTATAAATTTTACCTCTTTCATTGAGTAATTAATAAAAGATACTTCTATACATACCTTGACCTTGAAATCCCCAAAAATTTACCTATCACTGCTGTAGGACCTCCATTCAAACCTTCTAGAATAATAGACCCTCTTGAAAAAATAGTTTGAACTGATTAAAAGCTTAGAATTTGAGTTAAGAGCTGTCAATGTTGAAATCAAACTAAATTTATTAATTCCTACTTCATTTTTGAACTACCCTCAGAGTTCAGTACATTCCGAGATTCTCAGAAGGAGACTGCCAGTGCTTGTGGTGAATCTTTTACCATGGAAAAACTTATTTCAGCTCTTAATAATAAACTTCTCCAAAATGAAACTGTTACCTTAACACAATCAACTGCTTTGCAAATAACTGACATACCTTTATATGAGATTTGTACTGGTGGTAATCATAACCCCAAAATTAAACATTCAGAAAGCAAAGATTTTAACTCCATCCCCACTTACAATGTAGTCTTCCAACATTGGCAGAGGTCTTTTCTGGTCTGTTGGCGCTGCTTTGGTATGTCTTAATTTACATTGGTTGAATAATTGGCTGTTTTTCTGGTTTTATTCAGTGAATATTAGGACTATGGGTGTGTTGGTACTACCACTGGATATCCCTGGTTTTTCTATATATTCTATGTCTTTATGGCATTTTTCATATTCTAAGTTTTAAGGGTTCATTTTCTCACTTTTTGTTTCTAAAAGATAGCTGTTTAATTTTGTTTTTTGTTTTTTACTGGTTAACCTTAAATCTTAAGGTTGAGTGCTTAGTACCATTAAGTAGAGCTAATTTGGCTCTATATTTTATGTCCAAATGTTGTCATAGCTTAATTTTGTGTTTTAAGGGTTTTAGTAGTTGTGGTGGATTTTTCTAAGTATTTTGGGCTTTGTTGGAGATTTTTGGTGGGTTTCTAGCTTCAGGGAGGTTTGCCTGGTTCTAGGCAGGCCGCAGGCCTTGGTTATAGAAGGCTGGGGAGTGCTTCTAAAGGGGTTTTATTCATTTTGGCTACTAAAAGCGCCAAATTCATTGCTGTGCATGGATTTTAAAGAGTGTGATCTGTGTGTGCATACTGAATAAGACAGTTTGGTGCAGCTTTAATTGTCATACAACCATCTGGAGGTGATATCATTGTTTCTCACTCAGCTTTCACTGTTTTTTGGCCAAAATGGGCTGTGTTTGTTACAAGGTTAGTTCTTCATTTAACTCAACTTTGGAAACTGGTTTCTCTGATGTAGCTTTGCAACCTGCATCAAGTATTATTGCTGTTTTCTGTGCAACAAGTGCACAGTGTTTTTGTTTTTCTGGTGTGAATCTTCTGCATTTCTGGCTTCTGGTTCTTTGGTTCTCAGTGGTCTGCTATTGGCTATGGTCTTGACTTGTTAAACAGTCAAGAAGTGTGTTGGAAGGGGCATAGTAAAAGTCTCTAATTTGCTGTAGCAAATAAACTCACCTAGTGTTTCTCAAAGGGACAGGGGTTTTTTTCTCCAGTTTTACTCCAACTCCCTTGGTCAAGGCCTATAGCTAGTACTATAGAATTTTCCACATTTCTGGTGCCTAAAGTTGGGTGAGGATTTTATAGCTTTTGGAATCTCTGTTACTGTTGGACTCTCTTCTTTTGTGGACTCTTTTTTGACTTTGAATTTTTGGTGCTGTATCTCTCTGTGGTTGGTCTAGAGGGTCTTCTCTCCAGTTGGATTTGGTCCCTCCTAGGTCTCTGAAGGCTCTTGGGGGGACTTTGGCTATCTGTGGTGGAAAGTTGTAGAGTTGTAATTGGAAATAGTTAGGATTGTGAGGATTAAGTCATGGAAAGGGCAAATATGCTTTGAAGAGGAGAAAAGGTTATTTTTGGAGATCTTTGAAGCTGCTGCTGATGTGGATTGAGCTTCTACTTTCTATAGGGTGAAGCAGGTGATCTTCTTCATTGATGATATAGAGATGGTGAAGAAAGATCTTAGGATGGAGGGATATAAGATTCAGTATTGGAGAAATTAAAAGTTAGAAACAATCAGCAGGTGGCCCACTGTGTTTTCAATGGATGATATTTATGGCATTGCTAGGAAGTTTGAAATGGATGGTGGTGTAACTTCTCACGTTCAGTATGGTGAATTTATGGAGGAAGTTGAAAAGCTTATGGATTATCTGGATTATAATGCTATGTCCTCTGATGAAACAGAGGCCAAGAGTTTATTTTGGAGTGCCATGGGTCTGGAGGGCAAAAAGGAGGTTCAGGGATTTCTGTTAAAGGCTGGGCTGATGAAGACACTTCTAAATGGAGAAAGTAGGATTCCTGCTATAGGTGTTTTGAAGAAGGCTATTCCCGGGCATCTTAAAAACCTTTTTTCTAAAGAGGTGGAACCTGGAAATGAAAATTTAATGGATGGAAAGGTTCAGGAAGAAGTGGCAGAAAATTTGGCTGTAGTGGAAATTTTTGAATCACCCACTTTGGGAGATGATGATGTTTGTGATGTTCTAGAAATTTTTATTTCTTTAAAAGATGATGTCAATGGATCTCAATAATGTGCTTAATTTAATGTTTTGGATATGTACACACTGGATGATCAGTGTATCTTTTCAAAGGTGGGTGAGATCTGTGTGAAGGAAAAATTGGATTTTCATGATGATATGGTTTCTTCAAGTTTAGATAATGGATTTTTGGATGAAGATGTTTCTTTAAGCTCTGTTGATGATCAGAAAGAGTCTGTGTTGGATCTATTTCTCTTAGAGGAAGATTATTTTCTGGGTGCTACTTTAAGTTCAGAAGATGAATGCTTGGAGGAGGATGTTAATTTTGATGTTATGGACTCTATTCTGGAGGATCTTTTTAATTCTCAGAGCAATTAGGAACTCAATGATTTGAAGCCTCATGAAAAAGATTCTCAGTTTCTTCTTTCAAGTTCAGAGGATGGAAGAAGTGGTGAAAATCTCTCTATAAGAAGTTTGGATCTTCAGAATAATTATTTTCTTGATTTATGTTTGTTGGAGGAATATTATTCCAAGCTGGTTCCCTCAAGATAAGAGTATGGCTGCTTGGGGGATGATAATTCTTTCAGTTTTCTGGGTCCTGTTTTTGAGGATTTTTTAAATTTCAGAATAATTTTGTGATTGATGATTTGAAGTTATAGACAGTAAGCTTTCAGCTTCTTTCTTCAACTGGAGAAAATTTTTTTAGAAAGGAGGATAAAATTATTGATGCTTTATATTTCTCTGCTTCAAAGGATATAGGGTGGATGGAAACTGGAAATAAAATTGATGGTAAATTCAGTGTATGGAGAAGGATGGGGATTTTGTTTCATTGTCTGATTATGGCATATCAGAGTTAGAAGAGGAGCTTAAATTTTGGTTTCCCTACAGGCAAACATATTGGTTTCAATGTGGGGATCTCAAGAATCTTACTCCTCCAAAATGAGGATAAACTACTTAATTTGCTTTGGTTTTCTTTAATTTGGTCTCTATATTTTTGGTCAGGATTTTTTTTAGTCCAATTCTCATCAGTCTCTATGGTTCAAGTCTCTATATAAAAAAATCTTAGTATAATAAAGATGGAAGAAAAGAAAAATTCAAGGGAAGATGGATATTTTATTTAAAACAAAATGAAGATAAAAATGATGATCATTGGTTTTATCTAACCTCCAGAATGAGGTTAAATTGCAATTTTTTTTATTTCTAAAGTGGATTTCTGTCTTTCAAGAATTTTAATGGGTTTTTAATGGTTTTGGTATTTATGGGAGAAGATTTGTGTTGGAAAGTCCTTTTGTTAGAAGGTACCCAAGGGTGGGGCTTCTAGATTTGATTTTGGAAAGTGTGGGGTAAATGATGGGCTGGGGTTCTGTAGAAAAGTTATTCCAGATTGTCTGTCTCCAACCCCTTCTCTCATTTTGGTTGAACCCTAGTATTGGCTTCTCTTCACAGGTTTTAGTCCTCTATGACTTTAAACTTGAAATCTTTTGGTCTTCAAGTGCTGGACTCTTCACTCTTATTTGTTTTGGTTTAGTGAGTTGGATGTTGAGTTTTTGTTAGAAGGTACCAGGGGGGGGCTTCTAGATTTTATTTTGGCAAGTGTGGGGGTAATGGATGAGCTGGCTGCTCTGTAGAACAGTTACCCCATAAAGTCTGTTTCAAGTATTTTTTTGTCCTAGTTGTATCCTAGTTCTTGTTTTTTTATTCAAGGTTTCAAATCCACTGACTTTAAACTGTCTTATTTAGTCTATTTGGATTGGTGTGGATCACTGGTGGTCTACCATCATTTTTATTTATAGGAGGGAGCCCAACCAGTGATAATTTCCTTGGACTGGACTTTCTATGGAGCAGGACTTTTTCATTCTCCTTATTTGATTTTTGTGTCTATGGTTGTGTTAAATAGTGGTATTAGATTATTTTATTTTTTGCTCTTTCTTTCTTTTAAAGTTTTTATGGGGGTGATTAGGATATAAAGATGGAAAAATCGCAAATTATATTATATGGTGTCACCACATCAGGGTCACCTAGATGTGGGCAAGGATTAGTTTGGAAAGGCTCATCAATTGGATGGGCAATGCTATTTTCGTTTTTTTATTTCTATCTCATTTTTTATTATTTTCTTTGATTTCACATTTATTTCATCTTTTCTTTATTGATATTATTTTCTTAATTGTTTTATATCTCGATTCATTTAAAAATTATTTAAAGGTGTATCCACATCAAGGTGCACTTGGATGTGGGTAAGGTATCAGGGGATCAGCTCATCAATTGGCTGAGGAATACCATTTGAAATTATTATTTATCTCATCTTATTATTATTATTCATTTCATTTTAATTTATCAGATCACATATCTTTTTGAGTAATTTTGTTTAATTATTTTCAAGTTTTTTTAGTGTGCTAGTAGTTTACATAAAAAGATAAATAAAAAATAAAATAAAAAATAAAAAATAAAAATAAAAATAAAAATAAAAATAAAAATAAAAATAAAAATAAAAATAAAAATAAAAATAAAAATAAAAATAAAAATAAAAATAAAAATAAAAATAAAAATAAAAATAAAAATAAAAATAAAGATAAAAATAAAAATAAAAATAAAAATAAAAATAAAAATAAAAATAAAAATAAAAATAAAAATAAAAATAAAAATAAAAATAAAAATAAAAATAAAAATAAAAATAAAAATAAAAATAAAAATAAAAATAAAAATAAAAATAAAAATAAAAATAAAAATAAAAATAAAAATAAAAATAAAAATAAAAATAAAAATAAAAATAAAAATAAAAATAAAAATAAAAATAAAAATAAAAATAAAAATAAAAATAAAAATAAAAATAAAAATAAAAATAAAAATAAAAATAAAAATAAAAATAAAAATAAAAATAAAAATAAAAATAAAAATAAAAATAAAAATAAAAATAAAAATAAAAATAAAAATAAAAATAAAAATAAAAATAAAAATAAAAATAAAAATAAAAATAAAAATAAAAATAAAAATAAAAATAAAAATAAAAATAAAAATAAAAATAAAAATAAAAATAAAAATAAAAATAAAAATAAAAATAAAAATAAAAATAAAAATAAAAATAAAAATAAAAATAAAAATAAAAATAAAAATAAAAATAAAAATAAAAATAAAAATAAAAATAAAAATAAAAATAAAAATAAAAATAAAAATAAAAATAAAAATAAAAATAAAAATAAAAATAAAAATAAAAATAAAAATAAAAATAAAAATAAAAATAAAAATAAAAATAAAAATAAAAATAAAAATAAAAATAAAAATAAAAATAAAAATAAAAATAAAAATAAAAATAAAAATAAAAATAAAAATAAAAATAAAAATAAAAATAAAAATAAAAATAAAAATAAAAATAAAAATAAAAATAAAAATAAAAATAAAAATAAAAATAAAAATAAAAATAAAAATAAAAATAAAAATAAAAATAAAAATAAAAATAAAAATAAAAATAAAAATAAAAATAAAAATAAAAATAAAAATAAAAATAAAAATAAAAATAAAAATAAAAATAAAAATAAAAATAAAAATAAAAATAAAAATAAAAATAAAAATAAAAATAAAAATAAAAATAAAAATAAAAATAAAAATAAAAATAAAAATAAAAATAAAAATAAAAATAAAAATAAAAATAAAAATAAAAATAAAAATAAAAATAAAAATAAAAATAAAAATAAAAATAAAAATAAAAATAAAAATAAAAATAAAAATAAAAATAAAAATAAAAATAAAAATAAAAATAAAAATAAAAATAAAAATAAAAATAAAAATAAAAATAAAAATAAAAATAAAAATAAAAATAAAAATAAAAATAAAAATAAAAATAAAAATAAAAATAAAAATAAAAATAAAAATAAAAATAAAAATAAAAATAAAAATAAAAATAAAAATAAAAATAAAAATAAAAATAAAAATAAAAATAAAAATAAAAATAAAAATAAAAATAAAAATAAAAATAAAAATAAAAATAAAAATAAAAATAAAAATAAAAATAAAAATAAAAATAAAAATAAAAATAAAAATAAAAATAAAAATAAAAATAAAAATAAAAATAAAAATAAAAATAAAAATAAAAATAAAAATAAAAATAAAAATAAAAATAAAAATAAAAATAAAAATAAAAATAAAAATAAAAATAAAAATAAAAATAAAAATAAAAATAAAAATAAAAATAAAAATAAAAATAAAAATAAAAATAAAAATAAAAATAAAAATAAAAATAAAAATAAAAATAAAAATAAAAATAAAAATAAAAATAAAAATAAAAATAAAAATAAAAATAAAAATAAAAATAAAAATAAAAATAAAAATAAAAATAAAAATAAAAATAAAAATAAAAATAAAAATAAAAATAAAAATAAAAATAAAAATAAAAATAAAAATAAAAATAAAAATAAAAATAAAAATAAAAATAAAAATAAAAATAAAAATAAAAATAAAAATAAAAATAAAAATAAAAATAAAAATAAAAATAAAAATAAAAATAAAAATAAAAATAAAAATAAAAATAAAAATAAAAATAAAAATAAAAATAAAAATAAAAATAAAAATAAAAATAAAAATAAAAATAAAAATAAAAATAAAAATAAAAATAAAAATAAAAATAAAAATAAAAATAAAAATAAAAATAAAAATAAAAATAAAAATAAAAATAAAAATAAAAATAAAAATAAAAATAAAAATAAAAATAAAAATAAAAATAAAAATAAAAATAAAAATAAAAATAAAAATTAAAATTAAAATTAAAATTAAAATTAAAATTAAAATAAATAAAAATAAAATAAAAATAAAAATAAAAATTTATATATATATATATCTGCTAATTATTATTGTTTTCTCTATTTAGCGAATTATTAATTTTTTTAATTTAATGTCTGGAAGAAGAAGCCTCTGGATTTTGGTCTGGATCATGGTGGTGTTTTTGCTTTTTGTTAGGATTGGAGGAAGAACTGTGTTCTTTGTGATATAGGAGGCTGGAAAGAGTATATGGGTTGTAATGGTCAGGAACCAGATTAAAAGTTAATTTTTGGGAAGAAGTGGAGGAAGCAGGGATAGAGTTTTGGAAGGTTTGCTTGATTATTCTAGAAATCTTCAAGTGGACATCAAGGAGCTGTTTCCTCATATTCTTTTCAAACTCATTCAATGTACCATAAAGAGCAAAGGCTTTAAGCATTTTTGAACACATCATGCTTAGGTGTTGTTTCATGTTGGCATAATCCAGCTTTAAGGTAGTTTCTAGAGGTTGGTCAATCCTAATTTCAGTTTCAGGAGGCGGGGTTCCAACTAAACAGAAGAATTTGATCAGTAATTGTTCTCTGTTAAAGAAATTGGAATTATTAATTTGGTACTTACAGATTGGGAGGCCATCAAATTTGTAAGCAGCCTGGCTTTGGGCTGTTGAAGAATTCTGAATGCATGTTGTAGGAAGATAAACCAGATGGAGGTATGGATTCTCATGATCATTCTCTAAATGGTGTTGAGATATGGAATATAAGAAGGACGTTCTTGTGACCTGGTTGGAGCAGCAGAGATGCTGTTGTTGTTGTTGTAATTGCTACTTGGCCCAGTTGGGTTGGACACTGGTGGTGAAGTACTAGGATTGTTGTAGGACAGGTCAGGAGAAGGTGACCTTGAAGCTGATTGGGACCTTCTGAATGAAGATCTGGAATAAATAGAACTTTCAGAGGAGTAAATGGCTGGGAGAGGCGAGGTGTAGTTAACTCTTCTTGATTGAGAGGGGGAATTTTGTTTGGAAGCAATGTTAGGTACTCTGGTGACTTCTTGAGGTCCATTTGCAGGTCTTCTAGAAGATTTAGAGTTTTTGGTAATTTTTGATGAAGAGATTGTTGTGCGCGTTGCTATGGGAGCACTAAGAGGTTGTTGTGTGGAGTTGTTGTTGTTTACTGGTGGATTTTGGTTGTTTTCTGGTTGAATTTGGCAGTTTTGAGCCTCATTTCTGCTTCCTAGCGAGGCAGGCGGGCCACCTGGATGGGTTCTTGCAGCCTGGGAGCTGATTTTTAAGCTGTTTTAGCCAGATTTCCTGAGATAAAGGCTGTTTCTTGGGATGATAAAGCAGGTCTTTTGAAGAGAGTTCAGGGGACGGAGAAGCGTGATCTTCTGGATGGGGCTGAAGATAGAGAAGAGGAAGCAGACATAGTTCTGGGGATCTGGTAGGAGATTTATAGGTGTATTTGTGTGAAGGTGAATGTGGTGGTATATGATAATTGGGGTCTCTGTCACATTTTTTGTTTTGAAGTTTCAAGAATCACAGGCCCTGTTGTGGAGTTTGGCTTCAGGAGTTGGAAGAGTGAAGGTGAAAGGTCTTCAAATGTGGATACACTGTTTGCAAGCATAGTACTTGGGAACAGTGAAGCAAGGAAAGTCTGATGGGTCAAAATCTGGGGATCCAGCCATTATCTGTGATGGGAAAGCAATGAAGAGAAAAGAGATAAAAGAAAATTTTTTATCAGTGATGTGTAGATGATGAAGAGAAAGTGGGAGTTAAGTAGGGAGGTTGCAGAGTATTGTGCATTGAATTATGTATTTTTATGCAAAGTGTGGAAACTCCATCAAGACTTTAAACTAAAAACTGTAGTTAGTCCATCATGAATTTAAACTAAAGAATGGTATAGTCCCCCAAGACTATAAACTGAGGATGGTTTGATGGTTGAGTCCTTCAGGACTATAAACTGATAATGAGATGTTGGTGTAATTCTGGCATAGGGCATCCAAAGGGGGAGTCTCTGAATTTAGTTAATGCAAGTGTGGAAGTAACTTATGAGCTGGCTGCTCTGTAGAACAGTTAACCCAAAATGTTAGTTTATTTTCTTTTGTCTTTAATGGTTTGATCTCTGTTTCTGTCTATATGATTTTGGTTTTGAGTTCCCCAAGACTATAAACTGAGGGTTTTTGAGTCCCCCAAGACTATAAAATGAGGGTTGTTAGTCCCCCAAGACTTAAAACTGATGAGAAGTCCCCCAAGACTTTAAACTGAGGAGTTTTTTCTTTTTATTTCTAAATCAAGAATTTCAGGCAAGAATTAATTACAGAAGAGAATCAAGAGATGAAACAAAGTGTTCAGCATTAGTCTTGAACAGGTAGATGAGGTGTCTTCTTTTCTCAATTTCCTGTGGATTTTTAGCAGGAGTGGATTGGAAGTAGTTTAGAATGAGATGTTTTTTTTGAGAATAGTGTTGTTAGAATTTAACCTTGATGGTGGGTAATTGATTGGGTTGTGGTGTTTCAATGGTTCCCACATTGTCATCATCACTGTCTGGATGGAAATGAACTGTAAATTCATCAGCTTAAATTTCAGTATTGAAAAGCATTTGTTTTACCATCAGAAGGACCAGGTTTTGTAGAGCTAGTTGTTGTGGTGGGGTTGGCACTCTTTTTGGAAGGGTGCAACTTGTTGATTAATCTGGGTGTCAAGTTGGAAGGCCTAGATCTTTTGGTTTTGCAGGAAAATTGACCAGGTTGAGAGGGAGATGAATATGTTGCAGATGATAATGGACCAGGTCTGGAGCAAGATTTCTTTCTGGAATAGCAGGCATCACAAGCAGTTCTGCATGGATGAATTGGTAGTGATATGGTTCAGATGAGTTTATGGTCAATACAGTATTGAGAAGGACCCATTTCAGAGATGGGTTTTGAATAATGTGTGAACATGTTAGTTTTGGTGAAGGAAAATGTGAAAATTCTTAATTGGAGGGAGGATGTGGTCTTCCAACATTGGAAGAGGCCTTTTTTGGTCTGTTTGGTGCTGTTTTGGTATTTCTTAATTGACATTGGTTGAATAATTGGGTTTTTTTCTGGTTTTATTCAGTGAATATTGGGACTATGGGTATATGGGTACTACCATTGGATAGCCCTTGATTTTCTCTATATTAGGGGGTGTCAGTTCTGTAAAATCTGCACTTAAATAAGTACCGATTTCCAAAACACACTAACTCCAATACTTCTGGATTTCAAAATGAAATATGTCACTTATTTCACTCAAATCTGCACTTTCTCAACAAAAAGTGCTGATTTCACTATCAAGTCCCATTTCACTGATTTTTCAGCATCATCCCATTCATACGCAGAGCTCCGCAGCATAACACTTCATAACTCAAAACATTGTACATCACTTAGATCTTCATATCATATCATATAAGAGTTATGCCTTCCTCACTTTCAAATCGTGATAAATTACATAAAGCAATGACTTTCATGGCTCTTGAACTGCTCTTGGACTCTGATTGAAATTCTGATTCTGATATAGAAGAAGATTTTGTCTTTTTATCAAAAACAGCCACGAAACGTTATCTTCTTCCCAGAAAGCCTCCAGTACTTCACACCCCCAAGTACACCATCCAAACACTTCTTAAACTATCTACACCCAGTTTTAGACAGCTGTTCAGGACTTCTCAGGAATGTTTCCTTAAACTACTTGAGCTTATTCAGGATCATCACATATTTCACAATAATTCTCAAAAAGAACAACAACATCCTTCAATTCAATTGGCCATCACACTATGTCATTTGGGTTCAAATGGTAATGGAGCCGCTTTGAAACGTTTAGAAAATGTCTTTGATTTAGGGTATGGTTCAGTTAATACTTATACCAAACAATGTATCACTGCCATCAACTCCTTGTAATCTCAACTTCTCACCTGGCCAACAAAAGAAGAGTGACTTGAATCATCTCAGGTTATGCAAGCAGAGGGCTTTCCAGGATGTATTGGTTTTGTTGATGGTACTGCTATTCCTTTGAGCCAGAAACCTGCTCAAGGTGGAAACAATTACTTTCACATTCTCGTCAAAAATTTTCACCAAAATATTTACAAGTCAAAAAAATTCTATATCTGTTTTAAAAAATTGGCAATACTCTCCCCTGCATTTTATTGAAGCAAGGGGTGGATATCACCAAAATTTTTCTAAGTCATCAATTTCACATGTCAGATTTGAAAATTTGGCAATGCCACCCCTGCATTTTATTGAAGTAAGTGGTGGAAGTCTTCTAAATTTAATAAAATTATGTAAATTATTAAATAAATATCTAATATATACCAATTTCCCTAGTTTAAAGTAATGACAATCACTCAAGCCAAAATGCAGACCAAGTCTAGAAAAAAAAGTTTGGGACTTTCCACAGGTATAGGCTAGAGGAACCCCATAAAACAAATAAATGTTATCATGATTACCATTTATACAACACAAGGTCATTGGCCCATTACTTTTGTTGAGGAAATCGATACATAAAAAATATTTATTATAATTTACAAAAAAATATAAAATTTTTGATGACAACTCTAATCCCCATACTTTTTGGATCTAAATAAAGTTTTTTTAAATTGATTAACTTTACCTTCTTTCATTACTTTATTGATTCTTTGAATCAACTTATGACTGATTTGAAATGAGCAAGCAAAATGTGTTAAATATTGACAGGATTCCAAACCAGGAGGAGCTTTGGTCATTTGATGATTATCCTTAGAAGAATTCCAAATAGTTTCGATGATACCATTTCCCAAACCAAAATCAATGATGCATCGGTGGTCTGGAAAATATAAACCATGTCATTTGATTTTAGCTGGAGATGGTATTGTTTGGCCAATAATTGGTTTGATATATTAGAATATACCAAAAGTAAGAAAATTGGTGTCATTGGTATCAGTGTGAATTCTATTGTGAAATCCAGAATGAGTGATAATAACATTAGAAGATAAAAGATATTGGTGGCTGATATCTTCCCATTTGGAGTCACACCAATTCAGTATTCCAACTTTAGTTGCAAGTTCTTGATTTTTTTCAAATGCTTTATTACAGTGCTTTTTGAGTCAAAGAGCAAGAAAAGAGTTAAAGGAAGGTAGAGTGTCCCATAAGCAAAAATCTTCATCTTTTTGAGCTTTAGTGATATTCTTGAGCAACGAATATATGCCTATATAATTGAAATGCCTAGATAATAATCATATAAGAGTTTCAGAATCCTTATCCTCTAAATATGCAATATAAAAATGTGAAATAAGACAAGTGAAATTTGGAAAAAAGGCTCAACTTCAAAGGTCAAAATCTCAGCAACCACTGAACCTAATTCAAACCTGTTTGAGGGAAATGAAAGATATGCTTTAGTAGAGTCTTCAGTTAAAGGACATGTGATATAAATAAACCTAACCCTCATTTGTTACATAAAAAAATAAAATAAAAATTTAAACTGGGAAAAAAAAGGCTCAACTTTAACGGTCAATATCTCAGCAACCACTGAATCAAATTCAAATCTGTTTGTGGGAAATGAAAGGTAGCCTTCAGGAGAATCTTCAGTAAAAAGAACATTAGATTTGAATAAACCTAACCTTAATTCCGAGTCTGATTTTTAAAATTTTACAAAAACTTGAAAAATGGTAATGAAGATGAGATCAAAAGGAGTTTTATAAGTTAACTGTTATCCAGATAAGAGTCATACATATATTTAAGTATGAACTTTTCATAAAAGGAATGAGATATCATATAGGCATGAAAAAAAGGAGATGAAACTTACCTTGATTGAAAAGTAGGAAAAATAGAGTGAGAAAGATTGATATTGGAATTGTGGGGAAATTGAATATGGAGTAAGTGAAATGCATAAAGAATGTGCAATGTATGTGTTTCAATGAAATGGAGCCAAAAAAAAGTGAAATAAGGGAAAGGGGGGATAATGACCATGCCAAGGAGGAATGAAGAGTAGGGTGATGGAGCTAAAAAAGAAAGTAAAAAGGGAGAGAAAAAAAAGTTTAATTATACCATTGAAATCCAAAATAACCACTTACAAAAAAAATTTAGATAAAAAAAATAAAATAAACAGAAAAAAACAAAAAAAAATTATAATTAGTAATCAAAAAATCAAAAAAAAAAGAATAAAGTGACTTACCTGGAGAGATGAGATGACAAAATGAATGAAACCAAATTGTTTGAGGGATTTTGGAGGAGAATAGGAAAAGGATATGTGGGATGAATGAAAAAAAAAATCACTGACAAAATATGTGATTTCATGTTGAGCTGGTGAAAGAAAACCAATGAGCCATCCAAAAAAAAAATTTTCACCATAAATTCCAAAAAAAAAATGAATATGCAACAAACCAAAATACCAACCCAAGTGAATGAAGTACACATAGAGGACATTTGGAGAGTACAAAATGGTATGGGAAAGAAAGGGATGATGTGGCCAACATGTGGTTTTGAAAAAAAAATCACGAAAAAAGTGCTCATTTGAGGTCAGAACTGACACCCATTTTTGAAATAAGTGACTTTTTTGCAAAATTTAAGTGCTGATTTGGTTTGAAATCCGCACTTAAGTTAAGTGCATATTTTCCAGAACTGACACCCCCTATTTTATGTCTTTATGACATTTTTCATATTCTAAGTTTTAAGGGGTCCTTTTCTCACTTTTAATTTCTAAAAGATAGCTGTTAAATTTTGGTTTTTTGTTTTAAGAGATAAGTGCTTAGTACCAATAAGTAGAGCTAATTTGGCTCTATATTTTATGTCTCAATGTTTTCATAGCTTAATTTTGTGTTTTAAGTGTTTTAGTAGTCATGGTAGATTTTTCTAAGTATTTTGGGCTTTGTTGGAGATTTTTGGTGGTTTTCTGGATTCAGGGAGGTCTGGCTGCTTCTAGGCAGGCCTCCCTCCTTGGTTATAGAAGGCTAGGGAGCTCTTCTAGAGAGTTTTTATTCATTTTGGCTGCTAAAAGCACCAAATTTGTGGCTGTGCATGGATTTTTTAGAGTATGGTCTGTGTGTAAATACTGAATAAGACAGTTTGGGGCAACTTTAATTATCATACAATTTTCCAGAGGTGATATCATTGTTTCTCAATCAGTTTTCACTGTTTTTTGGCCACAATTGGCTGTGTTTATTGCAAGGTTAGTTCTTCATTTAACTCAACTTTGGCAACTGGTTTCTCTGGTGTAGCTTTGCAACCTGCATCAAGTATTATTGCTGTTTTCTGTGCAACAAGTGGACAGTGTTTTTGTTTTTCTGGTGTGGATCTTTCTGAACTTCTGATTTCTGGTTCTTTGGTTATCAGTGGTCTGCTATTGGCTGCTGTCTTGACTTTTTAAGCAGTTAAGAAGTGTGTTGGAAGGGGTATAGTAACAGTCTCTAATTTGCTGTAGAAAATAATTGTCATCTGGTATTTCTCAAAGTGACAGGAGTTTTTTTCTCCAGTTTTACTCAAACTCCCTTGGTCAAGGCCTATAGCTAGTACTATAGGATCGGCTACCAAAAAAAGAATGATCCAAGTCAACTTCCAAGATTAACTATGCTATTCACTTATCTAAACTTGAGACCACTTCTGCTCACTGCCCATTTGCTATTTCCCATAACTCTCAACATATATTTGTCCTTGATAGTGGTGCCACCAAGAATATGATCTGCAACAAATCTTTTTTTATTCACCTCAAAAGTGAATGTTCAACTATCTCTTTTGGTAATAACTCTACCATCCATAGTGAAGGTTTTGAAGATATCAAACTTCACATTGATAAACAAGAGTTCACATTAAAAAACTGTCTTTATCTCCCATTCTTGAAATTGAACCTCATAAGTCTTAAGGCTCTGCACCAAACTCACAAGGACCTTTCTCTTGTTCTCCATGATTCTAAGTTTACTATCTTCAGTAATCAAAAATTTCTAATCCACGGGCTTATCAGTGATAATCCCTTATTCATCCTGACATTCTTCAGTAAGACTCCTGATTCAATTACTCTATTGTCCTCCACTGATTCATTTACCCTTTGGCACAACAGGTTCGGCCATCCCAGTCAGCATGTTATGAAACATCTTTCAAACCTTTCCACATTCCCTCTAAAAACCAACTTCTTTTGTGAATGTTGTGTCAATTCTAAACATCACCATCTTACATTTCCTGGTTCATTAACTAAAGCCTCATGGCCCCTTGAGTTTATTCATGCTGATTTGAGTGGTAAAATATCTCCACCATCAATAGGCAGTGATTCCTATTACTATCAACTTACAAGTTATTATACTTCTTACCATTTTGTATATATTCTTAAAAGTAAAAATGATACATTTAAAACCATCATGAAATTTAAGAATTCAATTGAATTGTCCCTAAAACATAGACTTTTCTATCCAGTAAATGATGGCGGAGTAGAATTTATAAATCATGAGTTCAAAGAATTGCCTTTGAAAGAAGGTATTCAAATGCACATTACCTCACCATATACTCCGCAATAAAACACCGTAGCTAAAAGGGGTGATAGGAAATCTACAGAAAAAGAAAAAGCTTTACTTTTCAAAGAAAACTGTCATCCTGAACTCTGGGCTGAAGCAGTTACAACTGCTGTTTATCTCTTTAATCAAACACCCACTTCAACCCAAAATATGCTGTCCCCATATGAGAAATTATATGGTGTACCACCTAAACTGAACCATCTCTGTATTTTTGGATGTAGTGCATATTCTTTAATACCAAAGCACAAAAGGAAGTTTAAATTTGACTCTGCTGCCCAACAACTTATCCTTATTTTTTTGATAAAAAATTGAGCTCCTACTGGATTCTAGACTCCAATAATCATGCAGTCTACTATTCTTATGATTTTTTAAATTAAAATAAATTTCCCTACCATTACCTTAAAAACTCTCAGTTACCCCAGTCACTTCCATACCCTCAAATCATAGAAGATCTTTCCAAACATCTTATTTCTCCTTTATCTCCATCTCAAAGTGCTTCCACTCCATACAAAACTCCATCCTTTAGTCCAGAAAACTCCCAAAGTATCAACAATGATCCACCTGATGAACCAGGATCATCCCATCAAATTCCAGTTTCAGAACATTTCACTTATATCCTTGAATCAATTCCACCTCCTAGAGAGATCTCTTCTAACATTGATACAACAAATATTGTGAACTATTCCCAAGCTTTCTGACCTCCAAATCAATCACTTCTTTCCTCAACTCTTTCCTTAGTTGTTGATGTTCCTATTCCTCCTCATTACACTGCTGCAGTAAATGGTGAACATGGATCTTCATAGAATAATGCAATCAAAGAAGAGCTCCAGAGTATGAAAGCTCATGAAGTGTGGGAAATTTGTGAGAGGCCCTCAAATATCAACCCCTTTGGTGCTACTTGTGTCTTTACTATAAAGGAGAACCTTGATGGAAGTATTACCAAGTTCAAAGAACACCTATGTGAGCAAGCCTTCTCTCAAAAACCTGGCATTGTTTATTTTGACACTTATGCACCTAATTGATGTCTTACCACCTTTCAGGTCTTATTAGCCCTCTGTGTGGAATGAGAATACCAAATGGAGAATATGGATTTAAAAGGGGCATTCCTCCATGGGAAATTATCAAAGGAGGTGTACATGTGAATCCTGGAAGGGGTAAATGTTGATCCTCAGGTAGCCAATCCCATTCTCCAACTTAAAAAATCCATCTATGGGCTTAAGCAATCTCCACAATTCTGGTCACAAGAAATTAACTCCTTCTTTGCCTCTGTAGGATTAGTGGCGTTTGAAGCTGACCCTTTCATTTTTCTTTCTCTTGACTCCAATAATCCAATTTTTGTTTACCTTCATGTTGACAATATGGCTGTATTTGGCAAACACCTTACTCATTTCAAAGCCGCAATTACCAAAAGATATAATATAGTTTTTCTAGGAACTATAAACTATTTCTTAGGAATGAAAATCACTAGAAATATTCCAAAAAAATCAATAAGTTTTTCACAACCTACCTACATTCTTAACTTACTTAAAACCTACAACATGTCTGACTGTAAATCAGTGACAACTCCCATGCTTCCATATTATCAACTGACAACAGCAAATGCTCAAGAGAAGGAAGAATTTATTAAACTAAATGAAAAATATTGAAGCGCTATTGGGTCACTTAATTACTTATTAAAATTTTCTTGTCCTGACCTGGCTTTCCTGTAAGTCAACTATCCCAACATTTATAATAGCCTGGTATAAATCACTGGATCTATTTCAAAAATACCCTCCATTATCTTACTGGAACAATAGATCTTAGCCTTACCTTTTCTGCAAGCTCTTCATCCACACCAACAGGTCACCATTCTTGGTCTCACCCAAAAGTTTTTGATGATGCGGATTGGGAAGGATGTCCTAATACCTGACAATCCACTTCAGGTTGTGTCTTCATCTTCAATAATGGAGCAATTTTATGGCAATCTAAGAAGCAACACACTGTTTCTCTTTCTGCTTCAGAAGCTGAATACTGCTCTTGTACTTCAGCTGGTCAAGAAGGAATTTGGCTCAAGAATCAATTAACCTCCCAATCTCTACCTATTTATCTACCTTTGACCATCTTTGGATAAAATCAGAGAGCAATTGCACTATCTAAAAATCCTGTGTTCCAAGCTTGCACAAAAAATATTAAGGTTCAATCTTATTGCCTCCATGAACATGTGCTGGCGGGAAATCTACATATTCCCTATAATCCTACTACTGACAAGTTAGAAGATGGGCTAACTAAATCTGTTCTAAATAAATCTTTGATTACTTTCTGAAATGCTTGTGGACTTTCATCTGAAGTACCCCAAGAAGGGAGGATGTTAGAATAGTAATCTCATTTATTTTTTTTTCTCTCTTTCTATATGTGTTACATTTCTTTTCTTTTTTCTTTCCTGCTAGATTACGTATGCCTGTGACTTTATCACCTCCTGAAGTACTACATTGTCATGCATTAGTAACTTGATTCTCTCTTACTTTAGAATATATGATTTTGTGCTTTAGTTGTGCTTACCTCAATTTAAGTATCCCTGCATCTACCATCATGTAATCCCACTTCTATTTTACCCCTGTAAATGGTTGGACACACTGGGTTAAAAAGTGTTGGCTTCCTTTGCTTTTTCTCTCAAGCAAGTCTGTCCTATTTACAGGTGTGTATTTTATTTCATCTTTAATATATTTAAATATACTAAATTTTTGTTACTATTATCATGATCATTAGGTATAACTGGCTCATTTAATTGAATAAGTTGCACATTACTGATTTGTTCATTGGCTTTATACCAAAGGTCTTTTTCTTGATGTATTTACTTTTACATATTTTTTGAAATTTACTCAAGCAAGTCTTTCTTATTTACAGTTATAACTTGCTCATTAAATTGAATAAGTTGTGCATTACTTATTTGTTCATTGTATTTATACCAAAGTTTCAACTGGATAATTTAATTGAATAAGTTGCGCATTACTTATTTGTTCATTGGATTTATACCAAAGGCTTCTCCTTGACAGAAAACATACATTTTATTAAGCACAAAAGATATAATTTTATGAAGAAGAGAAGAAATAGTCAGAACAAATAATTTCTTTTGTATATTTTAACATCATTATCAAAAAATTTTCAATAGTAATTTTCACTTCATAATGTCTTCATCCTGAGGAGGATGAAGAGGAGATGGATATGTGATCAAACAAATATGCAAAATTTAAAGTATGGGGAAATTCTTCAATGGAGGGAGGATTTGGAATTCAAAAGATTATTATGGCACTAAGAACTAGTTAAAGAGGGTTTTGGGAGATTATAAAAATTTTGGATAAGTAAATTTATTTTATTTAAGATCATTGAGGAAGAAATAATATTTATAAGTGGAATGAAAGGGTTAACTTTACAAGTCAAGATTAAACAATTATTTTATAAGCAAAAATTAAAAGTATAGGTCTAAAAGTGTATGTAAGTTAGATTCAGGAGTCTCAATAACCTCTGGAATTTTTAAGAAATTTAACAATTTTTAAGTATTTCTAATAATGTTAAAAAGTATTTTTGATTATTTTTAAAATTTATTTAACTTTGATGATTTTTAATTAGATGAATAGGGGTGCAAAGGCTACAAAAATTTGTTTGGATTTAAGAGGGAAAGTAGTTCTATCATCTGTAATCCTTCTATATTTTATATTAAGGTTTTAAGGTTTTAATTGAGTTCAGAAGTCTGTACAAATTCCATGCAAGCTCTGGTGATCTGCTGATGGGCTCTGGGATTCTCCGACTGGAAAAAGTATGGCACATGACATAATATGCATCCAGGGCCTAAAGACTCAAAATCAGAAAAAAGAAGAGAACATTAAAAACATCTGTTACATCAACATTCACTATGTTTTATTCATCAACAACAAATAATTACATAACATTATTTAATTTTTAATACCCTTATAAATATTACACTTTTAAATAACATATTATAAATTATACTCAAAAACTAATAAGAATATACATATAGGGTAGCATTATAAAGGTCTCAAAATCAGGGACTTGATTCCTAAAATTTTTTACAATAAAAATAAAAGCTTCATTAAAATATAAATATTCAATCATTTAAATAACTTTTCTTAGTGCATCTTCACTGTTGTATTTCTTTCCCACATTATTAAGAAAACTGATTCAACATCTCAAAACCGTTAATAAAAAAAGTTACTTGGTCTTTTCTTAATCAAGTAGAGGTTTTAGATTAGTTAGTTTTGAATCCATATTATACTTAAAGGGACAGGGTTTTCTTTGGTTCATCCAACTCCCTTGGATTCTGCTTACAGCAAGGTGACTGTAAGTGTCAGTGTATGCTAGTATCTAAGTATGATATAATAGTAAATATTAATGGTCCAAATACTTATTTTTAAATTATTTAGTTATTAAACCTCAGGGGAAGACTAATAGAATAGTTATACTCAATATCAACTCACAACATTTGGATTGCTGCAGGCTAGTGGTGGAAAATAGGTTAATAAGACACAGTTATAGCTAATATAAAGATAATATCAATTTATTAAGTTTAAAATATATTTCTATATGATAATAATAGTTTCATAATGTTTATTTGAGTTTTAGTAAGAAGGTGATGTCCAATAACCCAACAAATCCTCCCATACTTATACCAAAATCCACTGGAGTGCACAGACCCTCAACCCAGATGATGTCACTGCTATCCCCAGCTATTAAAGAACTGTGAGGGCTAATTTCCTCCACTTCAATCATTTTCAGCACCCAGTCCTCCATTAAGCACCCTCCATCACAATTAATAATATCATACACCCATACCATAAATAGAGAAAACAGATAAAAGCGGATACCATAAAGAGACAGGTATAATAACCCATCCAAAGAGAATAAAATGAAACCCAAAGCATATAAAGAACAAAATTAACTTTCTAAGCCCTTAATAACATCCCCACACATCCATATTGACCCAGTAATCATATCTCAACCCATAGATTTGTAAAAATGTATTAAAGGAAGAAAATTAAATTGTCCAAACTGGATATATGTGTCTTAAAAAGATGTATATGCTTGTTTAGGTGTTGTGATTCCATTGAATATTTCCATACTACCTAAAATAAGCAGATAAATAAATTTTATAGGCTAACTAGAAGCTTAAACTCACATATAGACCTATTTATACATAATATAACTACATATTTCACTGAAATATGAGGTTTAAGCATACATATAAGCTTTTATATGTCAATAATTTCTTAATTTAACTTAAGATAGGTATATTATGACTCCATTGGCACATTTATAAGTATTATAGGACTATGGTAAAGCTATTTAAGCTACTATAAGTCATATAATAGTGTAATAAATATATATATAAGTATTATAACCAATAAGTATTATAAACAAAATATTAACTTATAAGCTTAATGCAATTAAGGTTATATTTTTCAAACATAAGAAATACTCAGTCCTGGGGATACCTAGGCTGATACTTCCTAATTCAAAAAAAAGCTTAAGAAATTTTAATTATTAAGTAAGGAGTGGGTAGAAAAATTATTTTACACATTTCTATACTACATATACTGTTTTTTACAGCATTATTTGTGTTTAATCTTTTTAAAGAGTATATTAAGATCATAAATTTAATTTTTAAGAATCCACTGGTTATATTCACTTGGTTTATTTTTAAACCTTAATAGATATTCAACTCCCTTTTTTTTAGTAAGGTGTCTCTTTTTAAGTATCTATTCAATTTCTGAGTTTTTAACTTTTTATTCATGTGGCTGTTTATTCCTTCCTGATCTTCTTAGAAATAGAGCAATGTCATTATAATGGTATGTTCTTATAAGAGAAATAGGAAATACTGGGTGTTTTCTATCATATGGTGCATATAATATAACTTCAACAGAATTGCTACCAACCATCTTTTTTACTACAAAAGGTCCAATGAATGGATCTATCAATTTAAAATTACCATGAAAATTGAAATTTAGGGTAGAAATAAGAACTTCATCACCCTCTTTCAAGATTTTCTCATTACGGGATTTATCCCATCATTTCTTCTCATTCTCAAACGCCTTATTGATACATTCTTGAGCATACTTTCTACATAATTGTTGCATTTTAAGAAGATATTTTGTACCTGGATGGATATTTAGTCTTGGTAATTTATTAAATTTTTTAGAAGGGGTATTAGGTACATGACTCAACCATAATTCAAATGGCTTTTTGCCAGTGACAGAATGTACTGTACTATTGTATGCAAATTTTAAATCAGGGATAGAAATTACCCAATCATGAGTGAATTTGTGATTGTCTTTAAATTCAAAACCAAAAGCACAATATCTTTCTATCATATCTTCTAAAGTTCTTATCATTCATTATTCCAGACCATAAGTTTGTGGGTAGTGTGCTGTGGAAAGTTTTAATTGACAACCTGAAACATCCATAGGTAATTTCCAGAACTCAGAAGTAAATTTTGGATCTCTGTCTGAAACTATTGATTTGGGTAATCCTGCTATATTTAAAAAAATTTTCCACCATAAAAAATCTTAGTCCTTTGCAGAAACCTCTTTATGGGTAGGAATAAATTTACACATTTTTGTAAATCTATGTACAATTTCCCGGCAGGATTTATAAATCTTATGACCTGCTATTGGCAAACCTGTTACAAAGTCCATGTTAACTATTTCCCATGGAACTTTTGGTTGCTCAATTTTTAGTAAAAAGTCAGCTCTTTTGCCCATAAATCTGTTAGATTTTTCACATGAATCACACATCTCAGCATATTTTTGAACATCATCAGACATGTTGATCCTCAAAGCTGTATTTTGTGCTCTTGTTAATATTTTATGGAAGTCAAAATGACCTTATAATATATCATTATGACAAATATTTAACATTAACTCCTTCATTGAAGAAGAATTTTCAATTAAATTCCTAAATTTTTTTATAATATATAAAACCATCTTAAATGGAAAATTTACCTTTCTATAATGCTTCTCAAATGTTTTTATTAACACACTCATTGAAGCATTAGATGTATCATTAAATATTGTATTAAGTTTACTCATGTCAGAATCTGAAGCATAATTATCAAGAATTAATTGCATATATTCATCCTCAAGATCTACAATACAAATGCCATAAATGTTTATAATATCTGTTTCAGGAACATAAGCTGGATTATCATCATTAATAGGAAGAGGTACTCTAGATAATAGATCTAAATTTGAGAGTTAAGTTCCTGCCCTATTTTTAATTGTCATCCATCCTCTGTACTCTTGCATAGTTAATTGCCATCTAAACAAATGCCTATTTGGAGTTTTTATGTTAAAGAGTGACTTAACTGCACCACAGTCAGTTTTTAACTCAAATTTTTGGTCCTCAAGGTAATAATGTAGCTTCTCAAGAGCCTATATCACTGCCAAAAATCCAAGTTGAGTAGAACTAATTTTTAATTTTCTACTTCTTAGATTATGTGAAATATAGAAAATTACTAGTTCTGACATTTTTACATAAATAAGTTGTTTTTGATGCAAAGAAGCCCCCAAACCAATAAAATTTGAATCAGTATACAAGAAAAAAGTTATTAGGAAATCAGGTAATCCCATGATGGGAGCTGTCATTAAAGATTTCATCTACTTATGAAAATCTTGTTGTCTTTCATTGTTCTAAATGAAAGCTTCTGATTTCTTATAAGTGTGGCCAATGGTGAAGCAATTAATTGGTAGTTTTTTATATATTGTCTATATTAACCACACATACAAAGTAAAGATTTTTAATCCTTTAAATTTTTAAAGATTCCAAAACTCGTGATTTTAGCCACCTTATTTTGGTCTACACATATTTTTAAGCCAGATACAATATGACCAAGCACTTTTAAAGACTCAAACACAAATTTATGTTTTTTTAATGCAAGGTTAATTGTTTTTCATCCATTTTCTGAAATACCTTCTTCAAATAGAGTAGGTGTTCCTAATATGTCTTAGAGAACACTATGAAGTCATCAATGTATACCATGAACCACCCTTAAATCATTTCAATATGGAATGTTTTATCCATTAACTTCTGAAATACTGAAGGAGAATTTTTTGTTCAAAATGGTATCATAACATATTTATAAATTCACATATGTGTTGTTATCAATAAAATTTTTTGTGAATTATTTTCAACAGGAATTTGATCGTACCCTTTAAAAATATCTAGGCAACTTATGTATTTAGCACCTTTAAGGATAGCATATATAGAGTCAATCCTTGACAAGGGTTAAATATCATCTACTGTAAATGTATTTAATGCTCTTAAATCACCAAAAAGTCTTGCTTTATCTTGTTCATAAGAAATAAAAACTGGTGATATCACACAATATTTTAGTATAATTTCTACCTTTTCAATAATGTTCATTTTTAACAACATCTTAATATTATCCTCTATTTCTTTCCTTTTCATTGGAGAAGTGGGGCATGGTTTCTTCTTAAGTCTAGAAGGAATATTATCAATCTCACATGTTAAACTTGTTCTCATCTCATGATCTTTTAAAAGGCTAAGTTCATTTTTCTCCTGTGCAAAAGCCATTGTAAATGCTTTAAATAAGTCCAAAATGTTTTTCTTCTCAGTTTCACTTATCTGAGTGCCAAATGATGCTTTTGAAATTTCTATTCCCTGAAGCTCCATCTCACTGGTCTCTGTTCCTTTGCAAGGATTATCTTATACTGACTCAATGTTGTAGACTGTGTATAAATAATTTATTTTAAATTTCCTTTGACGATTCATGCCAAATGTAAACCTATTATTAGCAGGGTCTAGTTTAAAACCAAAATTTGTCAGAAATTCATTACCAATGATAAAACAGCTACTACAATAAGTATTATCCATTTCTAAAAGTCAAAAGTTACTCTAACATAACCATGTTGATGTTTAAAGAAAAAAGCAGCTTTGTATTTACTAATGGGGTGTAGTACTGATCCAAACCCTCTCCAATTTTTACTTTGAAGGGGTTCAAGCTTTGACTTATAATCACTCTCAATTTTCTGTAATTTACATACAGAAACAAAAAAACCAGCAGCTCCTGTATCAAATACTATATTTACAGTTTCTCCAGAAATAGTTACTGGAACAGTGATAGTTGTCATTCTTCAGTTATCAGCTTATTTATCTTGAATGATCTCAGCATCTTCAAAACTCATTAATGATACATGTGAGTCCATACTTAATATTGGATATTCAACAGTGGAAAAATCATCTTCCAACATACAGACCTCATTTTCATCACTATATGAAATATTACTGTCACAATCACTTGAAAATTTACTTTTTTCTGTTTCATTTTTCATATTGTTTCTGATTTTAAAAAATATTTATATTTTTCTCACATTTGTGACCCTTAACCCAAGGCTTATTAAACTTATAACAAGTATTTGTCTCATAATTTCTAGTACTACAGTTGTAGTAGGTTTTTTCTGCTTTTCCTGGAGCGGTTTTGAGATCTGAATTTTCACAGTTTCATTATTTTGTTTATAAGTGATGTATCTTACTTCTTACTTATGTTTTAATAGTATTTCATTACAAATATGAATAAATTGAGAGTATTCATCAGCCATTATAGTTCTAGCTACAACAATGTCTCTGAGAGATATAGGTAATTTATATATTATTCAATCTTTAAATAAGTTAAAATCCATATTTTGCTCAATGGATTTTAATATTTTATTTAAATTAATCAAAGATACCATATGTTTTTCACAATTCAATGAATTATACATTATTTTATCAAATAATATTCACTGAGTTATTCTGAATTTAGAACCTCAAAATTGTTTTTCAATTAGATTTTTCCATTCAGCCCAAGAGTAATCTTTAACCTCACTTAATAGATCTTCAAACCATTGTAAAGCAACATCCTTAAATAATGAAATTAGTTATGATGTTTTTTGTTCAGCTTGTAACTTATATGAGAATTTTAAATTGAAAATTCTTTAAACAAAATTCTGCCAATCAGAGCTGGCTTCCCTATCATAAGTTGGGTGATGGTCAATTTTTAGCCAATTCTTCTGAATGGATTTAATCTCACTAATCCTGGGAAAATTCAATAACTCATTTAATTTAAATAAATGGTCTTGTATTTCTTCTTGCACTGATTTGTGACTTACATTTTTTCTCTCAGACTTGAAACTTTCACCAGATGGTTTTAGTTGTGGTGGTAATGGGAATGATTGAGATTTATTTTTTCAAATGAAAGGATTATTATTATACTGTATATACTAATAATTATCATGATTCATTTTTAAATTGGAAGTTTCAATCTCAACCTTAGTTAATATTTGTAATAAATCAGAGTCAGTTTGATTTGTTTGCGTAAAAGATAGCCTTGTCACTTATTCACATTTTAATAAATGTGCTTCATATAATTTTTCTAACTCACTGAATTTGTCTGAAAGGTCACTTTCTTTATTACTTAAAGAATCATATTTTAGAGCTAGAGCCAAGTGTTCTTTTTCTCATTCTTTATTTATTGTTACTAGTTGAGAAAAATTCAATGTTAAGGACAAAATTATATCACTTATTAGATTAATTACCTGTTCCTCACACTCAGTCATTCTATTCCATAATTCTGAAACAACTCTATGGAGAGTTGGTTTTCTATTAAAATACTCAACATATTCCTTCTCACAATCTTCACAGTTTGTGAATCTATAAACTCAATGATAAGTGGTGGCAACTGAGGGTTAACTGTATTATTATTATAAATAGTGCTATTATTATTGAGAAAAGATGAATCAGGTTAATCTTCATCAAAACCTAATTGTGTCAAGTTGTCCTCAATTTTATGGACAGATTTCACAGCAACTAAATTACCTGCATTATAATAATCAGTATTATGTGAGATGTGAGAAGTCAATTTACTTACCATGGGATAGGAGAAAGCCCTAAGATTTGGCACTTTTGCTTTGGCTTGTAAGGGTGAGTTGAAGTGGTCTGATGAGGGGGTGATTCCCTGTTGCTATTGTAGCTAGCCCACTGTTAATGATACCAATTCTATTTCCATTTATTCACCAGGATCTTTTCCTAAAATTAGTCTGATCCTTCTTGAGTAGGGGGTGGCTGCTTTGGCTTTAATCCCTTCAGCTCTGCCAGAGTTTAGTTTAGTTGGTGGAATCCTATCCTGCAGTTGTTATCCACTTTTTCCTCTATTTTATAATATAACATTTATACTCCTCCAGCTTCAGAGCTTGTTTTCCAAATGGGAAATTTGATCCTGAGGAGGAGGTTATGTCTTCTTTATAGTTATCTTTTTTAGTAGGACATACTTTTCCTCTCTGCTCATTTTGTCAGGCTGGAAGTAAGTGTCATTGTAAGCTTGAATTTAAGAATGATTTAATAGTAAATAATAATGGTTAAACTACTAATTTTTAAATGATTTGGTGATTAAAACTCAGGGGAAGACTAATATAATAGTAATACTCAATATGAACTAACAATATTTGGATTGTTGCAGGCTAGTGGTGGAAAATAGGTTAATAAAACATAGTTATAGCTAATATAAAGATATTATCAATTTATAAGGGCTTTAAGATATATTTGTATCTGATAATATTTTTTTATAATAATTATTTGAGTTTTAGTGAGTAGTTTATGTCCAATAACCCATCAAATCCTCCCTTATGTATACCAAAATCCACTGAAGTGCACAGACCTTCAATTCAGATAATGTAACTGCTATCCCCGGCTATTACAGCACTGTGGGGGCTCATCACCTCCCCATGGCATCCAATTCTAGAATTTCAAACACCCAGACACACAGTAAGGACACTCCATCACAATTAACAATATCATACACCCATACCATAAATAGAGAAAACAGATAAAAGCAGACATCTTAAAGAAACATGTAAAATAACCCATCCAAAGAGAATAAAATGAAACCCAAAGCACATAAAGGAACAAATTTAACTTTCCAAGCCCCCAAAAACATCTCCAGGCACTCATATTAACCCAGTAATCATATCCAAACCCAGTTTTATGCATACATATAAGCTTATATATGTTGATAATTACTTAATTTAACTTAAGATAAGTATATTATGACTCCATTGGCACCTTTATAAGTATTTAAAGACTATGAATAAGCTATTTAAACTACTATAAGTCATATAATAGTGTAATAATTATATATATAAGCATTATAACCATATATAAAAGTATTATAACCTTAATTTTGAATTATAAGCTTAATGAAATTAATTTAATATTATTTTAAACATAAGAAATACTCAGTCCTGGAGATATCTAGGCTGTCACTCCCTGTCAGCCTAAATATCCTTAGGACTGAGTATTTCTTATTCTTAAAATAAGATAACCTTAATTAGATTAAGCTTATATCTTAAAAATAAGGTTAAAATAATAATATATATTATTTTATTATATATATATATAATTATTATTCTATTATATAATTTATAATAGTTTAAATAGCTTATCCATGGCCTAATAATACTTATTAAGGTGTTAATGGAGTCATAATATACTTATCTTAAGTGATATGAAGTAATTATTGACATACATAAGCTTATATGTATACATAAATCTCATATTCAGTGAAATATGCAGTATATTATGTATATTTAGGTATATAAGTGGGTTTTAGCCCCTTAATAGCCTATAACCTTTGTTTTTCTGCTTATTTTAGGTCATATGGACGAAATCAGTGGATTCACAACGCCTAAAGAAGCATAGACACCTATATCAGGCGCATACACCCAGTTTGGACAACTAAAATTACTTCCTTGGATGGTTATTCACGGATTTATGGGTTGGAAAGATGTTTTTGGGTTAATGCGGATGCTTGGGGATGTTATTGGGGGCTTGGACATTTTATTTGTTTCCTTTATATGCTTTTAGTTTCATTAAATCTCTTTTTGATCATTTATTTTACCTGTTTCTTTATGGTATCCGCTTTTATCTGGGATTTCTATTTATGGTATGACTCTGTGTTATTATTAATAGTGATGGAGGGTCCCTACTGGAGGTCTGGGTGTTGAAACTGCTTGAAGTGGAAGCCATGGGGAGGTGATGGGCCCTCACAGTGCTGTAATTGCCGGGGATAGCAGTGACATCATCTGGATTGAAGGTCTGTGCACTCCAGTGGATTTGGGTATAAGTAAGGAGGGATTTTGACGGTTTATTATCATCATTCAATTACTACACTTCAAACAAACATTACACTACAATTATTAACATTCAGAAATATATTATAAAGCCCTTATAAATTGATATTATCTTTATAAAAGCTATAATTATATTTTATTCTTCTATTTTCCACCACTAGCACGCATTTAAATCCAAGTATTGTGAGTTTAATTTGAGTATAACTATTCTATTAGTCTTCCCCTGAGGTTTAATCACTAAATCATTTATTAATAAGTAGTAGGACCATAAAATAACACTATTATATCATACTTATATACTAGACTGTACTGACAATTGGGGGTCTTTCCTTATATTTTACTTATTATTTAGTATAAGCCTTGGGACGTGATTTTTACCTTAGTACAACTCAAAATTAACCAAATATTTGGGTCTGCTGCATATTAGTGGGTCATCATAACTCATTGATTGCGGAAAAGAACTCTTATAATAATTGTACTAATTTTTTATCATAAAAATTAGATATTTACAGTAGTAACTGTACCCAATATAAACCCAATTTCACTTGGTATTTGGACACCAATATAACACCCAATAAAATTGGTATTTGGCTAAAGCTTGGTAAGCTAATTATTCACCCTTATAGAGGTCTAGTTAAACTTATTATTATATTTTTAACAGATTTTTTCGAATTTTTCTTATATTTTATTTAAATAAATAAAGATATAAATTCAGAGTAAGCTCCATTGCTTTTTTATTAGTAATATAATTGCTAATATTATTTGTCTACTAATTCCACAGAGTTTTTTCCTTTTGTAGACGTAAAATATTGTTATTCTGAACAATATGAGTGCTCCCCAGGATAGTGTAAGTGAACAGCCTGCTTATAATACCAGGTCTAAAGCTAATAAAAACTTTCCAGGACATCACCATGGAGGGACAACAGTACCCCCAGCCAGAAAGCATGAGTATAGAGGAAAAGGACGCCCTCTTAAAAAAGATAACTATCAAAAAGACATCTCCTCCTCTTCAGGATCAACTGTCCCACCTGGCCAAACAGGTTCTGAAGCTAGAGGAATCAAAATCTCTCATGTTCAAAGAGGTAGAGCAGTTGCAAAACAATTGCAAGGTAGGATTTCAGCAGATGAATCAGGCAATGGCAGAATTAAAGGGAGGCCAGCCCAGTCAATCAAATCAGCAACCCCCTACCCAAGGAGGGTCCACTCACTCCCAGGAGAAAATCCTGGTAGACAAATGGAAATGGGACTGGTTTCACCAACAGTGGACAAGCCACAGTTGCAACAGGGATCCACCCCCTCATCTGACTTCCTCAGCTCACCCTTACAAGGGAAAAAAGCGCCAAAAATCAGGACTGGCAACCATCCCTTGGTAAGTAACTTACCCTCTCAGATTAGACATAATACTGATAATTACAATATAGGTAATTCTATTGATGTTAAATCTGTACAAAAAATAGAGGAGGATTTAAGAAATTTAGGTTTTAGAGTAGATACACCTGACTTGTCTTTTGTCCATAATAACAGTACTATATACAATGATAATACAGTTAATCCTCAGTTGCAACCACCTACTAGTGAGATGAGAAGTTCACAGGAGAGTGAGAGAATTGAAAAGGAGGACATGGAATATTTTAACAATAATCCAACTGTCCATAGAATTGTTTCAGCATTGTGGAATAGAATGACTGATTGTGAGGAACAGACAGTTAAACTCACTAGTGATACAATTTCATCCTTAACATTGAACATTTCTCAATTAGCAACACGTAATAAAGAATTAGAGAAAGAACATTTGTCTCTAACTCTTAAATATGATTCATTGAGTAATAAATATAATGACCTTTCAAACAAATTTTGTGAGTTAGAAAAATTATATGAAACACACTTATTAAAGACTGAATCAAGAACAAAGTTATCTTTTGCACAGACAAATCAAAGTGTCTCTGAGTTGCTACAAAGATTAACTAAAGTTGAGATTGAAACTGCCAATCTACTAATGAACCAGGATAATCATAAGTATAATCAATATAATAATAATCCTTTCATTGGCAAAAGTGAATCTCATTCCTTCCCTATACCACCACAATTGAAACCATCTGGTGGTAGTGTCAAATCTGAAAATGTAAGTCACAAATCCGTGCAGGAAGAAATACAAGACCATTTATCAAAAGTGAATGAGTTGTTGAATTTACCTAAGATTAGTGAGATAAAATCCAATCAGAAGAACTGGCCTAAGATAGATCAGTACCCAACTTATGATGGGGAAGCCAGCTCTGATTGGCAACATTTTATTCAAAGAATTGACAACTTGAAATTCTCATATAAGTTACCAGATGAAGAGATAACATCAAAATTAATTTCTTTATTTAAGGATGTTGCTTTATTATGGTTTGAAGCTGTCTTAAGTGAGGGTAGAGACTACTCTTGGGCTGAATGGAAACAACTTATTGAAAAACAATTTGGAGGTTCTAAATTCAGGCTTACTCAGCAGAGACTGTATGAGAAGACTAGGTATAATCTGTTGAATGGTGACAAACCTATGGTATTTTTAATGAATTTAAACAAAATATTAAAAGCCATTGAGCCTCATATGAATTTTAACTTATGGAAAGATAAGATAATATACAAATTACCTATATCTGTCAGAGACATTGTTGTAGCTAGAACATTAAATGTTACTGAATATTCTGACTTTATTAATATTTGCAATGAAATATTATTAAACCATAAGTATGAATCAAGGTATTCCACTTATAAGCAAAATGTTGAACCTGTAAAAACTCAGAATTCAAAAACACTTCAGGAGAAGCAGAAAAAACCTACTGCACCTGTAGTACCTAAAAAGTATGAAACAAATACTTGTTATAAGTGTAACAAACCTTGGGTCAAAGGTCACAAATGTGAGAAAAACATAAATATTGTTGAAAATCAACGTGAATCTGAAACTGAAACTGAAAAAAGTAAAGAATCAAGTGATTATGACAGCAATATCTCATATAGTGATGAAAATGAAGTCTGTATGTTGGAAGATGATTTGTCCATCTTTGAAAATCCAATATTAAATATGGACTCAAATGAATCTTTAATGAATTTTGAGGATGCTGAAATCATTAAGGATATACAAGCTGATAACTTTAGAATGACACCTATCACGGTTCCAGCTATCATTTCTGGTGAAAATGTTAATATAGTATTGGACACAGGAGCTGCTGGTTCAGTTGTTTCCACTAATACATTACAGAAAATTGATAGTGAATATCAGTTTAAGCTTGAACCACTTCAGAATAAAAATTGGAGAGGTTTTGGATCAGTACTACACCCCATTGGTAAATACAAAGCTGCTGTTTTCTTTAAACACCAACATGGTTATGTGAGGGTAACTTGTGACTTTTTAGTAATGGATAATACAAATTGTAGTAACTGTTTTATCATTGGAAATGATAATCTGACTAAATTTGGTGTAAAGTTAGACCCTGCTAATAACAATTTTACAATTGGCATGAATGGTAAAAGAAAATTTAAAATAAATTCTTTTAACACAGTCTTACACATTGAGTCAGTAACAAATTCCCCGTCTAAAGGAAGAGAATCCAATGAGATGGAACTTCTGGAAACAGAAATTTCAAAAGCATCATTTGGCACTCAGATAAGTGAAACTGAGAAAGATAATATTTTGGAATTAATTAAAGCTTTTCCAATGGCTTTTGCACATGGTACAAATGAACTTGGCCTTGTAAAAGATCATGAAATGAAAATTAGTTTAACCTGTGACATGGATAATATTCCTGCTAGTCTTAAAAAGAAACCATACCCTGCTTCACCAATGAAGAGGAAAGACATAGAGGATAATATTAAGATGTTATTAAAAATGAACATTCTTGAGAAGGTTGAAACTACACCAAAATATTGTGTAATATCACCAGTGCTGATTTCTTATGAACAAGATAAAGCAAGACTGTGCAGTGATTATAGAGCATTAAATACATTTACAGTAGATGATATTTATCCCTTGCCAAGGATTGCCTCTATACATGCTACCCTTAAAGGTGCTAAATATATAAGTTGCCTAGATGGAAATAAAGGGTACCATCAAATTCCTGTTGAAAAGAATTCACAGAACTTTTTGTTGATAACAACAGACATGGGAATTTATAAGTATGTCAGAATGCCATTTGGACCAAAGAATGCTCCATCAGTATTTCAAAAGTTAATGGATATAAAATTCCATAATGAAAGGATTGAGGGATGGTTAATGGTATACATTGATGACATCATAGTGTTCTCTAAAAATTTTGATGAACACTTAATCCATTTAAGGAAAGTATTTCAGAAAATGGATGAAATAAAAATGACCCTTGCATTGAAAAAATGTAAATTTGGGTTTGAATCTTTAAAAGTGCTTGGTCATATTGTATCTGGCTTACAAATATGTGTAGACCAAAATAAAGTGGCTGCAATAAAGAATATTGGCATTCCTCAAAATGTGAAGGATGTACAATCTTTTCTTGGAATGTGTGGTTATTATAGACAATATATAAAAAACTACCAATCAATTGCTGCACCACTGACCACACTGATAAAGAAATCAGAAGCTTTCATTTGGAATAATGAAAGACAACAAGCTTTTAATAAGTTGAAAGAACGTTTAATGACAGCTCCTATCTTGGGATTACCAGATTTCCAATTACCTTTTGTATTATATACAGATGCAAGTTTTATTGGACTGGGTGCTGCTTTGCATCAAAAACAACTTATTGAAGGTAAAATGTCAGAAGTAGTAATCTGCTATATTTCACGTACTCTGAGAAGTGGTGAATTGAAATATGGTGCTACTCAAATTGAATGTTTGGCAGTAGTATGGGCTCTTGAAAAGCTACATTATTACCTGGAAGACCAAAAATTTGAGTTAATAACTGACTGTAGTGCATTTAAGTCACTCTTAAACATGAAAACTCCTAATAGACACATGTTTAGATGGCAATTAGCTGTACAAGAATACAGAGGACGGATGACTATTACACATAGAGCAGGAACCTTGCACTCTAATGTAGATCTGTTATCTAGAGTACCTCTGCCTAATAATGATGATAATCCTGCTTATGTTCCTGAGTCAGAGATTATTAACATTTATGGCATTTATATTGTAGATCTTGAGGATGAATTTATGCAATCAATTCTTGATAAGTATAATTCAGATCCTGAATTAAGTAAATTAACTACAATATTAAATGATCCATCTAATGCTTCAATGAATGTTTTAATAAAAACATTACCAATTAAGTATAAAGAGGCATTAGAAAAAGGAAAATTTTCCATTGAGGATGGTTTTATATATTACAGGAAAAAATTAAGTAATGTGATTGTAATTCCCCCTTCAATGAAGGAGTTAATGTTAAGTATATGTCATGATGATATATTAGCAGGTCATTTTGACTACCATAAAACATTAACCAGAGTAAAAAACACAGCTTGGTGGATTAACATGTCTGAGGATGTTCAGAAATATGTTGAAACATGTGATTCTTGTCAAAAATCTAAAAGATTAACAGGAAAGAGAGCTGGTTTATTACAACAAATTGAGCAACCAAAAGCTCCATGGGAAGTCATTAACATGGACTTTGTAACAGGTTTGCCAATAGCAGGGCATAAGAGTTATAACTCCTGCTGGGTAATTGTAGATAGATTTACAAAAATGTGTAAATTTATTCCTACCCACAAAGAGGTTTCTGCAAAGGACTTAGCTTTTTTATGGTGGACACAAATGTTAAATACAGCAGGTTTTCCCAAAGCAATAGTTTCTGACAGAGATCCTAAATTTACTTCTGAGTTCTGGACGTCACTTATGGATGTTTCAGGGTGTCAATTAAAACTTTCTACAGCACACCATCCACAAACTGATGGGCTAGCAGAAAGAATGATACAAACCTTAGAAGATATGATAAGAAGATACTGTGCTTTTGGTCTTAATTTTAAAGACAATGACAAATTCAAGCATGATTGGGTAACCCTTATCACAGGTTTAGAATTTGCATATAATAGTACAGTACATTCTGTCACTGGCAAAAAGCCATTTGAGTTATGGTTGGGTTATGTACCTAATACCCCTGCTAAAACTCTTAATAAGTTACCTAGATTCGATATTCATCCAGGTACTAAATCTTTTCTTCAAATGCAGGAATTATGCAGAAAACATGCTCAAGAATGTATAAATAAGGCTTTTGAGTATGAAAAGAAAAGATGGGATAAAGCCCATAAAGAACAAATGTTCAAAGAGGGTGATGAAGTCCTTATTTCAACACTACATTTCAATTTAAATGGTAATGTTAAATTGAAGGATCCATTCATTGGACCATTTGTAGTTAAAAAGATGGTTGGTAATAATGCTGTTGAGGTTATTCTATATGCACCATATGATAGAAAACATCCAGTATTTCCTATTTCTCTTATAAAACCATACCATTCTAATGATACTGCTCTATTTCGAAGAAGATCAGGAAGGCATAAAAAGCAACCTGAAGAAATAGTTGAAAAGGCAGAAATTGAAAAGATACTTAAAAAGAGACACCTTACTAAAGAAAAGGGAGTTGAGTATCTATTAAGATTTAAAAATAAATCAAGTGAATATGACCAGTGGATTCCAGAACATGAAATCTCTGATCTTAAAAATCTCTTGAAAAAATTTAAATCTAAATAATACTGTTCATTCAGTATATGTATTATAAAAAATTTTTTATTTTATTATTTCATTCCTTAAGATTAATTAAAATGACTTAACATTTTTTTTTATTGTTTTTTTGGGGTGAGGGAGTGTCAGCCTAAATATCCTTAGGACTGAGTATTTCTTATGCTTAAAATAAGATAACCTTAATTAGATTAAGCTCATATCTTAAAAATAAGGTTAAAATAATAATATATATTATTTTATTATATATATATATAATTATTATTCTATTATATAATTTATAATAGTTTAAATAGC
This sequence comes from Hemileia vastatrix, assembly GCA_030280995.1. NCBI lineage: Eukaryota > Fungi > Basidiomycota > Pucciniomycetes > Pucciniales > Zaghouaniaceae > Hemileia > Hemileia vastatrix. The sequence goes on from JASXTE010000007.1 coordinate 8,594,886, forward strand.
TTATCCATGGCCTAATAATACTTATTAAGGTGTTAATGGAGTCATAATATACTTATCTTAAGTGATATGAAGTAATTATTGACATACATAAGCTTATATGTATACATAAATCTCATATTCAGTGAAATATGCAGTATATTATGTATATTTAGGTATATAAGTGGGTTTTAGCCCCTTAATAGCCTATAACCTTTGTTTTTCTGCTTATTTTAGGTCATATGGACGAAATCAGTGGATTCACAATGCCTACAGAAGCATAGACACCTATATCAGGCGCATACACCCAGTTTGGACAACTAAAATTACTTCCTTGGATGGTTATTCACGGATTTATGGGTTTGAAAGATGTTTTTGGGTTAATGTGGATGCTTGGGGATGTTATTGGGGGCTTGGACATTTTATTTGTTTCCTTTATATGCTTTTAGTTTCATTAAATCTCTTTTTGATCATTTATTTTACCTGTTTCTTTATGGTATCCGCTTTTATCTGGGATTTCTATTTATGGTATGACTCTGTGTTATTATTAATAGTGATGGAGGGTCCTTACTGGAGGTCTGGGTGTTGAAACTTCTTGAAGTGGACGCCATGGGGAGGTGATGGGCCCTCACAGTGCTGTAATTGCCGGGGATAGCAGTGACATCATCTGGATTGAAGGTCTGTGCACTCCAGTGGATTTGGGTATAAGTAAGGAGGGATTTTGACGGTTTATTATCATCATTCAATTACTACACTTCAAACAAACATTACACTACAATTATTAACATTCAGAAATATATTATAAAGCCCTTATAAATTGATATTATCTTTATAAAAGCTATAATTATATTTTATTCTTCTATTTTCCACCACTAGCACGCATTTAAATCCAAGTATTGTGAGTTTAATTTGAGTATAACTATTCTATTAGTCTTCCCCTGAGGTTTAATCACTAAATAATTTATTAATAAGTAGTAGGACCATAAAATAACACTATTATATCATACTTATATACTAGACTGTACTGACACTCCCTCACCCAAAAAAAACAATAAAAAAATTTAAGATGTTTTACTTTTTGAGTAATGAGTGGATAGAAAAAATATTTCAAAAATTTCTATACTACATGTAATGTATTTTTACATTATTTTTTGACTTTAAATTTTTTTCAAGTGTTTAATCAGATCAGAGATTTCATTTTCAGAAATCCACTCGTCATATTAACTTGATTTATTTTTAAGCATTAATAGACACTCAACTCCCTTTTCTTTATCAAGGTTTCTATTTTTAAATGTCTTTTCAATTTCTGTGTCTTCAACTATTTGTTCAGGTTGCTGTTTATGCCTTCCTGATCTGCTTGGAAATAGAACAGTGTCATTATAATAGTATGGTTTTATAAGAGAAATAGGAAATACTGGGTGTGTCCTATCATATGGTGCATTTAATATAACTTAAACAGAATTGTTACCAACCATCTTTTTTACTAAAAATGGTCCAATAAATGGATATTTAAATTTAATTTTACCATTTAAATTTAAATGAAGATTAGAAATAAGGACTTCATCACCCTCTTTGAAAATTTACTCTTTATGGGCTTAACCCATATTTTCTTCTCATACTCAAATGCCTTATTTATACATTCTTGAGCATTCTTTATGAATAATTGTTGCATTTGAAGAAAAGATTTTGTACCTCTATAGATATCCAATCTTGTTATTTTATGAAGAGATTTAGCAGGGGTATTAGGTACATAATCCAATGCTAGCTCAAATGGTTTTTTGCCAGTCAAAGAATATACTGTACTATTGTATGCAAATTCTAGCCAGAGATAAGGGTTACCCAATCATGAGTGAATTTGTGATTGTCTTTAAAGTCAAGACCAAAAGCACAATATCTTTCTATCATATCTTCTAAAGTTCTTATCATTCATTATTCCAGACCATAAGTTTGTGAGTAGTGTGCTGTAGAAAGTTTTAATTGACAACCTGAAACATCCATAAGTGATGTCCAGAACTCAGAAGTAAATTTTTGATCTCTGTCTGAAACTATTGCTTTGGGTAATCCTGCTATATTTAACATTTGTGTCCACCATAAAAAATATAATTCCTTTGCTGAAACCTCTTTGTGGGTAGGAATAAATTTACACATTTTTGTAAATCTATGTAAAATTACCCAGCAGGAGTTATAACTTTTATACCCTACTATTGGCAATCCTTTTACAAAGTCTATGTTAACTATTTCCCATTGAGCTTTTGGTTGCTCAATTTTTTGTAAAAAACCAGCTGTTTTTCCCATCAAATTTTAGGTTTTTGACAAAAATCACATGTCTCAACATATTTTTGAACATCATCAGACATGTTAATCCACCAAGATATATTTTTTAACTTGGTTAATGTTTTATGGAAGTCCAAATGACCTGCTAAATTATCATCATGAAATATACTTAACATTAACTCTTTCATTGAAGGTGTATTTGCAATTACATTGCCTAAATTTTAATCTATAATATATAAAACTATCTTCAATGGAAACTTTACCTTTCTCTGATTCTACTCTATATTTCAGTTTCAATGTTTCTATTAACACACTCATTGAATAATTAGATGGATCTTTCAATATTGTAGTAAACTTACTTAAGTCAGGATCTGAAGCATAATTTCAAGAATTAATTGCATAAATTCATACTCAAGATCTACAATATAAATGCCATAAATGTTAATAATCTCTGTTTCAGGAATATAAGCTGGATTATCATCATTATTAGGTAGAGGTACTCTAGATAACAGATCTAAATTAGTATGTAAAATTCCTGATCTAGATGTAATAGTCATCTGTCCTCTGTATTTTTGTATGGCTAATTGCCATCTAAACAAATGCCTATTTGGAGTTTTCATGTTTAAGAGTGACTTAAGTGCACTACAGTCAGTTATTAACTCAAATCTTTGGTCTTCATTGTGATAATTTAGCTTTGCAAGAGCCCATATTACTGCTAAACATTCAAGTTTAGTAGGACCATATTTCAATTCACAACTTCTTAGAGTACATGAAATTTAGCAAATTACTACTTCTGACATTTTACCTTCAATAAGTTTTTTTTGATGCAAAGCCCCCAAACCAATAAAACTTGCATCAGTATACAAGACAAAAGGTAGTAGGAAATTAGGTAATCATAAGATGGGAGCTGTCATTCAACATTCTTTCAACTTATCAAAAGCTTTTTGTCTTTGATTGTTCCAAATCAAAACTTCTTTTTTCTTATAAGTGTGGCCAATGGTGCAGCAATTAATTGGGAGTTCTTTATATATTGTCTATATTAACCACACATACCAAGAGAAGATTGTACATCCTTTAAATTTTGAGGGATTCCAATATTCTTGATTTTAGCCACCTTGTTATGATCTACACATATTTGTAAGCCAGATACAATATGACCAAGCACTTTTAAAGACTCAAGCCCAAATTTATATTTTTTCCATGCAAGAGTCATTTTTATTTCATCTATTTTCTGGAATACCTTCTTTAAATTGATTAGGTCTTCATCATATGTCATAGAGAACACTTTGATGTCATCAATGTATACCATTAACACCCTTCAACCATTTCATTATGGAATTTTATATTCATCAACTCCTGAAATACTGAAGGAGAATTTTTTGGTCCAAATGGCATCCTAACATATTTATAAATTCCCATATGTGTTTTTATCAATAAAATGTTTTGTAAATTCTTTTCAATGGTAATTTGATGGTACCCTTTATTTCCATCTAGGCTACTTATGTACTTAGAAACTTTAAGGGTAGCATGTATAGAGGCAATTCTTAGCAAGGGGTAAATATTATCTACTGTAAATGTATTTAATGCTCTATAATCACCACACAGTCTTTCTCTATCTTGTTCATAAGAAATAAACACTGTTGATATCACACAAATTTTGGTGTAGATTCTACCTTTTCAATAATTTTAATTTTTAACAACATCATAATATTATCCTCTATGCCTTTCCTCTTCATTGGTGAAGCAGGGTATAATTTCCTACTAAGACTAGCAGTATTATAATCCATTTCACAGTTCAAACCAATTTTCATCTCATGATCTTTTGCAAGGCAAATTTCATTGGTCCTATGTGGAAAAGCCATTGAAAATGCTTTAATTATGTCAAAAATATTTATCTTCTCAACTTCACTTATCTGAGTGCCAAATGATGCTTTTAAAATTTTTGTTTCAAGAAGTTCCATCTCACTGGACTCTCTTACTTTTCAAGGAATATATATTACTGACTCAACGTGTATGACTGTGTTAAAATAATTTATTTTTAATTTACTTTTAACATTCATGCCAATTGTAAAATTATTATGGGCAGGGTCTAATTTCACACCAAAATTTGTCAGAATGTCATTAACAACGATAAAAAAGCTACTACAATTAGTATTATCCATTACTTTAAAGTGACAAGTTACTTTAACATAACCATGTTGATGTTTTAAGAAAACAGAAGCTTTGTATCTACAAATGGGGTGTATTACTGATCCAAAACCTCTCTGATTTTAATTTCTAAGGGTTTCAAGCTTTGACTTATAATCACTATCAATTTTCTATAATGTATTTGAAGAAAAACAGAACCAGAAGCTCCTGTGTCCAATACTATATTTACATTTTCTTCAGAAATCATTGCTGGAACCATTATATTTGTCATTTTTATGTTATCAGCTTGTCTATCATTAATGTTCTCAAATACTCAAAATTCATTAAAGATTCATTTGAGTCCATACTTAATATTGGATTTCCAAAGATTGAAAAATCATTTTACAACATACAGACCTAATTTTCATCACTATATGAGATATTACTGTTATAATCACTTGAATCTTTACTTTTTTCTGTTTCATTTTTCTGATTGTTGCTGATTTTCAAAAATATATTTTTTTTCTCACATTTGTGACCTTTAAACCAAGTCTTATTACACTTATAACAAGTATTTGTCTCATACTTTTTTAGGTACTACGGGTGCAGTAGGTTTTTTCTGCTTTTCCTGGAGTTTTTTTGAATTTTGATTTTTCACAGGTACATTATTTTTTTATAAGTGGTGTACCTTGCTTCATACTAATGGTTTAATAGCATTTCATTACAAGTATTAATAAATACAGAGTATTTGTCAGCCTAGGTATCCCCAGGACTGAATAATTCTTATGTTAGAAATAAGATAACACTAATTGAATTAAGCTTATAAGTTAAAATTAAGGTTATAATACTTATATATATGGTAATAATGCTTATATATATAATTATTACACTATTATATGACCTATAGTAGTTTAAATATCTTATCCATAACCTTACATTAATTATTAAGGTGGTAGTGGAGTCATAATATACTTATCTTAAGTGATATTAAGTAATTAGACATACATAAGCTTATATGTATGCATAAACCTCATATTCAATGAAATACGTAGTTATATTATGTATATATAGGTCTATAAGTGGGTTTTAACCTCTAAATTGCCTATAAGCTTTATTTTTCTGCTTATTTTAGGTCATATGGTCTATTCAGTGGACTCACAATGCCTACACAAGCATAGACACCTTTTTCAGGCGCATATATCCAGTTTGGCCACTTAATTTGCTTCCTTTGATGGATTTTCACAGATTTTTAGTTTGAAATATGATTACTGGGTTTAAGGATACTTGGAAAGTATATTTGGTTCCTTTATATTCTTTGGGTTTCATTATATACTCTTTGGATGAATTATTTTACCTATTTCTCTATGGTATCAGCTTTTATCTATTTTTTCTATTTATGGTATGGGTTTATGATATCATTAATTGTGATGGAGGGTCCTTACTGGAGGTCTGGGTGTTGAAAATTCTTCAAGAAGATGCCATGGGGAGTTGATGGGCTCTCTCAGTGCTTTAATTTCCAGGGAGAGCAGCGACATCATCTGGATTGAAGGTCTGTACAATCCAGTCAATTTTGGTATTAGTAAGGGAGGATTTGACGGGTTATGAGACATCACTTACTTTCTAAAATTTGAATAAACATTATAAAACAATTATCATCATATATAAATATATTTTAAAGCACTTACAAATTGATATTTGTTTTATTTAAGCTATAAATATATTTTATTTATCTATTTTCCACAACTAGCACACACAAAATCAAAGTATTGTGAGTTTATATTGATAATAAATGTTTGATTAGTCTTCCCCTGAGGTTTAATCACTAAATATTTATCAATAAGTAATTGTCCCATTAATATTTACTATTACATCATACTAAAATACTAGCATAAACTGAAAGTATTCATCAACCATTATTGTTCTAGCTACAATAAGTTCTTTGACAGATATAGGTGATTTATATATTATTTTATCTTTCCATAAGCTAAACTCCTTATTTGGATCAATGGGTTTTAATATTTTACTTAAATTCATTAAAAATACCTTAGGTTTTTCACCATTCAACTGATTATACCTTGTTCTCTCATATAATCTTTGCTGAGTTAGTCTGAATTTAGAACCTCCAAATTGTTTTTCAATCAGATTTATCCATTCAGCATAACAGTAATACTTTCCCTCACTTTATAAAATGCTGCCCATCAGAGATGGTTTCTCCATCATAAGTTGGGTACTGGACAATTTTTGTCCAATTCTTCTGATTGGATTTCATCTCACTAATCCTGGCCAAATTCAGTAACTTGTTTTCTTTGGATAAATGGTCTTGTACTTCCTCTTGCAATTATTTGTGACTTACATTTGTTCTCTCAGATTTTACACTTCAACCAGATGGTTTTACTTGTGGTGGCAATTTGAATGATTGGGATTCCTTTTTGCAAATGAAAGGATTATTATTATACTGTGTATACTTATGATTATCCTCATTCATTAGTAATTGGAAGTTTCAATCTCAACCTTAGTTAATTTTCATAAAAAATGGGAGAAAGCTTGATTTGCTTGTGCAAAAGATAACTATGTTCTTGATTTATACTATGATAACTATGTTTCATACAATTTTTCCTACTCACTGTATTTTTCTGAAAGTTCATTATGTTTATTTTTTAAAGAACCGTATTTTAGAGTTGGGTGCAACGGTTCTTTCTTTAATTCTTTAATTCTTGTTTCTAGTTGAGAAATATTTAACGTTAAGGATGAAATGTTTTTGCTTGTGAGCTTAATGGTCTGATCCTCACACTCAGTTATTGTATTCCATAGTTCTGTAATAATTCTATGGAATGTTTTATTTCTATTAAAATACTTAACATCTTCCCTCTCACATTCTTCATTATTTTTTGAAGCTCACTAATCACTGATATGCGGTGGAAACTGAAGTTTAACTGTATTATTATTATAAATAGTACTATTGTTAATTACAAAAGATGAATCAGGTGTTTTTACATCAATACCTAATTGTCTCAAGTTCTTCTCAATTTTCTGGATAGATTTCACATCAATTAAGTTAACTACATTACAATGATCAGTATTATGTGCAATCTGAGAAGACAATTTACTTACCATGGGATAGGAGAAAGCCCTGAGATTTGGAACTTTTGCTTTGGCTTGTAAGGGTTAGTTGAGGTGGTCTGATGAGGTGGTGGATCCCTGTTGCAATTGAGGCGGGCCCACTGTTGTTGAAACCCATCCCATTTCACTTTCTCCACCAGGATCTTTTCCTGAAAATAACATGATCCTCCTTAGTTAGTGGGTGGCTTCTTTGGCTGTATTCCCTTCAGCTCTGCCAGAGTTTGGTTTAGTTGCTGTAATCCTATCTGGCAGTTATTTTCTATTTTTCTACCTCTTTTATGATAGAAGTTTTTGACTCCTTCAGCATAAGAACTTGTTTTATTAAGAGACAAAGTTGATTCTGAAGAGCAGGTAATGTCTTCTTTATAGTTATATTTTATATTAGGGCGTCCTTTTCATCTATGCTCAATTTTTCTGCCTGAGGATAAGTGTTGGGTGGTCCTTCAAGTCTAGAAGAGTTTTCAAGGAGATCCAAGGATGGCAACACTGGATTTCAGAGGATTCAAACTTGGTAAATATTTCACTTATCTTTTTACAGACTTTTTACTCAAATAATAATAAGAGGTAAAGGGATAATTTTTATTTAATACTAAAATAATAATAAATAGTTTTGTATGTAGTTATCATAAAATAAGTAAGGAATGTTCTGAAAAGCACAAAAGTGAGGGCCTTTTTTAGGCAAAACATGAGGGAAATAAAGACACAGAATTTACACCATCTACTGTAAGAATGTGAGAAAGATAATGACAAAAAGGAGTATATATATGACATAAGAAAAATAAATTAATTGGTATGTCAACAAGGGCATCCATTTTATTGGTAATAAAGTATGAGTTCCCTTGGACTGTCACAATTAATTACAACACATTTAGGTTAATTATATTGATTTCACGGAATTCCAGATCTCTCAATGAAGTAATATAATAATATTAAGGTTTTTTATTATAATTTTATTATTAATTTTTATTCCCAATCAGCTGCACTATTGAGCACGGTTTTAGGGAGTAAAAATGTATGGGACACTTACTTAAATTACTTATATACACTACTTAATATATTTAGCTTAGTTAGTTGTAAGTAATATATAAGTAAATGTTAAATAATTAATTATTAATAAGTATTTTAAAAAAGGCATGACTTCACCTCAGTAAAATAATTAATTATTTTACCAGGTAAGTCTAGTAGCCGGGCTGAAACTCCCTCACTCTAAAAAAAAATAGAAAAATGCTATGATTTTTTCTTTTTATACTTTTTTAGTAGAGTAGAAAGATTAGATATCTCCTTCCCAGGTATCCAAGAATCATATTCAGATGATTTATTCTTGAATCTAAATAAGTATTCTGTACCTTTTTTAGCAGTGACTATTCTGTCATTCAGAATTTTTTCAATTTCTGCTGTTTCAGTGATTTAATTTGGGGTTTTCTTTGATCTTCCCCTCCTTTTTGGAAATAAATCACTATTGGATGTTTAAGGTTTCAGAAGGGATATTGGAAAAACAGGATGTTTTCTGTCATATGGAGAATACAAAATAACCTCAACTGCATTGTCTCCAATCATTCTTCTGACAACAAATGGACCAACAAACAGGTCTTTTAATTTGTTATTTCCTTGTAAATTGAAGTGGAATGTAGAAATCAACACTTCATCACCCTTTTTAAAAGTGTATTCTTTATGGGATTTGTCCCATCTTTTCTTCTCATATTCAAATGATTTTTCAATACATTTTTGAGCATGATTTCTGCAAAGTTGTTGCATTTGAAGAAAATATTTTACACCAGGATGTATATCCAATTTAGGTATTTTGTTATTGTGAATTTGGGAAGGAGTATTTGGAACATATCCAAGCCAGAGCTCAAAAGGTTTCTTTGAGTAACAGAATGAACAGTGCTATTAGAAGCAAATTCTAACCCAGGAAGTAAGGTAACCCAATCATGAGTGAATCTGTCATTATCTTTATACTCAAGGCCAAAGGCACATTACCTTCTTATCATGTCCTCTAGATTCTGAATCATTCTTTCAGCTAATCCATCAGTCTGAGGGTGATGGGCAGTAAATAGTTTCAGATCACAACCACAAACATCCATCAGGGACATCCAAAATTCAGAAGTAAATTTAGGGTCTCTGTCAGAGATTATGGCTTTAGGAAAACCAGCAGTATTAAACATATGAGACCACCATGAGAAATCTTATTCCTTAGCGGAAACATCCATGTGAGTAGGGATAAATTTACACATTTTAGTGAATCTGTCCACAATCACCCAACAAGAGTTATAACTGTCTTTTCCAGAAATAGGTAATCATGTTACAAAATCCATGTTTATTATCTGTCATGGTGCATCCGGAGGTTCAATATGTTGCATTAATCCAGCTCTTTTACCAGTCAATCTTTTTGAATTTTGGAAAGAATCACAAGATTCAACATATAATTTGGTGTCTTCAGACATATTAACTCACCAAGCAGTGTTTTTAATTATGATCATTGTTTTTTCAAGATCAAAATGTCCAGCTAATATGTCATCATGAAAAATTTTCAAGATGATCTCTTTCATAGAAGGAGGAATAACAATGACAATACTCAACTTTCTTCTATAATATAGATATCCTTCATCAATTGAAAATTTACCTTTTTCCAAAGATTTTTGGTACTTTGGTGGAAGGGTTTTAATTAATGCTTGTATTGAAGCATTCTTTGGATCATTTAATATGGTGCATAACTTTTTTAAGTCAGTGTCCTTATCATATAATTCCAGAATAAGCTGTAATAGCTCTTCCTCTATATCAACCACATATATCGCATAAATATGAATCATTTCATCCTCAGGATCATAAGCAGGATTGGAGTCATCATTTGGTAAAGGTAACCTTGATAACATATCCATATTTGAGTGACCAATACCAGCCCTATGAATAATTGTCATTCTCCCTCTGTATTCTTGAAGAGCTAACTGCCATCTGAACATATGTCTGTTAGCTGTTTTCAAGTTTAAAAGGGATTAAACTGCACTGCAGTCAGTGACAAGTTCAAATTTCTGGTCATCTAGGTAATAATGTAACTTTTCTAGAGCCCACACTAGGGCTAAACATTCAAGCTGAGTGGAACCATATTCCAATTCACTATTTCTCAAGGTTCTTGAAATATAAAAAATTACTACTTCTGATACTTTATCATTCATCACTTGTTTTTGATGGAGGGCAGCACCCAGACCAATAAAACTGGCATCAGTATATAAAACAAATGTTTGATTAAAGTCTGGTAAAGCAAGAATAGGTGCTGACATCAAACAGTGTTTCATAGTATCAAAGGCTCTTTGTCTTTCACAATTCCAGACAAAAGCAACATCCTTTCTAGTTAATTTGGTAAGGCGTAAAGCTATGAATTGGTAATTTTTAATATAATGTCTATATTATCAACACATTCTTAAAAAACTCTGGAGATCTCTAACTGTGGTAGGAGGCTTAACCTGTTCTATGTCTGCCACTTTGTTTTGGTCAACACATATCTGTAACCCTGAAATAAAATGACCATGTAATTTTAAAGAATGAAAACAAAATTTACATTTCTTCAAAGCAAGTGTCATATTTATTTCATCCATTTTGTGGAGAACTTTACACAAGTGGTTTAGATGGTCCTCAAATGGTTTTAAGAATATAATGATATCATCAATATAAACCATCAGCCATCCTTCAATTATCTCCTGATGGAATGTGTTATCCATGATTTTTTGAAAAACTGAAGGGGCATTTTTAGGGCCAAATGGCATCCTAACATACTTATAAATACCCATATGAGTAGCAATCATTAGAAAATTCTGAGAATTTTTCTCAACAGATACCTGGTGATATCCCTTATTACCATCCAAACAGCTGATATATTTAGCACCCTGTAAGGTAGCATGTATAGAGATAATTCTAGGTAAAGGATAGATATCATCAATAGTATAAGTATTTAGTGCTCTTTAATCACCACATAACCTGGCTTTATCTTTCTCATAAGAAATTAGGACAGGTGAGATAACACAATATATAGGTGTTTCAACTACCTTTTCAAAAATATTCATTTTTAAAAGGGTAGAGATATTGTCTTCAATATCTTTTCTCTTTGTGGGAGAAGAAGAATAAGGCTTCTTCTTTAAACTTGGTGGTACATCAGTTAATGGCCAATACAATAAAAGTTTCATTTCTTCTTTAACTAATCCCAGTTCATGTGACGCATGAGCAAAGGCCATAGGAAAAGACTTTATCAATTTAATGATGGAATCATTATTCTCACCAGAAAGTTGTTCTCCAAAAGAGGCATTGTCAATTTCAGACATAAGGGCATGCATTTCTTTTGTAGATCTTCCTTTATATTGAACCACAGAATTACATGTGTTCAATTCTGGTTTTAATAATTTTTGGGGGAGGAAAACTTAAATTTTCTCTTCCCATTTATCCCCATTGTGAAGCATTGGTTTGAAGGATCTAATTTTATGCCATATTTGGTTAAAATGTCATTTCCTATGATAAACCAACTGCTTAAATTATAATTTTTCATGACAAAAAAATCACAAATAGCTCTTACAAAACCATGGTTATATTTAAAAAATACTATGGCTTTGTATTTAACAATGGGGAACAAAACAGAGACATAACCTCTCCAATTTTCAGAATTGATAAGTGTCAGTTTTGATTTATGGTCTTGATCCACTGAAGCAAGTGCTTTTTCAGATACTACACTTCCTCCAGCTTCAGAATCCAGAACAACTTCCATGCTGGTTCCATTAATCAAGACTGGTGCTTTGAGAGGGGCAATTGCAATTGAGCTATCCTCCATGTTCCTTATGATCTCATCATCCTCAACTGTAGTTAGATAATTATTATCAATATCAATAGTATTTAAATAATGAATATCTTCTTGCAGCATCAAGATTTCTTGTTGAGATTCATATGAAATATTGCTGGCACAATCACTTAGAGTATCATCCAGTTCTATTGTGTCATCAGCCTTCTCCTCAGTTTGTTAAACAAGATTTATACTCTTGTCACAAACATGGCCTTTATTCCAAGGCTTGTTGCACTTGAAGCAAGTGTTTTTTGCATACTTTTTTGATGCAAAAGGGGAAGAAGGTTTACCAACCTTTTCCAGAGGTTTCTGTTGGTAAGTGGAGGATTTCTCCAAAGGGGTCCTAGGAATGTATCTTCTGGCATCATACTTGTTTTTTAGAAGGATTTCATTGCAAGTATTAGTGAAAGAAGAAGGCTCTCTGGAGAATTCAGTCCTAGCCACTATCAAGTCTCTGAAAGACATTGGCAATTTATAAAGGATCCTGTCCTTTCATAACTCAAACTCCATATTTGGTTCCATTGCCCTCAAGATTTTTACAAGTTTCATTAAGAACTCAATAGGTTTATAAGTAGAAGAGCTATATCTAGTTTCCTCATACTGCTTTTGTTGAGCCATCCTAAACTTGGAGCCACCAAATTGTGCTTTAATCAATTTTTTCCAATCTCCCCATGAGTAGTCATTCCCATCCAGGAGAACAGATTCATACCACATTAGGGCAACATTGGTAAACAAAGAAATAAAATTTGACACCATTTCCTCATCTGGAGTTTGTAAGAATTTTTTAAGTTATCAATTTTGCAAATGAATTGCTGCCAATCAGAAGAAGAATCACCATCAAATGTTGGGTACTGGTCAACTTTTGGACAATTCTTTTGATTTGAAGGAGCCTCCTTAGTATTAGCTTGTTTCTGAGTAAGAAGCAGCTGTAACTTCTCCAATTGTGCAGTAATATCATTGTTTAATACTTCTGTAGAAGATCCTGGTGCATCATCAATTTTTGATGGAAACTCAGTAGTATCAAAAGGTATTTCTGGAACTAATTTTCCTTTAGATGAACTAGCCACAGGTAACCTTGGAGAATTCTGTACTATATTTTCCTTTAAAGAAATGTCAGAATATTTTTGATCATTAAACAATGAGTTCAATTTCTCCTCAATGGTGGTTAGTCTGGTTTTCACTCTTGGAAGACTAGATAAACTCTCATTGATTGTTGAAAAAGATAACTGATTTTTATTTTGAAAAGATGAATAATGGTCATTCAATCTTTCAGATTCATATTATCTATCTCCAGCTCCTGGTAACATGCAGATACAGTATCTTGCAGTTTAGACAAATCATTTTTGATATTTTGCCATAGAGCAACTTTCTTTTCATGGGTTTCCTTGTAATATAACAAATCATCAGAAACTCTCTGTAATTCACTCCTTAATGCTTGATAACCCTGTTCAATTAACAAACTATTATATTTCTGAGTTAATTGCATGTTGTTAATGATATGATTTTGTTTAGAAATATTTTCCCTCAAATATTCATCATTAATGTTAGCTACATCTGGAGTGTTTCTCAATAAGGAAACAGAGTAACTTTCCAGATTCTCATAAAACTCAGGTTCAAGTGTTTCATCAATAATAGCCATATCAGGGCTATCATTGAAGTAGAAATAAGATCTAAAGGATTAGATACATTTGAAATTTGAGAAATTTGTCTACTGTTCTCAGCCTCTCTAGGTCTCACAGTCTCATCTCCTCTTCCAGAATTACCTGAAGGAACTGAATTAGTTACAAGAAATGGTACTTGAGAATCAATAGAGGGGCCTACCAAGGTTTTCTGGGAAAGAACATATTGTTTTTTCTTCCTCTTTCTCCTTGATAGGGGTGAGGAGGCGTGGGATTGACTTGGCTGGGTCTTGATGGACCTGCTTGGGGGGATTAAGTCTGTTGATTTTGAGACAGGTAATCCCACTGAGTGTTCATCCAATCCCACTGCCACTTGGATACTTCCACTTTCTCTGGCTGCTGGGGAGCCAATTGATAAATATCTCTGGGGGGAGAAGGTCTCCTCTTCTCTTGAAGAAAAGCATCCATCTTTCTTACCTTTTTTTCTAGAGCATCTACTGTTGACCCCAATCTCACGTTTTCTGTCCTTAATACTTTTATATGTGTTGAAAGGTTCTTTACTTGTTGAGGTAGTGGCATCATTTTTATTTTGAAGCCTTTTGGAAGTTCTTCTGGGGGGTTTATTACAGGTTTCTGTTCCTGAGTTGTTTCTACCAGAATTTCTACTTCCTCCATCTCTACATCCTGATTGGGGAAATGATTGATTAATTTGAGATAATTTTCTAGTTAAATGAGAACTTACAGAAGTAGCCTCATCATAATCAATAAAATTAAATTCCTCTTCACGTGCAGCAGAAAAACCTTGATCAGTCATTTTTTAAATTTAACTGGAATGAGGGAGTGAGACAATAAGATGAATTAGTTTGTATTTTTACTTTTATTTAAAAGAAAAATAATAATAAAAAGAAAATTCTTCAGGATAAAATCAACTAAAATAATAATCAATTTATTAATTCAAAAAAATTTAAAACCATGATTATAAAATAATCAACTGAAGAATTAAATAAAAAAAGTTTTTATTGACAATTTTATGATAATTATTATCATGATTTTAAATCAACTGAAAAAAAAATAAATACCAGGACTTAATGTCTACTGAAATATTAAAGATAAATTTAAAAATTTTATTTTTAGGACAATTTGTCAACTGGAACAAATAAAATTTTAATTTATCAGGACAAAAGTCAACTGAAAATTATAATGAATGATTTTTTAAAATATAATTTATTACTTCTAGGACTAAGAACACAATTGCTCTATCTTTGTCAACTAGGAAAAATAAAATAAATAATAAAAACTTTAATTCCAATTTACTAGACACCTCCCCCTGTAAAATGAGCAAATTAATGCCACTTACAGAGTGCTTAGTAAAAGGAAATATGTAGAGAGTGAAGAGTGAAAAGTGACCCACAAATAGTAATTTCAATAATTACCATGAAATATAAGATGTTTAGTCAATATATGAACCTAAGTTTTGGAGCCCGGCTCAATTCCCGTTTGCAGCAAATAGTTTTAGTCACATTATATATGACATTTGTTGTTTTTGTCATTCACTTGTCCTTATAGATACCTCGAATGGCGATGGTCCCCATGCTCTCCGCCCTCAAGTAACAATGCGCCATTGAAAATTTGGAAAGGCCTCCAATTTTCAGGTGGTCCTTCAAGTCTTTAAGAGTTTTCAAGGAGATCCAAGAAAGGCAACACTGGATTTCAGAGGATTCAAACTTGGTACATATTTCACTTATCTTTATAAAGACTTTTTACTCAAATAATAATAAGAGATAAAGGGAAAATTTTTATTTTATTTAATAGTTTAGAATTATGGTGTTACTGTAAATACTTAAATAATTATAAATATTTTTGTATGTAGTTATAAGAAAATAAGTAAGGAATGTTCTGAAAAGCACAAAATTGAGGGCCTTTTATAGGCAAAACATGAGGGAAATAAAGACACAGAATTTACACCATCTACTGTAAGAATGTGAGAAAGATAATGACAAAAAGGAGTATATATATGACATAAGAAAAATAAATTAATTGGTACGTCAACAAGGGCATCCATTTTATTGGTAATAAAGTATGAGTTCCCTTGGACTGTCACAATTAATTACAACACATTTAAGTTAATTATATTGATTTCACGGAATTCCAGATCTCTCAATGAAGTAATATAATAATATTAAGGTTTTTTATTATAATTTTATTATTAATTTTTATTCCCAATCAACTGCACTATTGAGCACGGTTTTAGGGAGTAAAAATGTATGGGACACTTTCTTAAATTAATTATTTACACTACTTAATTTAATTAGCTTAGTTAGTTGTAAGTAATATATAAGTAAATGTTAAATAATTGATTATTAATAAGTATTTAAAAAAAGGTGTGGCTTCACCTCAGTAAAATAATTAATTATTTTACCAGGAAAGTCTAGTAGCCTGGCTGAAAGTAAGTCTGACCTTCCATAGTGATGTCCTGGTACATTGTTTTTAGCTTTACACCTGGTATTTCTTAACAGAGGTAATTGATCTGCAGCCTTTGAATAAAGACAAGGAGTCTTATTAAAACACTAAGAACGACTACTATAGTAAACCCCAAATTTACCTGTAGTGTGAATTGAGAAAGTGTGACAAGGAATCACCCAGCAAACAAAACACAAAGAAAAGATAAAGAGAGTATGAGTAAAATTGTAGATGATATTTCACACTATACAGGAAACAAAAGTAAAATGTACCTTTGAATAAAGACAAGGAGTCTTATTAGAACACTAAGCACGACTACTATGGTAAACCCCAAATTTACCTGAAGGACAAGATCATATTAGAGAAAGTACAAATTAGGGACAAATGCTGGAATACCTGTAGTGTGAAGTGAGCAAGTGTGACAAGGAGACAACGAGCAAACAAAATGTGAAGAAAAGATAAAGAGAGTATAAGTAAAATTGTAGATGAAGAAAAAAAATAGCGACTACAGTCTACTTAAATATATGTAGTCTACAATTTTACCATACATTGGGTTTTGTCAGAGCAGATGTCAAAAGAGGAAACTTTGCAAAGAAAGGGTGTTCTGAAAAGTAACTTAGTAAGTAAATTCTCAGCTGAGGCTAGGAATTTGCTGAGGAATGTAGATAATGTTAACAGGAGAGTTCAGGGAAAAGTAAAAGAATAAAAAAAAGAAGTTAAATTACAACTTCTAATACCCCCCTTACCTGAATACTTCAGTCAAGATTTTTTAGACCCATTTGTGTGAGAAGAGTTTCAAATTTTGGGTGAGCAAGTGATTTAGTGAGTAAGTCAGCAATCATATGTTCGGTTGGAATATATTGAAGTGCTATATTTTTAGCCAAGACTTGTTCTTGTATCCAATGGTAATGAATTTCAATATGTTTTGAGCAGACATGAAATAGTGGATTATTTGCTATATTTATAGCTCCTTGATTGTCACCTTGTAGCACAGGAGGATTGGGAAGAGAGACAAGCCATAGGGTTTCTTTGCCAGAATCTAATATGCCTCTGTATTCAGCCTCGGAAGTGGCTAAGGCAACAGTAGGTTGTTTTTTTGATTGTTAAGAAATGGCCACACCATTAAATATAAAGATATAGCCCCTAGTTGACCTTCTAGTAATAGGACAAACTACCCAGTCAGAATTGCTGAACGATTCATAATCAGAATTTTTAAACACAGAGAGAGATTTGAGAGAATCCCTGTTAATTCTGTAAACAAGTGTTTTTTCAATTGTAAGAACAAGATAGCGTAAGACTCGCTTGAAGGAAATCCAGTGTGCCATTCCTGGGTTTTCTAAGTGCTGTGATAGTTGAGAGACAACAAAAGAAAGGTCAGGGCATGTAATTTGAACTAGATAGTTGAGGGAGCCAATGGCATTTCAATAGTTAAAATTTAGTTTCTTAAATTGGGAGATGTTTTCTTTGGTGTCTTCAATTAACTGTTGATTAGCTATAATGGGAGTATGTACTGGTTTAGCGTTGAGCATGTCATATGAGGCAAGAAGATTTTTGATGTATAGTTTTTGGTGAAGAAAATAGGTAGAGTTATCAGTGTCATGGTGTATATGAATTCCAAGCAGATGTTTGAATATTCCACAATCATCCATGTCAAATTTATTTAGTATTTATCGTCAAAACCATGAGGTATCAGGTCAGAAATAGCTAGGTCATCTACATGTACAAAGACATAGGTAGGATCATTGGTATTTCTTTTGAGAAACAAGCATGGGTCAGAAACACTAGGTTCCATGTTTAAAGAGTTGAAGAAGCTTTTGAGATGTTGGTACCAACAGCAAGGGGACTGTTTAAGTCCATAGAGACTCTTCTTTAGTTTAAGAACAGGTTTGGAGAGAAATGAAGGAGTAATTACTCCCAAAGGTATCTTCATGTAGATGGTTTCATTGGGAATACCATACAAGAATGCTCCCTTAACATCCATTTGGTGGCAGGGCCAATTTTTGGCAGCAGCAACAGGAAAAAGAGATTGAAGATTAGTCAGTCGTCCAGTTGGCGCATATGTCTCATTGTAATCAATGCCAGGTTGTTGAGAGAAGCCTTGAGCACATAATTGTGCTTTAAACTTTTTAATATGCCCATTTACATCTTCTTTAACTTTAAAGACCCACATCCAACCAATAGGATGAATATCTGGTGAAGATTCAACAATATCCCATACATCATTTTTTGAAAGGTTAGTGAGTTTGTCATCTATAGCTTCAATCCAGTTTTTATTGAAAGGTCCATAGATGGCCTGAGCATAAGACTAAGGAGTAGGTACATTTTTTGCAAGCAAGTTGTGCTTTAAAGTGGCATTGGCTTGACAGCGTTTCTCAGTGATGATATTTTTTGGATCAATGGCACTAAAAATTTCATTAAATGGAGGTTGATTGGTGGTGGTCCACCACTGAGAAACAGGGATTTGAATTTCAGTGTCTTTTGCTTCAGGTAGAGGAGAAAAAATATCTTCTGCAATATTTTCAGAGGAAGCAGAGATATGTGTGATGTCTAGAGGATCCTCGTAATTTAAAGACTGATCATTTGAGGAGACCCCTTCATTTGATGACAAAGGATGGGAAATAACTTTAGGATTAGTTACAGTGAATTCAGAGAAATCTTCAGTAAGTGAATTTTGAGAGGAAGAAAATTTTGATATGGAAATTTAGATTCATTGAATTGAACATGATGAGAAGTAATGATCTTCTTTTCTTTTAAGTCAAATAATTGGTAACTTGTCATTTTTTCCAAGTAACCCAGAAGTATACATTTTTTACTGTTAGGCATAAATTTTCCAGCTCGAAGATTTTTGGTGATCAGGGGCCAAGCTGCTTAGCCAAATGTGCAAAGGCTGTCAACTTTTGGTTTAATATTGAAAAGTATTAAAAATGTAGTAATCATATTATTGCTTTTAGTGGGTGACCTATTCTCCAGTAAAACTGAGGTATTGACTGCTTCTGCCCAAAACTCAAGGGGCAAGTTGGCAGTGAAAAGCAAAGCTTTGGCTTTTTCAATGGTGGTGCAGTTACCATGCTCAGAAATATGATTTTGCCCTGGGTGATGAGGTGAGGTGGTAATCATTTGTATACCTTCTTCTTTGAGGAAGGAATCAAATTTATAATTTATATATTCTCTGCCATTGTCATTAACAAGATTACTAATTTTATGATTAAGATGCCTTTCAATAAACTTTTAAAATTTTTTAAATACATTAAGTGTTTCATCTTTATTTTTTAGGGTAAAAATGAATTGATAATTAGAGAAGGCATCTGTAATTTGGAATTAATAACTAGCACCACTGAGAGAAGGAGGAGAAATTTTTCCACTGAGGTCACTGTGTAAAAACTCAAGTGGTGGGGATGCAGAGGGCAGAGTACCGCAAAAAGGAGTCTTGTGCAATTTGGCTTTGACACAAGATTCACAAAATGGTAGAGATTTTACATCAGGAAAATTAATAATTTGTAATTTTTTAAGCTCATTTAAATATTTGAGACTGGGATGCCCGAGTTGTTGATGCCAAACAGAAACCGGAAAGGATTTAGCTGAAAGTGCAGATATGGTATTGTAATGAGAAGGCTTACAAGGGAGTAAGTTGAATTCCAACAGATTATTGGAGATAGGTCCCGAGATGATGACTTTGTCATTGATTTTGACTTTGTAATGAGTTTCAGAGAATTTGAGAGTTGGACCTTTTTTGATAATATTTATTAAGGAGATGAGATTTTGTTTAAAGGGACATAGAGACAGTCTTTCAGAAGAATTTCAAGGTTGTTGACTTTACAAATCACGCTGCCTGTTCCTTGGCACTTGACAGAAGGACCTTCACCAACTATGACAGAAGAACCTTCTGGACTGAAGTCATGAAGATAGGACTTATCATAAAAGATGTGTTGCGTTGCACCACTGTCCAGGATGGAATAAATTTAGGGACAGAATTTAATGCAAATGTTGATAAACACATTCTTGATGTGGACAAGTCAATAATGTCAATATGGGATGCATAATTTTCCTTGGCTTGATTTTTCAATGAATCTATTTCTTTCCAAAGGTGTGGATATAGTTAAAAACATTGACTTTCACAGTGTTTTGTCTTGGGGTTGTGCTTCCCTCCTGTACAGAACTTGGATGGACCTTTCTTTGAGGCAAGAGCAGATGTGGTAGGATTTTCAGGGGCATTGATGGAATTTCTCTCAAAGTACATTAAAGCAGAAATCAGGGACTGAGTTGTGAGTGGGATTAGGGTAACATTAGAATAGAGAACAGCGTCTTTTTCATGATTTCAAATTGAGATGGTAAGCGATGTAGGGTCATGATACATAAAGCTTCTTTGCTTACTCCAGCTTGAACAAGGCTAATTTCATTTTCAAGCAACTTAATTTCTTCAATCATTGCACTGAAATCGCCATTGAAGGAAAAAGTGTACAGTCTTTACAGAACTTCCACTTAATTTGAGGCACATCATGAATGATGATGATCAAAAAGAAATTTCAAGACAAGTGCTGGGTTGCTGTAATTGGAAGTACCAATAAAGATATTGATATGGTAAGAGTCCAATTTAATAAAGAATATTCCCATAATCTTTGGTCGCTGAAGTTTGGTGTCTTCAGATAAAGGGGAAGAAGGGGAGGAAGGAATAGGAACATTTTCAAGGAGTTTTGACTGATAAATCGGTGATTGAGTGGATCAAATGGCAACAAGATGATACAGTCCATTCTGGAGTAAGTGCCCTTTCATTTTCATGGACCACAATGGATAGTTGTTTTTATTCAAGACTGGGACATCTGAACCGGTGGTGACAGTGAGAGTATCAGTGGACATGTCAATTAATGGAAGTGTGACTATGAGGAGCATGCTATATTTTATTTAATTATTGGCTTCTGGGCCCATAACCTCTTAACAAAGGTAATCGATCTGCAGCCTTTGAATAAAGACAAGGAGTCTTATTAGAACACTAAGCACAACTACTATGGTAAACCCCAAATTTACCTTTGAATAAAGACAAGGAGTATTATTAGAACACTAAGCATGACTACTATGGTAAACCCCAAATTTACCTCTAGTGTGAAGTGAGTAAGTGTGACAAGGAGACACCAAGAAAACAAAATGCAAAGAAAAGATAAAGAGAGTATGAGTAAATTGTAGATGATATTGCAAACTAGACAGGAAACAAAAGTAAAATGTACCTTTGAATAAAGACAAGGAGTCTTATTAGAACACTAAGCACAACTACTATAAAAATCCCCAAATTTACCTGAAGGACAAGATAATATTAGAGAAAGTACAAATTAGGGACAAATGCTGGAATACCTGTAGTGTGAAGTGAGCAAGTGCGACAAGGAGAAATCAAGCAAACAAAATTCAGAGAAAAGATAAAGAGAGTATGAGTAAAATTGTAGATGAATAAACAAAATAGAGACTAAAGTCTACTTATATATATGTAGTCTACAATTTTACCATACATTGGGTTTCGTCAGAGCAGATGTCAAAAGAGGAAACTTTGCAAAGCAAGGGTGTTCAGAAAATTAACTTAGTAAGTACATTCTCAGCTGAGGCTAGGAATCTGCTGAGGAATGTAGATAATGTTGTTGGGAGAGTTCAAGGAAAAGTAAAAAAATAAAAAAAATAGGAAGTTAATTACAACTTCTAATAGTATTAAGATAATATTTATCACTTATACTGTCCTGTCAAGTACTCATAATTTTTTCAAATAACTATTTTATATGCCTACAAAAGGTAAACATATATGTTAATTGGTAGACAAAAAATATTAGTAATATCAATACTAATAAAAGAACTAGAGCTTACTCTCAATTTATATTTTTATTTATTTAAATTAAATATAATAAAAATTCAAAAAATTCTGTTAAAATTTTAACAATAAGTTTAATTTTTTAGCTTAGTTAATTGTGAACCCATATTCTACTTAAAGTGACAAGGTTTTCTTTGGTTCATCCAACTCCCATGGATTCTGCTTTCAGTAAGGTGACTGTAAGAGTCAGTGTATGCTAGTATCTAAGTATGATTTAATAGTAAATATTAATGGTCAAAATAATTATTTTTAAATGATTTAGTTATCAAACCTCAAGGGAAGACTAAAAAAATAGTTATTCTTAATATTAACTCACAATATTTGGATTGGTGCAGGCTAGTGGTGGAAAATAGATAAATATAATATACTTATAGCTTATATAAAAATAATATCAATCTTTAAATGCTTTAAAATATATTAATATATGATAATAATTGAGTTATAATTTTTATTTGAATTGTAGTAAGTAAGTGATGTCTAATAACCCTTCAAATCCTCCCTTACTTACACCAAAATTCACTGGAGCGCACAGACCTTCAATCCAGATGATGTCACTGCTATTGCCATCTATTACAGAACTGTGAGGGCTCATAACCTCCCCATGGCTTACCATTCAAGCAGTTTCACCACCCAGACCTCCAGTAAGGACCCTCCATCACAATTAATCATATCATACACCCATACCATAAATAGAGAAAACAGATAAAAGTGGATACCATCAAGAAACAGGTAAAATAACTTATCTAAATAGAATTAAATGAAACCCAAAGCATATAAAGAACCAAATTTACTTTCCAAGCCCCCAATTACATCCCCAAGCATCCATTATAACCAATTAATCATATCCCAACCACAAAATCTGTAAAAATCCATTAAAGGAAGCAGATTAAGCTGTCCAAACTGGATATATGCACCTGAAAAATGTTTATATGATTGTGTAGGTGTTGTGAATCTATTTAATAGGTGGTATCAATGTTATATATTTTTAATTATTTGAAAGGTATTTCACAACACAAATAGAAAGCCACAAGCTTGACATTAATTATCAGGAAAAAGTTATTTTTGAGGCACAATATGGCTTGTTTTAAAAAAGAATCGTGGTTGATTTAATGGAAAGATGAGGTATTTTGAAATGGAAAATAACTAACTTTTATACCTCTTAATACGTCCATATGACCTAAAATAAGCAGAAAAATAAACATTATTGGCTATTTAGAGGTTTAAACTCACTTATAGACCTATATATACATAATATAATTACATATTTCACTGAAATATAAGGTTTATGCATACATATAAGCTTATGTTTGTCTATAATTACTTAATATCACTTATGATAAGTATATTATGACTCCATTAGCACCTGAATAAGTATTATAGGACTATGAACAAGCTATTTAAACTACTGTAAGTCATAAAATAGTTTAATAATTATATATATAAGCATTATAATGATATATATAAGTATTTTAACCTTAATTTTACCTTATAGCCTTCATGAAATTAAGGTTATATTATTTTAAACATAAGAAATACTCAGTCTGGGGATATCTAGTCTGACAGTAAGAGTCTTTCTGCACTGTCTAAAACTGTCAGTATAGTCTAGTATATAAGTATGATATAATAGTGTTTATTTATGGTCCTACTACTTATTGATAAATGATTTAGTGATTAAACCTCAGGGGAAGACTAATAAAATAGTTATAATCAAATAAAACTCACAATACTTGGATTTAAATGCGTGCTAGTGGTGGAAAAAAGAAGAATAAAATACAGTTATAGCTTATATAAAGATAATATCAATTTATAATGGCTTTATAATATATTTCTGAATGCTAATAATTGTATTGTAGTGGTTGTTTGAATTTTAGTAATTGAATAATGATAAATAACCGTCAAAATCCCTTCTTACTTATACTAAAATCCACTGGAGTGCACAGACCTTCAATCCAGATGATGTCACTGCTATCCCTGGCAATTACAGCACTGTGAGGGCCCATCACCTCCCCATGGCGTCCGCTTCAAGCAGTTTCAACACCCAGACTTCAAGTAAGGACCCTCCATCACTATTAATAATAACACAGATCTATACCATAAATAGAAAACCCAGAAAAAAGCAGATACCATAAAGAAGCAGGTAAAATAAACAATCAAAAAGATATTTAATGAAACCAAAAGAATATAAAGAAAACAAATAAAATGTCCAAGCCCCCAATAACATCCCCAAGCATCCATATCAACCCAGAAATGTCCTTCCAACCCATAAATCCGTGAATAACAATCCAAGGAAGTAAATTAAGTTGTCCAAACTGGTTGTATGTGCCTGATATAGGTGTCTATGCTTCTGTAGGCGTTGTGAGTCCACTGATTTCGTCCATATGACCTAAAGTAATCAGAAAAACAAAGTTTATAGGCTATTAAGGGGCTAAAACCCACTTATATACCTAAATATACATAATATACTGCATATTTCACTGAATATGAGATTTATGTATACATATAAGCTTATGTATGTCAATAATTACTTCATATCACTTAAGATAAGTATATTATGACTCCATTAACACCTTAATAAGTATTATTAGGCTATGGATAAGCTATTTAAACTACTATAAGTTGTATAATAGAATAATAATTATATATATAAATAATAAAATAATATATATTATTATTTTAACCTTATTTTTAAGATATAAGCTTAATTTACTTAAGGTTATCTTATTTTAAGTATAAGAAATACTAAGTCCTAGGGATATCTAGGCTGACACTCCCTCACCCAAAATAAAACAATAAAAAAATGTTAAGACATTTTAATTAAAAGTAAGAGTGAAAATAGAAAAAATAAAAATATTTTTTATAATACATATACTGAATAAACAGTATTATTTAGATTTAAATTTTTTCAAGAGATTTTTAAGATCAGAGATTTCATTTTCTGGAAACCACTGGTCATATTCACTTGATTTATTTTTAAATCTTAATAGATACTCAACTCCCTTTTCTTTAGTAAGGTGTCTCTTTTTAAGTATCTTTTCAATTTCTGCCTTTTCAACTATTTCTTCAGGTTGCTTTTTATGCCTTCCTGATCTTCTTCGAAATAGAGCAGTATCATTAGAATGGTATGGTTTTATAAGAGAAATAGGAAATACTGGATGTTTTCTATCATATGGTGCATATAGAATAACCTCAACAGCATTATTACCAACCATCTTTTTAACTACAAATGGTCCAATGAATGGATCCTTCAATTTAACATTACCATTTAAATTGAAATGTAGTGTTGAAATAAGGACTTCATCACCCTCTTTGAACATTTGTTCTTTATGGGCTTTATCCCATCTTTTCTTTTCATACTCAAATGCCTTATTTATACATTCTTGAGCATGTTTTCTGCATAATTATTGCATCTGAAGAAAAGATTTAGTACCTGGATGGATATCCAATCTAGGTAACTTATTAAGAGTATTAGCAGGGGTATTAGGTACATAACCCAACCATAACTCAAATGGCTTCTTGCCAGTGACATAATGTACTGTACTATTGTATGCAAATTGTAAACCTGGGATAAGGGTTACCCAATCATGCGTGAATTTGTCATTGTCTTTAAAATTAAGACCAAAATCACAATATCTTCTTATCATATCTTCTAAAGTTTGTATCATTCTTTCTGCTAGTCCATCAGTCTGTGGATGGTGTTCTGTAGAAAGTTTCAATTGACACCCTGAAACATCCATAAGTGATGTCCAGAACTCAGAAGTAAATTTAGGATCTCTGTCAGAAACTATTGCTTTGGGGAAACCTGCTATATTTAACATTTGTGTCCACCATAAAAAAGCTAAGTCCTTTGCAGAAACCTCTTTGTGGGTAGGAATAAACTTACACATCTTTGTAAATCTATCTACAATTACCCAGCAGGAGTTATAACTCTTATGCCCTGCTATTGGAAAACCTGTTCTAAAGTCCATGTTAATGATTTCCCATAGAGCTTTTGGTTGCTCAATTTGTTGTAATAAACCAGCTCTTTTTCCTGTTAATCTTTTAGATTTTTGACAAGAATCACATGTTTCAACATATTTCTGAACATCCTCAGATATGTTAATCCACCAAGCTGTGTTTTTTACTCTGGTTAATGTTTTATGGTAGTCAAAATGACCTGCTAATATATCATCATGACATATACTTAACATTAACTCCTTCATTGAAGGGGGAATTACAATTACAATACTTAATTTTTTCCTGTAATATATAAAACCATCCTCAATCGAAAATTTTCCTTCTTCTAATGCCTCTTTATACTTATTTGGTAATGTTTTTATTAAAACATTCATTGAAGCATTAGATGGATCATTCAATATTGTAGTGAGTTTACTCAAGTCAGGATCTGAAGCATAATTATCAAGAATTGATTGCATAAATTCATCCTCAAGATCTACAATATAAATGCCATAAATGTTAATAATCTCTGACTCAGGAACATTAGCAGGATTATCATCATTATTTGGCAGAGGTTCTCTAGATAACAGATCTACATTAGAGTGCAAGGTTCCTGCTCTATCTGTAATAGTCATCCGGCCTTTGTATTCTTGCACAGCTAATTTCCATCTAAACATGTGTCTATTAGGAGTTTTCATGTTTAAGAGTGACTTAACTGCACTACAGTCAGTTATTAACTCAAATTTTTGTTCTTCAAGGTAATAATGTAGCTTCTCAAGAGCCCATACTACTGCCAAACATTCAAGTTGAATAGCACCATATTTCAATTCACTACTTCTCAGAGTACGTGAAATATAGCAGATTACTACTTCTGACATTTTTCCTTCAATAAGTTGTTTTTGATGCAAAGCAGCACCCAGTCCAATAAAACTTGCATCTGTATATAATACAAAAGGTAATTGGAAATCTGGTAATCCCAAGATAGGAGCTGTCATTAAACATTCTTTCAACTTATCAAAAGCTTGTTGTCTTTCATTATTCCAAATGAAAGCTTCTGATTTCTTTATCAGTGTGGTCAATGGTGCAGAAATTGATTGGTAGTTTTTTATATATTGTCTATAATAACCACACATTCTAAGAAAAGATTGTACATACTTTACATTTTGAGGAATGCCAATATTCTTTATTGCAGCCACTTTATTTTGGTCTACACATATTTGTAAGCCAGATACAATATGACCAAGCACTTTTAAAGATTCAAACTCAAATTTACATTTTTTCAATGCAAGGGTCATTTTTATTTCATACATTTTTTGAAATACTTTCCTTAAATGGATTAAGTGTTCATCATAAGTTTTTGAGAACACTATGATGTCATCAATGTATACCATTAACCATCCCTCAATCCTTTCATTATGGAATTTTATATCCATTAACTTCTGAAATACTGATGGAGCATTTTTTGGTCCAAATGGCATTCTGACATACTTATAAATTCCCATGTGTGTTGTTATCATCAAAAAGTTCTGTGAATTCTTTTCAACAGGAATTTGATGGTACCCTTTATTTCCATCTAGGCAACTTATATATTTAGCACCTTTAAGGGTAGCATGTATAGAGGCAATCCTTGGCAAGGGATAAATATCATCTACTGTAAATGTATTTAATGCTCTATAATCACCGCACAGTCTTGCTTATCCTGTTCATAAGAAATTAGCACTGGTGATATTACACAATATTTTGGAGTAGTTTCAACCTTCTCAAGAATGTTCATATTCAATAACATCTTAATATTGTCCTCTATGTCTTTCCTCTTCATTGGTGAAGCAGGGTATGGTTTCTTTTTAAGACTAGCAGGGATATTATCCATATCACAGGTTAAACTAATTTTCATTTCATGATTTTTTACAAGGCCAAGTTGATTTGTACCATGTGTAAAAGCCATTGGAAATGCTTTAATTAATTCCAAAATATTATTTTTCTCAGCTTTGCTTATCTGAGTGCCAAATGATGCTTTTGAAATTTCTGTTTCCAGAAGTTCCATCTCATTGGATTCTCTTCCTTTACACGGGGAATTTGTTACTGACTCAATATGTAAGACAGTGTTAAAAGAATTTATTTTAAATTTCCTTTTACCATTCATGCCAATTGTAAAATTTTTATTAGCACGGTCTAATTTTAAACCAAATTTAGTCAGAATATCATTTCCAATGATAAAACAGTTACTACAATTTGTATTATCCATTACTACAAAGTCACAAGTTACCCTTACATAACCATGTTGATGTTTGAAGAAAAACAGCAGCTTTGTATTTACCAATGGGGTGTAGCACTGATCCAAAACCTCTCCAATTTTTACTTTGAAGTGGCTCAAGCTTAGACTTATATTCACTATCAATTTTGTGTAATGTATTAGTTGAGACAACAGAACCAGCAGCTCCTGTGTCCAGTACTATATTAACATTTTCACCAGAAATGATAGCTGGAACCGTGATAGGTGTCATTCTAAAGTTATCAGCTTGTATATCCTTAATGATTTCAGCATCCTCAAAATTCATTAAAGATTCATTTGAGTCCATATTTAATATTGGATTTTCAAAGATGGACAAATCATCTTCCAACATACAGACTTCATTTTCATCACTATATGAGATATTGCTGTCATCATCACTTGATTCTTTACTTTTTTCAGTTTCAGTTTCAGATTCACATTGATTTTCAACAATATTTATGTTTTTCTCACATTTGTGACCTTTGACCCAAGGTTTGTTACACTTATAACAAGTATTTGTTTCATACTTTTTAGGTACTACAGGTGCAGTAGGTTTTTTCTGCTTCTCCTGAAGTGTTTTTGAATTCTGAGTTTTTACAGGTTCAACATTTTTTTATAAGTGGAATACCTTGATTCATACTTATGGTTTAATAATATTTCATTGCAAATATTAATAAAGTCAGAATATTCAGTAACATTTAATGTTCTAGCTACAACAATGTCTCTGACAGATATAGGTAATTTGTATATTATCTTATCTTTCCATAAGTTAAAATCCATATGAGTCTCAATGGCTTTTAATATTTTGTTTAAATTCATTAAAAATACCATAGGTTTGTCACCATTCAACAGATTATATCTAGTCTTCTCATAAAGTCTCTGCTGAGTAAGCCTGAATTTAGAACCTCCAAATCGTTTTTCAATAAGTTGTTTCCATTCAGCCCAAGAGTAATCTTTACCCTCACTCAAGACAGCTTCAAACCATAATAAAGCAACATCCTTAAATAGAGAAATTAACTTTGATGTTATTTCTTCATCTGGTAACTTATATGAGAATTTCAAGTTGTCAATTCTTTGAATAAAATGTTGCCAATCAGAGCTGGCTTCCCCATCATAAGTTGGGTACTGATCAATCTTAGGCCAGTTTTTCTGATTGGATTTTATCTCACTAATCTTAGGTAAATTCAACAACTCATTCACTTTTGATAAATGGTCTTGTATTTCTTCCTGCACAGATTTGTGACTTACATTTTCAGATTTGACACTACCACCAGATGGTTTTAATTGTGGTGGTATAGGGAAGGAATGAGATTCATATTTTCCAATGAAAGGATTATTATTATATTGATTATACTTATGATTATCCTGGTTCATTAGTTGATTGGCAGTTTCAATCTCAACTTTATTTAATCTTTGTAGTAACTCAGAGACACCTTGATTTGTCTGGGCAAAAGATAACTTTGTTCTTGATTCAGTTTTCAATAAATGTGTTTCATATAATTTTTCTAACTCACAGAATTTGTTTGAAATTTCATTATATTTATTACTCAATGAATCATATTTAAGAGTTAGAGACAAATGTTCTTTCTCTAATTCTTTGTTACGTGTTTCTAATTGAGAAATGTTTAATGTCAAGGATAAAATTGCATCACTAGTGAGCTTAACTGTCTGTTCCTCACAAACAGTCATTCTATTCCACAATGCTGAAACAATTCTATGGACAGTTGGATTATTGTTAAAATATTCCATGTCTTCCTTTTCAATTCTCTCACTCTCCTGTGAACTTCTCATCTCACTAGTAGGTGGTTGCAACTGAGGATTAACTGTATTATCATTATAAATAGTACTGTTATTGCGGACAAAAGACAAGTCAGGTGTATCTACTCTAAAACCTAAATTTCTTAAATCCTCCTCTGTTTTTTGCACAGATTTAACATCAATAGGATTACCTATATTGTAATTATAAGTAGTGTTCAATCTGAGAGGGTAATCTACTTAACATGGAAAGGTTGCCAGTCCTGATTTTTGGCGCTTTTTTCCTTTGTAAGGGTGAGCTGAGGAAGTCAGATGAGGTGGAGGATCCCTGTTGCAACTGTGGCTTGTCCACTGTTGATGAAACCAGTCCCATTTCCATTTGTCTACCAGGATTTTCTCCTGGGAGTGAGCTGACCCGCCTTGGGTAGGGGGTTGCTGATTTGACTGACTGGGCTGGCTTCCCTTTAACTCTGCCAATGCCTGATTCATCTGCTGAAACCCTACCTTGCAATTGTTTTTCAATTGCTCTACCTCTTTGAACATGAGTGATTTGGATTCTTCCAACTTCAGAACCTGTTGGGCCAGGTGGGACAGTTGATCCTGAAGAGGAGGAGACGTCTTTTTTATAGTTATCTTTTTTAAGAGGGCGTCCTTTTCCTCTATACTCATGCTTTCTGCCTGGGGGTATTGTTGACCCTCCATGGTGATGTCCTGGAAAGTTTTTGTTAGCTTTAGACCTGGTGTTATAAGCAGGCTTTTCACTTACACTGTCCTGGGGAGCACTAATATTGTTAAAAATGACAATATTTTAGGTCTACAAAAGGAAAAAACTCTATGGAATTAGTAGACAAAAGATATTAGCCATTATATTACTAATAAAAAAGCAATGGAGCTTACCCTGAATTTATATCTTTATTTATTTAAATAAATTATAAGAAAAATTTGAAAAAATCTGTTAAAAATGTAATAATAAGTTTAACTAGACCTATATAAGGGTGAATAAGTAGCTTACCAAGCTTTAACCAAATACCAATTTAAGTGGGTGTTATATTGGTGTCCAAATACCAAGTGAAGTTGGGTTTATATTGGGTACAGTTACTACTGTAAATACCTAATTTTTATTATAAAAAATTAGTACAATTATTTTAATGGTTCTTTTCCGCAATCATTGAGTTATGATGACCCACTAATATGCAGCAGACCCAAATATTTGGTTATTTTGAGCTGTACTAAGGTAAAAATCACGTCCCAAGGCTTATACTAAATATTAAGTAAAATATAAGGAAAGACCCCCAATTGTCAGTATAGTCTAGTATATAAGTATGATATAATAGTTTTTATTTATGGTCCTACTACTTATTGATAAATTATTTAGTGATTAAACCTTAGGGGAAGACTAATAAAATAGTTATACTCAAATAAAACTCACAATACTTGGATTTAAATGCGTGCTAGTGGTGAAAAATAGAAGAATAAAATATAGTTATAGCTTATATAAAGATAATATCAATTTATAATGGCTTTATAATATATCTCTGAATGCTAATAATTTTATTGTAGTGGTTTTTTGAATTTTAGTAATTTAATAATGATAAAAAACCGTCAAAATCCCTTCTTACTTATACCCAAATCCACTGGAGTGCACAGACCTTCAATCCAGATGATGTCACTGCTATCCCTGGAAATTACAGCACTGTGAGAGCCCATCACCTCCCCATGGCGTCCGCTTCAAGCAGTTTCAACACCCAGACCTCCAGTAAGGACCCTCCATCACTATTAATAATAACACAGATCTATACCATAAATAGAAAATCCAGATAAAAGCGGATACAATAAAGAAACAGGTAAAATAAATAATCAAAAAGAGATTTAATGAGACCAAAAGCATATAAAGGAAACAAATAAAATTTCCAAGCCCCCAATAACATCCCCAAGAATCCATATCAACCCAGAAATGTCCTTCCAACCCATAAATCCATGAATAACCATCCAAGGAAGTAAATTAAGTTGTCCAAACTGGTTGTATGCACCTGATATAGGTGTCTATGCTTCTGTAGGCGTTGTGAGTCCACTGATTTCGTCCATATGACCTAAAATAAGCAGAAAAACAAAGTTTATAGGCTATTAAGGGGCTAAAACCCACTTAAATACCTAAATATACATAATATACTGCATATTTCACTGAATATGAGATTTATGTATACATATAAGCTTATGTATGTCAATAATTACTTCATATCACTTAAGATAAGTATATTATGACTCCATTAACACCTTAATAAGTATTATTAGGCTATGGATAAGCTATTTAAACTACTATAAGTTGTATAATAGAATAATAATTATATATATAAATAATAAAATAATATATATTATTATTTTAACCTTATTTTTAAGATATAAGCTTAATTTACTTAAGGTTATCTTATTTTAAGTATAAGAAATACTCAGTCCTAGGGATATCTAGGCTGACAAAAACTGGGTACATATAGGTTAAGAAGGGTTTGAATGGTGTACTTGGGGGTATGAGTTACTTGAAGGCAATGTTTCCTGGCCACTTTTGATAAAAAAATCATCTTCAAGATCAGAATAAGAATTGAAATCAGAGTCCAAAAGGAGATCAAGAGCTATGAAAGTCATTGCTTGATGTAGGTTATCACAATTTGAGAGTGAGGAAGACATGACACTTATATGGTATAAAAATGTAAATGATATACAATATTTTGAGTTATAAAGTGTTATGCTGTGGAGTGCTGCATATGAATGGGATGATTCTGACAAATCAGTGAAATGGTATTTTATGGTGAAATCAGCACTTTTAATTGAGAAAGTGTGGATTTGAGTTAAATAAGTTACCTATTTTTTTTTTGAAATCCACCAGTGTTGGGGCTAGTCTGTTTTCGAAATCCACACTTAAATAAGTGCGGATTTGCCAGAACTGGCACCCCAAATAAAAGGATTGGATTGAAATGAACTTAATTGCCAAATGTTAATTATAAGCAATAAAAAATTAAATAAAAATGAATGAGTGATCAGAAGAAAGTGAGTGGGGGAAACAAAAAAATGACTGGGGGACTGATTCACTGGGTGCTTTTTTTCTTCTGCTGCAAGCCAGCAGCACGTAAATCCAGTGAGACCCAAATTGGAAAGAAAGTCACCCAGTAAAGAAGTATGAAAGCCTGAGATTTCCGTAATGGTTTTTTACAAGGCAAAAATGTAGCTTTTTTTTCTGGTGGCATGTCCCCAAATGGGCAAAGGGAAATGCAAAAGTTGTTCCCAAAGCTTTATTGGTCTAGCTGTACCACCCTGAGTTGCACATTAGATCAACCATTATGATCACAGATCATCCAAAATGTTTGCCCATCTCATGGGGTGTAAATATTCAATTTATCTGTTTAAAACTTAAAATTTGTGGTTTTATTCACACGTGAAGCATACTATCCTCAACTAGCAATTCTACTAAAACATGACACTGGATTTCACTCTAAATATAAGGCTTTTGGTCTCTAAATGTCAAGCCCAGAAAAGAATTTCAATTATTGGTCCCCTTCCCTTCTTTAAAACCACTCTTCTCTTAAAAAACTGATATCTCCAGAGTTGAGATGACAGCCCTGTAATATCAATGTTTTCCTATTTTATTTGTCATTTTACAAACCTTTTTGCTGACAAAAAGTTTTGTGTCCTAGTATTGTATTTCACGTTCGAGGGTTGAATTCTCTGGCTTGCCAGGCATAACACGGCAATCTGAACAGGCTATGACGACCGTTAATCTCAGCAGTGAACCAATACAATATGACATTTCGCAGTTAAGAAACCTCCGTCACTTACCTACTGGCTTTGTGAGATTAGTGCATTTATAATATGCGTAATCAAGTCCTATGCACTCTGGAGATTTTATGGAGCACGTTAAAATTCCAATATAAGCCAAGAAAGTTTTCCAGCGAATTTCCTAATGATTGACTCACGAAGACCGATTTTTTTTTCCAAAATGTAGGCTCTGCAACTCTTAGTAACTGGGGTAGCCGTTTCATTGACGCCGCTGGTCCAGTCGATCTTCGCTAAGTAAGGCTTACATCCACTTGCTTGACCAAAGGGTTCTTCAGCTTTTGGTGGGTTGAAGAATGATGAATGAAGTTAAATGACCCAAATAGTTGGTATTATCACATCCATGTTCTACAACCATCATGGAGAAGCTTACAAATTTTAGGGTGATCACACTTTAAGCATCTATATACCGAACTATTGGTGTTACAATCTTTCAAGCAAAATACGATTCAATAATCAACTAATGAACCAAAACATAAATTTAGATAAAATAGAGACTCAAAACAACTTACGGTAGGCTAATCGGTGGATATTGTATAAAAATAATAACAATAAATAATAGCATTTAAATATATATATGAATATAAATTTAAACGAAATATGAGCTCAAGTTAAACATACCTATTTTGACCAAACCTCTTGTTTGAAAGAAGTTAGTACATTTATGAACCGAAGTAGGGGTTTCATTTGAAAACGTTGAAGAAATAAGGCAGCAACAAATTGAAGCAAAAACGAGAGTTTTCCTCAAGATCATCATTGTGCAAGAAGTTTGTAAACAAATATAAAAATTGACCGGAACTGAATTGATGATTTTGCCTCTGGGGATTTTGTTGAATGAAGGCGGAAAAACAGGAACCCTTCACTTACATGCTTTGCAGTTATGTAATTATCCATCTCCCAACATCTTAGCACGCAAACGTAGACGATTTTTGAGCGGTGTAAAATATTCTACCGGTATGTTCTCGTCTGTCAGCCACAATTGGTGCCTAGAAAAAAAAGTATAAAACACCTTGGTAATAAGAATCTTGCAGAGAATGCGCTCAAATGAAGACCTAGAAATGGTTCAAACTCTTGTCTCCAAAGTGACCTGCGAAAATACACATCACTACGCGCCAAGTAAGATATACCCAATGGGTATATTGATGTGTGAGTTGGGTATATTCTAGGGGTGGGCATGAGGTCGGAAAAACAAGTATTAGAAAAGTGAGTTTCAGAAAAATATTTCCCAGATGTTGAATTTTTTCGAGTTTTTCAATGAAAGAATGAATTCGCACACCGCAAAAAACATAAAAAAAGGTAACAATACGCACCAACTAAGATATCCCTGATGGGGATATCCAGCGCGAGTTGGAGGGACATAAGGTCAGAAAAACAAATGAAAGAAAAGTAAGTGCAAGAAAAATAAGTGTGAGAAAAGAAAGTGTAAGAAAAATCATTTGTGACCATGAGAATTTTTTTTTTCAAAATTTTTTTACAGAAAAAGTTAAAAACACTACGCACCAAGTAAGATATCCCTGATGGGGATATCCAGCGCGAGTTGGGGATATTTTAGGGAGGGACATAAGGTCAGAAAAATAAATGCAAGAAAAGTAAGTGCAAGAAAATTAAGTGCGAGAAAAATAAGTGTAAGAAAAATCGTTTGCGACCTTGAGAATATTTTTTTCAAAAAAAAAAAAAATTATGAAAAAAAACAGAGAAAAAAATAAAAAATGAAATAAAAAATCATTTTTTGGAGAAACAAAAATTAAAAAAACAAAATTTCCCATGCTTGCAAGATATTTTTCTTACACTTATTTTTCTCACATATTTTTTTGGCGCATGTTTTCCTTACACATATTTTTCTCGCACATATTTTTCTTACACATATTTTTCTATCCTTATGTCCCTCTCTATAATATCCCTAACTCGCGCTGGATATCCCCATCAGGGATATCTTATGTCAGCCAGACTATTCCAGGAGTCCAGTAAATGATATATAAATTATAAAACCTTAAAGAGTGGGTAAGACTTGTATTTAATGAATATAACTTAATATTTTATTGCATAATGAAATTATATAAGAATTTTATTATATACAAGTGTTACATTAAATTTATTGGTTATATATATTTTTATATACAATTAAATTGAGCATAATATAATATATTCTACAAATAATGGCGCATTTTTATGTATTTAATAATTATAAATTTATATTTAATTAATTAAAAAACATATATTATAATTACAAGTGTAAAATTGATTTATAATATATTTATATTAATTATTTAAATTTATATATTAAATAACACCTCTCATATAAAACTAAACAATAATTAATGACGCTTCTTTTGACCCTTAATTGTGTTAGAAAAAAAAAAATAAATTAATTTATACTAAATTGAGATTAATTACATGTTTTGTTGCGTCAAAGTATTTTTTTGTTTCACTTAAAATATCCTTTAATCAGATTGTACCATCTGTTTGGAATTATATTTCTCATAGTTCCTATGTTCCAATCTTGTTTAGTTATTCACTATTGTCACTTACTGATTTGGGAATTAATGGCGGGGAAATTGGATTCTTAATTGGGCTTTTAATTATTTGTTTCATGTTTTTCTCTATATTGTTATGTTTCATTTACTCTTTTGATATATTTGTTTTATTCCATTCTAATCATTGTATTTACAAATATAGTAGCGCTTCAGAGGACCCATTGCCTATAAAAGGGCCTTGAATAATCCCCTGTAGCCTCATCACTTATTACACACTCAACAAATTAAATAACCAATTTATTACGTTTATATTTTTTTTATTAGTAATACAAATCTAATTTAAATTCTATACAACAAATCAAAGGTTGCTTTAAGTCTGATAGTAATTAAAATTGTTTGCCGCGCAGAACCCTTACATTTAATAATATTACTGTTAATAAAATCTAAGTTTTTGTCACCTCTCAAAGTTGCTCACCGTTGTTTCCCTCACAAATAAATTAAATATATATTTTTTGGTTTACTTCTTTATTTTCCCTTGTCCTCCTCCTTCTCTCCTCCTTTTTCTCCTATTTTTCCTACCTCTTCTAGACAACTGACCGACAACTGGGGACCTTTCCAAACGACGATGACGATCGAGCCTGGGGACGAACGACAAAACACACGGACCACCTAGCAAAACGAAACTTTTGCCGCGACTGTGTTTCGAACTTGGGTTCGACATCTTAGGTTTATATAATATTAATTTTTATATTATTTTGAAGTGATTTTTCGATCACT
Organism: Hemileia vastatrix; assembly: GCA_030280995.1. Taxonomy (NCBI): domain Eukaryota; kingdom Fungi; phylum Basidiomycota; class Pucciniomycetes; order Pucciniales; family Zaghouaniaceae; genus Hemileia; species Hemileia vastatrix. The sequence continues at coordinate 8,632,165 of JASXTE010000007.1, forward strand.
ATAGTAAGTTCACCTTTGCGCCTCTCACTCTTATTACTATATTTTTATTGCAATAACAGTGATTGTGGCTTAATTGCTGATTCAATGAGTGTAAGTGTTCAATTTTTAAAATTTTTTTTTCCTAGTTGACCATTATAGAGTGTTAAATCCTCTTAGTCCTAGAAGAATTGACATTTTTTAATACAAAATTGAATTATTAATTTAATTTTTTTTTATTAATTATTGTTAATTTTGGATGACTTAAAAGTACATTGTGCTTAGTCCCAAATATATTGCCATATTTAATATTGGTAATTAATTGGTTGAATTAACTTGATTGTTATTCCCAATTTAACCTTGCAATCCATTTTTTTTTTAAAAATTAATTTTTTTTAATTATTACTTTATATTGAAAATTATTTTTTCTATAATTTAATTAATAAAAATTTTTTTTATTATTTGGAGCAATTATTGACTAACTTTTATTATTTTTTTTATAAAATAAAAAAGTAAATTATAAATCTTCCCACTAGTATGTCCAAAAATTTGGCAGAAAAAATGGATAACATGCAAGTGGATGAAATAGAAATTGACTATGATGCTGATACTGTAAGTTCTTCTAAAGTTGGACATAAAAAATCTTATACTAACACAAAGAATTCACATACTGCAGGATGTGGAAATGACAGGAAATGCAAACAAACCAAACCCCCTTCCCCCAGTTCCACAGAAGGAAGTAAAGCCTCTAGTGCCTCAAGAAGGTCTTCCAAAAGGCTTCAAAATAAAAAAGCTTCCTCTGCCACAACAAATCAGCAACCTATCCAGTCATATAAAAGAGTTGAAGACAGAAAATATGACGTACAAAGCAAAGGTAGACACATTGTGGGATCAGGTCCAAGAACTCAGGAACCAGATTCAGGCCCAGGCCCCTCCTCAGTTGCCTCCCAATCAGCCTCAGTTTCAGGCTCAACCTTCACAGCCACCCAGCTCAACCATCCAAAATCCAAATACTATGGAAGTAGAGCAATGGAAATGGGATTATCTAATGAGTCACTACCAACAGAATGTGCAACACCCTCCTCATCATCAGCCTGGCCCATCCAGAACACCCAATTTCCATCCACCTCCTCATCCCTACCAACAAGGCAGGAGAAAGAAGGCCCAAGCACAATCCCAAACCCAGTCCCAGGGGAAGTTTCCTCCTCTGCCATGGTAAGTAATTTGGTTGATAGTCACTTGGGTATGTTTTCTAATAAATCTTCTTCTGCAGGTAATATTATTGAACATGGTGAAAGAACAGTTAAACCTGTTAAATGACAGCTTCCTGTAACTAGTAGCCCTATTGATGTAATTAGGAAATTGTCATTTGATGAACCTTTACATTTAACTTCTACATCTTTAATTAATCCTTCTCTTGCAATTAAAAATGATTCTGTTCCCCCTGAAATCTATAACTTAATTGAAAAAACTTCTGAGGAAATATTGAAAGATACCCTTTATTTTAATATTGTGAAAGACAAACATGTGAGAGATGTGTTAATCCATGAAAATGATAGATTAAATAATTTACACTTGCAATGTAAAGTGAGTTCTTCTGTACAAGATACAGCTTATTTAAAAATCAAAGAAACCTTGAATATTGTTCTTAGTCAACAAAAACAAATAAGAAGTGACCATAGAGCTATCTCAGATAGAAATATCAGTCTGCATAAGACATTGAGTGAATTGAAACCCCTTATTGAGGAAAATTATTCATTCAAAAATGAAATAAAATCTCTACAAAATGAGTTGAAGAAACTAAAAAATGACTTCCATGCACTAAGTACCAAACACTCAGTTTCTGAGGACAGAAATGTTCTATCTCTTGCAAAAGTAAATGACCAGATGTCTGAAATTCCAAGAATAAGAAACTATGTGTCTGACCTACAGGAAAATTTCTCAACCTTAAACACCAATAATGAATTAAATGAGATTTCTGTAAATAAGCTGCATAAAAATAAAGGGAAAAGACCTGAGCAAAGTTCATCCTTTCTTCCTCATATTTCAACCATTAAACAAACTGACAATGAGTCTGTAAAATCTTTTGCTACTAGCAAAAAATCTTGTGATGGTCATGCACCAGCTGTTTCTGTAAATAATGAAATTTCTGAACACCTGGCTAAACTTCAGGAATTATTAATAATGAATAATTCAAACCAAAAAGTGGACCATCCCAGTAGTCAGAAAAATTGGCCTAAGTTAGACCAATATCCTACCTTTGATGGTGATTCTTCCTCTGATTGGCAACACTTTATCCAAAGAATTGATAATTTAAAGAGATCTTATAAACTACCTGATGAAGAAATTGTTTCTAAGCTAATTTCTTTATTTTCCAATGTAGCCTTGATGTGGTATGAATCTGTCCTTTTAGATAACATTCATTATACATGGAATGATTGGAAATCCTTGATTGAGAATCAGTTTGGTGGTTCAAAATTCAGGTTAGCTCAGCAGAGACTGTATGAGAATACTAGATATGTATCCTCCTCTGTTGAAAAGCCCATTGTTTTTCTGATGAAAATAACTAAAATCCTTAGAGCAATTGATCCAAAGATGGATTATGATATTTGGAGAGATAAAATCTTGTATATATTACCAAATTCCCTTAGGGATTCGATTGTTGCTAGAACTGAGCATGTAAGGGAAAATTCTTCTTTCATTAATATCTGTAATGAAGTACTACTCAACCATAGATATGAACCAAAGAATTACCTTAGTAAATCTTATAATGATCAGAATAAACCTTCTATAAAGCTCCCAGAAAAATCTGGTAAACCCTCTGCCCCAGTTGCACCTAAAAAATATGCAACAAATACTTGTTATAAATGTAACAAACCGTGGCAGAAGGGTCATGTTTGTGACAAGAAAATTCATCTTGTTGAACAAAATGAAGACACTGATGAAGTTGAACTTGATGTCAATAATTCTTCCAGTGACTGTGAAAGTAATATCTCCTATGACAATGAATCTGTTAAAGATGTTTTAATGTTGGAACATGATGTCCATTATTTAAATAATATATCTGAGGATTGTGTATTGAATTTATCTTCAGTAGAAAATGCTGAGATAATTAAAGATATTACTAACAATTCTATTCCTATATCCCCTTTAAAGGCACCTGTTATCATTAATGGTAAAAATGTTGATGTAGTTCTTGATTCTGGTGCTGGAGGAAGTGTAGTATCTGAAAAAGCTTTGGCTTCAGTGGATAAGGAATATTTGAGTAAATTATTGCCTATAACTTCTGAAAAATGGAGAGGATATGGTTCTACCTTATTTCCTATTGGCAAATACAAAACCTCTGTATTTTTCAAATATAATGGTGGTTTTGTCAGAGCTATTTGTGAGTTTGTTGTCATGAAAAATGATAATTTGAGCAATTGGTTTATTATGGGAAATGATATTTTAACCATGTTTGGTGTGAAACTGGACCCAGCAAATAATTGCTTTACCTTAGGAATGAATGGGAAAAGAAAATTCAAAATTTCTTCTCCTAGACCTTCTGGGCATTTGTTGAAATCTTGTAACTCACTGACCCAATGTAAAGGTAGACCAACAACTGAAATGGATGATTTATTACATGAAATAAATACTTCTTCTTTTGGTGATCAGTTGACTAGTGAGCAAAAAGATTCTATTGTTGCCTCTATTACCTCTTTCCCTATGGCTTTTGCTCATGGGTCTCATGTCTTGGGAATTGTCCAGGAAGAAATGAAGATTACCTTATCCTGTAATTTGAGTGATATTCCTCCTACTCTTAAGAAAAAACCATATCCTGCTTCTCCATCAAAAAGAAAAGATATTGAAGATAATATTGAAACATTATTGAAAATGAATATCATTGAGAAAGTGGATGTCACCCCCAAATATTGTGTCATCTCCCCAGTCTTAATTTCTTATGAAAAAGATAAAGCTAGATTATGTGGAGATTACAGAGCTTTAAATACTTATACTGTTGATGATATTTATCCTTTACCCAGAATTAATTCAATACATGCTACCTTGCAAGGTGCAAAATTTATTAGTTGTCTGGATGGTAATAAAGGTTATCATCAGGTTCCAGTTGAGAAAAATTCTCAAAATTTTTTGCTTATTGCTACTCATATGGGAATATATAAGTATGTTAGGGTGCCATTTGGCCCTAAAAATGCTCCTTCAGTTTTCCAGAAGGTCATGGATAATGTCGGCCGGTCGTCTAGAAGAAGGAGAAAAAATAGAAGAAGGAATGAGAGGAGGAGAAGGAGGAAAGGAGTATGGGTAATAAAAGAAATAAAATTTAATAAAATTATTTAATTTATTGAGAGAAGACAACGATGAGTGAGCTGAGAAGTGACAACAAATTGGTTTTATAAATATTATTATTATTTAAGTAAGAGTTCTGCGCGGCAACCAATATAATTACTATCAGACTTAAAGCAACCTTTAAATTGTTATATAAAATTTTAATTAGAATTTTATTACTAATAAAAAGAATATAAACGTAATATAAAAAGTGTATTTAATTTGTTGAGTGTATAATAAGTGATAAGGCTACAGGGGATTATTCAAGGCCCTTTTATAGGCAATGGGTCCTCTGAAGCGCTACTATATCAGTAAATACAATGATTAGAAAGGAATAAAACAAATATATCAAAAGAGTAAATGAAACATAACAATATAGAGAAAAACATGAAACAATTAATTAAAAGCCCAATTAAGAATCCAATTTCCCCGCCATTAATCCCCAAATCAGTAAGTGACAATAGTAAATAACTAAACAAGATTGGAAAAATAGGAACTATGAGAAATATAATTCCCAACAGATGGTACATTCTGATTAGAGGACATTTTAAGTGAAACAAAAAATAATTTGACGCAACAAAACAAGCAATTAATCTCAATTTAGTCCAAATTAATTTATTTGTTTTTTCTAACACAATTAAGGGTCAAAAGAAGCGTCCTTAATAATTGTTTAGTATCATATGAGAGGTATTAGTTAATATATAAATTTAAGTAATTAATTTAAATATATTATAAATCAAATTTACACTTGTAATTATAATATATGTTTTTTAATTAATTAAATATAAATTTATAATTATTAAATACATAAAAATGCGCCATTATTTGTAGAATATATTATATTATGCTCAATTTAATTGTATATAAAAATATATATAACCAATAAATTTAATGTAACATTTGTATATAATAAAATTCTTATATAATTTCATTATGTAATAAAATATTAAGTTATATTCATTAAATACAAGTCTTACTCACTCTTTAAGGTTTTATAATTTATATATCATTTACTGGATTCCTGGAATAGCCTGGCTGACACTCCCTCACTCTAAAAAAAACAATAAAAAAAAATGCTAAGATTTTTTCTTTTTGTATTTTTTCAACAGAGCAGGCAGATTTGAAATTTCTTTGCCAGGTATCCATGCATCATGTTCAGATGATTTGTTCTTATATCTCAATAAATATTCAGTACCTCTTTCAGAAGTGATAATTCTATCATTGAGAATTTTATCAATTTCTGCTGTTTCTGTGACTTCCTGAGGGTGTTTCTTAGGTCTTCCTCTTCTTTTTGGAAATAAGTCACTGTTGGAAGTATAAGGCTTAAGCAAAGAAATGGGAAAGACAGGATGTTTCCTATCATATGGAGAATACAATACAACTTCTACTGCATTATCACCAACCATTCTTTTAACAACAAATGGTCCTACAAAAGGATCTTTTAATTTGTGGTTACCTTGTAAATTGAAATGGACAGTAAAGATCAACACTTCATCACCCTTGTTAAATGTGTATTCTTTATGGGATTTATCCCATCTTTTCTTTTCATATTCAAATGCTTTATCAATACAATTCTGAGCATGTTTTCTACATAGCTGTTGCATTTGCATAAAAGATTTTACACCAGGGTGTAGTTCCAACTTAGGTAATTTATTATTGAGAATCTGAGCAGGAGTGTTTGGGACATAACCTAACCAAAGCTCAAAAGGCTTTTTCTCAGTGCCAGAATGAACAGTGCTATTATATGCAAATTCAAGACCAGGCAAAAGAGTGACCCAATCATGAGTAAATCTGTCATTGTCTTTATATTCTAAACCAAAGGCACAATACCTTCTAATCATATCTTCCAGAGTTTGAATCATTCTTTCAGCTAGACCATCAGTCTGAGGATGGTGAGCTGTAGACAATTTTAACTCACAGCCACAAATATCCATCAAAGAGGTCCAAAACTCAGAAGTGAATTTTGGATCCCTATCAGAGATAATGGCTTTTGGAAAACCAATAATATTAAACATGTAAGACCACCATAAGAAAGCTAATTCTTTGGTGGATACATCTTTGTGGGTTGGAATAAATTTGCACATTTTTGTGAATCTATCAACTATTACCCAACAAGAGTTAAAGCTGTCTTTACCTGCAACAGGAAGACCAGTGACAAAATCCATATTAATGATTTGCCAGGGAGCACTAGGTGCTTCAATATGTTGTAATAACCCTGCTCTCTTACCTGTTAACCTTTTAGATTTTTGGCAGGAATCACAAGATTCAACATATAATTTTGTGTCTTCAGACATATTAGCCCACCATGCAGTGTTTTTGATTCTAATCAAAGTTTTTTCAAGATCAAAATGACCAGCTAATATGTCATCATGACAAAGTTTGAGGATAGTTTCTTTCATTGAAGGAGGAATAACAATTACATTGGTAAGCTTCCTTCTATAATAAATATAACCATCTTCAATAGAAAACTTTCCTTTATTTAAAGCATTTTGGTATTTTGCAGGAAGAGTTTTTATTAAAGCTTGAATTGAAGCATTCTTAGGATCATTCAAAATAGTAACTAATTTATTTAAGTCAGAATCTTTATCATATGAATCCAGTATTAACTGTAATAACTCTTCTTCCATATCAACTATAAATATACCATGTATATGAACAGTGTCATCCTCAGGTACATAAGCAGGATTGGAGTCATTATTTGGCAGAGGCAATCTGGAGAGCATATCAACATTAGAGTGAACATTTCCAGCTCTGTGGATAATAGTCATCCTTCCTCTGTATTCCTGAACAGCAAGTTGCCACCTGAACATATGTCTGTTAGGTGTTTTGAGGTTTAAGAGAGATTTCACAGCACTACAGTCAGTTACCAACTCAAATTTCTGGTCATCTAAGTAGTAATGAAGTTTCTCAAGAGCCCAAACAACTGCTAAGCACTCCAATTGAGTGGCACCATATTTCAATTCACTATTTCTTAAGGTTCTTGAAATATAACAAATTACAACCTCTGAGGCTTTATCATTAATAATTTGCTTTTGGTGAAGGGCAGCACCCAGACCAATAAAGCTAGCATCTGTATAAAGTACAAATGGCTTGTTAAAATCTGGGAGAGCCAATATAGGGGCTGTCATTAAGCAACTTTTCAATGTATTAAAAGCTTTCTGACAGTCATCATTCCAGAGAAAAGCAACATCTTTTCTGGTTAGTTTTGTAAGAGGCAAGGCTATGACCTGATAATTTTTAATATATTGTCTATAATAGCCACACATACCCAAAAAACTTTGGATTTCTCTTACAGAAGTTGGTGCTTTCACATTTTGAATGGCAGCAACTTTATTATGGTCTACACAAATTTGTAAGCCTGACACAACATGGCCAAGGACTTTCAAAGATTGAAAACCAAATTTACACTTTTTTAAAGATAAGGTCATATTGATTTCATCCATTTTTTGGAAAACTCTATTTAAGTGAATCATATGTTCATCAAAAGTTTTAGAAAAAACAATAATATCATCAATATAAACCATGAGCCAACCTTCAATAATTTCTTGATGGAAAGTGTTATCCATGACTTTCTGGAAAACTGAAGGAGCATTTTTAGGGCCAAATGGCATCCTAACATACTTATATATTCCCATATGAGTAGCAATTAGCAAAAAATTTTGAGAATTTTTCTCAACTGGAACTTGATGATAACCTTTATTACCATCCAGACAACTAATAAATTTTGCACCTTGCAAGGTAGCATGTATTGAATTAATTCTGGGTAAAGGATAAATATCATCAACAGTATAAGTATTTAAAGCTCTGTAATCCCCACATAATCTAGCTTTATCTTTTTCATATGAAATTAAGACTGGGGAGATGACACAATATTTGGGGGTGACATTCACTTTCTCAATGATATTCATTTTCAATAATGTTTCAATATTATCTTCAATATCTTTTCTTTTTGATGGAGAAGCAGGATATGGTTTTTTCTTAAGGGAAGGAGGAATATCACTCAAATTACAGGATAAGGTAATTTTCATCTCTTCCTGAACAGTTCCCAAGACATGAGAACCATGAGCAAAAGCCATAGGGAAAGAGGTAATAGAGGCAACAATAGAATCCTTTTGTTCATTAGTCAAATGATCACCAAAAGAAGCGGTATTTATTTCATGTAATAAATCATCCATTTCAGTTGTTGTTCTACCTTTACATTGGGTCAGTGAGTTACAAGATTTCAACAAATGCCCAGAAGGTTTAGGAGAAGAAATTTTGAATTTTCTTTTCCCATTCATTCCTAAGGTAAAGCAATTATTTGCTGGGTCTAGTTTCACACCAAACATGGTTAAAATATCATTTCCCATAATAAACCAATTGCTCAAATTATCATTTTTCATGACAACAAATTCACAAATAGCTCTGACAAAACCACCATTATATTTGAAGAATACAGAGGTTTTGTATTTGCCAATAGGAAATAAGGTAGAACCATACCCTCTCCATTTTTCAGAAGTTATAGGCAATAATTTACTCAAATATTCCTTATCCACTGAAGCCAAAGCTTTTTCAGATACTACACTTCCTCCAGCACCAGAATCAAGAACTACATCAACATTTTTACCATTAATGATAACAGGTGCCTTTAAAGGGGATATAGGAATAGAATTTTTAGTAATATCTTTAATTATCTCAGCATTTTCGACTGAAGATAAATTCAATACACAATCTTCAGATATATTATTTAAATAATGGACATCATGTTCCAACATTAAAACATCTTTAACAGATTCATTGTCATAGGAGATATTACTTTCACAGTCACTGGAAGAATTATTGACATCAAGTTCAATTTCATCAGTGTCTTCATTTTGTTCAACAAGATGAATTTTCTTGTCACAAACATGACCCTTCTGCCACGGTTTGTTACATTTATAACAAGTATTTGTTGCATATTTTTTAGGTGCAACTGGGGCAGAGGGTTTACCAGATTTTTCTGGGAGCTTTATAGAAGGTTTATTCTGATCATTATAAGATTTACTAAGGTAATTCTTTGGTTCATATCTATGGTTGAGTAGTACTTCATTACAGATATTAATGAAAGAAGAATTTTCCCTTACATGCTCAGTTCTAGCAACAATCAAATCCCTAAGAGAATTTGGTAATTTATACAAGATTTTATCTCTCCAAATATCATAATCCATCTTTGGATCAATTGCTCTAAGGATTTTAGTTATTTTCATCAGAAAAACAATGGGCTTTTCAACAGAGGAGGATACATATCTAGTATTCTCATACAGTCTTTGCTGAGCTAACCTGAATTTTGAACCACCAAACTGATTCTCAATCAAGGATTTCCAATCATTCCATGTATAATGATTGTTATCTAAGAGGACAGATTCATACCACATCAAGGCTACATTGGAAAATAAAGAAATTAGCTTAGAAACAATTTCCTCATCAGGTAGTTTATAAGATCCCTTAAATTATCAATTCTTTGGATAAAGTGTTGCCAATCAGAGGAAGAATCACCATCAAAGGTAGGATATTGGTCTAACTTAGGCCAATTTTTCTGACTACTGGGATGGTCCACTTTTTGGTTTGAATTATTCATTAGTAATAATTCCTGAAGTTTAGCCAGGTGTTCAGAAATTTCATTATTTACAGAAACAGCTGGTGCATGACCATCACAAGATTTTTTGCTAGTAGCAAAAGATTTTACAGACTCATTGTCAGTTTGTTTAATGGTTGAAATATGAGGAAGAAAGGATGAACTTTGTTCAGGTTTTTTCCCTTTATTTTTATGCAGCTTATTTGCAGAAATCTCATTTAATTCATTATTGATGGATAAGGTTGAGAACTTTTGCTGTAGGTCAGACACATAGTTTCTTATTCTTGGAATTTCAGACATCTGGTCATTCACTTTTGCAAGAGATAGAACATTTCTGTCCTCAGAAACTTAGTGTTTGGTACTTAGTGCATGGAAGTCATTTTTTAGTTTCTTCAACTCATTTTGTAGAGATTTTATTTCATTTTTGAATGAATAATTTTCCTCAATAAGGGGTTTCAATTCACTCAATGTCTTATGCAGACTGATATTTCTATCTGAGATAGCTCTATGGTCACTTCTTATTTGTTTTTGTTGACTAAGAACAATATTCAAGGTTTCTTTGATTTTTAAATAAGCTGTATCTTGTACAGAAGAACTCACTTTACATTGCAAGTGTAAATTATTTAATCTATCATTTTCATGGATTAACACATCTCTCACATGTTTGTCTTTCACAATATTAAAATCAAGGGTATCTTTCAATATTTCCTCAGAAGTTTTTTCAATTAAGTTATAGATTTCAGGGGGAACAGAATCATTTTTAATTGCAAGAGAAGGATTAATTAAAGATGTAGAAGTTAAATGTAAAGGTTCATCAAATGACAATTTGCTAATTACATCAATAGGGCTACTAGTTACAGGAAGCTGTCTTTTAACAGGTTTAACTGTTCTTTCACCATGTTCAATAATATTACCTGCAGAAGAAGATTTATTAGAAAACATACCCAAGTGACTATCAACCAAATTACTTACCATGGCAGAGGAGGAAACTTCCCCTGGGACTGGGTTTGGGATTGTGCTTGGGCCTTCTTTCTCCTGCTTTGTTGGTAGGGATGAGGAGGTGGATGGAAATTGGGTGTTCTGGATGGGCCAGGCTGATGATGAGGAGGGTGTTGCACATTCTGTTGGTAGTGACTCATTAGATAATCCCATTTCCATTGCTCTACTTCCATAGTATTTGGATTTTGGATGGTTGAGCTGGGTGGCTGTGAAGGTTGAGCCTGAAATTGAAGCTGATTGGGAGGCAATTGAGGAGGGGCCTGGGCCTGAATTTGGTTCCTGAGTTCTTGGACCTGATCCCACAATGTGTCTACCTTTGCTTTGTACGTCATATTTTCTGTCTTCAATTCTTTTATATGACTGGATAGGTTGCTGATTTGTTGTGGCAGAGGAAGCTTTTTTATTTTGAAGCCTTTTAGAAGACCTTCTTGAGGCACTAGAGGCTTTACTTCCTTCTGTGGTACTGGGGGAAGGGGGTTTGGTTTGTTTGCATTTCCTGTCATTTCCACATCCTGCAGTATGTGAATTTTTTGTGTTAGCATAAGATTTTTTATGACCAACTTTAGAAGAACTTACAGTGTCAGCATCATAGTCAATTTCTATCTCATCCACTTGCATGTTATCCATTTTTTCTGCCAAATTGTTGGACATACTAGTGGGAAGATTTATATTTTACTTTGTACTTTATAAAAAAAATAATCAAAGTTAGTCAATAATTGCTCCAAATAATATAAAAAAATTTTTAATTAATTAAATTATAGAAAAAATAACTTTCAATATAAAGTAATAATTAAAAAATTAATTTTTTAAAAAAAATGGATTGCAAGTTTAAATTGGGAATAACAAGTAAGTTAATTCAACCAATTAATTACCAATATTAAATATGGCAATATATTGGGACTAAGCACAATGTACTTTTAAGTCAACCAAAATTAACAATAATTAATAATAAAAAAAAATTAAATTAATAATTCAATTTGTATTAATAATAATGTCAATTCTTCTAGGACTAAGAGGATTTAACACTCTATAATGGTCAACTAGGAAAAAAAAAATTTTTTAAAAATTGAACACTTACACTCAGTGAATCAGCAATTAAGCCACAATCACTGTTATTGCAATAAAAATATAGTAATATGAGTGAGAGGCGCAAAGGTGAACTTACTATAGTGATCGAAAAATCACTTCAAAATAATATAAAAATTAATATTATATAAACCTAAGATGTCGAACCCAAGTTCGAAACACAGTCGCGGCAAAAGTTTCGTTTTGCTAGGTGGTCCGTGCGTTTTGTCGTTCGTCGCCAGGCTTCGATCGTCGTCGTCGTTTGGAAAGGCCCCCAGTTGTCGGCCGGTCGTCTAGAAGAAGGAGAAAAAATAGAAGAAGGAATGAGAGGAGGAGAAGGAGGAAAGGAGTATGGGTAATAAAAGAAATAAAATTTAATAAAATTATTTAATTTATTGAGAGAAGACAACGATGAGTGAGCTGAGAAGAGACAACAAATTGGTTTTATAAATATTATTATTATTTAAGTAAGAGTTCTGCGCGGCAACCAATATAATTACTATCAGACTTAAAGCAACCTTTAAATTGTTATATAAAATTTTAATTAGAATTTTATTACTAATAAAAAGAATATAAACGTAATATAAAAAGTGTATTTAATTTGTTGAGTGTATAATAAGTGATAAGGCTACAGGGGATTATCCAAGGCCCTTTTATAGGCAATGGGTCCTCTGAAGCGCTACTATATCAGTAAATACAATGATTAGAAAGGAATAAAACAAATATATCAAAAGAGTAAATGAAACATAACAATATAGAGAAAAACATGAAACAATTAATTAAAAGCCCAATTAAGAATCCAATTTCCCCGCCATTAATCCCCAAATCAGTAAGTGACAATAGTAAATAACTAAACAAGATTGGAAACATAGGAACTATGAGAAATATAATTCCCAACAGATGGTACATTCTGATTAGAGGACATTTTAAGTGAAACAAAAAATAATTTGACGCAACAAAACAAGCAATTAATCTCAATTTAGTCCAAATTAATTTATTTGTTTTTTCTAACACAATTAAGGGTCAAAAGAAGCGTCCTTAATAATTGTTTAGTATCATATGAGAGGTATTAGTTAATATATAAATTTAAGTAATTAATTTAAATATATTATAAATCAAATTTACACTTGTAATTATAATATATGTTTTTTAATTAATTAAATATAAATTTATAATTATTAAATACATAAAAATGCGCCATTATTTGTAGAATATATTATATTATGCTCAATTTAATTGTATATAAAAATATATATAACCAATAAATTTAATGTAACATTTGTATATAATAAAATTCTTATATAATTTCATTATGTAATAAAATATTAAGTTATATTCATTAAATACAAGTCTTACTCACTCTTTAAGGTTTTATAATTTATATATCATTTACTGGACTCCTGGAATAGCCTGGCTGACAGATAACACTTTCCATCAAGAAATTATTGAAGGTTGGCTCATGGTTTATATTGATGATATTATTGTTTTTTCTAAAACTTTTGATGAACATATAATTCACTTGAATAGAGTTTTCCAAAAAATGGATGAAATCAATATGACCTTATCTTTAAAAAAGTGTAAATTTGGTTTTCAATCTTTGAAAGTCCTTGGCCATGTTGTGTCAGGCTTACAAATTTGTGTAGACCATAATAAAGTTGCTGCCATTCAAAATGTGAAAGCACCAACTTCTGTAAGAGAAATTCAAAGTTTTTTGGGTATGTGTGGCTATTATAGACAATATATTAAAAACTATCAGGTCATAGCCTTGCCTCTTACAAAACTAACCAGAAAAGATGTTGCTTTTCTCTGGAATAATGACTGTCAAAAAGCTTTTAATACATTGAAAAGTTGCTTAATGACAGCCCCTATATTGGCTCTTCCAGATTTTAACAAGCCATTTGTACTTTATACAGATGCTAGCTTTATTGGTCTGGGAGCTGCCCATCACCAAAAGCAAATTATTAATGATAAATCCTCAGAGGTTGTAATTTGTTATATTTCAAGAACCTTAAGAAATAGTGAATTGAAATATGGTGCCACTCAATTGGAGTGCTTAGCAGTTGTTTGGGATCTTGAGAAACTTAATTACTACTTGGATGACCAAAAATTTGAGTTGTTAACTGACTGTAGTGCTGTGAAATCTCTCTTAAACCTCAAAACACCTAACAGACATATGTTCAGGTGGCAACTTGCTGTTCAAGAATACAGAGGAAGGATGACTATTATCCATAGAGCTGGAAATGTTCATTCTAATGTTGATATGCTATCCAGATTGCCTTTGCCAAAAAATGACTCCAATCCTGCTTATGTACCTGAAGATGATACTTTTCATATACATGGTATATTTATAGTTGATATGGAAGAAGAGTTATTACAGTTAATACTTGATTTATATGATAAAGATTCTGACTTAAATAAATTAGTTACTATTTTGAATTATCCTAAGAATGCTTCAATTCAAGCATTAATAAAAACTCTTCCTGCAAAGTACCAAAATGCTTTAAGTAAAGGAAAGTTTTCTATTGAAGATGGTTATATATATTATAGGAGGAAGCTTACCAATGTAATTGTTATTCCTCCTTCAATGAAAGAAACTATCCTCAAACTTTGTCATGATGACATATTAGCTGGTCATTTTGATCTTGAAAAAACATTGATTAGAATCAAAAACACTGCATGGTGGGCTAATATGTCTGAAGACACAAAATTATACGTTGAATCTTGTGATTACTGCCAAAAATCTAAAAGGTTAACAGGTAAGAGAGCAGGATTATTAAAACATATTGAAGCACCTAGTGCTCCCTGGCAAATCATTAATATGGATTTTTTCACTGGTCTTCCTGTTGCAGGTAAAGACAGCTTTAACTCTTGTTGGGTAATAGTGGATAGATTCACTAGAATGTGCAAATTTATTCCAACCCACAAAGATGTATCCACCAAAGAATTAGCTCTCTTATGGTGGTCTTACATGTTTAATATTATTGGTTTTCCAAAAGCCATTATCTCTGATAGGGATCCAAAATTTACTTCTGAGTTTTGGACCTCTTTGATGGATATTTGTGGCTGTGAGTTAAAATTGTCTACAGCTCACCATCCTCAGACTGATGGTCTAGCTGAAAGAATGATTCAAGCTCTGGAAGATATGATTAGAAGGTATTGTGCCTTTTGTTTAGAATATAAAGACAATGACAGATTTACTCATGATTGGGTCACTCTTTTGCCTGGTCTTGAATTTGCATATAATAGCACTGTTCATTCTGTCACTGAGAAAAAGCCTTTTGAGCTTTGGTTAGGTTATGTCCCAAACACTCCTGCTCAGATTCTCAATAATAAATTACCTAAGTTGGAACTACACCCTGGTGTAAAATCTTTTATGCAAATGCAACAGCTATGCAGAAAACATGCTCAAAGTTGTATTGATAAAGCATTTGAATATGAAAAGAAAAGATGGGATAAATCCCATAAAGAATACACATTTAACAAGGGTGATGAGGTGTTGATCTCTACTGTCCATTTCAATTTACAGGGTAACCACAAATTAAAAGATCCTTTTGTAGGACCATTTGTTGTTAAAAGAATGGTTGGTGATAATGCAGTAGAAGTTGTATTGTATTCTCCATATGATAGGAAACATCCTGTCTTTCCCATTTCTTTGCTTAAATCTTATACTTCCAACAGTGACTAATTTCCAAAAAGAAGAGGAAGACCTAAGAAACACCCTCAGGAAGTCACAGAAACAGCAGAAATTGATAAAATTCTCAATGATAGAATTATCACTTCTGAGAGAGGTACTGAATATTTATTGAGATATAAGAACAAATCATCTGAACATGATGCATGGATACCTGGCAAGGAAATTTCAAATCTGCCTGCTCTGTTGAAAAAATACAAAAAGAAAAATCTTAGCATTTTTTTTATTGTTTTTTTAGAGTGAGGGAGTGTCAGCCAGGCTATTCCAGGAGTCCAGTAAATGATATATAAATTATAAAACCTTAAAGAGTGGGTAAGACTTGTATTTAATGAATATAACTTAATATTTTATTGCATAATGAAATTATATAAGAATTTTATTATATACAAGTGTTACATTAAATTTATTGGTTATATATATTTTTATATACAATTAAATTGAGCATAATATAATATATTCTACAAATAATGGCGCATTTTTATGTATTTAATAATTATAAATTTATATTTAATTAATTAAAAAACATATATTATAATTAAAAGTGTAAAATTGATTTATAATATATTTAAATTTATATATTAAATAACACCTCTCATATAAAACTAAACAATAATTAATGACGCTTCTTTTGACCCTTAATTGTGTTAGAAAAAAAAAATAAATTAATTTATACTAAATTGAGATTAATTACATGTTTTGTTGCGTCAAAGTATTTTTTTGTTTCACTTAAAATATCCTTTAATCAGATTGTACCATCTGTTTGGAATTATATTTCTCATAGTTCCTATGTTCCAATCTTGTTTAGTTATTCACTATTGTCACTTACTGATTTGGGAATTAATGGCGGGGAAATTGGATTCTTAATTGGGCTTTTAATTATTTGTTTCATGTTTTTCTCTATATTGTTATGTTTCATTTACTCTTTTGATATATTTGTTTTATTCCATTCTA
Source organism: Hemileia vastatrix (assembly GCA_030280995.1). NCBI lineage: Eukaryota > Fungi > Basidiomycota > Pucciniomycetes > Pucciniales > Zaghouaniaceae > Hemileia > Hemileia vastatrix. Next base: position 8,648,763 of record JASXTE010000007.1, read on the forward strand.
ATCATTGTATTTACAAATATAGTAGCGCTTCAGAGGACCCATTGCCTATAAAAGGTCCTTGAATAATCCCCTGTAGCCTCATCACTTATTACACACTCAACAAATTAAATAACCAATTTATTACGTTTATATTTTTTTTATTAGTAATACAAATCTAATTTAAATTCTATACAACAAATCAAAGGTTGCTTTAAGTCTGATAGTAATTAAAATTGTTTGCCGCGCAGAACCCTTACATTTAATAATATTACTGTTAATAAAATCTAAGTTTTTGTCACCTCTCAAAGTTGCTCACCGTTGTTTCCCTCTCAAATAAATTAAATATATATTTTTTTGGTTTACTTCTTTATTTTCCCTTGTCCTCCTCCTTCTCTCCTCCTTTTTCTCCTATTTTTCCTACCTCTTCTAGACGACTGACCAACATCTTACTTGGTGCGTAGTGAAAATGAAATTAATAATCATTTTTTGGAGAAGAAAAAAAATAATTTTTTTTCCCAAGGTTGCAAGATATTTTTCTTACACTTATTTTTCTCACATATTTTTTTGCACATATTTTTACTGGCGGATGTGCTGGTAGTTTATGATTATGTTCAAATAAAAAATGCATTACTTTATGACTCATGTGCTACTTTATATACATTGTGAGACTGCGGCATAGGCGAGACCTAGCAACCGCCCCCTTGACAAGCTGCTGAGCTCCCGATTATAATAGAGTCAATAGGTAAATTTTAATGTATTAAAAGTATATGTGGTGCAACATGTTATGTGCTTAAGCACCTTATGTACATAGTCATTGTGATATAGACTGTAGTAGCGGCGTCTCCTGTTCTCTCCTGTTCTCCGGAGATAACTCCACTAGCGTTAGCGAAACTAGGAACGCTCGTAGCCGAAATAACCCCCAGAGAATGTCTGAAAAAGACTTACCTAATTCATCTCGTGCTGGTAAAAAAAGTAGCCACTCAATCTCTGACTGGGAATTAAGAAACCTCAGAATAAATCCTCATTTTGATACCTCTACTCAAACTAAACGTACTCGCTCTTCCACCTTGCAAGAAATCTCCCCCACCCCTGCTCCCACTATAACCCCCATTCCGGGATCCCTATCTTCCCCTGTTAAACAGAACTCCCCCACTAGCTTCTCTCTCCCTCCATTACCACCTGCTAGACAGCATACCCCTCCCCTATATGCAAATAAAACCTACCCACCTTCCCTATCACTTGCGAGCTTGTCTCTACACCTCGTGAGTCCAGAATCTAAACTTGTACTTCCTTGCTCACATGCAACTTCCTCCCTTGCGTGACTTAGTGACAAAGTCACACAACTTGCTCCACAACCCACACACTACTCCCCCTCTCCAATAGAAGGCCTCACTCAAGCCATTGAGGGTCTATCTATTAATCCCACCCCTCCTCCTCATTGCCCCACTCCCCCCCCCACATCCTGCTCCACATCCCACAACACAAACCACTACTATGAGGGACACCAATAGCACAACACTGGCTGGGAGATCTGTCTCCCCCTTTAGACAAACTGATCCCCCCAGTAATTCACGCCCATTACCACCCCACATGTTGCCGCCTTTACATCAGCCCCTTATTAGCATGATTGAAAGACAACGCACCTTACGCATTGTCATTGAATTCACTAAATCAATTCCCAATCTTGATGCAAATGGATGTAACTACTCTGATTGGAACACTAATGTCCTAGCACTCATTAAAGATTTTTTTGGCACAAGAGCATACACATTAAATGACGGTAATGGACCTGATCAGTTTGAGGATAGAGTCACCCACTTGATTCTAGTACACTCCATCTCGCCAAGTTTACAACATGAAATATCAACTGATTGTCATGAATGCCAAACTTATCTCCATATCTGCAAAAAATTTACCAGTTCCAATCACACCTCTGCCATGACTGCAATTTGAAACTTCCTCAATCTAAAACAAACTCCATTCACATCGCACAGTGAGTATTTGACTGCATTCAAAAAATATTTTGAAGCAATCAAATGGCAAGGAATTGTTTTTGATCAGAAAGTCTTTAAAGCTCTCATGTCACATGCATTACTACCATCAACCCTGAAAGACCTTTATGTTGATTTATGTGTTGCTCTGGACAACCGCCCTGACTCAAAGTTGGTCACTTATGAAGATTTCTGCCAACTTATGCCAAGTCTAGTCCGAAATAGGGTTGATTGTGAAGGCATTTCATCTACACCTACTGCATCCTTATCCGTTGAACCTTCTCTTCATGCTGCAACTCAACCTCAGAGACAAACATATTCTTACAGGCCTCCTGGTGCATGTCTAAATTGTCATGAATGTCATTCAAATGCTCATGTTGTGGCTCATTGTCCTTACAACCCTCATTCCGCAAATTTCTCTGCTAAACTATACATTATGTGTGAATGTGCAAATACTTTTGCTTCTGATCTTAATGCCAGGAACAAAAAAGTCTATATTCCATTCAAACACCCTCAACGTGGTCCCATTTGTGCTAGAGATGTTCAAATTGAAGCTAATGAAATTGCTATCTTTGAAAAAAATGTTGAGGCTCTATATGAAATGGTTGGGAAGATTGATCTCAATAGTTCTGAATGGTCTCCTGATGCGATTGCTGATAACTATGCTATCTTGGACAGTGGAGCAACTCACCATGTCACCGGCAATGTGAGCCTTCTCAGCAATTTTAAACTTCTTAAAAAACATATTCCAGTCAAAGTGGCCACAAACAGTCCTTCTTCCTTCATCACCCGCATAAGAGATTTAAAAATTAAAGGGGATGGTAAAATAGTCACTATTACCAATTTCTTCTATTTTCCAGATGTTAGGACAACTCTAATTTCTTTATTTGATTTAGTGAAATGTGGTTTCTGTTTTGGTTTGTGCTCTGAAAATAAAAACTTAGGGATTTATTTTGAAAAGGATTTGATTATGACTGGCCAGTTGGAAAATAACAGAAGAAGATGGTTCTTGGATGTAATTAGTGTTAGTACATGCAATCCAAATGATGTTCCATCTTATTGCTACTCCTTGCACCCCTCACTACTTTTCAATGTTAAAAAGAATCATCATATCAACCCTACACCTGCAGCCAAAGGTTCCCTAATGGACTGGCATAGAAGACTAGGACATATCAGCATTGAAACCATCAGAAAAATAATCAATGCTGGTATGGGCACTAGATTACCATTATCTATGCCTGCAGGTAAGATTGATTGTGAAGATTGTTTAATTGCAAAGAGCACTAGGAAGCCATCAGCCACCCATGAATCAAAGCCAGAATCTTTAATGAGCTTAATTGTTGGAGATCTTGTTGGTCCCATGGATCCCACTATTCATGAAGCTAGGTGGGCTGCAATTTTCAGGGAAAGCTCAACTTTCTATGGTGAGGTATTTTTGCTGAATGCCAAATCTGAAGCAACCTCTTGTCTTGTTTCTTTCAAGAAAAAGTTAGAAAATATAACAGGGAAAAAACTTCAAGTTTTGCGCACTGATGGAGGTGAGATGCAAAGCAATAAAATGGCTCAGATCTTAGCTGATATTGGTGTTAATCACGAGGTCACCTGCCCACACCATCACAAAAAAATGCAACGGCTGAAAGGTTCAACAGAAAAATTGGTGACATTCCAAAAACCATACTCCTTGAAATTGACTTATCAGAAACATTCATGGGCAGCTCATTTTCACAACCAAATTCCAAATGTTAAAACAGGTGACAAAACTGCTATTCATTTACTGTAAAATGCCACCCCAACTTAAACAATGCTGGTTGGCTGTTCAGGTATGAGGATGCAAAAACCTTTTTCAAATCTGCAATGGCTGTTTTTCCTGGTGATCGCCTTCCCAATCATGATGCTTCTCTCCAAGCCCTAACGACAACACTATCAAAGGGTTCTCTTCAGTCTATTCTCAACAATCTGAAATTAGGTTATTTCAAAGATGAAGAAGCACTTCTGTCACAAGAAATAGCTGTTACAGAGATTTTCCAAAAAGGTTTGTCACACTCTGAAGTTGTCCCTAGAACTCATCTACAAGCCATGCTTTCTCCTGACCATCAAAAATTGAAACTGGCATGCAGAAGAGAATTAGCTAACATGAATAACATGGATTTTTGCTGGGAAGAAAAAGTCCCAATAGGCAGTAAAATTACCAATGCAGAATGGGTATTCACCATCAAAAATCCCTCTTCAGACTCACCATGATACAAGGCATGCTATTTAGCAAAAGGTTTCCTTCAACAATATGGTATTGACTTTACCAAAACTTTTACTCCCACTGAAACTTTTGCCTCACAGCGTCTTCTCCTGACTCTAGAAGCATATCACAAATGGCCTTTAAAGTCTTTTGATGTCACATCAGCATATCTTCACAGTCTAATTGATGAAGCTATATGGGTACGTCCTCCTGAAGGTTTTCAACTGAACGATAAAGACAGTTCTCTCCACCTGAAGAAATCTCAATATGGCACCAAGCAGGCAGCAAGATGTTGGTGGCTTTACATTGCTGAAAAACTTGACTCTTTAGGATATAAAGCTAGCCAATACAAGAAAAGTTTTTATGCCTTAAGGAAGAAAGGTTGTTTAGGTGTAGTTTGGATCCATGTTGATGATGTAATTGTGACTGGTAGTAGTGATGAGGTGTTGAAGGAGCTGGAGGATGGTTTAGATGGATCTTTAAAGTTAAAATGGAATGAAAAGGTGGATGGCATTGTGGGCATAGGTATTGAAGAGGTCCCTGAAGGCTTTAATCTCATCAATTTTTAGCTAATTAACAAAATTTTAAGAGAAAATAATCCTTCAGGACTAGTCACAAGGTCTCCTTTACCTCAGCATTTAAAAATCAGATTGGAAACAGATGATGAAGAGGCAGTTGACACTACCAAGTATCTTTCTATTTAAGGTGCTCTCAGCTATGTAGCTGTGGCAACTAGGCCTGATATTTCCTTCCCAGTAAACTTCCTTGCCAGATTATCTTCCAAGCCAACAGCTACTCATTTGACAGCTCTCAATCACCTCTTACTTTATGTACAATACTTCTCTTCATCTTCATCCTGACAGATCCAGCCCCCTTGAACTATTCTCTTACACTGATGCCACATGGAACAATGAGGAATTTGTCAGAGCTCAATATGGGTATTTAATTATTCTCAATGACTGCCCTGTTGTCTGAACATCAAGACTTCAGCTAACTTTAAGAAACTCATCTATGAAAGCTGAATATGTTTCTCTTAGTAGTGGAATGAAGGATGCAATTTGGATCTCAAACTTTCTTCAAGATCTTTACCCGGATTTTCCACCTGTTAGTCTTCACTGTGACAATAAAGGGGCTGTCTCCAATGCAAAAAATAATCCTGGAGAAAAGAGGAGAAGAAATATTAGCATGTGTTATTACTTGGTGAGTGAACAGCTCTTCCTTAAGAAAGCTTTTCTAGAATGGGTTCCAACTGTAAAAATACGTGCTATTATTCTAACCAAGGCACTGGGCACATCTCTAACTTTCAAAAAAAGGAGAGATGTCTGTGTGTGGTGATATATGGTGGAATGGGGGGGATTAATTATTTTCTTTCATATTCTTTCATATTTTATTTTTATTTTTTTATTTTCTCTTCTATATTTCTTTTCATTTTCTTATTAATTATTATTATTTTTTTGTTGGTTAATTACAGATAGGGAGGATAATTATATTAGAATAGTTTAAATGACCATTTGGGGGGGATGTTATGTGCTTAAGCACCTTATGTACATAGTCATTGTGATATAGACTGTAGTAGCAGTGTCTCCTGTTCTCCATTTCTTTCCAGAGTTCTACAGGCTGACACTGTGCTACAGGTGAGCAATGTATCATGGTTCTTTCCGGAGTTCTACAGGCTGACACCGTGCTACACAAAATTAAGTGGAGAGAGAAAAAAAATGTGAAATAAAAGGATATATACTTCTATGTGTTTCAACTAAAATATTAAAATAAGCCCAGAGCTTTTCTTTCTCTAACGTGACATTGTTTATTTAGTGAATTTGTCATGATGTCTGCCTTTTGAGATATTGTTGGAACTCATTCTAGGATTTCTTTCTTTTTGTGAAGTTTTTCATTGATGAAATAGAATTCATGGTTGCTGTGTCTAGTTCTCTTGTTTGAAACCTTGTCTGTTGGTACCCTTATGGATCCCTGATTGTCACATCTTATGATATATGATTTGTTGTAGTTGATGAGGTCACTTAGTAAGTTCTGTATCCATAGTCCTATGCATGTAGCAGAGCCTAGTGACATATATTCAGAATGGCATGTTGATGTTGTGACTGAAGGCATCCTATTCCATTTACAGAAGATTAGGCCATTGAATAGAAAGATGGTCATTCCACCTGCAGAGCGGGAGAACTCCCCGCCACAGTTTGCATCTGAGTACACAGTTAGATTTGGATCTTTAGCTTTTTTGGGGTAGAGATAGAGTTTCTTGTGTTGGGTATGTTGTAAGTAGCACAATAGGTGGTTGAGTGCTTGCCAGTATTCATCATTTTGGTTTTTTGCGTGTCTTGCTAGTTGGTTTACTGTAAAACTTATGTAGGGGCAAGTGGCTAAAGAAATGTAGCTTAGGGAGCCGACAATTGATAGAAAATCTGTAGGTTTTATTGGGCTGTGTTCTTTTGGATAGGATGATAGGTTTAGGTTTGTTGGTAGTGGTTGATGATGCACTAGTTTTGTATGGTGGTGTTTGTTGAGTATCTTGCTGACAAGATCTAGTTGATTAGTTGAAAACCTTTTTTTTCCTGCACAATTTTGATGCCTAAGATTGCATCTAGCCCATATTGCTAATTGAGTGTTAAAGATTGTCTGAGATTGTGTTCCGGTTTTTTCAGCTTGTTAATGTTATTACCTGTTACTAGCCTATTGTCTACATGAACCCATACCATGGCATTGTAGAAAAGGAAAAGTTCTATAATAATAAGCTATAGACACAATTCCAAGATGGGTTGGTTCTCATTTCTAAATCTAATTCTAAAAAGAAGCACCTGCCACTCTAATATTTAAAGACAGTGAAATCACGTATTGTAAGTCTGGTTATCTATATATTTTTATGGAGGAGAAAATTGAATAAATTTTTAGAGATATTTTTAAAAGAAAAGGGGAAATATACTTTAAAATAAGCAATCAAGCTGTTGGCTAAATCTATTCTCAGTAAGTGCTATTATTTTCAGTCATTCCCACTTGAGGTGCTCTATCTAATACTATCCTTACTGTAACAATAAAATAACTCTACAGCGCTACTTCTGGTATGCACACCCAACATGTACAAAAAAATAATATATCTATTTCACCTTTTTATTTAAAAAAAAAATACTGTTATCTATTATCTAACCTTTCCTACTCTCCCCTACACTATTTACAAGTGAGTGCTTATATATATATATATGATCAGTGTCTCTTTCCTATGTTTCCTTGCCCTTTGAATTTTCCTAAACAAGTGCAGCACTAATACATGCATATCAAATGGTATCTAAATATCTCATTAGTCTATGTACAATTGTTGTGTAAGTCTTGGTTCTAATAGCACCTGAAACTCCACTCTTCTGTGCATACCCTACTCTTCCTGATATTACTAAATTCATAAATAGGTACTGTCCGCCTTGCTACCTATTGTATAACCCACACTTTCAACATGAGTCCCTGATAATTATGGAACCATCCCCACTAAGTAATTTACTCCCCTATTTCAAATCTTACATGGTATCCTTTGTTTGAGTGCTACCTTCTTTCCTTGACATGTTTTTCATCTCATCAGGTGAACTCCGCTTTTCCTAAAAAACATTATCCTTATCATAGATGTGATTTTTCATGCCTTTGCTCATTGCTGTTCCTTAACTCCATAGTATGTGTCTGGCGCTAACCATAGTTTACGCAAGTGCATACCATAACCTTTAATTCTATAGTCTAGATACACATTTCCCTTTATTCTTTACTTGTAATTGCTTGTGTATCCTTTCTGCCCCTACAAAAAGTGTGCATGGAGAGTCTAACTTTCTCTGTGATTTGAATATCCCTTAGTTGCACTTCCATAACCATCCTACCTGAAAACCCCTTTGTTGAACGATTGAGAAGTGAGCCTTTTGCTGTGCTCCTGGAAACTTTTCTGCATTACTGCAAGGTGTGTACCACAGTCTCCCTCTACTTGCACCTGTCCCCAGGTGCTATAAAAACAGGTGCATATATTACTCTTTTTCTTCACTACTTCTTCCTATCTTCCCTTAACTTCTAGTTTCACTTGATTCTTCCATACTAGTTTCTCTCTCTTCCTCTATCTTCTCCTTATTATGGACATCAATAATGAAATTGTCAACATCATTTTTCAATCTGTCAACATGCAGAAAACTGTCATTGCTGCTGGTCCTGCCATCAACTCTGTCCTCACTGTAGCCAAGTTTTGCCAATGCTGTACTGAGAATGGCATTACTCTGTGTTGCTTCTCAAAAGACCGTTGTGAAAATGGATTCTTCACAGTAAGTTCTTTTCCTCTCCTTCCTTCTTAAATATCTGGCACTGGCCTCTATTTCTTGTTCTTTTGATAGTCTTGTGACTTCTGAAAAAGTTACAAAAAGAAATGCAGCCACAATGGCCCCCTACCATTGCTGCAGCCGCCGTAACTACTGTTGTCAATCCAAATGCATCAACATTGAATTTAATGAGCAAGCTGCCCATCAAGTGCCCTACTCCCTCTCCTAAGAGAGCACAACAAAATCATTGCTTGCCAACTCCAAGCACTGTGTCAAATGTGATGCACCACTCACTATTCTCTGAAGATTCAATTCATACAGTAAGTCCTTCTCCTCTTTTAATTTTTTTCTTTTAATTTCTGAAAAATCTTCCCTTTTTCTAAATTTTTCTCCTCTTTTTTAATTTCTGTAGGAGGCATCCAATACTCATTACACTGCTACGCCTCCGGCTCTTTGTCTAGACGTTACCATCCCAGACCTAGAAGAAGACCTCTTCTGAGCAGTAGCACCTCATGCTCCTTTTTCTCCTGCCATCAAGACTGAAATTTTATGGCCTGTGTGAGAAGCCACTCCTCCACTTTTTACCCCTGACAACTGGTTCTCTGCTCCTCCAGCATCAGATCACATCTTTGAGGAAAAGGCTCCTCCAATCCAACTACCTTGCCCTCAATATTGGAAAGTACTAAATTGAGTAGTTGCGGCTCCCTATTACCGCACCATTGACTGTGTAAATACTGCTTTCAAAGCAGTATTTACTAACCTTTAAAACTCTCTGTTTCTTGACAAGCAGGATGTTCAAAACCATGACGTCCTAGTGGAAACCCTAAATTCAAATTATAAAAACCTCTATAACAACTGGGAGTACGCCTTCCCTGATAAATGTTAAAGTAAAATTAAGTCCTTTTCCTTATTTTCTATTTTAAAACTAATTTTCCTTTCTTTCTTCAAAAAAAAATTTCTTTTTTAATTCTAAATTATTCCTTTTTGTAAACATAAGTAAATAGTGTATTTTACCATTCTTTCCTTGTAATAATAAATATATATTATTATTTTGCAACAAATTTTGCCAAATATTGCCCATAATTATTTGGTAAGAGTAAGAGAATCATATAAATTCTTAAGAATAATAAGATTTCTTCTGAAAATCTTCTTTCTTGACTCCTTCTGAAATAACCTTGAGAAAATAAAAATTTTCCCACATATTTTAAATTGTTAGCACCATATCTTCTTAAACCTATTATTCTTGAAGTAAACTTGGATCTTAACAAGATCTTTCACTCCTTAGAACTGTAGAAAATCCTGTAGTACTAGCTATAGGCCTTGACAAACGGAGTTGGAGTAAAACTGGAGAGAAAAAGCACTGTCCCTTTGTGAAATGCCATGTGAGATTTATTTGCTACAGCAAATTGGAGACTGTTACTATACCCCTTCCAACCAACTTCTTGACTGCTTAAAAAATAAAGAAAGTATCCAATAGCAGACCACTGAGAGCCAAAGAACCAGAAACCAGATACACACCAGAAAAAAAACACTGTGCGCTTGTTTCACATAAAACAGCAATAATACTTGGTGCAGGTTGCAAAGCTACAACAGAGAGACCAGTTGCCAAAGTTGAGTTAAATGAAGAACTAACCTTGCAATAAACACAGCCAATTGTGGCCAAAAAAACATTAAAACTGAGTGAGAAAAAATGATATCACCTCTGGATAGTTGTATGTCAATTAAAGTTGCCCCAAACTGTCTTATTCAGTATGTACAAACAGACCACCATCTAAAAAATCCATTCACAGCAACAAATTTGGTGCTTTTAACAGCCAAATTGCATAAAACCCTCTAGAAGCGCTCCCAAGCCTTCTATAACTGAGGCAGGTGGCCTGCCTAGAAGCAGCCAGACCTCCCTGAAGCCAGAAAGCCACCAAAAACCTCCATTAAAGCCCAAAATACTTAGAAAAATCCACCACAACTACTAAAACCCTTAAAACCCAAAATTTGTAAGACTGTGTCCTTGTGATTATTCATTCACAACTCAGGACAACCTGAGAATATTGCATTGTTGTAATTTCTCCTTTAATTATTACTTAGTACATGTTTATCACATTGGACTGAACCCAGTTTTTTTCCGATTACTTTACATTGTTCTTTCGCGCTCTCTGATTCCTTTGTATTTATCTAAACCTGAATCGAACCAAGCACTGGTGGAGAATATAAGCTCTCTGCTTGGATCTCTTGTTCTCCGCCAGTCCTCTACTCAATTCAGGTAACATGTCTTTTCTCTCTGCTACTTTTCTGTGTCTCTGATCACTCTGTACCTTAGGTAAACTTTATCATCAATTCTATTCAGGATATAAGCGAATGCTTATACCTTCATTATTAATTCCTAAGGTGTTTTATTATCTTGTCTCTTGTATTTATATTTAATAACTACCAGTCCTCTACTCAATTCAGGTAAACTTTATCATCAATTCTATTCAGGATATAAGCGAGTGCTTATACCTTCATTATTAATTCCTAAGTCTTACAGATTATGAGACTGGGTTATACCTGCTAAAGCCCAGAAATTTATTACTTGCCCTTTATTCTCATGCAGCCCACTACTGCTTCCCTCAACGATATATCTCTTAAAAATTGTATACCTCTCCTAAACAAGGAAAATTACCAACTATGGTCTTATCAAATGCACAGTCTTTTTCTACAATAAAACACCTTTGATATTGTTTTATTAAATCAGGCTCCTCCTGAAAATGAGGAAACAAAACTTGAAAGCTATTGCCTTTGTTTTCAAAAAGCTCTAGGGGTCATTACTCAATTCATGGACTCCTATCATCTGCAGTGCTCTCTTAATGCACATACTGAAAGCCATCCTCATCTTTTATGGAAAGCTCTTTCTGACCAATATCGTTCTTCCAGCAAATCTAACCAAATGCGTGTCTTTCAAAAATTTGCACTTGTCTTGTACCCGGGTGATGTTTCTCAGTATATTGAGCTCATTAAATCACTCAAAATTGAACTAGGAGCAGTTGGCATTAAATTAAAATAGCATCTTTTAGCTTCATACTTCTTATTTTGCTTACCATCTGAATTCTCATCTCTTTGCGATGCACTCACTGATAATGCTTTTGCTAGAAGTGAATCTATCACGATTAATAAACTAATTTCTGCCCTTAATAAATATCAAATAGAATGGTCTCATATTACACCTGCTGCAACTTCTAAGGCATTAAAAACTACTGAACGTCGTACTTATGAGTTTTGCTCCAATGGCCAACACAATCCCAAAACAAAGCATTCTCAGGATCAGTGTTTTCAAATACATCCTCATCTTGCTAAAAAGAAAAATAATACTCAACAATCTAACCTGTCTATTGATCTTTCTGATATCCAACCTACCAGCTCTGTCTGTCTCTCAGCTATCCCTATTTCCTCATCATCCGATTTTATTCTGGATACTGGTGCTACAAAGCATATGATTTGTGCTCACCAACTCTTTAGCAAATATACTTCTAGTAACACTTGCATTCTCTTTGGAAATGGATCCTTCACCTCCAGTGAAGGCTATGGCACTATCTCTCTCTCCGTTAATGACACCAATTTTGATCTAACCGAATGTTTATATGTGCCAACTCTTCACGTCAACTTAATCAGCTTACCTGCCCTGTGTAAACTCAGTCCATCTCTGACTCTCACTGTAGATAATGGCAACTTTAAGTTATCAAAAAACAACAAGACTTATCTCTGGGGTGAAATTAAGGATAATCTTTTCCATATTCACACAGGATCCAGTAAGCATCCCTTCTCTCTCTATGTTAGCAGTGACTCTTACTCCACCTGGAACAATAGGTTAGGGAATCCCAGTCATGAGTACCTAGTGCGGCTAAAAAAAGAGTTTAATTTATTTCCTGCTGTAGAGAATGAACCATTTTGTGATAGTTGTGTGAAAGCCAAAATTCATTGTAGTCAATATTCTGGGTCCATACCCAAGGCTACTAGACCTCTTTAATACATACATCCTGATTTGAGTGGTAGAATTAGTCCTTTATCTATTGGTGGTGCTGAATACTATTATCAACTTACCGATGCCTTTTCCTCTTATCAATTCATCTACATCCTCAAACACATTTCTGATACTTTTACCACCTTTGTTAAATTCAAAAAATTAATAGAGAATCAGCTTTATTGCAAAATTGCACATCTAGTCAATGATGGTGGTGGAGAGTTTTGCAATCATAATTTTAAGACTTTTCTTGAATCAAAAGGTATCCAGATGCATGTTACCTCCCCATACTCTCCGCAACAAAATCCTATTGCAGAGAGAGATAATTGTACTACTAGTGAGAAGGCCAAGGCTATGTTATTTCAAGGAAACCTACCTACTGAATTATGTGCAGAAGCTGTGACTACATCAGTATATATACATAATCAAACTCCCACCAAAAGTCAGAATATGAAAACCCCCTACCAAATCATGTTTAATCAAAAAGCCATATTTGAACATCTGCGCACTTTTGGATGTAGTGTTTTTTCTCTAATTCCCAAAAATCTATGACAAGGCAAATTTGAAAAGGCATCTTGACACCTCATTCACATAGGTTACAATGAAAAATTATCTTCTTATTGACTTTTGGACCCGGTATCCCTCACTATTTCATATTTTTCATGACGTAGTTCTCAATGAAACACAATGTCCATTTCTCTCTATTCAACATAAAACTCCAAATCATATCTTTATTCCCTTTCCACCTCTTGAAGAAAGTTTTTCTGATGAATCAGCTGTACCCTCAAATCAAAATGATCCTCCCATCTTAAGTCCTTCCTTGTCATCTACTTCAACCTCTCCAATACCATCCAAACCAGTAGTATTACCTAATACACTCCAAACGCATGTTTGTGATAGAGTTACATATTCTGATGAACCACCTATCCATAATATTGATTCCTCCATCTCAACCTCTAATATTCTTAATTATCCTAGAAAAGGACAGCCTAGAATTCTCCTCTCAGAGGCTTCTACAAAAGCTAGCAGTATTTCTGTACCAAAAACGTTTAATGCTGCAATTAACAGTCTATATGGCCCTGATTGGGAGTCTGCAATAAAATGTGAATTGGATAATATGGAACAACATCAGATTTGGGATTTATGTGAACGACCTCAGAATTCCTCAACCATTGGATCAACTTGGGTATTTCAAGTTAAAGAAAAACATGATGGTACTTTCTCTAAGTTTAAAGCTTTTCTGTGCACTCAGGGATTCTCTCAAATTCCAGGTGTTGATTACTTTGACACTTTTGCACCAACTGGGAGACTAACCACTTTTCGCACTCTAGTAGCCATGGCTGCTATTCAAAATCTTGAATTTCATCACATGGATGTTTGAGGTGCTTTTAATCATGGAGTTCTCAAAGAAGAAGTCTATATGAGAGTACCACAAGTAGTCTCAATTCCTTCTCACCTTAAAAACCCTCTTTTAAAATTAAAAAAATCAATTTATGGCCTCAAGCAATCACCTCAGTGCTGGGCTACTGAAATAAATCAATTTTTTACATCAATTCACTATTTCCCATCTCCTGCTGATCCTTACCTGTTCATTTCCTCTGATGCTGCCAATCCTATGTATGTCTATCTTCATCTTGATGATATGGAAATTTTCAGCAAGGATGTCACTGTTTTCAAAAAACTTATCTCCTCTAAGTATAAAATGGAAAATGTAGGTGAAGCTCAATTTTTCTTAGGCATGAAGATTACTTGTAACAGACCAGAGGGGTGTATTGGCCTGTCACAGCCTACTTATTGTCTAGGTCTGTTAAGAGAATATCAACTTTCCGAGTGAAAGTAAGTCAATACTCCATTGCTGCCACACTTATATCTACTTCCAGCAACTCCAGTTGAGATTAGTGAATTGGAAAAATTAAAAGTAAATTATTGGAGTGCTGTAGGCTCCTTGAACAATCTAGTTCAGTGCACTAGACCAGATCTTTTTTTTGCAGTAAGTCAGCTGTCTCAACATCTTGAGAACCCTGGCATAAACCATTAGATTGCTTTTAAACATGTAATGAGGTACATTGCTGGAACCCATGATCTTATTTTACAGTATGGAAAAAGTCCTGTCCCAATCCAATGTTTCCAACGGGTCATCATTCTTTTTCACTACCTGTAGGCTATGCTGATTCTGATTGGGCTGGTTGCCCTAATACTAGACTCTCAACCACGGGTTACCTGTTTCTTATCAATGGAGAAGCAGTGTCTTTGCAATCAAAGAAACAACCCACCGTAGCTCTATCAGCATCTGAAGACAAATATAAATCTTGCAGTACGGCTGGACAGGAGGCAATTTGGCTACGTTCTCTCCTTGATTCCTTTAAAATCAATATGAAAAAACCTACTATCATATATGGAGACAACCAGGGGGCAATATCTCTTACCAACAATCCTGTTTTCCAAGCTCATACCAAGCATATCAAAGTTCAGTATCATTGGATCCAAGAGCAAGTGGCGGCTGGAATCCTGAAGATACCATATACTCCTACTACCTCTATGCTAGCCGACTCTCTCACAAAATCAACACCTCCTAAAAATCAGTCAACCTTTACTTCAGCCTGTGGTCTAACAAAAACAAAATCACAAGCAGGGGGCTGTAAAACTGTGTCCTTATGATTATTTGTTCACTACTCAGGACAACCTGAGCGTTTTGCTTTGTTGTAATTTCTCCTTTAATTATTACTCAGTACATGTTTATCACATTGGACTGAACCCAGTCTATGTTCCAATTACTTTACATTGTTCTTTCGCGCTCTCTGATTCTTTGTATTTATCTAAACCTGAATCAAACCAAGCACTGGTGGAGAATATAAGCTCTCTTCTTGGATCTCTTGTTCTCCACCAGTTCTCTACTTGATTCAGTAACATATCTTTTCTCTCTGCTACTGTTCTTTGTCTCTGATCACTCTATACCTTAGGTAAACTTTATCATCAATTCTATTCAGGATATAAGCGAGTGCTTATACCTTCATTATTAATTCCTAAGGTGTTTAATTATCTTGTCTCTTGTATTTATATTTATTAACTACCAGTCCTCTACTCAATTCAGGTAAACTTTATCATCAATTCTATTCAGGATATAAGCCAGTGCTTATACCTTCATTATTAATTCCTAAGTCTTACAAAATTAAGCTATGACAACATTGAGACATTAAATTTAGAGCCAAATTATCTCTACATAATGGTGCTAAGCACTTAACCCTAAGGCTTAAGGTAAGCCTGTGAAAGATGAAAAACAAAATTAAACAGCTATCTTTTAGAAATAAAAAATGAGTAAATGACCCCTTAAAACTTAGAACATGAAAAATTTCAACAAGACATAAAATAAAGAGAAAAAACTGGGCTATCCAATGGTAGTACCCACACACCCATAGTCCAATATTCACTGAATAAAACCAGAAAAAGACCTAATTATTCAACCAATGTCAATTAAGACATACCAAAACAGCGCCAAACAGACCAACAAAGGCCTCTGCCAATGTTGGAAGACCACAGCGCTAACTTTCTTTTTGCATAAATCTTGATACACTATATTCTTCTATTGATTAGCATCCACCACTTAGATACTATTCAGCGCTTTAATTTTCCTTGCATCCTAACAGCGCCTGAATATTATAAATAGGCCTATAATACACTCTTCCACCTTATTGAATCTATTAATCTTTACAAGTTCTAATTATAAATGAAAATATATCATACTTTACCTAAAGATCAAGCTTGCAGCTTTTGCCTCTGCTTTAAGTTTAGCTGTAGTTTCTCTAAGCCTTGTGGTTATTTGTCAGCCTAAATATCCTTAGGACTGAGTATTTCTTATGCTTAAAGTAAGATAACCTGAAGTAGATTAAGCTTATATCTTAAAAATAAGGTGAAAATAATAATATATATTATTTTATTATATATATATATAATTATTATTCTATTATATAACTTATAATAGTTTAAAAAGCTTATCCATGTCCTAATAATATTTATTAAGGTGTTAATGGAGTCATAATATACTTATCTTAAGTGATATGAAGTAATTATTGACATACATAAGCTTATATGTATACATAAATCTCATATTCAGTGAAATATGCAGTATATTATGTATATTTAGGTATATAAGTGGGTTTTAGCCCCTTAATAGCCTATAACCTTTGTTTTTCTGCTTATTTTAGGTCATATGGACGAAATCAGTGGACTCACAACGCCTACAGAAGCATAGACACCTATATCAGGCACATACACCCAGTTTGGACAACTAAAATTACTTCCTTGGATGGTTATTCATGGATTTATGGGTTGGAAGGATGTTTATGGGTTAATATGGATGCTTGGGGATGTTATTGGGGGCTTGGACATTTTATTTGTTTCCTTTATATGCTTTTAGTTTCATTAAATCTCTTTTTGATTACTTATTTTACCTGTTTCTTTATGGTATCCGCTTTTATCTGGGTTTTCTATTTATGGTATGGATCAGTGTTATTATTAATAGTGATGGAGGGTCCTTACTGGAGGTCTGGGTGTTGAAACTGCTTGAAGTGGACGCCATGGGGAGGTGATGGGCCCTCACAGTGCTGTAATTTCCGGGGATAGCAGTGACATCATCTGGATTGAAGGTCTGTGCACTCCAGTGGATTTGGGTATAAGTAAGGAGGGATTTTGACAGTTATTTATCATCATTCAATTACTACAATTCAAACAAACACTACAATACAATTATTAACATTTAGAAATATATTATAAAGCCACTATAAATTGATATTATCTTTATATAAGCTATAATTATATTTTATTTATCTATTTTCCACCACTAGCACGCATTTAAATCCAAGTATTGTGAGTTTTATTTGAGTATAACTATTCTATTAGTCTTCCCCTGAGGTTTAATCACTAAATAATTTATCAATAAGTAGTAGGACCATAAATAAACACTATTATATCATACATATATACTAGACTATACTGACATTATTCCACTTTTAGACCTGCTGTAGACAATCTTATAGTACAAGCCATAGGCCTTGACCAAGGGAGTTGGAGATAACCCAGAGAGAAAAACCCCTGTCTCTTTAGAAAAATAATGTTAGATTTACCTGCTACAGTAAATTGGTTCCTGTTGATAAAGCCTCTTTTCCAACAAATTTGACTGCCTGATCAGCCAAGAAAGTAGTCTCCAGACAGACAACCAAAACAAAGAACTGAAATGTAGACCAATGTCCACACCAAAGAAAGTAATGATACTTGATTTAAATTTCAAATCCACACCAGAGACAGCAATAATACTTGATATAGCTTGCAAGACTATACCAGATAAACCTGTTGCCAAGCTAAGTTAAATGAAGAACTTACCTTGAAACAAACACAGCCAATTGTGGCGAAAAAACAGTGAAAACTGAGTGAGGAGCAAGGATATCACCTCAGGATGCTTGTATGATAATTAAAGTTGCCCCAAACTGTCTTATTAAGTATGTACACACAGACCAACATCTAAAAAATCCATGCACAGCAACAAATTTGGTGCTTTTGGCAGCCAAATTGAATAAAAACCTTCTAGAGGCGCTCCCCAGCTTTCTAGCACCAAGGAAGACAGTCCACCTGAGGCGGACGGACCACCCTGAGGCCAGAAAACCACCAAAAACCTCCCAAAATACCCAAAATACTTATAAAAATCTGCTACGACTACTAAAACCTTTAAAACACATAATTAAGCTATAAAAACATTTGGACATGAAAGTTAGGGAAAATTTAGCCCATTCTAATATCTTTCAAAATAAAAAATAAGAAATAATCCCTTAAATACTTAAAATCTGAAAAATTTCCAAAGTACATAAATTTAGAGAAAAACCAGGGCTATCCAATGGTAATACCCACATCCCCTAAGTCCCAATATTCGCCGAATAATTCTAGAAAAACACTCGATTATTAAACAATGACATTAAAGACATATCAAAACAATGCCAAATAGACCAACAAAGGGCTCCGCCAATGTTGGAAGACAACACCGCTTGCAATAAATGCTTTAAATTTCATAAAACTTGTACCTTTTCTTATGAATGTCTTAGTTCTCCTAATGGATACATCCAGTTCCCATCCGTAGATACTTCTAGCGCTCCTACTGTTATAGCTAGACCTATTAGTGCTACTTTACTGTCTAATGAAACCTTACCAATAAATAGAACTTCTCTTCCTACATGCTCTCAATGAGAAATCTCCATTTAAACCAAGGATGAATCACTTTCTTCCTCTGAACAAGAATTTACCATGCAATCATGCTCTACACCTGTTTCTAATGCTGTAAGAGTGCTTTCACCTTCCGCAGGGCCTTTGAATTTACTAGCAAGTAAGTTCATCATCATATTTTTCTTTTATTTAATTATACCAAATGTTACTCTGTCCTAAGGTTTTAACAAATCCATTTCCTTAGGATGGGTTTCTTTACCCCTTCTCTTTTTTCATTCAATAAGAATCTTCTCACACCATTGCCTTATTTACAACTCTATGTCATCCTCCTCTAATCACTCTCCTGCATTCTCAGACAAAAAATTTAATTCCCATTATAATCACATAGAAATGATTAGTCAGTTAATGAACAAAATTAGCTCTATGTCTATTCCTGGTTGTACTTCCAAACCCAATAACTTCATTATTACAGAAGAGTGGAAAGGATTCCCTAGTAGTTTCAAAGACAACTCCAACTAGTCCTGATTTTTCTTCTGACCTCAATTGTTCAGCGCTTTTGTTCTTGTACACAGCTTCCTTTAAATTATGCTTTCTCTTTGCAATTTTCATCCATCTTATTGTAAAAAAAATCATAAGAAAAGTGCATAGCACTTTGTAACACACTTTAAGTTTCCTAAAAAAACACAAAAATGAGAGGAGAGCTCTGTCTGTTCTGACTCTACTTTATTTAAATAATTTTTGCCCATTATAATCAATTGTTACTACTGAGAGTTTTGCAAACCCAGGTCTCTGAATTGGGCGCTCAATCTGCCAATCTTCCTCAACTAAGTTACCCGTCTTCTGATAAGCATACTTTAGCCTTCTGATTAACCCAGACAGCTATTGTGGCATTCCACATCTGGTTATTCCACTTAGGTGAAAATTTAATTGAATATTGGTTGAAAGGAAATTTTGGTGTTACCAGGTGTGAATTTGGTTATTATGGATATTTTTGGGTTGATTTGTTGAATTTTGGTATGCTTATATGATGGTATTTTTCTTGTGATTTGATGGTTTTATGGATTTGGAAATTGTCTTATTGGATTTTTGGGGAGGATTCTACAACCTTTGGATATTTTCTGGGGCTCTTTTAAGTCTATTTTTGAAATATTAGTAGCAATTTTCTGGATTATCAGGCTGAATATTTGGAATTTTGGAAGTGTTTTACATGATTTAGTGACTTTTAGTATTATTTGTGGAAATGGTGTGCTGACTGAATGGCCACTGAGCTCCAGTGCTCCAGTGTGCTCCAGTTTGCTCCGGTGATTTTCTGGTTCAAAAGTGAAGTGTACTGGAAAAATTCTGTCATTGTGGAGAAATTATCTCACTCTGGAAAAATTAGCTCATAATGGCAAAAAGAGCTCATTGTGGCAAAATTTGCTCACAATGGGAAAGTCTGATCACTGGGTTAAAGTTTGGTAACTGGAAAAAAGTTTGTTCACTGTGCCAAAGTTTGGTCACTGTACCAAAGTTTGGTCACTGCTGAAAAATTTGGCTATTGTGGCAAAATTTGGTTAGAAATTTATTATGCTTATTATATCAATAGTTTATTGTAGATCCTATGCATGTAGGGTATTGTTGTAAAGGTATTGAGAAGGAGAATCATAGACTTCTGCATGTTCTTTACTTTTTACTTTTCAATAATAAGGGATTTTTTTATAATTAACAATATTTAAAATAAAACAACAATTATGATAAAAAAATAACTAAAAGGGAATCTTTGGAAGGGTCTCAACTTCAGGGGCTTGTTTTTATTGTAATTTTTTTAAAATAAAATCTTCATAAAAACATATAAGTCAATCTTTTCAGATCTTTTCACTGGTACACCTTTATTGTTGTAATCCAGTTTTTTTTTTCCAACGGCTGTTGTTTCTCATCCCAATAAGCATTTATAAATCAGAGTTTCATATATCATTTATTGATTCAAGTAGACTAGTAATCTTAGTTAATTTTTCAACCCTCATTTTATTTAGAAGGACAGGGTTTTCTTTGGTTTATCCAACTCTTCAGATTCAGCTTACAGCAAGGCCACTGTAAGAGTCTTTCTACATTTTTTGGCACCCAATGTGGGGTGCGAATTCTCTAGCTTTTTCTAGGACTTACTTGCATTAAGGACTTTCTTAGCCTACAAGAGGCTATTCTTTGGAACACTCATTGATTTTTTTTATCTTTGCCTGCAAGAGGATTTCTAATTTTAATGCTCTAAATGCTTTTCTTACTTTATTGAGATGTCTTCTCTCACTTCTTCTGGTTCTTCTCTTCATCTCACTCCATCAGTCAGGATTGTTTCTTGGGATGGTCCAAATTTTAATGGGGAGGAGGTTAAATGGTTTATTAGCAGTTATGAAGATTCTGCTGCTGTTGATGGCACTTCTCATTTGGATATGGTAAAGCAGGTTAGGTTTTTTATTGCTGATAAGGAGGTGGAAAAAGAGGTCATTGCTATGCAGGCTTTTAAGGGCAAGGATTGTGTGAAGCTATCTAAGGCTATGTTTGATAGATGGGGTGTTAGATTCACTATGTTGGACCTAAATAAAATTGTTTTTGATTGGAAGGCTAAAGTTTGAGGTTGTTCTATGGCAGATTTTAAAAATTTATGTGTTAAATTTGATGAAGTGGTCAAATATCTAATCTTGATGGACAAATTGTGCAACAAAAATAAAAATAAGGATCTTTTCTGGTAAGCTTGTAATGGGGAGATTAGAATAAATTTCTTGAAGGATTGTTCAAGAAAGAACTTAATGAAGGAAATGTCTAATGGAAAACAGAAATTTCCGGCTTTGGAGGTTGTTAAAGAAAACATCCAAGCTCATCTAAAACTTATGGTGTTGGATAAATATCAGGAGTCTTTCACTCAATATTTCAGCAGAGTTAGTGAAGTTTTGGTTGAAAACAACAATATTATGGTCAAAGCTCAAGAAGCCAAGAAGGCTCAAATAGGAAAACTGGTGGTAAAAGTTGAGGGCAATGTAGACAATAAGATAGTCGATCACTTGGCCGATTTAACTAAAGAGCTAAAAATATTTGTCCAAGAGACTCAGAGGGCTAACAAGTCCCCAATAACTACTTCTTCAACATCAAATTCTTATCAATCTAGAAAATACAAATGTCAAAACCTAAATGGAAATGGAAATGGACACCGCTTCTCTGGAAATAGTAGGAATGGTAATGGTAATGGTGGTGATGGCTATATAGTTGGCTATGATGAGCCAAAGGGGTGCTCCTATTGGAATAAGAGGGGGCACAGAGCAGGTGTATGTTTTACTTTGGATAAGGACTTGGATTCTGGTAGAGATTTATTTGATGGCAAGGTCTATAAATTTCCAGATGGATCTTTTATTAAACCCAGTGATGGACAAGCGCCTTCTGATTTGGTTGGAAGAAATATGGCCTCTGAAAGAAGAGCCTGGTTTGAATAATTAAAGGATGGTGATGATAATTCTAAGGGTGGCAAAAATGTTGATGGTAAAAATTGTGGGAAACCTGATAAGGGTAAAGAGAAAGAGGTCAGTAAGGCCACATTTTCAACTTCTTTTGGTGGTTTGAAGCTGACAATGATTGCAAGAGTGGAAGGTAACTGTATGGCTGGAAAATACAATGTTGATTCTGCTAGACAAGCAGATGCTACTAAAGCAAAAAGTAGCTTTCAGAGAAAATTAAAGTCTAAACCTTGCAAGGCAATTAACAAGTCAAGACCTTACTCTAAGGAAAAAACTTATAAAATGCATACGGGATGGCTGATCTGGGGCCTCCCAGTTATGGTGAATTTGATTTAAATGGTGAGCCTATACCAGATGATGATTCCGATTCTGAATAGGAAATTCCTTTGGCATCACTACCTAGACCAAGCTTTAGCAGTCCCATCCCAATTAAGGGAGTAAGAACAACTAGCAATGGATCAGGATTAGTGAAAAAAGCTGGTGATGGAGCTTGGGTTATTGATTGTGAAGATGTTATTATGGGGGGTGAAGATAGAAATTTGGGTCCTAAAGAGGTACTCAGGGCCAAGTTTTTTAAATCTTAAGTACAATACAAGAAGCCAGTAGTATCTGGTCAAGAAAATGCGATAGACAATGTTTTGAATAGGGTGAATCAACTGCAGATTCCCTTGTCTTTGGGTGAGCTTTTCACAATTAGTCCAGCACTTGCAGAGAAGCAAAGAAGCATCTGATTAGAAGAAAGGTTTCCACTGGAGAGGTGGAGTATATATGTGAAAATGCTGAAAAATTTGGGGAGGATGTTGAAACTCATTTTTCCGCACCCCTGGGTTACTTGGTGGTAAATTTTAATGTTAAATAAGTGAAGGCCTTGGTAGACTCAGGGTTTCAAGTTAAATTAACTATTTAGAGCAAGAAAAGATTATAGGCTTGCCAATTAAAACTGGTACTAGGGGGAAACCTCAGATTTATTGGAGGGCATGCAACAGAGCTGATGGGTACAGCTGATGATGTTAAGTTAGGTATTGGTGGATCTATTGGTAAGGTTCACTTTTATGTGGCCAGAGGGGCAGTTAAAACTGTTCTTGGTGGTCCTTTTCTGATGGATTTTGAGGTCAGAATTGGTTATAAGGCTGGCATGGCTATTAGTTAGGAGATTACTGGTAAGGGTATGCAGTGGCTACATATGCAGTTCACTTCTCCTGGAGATAAAGGTTGGGAAACATGGCCATGGATCACTACTCTGTGTCAGTGTTTTACGTGTACCAATAAGTGGCAAATATAAAGGACAGCTTCTGGCAAATTATTTTTAGAGGGGGATTATGGTAACCCTCATTTTTTGGGATAGAAGGGGCAGATCACCCTAATGTTGCAATCTCTCCCCCTGATGAGATCCTGGATCAAAATAGGTCAGCTCACTTGGAAATAATTCAAGTGGATTAACAATTATTTTCTGTTAATAATATTTTAAATTTTTATTATGTCCTCAATTTTTCAGTTTGTCTCACTTCTCTGTCAAGTTTTTTTATCACATTCAAGAATGGATCAAGAGGGAAGATGGAATATATTATGTTTGATAAAATTTTTAATGGTTTATTTTCGGACCTCCAGAAAAAGGGTGGACTGAAATTAACTCATCAAAATCCTATTAAAGATCTTAGTGTAATTAAAACACAAAAAAATAATTTTTGTGAAAATTCTAAATCTGTCCTCCAGCAAGAGGTTAAACTGCCAAATTTTTTTAAGGGTGATTTTAAGATGGATAAGGGAATCAAAGGTGATGGGAAATTTTTTAATAATTTAGACGAAGAAAAAAGGGGAAAATTGGTTAAATATAATAAAAATATAAAATATTATTCTGCTTATTTTCATTCTGATTCTGATGATGAAGAAAATTCCTTTGATCAAATTTTTAATGGTGATACTAAAATAAATATTTTACCTTAATTTTATGTGGCTGTTGAACCAGATAACTATAAGAAGGTAGCTAATAAGGTCCAACCAGTTAATGAATGGCTACCAGCTGAATTAAACCCACCTTTGAGAAGACCAAGGTTATCAAGAGATTCTTATGAAAGTGTCTTGGTGTAGAATCTTCCTGAATTTACTGAAACAACAAGAATCACTTTTGATAGATTAGGTTTTGTTAATTTTGGACCTAATCGTTGGTTTTCTGGTGAAAAGAAGAAGTTGTTTTTGGATGTGATGGTCAAGCGAGAGAAAGCCATTGCTTTTGTAGAAGAAGAGAGGTTTGAGTTGAAGCATTCCTATGGGGAGCCTTTAAAGATTCCTGTGGTATGTCATGAACTGTGGCAGCAAAAATCAATCCCAATTCCAGCTGAATTCAAAGAAGCTTATATTGAAGTTGTCGGAGAACAGATTTTCACTGGACTGTATGAGAAATCATCATCAAGTTATTCTAGTCAAGTATTTTTCATCAAGAAAACAAATGGCAAACTTAGAGTTGTTCATGATCACAAGTAATTAAATAGGGTTACAATAAAGGATTCTTGGATACCACCTAGTGCTGAGGAGTTTTTTGAAGTGTTTGCTGGGAGAGTGTGTTGTGGTTTAGGAGATATTATGGGGGGATATGATGAGAGAGAGTTACATCCAGACTCTAGGCCTCTCACTAATTTTGATATGCAACTTTGACATTTACAGTTTACAAGATAACCTCAAGGAGAAACAAATTTGGCTGCTGTTTATTAACTTAAGATGGCTTGGACTCTACAAGATGAAATTCCTCAATATGCTGGTATATTTATTGACAATGTACCAATTAAAGGACCTTCAACTGATTAGGATAACAAAGAGTTGGAGGAGAATCCAATAATTAGAAAATTTATCTGGGAGTATGTGATCACTTAAGAGACAAACTTGTTTAGGATAGAAGAATCTGGGTTAACTATTTCAGGTTCAAAAATTACATGTTGTGTGCCAGATTTGAAGATTTTAGGTCATGTGTTATGTTGAGAGGGTAGGATTATGTCCAAGAAGAAAGTAAATAAAATTCAGTCCTGTCCAAGACCCAAAAAAACAACTGAAGTCAGAGGGTTTTTAGGTGTATGTCTCTATTTTTTAATTTTTATCAAGGACTTTTCTTGATTGTAAGCACTATTAAGAAGGTTGACAAGAGAGGATGCAGATTGGGAGTGGGACGAAGAGTGTGAAAGGCCTTTTGTGAAGCTGAAAAAGGTTGTGGGGGAAGATTTAGTCCTGCAAAAGTTAGATTATGGAAATGATGCTTGTAGGATTAATTTAGCAGTTGATTCAAGTCAGGTTGCTGCTGGGGCGGTTTTGTCTCAAATGGATAAAGCTGGTTATGTTAGGTAAGTTAGGTATGAATCTGTGGTATTTACTTAGGTCAAATCAAGATACTCACAGCCAAAATTAGAATTGTGTGGAGTGTAAAAAATTCTAAAAAAGGTTCAAAATATTTTATGGGGTCAACACTTTGAGTTGCAAGTGGATGCAAAATCATTAATTCAAATGATTAATTCCCCAAGTTTACCAAATGCACCTATGACTAGATGGGTAGCATTTACACAGCATTTTTTTTGATTTAGTTCACAAGCCTGTAAAAACTTTTACCATTCCAGATGGTTTGCCAAGAAGACCACCCACTGAAGAAGATTCAGACTCAGAAGAGTTTGATGAAGATATACCAATTATTAAATTCAGAACTAAAGGAGCTGAAGACTTTCTATGCCTCCCCCGTAAGGTTAAACTGGAAGAACTAATATGTGTAGAAAATTATGGTTATGACCTCCACCAAGAGGATAAACTGGAAAATTGTTTTTATGTAAATAAATTTGAAGAAGGGTTAAATGAAAAAAGTAGTGTAGAAAAATTTGGTGAAAAAAAGGTTGAAGAAGATGGAGTTGTTTTATGAGATAGTAGCAGGTTGAGGAATGGTGTATATGTTGGAGAATTTGTAAATTTGGTTAAAGAGAGGTTGGGTAGTGTAGAGGAAAATTTGGTTAAAAAGAGGATGTTTGAATGTAGGTGTAAAAAGGGTGAAGAAGAGAAAGAGGTGTTTTCAAATTTGGTATATAAGAGGCCAAAAGGTTTAGAAGAAGAATTTCAATGTGGTGATCCAATCCTGGGTAGGCCTTTGGAGTGCATATTTGGCGGTTATTGGTATGTAGGGCGTTTTTGGGGTTATGGTGTTATTAGTGGATTTTTTTATCTTTAGGTGATATTTAGTAGTGTTTATCAAGGTTTAAGCTAGGTTCACTTATTATGTCTCAGCTTAATGTCCCTTCTTTTCTCTTCATTTTGGTATCCCTATGGGTGGTTACCTTGGTTTATAGGGAAGTTATGGTGTTGTTATTGGTATTTATCAGAAGTTTATTGCTTAGTGGTGCCTATTTAATCTTAATATAGGGTCACTTATTATGTCTCAGCTTATTTTCCATTATTTTATTTTCATTTTGGTATGTCTTATGTGTGTTTATCTTGTTTATTAGTGAAGTTATGGGTTTTTATGGGTTGTATAGGTGTTTTAGGGCCTAGAAGCAGCCTGCCCACCCCTAAGTCGCCACCTGCCTTGAAGCAGGGTGCCCGCCTGGGTGCTGAGGAAGCACTAAAATGCACTTTTATGCATGAAAAAGGCGGTGAAAGCTGGATTTTGGGTGGGGAATTGGGAAGGGTGGTCTGTGCACTGGTGTATGATGCATGTGTGGGAAGATTTTTAGGGAATCATCTTATCTCTTCACTCATCACCTCTTTGTTCCTCACTGTCTCATTGGCTGGTTTTTTGTTGGAATATATTTCTGTTCATTTCAATTCTTTCTAGAAGTCTGTCTGGGACTATTATCTTCACTTTTAAAGGGGTCAAGTGTGTTTAATTAGAGGGTCTAGCAAACAGATCTCCAATTTGCTGAAACAGGTAAATCTCACTTGTTTTTCTAAAGGGACAGGGGTTATTCTTTCTGGTATTTCTTCAAATCTCTTGGTCAAGACCTATAGCTAGTACTATAGGATTGTCTACATTTCTGGCGCTCAAGGTGGGGTTCAAATCTGTTGGCTTTTTGGAATCTCTGTTGATCTAGGCTTCTTTCTTTGATGGATCTCCTTTGGTGGATTTTGAGTTTGGTGCTATATCTCTTTGTGGTTGGTCTAGGGGCCATCTTTTCTGTTGGATTTGGTCCCTTCTAAGTATTTAAGGCTATTAGGGGAGACTTTGGCTATCTTTGGCAGAGATTGGAGGCTGTAACTTGGATTTGCTATGATGGTTAGGGTTCAGTCTTGGGATGGTTCAAGGTTTATGGGGGAGGATGCAAAGGGGTTTTTGGCTAGGTTTGAAGTTTCTTCTGAGATTGAAGGGGCCTCACTTTTGGTCATGGTTAGGCAAGTAATCTTTTTCATTGGTAATACAGAGGTGGAGAAGGAAGTTTCTGGTATGGCAGGATATATGAGTATGGACTGGGGAAAGTTGAAGATTGAAATGGTTAAAAGGTGGAATACTACTTTCTCAATGATGGATCTTTATGGGATTGCTAAAAAGTGGGAATTGAAAGGTGGTGTAACTTCTCTTTCTCAGTATGGGGAATTTATGGAGGAGTTTGGGGAGGCTCTGGATTATCTGGTATATAATGATATATTACCACATGAAGATGGGGCCAAGTATGTATTTTGGAGTGCCATGGATAGGGATGTAAGGGTGGAGGTTATGGAGATTCTTTTCAAGGCTGACTTGAAAAAGACTCTTCTAAATGGGAAAAATAGGATTTCTGCTATGGCTGTTTTAAAGGAGGTTATTTTGGTATATTTGGATGGTATGAAGATTAGGGATGTGGAATCTGGAGAGGAAATAATGTTGGACAGAGAGGTTCAGAAGACTGTGGTGGAAATTTCATTTTCTGGGAAGTTGTTGGAGCCCTCAAACTTAGAAGATGGTGATTCTGATGATGTTTGTGAAGCTTATATTTCTTTTCCAGAGGATACCATGGGAACTCAGGAATGTGTTTCACTGGATGTTTTGGAGATGTATGCACTAGAGGATAAGTTTATTTCTTTAAGTTTAGATGAATGAAGAACCTCATTCACCATTTCAAAGCCAATGCTGAACATTTTGTTGCATCTCTTGATTCTTTTCTGTAATTTCTTCTTGCTTGAAAACCTTGATGTATAAATAAAAATACAATTTTTTCCTTATTTTAAAATCTTATGGGACTAATCCTCAGTTTTAAGTCTTGGGGGACTAACAGCACTCATTTGATAGTCTTGGGAGGCTCAAAAAAACCCTCAGTTTATAGTCTTGCGGGAATCCAAAACCTGAATCAAAAAGACAGAACCAGAGATCAAAACATTAAATATCAAAGAAACAAACTAAAATTATGGGGTAACTTTTCTACAGAGAAGCCAGCTTATCAGGTACCCCCACACTTGCCTTAACAAAATTCAGAGAGTCCCCCTTTAGATGCCCTCTGCCAAAATCACACCAACTCCCATTATCAGTTTATAGTCCTGAAGGACTCAACCATTTAACCATCCTCATTCTACAGTCTTGAAAGACTGTACCATTTTTCAGTTTAAAGTCTTGATGGACTGACCACAGTGTTCAGTTTAAAGTCTTGACAAACTTCCCCAGTGTTCAGTTTAAAGTCTTGACGGACTACCCCAATGTTCACTTTAAAGTCTTGACAAACTTACCCAGTGTTCAGTTTAAAGTCTTAACGGTGTGGTCTTCCAAAAATTGGCAGGGGCCTTTGTTGTGTGATTTGGCGCTGTTTGTGCATGTCTTAATTGACATCTGTTAAGGAATAGGGTATTTTTCTGGTTTTATTCCGTGGATGTTGGTTCTGCGGGTATGTGAGAACTATCATTGGATAGCCATGATTTTTCTCTATATTTTATGTCGTGTAGACATTTTTCATATTCTGAGTTTTAAGGGGTCATTTCCTCATTTTTCATTTATATAAGATTGCTGTTTAATTTTGTTTTTTGTGTTTTACGGGGTAACCTTAAGTCTTAGGGTTAAGTGCTTAGTACCATTGGATAAAGCTATTTTTTCTCTATATTTCATGTCTCAATGTTGTTATAGTGAAATTCCGTGTTTTAAAGGTTTTAGTAGTTGTAGCTAATTTTTCAAAGTAGATTAGTAGTTTTCATTGGTTTTCTGGCTTCAGGGAGGCCGGGCCGCTTCAGGCGGCATCTCCAACGTCAGGCGGCCCGCCCACCTCTGTTTTAGGAGGTTGGGGAGCGCTTTAGGAGGGTTTTTTATGCAATTTGGCAGGTACAGGCGCCAGATTGGTGGGTGCGCATGGGCTCTTAGTTAGTGGTCTGTGTGTACATAGTGAATAAGACAGTTTGGGGCAACCTTAATCATCATACAACCATCCAGAGGTGATATCATTGTTCCTCACTCAGTTTTCACTGTTTTCTGGCCACAATTGGCTGTGTTTGTTGCAAGTAAGTTCTTCATTTAACTTAACTTTAGCAACTGTTTTCTCTGTTATAGTCTTGAAAGCTATAGCAAGTATTATTGCTGTCTCTGGTGTGGATTTGCAGCCTAAATCAAGTATCTTTGCTGTCTCTGGTGTGGACTTTGTTCTACATTTCAGTTCTTTGGTCTGGTAGTCTATCTGGTGACTACTTTTTTGGCTCATCAAGCAGTCAAGTGTGTTGAAAAGGAGCTTTAGGAAAACAGGAACCAACTTACTTTAGCAAGTAAATCTCACTCTATTTTTCTAAAGGGACAGGGGATTTTCTCTCTGGTTTTTCTTCAACTCCCTTGGTCAAGGCCTATAGCTAGTACTATAGGATTGTCTACATTTCTGGTGCCCAACATGAGGTAGAACTTGCTAGTTCTTTGGAATCTCTGTCTTCTTTGGTTGGCTCTTTTTGGTGTTTTGGTCTGGAGGAATGGCTTCTGGTTCCTCTATTCCTGTGGTGACTTTCAATGGGGGAGATGGTTATCCTGCTTTTATGGTCAAGGAGTGTATTAGGATTAAAACTTGGGATGGTACGAAGTTTAATGGGGAGGATGTCAAGTGATTTCTAGAGAAGTATGAAACTGCTTCTGGAGTGGATGGTGCTTCCTACCTGGACGTGGTGAAGCAGATTATCTTCTTTATTGGTGATAGGTCAGTGGAGAAGGAAATTGTGGCCATGTCTGGCTACAAGAAGAGGAATTGGAAATTGTTGTGTAGGGAAATGGTGGATATATGGGGTGTCAGGTTCACTATGGTGGATCTGAAAAAGGTTGTCATGAATGGCAATCTTATGGTGGTAATGGTAACTTACATAGTTACAGGAAGTTTCTGCTACAGTTTGATCCTGTGGTGCAATTTTTGGTGGAAGTGGAAGAGCTAGCACATGAAAATGCTGCCAAAGATGTTTTTTGGTCTGCCCTGGCTAGAGATGTCAGGATGGATGTGTTGAAGGAGTTGTCAAGAAAGGAATTGATGAAGACTCTTTCTAATGGGGATCAGAAGTTTCCTTCCTTGGATAAGGTGAAGGAGGCTGTTGAGGCCCATTTGAAGTTATTGGCTGTGGACACCTATCAAGAGGGGTGTGCCAAGTATGTCAGCAAAGTCAGTGAGGCTTTGGCTGAAGAGGAAGTTAGGGAGAAGAAGGAGGAAAAAAATTTTGTGCAGGTTCCCAAACAGGAGAGGGACCCAATGGTGGAGCAGTTGGCTGATCTTACAAAGCAGCTGCACATTTTTGTTCAGGAGGCCAAGATGGTTAATAAGGCACCTTCTCAGCCTAGAGATTTTGAAAGGAGGGCTGGTAGTAGATACCCTTGGGTTTGCTCTTATTGCAGTAGGAGGGGTCAGAGGTCCAATGATTGTTAGGCACTGAACAGAGATGTGCCTGAAGGAAAAGTGGAGTTTGATAGCAGGGTTTTTAAGTTCCCTGACGGTTCTTTTGTGAATCCCAGTGAGGGGCAGGCTCCTGTTGATTTGGTCAGGAGAAGGGGTGGTCTCAATCAAAGGAGGCCAAGGTTTGAGGAGATTCCTGATTGGGAGAAGTCTTCTGTTTAGGTAGATGAGGATGTCAAGGGAAAGGGTAAGGAGGTAAATAAGGTCTCTTTTTCCACTTCCTTTGGTGGTTTGGAGTTTTATTCTTGTGGTGGACAGTCAAGTGGTGAATGCTTGGCTGGTGTTTATGATGTAGAAGCAGGAAAGGTGGGAAGGCCTAAGAGCAGTTCTCAGGACCAACCAAAGCCAAATGCTTCAAAGGTGGATCCTAAGCTGAGTGCAGCTAGGAAGAGGTACAGCAAAGAGGAGCTGTACAAGATGCAGAAAGGTATAGATGATATGGGCCCCCCTAGTTTTGGCGCATTGGATCTGAATGGTGATCCAATGCCAATGGAGGTGGATTCTGACTATAAGGAGGATGTCCCTTTGGCTTCATTGCCAAAGCCTGTTGGATTCAGAGGTTCTGGTGAGGGATCTGGCTTGGTTCCTGTTAATGGTAAATCTTTTGGTGTCGCTGGTCCTAAAAAATCTTCTAGGACCAAGGTGGTGAAGCCAAGGGCTCACTTTGAGAGGCCAGTAGTGTCTGGTCAAGTTAATGTTATGGAATCTGTCCTGGAAAGGATGAATCAGGGTCAGTTTCTCCTATCTTATGGGGAATAGTATTCTATCAGTCCAGGGTTGGCTGATAGGCAGAAAAAGTTGTTGACCAGAAGAAGGGTGTCTTCTGGGGAGGTGGAATACATCTGTGATTCTGCTGAAATGTTTGATGAGGGGTTGGAAACTCATTTTTCTGCTCCTCTGGGATATGTCAATGTCACTCTGAATGGCAGGGAGGCAAGGGCATTGGTGGTTTCAGGTTCTCAGATAAACCTGATTTCTTTGTTTGAGGCAACTCATATGGGCCTCCCCATCAAAACTGGTATTGGTGGGAATTTGAGAGGGATTGGTGGCCATGTCACTGAATTGGTTGAAACTTCTGAGTTTGTGAAGTTAGATGTTGGAGGAGCCTCAGGGAAGGTTCATTTTTACATTGCTAAAGGTAATGTAAAAGCAGTTTTGGGTGGGCCATTCTTGATGGATTTTCAGGCAAGAATTGGTTATCAATTTGATTTGGGAATCAGTTTGGAGTTGACTGGTGAAGACGAAAGGAGGATTCACATGAGGTTGTCATCCCCTGGAGAGGATGGTTGGGAGACTAGGCCTGGTTTATCTTCAATGTGCCAGTGCATGGACTGCTGCAGGAGAAGGAAGGAAGGGGGTTCTGCCTCTGGTTTTTTGGAGTGCCGCTCAGGCTCTATTGAGAGTCTGTCTTTTTTATAGTAATAAGGGCTGATCACCCTAGTGCTACAAACTCTCCTCAAGATGCGGAAATCCCAGGTTGTAGTAGGTCAGCTCCCTTGAGGATATACCAAGTGAATTTTCAACTTTCTCTTTTTAATGTTTCTCTTCTTTGCAAATATTCATCAAGTTTTTTATCAAGTCTCTGTTCTCTCTCAAGATTCTTAATTATTTTTAATTCAAGTTCAAGGAAGAAGATTGGTTATATATCTTTATTGAAAGATATGCGGAAATGTTTTGGGGCGGTGAGATTGGGGTCTAAAAGTAAGTTCTCCCAATTGTGCACCACTAGGGTTTCTTCTACACCTTTCAAAATCATTACCTGGGCCACACCTGTGAGCATTGGAGAAACCCCTGGTTATTTTTGTAGGTCAGAAAAAAACTCAAGAAAAGAAGAAAAAAATTCAAGATAATTCATGAAAATCAAGAAAAAAATCTGAAGATAATGAAGAAAGAAGATGCAAAATATTTTTGTGGACATCGTAAAGATCTATTTTTGGGCCTCCAGCATGAGGTTAAACTGCTCAATTTTAGAAGATGTGATTCAGAAGATGAATCAAGATTTGAAGATTTGGAAGTTGGAAGTGAGGATGAAGATGTGGAATTGCAGAAAAATTTTGGAGTGGTGAGATTGGGGTGTAAAAGTAAGTCCTCCCAATTGTGCACCGCTAGGGTCTCTTCTACACCTTTCAAAAACATTACCTTGGCCACAAATGTGATCAATGGGGAAACCCTTGGTTTTTGTTCCAGGTCTGGCGGTGAAGACTTCCTGAAGATCCCTCAAGTTGAAGGTGGAGCAGCAAAGTATAAGAAGGTAGGGCAGAAGATTAGGTCTGTCAATGAGCCTATGCCTGGGGGTTTGAATCCGCCCTTGAAGAGACCTCCTTTGTCAAGAGATCCGTACTGTACTCCTTTGGTGAAGAATCCTCCAGAATTTGTAGAGATGGCTAAGGTGACTGGAAAGGTTGAAAGTTGTTAATTTTGGTCCTGATGGGTGGTTGTCTGAGGAAGAAAAGAAGTTGTTGTTGCACGTTATTGTGCTAAGGGAAAAAGCTGTGGCATTTGTTGAAGAGGAAAGGGGTGTGTTGAAGCACTCTTATGGGGAAACTTACTTGATTCCTGTGGTTTGCCATGAACCTTGGCAAATCAAACCTATTCCGATTCCAGCCGCTATTAGAGAGGATTTTGTGGAGATCGTTAGGGAAAGAGTCAGGAATGGGTTATATGAACAATCAACATCCAGTTACTCAAGTTGGGTGTTCTGTGTAAAGAAGAAGAAAGGAAAGTTTAGGGTGGTTCATGATCTTAGAGCCTTAAATAGAGTGACTATCAAGGACGCTGGTATGCCACCAAGTGCAGAGGATTTTGTTGAAGCTTTCGCTGGAAGGGTGTTTTATGGTTTGGGTGATATTATGGGTGGTTATGATGAGAGGGAACTCCATACGGATTCAAGGCCTCTCACAACTTTTGAGACTTCTTTGGGAAGATTTCAGCTCACTAGGTTGCCTCAAGGAGCAACTAATTCAGTGGCAGTTTATCAAGCACAGATGGCTTGGATTTTGCAGGATGAGATTCCTACTCATGCTGGTATTTTTATTGATGATGGTGAAATTAAAGGACCATCCACTGATTATGGTAATGAGTTGTTAGCGGAAAACCCTGAAATAAGGAGGTTTGTGTGGGAATATGCAATAACTCTAGAGAGAGTGTTGTTTAGGATTGAAGAGGCTGGTTTGACCATTTCAGGGTCAAAATTCTGTTGTTGTGTTCCTGCTTTGGAAATTATGGGTCATGTGGTATGTAAAGAGGGAAGGATTATGGCAAAGAAGAAGATTAATAAAATCCAGTCATGGCCAAGGCCTAAAAATACTACTGAAGTCAGGAAATTTTTGGGTGTATGTGTATATGTAAGGATTTTTCTTTGTTGGCTTCACCTTTAAGGAGGTTGACCAGAAAAGATGCAGATTGGGAATGGACTGAAGAGTGTGAAGAGGCTTTTCAGAAGTTGAAAAAGGTTGTTGGTGAAGATATTGTTCTTCACAAGTTGGATTATGGTGTTGGTGCTGGAAAAATTTATCTGGTGGTGGACTCAAGTTATATTGCTGCTGGTGTTGTTTTGTCTCAGGAGGATAAGACTGGGAGGGTCAAACCAGTAAGATATGAGTCTGTGGTGTTTAATGAGGTGGAATCTAGGTATTCTCAACCTAAGTTGGAATTGTGTGGCGTAGCTAAAATTTTAAAGAAGCTACAGACGGTTTTGTGGGGGCAGTATTTTGAGCTGCAGGTGGATGAAAAATCTTTGGTTCAGATGATCAATACACCTAGTCTTCCAAATGCTCCAATGACTAGGTGGGTGGCATTTATTCAACATTTTTCTTTTGACCTGGTACAAAAACCAGGTAAAACCTTTACTATGCCTGATGGATTATGAAGGAGTCCACCTACAGATGAAGATTCTGAGGCTGAAGAATTTGATGAGGATGTTCCAGTGGTTAGGGCCAGCACAAAGGGTGCTGAAGATTTTTCTGACCTCCCCCAAGAGGCTAAACTGGATGGATCTGATCTTGATTCTGGTGATCAGGATGTTTTTGTTGATGAAGATGGAGTTGTTGTTTGGGACAGCTCAAAATTGGAAAAGGGTGTTTTTGTTAGTGAACTGGATTCTCACAAGGTTCAGTGGAAAGAGAAGGACGTGCCAAAATTTAAGGATTGGTGTCCTGGTTGGGCTTCTCAATTGGCTAATGTTCATACTGGTGATTTTGATGACAGAATTGTACCCTTGTATGTGGTGTTGTTGGATTTTGAAGATGAGACCTGGGGTCAGTCTGGGTTTTATTTTATTTTGGTGGAATATCTGTTGACCTTGGAGAGGCCAGATAGTTGTGATGATGATACTTGGTTGGCAATCAAGAAGAAGAGTCTAGGATTTTATTTGTCAGGAAGGCGGTTGATGAAGAGGAGACATTCTAATCCTCAAGTTGTGGTGACTCAGAAGAAGGGTCAAGAATTGGTTTTGAAGTCTTTGCATGAAGACCTTGGTCATAGAGGCTTTGGGGAGACTTATAGAAGAGTAGCAGACAGATTTTGGTGGCCAGGTATAAAGTTGGCTGTGAAGGGTTGGGTTTAATCTTGTGAAGAATGTCAAAGAAGAAGTCACTTGAAACCTTAAGAGGTGGGCCGTGCTACTGGTAAATCAACTGTTTTTGAAAGGGTCAATCTGGATGCTGTCCATATTAAAGAGGGCAGGTATAAATACTTGATTGTTGCTAGGGATGATTTGTCTGGTTGGGTTGAGGCAGTGCCTCTGGTTAATTTGACTGCCAAGAATGTGGCAGAGTTTTTGAAGAAGGATTGGATTTATAGGTATCGGTTGATGAGGTTGGTGACTGTTGATGGCGGGCCAGAGTTTGGGACCAAATTTAAAGAAGCTGTGGCTAGTGTTGGTTCTAAAGTTAGAGTGGATACACCGTATTATCCTGAAGCTGTAGGCATTTTTGAAAGAGGCCATCAAGTTATCAAGAATGCTTTGGTGAAGATGTGAGGAGATAGGGCTGAAAAGTGGAGGCATTGTTTATCCTTGGTGTTATTTGCTGATAGGGTCACTGTGAAGAGGACCACTGGCTATTCTCCCTATGAGTTAATGTTTGGTCAGAAAGCCGTTCTACCAGTGGACTTGGAAGCTGTCTCTTATCTTGTAATTGATTGGGATAAGTGCATTCAACAGAAGATTTGCTCTGTGCCAGGATGCAACAGTTGGAATGTAGAGAGGAAGGTCAGGAGAAGGCATACTCTAGAATGATGAAGATTAGGAATCAATCAGTCAGATACTGGGACAAGAAGTTGGCTCATAGACTCAGGAATCCCTTGAAACCTGGTTGTTTGGTTTTGGTGTATAACAGAAGTTTGGAGAGTCAGTGGGGGAAAATGTTTGCTGACAGATGGAATGGACCTTACAGAGTCAGATCTCAGGCATCTGGAGGTTCTAATGTTTTGGAAGAGTTGGATGGTGCAGTCTTGAAAAAGAGGGTGGCTGCAGACCAAGTGAAGAGGTTTTATCCCAGAGGCACTAGGCATGAAGAAGATTGACTGTGCAATGAGGATTAACTACGGACCATTCTTTAATTTT
This sequence comes from Hemileia vastatrix, assembly GCA_030280995.1. Taxonomy (NCBI): domain Eukaryota; kingdom Fungi; phylum Basidiomycota; class Pucciniomycetes; order Pucciniales; family Zaghouaniaceae; genus Hemileia; species Hemileia vastatrix. The sequence goes on from JASXTE010000007.1 coordinate 8,685,323, forward strand.
AGTTTTTTTTTGTGGTGATGCTATGCATCTGTTTGTTGGAAACTTTTGTTAGAGGGTACCCATGGGTGAAGCCTCTAGATTTTGTCTTGGCAAGTGTGGGGGTGACTGATGGGCTGGCTGCTCTATCAAAAGTTACCCCAGATTGTCTGTTTCCAACCCTTTTTCTTAATTTGGTTTAACCCTAGTATTGGTTTCTTTTCACAGGTTTTAGTCCTCTATGACTTTAAACTGGAATTTCCTCTGGTTTTCATGTGCTGGTCTCTTCATTCTTCTTGGTTTTGGTTTTTTATGTGTTGGACCTTGTGTTTTTGTTAGAAGGTACCCAGGGGGGGCTTCTAGATTTTTTTTTGGAAAGTGTGGGGGTAACTGATGAGCTGGTTGCTCTAGAGAACAGTTACCCCAGAATGTATTTCTCAAATCTTTTGTTTTTCCTAGTTGAATTCTAGTTCTGTTGTTTATTATTCAGGTTTTAAGTCCACTATGACTTTAATCTGGTTTGGGACTGGCTTCTTTATCTTTGGTTCTTTTAGATTGGTGGTGGATCACTGGTGGTCTCCCATCATTTTTACTTATTGGAGGGAGCCCACCCAGTGATCATTTCTATGGATCAGACTTTCCCTTATTGGACCATCTATGGAGCTGGACTGTCTTTGATTTTACAGTTATGTTTTTGCTAGATAGAAGTTTTAGATTATTTTCTTTTTTTTTTCTTTTAATTTTTTATGGGGGTTATTTAAAATTATAAAATCAAAAATATAGGGTGTTACCACATCAGAGTTGCCTGGATGTGGGCAAGCATTGGTGGGGAAAGGCTCATCAATTGGCCGGGAAATGCTATTTTATTTTTATTTATTATTTATTTCATGTGTTTCTGTGTTTCATTATTTTCTACTATTTTCTAAATTTCTAAATTTTTTGAATTTTGTTTTCTGTTAACCATTTAAAAGAATTAATTGTGTGTCCACATCAAGGTGCACTTGGATGTGGGTAAGGTATCAGGGGATCAGCTCATAAATTGGCTGGGGGATACCATTTGTATTATTTTTTATATTTTATTTTATTTCATTTTATTTATAAATTTTTAATTAATATATTAGTACGTTTTACAAAAAAAAAAAAAAAAAATTCTGAAATTATTTTTATTAATTGTTTTATATTATTATTATGTTTCTAATCTTCTTGCAGGAGCTCATTGTCTGGATGATGAAGCTTCTGGAGGCTGGTCCGGATTGTGATGAAGTTTTTGTTTTTTGTTGGGATTGTGGGTAGCACTGTGTTCTTTGAAGTGCATCCTGCTGGAGAGGTGATAGGGATTGTAATGATCAGGAATTGGATCAGAGGGAAGCTCAGAGGAGGAAGAAGAAGAGGCAGGATTGGAGTGCTGGAGGGTGTGCTTAATGATCCTAGACATTTTCCAGTGGTGGTCCAGTAGGCGCTTTCTCAGGGATTTTTCAAAGTCATTCAAAGGTCCATGGAGGGCAAAGGCTTTTAGCATATTGGAACACATGGTGCTTAGGTGTTTCTTCATGTCTACATAATCCTGGGTCAAAGAAGTTTCAAGAGGTTGGCCAACTCCAATAATAGAATCAGGAGGAGGGGTGCCAAATAGACAAGAAGAATTGGATCAGTAATTATTTTTGTTGAAGAAATGGGATAATTAATTTGGTACTTACAGATTGGAAGCTCATCAAATCTGTAAGCAGCTGGGATTTGGATCTCTGATGATTTTGTAATGATCATAGTGGGTGGATCAACTAGGGAAAGATATGGATTCTCATGATCTTCCTATGAAGGATCCTGAGAAGGTGAACTGGGATGCTGATGTTCCTGGGGCCTAGTTGGAGCAGTGAGATTGTTGTTGTTGTTGTGGTTGTTATTTCTGTTGGATTCAGCTGGAGGAGGTGCCGGTGATGGAGTACCAGGGTTGTTAAAAGATGGAGCAGGAGAGGGGGATTTGGAAGCATACTGCTCTCTTCTGGATGGAGATTTTGAAGAGATGCAACTTTCAGAAGAGTAGTTGGCTGACAGAGGAGAGGTGTAGTTTCTTTGTCTTAGTTGGGGACGAAGTTGTTGTTGTGGAGCAGTGTGTGGTGTTCTGGTTTCTTCTTGGGGTTCTCTGGCAGGTCTCTTAGAAATCTGGGAAATTTTGGTGCTTTTGGACTTTGGAAGGGTGGATTTCATTGCTCTGGGAGCAGTAGGAGGTAGTTGGGTTGAGTTGTTGTTGTTGTCTGAATGAATTTGGCTGTTTTCTGGCCGTTTTTGGAGGTTTTGGCCCTGATTTTCACTTTTTGGTGAGGCGGGCGGGCGGCCTGACGTTGGACGGGCCGCCTGGACGCGGTCTAAAAGCCTGGGAGTTGATCTTGAAGCTTTTGGAGCTAATTTGGCGGAGATGAAAGCAGTTTCTTGTGAGGCTAAGGCTGGTCTTTTGGGAAGAGTGCGGGAAGCTGAGCTTCTAGATCTTCTGGAAGGAGCAGAAGATAGAGAGGAAGAGGAAGGACCAAGCTCTGGGGATCTGGTAGGGGATCTGGAGATGTATTTGTGAGAAGGAGAAGGCGGAGGAATAGGGTAGTTGGAGTCTCTGTCACATCTTTTCTTTTCGGAATAGCAAGAGTCACAAGCCCTGTTGTAGAATTTAGATTCAGCATTTGGAAGAGTGAATGTGCAAGGTCTGCACATGTGGATGCACTGTTTGCAGGCATAGTCCTTGGGAGAAGTGAAGCAAGGGAGAGTAGAAGGGTTAACATCAGGAGATCCAGCCATGATCTGTGGTGAGAAAAGATGATAAAAAGAGATAGGAGGAGATTTTTGTCAGTGATGGGTAGATGATGAAGTGAAGGTGGAAGTTCAGCAGGTTGGCTGTAGAGGTGTGCTGCATGAAATTGGCTGTGTCCATTTTATGCAAAATTCTGTCAGTCCATCAAGACTCTAAACTGAAAAATCTATGTTATTAAGTCAGTCAATCAAGACTCTAAACTGAAAAAGCTATGTTATCAAGACCGTCCATCAAGACTCTAAACTGAAAAAGCTATGGTATCAAGACAGTCCATCAAGACTTTAAACTGAAATCTGGTTTCTGTTAGTCCTCCAAGACTTAAAACTGGCTGGTTGTTAAAGATTTATTCAAGAATTTAATTTTACTACTGTGGATCTAGTAGTCCTCCAAGACTTTAAACTGTCTGGTTTCAAGATTTTATCAAGATAGTCCATCAAGACTTTAAACTGAACATTGTGTTAGTACCCCAAGACTTTAAACTGAGGGTTGTAAGTCCCCCAAGACTATAAACTGAGGGAAATGTTTTTGTTGTTGGAGTTGGTTTTGAAAGATTGGTGGAGGGTATCCACAGGGGGAGCCTCTGAATTTAGCAAAGGAATGTTTGGGGGTAATTGATGGGCTGGCAGCTCTATTCACAATTACCCCAGAATTTTAGTTTTTTCTCTGTGTCTTAATGTGGTTTATCTCTGGTTCTGGGTTTATGATTTAGGTTTTTGAGTCCCCCAAGACTTTAAACTGAGGTTTTTAAGTCCCCCAAGACTATAAAATGAGGATGGTCCCCCAAGACTTAAAACTGAGGGTTGTTTGTGGTTACATCCTATAGAGGGTGTGGTCAATTTTTCTTTTCTGAATCAAACTCAAGTACTAGTAGAATTACAGAGGGAATCAAAAGATGAAATGAAGTGTTCAGAATTAGCTTTGAACTGGTGAATGAGGTGTCTTCTGTTCTCAATGTCCTGTGGATCTCTGGCAGGAGTGGATTGGAAGTAGTGAAGCAGAATTTGTTTCTGTTGAGATGTGTGTTGTTGGAGCTTGGCCTTGATAGTGGGCAAGTGCGTTGGTGTTGGTGGTGCAATAGATCCTACGTTGTTATCATCACTATCAGAAGAGTGAGGAACTGAGAAGTTATCAGTTTTAAAGTTGAAGGAAGAAATGAATGTTCTTTACCATCAGATGGACCAGGGATGGTGGAACTAGTTTTTTTATGGGTTTTGGCACTCTTCTGGGAAGGGTGGAGCTTTTTGATTAATCTGGGTATCAGAATGGATGGCCTAGATCTTTTGGTGCTGGCAGAAGAAGGACCAGGTTGAGGTGGAGGTGAATCTGTTGCAGAAGAAAGTGGACCAGGTCTGTGGCAGGTCTTCTTTCTAGATTGGCAGACATCGCAGGACGTTCTGTATGGATGGACAGGTGGTGTCATGGTGCAGATTAAATTATTTTCGATGCAGTATTGGCAGGGACCCATTTCAGAGGCAAATTTGGGAAGAAGGTTAAACATGGTGGTTGGATGAAGAAAGAATGTGGAAATTCTCAATTGGAGGGATGATGTGGTCTTCCAACGTTGGCAGGGGCTTTTGTTGTGTGATTTGGCATTGTTTGTGCATGTCTTAATTGACATCTGTTAAGGAATAGGGTATTTTTCTGGTTTTATTCCCTGGATGTTGGGTCTGCGGGTATGTGGGTACTATCATTGGATAGCCCTGGTTTTTCTCTATATTTTATGAGCTGAAGACATTTTTCATATTCTGAGTTTTAAGGGGTCATTTCCTCATTTTTCATTTATAAAAGATTGCTGTTTAATTTTGTTTTTTGTGTTTTACGGGCTAACCTTAAGTCTTAGGGTTAAGTGCTTAGTACCATTGGATAGAGCAAATTTTTCTCTATATTTCATGTCACAATGTTGTTATAGTGAAATTCCGTGTTTAAAAGGTTTTAGTAGTTGTAGCTAATTTTTCTAAGTAGATTAGTAGTTTTTATTGGTTTTCTGGCTTCAGGGAGGCCAGGCCGCTTCAGGCGGCATCTCCAACGTCGGGCGGCCCGCCCGCCTCTGTTTTAGGAGGTTGGGGAGTGCTTTAGGAGGGTTTTTTATGCAATTTGGCGGGTACAGGCGCCAGATTGGTGGGTGCGCATGGGCTCTTAGTTAGTGGTCTGTGTGTACATAGTGAATAAGACAGTTTGGGGCAACCTTAATCATCATACAACCATCCGGAGGTGATCTCATTGTTCCTCACTCAGTTTTCACTGTTTTCTGGCCACAATTGGCTGTGTTTGTTGCAAGTAAGTTCTTCATTTAACTTAACTTTGGCAACTGTTTTCTCTGTTATAGTCTTGAAAGCTATAGCAAGTATTATTGCTGTCTCTGGTGTGGATTTGCAGCCTACATCAAGTATCTTTGCTGTCTCTGGTGTGGAATTTGTTCTACTTTTCAGTTCTTTGGTCTGGTAGTCTATCTGGTGACTACTTTCTTGGCTCATCAAGCAGTCAAGTGTGTTGAAAAGGAGCTTTAGAAAAGCAGTAACCAACTTACTTTAGCAAGTAAATCTCACTCTATTTTTCTAAGGGGACAGGGGATTTTCTCTCTGGTTTGTCTCCAACTCCCTTGGTCAAGGCCTATAGCTAGTACTATAGGATTGTATACTATGGACTACCCCAATGTTCAGTTTAAAGTCTTGACAGACTACCCCCATGTTCATTTTAAATTCTTGATGGACTAAAAGATCCACAGTAGTAATCAAAAATAAAAATCTTGAAGAAATCTTAAAAAAAACCAGCCAGTTTTAAGTCTTGGAGGACTACCAGTGTAAAGTTTAAAGTCTTGAAGGACAACCCCAGTGTTAAGTTTAAAGTGTTGATGGACTAAAAACTGTTTGTATATAAAGGCAGAGCCAACTTCATGCATAATGCACCTCAGCCCATCTGCTGAACTTCCACTCTCTTCATCATCTAGAATCACTGATAAAATTTTCTTTCATCTATTTTATTTTATTCACCACAGAAAATTTGGGTGGTGGGGGTATTTCTAGCAATACCCCTCAATTAAAAATGTTGGGAAGTGGTTGGAAAGCTGTTGGGAATTCATTGTGAAACCAGATTTAAATCAATCAGAAAAAGATTTGGTAATCAGTTAGACCTAGATTCAACCCAACTCAATCACAGATCTCTTGGATCTTGGTGATAACTTTGATCTTCAGCTGAGCACAGATTGAGCAAATCTTGAACATATCACTTAACATATCATAATATTCACTTTACCATTGTGTGGAAAGCAAAATTTGATATTCGGTCTAAAAAAATCTACAGATATTTTCTTGCCAAGTTGATAACAGAAGGTTAAACTGTAGTATCTCAACTATTACATTAGACCACATAGATATTTGATAAAACATACAATTCAAATCAATTTTAATAATATTCAGATAACCATAAGTGTCTGTCCAAAGACTTACAAAAAGTATGTTAGTATCAAGACATTGTTCTAGGTAATAGTTTCAATTTGTATTTTGAACTGCCATCTAAAGCATTTTAATATTAGACAAAAACATAAATAAGTGTAATAAGAGTGAAATTATTCTATTTTGTGATTATGATGTAACGATAAAGCACATTTTTATTAAGAAAATTTTTCTTCTTCCACAAACCCAAATTTACTCTATAGGCTCAAGATTTATTTTTAAGCCATATTATTTATTTCAGTTATCATTCATTTACTTCCAATATTTTTTAAAAATATAATAATAATACATGTGAAAGTATTATGATCTTAGCGTAATGTATGCTAAAAAGTTATTTTCTCTTTTTATTCAAAACTGATTATTCATTTTTTGGTTCAATTCATATTTTAACAACCACTATCTTCAGATACTATTCTTACTTAATATGTCAAGTCTAAGATGTGTTGGAAAGTTCTCAATAACAATCATTCAAATTTATATGAATGTATTTTCAAGATTTAAAAACTCACCAACCCCCACAATCTTACAGTGAGGCCATTTGAATGTTCATATTTTTGGACTATTAGAAGAAAGAAAACCAGCCCTTGTCGGTAATCTTTCTCAAGTGCAGAGTCAGCACATTCCACCACTATTGGGTGACATTAAGTCTGGATCTCACCATTTAAATCAAAGAAGTACCTTTAATCCTATGAAGCCATTCTATTTTCATGCTGACTTGGTTGCAGTTTTTTGTAATTAGGAATCCACTTTGAGGATCCCTCTTTTCTTCAAGTACACTAATCAGTCTTGCTAAAGAAGCATTTTCTTCTTCTCAAATTGATTTTTTTCTAATCTTGAACTACAACTCCACTATATTTTTTAATATCCCGCATGTAATTTTTGAAGGCTCTTTCCAAACATCTCAGAGTACTCAAGATTGGAAAGCTGATCAACTTATCCAATGAATCAAAACAGTTCTAAAAACACATCAACTTCAACCAATAAATTTTAAGATTGACAATGAAAAAATGTTAAAGGAAAAGTTGGATATCATGTGGAGGCACCAGGACAACTATTGGATTAGAACTGGATTTGAAGACTATAAAGTTCATTTTCCTAAAAATCAATTTAACCCTGAAGGAAACGGGTCAATACTTGCTGATGATATGGGTTTGGGAAAGACACTTTCAACTCTTTCTCTTATAAGTGCAACTCAAAGTGAAGCAAGACAATTCCTGGTATCAGAAAATCAAGAAGATATTAATCTGAGTTCAGCCACACTATTTATATGCCCACTGGCAACACTATCAAATTGGATCAATGAAATAAGTGTGCATTTTGAAGATAATTCTCTTCCTTTCAAGGTTCTTTATGGGAAGGATTGTTAAAATACTAACATCAATGAGCTACAGGACACTGCTATTGTTTTAACAACCTATGAAACAGCTAGCCCAACAATGTCAATAAATCAAAGCCAAAAAAAGATACCGGTGACTCAAAAGCTCTTTTGCAATAGAGTCACTTTAGATGAAGCTCAGTTAGTGCCCATTTCTATATCTAAAACTTAAAACTTAATTTTTATAATCAATTTTTATAAATATTCTTTTAGTTACATTAAAAATCCTTACTTGCAGAGGGCTCAAACAATATTTGACTTGGAATCCCAACACCAACTATGCTTGACTGGAACTCCACTTCAGAACAGGCCCACTGACCTTCAAAGTCTCATATTTTTTCTTAGAAGCAAAAATTGGCAAGATGACTGGTTATGGAAGAATTTTCTTTTTCCAGGTTTGCAAAAAGGAAAGGCTAATTCAATTAAATCAATCAATTACTTAATGAACGTCATAGCCTACATAGAACAAAAGATGCAATTTTGTCTCTTCCAAAAAAGATTCAAAGGGGGATATTAGTTCAATTAGCAGATCCATGGAGGTCTAAACTTTATGTGCTTCAAAAAGGATTCACTGAGCGATATGTGCCCTCCAGAAGCACTGACCTCCCTTGGGATTCATCTGAGTTTCTTAGAGAGCTGATGATTTTAAGAAAATTCTGCAACCATCCAATCTATGAAAATCTGGATGAAAATCAAACTTTTGATTTCACCTGGAAGCATTCCGCAAAGATTTTTAATCTTATAGGCCACTTGAAAAACTTTTTGTCTGGTGAAAGGGGCATAAATTTTCCGAAAGCTGTTATATTCTCCAACTTTGCAGAATTTTTGCAGATGTTAGTGATTCTATAATGAATTGTTTTACAAAACTGTGTTGGATTATTAAAAACAATTTTCTAATATTTAAAAATAGAATAAAAATGTCTCTAGATGACCACAATATTAGGTATACCCAGCTTATGGGTGAGCTCAGCAGGACAAGGCAAGACAAAAATATGCATGAATTCCATTTTAATAAAAATTGCCAAGTTTTGGTTGGAAAAATTCAGGCTTCAGGAGTGGGTATAGATCTCAAGTGTGCTCAAAATGTATATATAATGGTGAGCTCAATGTCTTATATTTCATATTAAGAAAAAAAAATTTAAATTTTTTATATTTTCAATGTTGAAATAGGAGCTGAATTGGAATCCAGAAGTTGAGCAGCAGGCTGTTGATTGGCTGTATAGAATGGGGCAGCAAGATGAAGTAAATGTTTTGTATTATTTTGTGCATGCAAGTATAGAATTCAGAATTTATAATATTCAAAGGAAAAAAATGGAGCTAACATTGTAAGCCAAATTAAAATTCTATAAATTTTAATGATGATAGTAATTGTTAAAACTATTTTTTTGTTTTCAAGGCTAAGTGTCCCAGACAGTGGAAATGAAGAGTATAAATGTGCAAACCTATTATTAAGGGAGCTGGTCAATCACTCACATTAGAGGAAGCAAGAATTTCAAGGAGAGCAGGTAAATTTAGGGGATTTTGAGGATTTGAAAGTCTGGGTTGTTGAGTATTTAGAGATGCAAGATATGAGGTAGAATAACAGTCATTCGGCAAACCCTGGGGGACATGAGAAGGATTAAGGTTAGGTGATAATGTTGAAACCAAACTTATTCTTTTGTACAAGCCAAGCCCTTTAGCACACTTCCAGAGTAGGTCAAAGTATCTTGAATATCAAAGTGTTTTTGGTAAAGATATTGTGCAACTTTATAAAAATCTTCAGACCTCCAATGCATTAAGATACGTTGTGGTCTTCCAACATTGGAAGGGGCCTTTGTTGTGTTGTTTGGCACTGTTTGTGCATGTCTTAATTGGAATCTGTTGAAGAATTGGGTTTTTTTCTGGTTTTATTCTGCAAATATTGGGACTGCGGGTATGTGGGTACTATCATTGGATAGCCCCGGTTTTTCTCTATATTTCATGTCTGGATAATATTTTTCATATTCTAAGTCTTAAGGGGTCATTTCCTCATTTTTCAGTTACAAAAGATAGCTGTTTAATTTTGTTTTTTGTGTTTTACAGGCTAACATTAAGTCTTAGGGTTAAGTGCTTAGTACCATTAGATAGGGCTAATTTAACTCTATATTTCATGTCTCAATGTTGCTATAGCGTAAGTTTGTGTTTTAAGGGTTTTAGTAGTTGTAGTGAATTTTTCTAAGTAGATTAGGTGTTTTTATTGGTTTTCTGGATTCAGGGAGGCCGGGACGCTTCAGGCAGCACCTTTGACGTCGGGAGGCCTGCCTGCCTCTGTTTTAAAAGGCTGGGGAGCGCTTCTGGAGGGTTTTTATTCAATTTGGCTGGTACAGGTGCCAAATTTATTGATGTGCATGAGCTCATAGATAGAGGTCTGTATGCACATAGTGAATAAGACAGTTTGGGGCAACTTTAATTATCATAAAACCATCCGGAGGTGATATCCTTGTTCCTCACTCAGTTTTGACTGTTTTTTGGCCACAATTGGCTGTGTTTGTTGCAAGGTGAGTTCTTCATTTAACTCAACTTTAGCAACATGTTTGCTGGTATAGTCTTTCAAGCTATATCAAGTATTATTGCTGTCTCTGGTGTGGATTTGCAGCCTACATTAAGTATATTTGCTTTCTTTGGTGTGGACATTGGTCTAAATTTCAGTTCTTTGGTCTGGTAGTCTATCTGGTGACTACTTTCTTGGCTCATCAAGCAGTCAAGTGTGTTGAAAAAGGGGCTTAGCAAACAGGAAACAACTTACTTTAGCAAGTAAATCTCACTATATTTTTCTAAAGGGACAGGGGATTTTCTCTCTGGTTTTTCTCCAACTCCCTTGGTCAAGGCCTATAGCTAGTACTATAGGATTATCTACATTTCTGGAGCCCAACGTGAGGTAGAACTTGCTAGTTCTTTGGAATCTATATCTTCTTTGGCTGGCTCTTTTTGGTGTTTTGGTCTGGAGGAATGGCTTCTGGTTCCTCTATTCCTGTGGTGACTGTCAGTGGGGGAGATGGTAATCCTGCTGTGATTTTCAAGGAGTGTATTAGGATTAAAACTTGGGATGGTACCAAGTTTAATGGGGAGGATTTCAAGTGGTTTCTGGAGAAGTATGAAACTACTGCTGGAGTGGATGGTGCCTCTTACCTGGACATGGTGAAGCAGGTTATTTTTTTCATTGGTGATAGGGCAATGGAGAAGGAAATTGTGGCCATGTCTGGCTAAAAGAAGAGAGATTGGAAGTTATTGTGTAGGGAGATGGTAGATAGATGAGGTGTCAGGTTCACTATTGTGGATCTGAACAAAGTTGTCAGTGAATGGCAATCTTATGGTATTGTTGGTAACTTGCATAGTTACAGAAAGTTTCTACTACAGTTTGATCCTGTGGTGGAATACTTGGTGGAAGTGGAGGAGCTGGAACATGTAAATGCTGCCAAGGATGTTTTTTGGTCTTCCCTGGCTAGATATGTCAGGATGGATGTGATGAAGGAGCTGTCAAGGAAGGACTTGATGAAGACTCTTTCTAATGGGGACCAGAAGCTGCCTGCCTTGGATAAGGTGAAGGAGGCTTTTGAAGCCCATTTGAAGTTATTGGCTGTGGACACCTATCAGAAGGGATGTGCCAAATATGTCAGCAAAGTCAGTGAGGCTTTGGCTGAAGATGAAGTTAGGGTGAGGAAGGAGGAGAAGAATATGGTGCAGGTTCCCAAACAGGAGAGGGACCCAATGGTGGAGCAGTTGGCTGATCTCACAAAGCAGATGTATATTTTTGTTCAGGAGGCTAAGAAGGTCATTAAGGCACCTTTGCAGCCTAGAGATTTTGATAGGAGGGCTGGTAGAAGTGATCCTTGGGTTCGCTCTTATTGCAGCAGGAGGGGGCACAGGTCCAATGATTGTTAGGAATTGAACAGGGATGTGTCTGAAGGAAAGGTGAAATTTGATGGCAGGGTTTTCAAGTTCCCTGATGGTTCATTTTTAAATCCCAGTGAGGGGCAGGCTCCTGTTGATTTGGTTGGGAGAAGGGGTGGTTTAAATCAAAGGAGGCCAAGATTTGAGGAGATTCGTGATCAGGGGAAGTCTTCTGGTAAGGAAGATGAAGATGTCAAGGGAAAGGGGAAGGAGGTCAATAAGGTCTCTTTTTCTACTTCCTTTGGTGGTTTGGAGTTGTATTCTTGTGGTGGACAGTCAAGTGGTGAATTCTTGGCTGGTGTTCATGATGTGGAAGCAGGGAAGGTGGGAAGGCCCAAGAGCAGTTCTTAGGCCCAACCAAAGCTAAAGCTTTCTATGGTGGATCCTAAGCTGAGTGCAACTAGGAAAAGGTGAAGCAAAGAGGAGCTGTACAAGATGCAGAAGGATATGGCTGACATGGGCCTTTCTAGTTTTGGTGCATTGGACATGAATGGTGAGACAATGCCAATGGAGGTTGATTCTGACTCTGAGGAGGATTTCCCTTTGGCTTCATTTCCAAGGCCTGCTGGAGTTAGAGGTTCTGGTGAGAGATCTGGTTTGGTTCCTGTTAATGGTAAGTCTGTTGGTGGTTCTGGTCCTCAAGAAGCTTCTAGGACCATGGTAGTGAAGCAAAGAGCTAACTTTGAGAGGCCCGTAGTTTCTGGTCAAGTTAATGTTATGGACTCTGTCCTGAGAAGGATGAATCAGGGTCAGGTTTCCCTTACTTAGTGGGAATTGTATGCTATCAGTCCAGGGTTGGCTGATAGACAGAAAAAGTTGTTGACCAAGAGAAGATTTTCTTCTGGGGAGGTGGAATACATTTGTGATTCTGCTGAAAAGTTTGGTGAGGGGTTGGAAACTCATTTTTCTTCTCTTCTGGGTTATGTCCATGTCACTCTGAATGGTAGGGAGGCAAGGGTATTGGTGGATTCAGGTTCTCAGATAAACCTGATTCATTGTTTAAGGCTACTCATTTGGGCCTCCCCATCAAAACTGGTATTGGTGAGAAATTGAGAGGGATTGGAGGCCATGTCACTGAATTGGTTGAAACTTCTGAGTTTGTGAATTTAGATTTTGGAGGAGCCTCAGGGAAGGTTCATTTTTATATTGCTAAGGGAACAGTTAAAGCTGTTTGGGGTGGGCCATTCTTGATGGTTTTTCAGGCAAGAATTGGTTATCAATTTGATTTGGGAATCAGTTTAGAGTTGACTGGTGAAGATGAAAGAAGACTTCACATGAGGTTATAATCTTCTGAAGAGGATGGTTGAGAGACCAGGCCTGGTTTATCTTCAACGTGCCAGTGCATGGATTGTTTTAGGAGAAGAATAGAAGTGGGTTCTGCCTCTGGTTTTTTGGAGTGTAGCTCAGGCTCTAGTGAGGGTCTGTCTTTTTTAAAATGAGTAGGGCTGATCACCGTAGTGCTACAACCTCTCCCCAAGATGAGGAAATCCCAGGTTGTAGTAGGTCAGCTCCCTTGGAGATATACCAAGTTGATCTTCAATTTTCTCTTTTTAATGTTTCTCTTCTCTGCAAGTATTCATCAAGCTGTTTATCAAGTCTCTGTTCTCTCTCAAGATTCTAATTATTTTTAATTCAAGCACAAGGAAGAAGATTGGTTATATATATTTATTGAAAGATATGCGGAAAAGTTTTGGAGTGGTGAGATTGGGGTCTAAAAGTAAGTCCTCCCAATCGTGTACCGCTAGGTTTTCTTCTACTGCTTTCAAAAACATTACCTGAGCCACACCTGTAAGCATTGGGGAAACCCCTGGTTATTTTTTTAGGTCATAAGAAAACTCAAGAAAAGAAGATAAAAATTTCAAGATAATTCAAGAAAATCAAAAAAAAAATCTGCAGATAATGAAGAAAGAAGATTCAAAATATTTTTGTGAATATTGTCAAGATCAATTTTTGGGCCTCCAGCATGAGGTTAAACTGCAGAAAATTATGAAGAATGAAGATCATCAAGATCAAATATTGGGCCTCCAGAATGAGGATAAACTGCACAGTTTTAAAAGAGTTGATTCTGACAATGAATCAAGATTTGAAGATTTGGAAGACGGAAGTGAAGATGAAGATTTGGAATTGCGGAAAAGTTTTGGAGTGGTGAGATTGGGGTCTAAAAGTAAGTCCTCCCAATTGTGCACCGCTAGGGTTTCTTCTACACCTTTTAAAAACATTACCTTAGCCACACATGTGAGCAATGGGGAAACCCTTGGTTTTTGTTCCAGGTCTTGTGGTGAAGATTTCCTGAAAATCCCTCAAGTTGAAGGCGGAGCAGAAAAGTTTAAGAAGGTAGCGCAGGAGATTAGGCCTGTCAATGAGCCTATGCCTGTGGGTTTGAATCTGCCCTTGAAGAGACCTCCTTTGTCAAGAGATCGGTACTGTACTCCTTTGGTGAAGAATACTCCAGAATTTGTAGAGATGGCTAAGGTGACTGTGGAAAGGTTGAAGGTTGTCAATTTTGGTCCTGATGGGTGGTTTTCTGAAGAAGAAATGAAGTTGTTGTCGCATGTTATTGTGCTAAGGGAAAAGCTGTGGCTTTTGTTGAGGAGGAAAGGGGTTTGTTGAAGCACTCTTATGGGGAACCTTACTTGATTCCTGTGGTTTGCCATGAACCTTGGCAAATCAAACCTATTCCGATTCCAGCTGCTATCAGAGAGGATTTTGTGGAGATTGTTTGGGAAAGAGTCAGGACTAGGTTATATGAACAATCGACATCTAGTTACTCAAGTCTGGTTTTCTGTGTAAAAAAGCAGAATGGAAAATTGAGGGTGGTTCATGATCTTAGAGCCTTGAATAGAGTCACTATCAAGGACACTGGTATACCACCAAATGCAGACAAGAAGGGTGTGTTATGGTTTGGGTGATATTATGGGTGGTTATGATGAGAGGGAACTTCATACAGATTACAGGCCTTTCACATTTTTTGAGACTCCTTTGGGAAGATTTCAGCTCACTAGGTTGCCTCAAGGAGCAACTAATTCAGTGGCAGTATATCAAGCACAGATGGATTGGATTTTTCAGGATGAGGTTCCTACTCATGCTGGTATTTTTATTGATAATGGTGGAATTAAAGGACCATCCACTGATTATGGTAATGAGGTATTAACGAAGAACCCTGGCATAACGAGGTTTGTTTGGGAATATGCAATAACTCTAGAGAGTGTGTTGTTTAGGATTGAAGAGGCTGGCTTGACCATTTCAGGGTCAAAATTCTGTTGTTGTGTTCCTGCCGTGGAAATTCTGGGTCATGTGGTATGTAAAGATGGAAGGATTATGGCAAAAAGAAAGATTAATAAAATTCAGTCATGGCCAAGGCCTAAAAATACTACTGAAGTCAGGGGATTTTTGGGTGTGTGTGTATATGTCAGGATTTTTATTAAGGATTTTTATTTGTTGGCTTCACCTTTAAGAAGGTTGGCCAGGAAAGATGCATATTGGGAATGGACTGAAGAGTGTGAAGAGGATTTTCAGAAGTTGAAAAAGGTTTTTGGGGAAGATATTTTTCTTCACAAGTTGGATTATGGTGTTAGTTCTGGAAAAAATTATCTGGCAGTTGACTCAAGTTATATTGCTTCTGGTGCTGTTTTGTCTCAGGAAGATAAAACTTGGAGGGTCAGGCTGGTAAGATATGAGTCTGTGGTGTTTCATGAGGTGGAATCTAGGTATTATAAACCTAAGATGGAATTGTGTGGAATAGCAAAAATTTTAAAGAAGCTACAGACGGTTTTGTGGGGGCAGCATTTTGAGCTGCAGGTGGATGCAAAATCTTTGGTTCAGATGATCAATAGACCTAGTTTTCCAAATGATCCAATGACTAGGTGAATGGCATTTATTCAACATTTTTCTTTTGAACTGGTACACAAACCAGGAAAAACTTTTACAATGCCTGATGGATTATCAAGGAGGCCACCTACAGATGAAGATTCTGAGGCTGAAGAGTTTGATGAAGATGTTCCAGTGGTTAGGGCCAGCACAAAGGGTGCTGAAGATTTCTCGGACCTCCCCCAAGAGGCTTAAGTGGCTGGATCTGATCTTGATTCTGGTTATCAGTTTGTTTTTTTTTGATGAAGATGGAGTTGTTGCTTGGGACAGCTCAAATATGGAAAATGGTGTTTTTGTTAGTGTACTGGATTCTCAAAAGGTTAAGTGGAAAGAGAAGGATGTGCCAAAGTTTAGAGATTGGTGTTATGGTTGGGCTGGTCAATTGGCTCATTTTCACGCTGGTGATTTTGATGAGGGAGTTGTACCCTTGGATGTTGTTTTGTTGGATTTTGAAGATGAGACCTGGGGTCAGGCTGGGTTTTATTTTATTATGGTGGAATATCTGTTGACCTTGGAGAGTCCAGATAGTTGTGATGATGATACTTGGTTGGAAATTAAGAAGAAGAGTCCTGGATTTTATATGTCAGGAATGAGGTTGATCAGGAGGAGAAATCCAAATCATCAAGTTGTGGTGACTCAGAAGAAGGTTCAAGAAGTTGTGTTGAAGTCTTTGCATGAAGACCTTGGTCATAGAGGCTTCAGGGAGACTTATAGAAGAGTAGCGGACAGATTTTGGTGGCCAGGTATGAAGTTGGCTGTGCAGGGTTGGGTTCAATCTTGTGAAGAATGTCAAAGAAGAAGACACTTGAAACCTAAAGAGGTCAGCCATTGTGGCATTCCAAATCTGGGTAGGCTACTTAGGTGAAAACTTGATTGGACCTTGGTTGGAAGAAAATCATGGTGTTAGCAGGTGTTAATTTGGTTGAAGGGAGCTAACTGGATTTTTTTTGGGTAGATTTATGGTGATTTTTTTGAGGATTTATGGTGATTTTTTGGAGGATTTAAGGTGTTTTGGAATGGATATATGTTGGTATTCCTATTGTTATTTGATGGTTTCATGGAATTGAAATTGGTTTTACTAGATTTTCTAGGGCTCTCTTGGTATTTTTGGTGGATGCAGTGTGCTCATGGAGTAGCCATTTTTTTCCCGGTGTGCTCCGGTGTGCTCCAGTTCACTCTGGTGATTTTCTGGTGAAAAAGCTAAGTCACTGTGGCAAATTTTGGTCATTGGTGCAAAAGTTCTGGGCACTGTGGAAAAGTTTGGTCACTGCAGAAAAGTCTGGGCACTGTTGCAAAGTTTGGTCACTGTAGAAAAGTCTGATCACCAGTGCAAAGTTTGGTCACTGCAGAAAAGTCTGCGCACTGTGGCAAAGTTTCGTCACTGTAGAAAAGTCTGATCACCAGTGCAAAGTTTGGTCACTGTGCAAATTTTGGTCACTGCGCCAAAAGTTTGGCTATTGTGGAAAAATTTGGTTAAAAAGTTATTATGCTTACTAGATCAATAGTTTATTGTAGATCATATGCATGTAGGGTATTTTTGGAAAGGTCTGGTGGAGGAGAATCATATGGAGAGGGGAGAGTCTTAGTTTTCTACATGTTTTTTTGTCTTTTAGTTTCGATAATAAGGGTCTTTTTTGATAATTAACAATATTTAACATATAACAACAATTATAATAAAAAATATCAACATATAGGGTACCATTGGAGAGCTCTCATCCTTGTTGACTCAAATTTATTTCTTTTCTTATAAAATTTTTAAAATAAAAATATAATAAAGAAAACTCTTTAATTTTGGTGGAAAACTGCGTAAATCTGGGGCAGACCTTTAATAAGGCACTTTTGAACAGATCATCCCAAGGGTAGTTTCTGTGGTACTTTACTGTACTTTTCAGTCTCTGGGGCAAGTGTTGCAGCTGGTTCTAAGTATTTGCTGTGACTTTTATCAGTGTAATCTGATATTAGGTATTTGTTTTGGGGGTTTAATCATTTATTGCACATATTTTTTTCTATATTATAGGTTTCCAACACTTTCAAAGTCTTTCTCTCAGATTTTCAACTTTCCAACTTTTCAAGCAGATCTTCAAGCTTAATTAATTAAATCTTACATTTATTAAGAGGGACAGGGATTTATTTTTGTTTTTCCAACTCCCTTGGATTCTGCCTGCAGCAAGGTGACTGTAGGAGTCTACTCTACATTTTTGGCGCCCAAAGTGTGGTTCGAATTCTCTATCTTCTGAAGAAAATTACTTTTTGGACTTCTGGATTTTGGTTTTCTGGTTGCTGGATTTTGATTGGTTGGTTATTTGGTGATTCTGTTAACTGGCTTAACCAGTACAGGATCTGTGGTAGTAGGGATCTAGGTATAGGGCTGAACCCTTGCTAGATCTGTTGTTTTTGTTTTTGTTTGTTGTTTTATCCTAGTAAAGGGCTGAACCCTTGTAGGATATTGTTGGTTGTCTGGTAAAGGGCTGAACACTTGCAGATTTTATTTGTTTCTGGTGCTGTGTTGATCCTAACCTGGGTAGGCCCTTGGAGTGCATATTTTGGGGTATTTGGTATGTAGGATGTTATTGAGTTTACGGTGTTATTAGTGGATTTTTTCATATTTAGGAGATAGTTAGTAGTGTTTATGGAGGCTTAAGCTAGGGTCACTTATTATGTCTCAGCTTAATGTCCTTTTTTTCTCTTCATTTTGGTATCCCTTATGGGTGGTTACCTTGTTTTATAGGGTAGTTATGGTGTTATTATTGGTATTTATCCGATGTTTATTACTTAGTGGTGATTATGTAGGCTTAAGCTAGGGTCACTTATTATGTCTCAGATTATTTTCCTTTATTTTCTTTTCATTTTGGTATGTCTATGTGTGTTTATCTTGTTTATTAGTGAAGTTATGGGTTGTATGGGTGTTTTAGGGCCTAGAAGCAGCCCGCCCACCCCCAAGCAGCCTTCCTGCCCCTAAGCGGAGCCGCCTCCAAGAAGCCTGGCCGCCTGGGCGCTGGGAAAGCGCTAAAATGCACTTTTATGCATGAAAAAGGTTGGTAAAGCTGGATTTTGGGCAGGGAATTGGTCAGGGTGGTCTGTGCACTGGCTGTATGATGCCTGTGTGCGAAGATTTTTAGGCGAATCATCTTATCTCTTTACTCATCACCTCTATGTTTCTCACTGTCTCATTGGCTTGTGTTTTTTGGAATATATTACTGTTCATTTCAACTCTTTCTTGTAGTCTGTCTGGGACTATTATCTTCACTTTTAAAGGGGTCAAGTGTGTTTAATTAGAGGGTCTAGCAAACAGATCTCCAATTTGCCGCAACATTTAAATCTCACTTTTTTTTTTAAAGGGACAGGGGTTATTCTTTCTGGTTTTACTCCAACTCCCTTGGTCAAGGCCTATAGCTAGTACTATAGGATTGTCTACATTTCTGGCGCCCAACGTGGGGTCAAATCTGTTGGCTTTTTGGAATCTCTGTTGATCTAGCCTTCTCTCTTTAGTGAATCTCCTTTGGTTGATTTTGTATTCGGTGCTATATTTCTTTGTGGTTGGTCTAGGGGTCATCTTTTCTGTTGGTTTTGTTCCCTCCTAGGTCTCTAAGGCTACTGGGGGGACTTTGGCTATCTTTGGTGGAGATTGGAGGCTGTAACTTGGAATTACTAGGATGGTTAGGATTAAGTCTTGGGATGGTTCAAGGTTTTTGGGAGAGGATTCAAAGGGGATTTTGGCTAGGTTTGAGGTTCCTTCTGAGATTGATGGGGCCTCACTGTTGGACATGGTCAGGCAAGTAATCTTTTTCATTGGTAATAAGGAGGTGGAGAAGGAAGTTTCTGGTATGGCAGGATATAGGAGTCAGGACTGGGGGAAGTTGAAGATTTAAATAGTTAAAAGGTGGCCTACTACATTCTCAATAGTGGATCTTCATGGGATTGCTAGGAAGTGGGAATTGAAAGGTGGTGTAACTTCTCTTTCTTAGTAAGGGGAATTTATGGAGGAGTTTGGGGAGGCTCTGGATTATCTGGCATATAATGATATATTACCACATGAAGATGGGGCCAAGTATGTATTTTTGAGTGCCATGGGTAGGAATGTAAAGGTGGAGGTTTTGGAGATTCTTTTCAAGGCTTACTTGATGAAGAATCTTCCAAATGGGGAAAATAGGATTCCTGGTATGGCTATTCTGAAGGAGGTTATTTTGGGATATTTGGATGGTATGAAGATTAGGGATGTGGAATCTGGAGATGAAATAATGTTGGACAGAGAGGTTCAGAAGACTGTGGTGGAAATTTCATTTTCTGGGAAGTTGTTGGAGCCCTCAAACTTAGAAGATGGGGACTCTGATGATGTTTGTGAAACTGATTTTTCTTTTCCAAAGGATGCCATGGGATCTCAGGAATGTGCTTCACTGGATGTTTTGGAAATTTACACACTTGAGGATCAGTGTATTTCCTTAAGTTTGGGTGAATTATGTGAGAAGGAGGACTTGTCTGGTCATGAAGAAGGATTTTGGGATATTGAGAAGGAAGCTGTGGTGGATGAATGGTTGTTGAGGGATGATTATTTTTCTTTCTCCAGACCAGATAATGGCTTATTAGAGGAAGATGTATCAGTTGAATTTTTGGATGGACAGAAAGATTCCATCTTGGATCTTTTTCTCATAGAGGAAGATTATTTTCAAGTGGTTCCCTCAAGATCAGAAGGTCTCTGCTTGGAGGAGGATTTTTATTTTGATGTTATGGATGTTATTCTGGAGGATTTTGCAGATTCTAAGCAAGATTCCTATAAAGAAGAGGAAAATTGTGATGTTTTGGATGTCACTGGTATGGAGATTAATTTTAAAGATGTGGTGGAGGTTCCAGATGTTTCACAGGGTGGAGAACTTATGGATTCTGGTAATGTGAGCTATGGTAGACTCAGTGTATGGAGGAGGATGGAAGATTTGTTTGGAGGTCTGATGTTGGGATATCAGAATTGGAAGAGGAGCTTAGGGGGCTCAAGCCCTAGGGGCAAACTTATTGGTTTAAACCTTGGGATTTCAAGAATATGATACCTCCGAAATGGGGATAAACTAATTAATTTGTTTCGTTCTTGCTTAATTTGGCCTCTATGTATTTGGTCAGGATTTTTTTGTTTTGTCCATTTATTATCAGTCTCTCTGGTTCAAGTCTATATAAAAAAAGGAGGCCGGACTGCTTCAGGCGGCACCTTCAATGTCAGGGGGCCCTCCCGTAAAGAAAAAAAAATCTTAGTATAATGAAGATAGAAGAAAAGAAAAATTCAAATGAAGATTGATATTTTATTTAAAATAAAATGAAGATAAAAATGAAGATTATTGGTTTTATTTCACCTTCAGCATGAGGACAAACTGTAAAATTTTATTTCTAAATTGGATTTTTTTGGCTTTAAAGAATTTTAATGGTTTTTTAATGGTTTTGGTTTTTTATGGAAGAAGATTTGTGTTGGAAAATCCTTTTTGTTAGAAGGTACCCAGGGGTGGGGCTTCTAGATTTTATTTTGGCAAGTATGAGGGTGAATGATGGGCTAGCAGCTCTATCAACAGTTACCCCAGATTGTCTGTTTCCAACCCCTTCTCTTAATTTTGTTGAATTCTAGTATTGGTTTTTTTTCTTTAACAGGTTTTTAGTCCACCATGACTTTAAACTGGAAATTATTTTGGTATTCAAGTGCTGGACCCCTCATGTTTATTGGTTTTGTTTAATTTTGTTGGATGTTGTGTTTTTGTTAGAATGTACACAGGGGAGGCTTCTAGATTTTATTTTGGCAAGTGTGGGGGTAACTGATGAGCTTGCTGCTCTGTAGAACAGTTACCCCAGAATGTCTGTTTCAAGCCTTTGGTTTTTTTCTAGTTGAATTCTAGTGTTTTTTTTTGTGATTCAGGTTTATAGTCCTCTATGACTTTAAACTGGATTGCCTTGGATTTCTTTTGGTGCTTTTGGATTGGTGGTGGATCACTGGTGGTCTCCCATCATTTTTACTTATTGGAGGGAGCCCACCCAGTGATCTCTTCTGTTGACCTGGAGCTGGCTTTGCTATGTGGTTCTAGGGTGTTGGCTGTGAAAGTGGTGGATTCAAGATTATTTTCTTTTTTTCTCTTTTTTTTCTTTTAATTTTTTATGGAGGCTATGTTTGTTCAAAGGCTCAAGATAGGGCCCTGGAAATCTTTTTGGTGGAAGAGGAGGAATCAAAATAAAAAAATTTTTTTTAGGTGTGACCACATCAAAGTGCCCTTTGATGTGGGTAAGGTATCACGGGATCAGCTCATCAATTGGCTGGGGGATACCATTTTATTTTGTTTTATTTGTTAAAGGAGGTTAAATGTTTTGGCTTTGATGGTTTTTGTTTTGGGGATTTATGGGATATATCTTCAAGATTTTTTTTGGAAACTCCTTCAAGACTTTAAATTGATCTTTTAATTACGGGCTAAAGATTTTTTGATGTCCATCAAGACTTTAAACAGAAAATTCTGTTAGTCCTCCAAGACTTTAAAGTGGCTGGTTTCAAGACTTTATCAAGATTAGTCCGTCAAGACTTTAAACTTAACACTGTGTTAGTACCTCAGAACTTTAAACTGAGGATTGTTGTTGGTTCAGTCCCCCAAGACTATAAACTGAGGAATGGGAGGCAGTGTGATGTGGAAGTGTAAAAGCAGAATGATCAAAGGGGGAACTTCTAAATTTTGTAAAGGCAAGTTTGGGGGTGACTGATGGGCTGGCAGCTCTATATACAGTTACCCCAGAAAGTTAGTTACTTCTCTAAATCTTTTTCTGGTTGATCTCTGGTTCTGGTTTCTGTGATTAAGGTTTTTTCAGTCCCCCAAGACTATAAAATGAGGATTTTTGGAGTCCCCCAAGACTATAAACTGAGGGCTGTTAGTCACCCAAGACTTTGAACTGAGGGCTGTTAGTCCCCCAAGACTTTAAACTGAGGGTTTTAGTCCCCCAAGACTTTAAACTGAGGGTTGTGAGTCCCCCAAGACTATAAAATGAGGAAATTTTTATGCTGGTAGAAGGTTATAGTCAGGAAGACTTGTCAACTTGATATCACTTTTCATTGTTTGAAGCAGGTACAGCCAGGTTTTGAATTCAGGAACAGAAGAAAGAGATTCTTTTCACAGAGATAGATTTAATTTAAAGGCATGGTGCAAGAGAAGTTTTAAAGAAGAAGCTTGGATTGCTGGTTCAGAAGTTCACTTAGGATGGAATAGGATCTGGTGGAGGAGAGAAATGGGCTGTTTGTAAAGATTCTGGAGAGGTGTTCAAACATGGCTGTTGGCGAAGGAAGAATCAGGACATTCCTGATTGGAGGGAGGATGTGGTTATTCAAACCTGGGTAGGCCTTTGGAGTGCATATTTTGGGGTATTTGGTATGTAGGATGTTATTGGGTTTACGGTGTTATTAGTGGATTTTTTCATATTTAGGAGATAATTAGTAGTGTGTATGGAGGCTTAAGCTAGGGTCACTTATTATGTCTCAGCTTAATTTCCTTTCTTTTCTCTTCATTTTGGTATCCCTTATGGGTGGTTACCTTGTTTTATAGGGTAGTTATGGTGTTATTATTAGTATTTATTGGATTTTTATTGCTTAGTGGTGCTTATGTAAGCTTATGCTACGGTATTTTATTGTGTCTCAGCTTATTGTCCTTTATTTTCTTTTCATTTTGGTATGTATTATGTGTGTTATTCCTGTTTATTAGTGAAGTTATGGGTTTTTAGGGTTTTTAGGGTTTTTATGGGTTGTATGGGTGTTTTAGGGCCTAGAAGCGGCCTGCCTGCCCCTAAGCGGAGCCGGCTGCCTGGGCGCTGGGAAAGCACTAAAATGCACTTTTATGCATGAAAAAGGCTGGGAAAGCTGGATTTTGCGCAGGGAATTGGTCAGGGTGGTCTGTGCACTGGCTGTATGATGCGTGTGTGGGAAAATTTTTAGGGGAATCATCTTATCTCTTTACTCATCACTTCTCTGTTCCTCACTGTCTCATTGGCTTGTGTTTTGTTGGAATATATTACTGTTCATTTCAACTCTTTCTTGTAGTCTTTCTGGGACTATTATCTTCACTTTTAAAGGGGTCAAGTGTGTTTAATTAGAGGTTCTAGCAAACAGATCTCCAATTTTCTGCAACAGGTCAATCTCACTTATTTTTCTAAAGGGACAGGGGATTTTCTCTCTGGTTTTTCTCCAGCTCCCTTGGTCAAGGCCTATAGCTAGTACTATAGGATTGTCTACAGTGCTATTTGGGATGTCTTCTCCATCTGGTGCTGGTGTTATTGCTTCTGCTGCTGATGGTTTCAGGCCTTCAGTAAGGATTCAAACTTGGGATGGGCCCAAGTTTGTTGGTGATGATGTAAAGTCGTTTTTAGGAAGATATGAGGCTGCTGCTGGAATTGATGGGGCTTCTCATTTAGATATGGTGAAGCAGGTAATCTTTTTCATTGGTGATAGGGAAGTTTAGAAGGAGATTACAGGTATGGAGGGTTATAAGATTAGGGATTGGAAAAGGATTAGTAGGGAAATAGTGGACAGATGGGGTGTCAGATATTCAATGGTGGATTTAAGTAAGGTTGTTGGAGAATAACAAATTCAGGGTGGAATAACTTCTTTGGTTAGTTATAGGAAATTTGTTGGTAGTTTTGAAACTGTGGTGGAATATCTGGTGGAGGTAGAGGAATTGGCTCATGAAAATGCAGTCAAAGATGTATTTTGGTCCACTTTTGGGAGGTATGTTAGGATGTATGTGTTAAAGGAGTTGTCTAGGAAGGGTTTGATAAAAACCTTACCTAATAGGGAGCAGAAGTTGCCTGCTCTTAAGGTGATTAAAGAATCCGTGGAGTCTCACCTCAAGCTTTTGGCTGTGGACAGTTATCAAGAAACCTGTACACAGTATTTCAGCAAAATTAATGAAGTTTTGGCTGATAATAACGATATTATGAAGAAGGATCAGGAGGCAAGAAAATCTCAGTTGGGGAAACTGGTTCCTAAGGTGGATGAGAATGTGGATAAAGAGATGGTGGATCAATTGGCTGACTTAACGAAGCAATTGAAAATTTTTGTTCAAGAAACTCAGAATGCCAGCAGGTTTTCAGCTTCTTCTTCATCATCTTATTCAAGTAGAGGTTATGATAGGAGGAATGGTGGTACTGTTGATGTTTGGATTTGTTCCTACTGTAACCAGAAGCAACATAAGTCTAATGATTGTTGGACTTTGAATAGGGATCAGGCTGCTGGTAGAGTAAAATTTGATGGAAAGGTATTTAGGTTTCCTGATGGATCTTTTATCAAGCCCAGTGAAGGTCAGGCTCCTTCGGATTTGGTGAGGAGGTATAGTATGGGTGAAAAGAGAGATAGGTATGAGTAGTTGCCAACTGAGGCTTCTTCTGGTACTGGAAATAATTCTGAGATAAGGGGAAGGAAAAAGAGGATAGTAAGGCTACTTTTTCTACCTCATATGGTAATTTGGAGTTAGTAAAGGCTTTTAAGACGGATGGTGAGTGTATGGCTGGTGTATATGATATGGAGGCTGTCAGTATAGTCTAGTATATAAGTATGATATAATAGTGTTATTTTATGGTCCTACTACTTATTAATAAATGATTTAGTGATTAAACCTCAGGGGAAGACTAATAGAATAGTTATACTCAAATAAAACTCACAATACTTGGATTTAAATGCGTGCTAGTGGTGGAAAATAGAAGAATAAAATATAGTTATAGCTTTTATAAAGATAATATCAATTTATTAGGGCTTTATAATATATTTCTGAATACTAATAATTGTATTGTAGTGTTTGTTTGAAGTGTAGTAATTGAATGATGATAATAAACCGTCAAAATCCCTCCTTACTTATACCAAAATCCACTGGAGTGCACAGACCTTCAATCCAGATGATGTCACTGCTATCCCCGGCAATTACAGCACTGTGAGGGCCCATCACCTCCCCATGGCGTCCAATTCAAGCAGTTTCAACACCCAGACCTCCAGTAAGGACCCTCCATCACTATTAATAATAACACAGAGTCATACCATAAATAGAAAACCCAGATAAAAGCGGATACCATAAAGAAACAGGTAAAATAAATGATCAAAAAGAGATTTAATGAAACTAAAAGCATATAAAGGAAACAAATAAAATGTCCAAGCCCCCAATAACATCCCCAATCATCCACATTAACCCAAAAACATCTTTCCAACCCATAAATCCGTGAATAACCATCCAAGGAAGTAATTTTAGTTGTCCAAACTGGGTGTATGCGCCTGATATAGGTGTCTATGCTTCTGTAGGCGTTGTGAGTCCACTGATTTCGTCCATATGACCTAAAATAAGCAGAAAAACAAAGGTTATAGGCTATTAAGGGGCTAAAACCCACTTATATACCTAAATATACATAATATACTGCATATTTCACAGAATATGATATTTATGTATACATATAAGCTTATGTATGTCAATAATTACTTCATATCACTTAAGATAAGTATATTATAACTCCATTAACACCTTAATAAGTATTATTAGGCCATGTATAAGCTATTTAAACTATTATAAATTATATTATAGAATAATAATTATATATATATATAATAAAATAATATATATTATTATTTTAACCTTATTTTTAAGATATAAGCTTAATCTAGTTAAGGTTATCTTATTTTAAGCATAAGAAATACTCAGTCCTAAGGATATTTAGGCTGACACTCCCTCACCCCCAAAAAAAACAATAAAAAAAATGTTAAGACATTTTAATTAATCTTAAGGAATGAAATAATAAAATAAAAAAAATAATTTTTATAATACATATACTGAATGAACAGTATTATTTAGATTTAAATTTTTTCAAGAGATTTTTAAGATCAGAGATTTCATTTTCTGGAATCCACTGGTCATATTCACTTGATTTATTTTTAAGTCTTAATAGATACTCAACTCCCTTTTCT
The DNA here is from genome assembly GCA_030280995.1 of Hemileia vastatrix. Taxonomy (NCBI): domain Eukaryota; kingdom Fungi; phylum Basidiomycota; class Pucciniomycetes; order Pucciniales; family Zaghouaniaceae; genus Hemileia; species Hemileia vastatrix. The sequence continues at coordinate 8,711,638 of JASXTE010000007.1, forward strand.
TTAGTAAGGTGTCTCTTTTTAAGTATCTTTTCAATTTCTGCTTTTTCCACTATTTCTTCAGGTTGCTGTTTATGCCTTCCTGATCTTCTTGGAATGAGAGCAGTATCATTAGAATGGTATGGTTTTATAAGAGAAATAGGAAATACTGGATGTTTTCTATCATAAGGTGCATATAGAATAACCTCAACAGCATTATTACCAACCATCTTTTTAACTACAAATGGTCCAATGAATGGATCCTTCAATTTAACATTACCATTTAAATTGAAATGAAGCGTTGAAATAAGGACTTCATCACCCTCTTTGAACATTTGTTCTTTATGGGCTTTATCCCATCTTTTCTTTTCATACTCAAAAGCCTTATTTATACATTCTTGAGCATGTTTTCTGCATAATTCCTGCATCTGAAGAAAAGATTTAGTACCTGGATGAATATCGAATCTAGGTAACTTATTAAGAGTTTTAGCAGGGGTATTAGGTACATAACCCAACCATAACTCAAATGGCTTTTTGCCAGTGACAGAATGTACTGTACTATTATATGCAAATTCTAAACCTGGGATAAGGGTTACCCAATCATGCGTGAATTTGTCATTGTCTTTAAAATTAAGACCAAAAGCACAGTATCTTCTTATCATATCTTCTAAGGTTTGTATCATTCTTTCTGCTAGCCCATCAGTTTGTGGATGGTGTGCTGTTGAAAGTTTTAATTGACACCCTGAAACATCCATAAGTGAGGTCCAGAACTCAGAAGTAAATTTAGGATCTCTTTCAGAAACTATTGCTTTGGGGAAACCTGCTGTATTTAACATTTGTGTCCACCATAAAAAAGCTAAGTCCTTTGCAGAAACCTCTTTGTGGGTAGGAATAAATTTACACATCTTTGTAAATCTATCTACAATTACCCAGCAGGAGTTATAACTCTTATGCCCTGCTATTGGCAAACCTGTTACAAAGTCCATGTTAATGATTTCTCATGGAGCTTTTGGTTGCTCAATTTGTTGTAATAAACCAGCTCTTTTTCCTGTTAATCTTTTAGATTTTTGACAAGAATCACATGTTTCAACATATTTCTGAACATCCTCAGACATGTTGATCCACCAAGCTGTGTTTTTTACTCTGGTTAATGTTTTATGGTAGTCAAAATGACCTGCTAATATATCATCATGACATATACTTAACATTAACTCATTCATTGAAGGGGGAATTACAATTAAATTACTTAATTTTTTCCTGTAATATATAAAACCATCCTCAATGGAAAAAATTTTTTTCTCTAATGCCTCTTTATACTTATTTGGTAATGTTTTTATTAAAACATTCATTGAAGCATTAGATGGATCATTTAATATTGTAGTTAATTTACTTAAGTCAGGATCTGAATTATAATTATCAACAATTGATTGCATAAATTCATCCTCAAGATCTACAATATAAATGCCATAAATGTTAATAATCTCTGATTCAGGAACATAAGCAGGATTATCATCATTATTAGGCAGAGGTACTCTAGATAACAGATCTACATTAGAGTGCAAGGTTCCTGCTCTATGTGTAATAGTCATCCGTCCTCTGTATTCTTGTACAGCTAATTGCCATCTAAACATGTGTCTATTAGGAGTTTTCATGTTTAAGAGTGACTTAACTGCACTACAGTCAGTTATTAACTCAAATTTTTGGTCTTCAAGGTAATAATGTAGCTTTTCAAGAGCCCATACTACTGCCAAACATTCAAGTTGAGTAGCACCATATTTCAATTCACCACTTCTCAGAGTACGTGAAATATAGCAGATTACTACTTCTGACATTTTACCTTCAATAAGTTGTTTTTGATGCAAAGCAGCACCCAGTCCAATAAAACTTGCATCTGTATATAATACAAAAGGTAATTGGAAATCTGGTAATCCCAAGATAGGAGCTGTCATTAAACATTCTTTCAACTTATTAAAAGCTTGTTGTCTTTCATTATTCCAAATGAAAGCTTCTGATTTCTTTATCAGTGTGGTCAGTGGTGCAGCAATTGATTGGTAGTTTTTTATATATTGTCTATAATAACCACACATTCCAAGAAAAGATTGTACATCCTTCACATTTTGAAGAATGCCAATATTCTTTATTGCAGCCACTTTATTTTTGTCTACACATATTTGTAAGCCAGATACAATATGACCAAGCACTTTTAAAGATTCAAACCCAAATTTACATTTTTTCAATGCAAGGGTCATTTTTATTTCATCCATTTTCTTAAATACTTTCCCTAAATGGATTAAGTGTTCATCAAAAGTTTTAGAGAACACTATGATGTCATCAATGTATACCATTAACCATCCCTCAATCATTTCATTATGGAATGTTATATCCATTAACTTCTGAAATACTGATGGAGCATTTTCTGGTCCAAATGGCATTCTGACATACTTATAAATTCCCATGTGTGTTGTTATCAACAAAAAGTTCTGTGAATTCTTTTCAACAGGAATTTGATGGTACCCTTTATTTCCATCTAGGCAACTTATATATTTAGAACCTTTAAGGGTAGCATGTATAGAGGCAATCCTTGGCAAGGGATAAATATCATCTACTGTAAATGTATTTAATGCTCTATAATCACCGCACAGTCTTGCTTTATCTTGTTCATAAGAAATCAGCACTGGTGATATTACACAATATTTTGGTGTAGTTTCAACCTTCTCAAGAATGTTCATTTTTAATAACATCATAATATTATCCTCTATGTCTTTCCTCTTCATTGGTGAAGCAGGGTATGGTTTCTTTTTAAGACTAGCAGGAATATTATCCATATCACAGGTTAAACTAATTTTCATTTCATGATCTTTTACAAGGCCAAGTTCATTTGTACCATGTGCAAAAGCCATTGGAAAAGCTTTAATTAATTCCAAAATATTATCTTTCTCAGTTTCACTTATCTGAGTGCCAAATGATGCTTTTGAAATTTCTGTTTCCAGAAGTTCCAACTCATTGGATTCTCTTCCTTTAGACGGGGAATTTGTTACTGACTCAATGTGTAAGACTGTGTTAAAAGAATTTATTTTAAATTTCCTTTTACCATTCATGCCAATTGTAAAATTGTTATTAGCAGGGTCTAATTTTACACCAAATTTAGTCAGAATATCATTTCCAATGATAAAACAGTTACTACAATTTGTATTATCCATTACTACAAAGTCACAAGTTACCCTTACATAACCATGTTGGTGTTTAAAGAAAACAGCAGCTTTGTATTTACCAATGGGGTGTAGTACTGATCCAAAACCTCTCCAATTTTTATTCTGAAGTGGTTCAAGCTTAAACTTATATTCACTATCAATTTTCTGTAATGTATTAGTGGAAACAACTGAACCAGCAGCTCCTGTGTCCAAAACTATATTAACATTTTCACCAGAAATGATAGCTGGAACCGTGATAGGTGTCATTCTAAAGTTATCAGCTTGTATATCCTTAATGATTTCAGCATCCTCAAAATTCATTAAAGATTCATTTGAGTCCATATTTAATATTGGATTTTCAAAGATGGACAAATCATCTTCCAACATACAGACTTCATTTTCATCACCATATGAGATATTGCTGTCATAATCACTTGATTCTTTACTTTTTTCAGTTTCAGTTTCAGATTCACGTTGATTTTCAACAATATTTATGTTTCTCTCACATTTGTGACCTTTGACCCAAGGTTTGTTACACTTATAACAAGTATTTGTTTCATACTTTTTAGGTACTACAGGTGGAGTAGGTTTTTTCTGCTTCTCCTGAAGTGTTTTTGAATTCTGAGTTTTTACAGGTTCAACATTTTGCTTATAAGTGGAATACCTTGATTCATACTTATGGTTTAATAATATTTCATTGCAAATATTAATAAAGTCAGAATATTCAGTAACATTTAATGTTCTAGCTACAACAATGTCTCTGACAGATATAGGTAATTTGTATATTATCTTATCTTTCCATAAGTTAAAATCCATATGAGGCTCAATGGCTTTTAATATTTTGTTTAAATTCATTAAAAATACCATAGGTTTGTCACCATTCAACGGATTATACCTAGTCTTCTCATACAGTCTCTGCTGAGTAAGCCTGAATTTAGAACCTCCAAACTGTTTTTCAATAAGTTGTTTCCATTCAGCCCAAGAGTAGTCTCTACTGTCACTTAAGACAGCTTCAAACCATAATAAAGCAACATCCTTAAATAAAGAAATTAATTTTGATGTTATCTCTTCATCTGGTAACTTATATGAGAATTTCAAGTTGTCAATTCTTTGAATAAAATGTTGCCAATCAGAGCTGGCTTCCCCATCATAAGTTGGGTACTGATCAATCTTAGGCCAGTTTTTCTGATTGGATTTTATCTCACTAATCTTAGGTAAATTCAACAACTCATTCACTTTTGATAAATGGTCTTGTATTTCTTCCTGCACGGATTTGTGACTTACATTTTCAGATTTGACACTACCACCAGATGGTTTTAATTGTGGTGGTACAGGGAAGGAATGAGATTCACTTTTGCCAATGAAAGGATTATTATTATATTGATTATACTTATGATTATCCTGGTTCATCAGTAGATTAGCAGTTTCAATCTCAACTTTAGTTAATCTTTGTAGCAGCTCAGAGACACTTTGATTTGTCTGTGCAAAAGATAACTTTGTTCTTGATTCAGTCTTTAATAAGTGTGTTTCATATAATTTTTCTAACTCACAAAATTTGTTTGAAAGGTCATTATATTTATTACTCAATGAATCATATTTAAGAGTTAGAGACAAATGTTCTTTCTCTAATTCTTTATTACTTGTTGCTAATTGAGAAATGTTCAATGTAAAGGATGAAATTGTATCACTAGTGAGCTTAACTGTCTGTTCCTCACAATCAGTCATTCTATTCCACAATGCTGAAACAATTCTATGGACAGTTGGATTATTGTTAAAATATTCCATGTCCTCCTTTTCAATTCTCTCACTCTCCTGTGAACTTCTCATCTCACTAGTAGGTGGTTGCAACTGAGGATTAACTGTATTATCATTGTATATAGTACTGTTATTATGGACAAAAGACAAGTCAGGTGTATCTACTTTAAAACCTAAATTTCTTAAATCCTCCTCTATTTGTTGTACAGATTTAACATCAATAGAATTACCTATATTGTAATTATCAGTATTATGTCTAATCTGAGAGGGTAAGTTACTTACCAAGGGATGGTTGCCAGTCCTGATTTTTGGCGCTTTTTTCCCTTGTAAGGGTGAGCTGAGGAAGTCAGATGAGGGGGTGGATCCCTGTTGCAACTGTGGCTTGTCCACTGTTGGTGAAACCATTCCCATTTCCATTTGTCTACCAGGATTTTCTCCTGGGAGTGAGTGGACCCTCCTTGGGTAGGGGGTTGCTGATTTGATTGACTGGGCTGGCCTCCCTTTAATTCTGCCATTGCCTGATTCATCTGCTGAAACCCTACCTTGCAATTGTTTTGCAACTGCTCTACTTCTTTGAAAATGAGAGATTTTGATTCCTCCAACTTCAGAACCTGTTTGGCCAGGTGGGACAGTTGATCCTGAAGAGGAGGAGACGTCTTTTTTATAGTTATCTTTTTTAAGAGGGCGTCCTTTTCATCTATACTCATGCTTTCTGGCTGGGGGTACTGTTGTCCCTCCATGGTGATGTCCTGGAAAGTTTTTGTTAGCTTTAGACCTGGTATTATAAGCAGGCTGTTCACTTACACTATCCTGGGGAGCACTCATATTGTTCAGAATAACAATATTTTACGTCTACAAAAAGAAAAAACTCTGTGGAATTAGTAGACAAATAATATTAGCAATTATATTACTAATAAAAAAGCAATGGAGCTTACCCTGAATTTATATCTTTATTTATTTAAATAAAATATAAGAAAAATTCGAAAAAATCTGTTAAAAATATAATAATAAGTTTAACTAGACCTCTATAAGGGTGAATAATTAGCTTACCAAGCTTTAGCCAAATACCAATTTTATTGGGTGTTATATTGGTGTCCAAATACCAAGTGAAATTGGGTTTATATTGGGTACAGTTACTACTGTAAATATCTAATTTTTATGATAAAAAATTAGCACAATTATTATAAGGGTTCTTTTCCGCAATCAATGAGTTATGATGACCCACTAATATGCAGCAGACCCAAATATTTGGTTAATTTTGATTTGTACTAAGGTAAAAATCACGTCCCAAGGCTTATACTAAATAATAAGTAAAATATAAGGAAAGACCCCCAATTGTCAGTATAGTCTAGTATATAAGTATGATATAATAGTGTTATTTTATGGTCCTACTACTTATTAATAAATTATTTAGTGATTAAACCTCAGGGGAAGACTAATAGAATAGTTATACTCAAATAAAACTCACAATACTTGGATTTAAATGCGTGCTAGTGGTGGAAAATAGATGAATAAAATATAGTTATAGCTTTTATAAAGATAATATCAATTTATAAGGGCTTTATAATATATTTCTGAATACTAATAGTTGTATTGTAGTGTTTGTTTGAAGTGTAGTAATTGAATGATGATAATAAACCGTCAAAATCCCTTCTTACTTATACCCAAATCCACTGGAGTGCACAGACCTTCAATCCAGATGATGTCACTGCTATCCCCGGCAATTACAGCACTGTGAGGGCCCATCACCTCCCCATGGCGTCCACTTCAAGCAGTTTCAACACCCAGACCTCCAGTAAGGACCCTCCATCACTATTAATAATAACACAGAGTCATACCATAAATAGAAATCCCAGATAAAAGCGGATACCATAAAGAAACAGGTAAAATAAATGATCAAAAAGAGATTTAATGAAACTAAAAGCATATAAAGGAAAAAAATAAAATTTCCAAGCCCCCAATAACATCCCCAAGCATCCACATTAACTCAAAAACATCTTTCCAACCCATAAATCCGTGAATAACCATCCAAGGAAGTAATTTTAGTTGTCCAAACTGGGTGTATGCGCCTGATATAGGTGTCTATGCTTCTGTAGGCGTTGTGAGTCCACTGATTTCGTCCATATGACCTAAAATAAGCAGAAAAACAAAGGTTATAGGCTATTAAGGGGCTAAAACCCACTTATATACCTAAATATACATAATATACTGCATATTTCACAGAATATGATATTTATGTATACATATAAGCTTATGTATGTCAATAATTACTTCATATCACTTAAGATAAGTATATTATAACTCCATTAACACCTTAATAAGTATTATTAGGCCATGTATAAGCTATTTAAACTATTATAAATTATATAATAGAATAATAATTATATATATATATAATAAAATAATATATATTATTATTTTAACCTTATTTTTAAGATTTAAGCTTAATCTAGTTAAGTTTATCTTATTTTAATCATAAAAAATACTCAGTCCTAAGGATATTTAGTCTGACAGAGGCTGCTAGGAGGGTGGCTGCTTCTAAAGCTAGAAGCAGTATTTCTAATCAGTTAAGTTCAAGAGGTGGAAAGGCGGATTCTAAGAAGGCTGAAGATCGCAAGAAGATTTATATGCCTGAAGAGATTTGTCAGATGCAGAAGGGGATAGCTGATATGGGTCCCCCTAGTTTTGGTGCTTTTGATCTTAATGGTGATCCTATGCCTTTGGATGATAGTTCAGATACAGAGGAGGATGTGCCTTTGGATTCTTTGCCTAGGCCAAGTTCTAGTGGGCCAATGAAGGGAGTTAGAGCAACTGTTTATGGTTCTGGTTTGGTCTCTGTGGATGTAAAGGTTCATGGGGATAATTCTGATGTGGAGATGCGTGATGATGTTGGTACTGTGGGACCTCAGGAGTCTTGTAGGGAAAAGGTTTCTAGGAGTAAGGCTCATTATGAGAGGCAAGTGGTTTTTGGTCAAGAGAATGCAATGGATGTTGTTTTGGGAAGGGTGAATAAGCTTCAGATTCCATTTTCTTTGGGTGAATTGTTCACTATTAGTCCAGCCCTTGCTGAAAAGCAGAAGAAGCATTTGACTAGGAGAAGAGTGGCCACTGATGAGGTGGAGTATATGTGTGAAAATGTGGACAAGTTTGGTAATGAGGTGGAGACTAATTTTCTGCTCCTTTGGGATATTTGGTGGTTTCTTTAAATGGCAAAGATGTGAAGGCATTGGTTGATTCAGGCTCACAAATAAATTGAATTTCATTGGATCAAGAAACTAGTCTGGATTTGCCAATTAAAGCTGGTGTTGGAGGAAATCTCAGAGGGATAGGTGGGAATGCTACTGAGTTGATTGGTACAGCGGAGCATGTAAAGTTAGGTGTAGGTGGAGCTGTTGGAAAAGTTCATTCTTATGTGGCTAGAGGAGCTGTGAAGACAGTTTTAGGAGGGCCATTTATGATGGATTTTGAGGCCAAGATTGGTTATCAGTCTGGTGTTGGGATCAGTTTGGACATTACTGGGGAGGATATGAGGCCGTTACATATGAGGTTGGCACCCCCAGGTGATGAAGGTTGGGAAGCTAGGCCTGGTGTTTCTGCATCTTGTCAGTGTTTCACTTGCACTAGGAAGAGAAAAGATTTGAAGTCCTCTTCTGGTATATTTGAGGATAGTGGTGATCATTTTGTTGGTGACCCTTCTTTTTTAAGGTAGATAGGGCTGATAAGTCTAGTGCTGTAATCTCTCCTCAAGAAGAAATCCTGGATAGCAGTAGGTCAGATCAAGTGGAGATATATCAAGTGGAATCTCAACTTTTTGTAGATAATATTACTTTATTATGTCAATTTTTGTCAAATTATTTGTCTGGTTTCAGTTTTTCTTCAAGTTTTTCTCTCAAGTTTATTTCAATTTCTGAAGATGTTTTAGGGAAAATTTTGTTGGAGCGGAAAAGTTTTGGAGTGGTGGCAAATGGTTCTAAAAGTAAGTCCTCCCAATTGTGCACCGCTAGGGTTTCTTCTACACCTTTCAAAAACATTACCATGGCCACACATGTGAGCATTGGGAACAGCCTTGGTTGTTTTTCTAGATATAGAAAGAAACCATTAGAAAAAATCAAGAAAAAAATCTCAAGATAACTGAAAATCAGCAAAAAAATATTTATGTAAAGATGTTGTCAGTAGGAAGGAGCCTACTTGGTTTACTGGTGGCCTCCAGCATGAGTATAAACTGCACAATAATTCTCAACTAATGTCTCATTCTGATTTCTCTCAAGAAAAATTGAAAATGCAAAAAAATTGTCTGAATAAAGAAAAGCAAGAAAAGGTGTTTGTTGATTTGGGTTCTGTGATGTGTGGTGATGATTCGGTTGGTGCTTCTGTTGGAAAAACTGGTGTGTCTGTGTCAATTTGCAGAAGAGAGCTACTCCAGCATGAGGATAAAAGGCATGACTTTCTAGCTTCTGGTGGGGTGGTCACTGCAGTGCAGGACCTATCTGATGGTAACATGGACAGTCTCTGTGATGAGAATCCTGAACCTAATGATGATGTTTTTTCCCTAGGGGTATTTTTGATTTGGTTGGTGATTTGGGTACTGGTGAAGTGGATGAGCAGAATTTGGTACGGAAAAGTTTTGGAGTGGTGGAAAATGGGTCTAAAAGTAAGTCCTCCCAATTGTGCACCGCTAGGGTTTCTTCTACACCTTTCAAAAACATTACCATGGCCACACATGTGAGCATTGGGGACACCCCTGGTTGTTTTTCTAGGAATAGCAAGAAAAAATTGGACGAAAATCAAGAAAAAAATCTCAAGATAAATGAAAATCAACAAAAAAATTATTTATGTAAAGATATTGTCAATAGGGCTGAGCCTACTTGTCATGCTGGTAACCTCCTGAATGAGGATAGACTGCCAACTTTTCATACTTTTGATTATTCTTTTCTTATTTCTAAAAATAAAAATCAAATTAAAAATTGTCTGCATAATGAAAAACTAGATAACAATATTTTTAAAAATTCCAACAATTCTGTTTCTAAAAGCTTTAATAATTCTTTTTCAAAAAATAAAAATAAAAATAAAACTGATAAAATTTCTTTATCTGATTCTAATAATTCTTTTTGTAAAATTCTGTTACTCTTAATTCTGATGAAGATGAAGATTCTGTTGATTAAAGGAGCTCAATTCCTCAAGTACATGTGGAAGTGGAAGCAGCAAAATATAAGAAGGTTGCTGTGAAAGTTAAACCAATCAATGAAGCACTGCCAACTGGATTGAATCTGCTGTTGAAGAGGCCACTTTTGTCGAGAGATCCATATGAAACTCCTTTAAGAAAGAATCCCCCTGAATTTTCTGAAACATCAAGAATTACTTTTGATAGGATTGGTGTTGTAAATTTTGGGCCAGAGGGTTGGTTATCTGGTGAGGAGATGAACTTGTTGTTGGATTTGATGGTGTTGAGGGAGGAGGCTATTGCATTTGTGGAAGAAGAGAGGGGTGTTTTAAAGCATTCTTATGGTGAACCTTACAAGATTCCAGTTGTTTGTCATGAACCTTGGCAACTCAAGCCAATTCCAATTCCTGCTGCTCTTAAAGATGATTATATTGAAGTTGTTAGGGAAAGGATTAGGACTGGACTTTATGAACAATCGTCATCAAGTTATTCAAGTACAGTTTCTGTATCAAGAAGCCTAATGGAAAGCTTAGAGTGGTTCATGATCTTAGGGAATTGAATAGGGTGACTATAAAAGATGCTGGTATTCCTCCAAGTGCAGAGGAATTTGTTGATACTTTCTCTGGAAGGGTATTTTATGGTTTGAGTGATATTATGGGGGGCTATGATGAAAGAGAATTACATCCGGATTCAAGAACTCTGACAACTTTTGATACTCCTCTTTGATGGTTACAGCTGACTAGATTACCTCAAGGTGCTACTAATTCTGTTGCTGTTTATCAAGCACAAATGGCTTGGATTCTTCAAGATGAAATTCCACAGTATGCTGGTATATTTATTGATGATGGTGGAATTAAAGGTCCTTCAACTGATTATGATAATGAAGTGTTGGAGGAGAAGCCAGGTATTAGGAGGTTTATTTGGGAGTATGCAGTAACTTTGGAAAGGATGTTGTTTAGGATTGAAGAAGCTGGTTTAACTATCTCTGGTTCTAAATTTTCTTGTTGTGTTCCAGCTTTAGAGATTCTTGATCATGTGGTGTGTAGGGAAGGCTGAATTATGTCAAAGAAGAAAGTAAACAAAATTCAATCTTGGCCGAGACCTAGAAACACTACTGAAGTTAAAGGATTTTTGGGAGTATGTGTTTATGTTAGGATGTTTATTAGGGATTTCTCATTATTGGATGCTCCATTGAGAAGGTTAACTAGTAAGGATGCTGATTGGGATTGGGATGAAGCTTGTGAAGAAGCTTTTGTTAAGTTGAATAAGGTGGTTGGTAAAGATATTATTCTTCATAAGTTGGATTATGGTGAAGGAGGTGGTAGGATTTATTTAGCTGTTGATTCTAGTCAGCTGGCTGCTGGTGAAGTGCTTTCTCAGATGGATAAGGGTGGTTATATTAGACCAGTTAGGTATGAATCTGTAGTTTTTACTGAGGTGGAATCAAGATATTCACAACCAAAGTTGGAACTGTGTGGTGTGGCAAAAATTTTAAAGAACCTTCAAAATATCTTATGGGGTCATCATTTTGAACTTCAAGTGGATGCTAAATCTTTAATTCAGATGATTAATTCACCTAGTTTATCTAATGCTCCAATGACTAGGTGGGTAGCTTTTATTCAACATTTTTCATTCCATTTAGTGCACAGGCCTGGAAAATCTTTCACTATGCCTGATGGATTGTCAAGAAGACCACCTACAGTAGATAACTCCAATTCAGAAGAGTTTGATGAGGATATACCTATAATCAAGGCCAGTACCAAGGGTGCTGAGGACTTTCCATACCTCCCCCATGAGGTTAAACTGGCTGGTTCTATTTTTGTTGAATTTGATGAAGTTGATGATCTACTTGATCATGAGGTTTTTGTAGATGAGGATGGTGTGGTTTTTTGGGATAATTGGAAGTTGGTTAATGGCGTTTATGTTTGGGATCTGAAGGAGGATAGTGGTAGCATGGAAAAATGTTTGAATGAGGTGGATTATGTGAATTTCAGAAAACAGCTGAATGCTCAGAGAATGATTTCTCATTCACAAGTGGGAGATATTGGGGACAGGGAGGTTCCTTTGGATGTTATATTATTGGATTTTTCTGATGAAATTTGGGGACAGACTGGGTTTTATTTTTTTAATGGTGAAATATTTGTTGTCTCTGGGAAAACCAGAAGAAATGATGAAGCTGAATGGGTGGCTATCAAAAAGAAGTCACCTGGTTTTTATTTGTCTGGTAGAAGGGTTGATGAAAAGAAGACATCCGAATCCTCAAGTTGTTGTATCTCAAAGAAAAGGTCAAGAATTGGTGATGAAATCTCTTCATGAAGATTTAGGGCATAGGGGCTTTGGAGAAACTTATAAGCAGATTGCTGATAGATTTTGGTGGCCTGGAATAAAGATGGCTGTTAGATCTTGGGTTCAGTCATGTGAAGAATGTCAGAGAAGAAGTTATTTATGGCCAAAAGAACCTGGAAATGCTATTGGTGAAAATACTATCTTTGGACAGGTTAGTTTGTATGCTGTTCACATCAAGGAAGGTAAATATAAGTACTTAATTGTGGCAACGGATTATTTGTCTGGTTGGGTTGAGGCTGTCCCTCTTATTAGTTTATTTACTAAAAATGTAGCAGAATTTTTGATGAAGGAATGGGTGTATAGGTATGGTTTTATGAAGTTGGTAACTGTTGATGGGGGCTCCGAGTTTGGTGCAGACTTCAAGGAAGCTGTTTCAAAAATTGGTTCAAAGGTTAGGATGGAAACCCCATATTATCATGAAGCAGAAGGAATGGTTGAAAGGGGGCATCAAGTTATTAATGATGCTTTGGTTAAAATGTGTGGAAAAATTGCTGAAAAGTGGAGGCATTATTTACCCCTTGTTTTATCTGCTGACAGGATTACCACCAAGAGGACAACTGGTTATTCTCCTTATGAATTAGTTTTTGGTCAGAAAGCTTTTTTATCAGTTGATCTTGAAGCTGAATCTTATCTTGGTGTTGATTGGGATGTAGTCAAAACTACTGAAGATTTTCTCTGTGCTAGAATGCAACAGTTAGAAAAGAAGGAGGAATATTTGGAGAAGGAATACAATAGGATGATCAAGATCATGGATCAGTCTGTCAGGTATTGGGATCAAAGGTTGGCTCATAGACTCAAGAAGCCTTTGAGGCCTGGCGATATGGTGTTGGTGTATAATAGGAGTTTGGAAAGTCAGTGGGGGAAAATGTTTGCTGATAGATGGAATGGACCATATAGGATTAGAGAACAGTTATCTTGTGGTTCATATGTTTTGGAAGAACTGGATGGTGTTGTCTTAAAGAAGAGGGTAGCTGCTTATCAAGTGAAGAAGTTTTACCCTAGGGGCACAAAGAGTGCTGAAGTTTGACTCCAAAATGAGGATAAACTACAACATCAATCTTTTACAAAATCTCACAGTCTTTCGAAAAATCAAACATTACTTCAATTTTAAAATTTTATTATGTGGTGAAAATATGAAGGGGAAACAAATTTTGTTAGGAGTGTTCACAGGGGAACCTTCTAGATTTCATATTGGAAAGTTTGGGGTAATTGATGAGTTGGCAGCTCTATTCACAATTACCCCATAATTTTCATTTCCAACCCTTCTCTGTTTCTAGTTGAATCCTGGCTTTGTTTTTTGTTATATAGGTAGTCCTCTATGACTATAAACTTGAACCTTACGTCGACACAGCACAATATTTTGGAAGTCTGGATTCAAGAATTTTTTTTTGTTTCATTTTTTTTTGTTGTATTGGGGTGGATGATCACTTGTGGTCTCCAATCATTTTTACAAATTGGAGGGAGCCCACCTAGTGATCATTAGTTTGTTTCCTTGATTTTCATTAAATTATCATTTTTCAAATCTTCAAATTTTCAAAATTTAATTTAAAAAAAAAAAATTATTTTCAAAATTTAATTTACAAAAAAAATATATATATATATATTATTTTAAAAAATAATTTGTTTTAAAAAATTTCATTTTATGTTATATATTTAATTTTTCTTTCCTGTGCATCCACAATCAAGGTGCACTTGGATGTGGGTATGATGTCAGGGGCTCGGCTCATCCAAATGGCTGGGGGACATCTTTTATTTTTTTATTTATCTTTAATTTTATTTATCTTTTTCTTTTATTATATATTTATTTTTTTTATTCTGCTAGTCCATCAAGACTTAAAACAGAAATTCTTCTCAAGATCATTTATGATTGGTCCTAAACTTCAAGACCATGGAAAACTGAAGATGTCAATAAAACTAGGAATTATAATGGTCAAAATTTGAGAAGGATTTCTTTTAGTTAGAAGTGTTCATTGGGGAATGTTCTAGATTTCATATTGGCAAGTTTGGGGGTAATTAATGAGTTGGCAACTCTATACACAATTACCCCACAAAGTTTGTTTATATGCTTTATTGTTTATAGATTGATCTCAAGCATTGGTTTTGTGATGCAGGTGGAAGTCCTCTAAGACTATAAACTGGTGATTTTTGCACTTGATTACTCAAGAAAATTCAAGTAAAGGTGATTTTTGAAATTGGAGTACCTCATGGCGATGTCCAGATCATTGCAGTTCTGGCTCAGTGGAGATGAAAGCCCACTCTCTAAATTTTCTTTTCTGTAGTTGGTGATTTTGGAAATTGGAGGACCTCATGGCGATTTCCAGATCATTTTAGTTCTGGCTCTGTGGAGATGAAAGCCCACTATCTTAATTATCTTTTTTTTGTTGGAGGTGAATGGTAGAGGAGTTTGGAAGACCTCATGGCAGTGTCTAGATCATTGCAGTTCTAGCTCAGCAGGGTTTAAAGCCTACTCTTTCATACTCAGTGGATTGAAGCATCAAAAATCAAGTGGAGTCTACTTTAGAAGCAAAATTTTTATTGAAATGATGGTGGAAAATTTTTTTATGTGATTCAGAATGGAATGAAGACATTCCATATTGGAGGGAGGATGTGGAATTCCAAATCTGGGTAGGCTACTTAGGTGAAAATTTGATTGGACCTTGGTTGGAAGAAAATCATGGTGTTAGCAGGTGTTAATTTGGTTGAAGGGAGTTAACTGGATTTTTTTGGGTGGATTTATGGTGATTTTTTTGAGGATTTATGGTGATTTTTTTTTGGAGGATTTATGGTGTTTTGGAATGGATATATGTTGGTATTCCTATTGTTATTTGATGGTTTCATGGATTGGGTATTGGTTTTACTGGATTTTCTAGGGCTCTCTTGGTATTTTTTGTGGATGCAGTGTGCTCATGGAGTAGCCATTTTTTTTCCTGTGCACTCTGGTTTGCTCCGGTGATTTTCCAGTGCAAAAGCAAAGTCACTGAGGCAAATTTGGTCATTGTGGCAAAGTTTGGTCATTGGTGCAAAAAGTCTGGGCACTGTGGCAAAGTTTGGTCACTGCAGAAAAGTCTGGGCACTGTGGCAAAGTTTTGTCACTGTAGAAAAGTCTTATCACCAGTGCAAAGTTTGGTCACTGCAGAAAAGTCTGGGCACTGTGGCAAAGTCTGGTCACTGTAGAAAAGTCTGATCACCAGTTCAAAGTTTGGTCACTGTGCCAAAAGTTTGGCTATTGTGGCAAAATTTGGTTAGAAAGTTATTACGCTTACTAGATCAATAGTTTATTGTAGATCATATGCATGTAGGGTATTATTGGAATGGTCTGGAGGAGGAGAATCATATGGAGAGGGGAGAGTCTTAGTCTTCTACATGTTTTTTTGTTTTTTAGTTTCGATAATAAGGGTTTTTTTTGATAATTAACAATATTTAACATATAACAACAATTATAATAAAGAATATCAACATATAGGGCACCATTGTAGAGCTCTCATCCTTGGTGACTCAAATTTATTTCTTTTCTTATAAACACTTTCAAATTATTTCTCTCAGATTATCAATTTAGCCAACTCTTCAAGAAGATCTTCAAGTTTAATTAATTGAATCTTACGTTTACTTAGAGGTTCAGGGATTTTTTATTTATTTTTCCAACTCCCTTGGATTCTGCCTGCAACAAGGTGACTGTAGGAGTCTACTCTACACCGTGCTACTGGTGAAACAACTGTTTTTGGAAGAGTCAGTCTGGATGCTGTCCATATTAAAGAGGGCAGGTATAAATAATAATTGTTGCAAGGGATGATTTGTCTGGTTGGGTTGAGGCAGTGCCTCTGGTTAATTTGACTGCCAAGAATGTGGCCGAGTTTTTAAAGAAGGAGTGGATTTATAAGTATGGGTTGATGAATTTTGGTGACTGTTGATGGCAGGCCAGAGTTTGGTGCCAAATTTAAAGAAGCTGTGTCTAGTGTTAGTTTTAAAGTTAGAGTGGCTACACCTTATTATCCTGAAGCTGAAGACATTGTTGAATGAGGCCATCAAGTTATCAAGAATGCTTTGGTAAAGATGTGTGGGGATAGTGCTGAAAAGTGGAGGCATTATTTACCCTTGGTGTTATTTTCTAATAGGGCCACTGTGAAAAGGAACACTGGCTATTCTCCTTATGAGTTAATGTTTGGTCAGAAAGCTTTTCTACCTGTGGAATTGGAAGCTGTCTCTTATCTTGGAACTGATTGAGATGAGGTGCACTCAACAGAAGAATTGCTCTGTGTCAGGATGCAACAGTTGGAATGTAGAGAGGAATGTCAAGAGAAGGCATACTCTAGAATGATGAAGATTAGGAATCAATTAGTCAGATACTGGGACAAAAAGTTGGCTCATAGACTCAGGAATCCCTTGAAACCTGGTTGTTTGGTTTGGTTTATAATAGTAGTTTGGAGAGTCAGTGGGGAAAAATGTTTGCTGACTGATGGAATGGACCTTACAGAGTCAGATCTCAGGTGTCTGGAGGTTCTTATGTTTTGGAAGAGTTGGATGGTGCAGTCTTAAAGAAGATAGTGGCTGCAGATCAGGTGAAGAGGTTTTATCCCAGAGGCACCAGACATGAAGAAGATTGACTCCACAATAAGGATAAACTATGGAACGTTCTTTAAATTTTGGAATTTTTGGTTTTGCAGAACAACTTTTGTGTTGGAAACTATTTGTTAGAAGGTAACCATGGGTGGGGCTTCTAGATTTGATCTTGGCAAGTGTAGGGGTAACTGATTGGCTGGCTGCTCTGTAAAACAGTTACCCCAGATTGTCTGTTTCCATTCCTTTCTCATAATTTGGTTGAACCCTAGTATTGGTTTCTTTTCACAGGTTTTAGTCCTCTATGAATTAAAACTTGAATTTCCTTTGGTTCTCAAGTGCTGGACTCTTCACTCTAATTGGTTTTGGCTTATTGTGTTGGATGTTGTGTTTTTGTTAGGAGGTATCCAGGGGGGGCTTCTAGATTTTTTTTTGGAAAGTGTGGGGGTCGCTGATGAGCTGGCTGCTCTAGAGAACAGTTACTCCAGAATGTATTTCTCAAGTCTTTTGTTTTTCCTAGTTGAATTCTAGTTCTGTTGTTTATTATTCAGGTTTCAAGTCCACTATGACTTTAAACTGGTTTGGCACTGGCTTCTTTATCTTTGGTATTTTTGGGTTGGTGGCGGATCACTGGTGGTCTCCCATCATTTTTACTTATTTGAGGGAGCCCACCCAGTGATCCTTTCTATGGACTGGAATTTATCTTAATGGACCTTCTATTAATCTGGACCATCCATGGAGCTGGAATTTCTTTGATTTTTTTATTTATGATTTTGCTAGATAGTAGTTTCAGATTATTTTATTTTTTCTATTTTTTTCTTTTAATTTTATTATGGGGGTTGTTAAAATTATAGAATCAAAAATATAGGGTGTTACCACATCAGGGTCACCTGGATGTGGGCAAGCATTGGTGGGGAAAGGCTCATCAATTGGCTGGGCAATGCTATTTTATCATTTTATTTTATTTTATTTTTCTTTTCATTAATGTCATTTTTTATTTTTTATTCTCATTATTACCCTTAATTTATATTTCTTATATCAAATCATTTAAATTATTTAAGGTGTATCCACATCAAGGTGCACTAGGATGTGGGCAAGGTATCAGGGGATCAGCTCATCAATTGGATGGGGGGATAACATTTGTATTATTTTTTATCTTTTATTTTATTTCATATATTTTTATTTTATTTATCAATTTTTTAATTTTTGTATGTTAGTAGAATTCTACTAAAAAAATATAAGAATTTATAGTTATTAATTTTGTTTATTTATTTATTATTATGTTTTT
Source organism: Hemileia vastatrix (assembly GCA_030280995.1). Classification (NCBI taxonomy): domain Eukaryota; kingdom Fungi; phylum Basidiomycota; class Pucciniomycetes; order Pucciniales; family Zaghouaniaceae; genus Hemileia; species Hemileia vastatrix. Next base: position 8,729,909 of record JASXTE010000007.1, read on the forward strand.
AATATTTTTGCAGGAGCTCAATGTCTGGATGATGAAGTTTCTGGAGGCTGGTCCGGGTTATGATGTTGCTTTTGTTTCTTGTTGGGGTTGTGGGAAGCACTGTCTTCTTTGAAGTGCATCTTGCTGGAGAGATTATATGGATTATATTGGGCAGGAATGGGTTTGGATGAAATTTCAGAAGAAGAAGAAGAAGAGGCAGGAATGTAATGTTTGAAGGTGTGCTTAATGATCCTAGACATCTTCCAGTGGTTTTCCAATAGTTGTTTCCTCAAGGTTTTCTCAAAGTCATTTAAAGGTTCATAGAGAGCAAAGGCTTTCAGAATGTTTGAACACATGGTGCTGAGGTGTTGTTTCATGTCTCCATAATCTAGGGTCAAAGAAGTTTCTAGAGGCTGGCCAACTCCAATAGTAGATTCAGGAGGAGGGGTGCCAACTAGACAAGAAGAATTGGATCAGTAATTAGTTTTGTTGAAGAAATTGGATGAATTAATAAGGTACTTACAGATTGGAAGCTCATCAAATTTGTAAGCGGCTGGATTTCAGACTTCTGAAGATTTTGGAATGGTGATAGTAGGTGGATCAATATGGGAAAGATATGGATTCTCTTGGTCTTCCTCTGAAAGGTTTTGAGAAGGTGAACTAGGAGGCTGATTTTCCTGGGGCCTAGTTGGAGCAGCAGGTCTGCTGTTGCTTTTGTTAATATTTCTGCTTAATTCAGTTGGATGAGGTGCTTGTGATAGAGTACCAGGGTTGTTATAAGATGGGGCAGGAGAGATTGATCTGAAAGCGGATTGATCTCTTCTTGATGGAGCTTTTGAAGGAATAGAACTTTCAGAAGAATAGTTGGCTGACAGAGGAGAGTTGTAGTTGTGTTGCCTTAACTGGGGGCGAAGTTGTTGCTTTGGTGCAGTTTTGGGTGCTCTGGTGTCTTCTTGGAGTCATCTGGTAGGTCTCCTAGAAGTTTGGGAAATTTGGGAGTTTTCGGACCTGGGAAGGGTTGGCTGCATTGCTCTGGGAGCAGTGGGAGGTGGCTGCGTGGAGTTGTTTTCGTTGATTGGAGGAATTTGGCTGTTTTCTGGTTGTTTTTAGAGGTTTTGAGCCTGATTTTCACTGTCTAGTGAGGCGGGCAAGCCGCCTGACGTTGGCCATGCCTCCTGGACGCAGTCTAGCAGCCAAGGAGCTGTTTTTGAAGCTTTTAGAGCTAATTTAGCAGAGATAAAAGCTGTTTCTTGGGAGGTTAAAGCAGGCCTTTTTGGGAGAGTTCTGGAAACTGAGTTCCAGGATCTTCTGGATGGTGCTGAGGATAAAGATGAAGAGGCTGGACCAAGCTGTGGGGATCTGGTAGGGGATCTGGAGAGTTATTTATGAGAAGGTGAAGGAGGAGGAATAGAGTAGTTGGCATTTCTGTCACATTTATTCTTTTTGTAGTAGCAAGAATCACAGGCCCTGTTGTAGAATTTGGCTTCAGGAGTTGGAAGAGTGAATTTGCAAGGTCTGCAAATGTGGGTGCACTGTTTGCAGGCATAGTCCTTGGGAGCAGTGAAGCAAGGAAGATTGGAGGGGTCAAAATCAGGGGATCCAGCCATGATCTGTGGTGAGAAAAGATGATGGAAAGAGATAAGAAGGAGATTTTTGTCAGTGATGTGTAGATGATGAAGTGAAGGTGGAAGTTCAGCAGGTTGGCTGTAGGTGTATTCTGTATGAAATTGGATGGGTCTATTTTATGCAAATTTCTGTAGTCCATCAAGAATTTAAACTGAACACTGTGTAGTCCCCCAAGACTTTATACTGAGGATTGTTTGATGGTGTAGTCCCCCAAGACTATAAACTGAGGAATAGGTTTTTTTTGTTGGAATGGGTTTGAAAGATTGGCAGAGGGTATCCAAAGGGGAAGCCTCTGAATTTAACAAAGGTAAGTTTGGGGGTGATTGATGGGCTGGCAGCTCTATTCACAATTACCCCAGAATTTTAGTTTTTTCTCTGTGTCTTAATGTGGTTGATCTCTTGTTCTGGGTTTATGATTTAGGTTTTTGAGTCCCCCAAGACTTTAAACTGAGGTTTTTAAGTCCCCCAAGACTATAAAATGAGGATGGTCCCCCAAGACTTAAAACTGAGGGTTGTTTGTGGTTACATTCTATAGAGGGTGTGGTCAATTCTTCTTTTCTGAATCAAGCTCAAGTACTAGTGGAATTACAGAGGGAATCAAGAGATTAAATGAAGTGTTCAGAATTAGCCTTGAACTGGTGAATGAGGTGTCTTCTGTTCTCAATGTCCTGTGGATCTTTAGCAGGAGTGGATTGGAAGTAGTCTAGCAGAAGGTGTTTCTGTTGAGATGTGTGTTGTTGTTACTTTGCCTTAATTGCGGGATAGTGGTTTGGTGTTGGTGTTTCAATGGATCCTACATTTTTATCATCACTATCAGAAGATGGAGGAACTGAGAAGTCATCAGTTTTATAAAGTGGAAGGAAGAAATGGAAGTTTTTACCATCAGATGGACCAGGGATGGTGGAACAGTTGTTTTAGTGGTTTTGGAACTCTTCTAGGCAGGATGTAGCTTTTTTATTAATCTGGGAATCAAGATGTATGGCATAGATCTTTTGATGCTTGTAGAAGATGGACCAGGTTGAGGTGTAGGTGAAGCTGTTGCCAAAGATAATGGACCAGGTCTGTAGCAGGACTTCTTTCTGGAGTGGCAGACATCACAGGACATTCTGTATGGATGGCCAGGAGGTGTGATGGTGCAGATTAGATTATTGTCAATGCAGTATTGGCAAGGACCCATTTCAGAGGCAGATTTGGGAAGAAGGTTGAACATGGTAGTTTAATGAAGCAATAATGTGGACATTCTTAATTTGAGGGAGGATTTGGTCTTCCAAAATTGGCAGGGGCCTTTGTTGTGTTGTTTGGCGCTGTTTGTGCATGTCTTAATTGGCATCTGTTGAAGAATTGGGTGTTTTTCTGGTTTTATTCCGCTAATATTGAGACTGAGGGTATGTGGGTACTATCATTGGATAGCCACAGTATTTTTCTATATTTCATGTCTTGATAATACTTTTCATATTCTAAGTTTTAAGAGGTCATTTCCTCATTTATCAGTTACCAAAAATAACTGTTTAATTTTGTTTTTTGTGTTTTAGGGGCTAACCTTACGTCTTAGGGTTAAGTGCTTAGTACTATTAGATAGGGCTAATTTAGCTCTATATTTCATGTTACAATGTTGTTGTAGTGTAATTTTGTGTTTTAAGGGTTTTAGTAGTTGTAGTGAATTTTTCTAAGTAGATTAGGTGTTCTTATTGGTTTTCTGGCTTCAGGGAGGCCAGGCCGCTTCAGGTGGCACCTCCGACGTCGGGCAGCACACCATCCTCTGTTTTAGAAGGTTGGGGAGCAATTCTGGAGGGTTTTTATTCAATTTGGCTGGTACAGGTGCCAAATTCATTGGTGTGCATGGGCTCTTAGATAGTGGTCTGTGTGTAAATAGTCAATAAGACAGTTTGAGGCAACTTTATTTATCATACAACCATCCGGAGGTGATATCCTTTTTCCTCATTCAGTTCTCACTGTTTTTTGGCCACAATTGGCTGTGTTTGTTGCAAGGTGAGTTCTTCATTTAACTCAACTTTAGCAACAGGTTCTCTGGTATAGTCTTTCAAGCTATATCAAGTATTATTGCTGTCTCTGGTGTGTATTTTCAGCCTACATCAAGTATCTTTGCTTTCTCTGGTGTGGACATTGGTCTACATTTCAGTTCTTTGGTCTGGTAGTCTGTCTGGGGACTACTTTCTTGGCTCATCAAGCAGTCAACTGTGTTGAAAAAGGGGCTTAGCAAACAGGAAACAACTTACTTTAGCAAGTAAACCTCTATCTATTTTTCTAAAGGGACAGGGGATTTCCTCTCTGGTTTTTCTCCAACTCCCTTGGTCAAGGCCTATAGCTGGTACTATACGATTGTCTACAACATCCTAAAGATCCATCATTATATATTTCGGTGTCTGAACAACACTTGATGTTTGTGAAAAGGTTGTGATTAGATTCACAGTGTGAAAGTTGTTTAAGAAGTTCAGTTCTGTTAACTGAATTCTAAGAATAATTGCTATTTGAAATAAAGGTCATAAATAAAAATGGTTGAAAAAAAGGGGATTTTAATACTTTTTTATTATTCTATATTTATGATTTCTCACTTTGATTATTTCTTCAGATCTATCACAATCCTTCCCAAGTCTTAATTTATCAGAATGACCTAAAAACCAACAGTGAAGAACTCCCATTTGATTTGAGAAGCTAATTTGAATAGATTCAATTCGATATGTAATCAAATTATTAGTTTTTAAGGCATTGTCCCAGTGTTTAATGAGAATATTTGTCAAGACCTGGTTCCATTTGTCAAACCAATCTAGGTTACAAGAAAAAGTTGAACCTGGGAAACCGCACATGCAAAGGTGGTCAATAAAAGATTCATGAAAAATTGGTGGAAACTTTTCTGAAACAGCTGAATTTGATTCTGGATAGGGTAGTTCAAAGGCGATGTTGCAAGAATTCATGTCAAATGATGAAAATCTGTCTAATTGCTCTTCAGTAGGGTTTTGTTTCCATCCATTTGATTCTGGTGACATACCCAAAAGTGAATGACAAAAATTGTATATAGATCTACAAAAGTGAGAATTGAATGTAGGAAAAGTCTCATTAAAAATTCTATTAAGTGTTTGTGTGTTTTTGGGCAGGTTTCCATGAGGAAAGTAAGAGCTACTAGGGTTCATAAATAATTAGATTAAGAAAGTGTTCAACAAAATTAAACAAAGAGGAAGGATAAATTGTGGAGCTTCAAAACTTTATGATCAAAGTTGATTTAAGGAGAAGTATCACAAAAATTAAGAATAAGAAATATTTCAACTTTATGGCATTATAATATGCATAAATTATATTTTTATATGCAATTTGAACTCAAAAGGAATGGTACAAAAGAAAGAGAATGATTATGTGATAAAAGGGAACTCATTTGAGAAAAGGATTTTTTTTCTTTTCAAAATATTTTTCCACAAAAATAATTTGATAAATGTGAGGCTATGTTCATTTCTTTGATTACCAAAAAATTATTTTTGGTCCAATATGATAGTAATACATATTTTATTGAGTAATTTATTTTAACCTGAATAGATATACTAGAGTTTCACTTCATCACATTTATGTATGAAAATTTATACAAGGTTTCAGATTTTTTGTAATGATTTAAGGTTTACACTTTTCTAGCATCTATAATTTGAGTATTTTTGATTATTTCTTTATGGAAAATTCTACCCAGTACAGAAAAATTTTAAAAGTGAAGGAAATATGTTTTTGATTGTTTTATACAAAATATTAACCTTATTTTTGGCTTTAAATTTAATTTTTGGGGTAATTTTTAAAATAATCATGTTAAAAATATGGATTATTTTTCTTATAGTACATAAATATGAATTTTTACTAAAATCAAATAAATATATGGTAGTTAGATGTAACTCAGAAGGAATTCGATAGAAAAATAATTAAGATGCTTGTGTGTACAATAGAATTTTTTCTATGATAGAAAATATTCTGATAAACATGCATCCAATGTTGTACAATTGCAGAGAGTATATGTCAGCCAGGCTATTCCAGGAGCCCAGTAAATGATGTGTTAACTTATAGGACCTGAAAGAGGGTGTAAGAATTGTATTTAATGTATATAAATTAATATTTTATTGCATAATAAAATTATATAAGTATCTTATTACATATAAGTGTTATATAAATTTTTTATACATTTAAATTAAACATAATATATTATATTCTACAAATAATGGCACATTTTTTATGTATTTAATAATTATGAATTTATATTTAATTAACTAAAAACATATATTATAATTATAAGTGTGAAATTTACTTATAATATAATTAAATTAATTAATTATATTTATATATTAAATATCATTTTTTATAGGATTAAACAATAAATAATGACGCTTCCTTTGACCCATAATTGTGTCAGGAAAAACTTATTAATACTAAATTAAAATAAATTACATATTTTGTTGTGTCAGAATATTTTTTGTTTCACTTAAAAATCCTTAAATCAGACTGTACCATCTGTTTTGAATGATTTTTCTCATAGTTCCTATGTTCCAGGCTTGTTTAGTTATTCACTATTTTTACTTACTGATTTGGGAATTAATTGTGGGAAAATTGGATTCTTAATTGGGGTTTTTAATTTTTTATTTCATATTTTTCTCTACATTGTTATGTTTCACTTATTCTTTTAGATTCTTGTTTTATTCTATTATTTTTCTTGTATTTACAAATATAGTAGCACTTCAGAGGGCCCATTTCCTTTAAAAAGGCCTTGGTTAATCCCCTGTAGCCCCATCACTTACTACACACTCAACAATTTAAAGATAATTTTATTATGTTTATTATTAGTTTTAATTAGTATTAAAATCTAATTAAAAATTCTAAAAACAATTTAAAGGTTGCCTTAAGTCTGATAGTAATCATAGTGTTTGCCACGCAGAACTCTTACTTGAATTAATATATCATTAAATAAAACCTCAATTTGTTCATCTCTCAACTCAATCGTCGTTGCTTCATTTTAAATAAATTATTTCTTTTATTACTTTTATCTTTTTTTTTATACCTTTAGTTCCTATTCCCTTTTTTCTCTTCTTTTCTGCCCCCTTTTCTTTCCCTCTTCTAGACAACTGACCGACAACTGAGGGCCTTTCCAAACAACGACGACGATCGAGCCTGGCGACGAACAACAAAGGCACGGACCACCTACTAAAAAAGAAACTTTTGCCGCGACTGTGTTTCAAACTTGGGTTCGATTTCTTAGGTTTATATTATTTTGAAGTGATTTTTCGATCACTATAGTAAGTTCTCCTTTGCACCTCTCACTCATATTACTATATTTTTACTGCAATAACAGTGATTGTGGCTTAACTTCTGATTCACTGAGTGTAAGTGTTCAATTATAATTTTTTTTCCTAGTTGACCATTATAGAGTGTTAAATCCTCTTAGTCCTAGAAGAATTGACATTATTATTAATACAAATTGAAATATTAAATTAATTTTTTTTGATTAATTATTGTTAATTTTGGTTGACTTAAAAGTACTTTGTGCCTAGTCTCAAATATATTTCCACATTTAATATTGGTAATTAATTGGTTGAATTAACTTGATTGTTTATTCCCAATTTAACCTTGCAATACATTTTATTAATTAATTTTTTATAATTATTACTTTATATTAAATTTTTTTTTTATAATTTAATTAATAAATTTTTTATTTATTTTTGGAAAAATTATTAACTAACTTTTATTATTTTTTTTTAAAAAAAAAGTTAATTAATCTTCCCACTATTATGTCCAACAATTTGGCTGAAAAATGGATAACATGCAAGTGGATGAAATTGAAATTGACTATGATGCTGTGAGTTCTTCTAAAGTTGGACATAAAAAATCTTATGCTAACACAAAAAATTCACATAATTCAGGATGTGGAAATGACAGGAAATGTAAACAAAGCAAACCCCCTTCCCCCAGCACAACAGAAGGAAGTAAAGCCTCTAGTGCCTCAAGAAGGTCTTCGAAAAGGATTCAAAATAAAAAATCTTCCTCTGCCACAACAATTCAGCAACCTGTCCAGTCATATAAAAGAGTTGAAGACAGAAAATATGACGTACAAAGCAAAAGTAGACACCTTGTGGGATCAGGTTCAAGAACACAGGAACCAGAATCAGGCCCAGGCCCCTCCTCAGTTGCCTCCCAATCAAACTTCACAGCTACCCAGCTCAACCATCCAAAATCCAAATACTATGGAAGTAGAGCAATGGAAATGGGATTATCTAATGAGTCACTACCAACAGAATGTGCAACACACTCCTCATCATCAGCCTGGCCCATCCAGAACACCCAATTTCCATCCACCTCCTCATCTCTACCAACAAGGCAGGAGAAAGAAGGCTCAAGCACAATCCCAAACCCAGTCTCAGGGAAAGTTTCCTCCTCTGCCATGGTAATTAATTTGGTTGATAGTCACTTGGGTATGTTTTCTAATAAACCTTCTTCTCCAGGTAATATTATTGAACATGGTGAAAAAACAGTTAAATCTGTTAAAAGACAGCTTCCTGTAACTAGTAGCCCTATTGATGTAATTAGCAAATTGTCATTTGATGAACCTTTACATTTAACTTCTAATTCTTTAATTAATCCTTCTCTTGCAATTAAAAATGATTCTGTTCCCCCTGAAATCTATACCTTAATTGAAAGAGCTTCTGAGGAAATATTGAAAGATACCCTTGATTTTAATGTTGTGAAAGACAAACATTTGAGAGATGTGGTAATCCATGAAAATGATAGATTAAATAATTTACAATTGCAATGTAAAGTGAGTTCTTCTGTACAAGATACAGCTTATTTAAAAATCAAAGAAACCTTGAATATTATTCTTAGTCAACAAAAACAAATAAGAAGTGACCATAGAGCTATCTCAGATAGAAATATCAGTCTAAATAAGACCTTGAGTGAATTGAAACCCCTTGTTGAAGAAAATTATTCATTCAAAAATGAAATAAAATCTCTGAAAAATGAGTTTAAAAAGCTAAGAAATTATTTCCATGCACTAAGTGCCAAACACTCAGTTTCTGAGGACAGAAATGTTCTATCTCTTGCAAAAGTAAATGACCAGATGTCTGAAATTCCAATAATAAGAAACTATGTGTCTGACCTGCAGGAAAAATTCTCAACCTTAACCATCAATAATGAATTAAATGAGAATGCTGTCAATAAGCTGCATAAAAATAAAGGAAAAAAACCTGAGCAAAGTTCATCCTTTCTTCCTCATATTTCAACCATTAAACAAACTGACAATGAGTCTGTAAAATCTTTTGCTACTAGCGAAAAATCTTGTGATGGCCATGCACCAGCTGTTTCTGTAAATAATGAAATTTCTGAACACCTGGCTAAACTTCAGGAATTATTAATAATAAATAATTCAAACCAAAAAGTGGACCATCCCAGTAGTCAGAAAAATTGGCCTAAGTTAGACCAATATCCTACCTTTGATGGTGATTCTTCCTCTGATTTGCAACACTTTATCAAAAGAATTGATAATTTAAAGAGATCTTATAAACTACCTGATGAGGAAAGAGTTTCTAAGCTGATTTCTTTATTTTCCAATGTAGCCTTGATGTGGTATGAATCTGTTCTTTTAGATAACAATCATTATACATAGAATGATTGGAAATTCTTGATTGAGAATCAGTTTTGTGGTTCAAAATTCAGGTTAGCTCAACAAAGACTGTATGAAAATATTAGATATGTATCCTCCTCTGTTGAAAAGCCCATTGTTTTTCTGATGAAAATAACAAAAATCCTTAGAGCAATTGATCCAAAGATGGATTATGATATTTGGAGAGATAAAAAAATCTTGTATAAATTACCAAATTCTCTTAGGGATTTGATTGTGGCTTGAACTGAGCATGTAAGGGAAAATTCTTCTTTCATTAATATCTGTAATGAGGTGCTTCTCAACCATAGATATGAACCAAAGAATTACCTTAGTAAATCTTATAATGATCAGAATAAACCTTCTACAAAGCTCCCAGAAAAATCTGGTAAACCCTCTTCCCCAGTTGCACCTAAAAAATATGCAAAAAATACTTGTTATAAATGTAACAAACCGTGGCAGAAGAGTCATTTTTGTGACAAGAAAATTCATCTTGTTGAACAAAATGAAGACACTGATGAAGTTGAACTTGATGTCAATAATTCTTCAAGTGACTGTGAAAGTAATATCTCCTATGACAACGAATCTGTTAAAGATGTTTTAATGTTGGAAAAAGATATCCATTATTTAAATAATATATCTGAAGAATGTGTATTGGATTTATCTTCAGTAGAAAATTCTGAGATAATTAAAGATATTACTAACAATTCTATCCCTATATCCCCTTTGAAGGCACCTGTTATCATTAATGGTAAAGATGTTGATGTAGTTCTTGATTCTGGTGCTGGAGGAAGTGTAGTGTCTGAAAAAGCTTTGGCTTCAGTGGATAAGGAATATTTGAGTAAATTATTACCTATAACTTCTGAAAAATGGAAAGGGTATGGTTCTACCTTATTTCCTATTGGCAAATACAAAACCTCTGTATTCTTCAAATATAATGGTGGTTTTGTCAGAGCTATTTGTGAGTTTGTTGTCATGAAAAATGATAATTTAAGCAATTGGTTTATTATGGGAAATGATATTTTAACCATGCACTACGCAATATAGGGGGTGGACTTGCTAGCAAGTCCTCAACCTGAACTCAGATGGAACTCAGACTGAACTCATACTGAACTCAAGCTGAACTCTACTTGGACACCCACCTAAAACTGTTCTGCTGAGTGGTGTTTATCCCTGATTGTATGGTTCCTTTATCAATAGCTCAATGTGTGCTCAATCTGTGGTGAGTTTGGGTCCAAGGTTGCAGACTCGCTAGCAAGTCCGCCCCCCATATTGCGTGGTGATGTTTGGTGTGAAACTGTACCCAGAAAAAAATTTCTTTACCTTAGGAATGAATGGGAAAAGGAAATTCAAAATTTCCTCTCCTAGAACTTCTGGAAATTTGTTGAAATCTTGTAACTCACTGTTCCAGTTTAAAGGTAGAACAACAACTGAAATGGATGATTTATTAAATGAAATAAATACTGCTTCTTTTGGTGATCAGTTGACTAGTGAACAAAAAGATTCTATTGTTGCCTCTATTACCTCTTTCCCTATGGCTTTTGCTCATAGTTCTCATGTCTTGGGAATTGTTCAGGAAGAGATGAAAATTACCGTATCCTGTAACTTGAGTGTTATTCCTCCTAGTGTTAAGAAAAAACCATATCCTGCTTCTACAAAAAAAAGAAAGGATATTGAAGATAATATTGAAACATTATTATAAATGAATATCATTGAGAAAGTGGATGTCACCCCCAAATATTGTGTCATCTCCCCAGTCTTGATTTCTTATGAAAAAGATAAAGCTAGATTATGTGGAGATTACAGAGCTTTAAAAACTTATACTGTTGATGATATTTACCCTTTACCCAGAATTAATTCAATACATGCTACCTTGCAAGGTGCAAAATTTATTAGTTGTCTGGATGGTAATAAAGGTTATCATCAAGTTCCAGTTGAGAAAATTTCTCAAATTTTTTTGCTTATTGCTACTCATATGGGAATATATAAGTATTTTAGGATGCCATTTGGCCCTAAAAATGGTCCTTCAGTTTTCTGGAAAGTTATGGATAACACTTTCCATCAAGAAATTTTTGAAGGTTGGCTCATGGTTTATATTGATGATATTATTGTTTTTTCTAAAACTTTTGATGAACATATGATTCACTTGAATAGAGTTTTCTAAAAAATGGATGAAATCAATATGACCTTATCTTTAAAAAAGTGTAAATTTGGTTTTCAATCTTTGAAAGTCCTTGGCCATGTTGTGTCAGGCTTACAAATTTGTGTAGACTATAACAAAGTTGCTGCCATTCATAATGTGAAAACACCAACTTCTGTAAGAGAAATACAAAGTTTTTTGGGTATTTGTGGCTATTATAGACTATATATTAAAAATTATCAGGTCATAGCCTTGCCTCTTACAAAACTGACCAGAAAATATGTTGCTTTTCTCTGGAATAATGACTGTCAAAAATCTTTTGATACATTATAAGGTTGCTTAATGACAGCCCCTATATTGGCTCTTCCAGATTTTAACAACCCATTTGTCCTATATACAGATGCTAGCTTTATTGGTCTGGGTGCTGCCCTTCACCAGAAGCAAATTATTAATGATAAATCCTCAGAAGTTGTAATTTGTTATATTTCAAGAACCTTAAGAAAAAGTGAATTGAAATATGGTGCCACTCAATTGGAGTGCTTAGCAGTTGTTTGGGCTCTTGAGCAGCTTCATTACTTTTTGGATGACCAAAAGTTTGAGTTGGTAACTGACTGTAGTGCTGTGAAGTCCCTCTTAAACCTGAAGACACCTAACAGACATATGTTCAGGTGGCAACTTGCTGTTCAAGAATACAGAAGACAGATGACAATTATCCATAGAGCTGGAAATGTTCACTCCAATGTTGATATGCTCTCCAGATTGCCTCTGCCAAATAATGACTCAAATCCTGCTTATGTACCTGAAGATGATACTGTTCATATCCATGGTATATTTATAGTTGATATGGAAGAGGAGTTATTACAATTAATACTGGATTCATATGATAAGGATTCTGATTTAAATAAATTGGTTACTATCTTAAATGATCCTAAGAATGCTTCAATTCAAGCATTAATAAAAACTCTTCCTGCAAAGTATCAAAATGCTTTGAATAAAGGAAAGTTTTCTATTGAAGATGGTTATATATATTATTGAAGAAAGCTTACTAATGTAATTGTAATTCCTCCTTCTATGAAAGAAACTATCCTCAAACTTTGTCATGATGACATATTAGCTGGTCATTTTGATCTTGAAAAAACATTGATTAGAATCAAAAACACTGCATGGTGGGCTAATATGTCTGAAGACACAAAATTATATGTTGAATCTTGTGATTCCTTCCAAAAATCTAAAAGGTTAACAGGTAAGAGAGTAGGGTTATTACAACATATTGAAGAACCTAATGCTCCCTGGAAAATCCTTAATATGGATTTTGTCACTGGTCTTCCTGTTGCAGGTAAAGACAGATTTAACTCTTGTTGGGTAATAGTAGATAGATTCACAAAAATGTGCAAATTTATTCCAACCAACAAAGATGTATCCACCAAAGAATTAGCTTTCTTATGGTGGTCTTACATGTTTAATATTATTGGTTTTTCAAAAGCCATTATCTCTGATAGGGATCCAAAATTCAATTCTGAGTTTTGGACCTCTTTGATGGATATTTGTGGCTGTGAGTTAAAATTGTCTACAGCTCACCATCCTCAGACTGATGGTCTAGCTGAGAGAATGATTCAAACTCTGGAAGATATGATTAGAAGGTATTGTGCCTTTGGTTTAGAATATAAAGACAATGACAGATTTACTCATGATTGGGTCACTCTATTGCCTGGTCTTGAATTTGCATATAATAGCACTGTTCATTCTGTCACTGAGAAAAAGCATTTTGAGCTTTGGTTAGGTTATGTCCCAAACACTCCTGCTCAGATTCTCAATAATAAATTACCTAAGTTGGAACTACACCCTGGTGTAAAATCTTTCATGCAAATGCAACAGCTATGCAGAAAACATGCTCAGAGCTGTATTGATAAAGCATTTGAATAAGAAAAGAGAAGATGGGATAAATCCCATAAGGAATACACATTTAACAAGGGTGATGAAGTGTTGATCTCTACTGTCCATTTCAATTTACAGGGTAACCACAAATTAAAAGATCCTTTTGTAGGACCATTTGTTGTTAAAAGAATGGTTGGTGATTATGCAGTAGAAGTTGTATTGAATTCTCCATATGATAGGAAACATCCTGTTTTTCCCATTTCCTTGCTTAAGCCTTATACTTCCAACAGTGAATTATTTCCCAAAAGAAGAGGAAGACCTAAGAAAAACCCTCAGGAAGTCACAGAAACAGCAGAAATTGATAAAATTCTCAATGATAGAATTATCACTTCTGAAAGAGGTACTGAATATTCATTGAGATATTAGAACAAATCATCTGAACATGATGCATGGATACCTGGCAAGGATATTTCAAATCTGCCTACTCTGTTGAAAAAGTACAAAAAGAAAAAATTTTAGCATTTTTTTTATTGTTTTTTTTAGAGTGAGGGAGTGTCAGCCAGGCTATTCCAGGAGCCCAGTAAATGATATGTTAACTTATAGGATCTGAAAGAGGGTGTAAGAATTGTATTTAATGTATATAAATTAATATTTTATTGCATAATAAAATTATATAAGTATCTTATTACATATAAGTGTTATATTAATTTTATTGGTTATATAAATTTTTTATACATTTAAATTAAACATAATATATTATATTCTACAAATAATGGCACATTTTTTATGTATTTAATAATTATAAATTTATATTTAATTAATTAATTACATATATTATAATTATAAGTGTAAAATTAACTTATAATATAATTAAATTAATTATTTATATTTACATATTAAATATCATTTTTTATAGGATTAAACCATAAATAATGACGCTTCTTTTGACCCATAATTGTGTCAGGAAAAACTAATTAATACTAAATTGAAATAAATTACATAATTTGTTGCGTCAGAATATTTTTTATTTCACTTAAAAATCCTTAAATCAGACTGTACCATCTGTTTTGAATGATTTTTCTCATAGTTCCTATGTTCCAGGCTTGTTTAGTTATTCACTACTTTTACTTACTGATTTGGGAATTAATTGTGGGAAAATTGGATTCTTAATTGGGGTTTTTAATTATTTGTTTCAAATTTTTCTCTACATTGTTATGTTTCACTTATTCTTTTAGATTCTTGTTTTATTATATTATGTTTCTTGTATTTACAAATATGGTAGCGCTTCAGAGGGCCCATTGCCTATAAAAAGGCCTTGGTTAATCCCCTGTAGCCCCATCACTTACTATACACTCAACAATTTAAAGAAAATTTTATTACATTTATTATTATTTTTTATTAGTATTACAATCTAATTAAAAATTCTAAATAACAATTTAAATGTTGCCTTAAGTCTGATAGTAATCATAGTGTTTTCCGCACAGAATTCTTACTTGAATTAATATATCATTAAATAAAACCTCAATTTGTTCATCTCTCAACTCAATCGTCGTTGCTTCATTTTAAATAAATTATTTCTTTTATTACTTTTATCTTTTTTTTTTATACCTTTAGTGCCTATTCCCTTTTTTCTCTTCTTTTCTGCCCCCTTTTCTTTCCCTCTTCTAGACAAATGACCGACAGTATACAGCATACAAATAAAGTAGACTGAATAGCTTTTAATTAATATATAATTTATCTGATTAAAAAGTAAACATTTAAACTTAAATAATTTCAGCACATATTCCATCATATTATTTTGATGAAAAAATATAGCTTATATTAGCTAGTGCCTTGAAAAAAAGGAATACCTTCAATCAGTAACTTACAACAGCTAACTTATTCCTACATTTATCACAATCACAATGCCTCCATTTTTTCATTTATGTCAATGTCAAGAGCTTGGATGTGTCAATAGAAAGTATCAAACTTCTTCTGGGTCCTTTGAAGTTGGTATGGCTTTCAAAAGCTATAATTCTTATGCAAAACATCAAGAGGAAAGAAATATGAAGGCCCAGATGGTTATTTCTTCCAAAAATCCTCTTAACATTGGAAGTTCCAGATCCACAGAAACAGTAAGCTGTATATCTATAGTTTAAAGTGAGAATAAAAGTCTTTAAGATGTTTTAATGATTTATTATAAAGGGGCAGTCACTATTGGGGGAAGAAGTATCTTCAACACTCTCTAGAAACTCAAATCTTGGGGAACGGTTTAGTTAAATAATTATGTAGCAGGCAGAAAACCTTTCTCAGATTCATCATTTGAGCAAAGAAGGTTGTACTCAACTTTTGGATGAAGAAATTATGAAGCTCAAACTTCTAGGTAATTGTGGAAGACTGGATTCTGATAGCATTGTCCTCCAGATCCCACACTCAATAGATATGGTTTTTAGTTGATTAAAGCTCAATCAATCATTTTTCACTAAAACATGCTGTCCTAAATGCTTTGATCTTTATGAGTATAACTGTGAATCTCAAACATCTATACTATGTTGAAATCAACCATTTTTTTCATCATCAAAGTGCTCTTTAAAAATGATTGGAGCAGGACAAATTGTAGTTAAATGTTATGAGAAGTTGTATTTGATTAAGGAACATCAAGAACATGTAAAATAATTATCTCTTAAAACATTTCATCACCATTCTTTTATTGAATGGCTTAAGGAAAAGATCAAACTGTTCAAATTGGAGCTTCTGATTGAGAAGAAAATCCCTGTGGAAGACAATGTAGAGTGTGATTTGATGAAGGATGTTTGTGATGGTTCAATTTGGAAAAACTTTTCCATTACCACTCCATCTTTAGGTGGAAATGATGCTGAATATACAATAAATTCAGGCAACTTAATGTTTACTTTATATTTCAACTGGTTAGGCCTGGTGGTAATAGGATTGGAGGTCATCAGAAGTCTGTAGGTAATATTATGATGGTGTGTATGAACCTACCTCAAGAAGATAGATACAAAATGGAAAATATTTTTTGTATGCTATTATACCTGGACCAACAGAGCCCACAAGTGAACAGCTTAATCACCTTCTAAAACAGCTGTTTAATGATCAAAAAACTCTATGGGATGGTATATTGATTGAAATGAAGCATCTTTATCCACAAGGCTGGAAATTAAGAGTTGCATTGTTCTCTTTGATAGGTGACATTCCTGCAATACAAAAATTGGCTGAATTTTGGAGTCACTCTTCAAGAATGTTCTGCTCTTTCTGTGATATCTCTAAAGATGAAAGTAGTGAAAAAAATGTGGAAAATTTTTCATTACGGAATCATGAGGATCATATGTGCGGGGCAACAAAGTGAAAAAATTCTAAGTCCCATTGGGAGCATGTATCATTTTTCAGAATCATGGGGTAAAATGGAGTGAGCTGAATAACCTTGAATATTGGCCTCCAACTTAATATTGCTAAATTGATGTTATGTATTCACATATGCTTGGCAACCTGAAAGATCACAGTCTAAGCTATTTTCAAATCCAAAATGCAGCAAAATATCTAGAAATAAATCTGGAAAAGGATAAAAATTGGCATGTAAGAGAAGAAGATGACAATTTTTTTTCTGATACTTCACTGCACAAACATTCTAAAAAACGTAAAAGTAGCTTAAGCACCATGAATAATGATGATAATGATACAGGACACACAAGACAGCATTAGCGGCAAATACTTACAAGTTCAAGACAGTCATCAAGTCATCATGGACTCGATAGTGAAGGATTGGGAACAAATCAATCATGAATCCAGAGAAGTTCATCCAGCTCCAGATTTATCCCTCCACATAGCAATTTTGCCTCATGAAAGTCTCACAGAAGTGGCAGTAGGAATTCATTGTATACCTTAAGGCAAAGGAGCATTAGCATATCACAGAGTGAAGGATCTCACTCATCAAATGAGACATCTAGAGATAAAGAAAATAAAAGGAAAGTTAAGGAGAAAGAAAATGAAGGTAGTAGTAATCCACAAATCACAGAAGCAAAGCTACAGGTTGTATGGAAGATTATTGATCAAGTAAGAAGGCCTTCCTGGATAACACAAGTTCCAAAATCAGTAGGATCTAAAAATGCAGGATCCCTCAAGGCAGCAGAATGGCACATGCTGTATACTCTCTACTTCCCTTTGTTGCTTATACCCCTTTGGTTTGAAAAATCTAAACAATCTGAATCTTCAGCTTCCTCAGCTGAAAAAACAAAAGAATATTATCTTCTAAAGTCACTTGTAACATTATGCTTGATCACCAATTTTTTGACATTAAAAAATATACAGACTAATGAGCTTAAAGATCTAGATCAATTCCTGTTAGAGTATTGTGAGTGCCTGGAAGAAGGTTGGAAGAATATTAATGCAAAGCCAAATCTGCATATCACCCAACATTTTCCTGAAATGATGAAGCGTCTTGGTCCACCATCATGTACAGCTACTTGGTCTGGAGAGCAGGTGAATCATATATTATCTGAAATTCCAAAAAATCACCATCCACATATGTAATGTTTGTAATAAATGATTTAAAAAATCAGCTGTGCTAAGTTATTAATATTGACCACAGGAGAGATACCACTAACAATGCTCAAACATTGGTATCGGAAGTCTAGGGTATTAGATCTTGGTGAAGATTAATATAATGATCAATGTGAGACAAAAAAATACATATTGATCTCAATAAAAAAATAAATGGATCAATCTAAGTATGGCATTATTTATTAAATGGGTAAGGGCAAAAATGGGAAAAAAAACTTCAAGACAGGCTTTGACACCATAAGAGAGAAGTTGGGATTGGTTAGTTGAAAACGTAGCAAGAATATTGATACATGGAAAGAGGTTTACTAGTTACCATTGACCCATTTCTAATTCAACAATTGAATTCTACTATTGAAAAGATAGCAAGTTTGGGAAAATTGATGATCTTTTCAGGTCAAAGGAAGAGAATGATCAAATCTATTGAATAGTAAGTACTTTCAAGGAGCTCTGTCCAGAAGAAACATCAAAGGATCCCTATGTGCTTTTCCCACAAGTGCATTGTTGGTTAGTAAGAGTAGCCAAAGCAGCTCAAATTGTGATAAAGAAATATGCAATAATTGGACATGTAACTACTGTCGAGCACAAAAAAGGAATGTTTGGAATCAAAGAGGAGGTTGTCACTGCCATTGGACTGCAGACAGTAGTGAGTGAAAAAATTAATCAAATTTGTTTTCTGTTGACTTAAATCTTTGTGTTAATTTGGGATTGTGGAAATTTGTAGGATTGGTGATGTTTTTCAATGGTAAAAGAAATATTTTAATGCTTGATTAAAAATAAAATTTATCCAGCTTACCTTATCATAAATCAGTGAACAATTACATTGGTTACTTTTAATGCAAGAGAACCCATGCTTTCAATGAGTCATTTTTATCTTAAATGTAAGAATAAAAGAAAGAAAGTCATGATAATGAGATGTATGATAAAATTTTTACTTAATGAATAATCTTCTTGCTCATTCATCTACTATAAATAGTTTGACCTTCCCACTTTAGCTGATAGCTATATATTATTCACTTTATTTTCCCCAAGAAAAAATACATATTAACAAGACTATAAACATAGTATCTTTTTTTACTTTTACTTTGATAGGTATAAATTTTAAAGACTGATTATTTTTATTTTATTTTATTACAGTTCATTATGGATGATAATTTTGAAGGGATGTCTGTTGACCCAAATGATTCCAATTTTTTTCCACCTCAACATACTAATACTGGAAATAATCCACCACCACCCACTGCTGATTCACCTCCAGATGCATCTCAATCTGTACCACCTAATCCCAATCCAGGCCAAGAGTCTCATACAGAACCGAGAAATTTTAATCCCAATCATCCTTCTGCTCCTGAAAGTGCTGATCAACATGCGGATCAGCTAGGAAGAGATTGGGCTAGTGAAGTTTTGAGAGATTTTTTTGGAGACCAATCATCATGTGCTCAGCCTAACCAAGGAGCAAGCACAAGTGGAGCTGGTAATTCAAATTTGAAGTGTATTCTTTTATTTAAAAATAACCAATTTAATTAACTTATTTGAATTGTTAGTGAATCCCTCAATCATTATGGGTATCAGTGATTACCACAGACTCAATTCAGCAGATTCTCATGAAAGAGAACGGGGGTTAAAGGCTGTAAGAGGCTAAGTTAGAAGGAATGATGTTCCCAGGAGTTCTGACAGTCTAAATAGAAATTTTTACCACTTTCTGAAGTATTGTCTTGGGGGAAAAACACAAATATCAAAATATCCTTCAAGCCCAACACCTTTGGAGATTGAAAATTGGAAAGCTTGGAACCAATTCAAACTGTCGTAAACCAAGTTTAATCTTCTAACCGTGCCAATTGTGCAGCTGATTGGCAATTTCTGATAACCAATTCTATAGCTTTCTTGCCATCCAAAAATCGACTACCCAAATTTTTTCCACCACCTGAGCCTCAAGGACTAAAAGGAGGAGCACCTATCCCACTTTCTGTCAAAAGAAACTTAGAGTGTGAATTTCAAGAAAAAGGTTTTTGGAAATTTGCCTTTGATTGAAATTGCCATGATTTTTTTGAATCAACTTGGAATTAAGTCATGAGAAGCATAGTATGCGACCACTGTACCAGGTGGCTCACCACCTTGAATACAATTGATAAGTCAAAGCTTCATTTCACTCAATGTGTTATTGAGAAATGGGTAGTTAATAAGGGGAAGGAGATGATAAGTTTTTTTGGGCAAGAAGAGGAAAGGGCGGAAAGAGAAAAGATGGAAAAGAGGGCAAGGGAACAAGTAAAACATTATAGGACCAAGGTAACTTTTTTATTTCACTTTGCTTTTTGTTACTATGAAGCTGATTTAGTTGGAATTCAGATTGCTAGTGCACCCTAAAAGTTAGCAAGAGATCTCTAAAATGATGTGCCAGGTTTTGTTGTGATTTTTCATGATACTAGGTGCATCTCTGATATTGAGGAAGGCCCACCACCAGCCCAAACTGCACCCATCCGAGCTATTCCTGGATGGGGAAATCCTGAACTCAATGATTTGTTTAAAAAAATGGATAAGATTACAAAGGACTTAGCCTATACACCAGCTCAAAGAAAATTGGAATCAAAAACATATTCCCGCTCATCAGAAAGGACAGTTGCACAAGATGGTATATTCAATTTTCCTAAATACCTCCCCAAGAATTGCTATTCAGAAAATTTTTTGGCAGGAATATCTATGAATGAACGTGAGTCACTTGGGTTTGGAGTTGATATTGATCTGTTAAAGATTCAGGAATCAATTAATACAGCATCAACATCATCATAACTGGGGTATAACAGTGATATTCTGTGTAATATAGCTATCTTATATTGAATTTTATGTATTCTGTTATTTTTCAAAGCAGCTTAGTAAATTTTATAAGGTTATATTGAGAGAGAGTAACATTTTATTTAAGAAAAACAAATAATGTATGAGATATAATAATGTATTTTCAACAAATTGATGGTCCATACCTCTTTATGTCACATTTATGTATTGATATTAATTTCAATTGAAATTAATGTTTACCAATACATAGTGAATACACGCTATGCCACTTACACTTGTCAGATATAGCTACCATTAAATATGACAGTATAAAAATTAATTTTGATTAAAATCAATGAGCATGTTAATCATGAATTTCTGGAGTCAACTGAATATTTTTATGCATGGTGCCTTTCCAACATTAATTTTGATCAAAATTAATTTTTGGCACTGGCATATTGAATGGTGGTTATTCCTGGAAAGTGTAAGTGGCATAGTGTGTATTCATTATGTATTGGTCAACATTAATTTTGATCAAATTTAATATTGACATTTGCATATTGAATCCAAACCAGAAAACAATACAAAAAATTCTTCATAAAACTGCTCACTAATTTTGATCAAAATTAGGGTTGACCATATACATCTTGAATATTAGTTATATCTGGTGTGTGTAGGTTTTAAAGCTTGTGTTAAATTTGTATTGGTCAACATTAATTTTGATAGAAATTAATATTAATTTGTAAATGATATATACATTCTCAATATGCATTGTAACATGTTTACTTAAGAATAGAGGGCCCTAATTTTCATCTTAAAGAAAAATTCTTGGTGGCATGTCAAATTCAATTTTAATTAAAATTGATGTTGACATTTTACCATGCATAACAGTAAGAGCTGAGTGCATAAATTGATGATAATTATGAACCATAATTTCAATCAAAATTAATGTTGCAAAATGCAGATTGAATAAAAGCTATGCCACTTAAACTAGCCAGGCATATTTAATATTTATTATGTATTGGTCAAAATTAATTTTTATAGAAATTAATATAAATATGTAAATATTATATTTACCCTCAAAATTTATAGTAAATTTCAATACTTAAGAATACTTGCTGTCCTTTACATGTCATGCAAAAAAGCATTATATCATTTCAACATTAATTTCGATCAAAATTAATGTTGGCATACCATTATGCATTGAAGCAACTAACTGACTGAAAAAGTTCATGATCAAAATGCTCATTAATTTTGATCAAAATTAATGTTTACCAATAAATATTGAATATAAGCTATCTCCACTTACTCAGACCAGATAGAACTACAATTCAATATGTATATGGTCAGCCTTAATTTTGATCAAAATTTATGGGCAGTTTTATGAAGAATCTTTTTGGTCGTTTGCTGGCTTGGGTTCAATATGCAAATGTTAATATTAAATTTGATCAAAATTAATGTTGACCAATACATAATGAATACACACTATTCCACTTACACTTTCCAGGTATAGCAACATGCAATATGACAGTTTCAAAAGAAATTTTTATTGAAATTAATGTTTGAAAGGCACCATGCATAAAAATAAGCAGTTGACTCCAGAAGTTCATGGTTATCATTCTCATTAATTTCAATCAAAATTAATTTTTGATACTAGAATATTTAATGGTAGCTGTCAGCCAGGCTATACCAGGAGCCCATAAAATTATATTTTAATTTATTGGACCTGAAAGAGGGTGTAATAATTGTATATTTTGTATATAAATTAATATTTTATTGCATAATAAAATTATATAAGTATCTTATTAATAATAAGTGTTATATTAATTTTATTGTTATATAAATTTTTGTAAATTTAAATTAAGCTTAGTATATTTTATATTCTACAAATAATGGCACATTTTTATGTATTTAAAAATTAAAAATTAATAATTAATTAATTACAAAACATATATTATAATTTTATATGTAAAATTGACTTATAATGTAATTAAGTTATTTAATTAATTTTATATATTAAATAAAACTTCATATATTATTAAACAATAATATTGGGCGCTTCTTTTGACCCTTAATTGTGTCAGAAAAATATTATTAAATAAATTATAATACTTATTTAATAACATAGTATTAAAATCCCCACTTTAAATTACAAATATCACTAAATTAATTATATGTTTCATTTAAACTAATGATTTAATTAATTACATAATTAAAACAACTAATTAAAATTGCTTTAAACTGGATTGGATTTATTATATGAATTTTTGGCGTGGAAATAATTTTATTTGTTTTACTTAAAACCTTTACATGTCACTATAATGTCTGTTTTTGATTATTTTACTCATTGTTCTCATGTTTCAGACTTACTTGGTTAATAGTTATTTTACTTAAGTGTGTTGGGAAGTTATGGCAGGAAAATGGTTAATTACTCATGGGTTTTAGTAAATTGTTTCATATTTCTCTCTTAATAGTCATGTTTCATTTCTACTCAGTTATCTTTTGTTTTAGCTATTTCTATTCTGTAATTATTGGTTGGTGGCGCTTCACTGGTCCCTTGGTCTATAAAAGGGCCTTGGATAATCCCTTTTAAATCATCACTTATTACACTCATCTTTTATTATATATTTAAATATTATACAAAATTATTATTATTATTAGTGTTATAATTCTAATATAAATTTTAATAAATTTTTACGGTTGCTTTAAGTCTAATAATAAATATAAATGTGTCCGTGCATTGAAATTAAATCCTTATTTAAATAAGTATTGTTATTTAATAACCCTTATTTTTGTGTCAGCTCTCAAGTAATTTGTCGTTGCTCCTCTTAAAAGAATTTAAATAATTTTATCATTTTATTTCTTTTAGTATTTATAAACCTTTCCTCCCTATTTCTCTTTCCTCCTCTTCTTCTCTTCCCTTTTCATTACTTCTTCTAGACGGCTGGCTAATAAGTGGGAGCCTTTCCAAACGACAATGACAATACCAATACCTGCAACAAATGACATATGCACGGACCACCCAGCCAAAAAGAAACTTTTGCTGTAATCATGTTTCAAACTTGGGTTCGATCTATTAGGTTTATATTAAAATAATTCATATATTATTTGGAAGTGATTTTCCAATCACTATTCTAAGTTAACCTTTGCACCTCTCACTCATATTATTATATTTTTACTGCAATAACAGTGATTGTGGCTTAATTGCTGATTCACTGAGTGTAAGTGTCAATTATTTTTTAATTTTTTTTCCTAGTTGACCATAATAGAGTAAAACTCTTAGTCCTAGAAGACAGTTAATATTTAATAAATTATTAAATTAATTTTATTATTATTTTTTGTATATTGTTTGACCATAATAGTACTCAGTACTTAGTCCCAATTTGACCATTATATCAATTTTTGGTATTAATTATTTTGGTTGACTTATAAAACCTTTATTGGTTGGTCCCATTTTAATTCTGATTATTTCTTAATAAATAATTGTAATTACATTTATTTTTATTACTTTTTTGTTAATTAAATGATTTTTTGATAAAAATTAATTTTTTTTTGTTAAAATTCAATAAGTTTTATTTTGAAATAAAAATTTGAATCATTAAAAATTTTTTTTGATTCTATTTTGACAGTTTAAATGTCCAATAGTTTGACTAGCAGCATGGATAACTTACATGTGGATGAGATTGAAGTGGATAATGACACTGAATCTGTAGGCTCTTCTAAATTAACTTAAAGAAATGATTCAGCTGACAAAAAACCTTCAGGACATGGAAATGGAAAGAGAAGTGGAAAACCCCCCTCATCAAACACCTCTGAAAGAAGTAAAACCTCTAATAAATAAGGACAATAAACTCAAAGGTATAAAAACCAAAAAAATACCTCTAACCCAACAAGTTAACAATCTGTCCAGTCACATCAAAGAACTAAAGGCAGAAAGCATGAAGTACAAGGCAAGGGTAGACACACTCTGGCAGCAGATGCAGGAATTGTTAAATCCCAAACAGGCTCAAACTCCTCATTTCCCAGCCTCTCAGCCTCAGCCTCAAACTCAGCCCAATCAAGTACCCAGCTCCTTCACGTAAAATCAAAGCACTCTTCAAGTGGAACAGTGGAAATGGGATTACTTGATGAGCCATTAACAGCAGAATGTTCAGCAACCAGCTCAACACCCTGGCCCATCCAGGACAGAAACCTACCATCCATCTCCTCAGCCCCATCCTTATCAGGGAGGCTGAAGAAAGAAGGCACAGGGGAAGTTTCCTCCCTTACCATGGTAAGTAATTTGTTTAATAAACATTTTGGCATGTATAATAACAAATATTCTTCAGGTAATCTTGTGGATTTGGGTGAAAAAACAGTTAAACCCTTAAAAAGACAAATTCCTTTGATGAGTAGCCCCAAGAATGGTATTAGCAAATTATCATTTGATGAACCTTTACATTTGACTTCTACTTCTTTAATTAATCCTTCTCTTTCAATTAAGAATTATTCTTTTTCCCTGAAGTCTATACCTTAATTGAGAAAACTTCTGAAGAAATATTGAATTATACCCTTGATTTTAATGTTGTGAAAGACAAACATTTGAGAGATGTGTTAATCCATGAGAGTGATAGATTAAATAATTTGCACTTGCATTGTAAAGTAAGTTCTTCTGTACAGGATACAGCTTATTTTAAAATCAAAAAAACCTTGAATATTGTTCTTAGCCAACAAAAACAAATAAGGAGTGACCATAAAGCTATCTCAGATAAAAATATCAATCTACATAAAACCTTGAGTGAATTGAAACCCCTTATTAAGGAAAATTATGCATTAAAAAGCAAAATAAAATCTCTACAAAATTAGTTTAAAAAGCTAAAAAATGATTTCCATGCACTAAGTGCCAAACACACAGTTTCTGAGGACAGAAATGTTTTATCTTTTGATAAAGTAAATGACCAGATGTCTGAAATTCTAAGGATAAGAAACTATGTGTCTGACCTGCAGGAAAAATTTTCAACCTTAACCATCAATAATTATGGTATAAATGAGAATGCTGCCCATAAGCTGCATAAAAATAAAGAAAAAGAACCTGAGAAGAGTTCCTCCTTTCTTCCTCATATTTCAGCCATTAAACAAACTGAAAATGAGTCTGTAAAATATTTTGCTACTAGCAAAAAATCTTGTGATGGTCATGTACCAGCTGTTTCTGTAAATAATGAAATTTCTGAACACCTGGCCAAACTTCAGGAATTATTAATGATGAATAGTTCAAACCAAAAGATGGACCATCCCATTAGTCAGAAAAAATGGCCTAAATCAGACCAATATCCTACCTTTGATGGCAATTCTTCTTCTTATTGGTAACACTTTATCCAAAGAATTGATAATTTAAAGAGATCTTATAAACTACCTGATGAGGAAATTGTTTCTAAACTAATTTCTTTATTTTACAATGTAGCCTTGATGTGCTATGAATATGTTCTTTTAGATAACAATCATTATACATGGAATGATTGGAAATCCTTTATTGAGAATCAGTTTGGTGGTTCAAAATTCAGGTTATCTCAGCAAAGACTGTATGAGAATACTAGAAATGTATCCTGCTCTGTTAAAAAGCCCATTGTTTTTCTTATGAAAGTAACAAAAATACTCAGAGTGATTGATCCAAAGATGGATTACGATATTTGGAGAGATAAAATCTTGTATAAATTACCAAATTCTCTTAGAGATTTAATTGTAGCTAGAACTGAGCATGTAACGGAAAATTCTTCTTTCATTAATATCTGTAATGAGGTACTACTCAACCATAGATATGAACCAAAGAACTACCTTGGTTAAATTTATCATGATCAAAAAAAACCCTCTACAAAGCCCCCAGAAAAATCTGGTAAACCGTCTGCCTCAGTTGCACCTAAAAAAAATGCAACAAATACTTATTATAAATGTAACAAACCATGGCAAAAGGGTCATGTTTGTGACAAGAAAAATCATCTTGTTGAACAAAATGAAGACACTGATGAAGCTGAAATTGATGTCAATAATTCTTCTAATGACTGTGAAAGTAATATCTACTATTACAATGACTCTGTTAAAGATGTTTTGATGTTAGAACAGGATGTCCATTATTTAGATAATATATCTGAAGAATTGTATTGGATTTATCTTCAGTGTAAAATGCTGAAATAATTAAAGATATTACTAAAAATTCTATAGCTATATCCACTTTGAAAGCACCTGTTATCATTAATGGTAAAAATGTTGATGTAGTTCTTGACTCTGGTGCTGGAGAAAGTTTAGTGTCTGAAAAAGCTTTAGCTTCAGTAGATAAGGATTATTTGAGAAAATTATTACCTATAACTTCTGAAAAATGGAGAGGGTATGGTTCTACCTTAATTCCTATTGGAAAATACAAAACCTCTGTATTCTTCAAATATAATTCTGGTTTTGTCAGAGCTATTTGTGAATTTGTTGTCATGAAAAATGATAATTTAAACAATTGGTTTATTATGGGTAATGATATTTTAACCATGTTTGGTGTGAAATTAGAACCAGCGAAAAATTGCTTCACCTTGGGATTGAATGGAAAAAGCAAATTCAAAATTTCCTCCTCTAGAAAACCTTCTGGGCATCTGTTAAAGTCTTGTAACTCACTGATGCATTGTAAAGGCAGACCAACAATTGAAATCGATGATTTATTAAATGAAATAAGTACTGCTTCTTTTGGTGATCAGTTAACTAGTGATAAAAAGGATTCTATAATTGCCTCAATTACCTCTTTCCCAATGGCTTTAGCTCATGGTTCTCATGTCTTAGGAAGTGTTCAGGAAGAAATGAAAATTACCTTATCCTGTAACTTGAGTGATATTCCTCCTAGTATTAAGAAAAAACCATGTCCTGCTTCTCCAACAAAAAGAAAGGATATTGAAGATAATATTGCCACATTATCAAAAATGAATATCATTGAGAAATTGGATGTCACCCCCAACTATTGTGTCATCTCCCTGGTTTTAATTTCTTATGAAAAAGATAAGGCTAGTTTATGTGGAGATTACAGAGCATTAAACACTTACACTGTTGATGATATTTATCCTTTACCCAGAATTAATTCAATACATGCTACCTTGCAAGGTGAAAAATTTATTAGTTGTCTGGATGGAAATAAAGGGTATCATCAAGTTCCTATTGAAAAAAATTCTCAGAATTTTTTACTAATTGCTACTCATATGGGAATATATAAGTATGTTAGAATGCCATTTGGCCCTAAAAATTCCCCTTCAGTTTTTCAAAAAGTCATGGATAACACTTTCCATCAGGAAATAATTGAGGGATGGCTCATGGTGTATATTGATGATATCATAGTTTTTTCTAAACCTTTTGATGAAAATATGGTTCATTTAAATAGGGTTTTTCAAATATGAATAAAATCAATATGACCTTGTCCTTGAAAAAGTGTAAAATTGGTTTTCAATCTTTGAAAGTCCTTGACCATGTTTTGTCAGGCCTACAAATTTGTGTAGACCACAACAAAGTTGCTGCTATTCAAAATGTAAAGGCACCAATTTCTGTATGAGAAATCCAAAGTATTTTGGGTATGTGTGGATATTATAGAAAAAATTTTATAAATTATCAAGTCATAGCCTTGCCTCTTAACAAACTAACTAGGGAGGATGTTGCATTCATCTGGAATATTGACTGTCAAAAAGCTTTTGATACATTAAAATGTTGCTTAATGACAGCCCCTATCTTAGCTCTTCCAGATTTTAATAAACCATTTGTCCTGTATACAGATGCTATCTTTGTTGGTCTGGGTGCTGCCTTCACCAGAAACAAATTATTAATGATAAATCCTCAGAGGCTGTAATTTTTTATATTTCAAGAACCTTGAGAAATAGTGAATTGAAATATGGTACCACTCAATTAGAGTGCTTAGCAGTTGTTTGGGCTCTTGAGAAGCTTCATTACTATCTAGATGATCAAAAGTTTGAATTGGTAACTGACTGTAGTGCTGTGAAGTCCCTCTTGAACCTAAAAACACCTAATAGACACATGTTCAGGTGGAAACTGGCTGTCCAAGAATACAGAGGACAGATGAAAATTATCCATAGGGATGGAAATGTTCACTCCAATGTTGATATTCTGTCCAGATTGTCTCTGCCAAACAATGACTCATATCCTGCTTATGAACCTGAAGATGATACTGTTCATATCCATGGTATATTTATGTTTGATATGGAACAAGAGTTATTGCAATTAAGACTGGATTCATATGATAAGGATTCTGATTTAAATAAATTGGTTACTATCTTAAATAATCCTAAGAATGCTTCAATTCATGCATTTATTAAAACTCTTACTGCAAATTATCAAAATGCTTAGAGTAAAGGAAAGTTTTCTATTGAAGATGGTTATATATATTATAGAAGAAAGCTTACTAATGTAATTGTAATTCCTCCTTCTATGAAAGAAACTATCCTCAAACTTTGTCATGAAGACATATTAGCTGGTCATCTTGATCTCGAAAAAACAATGATTACAATGAAAAGCACTGCTTGGTGGGCTAATATGTCTGAAGACACAAAATTATATGTTGAATCTTGTGATTCTTGCCTAAAATCTAAAAGGTTGACA
This sequence comes from Hemileia vastatrix, assembly GCA_030280995.1. Lineage (NCBI taxonomy): Eukaryota > Fungi > Basidiomycota > Pucciniomycetes > Pucciniales > Zaghouaniaceae > Hemileia > Hemileia vastatrix. The sequence goes on from JASXTE010000007.1 coordinate 8,759,095, forward strand.
GGGAAAAGAGCAGAGTTATTACAACATATTGAAGCACCTAATGCTCCTTGGAAAATAATTAAAACGGATTTTGTCACTGGTCTTCCTGTTGCAGGTAAAGACAGCTTTAACTCTTGTTGGGTAATAGTAGATAGATTCACAAAAATGTGCAAATTTATTCCTACCCACAAAGATTTATCCACAAAAAAATTAGCTTTCTTATGGGGGTCTTCCATGTTTAATATTATTGGTTTTCCAAGAGGCATTATCTCTGACACAGATCCAAAATTTACTTCTGAGTTTTGGAACTCTTTTATGGATATTTGTGGCTGTGAGTTGAAGTTGTCTACAGCTCACCATCCTCAGACTGATGGTCTAGCTGAAAGAATGATTCAAACTCTGGAAGATATGATTAGAAGGTATTGTGCCTTTGGTTTAGAATATAAAGGCAATGACATATTTACTCATGACTGGGTCACTCTATTGCCTGGTCTTGAATTTGCATATAATAGCACTGTTCATCCTGTCACTGAGAAAAAGCATTTTGAGATTTAGTTAGGTTATGTCCCAAATACTCCTGCTCAGATTCTCAATAATAAATTTCCTAAGTTGGAACTACACCCTGGTTTAAAGTCTTTTATGTAAATGCAACAGCTATGCAGGAAACATGCTCAAAGCTGTATTGAAAAAGCATTTGAATATGAAAAGAAAAGATGGGATAAATCCCATAATGAATACACATATAACAAGGGTGATGAAGTGTTGATATCTACTGTCCATTTAAATTCACAAGGTAACAACAAAAAAAAAGATCCTTTTTTAGGACCATTTGGTGTTAAAAGAATGGTTGGAGATAATGCAGTAGAAGTTGTTATGTATTCTCAATATGATAGAAAACATCCTGTTTTTCCCATTTCTTTAATTAAGCCTTATACTCCCAACAGTAACTTATTTCCCAAAAGAAGGGGAAGACCTAAGAAAAAACCTCAGGAAGTCACAGAAACTGCAGAAATTGATAAAATTTTCAATGATAGAATTATCACTTCTGAAAGAGGTACTGAATATTTATTGAGATATAAAAACAAATCATCTGAACATGATGCATGGATACCTGGCAAGGAGATTTCAAATCTTCCTACTCTGTTAAAAAAGTACTAAAAGAAAAAATCTTAGCATTTATTTTATTATTTTTTAGAGTGAGGGAGTTTCAGCCAGGCCATACCAGGAGCCCAGAAAATTAAATGTTAATTTATTGGACCTGAAAGAGGGCTTAAGAATTGTATTTTATTTATATAAATTAATATTTTATTGCATAATAAAATTATATAAGTATCTTATTAATAATAAGTGTTATATTAATTTTATTGTTATATAAATTTTTATACATTCAAATTAAGCTTAATATATATTATATTCTACAAATAATGACGCACTTTTATGTATTTAATAATTATAAATTAATAATTATTTAATTACAAAACATATATTATAATTATATATGTAAAATTGACTTATAATGTAATTAAGTTACTTAATTAATTTTATTTTTTAAAAAAAACTTCATATATTATTAATCAATAATATTGGGCCCTTCTTTTGACCCTAAATTGTGTCAGAAAAATATTATTAAATAAATTATAATACTTATTTAATAACATAGTATTAAATTCCCCACTTTAAATTATAAATATCACTAAATTAATTATATGTTTCATTTAAACTAATGATTTAATTAATTACATAATTAAAATAACTAATTAAAATTGCTTTAAGCTGGATTGGATTTATTATATGAATTTTTGGTGTGAAAATAATTTTATTCATGTCACTATAATGTCTGTTTTTGATTATTTTACTAATTGTTCTCATGTTTCAGACTTAATTGGTTAATAATTACTTTAATTAAGTGTGTTGGGAAGTTATGGCAGGAAAATAGTTAATTACTCACGGGTTTTAGTAAATTGTTTCATATTTCTTTCTTAATAGTCATGTTTCATTTCTACTCAGTTATCTTTTGTTCTAGCTATTTCTATTCTGTAATTATTGGTTGGTGGAGCTTCAGGGGTCCCTTGGTCTATAAAAGGGCCTTGGATAATCCCTTTTAAATAATCACTTATTACACTCATCTTTTATTATATATTTAAATATTATACAAAATTATTATTATTATTAGTGTTATAATTCTAATATAAATTTTAATAAATTTTTACGGTTGCTTTAAGTCTAATAATAAATATAAATGTGTCCGTGCATTGAAATTAAATCCTTACTTAAATAAATATTGTTATTTAATAAACCTTATTTTTGTGTCAGCTCTCAAGAAATTTGTTGTTGCTCCTCTTAAAAGAATTTAAATCATTTTATTATTTTATTTCTTTTAGTCTTTATAAATCTTTCCTCCTCTTCTTCTCTCCCCTTTTCATTCATTCTTCTAGACGACTGGCCAACAGTAGCTATTCCTGGCAAGTGTAAGTGGAATAGCATGTATTCACTATGTATTAGTCAACATGAATTTTGATCAAAATTAATATGGACATGGAATTTGTATAAAATTCTAAAAATTATAAGTGAGCTTAGCAGTTGGATTAACTGGTTTTATAAAGTACACCATATAAAAATTTATGTTTTAATGCCTTGGTTAATTTTGATCAAAATAAATTTTAAACCATTAATGTTGAATTTTATCTATGCCTGTGTAGTCCATGTGACATGGCTTGTGTTCAATATGCAGGGGTCTACATTAATTTAAATCGAAATTATGAGGTTCATTGCCTCATAAATTTTGTGGTTTCTGTCAGGGTTCCATGCAGGGTGCCATATGATACTTGTTAATTCCTGTCAAAATTAAATTCAACACCAATATATTGAATACAAACCATGGCACTTACAGTACTTGGTCATAGCAAAAATTCAATATGCCGGTCTCAAAATTAATTTCAATAGAAATTAATCAGGATCCATGAAGTTTATCAATAGTGTATGAGTTAAGTTTCAAGTCATATTTTTCATCATTTTCTTGCACCCATTTCAAGGTTATCTCAAAAAAATTTTCAAGCTTTATTTTATTAGTAAAAACTGTGGTAAGTTGCGAAAAAATAGCTAATCCAAATCTCATATTGAAAATTAATGTTTTAATAATTTTGAATGTTGCTTTAAGTATTTCATTGGGTGATTCATAATAATATTTTATCAACTTAGTAGTCCTATTACTTTTGAAAAGTAAAATATTGGTATAGTTAGGGACAACAATGAAATATCTTGTGCAGACTAAGATATATTGTAAAATAAAACTATTCAATTATTTTCCCTAAGTTGTATCCAAGTTTATCAATGGTTTGGTCACTGGGCCCACACCCTATCCCGACACTCCTCCTGTCCTCATTGTCATCTTAAAGTAAATTTAACAAACAGTTTTATAGCATAATCCTTTTTTTCATAAATTATACTAATTAAGTTTATTTCCATTGTTTAGGAGTAAATTCTAATTTAAAAAATTTTGTATTTACCCATGGCAATTTGCATATGTGATATACATTTGTTATTATTTGTTTTTCACACTAAAAGTCCCAAAAGAATTCCTAGTATTTTCTGTTAGCTAAATCAAATTTTGCTTCAATATAAACAGATTGTGATATAGCATGTTACATAGTTTACCCCACTATGAATAATACATGTTAAAAAAAGCTCAAATAATATATAGTCCCCCTCTTTATTTTTTCTGTTTCTTTCATCCTCACTTTAATTTTAATCTTATTCAATTTTTTATCCTATTAAATTATCAACTTCAATTTTCTAGAATAGAGTTTCTTATAATTATTCATCATATTACATCATAATTTTTTGATATCAAATACTTTTTTTTAATATTTATTAATCAATATTTCTGGTATTCAAAATCCTACACCTTCACTTTGTATGTGTATCTTGTTCCTCTCGATTAATTTATATATTTCTCTTATGCTCTATATCTTTTTTTTCAAAAAATTGATTTTCCAGCACCTGAATGTTTTCCATCCCACTCTCAGATTGATACTTGCTTTGAAGCTTTTGAGCTTGCACCATGTCTGCCACATGGCATGGCACCTAACCCTCCTGTACTTAGCAATGAGAGGCAGGAAATAACAAGAGTTCGGTATCACAATTTACTTGTATTGGCTAGAGATAAAAAGGAAGAAATTGTCATGATCTTTAACAATAATCCTTCTCCTTCATATTTATCTAAACCTTGTAACGACTTACTCCAATATGTGAAAACCCTTGAAAAATGTATTTTCTTCACTTTTTTGTCTCCTTTCAAATTAGTATATAAGATTATTAAAAAAAAATTTCTTCATATATATTTGTAGCTTACAAGGAGGGTGTGATTCATCCTGATGATGTCATTGTCATTAGGGATGATGATGAGACAGATGAACCATCAGCTTCAACTCATGCTTCAACTTCTAAGAAAAATATTGAAACACCTGTTATCCGCTCCAAGAAAATGAAATTATCCCAAGGCTCTTCTTTTGGTTGATGTATTAAACCGGCTTCTGCTAATAATTTTTCTGATGTATCAAATAATAAATCACAAAAAAAAAGCAAAGGCTTTAGTAATGAGTATATTCTTGTTTCCTTTTTTTTATTGTTACTCTTTTATCTTTAAAATTCTATCATATATCTCTTTTATTTCTTACATATTGTACTTTTTATTTTTCTTTTGATATTTTGTACGAGAAACTCACCTACTTTAGATTGTTCCATCCATAAACTCCCTCTCCCTGATGAAGATGATGAAAAGAGCAATGAAAATAGCAATGATGAACTGTCAGAATATGAAGCTATTCTTGCTCATCAAAAAAAGCAAACTTTAAAATATTCTTCAAGACATGACAATATGTTTGATAAAGATGATGATTCAAACAGCTCATCACCAAATTCCTTCATTTCTAAGAAGCGATACCTATTACCTCCTAAATTACCTACTTTGACCTTTGTGAAAGCTTCTCTACCATTGAAATCAACTCAAATGAAGATATCAAACAAACCTCTAACTTATTCACCCTCAGTTCTAAAAGTCTCTGATTTGCAGGAGGAATTCTGTAAAATTCATAAATTTTATAAAGGTAGAATCAGCACAGAAAAGGTCCTTAGGTCGTGGTTAGAAATTGTTACTCCTCTCGAAATACTCTTTTCTACTTCTTCCCAAGAACCCATGTTAAATATTCCAATGTTTACTTTTCATTGGGAAAAATCTTGTGGAGAAGATTGGCTTTCAAAACTTACTGAGTTATGTAAGTTATTATAATTTTTAGTCTTAAATTTTTTATTTTACTTATTTTTTTTTCCTTTTGTAGCAAATATTTTTTAGAGATGGATAGCTCACAGCTATGGGTACTCGATAATATTGATTTCAAAAAAATGGAAGATTTATGTAATCCTGATGGTTTGAATACTGAAATTCTGTCCTCAAAAAAGAAAACGGATCACCCTGAATCCAATCTTATCCAAATGCTCATGTGATTAATGATCCCAAGTGATCACTGCCATTCTTCATGGGTATCTCTTATATCATCTTCACTTTATCTGACCGCAAATGAATTCAGCCAGCTTCCATCACATCAAAAAATTAACTCAGATTGTCCAATTGAATGTGGTCTTCAGCTTCTAGCTCACCTTTCAAATCTGAAGAGGCCATTCCTGATGGCTTAGAAGTTGGTCCAACTGCACTTCAAACCTGTGATATGTCAATGTCAACTCTTCTTCAAATCAGCAACATTATCATTGATATAATTATGTCAATTATCATTCTTAAATAAAAATATTGTGCTGAAAAAATATCAAGTGGAAAGACAAGCAAATCTCAACAATTGAGTCAGAAAAACAAAAATACTCAACATACTATAATGGAACAGAAACAAAAGGCTGCACTAAAAAAGATAAATTTTGAATAATCCAACCAAAAATATCAATATTTCACATTCTATATAATCAATGGTGTCCATGGTTTATTTCTGAGCTCTCAAGATCATAGATTGGCTTCTGCAGCTGATTTCTTGCAGGTTATATCAGAAATTAAGTTTCTTAATTTACATTAAAAAAAATAATTTGATGGAAGAAATAATTTGGAAAAATTTAAATAACTATATTTTAACATTAATAAAACCTTTTATAGGGAAGTGTGATCCATTTCCTTTAAAATTTGATACCCCAAGTCCTTCGGGAATTGCTAGGGCTATTTCTGCAGATTTTCATAATCACTGGAGCTCCATTCAGCCAGTATCACCTTTTTTTTGCTAAACATAGCCTTTCAATAAATTAATATTCCAACATGTAAATAGATAAATTTCTGTGTATATGAATTATCTTGTATAATTCAAGTTATTTACCTTCAAATATTTCAAACATGTGACCATCTTTGAAATTTATTAAGAAACCTTTGACATGATTTTCTAAATTAATTATTAAAAAAATTATTGTAAGTCTATCAATAAAAAAGAATTTAAAATCTACTTATATGATTTCAAATACTTGTATTAAACTCTTAAACATTTTATTGTTTATATAAAAAAATGATAACTGCTCTAGTTTTGTTACTTTACCTTTAATATTGAATAATCTATTAATTTTTATAATTTTTTTCATTTATTATAACATTTTTAATCAGAAGTAGAACAACTTAAATAATTAAATGAGTGTATTTTTAAAAAAATACAATTTAATCTATTATTGATTCAAAATTCTTTCATCAACTCTTTAGTATTAACTTTTTTATTAATAAGCCTGTTTGACCTAAAATACTATACAGTAAATTTGGTAGAATTAAAAGCACATTTTTATGGATAATATATTACAAATTCTTTATTAAAGTTTTTTTATTTTAGAACCTTTGCTACCAATCTAATAAAAATGAAATTTTAAGATTTCACAACTTATATATTTACTCAAAAGTAAATCAAATTTTCTAATAATATTATGAAAAAAAATTATTCTTTTCCCAAATAAAAAAAATAGATAATACTATAATCATCACAACTGAAAATGTTACAGCTACTCCCAGTATTTATCATGTCTTATTTTTCATTAAGTTGTGTATATATGATATAAATTTTTAATATTTAAATATCTAAATTTTTTAGATTTGTCTTAACATTAGATAAATAATACTTTTCTGATTCTATTTCTTCCTCTATTAAGTTATATCTTTTCAAAAAATCTCTCAACACACTAATCAAATATTCAAACCTATATTTTTCTTCTTTAATTTCCAAGTATTCTGAAATATCAATATCAAAAACATTAAGCTTTTCTATAGCATGAAAAATTCTAGTGCAAATTTTAATAGAAGAACCTATCCTTGTGAAACCAGGAATTTTGTGACATCTTGAGGTAAAATGCCTCAGTTGATTGGTAGGCTATAATGTCACTGTTATTCCATTAGCTTCTTCAAAGTTGATTTTACTTCAAATTTGGGGAAACATTAGTTCTCCACCTGTTTGTCGTGGTTGGGTCTTATTGTACTTCATATCAGTGGTATTGTTTTCTGTATCTTTAGGAAAAAAATTCCTAAAGTATACTAACTTGAATCCTTATCAAGATTAACCTCATTGGAGAACCCATTACCATTTGCTCCAGATTTCCAAGTTAACTTACTAGCAAACGGTACACCCTCTTCTTCATTAGAAACTTTTGAAAATCCAGGAATACCAAGTTTTTCACAAAGATTAGTTGCCTCGTTGTACTTTACATATGTTATTTTTTTAAAAAATAATTCAAAGTACATTTAAATCCTCTTCATTTGTTTTTTATATTCATCCGTGTGTACAATATCATCAGTGTATTCATCTGCAAGTAAAAGCATTTAAAAATTCAGTATTTAAATTAAAAAAAGTGATACTTACAAATATATAAAGATTTCTTCCTATCTAAAATAAAGCCACCACAAAATTATTTTTCAAAACCACAAGATATTTGATGATAACCATTATTTTTAATTTCATGTGCTCAGTAAGAAAGATCCTTAATGCACTGCACCGTAGCTTATAACATATCTAGTTCTTTGAGCTCATGAATTCCAAAAGTCTGCACAATAACATTAGGTATTAAGACACCTTTTGGTTTATAAATACTACAACCAGGAAAAAAATTGTAAAAATTATTGCAATCTGTCATATTATTTACATAAGATTGTGCATAGAAATGTGGCTTCTTCCCATTTGTATCCATTCCAAGAGTGTTTACAATTTTCATTCCAGTAGCAATGTATTTCACCCACTTATTGTTAAAGTTCTTCCCTGGCCATTTTTTTTTCAAATTGTTACTCATTGATGGTTTGATCCTAAGAGAATTCCATTTTCATTTAAAATAGAAAAAAATTAAAAATTAGAAAATAGTAACAGATTTTCAATTATCAGTCAATGATAACTTTAACTTTATCATATCTTCAATATTAGAAATATAAAATTAGCATATCTACATATTAGTAAATTGATATATTTTTTTATTTATTTATTTTAAATATTAAGAAATTGTTTCAAAGGTATACTTTATTAAATTATAAATATAAATAGTATAGCTTTATCCTGTATGCATTCAGCAAGTACAAGATTTGGCTCTACACTTAATATTAATAATATAATCAAAATATAACTCCAATACACTAATAATATTAAAAAATTTACAGAATTATCATATCCACGTATATAAAATGAAAAATCTTGCTCTGACCAATATATTGAATTAGAAAGTTATACTTCAATAAATTTTTAATTTTTAAATTGTAGAATTGTCCTGTATGCTTTCAGCTATTACGTGACTTTGAAACAACTCAAAAATCAATAAAATAAAGGGAAATTACAATCATTCTCATTATTATTATGAAAAGAAAAACATTATCTTGTATGCTTTCAGAAAGTACAAGATGATGTTTTACTTTTCATATTAATAATATAATTGTTGAGATAGTATTAAAGAAATATCAAAAATGATAAGCAAAACATGAACTTACGTGTCTATAAAATCTTCTTTCATTTGTAGCTGATTGATCAAAATTAATTATATTCAATCATTATTTCTATTCATATCAATAAAAAACATTTAAATTTGCTGATTTTTTCGTTTTTGATATCCAAAAGGTTTATATCTTAGGTGTACTATTCACCAAATTATTAAACATATAATTTTTGAAATACATTTTAAACTTAAAAGTGAGGGGGCATTAAATTTTTAAAAATAAATTTTAAATTCAGGATGGATAGTATTTTTTCTATCTTCAAAAATGAACAATTTTTTGTTTCAATAAATCCAGAAAAAAAATTTTGTTTTAAGCATACTATATTAGATTTATTTTTATATTTCATACTATATTTTCAAGATTTGCATTTAATATTTCCAGTGAAAGTTAATATTAATGTGAATTTTAAGTAAGCTTTATGAAATTTAATAAATAGGCATATTGGATATGTAAAATAATATTTTGCTCCAATCTTGAATAAACCTGGGCTAAATAATATCTGGAATAAGGTTTTTGTGGGTCAATTTGGATTTAAGTAGGCTTAAGTGAGGTTTAACAAAGGAGAGATAAAAGGCTAACTTCATTATTAGTGAATTTTATCTCAAAATAGTTATAAAATATGTATCATTCTGGAATCAAGCTTCAATAAAGTTGACTTCAAAAAGAGATAATTTTTAGCAGAACCACACCATATTTAAAAAGGTGTACAATACCTCAAGTATTTCTCATAATATATCAAGGCAAGGAATCTGCAAAATTCACAATTTAAATGAGGATTTATTTTTGAATTTGAAATTGAGAAATTGAATATTATTATCCAATTTAAATATAAATTAGTCATTTTACCAAAAGTTTTCAGTAATCAGATTGAATTTATGATGGTATTTTATTGTATATTAATCATATTGAGGAGCCATTTACTCAAAATTACTGGTTTTGGCTCTGATATTCCATGTGAAATTCATTACAAATCTTTTTGAAAGTGAATAGTTGAAATATTGGATATGCAAAAGCATATGTTAGATCAAAGTGAGCTCAAAGGGAGTTCAACTCATGATCAAATTAGGATTTTGCAAGATCAAATGGTGATCAATGTAGGTTTATCTTCAGCTCAATTTGTGACAAATCTCTGAATAAATGTAAGGCAAAACAATTTCCTCCATGGTGATGATGTGTGCATAATTCAGGCATAGATTTGTGGCTCAACAGAGTTAAGCAAGGGGTATTGCTAGAAATGCCCCCCAAATTTTCTGTGGTGATTGTTGTTCCTTCACATATCATGGTTGAATCCCCAGATTTTTGACCCATTGGACCTTCCTTGCTTCACTGCTCCAAAAGACTATGCATGTAAACAGTGCATGCACATGTGCAGGCCTTGTACTTTCACTCTTCCCACTTCTCAGGCCAAATTCTATTACAGAGCCTGTGATTCTTGAAACTCTAAAAATAACAGATGTGACAGAGACCCCAGCTATCCAATACATCTGCCTTTGCCTTCACATAAATATATTTCCTGATCTCTTTCCAGGTCACCAGAACTTGGACCTGCTTCTACGTCTTTATATTTTGCTTCTTCCAGAATATCATGTTTTTCTATTCCAAAAACACTTCCAAAAAGACCTGCTTTATCATCCTAAGAAACAGCCTTTACCACTGCAAATTTGGGTAAAAATTCTTCAAAATAAGCTCCCAGGATGTTTAACCACGTCCAGGCAGCCTTCCCAATGTTGGGCTGCCTGCCCACCTTGCCAGAAAGCAAAAATCAGGTTCAAAACTCCAAAATTCATCCAAATAACAGCCAAAATCCACCATTAAACACCAAAAACTCTACGCAACAACCTCTTATTTCTCCCAGAGCAATGTGTACACACACAAATTCTTCCTCCAACGACCCCAAAAATTCCAACGTCTCTAGAAGGCCTGCCAGAGAGCCTCCTGAAAACACCAGAGAAGGCAACACTGCTCCCAAACAAAAGTCTCCTTTTCAACCAAGAAGAACTTACTACACCTCTCCTCTGGCTGCCAATTTTTCCTCTGATAGTTCCCTTTATCCTAGATCTTCATCTAGCCATTGAAAATCAGCTTCCAGGTTACCTTCTCCTAGTGCTTCCTTCAACAACCCTGGTACTCCACCACCAGTGTCCAACCCAACTGGGCCAAGCAATAATAATATACACAACAACAACAGCAGCCTTTCTGCTCCGACCGGGCCACAGGAACCCCATACTTCTAGTCCATCTTCCCAAGACCATTTAGAGAATGATCATGAGAATCCATACTTCTATCTGGTTGATTCTCCTTCAACATCCATTCAACATTTTTCAACAGTCCATATTCCAGCCACATAAAAATTTGAAGAGCTCCCAATATTTAAGTACTAAATTAATAATTTCAATTTCTTTAACAGAGAAAAATTACTGATCCAATTCTTCTGTATAGTTGGAACCCCACCTCTTGAAACTAAAATTGTGATTGGCCAACCTCTAGAAACTACCTTAATGCTGGATTACTCCGCCATGAAATAACACCTAAGCATGATGTGTTCAAACATTTTTAAGGCCTTTACTCTCCACAGTCCATTGAATGAGTTTGAAATGAGTCTGAGAAAAATTCTCCTTGATGACAACTGGAAGATTTCTAGAATAATCAAGCACACCTTCCAACACTCTATCCCTGCTTCTTCCTCTTCTTCCCAAAATTTGACTTCTACTCCAGTCCCTGACCATTACAACCCATATACACTTTCGAGCCTCCTACATCACAAAGAACACAGTTCTTCCTCCAATCCTATCAAAAAGCTAAAAAGCCACCATAATCTGGACCAACAGATGGAGGCTTCTTCTTCCAGACATAAAAAAAAATTAATAATTCACTAACTAGAAAGAACAATAATAATAAACAGATATATAAAAAAATTTTTATTTTGAATTTACTTTATTTTATTTTATTTTATTTGCTTTTATTTTTATTTTTATATCTTTATTATTTTTTATTTTATTTTATTTTATTTTTTATTCATTTATTTCTTTTATATTTTATATTTATTATTATTATCATTTTTATTTTAAACTACTAACATACTAAAAAAAAACTTGAAAATAAATAAAAAAAATTAACCAAAAATATGAGAGCTGAAAAAAAATTAAAATGAAATGAATAATAATAATAATATGAAATAAATGATAGTTACAAAAGGTATCTCCCAGACAATTGATGAGCTGATCCCCTGAAACCTTACCCACATACAGGTGCACCTTGATTCAGATACACTTTTAAATAATGTTTAAATGAATTAAGATAAAATATATTAAGAAAAATAATATAAATAAAGAAAACATGAAATAAATAGAAATCTGTCAGCCTGTATATCTCCAGGACTGAGTAAAAAGTGATTATAAATTATGTTAAACACATGAACTATACATGGGAACAATAAATAAGAGTACACAAATAGTATACATCAGTAAAATTATGATAATACACAAAAAATGCCATTATAACACCTTATATACACGCATATATACATCTTTTATAGGTATTATGTACTTAATATTAAGTTGGAATATGTTAGGGTAATCTTAAGAGCCTTAAGTATAAGGCTACATAATTTTTAAGTACACTTAAAGCTGTTATATTCATTGTTTTATGCAAAAAACAAGAAATGCGCTTTACTTCACTTAAAAGTTGACTATATGCGCTATAAAATTGAGAATATCAAAATTGCACTTTGACAGATCAATTGGGCTCAATTAGAACTATTGATTTGGCTATTTAAATGCATAAAAATAACACTTTTCAAATTTGGTGTTTTTTATGCCAGAAATGGCTTCTGTGTACTGGCCACATACTGCCTGCTTTTTTCCCTTGTGAATAGCTTCATTTTTAGCAAAGTTAGCTTTTTCACACTATAATTACCCCACATTCTACGCCCACTTTGGGAAAAAACACTAAAATAGGCGACAGGCGCTTATTTAGTGTCCTAGCTTAATTAATAATGCATTGACCTTGTTTATATGCACTAATTTCATTAATAACCTCACTCTTGACACTTTATTTCATCACCACGCTTAAATTCTCCTAATTTTAGTCAAGGATTTACCCATGCAAGAGCCTCCAAGAACTGCATGTAGTTACCACACATCTCACGCTCTTTTTTAAGTTTTTGGGTGGTTTCTCAGTCAATTTCGGTTATTTTTGGATGGGAATTTCACATAGTATAATGTCAGGATTAGCCCCATTATTTCTACAGTAAATCCCCCTTATTATTAAGCTATTATTAACCTTAAAAAGTCCCCTTTTAGTCTTTTATATCATTGTTTTATATGCATATACTCTCTTTTTGTCTTTTTCTTTAATTTTGATGGATCTCCCTTATTATTATAGTATTTTGACGCTTTTTACTTGTCTAATTATGTCATGGGTCACTAGGGATGTTGATGGGAAGGTCTATTAGTTGTTTTGAGGCGTCATTAACTGTGTATTGGATGGTATATCAAGGGATTTATTGGGGAATTCAGTGTGTATAAAAGGAGGAGGTTTTTGGGTCTTGTTTCTACATTCTTTATCATTACAATTTAACCAATATAACCAAATAAATTACAATACATATCAATTAGTACTTTTATGAGACTTTTGAATAGTATCTGAATTATATAATCTATTTTTATACCAACTACAAAGATTGTAAGCCATATATAAGAATTGTGAGAATTATATTACTGAGACCTTTATATTTGATTATATTTTACAACTTAGTGGATTAAAACTACAGTATTCATATAGGACCGTTAAAATCTTCTAGACAACTGACCATTTAAGCTAGTTCATGTCCTTGTACTTGAACTTAGCCTGACAATTGGGGACCTTTCCTCAAGAATTCTGTTATAATCCAGTAAGTGACATTTTCAAAGAAGGTACATGTAAATAATATCCCTATAGAAATATTTGGATAATTAAAACAGGTTGGGGTCACTTATATAGTGATTTCAGAAAAAGAAGCCCTGTTATATAATAAAATTGTGATATTGAATAATCAATTTTACCACTAATTTAACATATAATTGTTCTTAGTGGGAGTCTGTCAATAGACCAATTAAATTTGTGATCTTTGCAGATGATAACCAATTAAACTGATTAATTGTTTTCTTTTTACAGGACTCTTAATCCCTTTTTATTGGTTTGTAAAATTCATTTAATATTTGGAAAGAATCTTACTAACAAATTTTCTTTTTTAAATATAAATACACGGCTACATATTGTAGACCAGTTAAATCAAGTGACCACATAAAAGCATATTTGACTTTTGGCACTTAAAGATTCACTTAATACCAATAATTAAGCAATAAAATTGTCTTCAGTGGTATTAATAAATACTGATTAAACTCCTTTTTGAAGTTTTTCAAATCTAAACTTTCAATTCTCTAAAATTCCACGTAAAAATGTGTGACAACAATGACATTGTAAGTAATAAGGCAAAACCTTATAACTTAAGAACTAGAGCTGAAAGACCTGTTACAGGACATCCAAATGGAGGGTCAAGAATCACCAGTAACAATAAACAACACCCCACCAATGTCCATGGAGGAAAAGGAAAAGCTCTTAAAACAAATGTCAATAAAGAAGTCCAAAAACACCTTACAAGAGCAAATTCACTCCCTCTCAACCCTACTGAATACACTAACAATAAGAGTAAACAATATGTTAGAACAGATCAACAATCTGGAGAAAAGGGCGGCACAGGGCTTTATAGAAGTCAACCAGGCTCTAGTGGATATAAGGTCTCATCAACAACCAGTGGCACCAAATACCACAGCAACACCTCCAGTCCCAGTAGAGGACCAAAAGATAACTGTAAGCAAATGGAAGTGGGATTGTTATTCCCAAAACTACAACAGTCCTCCTCAACAGGGATCCAGCAGTCACCCTTACAGGGGAAAGCCAAGGAGAGGCAGGGGAAATGGAATAAGACCGTGTTAAGTCATCCACCTTCTCAAGATCAATTATATAATCCTAACAATGAATTACTTATAGGTAATGAAATTGATAGAGAGTTATTTGATATAATTGATAAGGATTTAAAAAATTATTCATTTGAAAATAACATGTTGAACTTGTCATTAAATGAGGACAATGTACATAGTTTTATTGATCACCAGGAAAATACTATTAATATAAAAATGGAATCAAATGAATTAAAAATTGACCCTGATGATGAATCTTCTGAATTGGAAACAGACAAAATTGAATATTTTATAAAAGAAAATCCAATGGAATCAAAAATAATTAGTAAATTATTATTAAGAATTGAAAAATTGGAAGAATTCTCTAGAGAGTCCAACAATAATACGGAAAGTGTATTATTAAACATCACACAATCATTGAGTACAACAGCCAATAAGTTAAAAGTTATTGAGAATTCAAATAATGAATTGATCAATGAAAACAAAAGATTAAATTCTGAGATTATAAATTTAGAAATTAAATTAGAACATTCTCAGAATATTATGGCCACCATAGAGGGACGTGTAAAATTGTCTTTTTCAAATGTAAATGATACCTTAACTCATGTACCAGGGATAAAAGATAGGTTAAAAAGAGTAGAAATTGAAGTAGCTAACATTTTGAAAAATACTGAAAAAATAAAGGATAATACCTCTTATGTAGGAAGAGTACCTGTTTTTATGAAACACTCTGATTATAAACCAATGATGGAACATGAACATAGTGTCATGGGCTCTGAGAATATAAAATCAGTAAAAGATGAAATAAATGATCATCTTTCTAAAGTAAGTGAATTACTCAATATTCCTCAGGTTAGGAAAGCAAAAACTAGCCAAAAGAACTGGCCTAAGTTAGATCAGTACCCTTCTTTTGACGGGGATTCAAAATCTGATTGGCAACAATTCATACAAAGAACTGATAACTTAAAATTTTCATACAAACTACCTGATGAAGAAATTACTTCAAAGTTAATATCTTTATTTACAGATGTGGCCTTATTATTGTTTGAATCTGTATTGAGTGAGGGAATTAATTACTCCTGGAATGAATGGAAGGCACTAATTGAAAGGCAATTTGGTGGCCCAAAATTTAGAATCACTCAACAAAGATTGTATGAAAAGGGCAGATATAATCCAAATTCTGTATATAAACCAATGGTCTTCTCAATGAATTTAATAAAAATCATGAAAGCTATGGATCCAAAAATGGATTATGAAGAGTGGAAAGAAAAAATAATATACAAGTTGCCTATATCAGTTAGAGACATTATTGTAGCTAAAACTGAAACCATCAGAGATACCTCTGGATTCATTAATATATGCAATGATATATTATTAAACCAAAAGTATGA
Organism: Hemileia vastatrix; assembly: GCA_030280995.1. Taxonomy (NCBI): domain Eukaryota; kingdom Fungi; phylum Basidiomycota; class Pucciniomycetes; order Pucciniales; family Zaghouaniaceae; genus Hemileia; species Hemileia vastatrix. The sequence continues at coordinate 8,775,417 of JASXTE010000007.1, forward strand.
AACCAAGTATAGTAATTACAGACAAAGTGTTGACGTGGTAAAACCTACTACAAGTAAGTTACCAGTGGAAAAGAAAAAACCTTCAGCTCCCCTTGTCCCAAAGAGACAAGAAAATAACACTTGTTACAAATGTAATGAACCTTGGGTTAAGGGTCACACGTGTAAGAAGAGAATAAATGTTATTGAAACCTCACAGAATTCTGAACCTAGTAATCATGAAGATTAGAATGTGGAATCTAGTGAGGATTGCAAAAGTAACATATCTTACAGTGATGATGAAAATGAGATATTTGTATTAGAACAATATATAATGTTCCTGAATGATGCTATACCTCATACAGACACATCTTTAACTTCCACAGAGGAAGCTGAAATAATTATAGATGTATCTCATGATACTTACAAAATAACACCTATCAGAGCACCTATTATCATATGTGAAAAAGAAATGAATGCCATTCTTGACACTGGGGCTGCAGGTAGTGTAGTTTCAATTATTACATTAATGAAACTTGATAGTAAGTTCCAGGAAAAACTAGAACCTGTTCAGACAAAGAACTGGAGGGGTTTTGGTTCAGTATTAAATCCAATTGGCAAATACAAAACTGCTGTATTCTTTAAATATAATAATGGATATGTTAGAGCAGTTTGTGAATTTGTAGTAATGGATAATAATAATTGTAGTGATTGGTATATTATTGGCAATGATTTATTGACAAAATTTGGCATTAAACTAGATCCTGAAAACAGTTGTTTCACCATAGGCGTGAATGGTAAAAGAAAATTCAAAATATGTTCTGAAAATTCAGTATATGCCATTTCTCCTAGAGAAGAACAACTAAAAGGTGGAAGAACCACCAATGAAGTGGTTGAATTGGAAAATGAAATCCAAAAGGCCTTTTTCAGTCCTCAACTCTCAAAAATTGAAGAAGAAGATATTTTGAGATTGATTAAATCATATCCTATGGCATTTGCTCATGGTTCAAATGAACTAGGATTGGTCAAAGACCATGAGATGAAAATCTCTCTAAGCTGTGATTTGGATAATATTCCTGGCAGCTTAAAAAAGAAACCTTACCCAGCATCTCCTGCAAAAAGGAAATATATTGAAGACAATATAAAATTGTTGTTGGAAATAGGTATTGTTGAAAAAGTGGACACAACACCTAAGTATTGTGTCATTTCACCAGTATTAATCTCTTATGAAAAAGATAAGGCAAGATTATGCGGTGATTATAGAGCTCTGAATACATACACAGTAGATGATATTTACCCTCTACCAAGGATAGCTTCTATCCATGCTACCTTACAAGGAGCAAAATATATTTCCTGTCTGGATGGGAACAAGGGTTACCACCAGATTCCTGTGGAAAGAAATTCTCAAAATTACTTATTAATAACCACACATATGGGTATATATAAGTATGTGAGAATGCCATTTGGCCCAAAGAATGCGCCTTCAGTCTTCCAAAAATTGATGGATAGTGTTTTTCATCAGGAAATGGTTGAAGTATGGCTATTGGTCTATATTTATGACATCATAGTGTTTTCAAAAACATATGATGAACATTTAAATCACCTGAAAAGAGTCTTTCAAAAAATGGATGAAATTAATATGACTATTGCATTAAAGAAATGTAAGTTTGGATTTCAATCCTTGAAAGTACTTGGACATGTTGTATCTGGATTACAAATTTGTGTTGACCAGAATAAGGTGGCAGCAATTAAAAACATTGGGATACCTAAAAATGTAAAAGAGGTTCAAAGTTTTTTGGGTATGTGTGGATATTATAGACAATATATTAAAAATTACCAATCCATTGCAGCCCCTTTAACAACATTAATCAGAAAGAATGAGGCTTTCATTTGGAATAATGAAAGACAACACGCCTTTAATAAATGAAAGGAATGTTTAATGTCAGCTCCAATATTGGGACTGCCACATTTCACCCTACCTTTTATCTTGTACACTGATGCAAGTTTCATAGGCTTAGGTGCTGCTTTACAGCAGAAACAGATAATAAATGGAAAATTATCTGAAGTAGTTATCTGTTATATATCCAGAACCTTAAGAAAAACAGAATTAAGGTATGGTGCCACACAGCTAGAATGTTTAGCCGTGGTGTGGGCTTTGGAGAAGCTTCATTACTATCTGGAAGACCAGAAGTTTGAACTTATAACAGATTGCAGTGCAGTAAAATCATTACTAAACATGAAAACACCTAATAGGCAGGTGTTTAGATGGCAACTAGCTGTACAAGAGTACAGAGGAAGAATGACAATCACTCACAGAGCAGGAACATTGCATTCAAATGTGGATTTATTATCCAGAAGTCCTTTGCCAAATGATGCTGAAAACCCAGCTTATGTACCTGAAAATGAGGTTATAAATATATTTGGGATTTATATAGTGGATTTAGAAGAAGAGTTTATGCAAACTATATTGGAAAATTATTCATCTGATAAAGATTTGTCTAAACTATCTACCATTCTTAATGATCCAACAAATGCCTCCATGAGTGCATTAATTAAGACCTTGCCTCCAAAGTATAAAAATGCATTGGAAAAAGGTAAACTATCAATTGAAGATGGATATATATATTACAGGAAAAAGTTAAGCAATGTAATAGTAATACTACCTTCTATGAAAGAGTTAATGTTGAGTACTTGTCATGATGACATCTTAGCTGGTCATTTTGACTTTAACAAAACATTAACCAGAGTTAAAAATACAGCCTGGTGGATAAACATGAAAGAGGATGTACAAAAATACATTGAAACATGTGACTCTTGTCAGAAATCTAAAAGATTAACTGGGAAAAGAGCTAGGTCGTTACAACAAATAGAGCAGCCAAAAGCTCCATGGGAAATTATAAACATGGATTTTGTAACTGGCTTGCCATTAGCAGGAAAAGAAAGTTTCAATTCTTGCTGGGTAATAGTGGATAGATTAACAAAAATGTGTAAGTTTATCCCTACCCATAAAGAGGTATCTGCAAAAGACTTGGCATTACTATGGTGGACTCAGATGATGATTACTGCTGGGTTCCCCAAAGCCATAATCTCCGACAGAGATCCTAAATTTACTTAAGAGTTCTGGACATCTTTGATTGAAGTATCAGGTTGTCAATTAAAATTGTCTACAGCACACCATCCACAAACTGATGGGCTGGCTGAGAGAATGATACAAACTCTAGAAGACATGATCAGAAGATATTGTGCCTTTGGATTAGAATACAAAGACAATGAGAAATTCACACATGACTGGGTAACATTAATTCCTGGCCTTGAATTTGCTTATAATAGCACAACTCATTCTGTAACAGAGAAGAAACCATTTGAACTCTGGCTGGGATATGTACCGAATACCCCAGTAAATCATTTAAATAAATTACCAAGGTTGGATATACACCCTGGCACTAAATACTTTATTCATATGCAAAAAATGTGTAGAAAGCATGCAGAAGAATGCATCCAAAAAGCATTTGAATATGAAAAGAAAAGGTGGAACAAATCTCATAAAGAATTTGAATTCAAAAAGGGAGATGAAGTCCTCATATCAACACTACATTTTAACTTAAAAGGTAATGTTAAATTAAAGGATCCCTTTGTAGGACCTTTTGTAGTAAGTAAAATGGTTGGGAATAATGCATTGGAAGTCATATTATATTCTCCATATGATAGGAAACATCCAATTTTCCCTATCTCATTATTAAAACCTTACCATGCAAATGATCCTGACTTATTTCCAAAAAGAAGGGGAAGGCCTTAAAAGCAACCTTAAGAAATTGTGGAAAAAGCAGAGATTGAAAAAATACTTGAGAAAAGAATCCTTACTAAAGAAAAAGGAACTGAGTATTTACTAAGATTTAAAGGGAAATCAAATGAATTTGATAAATGGATACCTGAAAAAGAAATTTCTAATTTATCCACCCTTCTTAAAAAATTTAAACAGAAATAAACTTCTGTTCAACCAGCTGAGGGGTTAAAAAAACAGTACTCATAATATTTTATTATGTTGTATTTCTTTAAAGTATAATCTTTAATGCTACAGAATTAATCTGAATACCTGAAAATTACAAATAAATAAATAAAATGTATAACTTATAATTTTTTTTATTGTTTTTTTGGGTGGGCCAGTGTCAGCCTGTATATCTCCAGGACTGAGTAAAAAGTGATTATAAATTATGTTAAACACATGAACTATACATGGGAACAATAAATAAGAGTAAACAAATAGTATACATAAGTAAAATTATGATAATACACAAAAAACGCCGTTATAACACCTTATATACACGCATATATCCACCTTTTATAGGTCTTATGTACCTAATATAAAGTTGGAACATGTTAGGGTAATCTTAAGAACCTTAAGTATAAGGCTAAATAATTTTTAAGTACACTTAAAGCTGTTATATTCATTGTTTTATGCATAAAACAAGAAATGCGCTTTATTTCACTTAAAAGTTGACTATATGTGTCAGCCAGGCTACTAGACTTACCCAGTGAAATAAAAAATTATTTACTGGATGAAGCCGCACCTTATCATTTTTAATTATTATTTTATTTTAGTTACATTAAAATTAGTTATAATAAATTAACTAATTACAGAATGTTAAAATCAAATTAATTAATTAAATAATTAATTAAAATTAAAATTATAATTTTGTCCCTTATATTTTTCTCTAACACCGTGCTCATTTGACAGGTTGGGAAAAAATAAAATTTTATATTAAAAAATAAACACAAAGATAAAATAAGATTTAAATGTTCAAATAATATTAAATATATACAAAAAAATCAAATTTCTTATTTAGGATTGACTTTTACAGTAAATATTAAAAATATTGATGTATTTCTGACATACTCTGTAAATACATCTTTTTGACGCCTTCTTTTTAGAATAACTTTATTATTTGAAATACTCTTTCTGGAATGTTCTTTTTTCTCTCTCTTCCTACTGTTTTTAGAATTTGATTTCCGTGCTTTGTCTCTCCTTTGCCTATAAAAGGCCTCTCTTTTTGTTGTCTTTTGGATCATTCTATTTTACTAACTCATTTTACTACAACTACAACAGTTAAAACTTAATTATTATATTTTATATCCTTAGTATTTACACCATACGTAATTCTAATTCTATAATATATATAAATTATTAAAAAAACTACCTCTTAATTTGAGTAAATAAATCATACCTGATTGAGAAATATGTACCTAATTATTGAGAGTCAAATAATACCTTGAAATCTTCATATAACACCATACCAAAGCTTCTAGACCAAAAGTGAACCTTGACAATTGGGATCCTTTCCGAAATATTGACGGCGCAACGTTACTTGAGGCGTAATCAAGGGGACCATCGGTGTACAAGTACCTGTAAAGGACGAGTGGAGGCGAGAAAACAACAAATGTCATATGTCACGTGATAAAAGTTTTTGCTGCGAACGGGAATCAAACCGCGCTCCAAAACTTAAGCTCATATACTGACTAAAGATCGTATATATCGTGGTAATTATTGTTATTACTATTTGTGGGTTACTCTTCACTCTTCATTTGCTACGTATTTCCTTTTACTCAGCACTCTGTAAGTGGCATTAATTTGCTCAGTTTGCAGGGGGGGGGGTGTCTGGTAATTTGGAATTTATTTTTATTATTATATTTTTTTTTATTTTTCCTGGTTGACCATAATAGAGCAATAACTGTTCTTAGTCCCAGAAGTAATAAAATAATTATATTTTAATATTAATTATTATCATTTTTCAGTTGACAATTGTCCTGATTAATTTGAATTTTAATTGTTTCAGTTGACAAATTGTCCTGAAAATAATATTTTTTATTAAATAAAATAATTATTATAATTTTTCAGTTGACATTTGTCCTGATTAATTTAAATTTTAATTGTTCCAGTTGACAAAGTGTCCTGACAATTATATTTTATTTATTAATAAATAATTCACATTTAATTACTTCAGTTGACTTTGAGTCCTGGTAATCCAATAAATCTTTTTAAGTAATAAAATTCATATTTAATTACTTCAGTTGACATTAAGTCCTGGTAGTTAAGTGATCAGTTAAAATAATTTTTTTATTAATAAAGATTCATATTTGATTATTTCAGTTGACAACAAATTCTGGTTATAAATTAGTTGATTTAAATCCTGAAAATAAAAATTAATAGAAATTCTAATTTATTTCTACAGTTGATTGTATTATCCCGGTTTTAAATTTTTCTTTTATTAATTTAAATTATGTTAATTTTTATCCTAAAAAGATTTTTTATTATTATTTTTATTTTATTTCTGTTAAATAAAAATTAAAAATAAAGACTAATTAATTTTTGTCTCTTTTCCTTCATTTCAGTAGAATCTTAAAATGACTGATCAAAGTGGTTTTGCTGCACGTGAAGAAGAACTAGACTTAATTGATTGTGATGAGCCTACTTCTGTAAGTTCTCCTTTAACAAGAAGAATTTCTCAAACTAATAAATCCTTGCCCCAAACAGGATGTAGAAATGGAAGAAGTAGAAATACTAGTGGACAATACTCAGGATCAGAAGCCCATGACAAACCCACCAAGAGAGCTTCCAAAAGGCTTCAAGATAAAAAAGATGCCGTTTTTCCAGCAGATAAAGAATCTGTCAACCCACATAAAGGAGTTAAGGACAGACAGCTTGAAACTAAAGGTAAGGGTAGATGCCTTGGAAGAAAGGGTGAAAAGAACAGATACTTTTCTCCAAGAAAAAAGGAAACCTCTTCCTCCCAGGGATCAACAACAATTAGCTCCCCAATCCCAAGAGATGGTGGAAGTGTCCAAGTGGCAGTGGGACTGGCTCAACACACAGTGGGACTACTTGGCTCAAAATCAGCATCAGTTACCTCAGGTAGGTCCATCAAGTCCCACCCAGGCCAACCCCACTCCTCCCCACCCTTATCAAGCAGGCAAAAGAAGAAGGAAGCCCAATATGGTGATACCCAGAAAACCCTGGTACGTCCCTCTATTGATTCTCAAGTGCCTTTTCTTGTGGCTGACTCTGTTCCTTCATGTAAATCTGGAATGCAGGATGAAACCTTGAGACCTATAGAAGCTGGGAATAGTAGACAGTTATCTCATGTATCAAATCCATTACTTTTAATTGCTACCTAAATGATTAATCCTGATATTGAATCTCTGACAGAGACCCTAAATTTACTTCTGAATTTTGGATGTCTCTGATGGATGTTTGTGGTTGTGATCTGAAACTTTCTACTGCCCATCACCCTCAGACTGATGGTTTAGCTGAAAGAATGATTCAGACTTTAGAGGACATGATAAGAAGATATTGTGCCTTTGGCCTTGAGTATAAAGATAATGACAGATTCACTCATGATTGGGTTACCTTACTTCCTGGGTTAGAATTTGCTTATAATAGCACTGTTCATTCTGTTACTCAAAGAAAGCCTTTTGAGCTCTGGCTTGGATATGTTCCTAATACTCCTGCCCAAATTCTCAATAACAAAATACCTAAATTGGATATACATCCTGGTGTAAAATATTTTCTTCAAATGCAACAACTATGTAGAAATCATGCTCAAAAATGTATTGAAAAATCATTTGAATATGAGAAGAAAAGATGGGACAAATCCCATAAAGAATACACTTTTAAAAAGGGTGATGAAGTGTTGATTTCTACAGTACACTTCAACTTACAAGGTAATAACAAATTAAAAGATCCATTTATTGGTCCTTTTGTTGTTAGAAGAATGATTGGAGATAATGCAGTTGAAGTTATTCTGTATTCCCCATATGACAGAAAACATCCTGTTTTTCCAATATCTCTTTTGAAACCTTACACATCCAATAGTGATTTATTTCCAAAAATGAGGGGTAGACCAAAGAAAACCCCAAATGAAATCACTGAGACAGCAGAAATTGAAAAATATTTTAAATGACACAATAGTCACTTCTGAGAAAGGTACAGAATACTTATTGAGATTGAAGAATAAATCATCTGAATATGATTCTTGGATACCTGGGAAGGAGATATCTAATCTTCCTACTCTACTAAAAAAGTATAAAAAGAAAAAATCATAGCATTTTTTTTATTGTTTTTTTTTAGAGTGAGGGAGTGTCAGCCAGGCTACTAGAATTACCCAGTGAAATAATTAATTATTTACTGGATTAAGCCGCACCTTATCATTTTTAATTATTATTTTATTTTAGTTACATTAAAATTAGTAATAATAAATTAACTAATTACAGAATGTTAAAATTAAATTAATTAATTAAATAAATAATTAAAATTATAATTATAATTTTGTCCCTTATATTTTTCTCTAACACCGTGCTCATTTGACAGGTTGGGAAAAAATAAAATTTTATATTAAAAAATAAATACAAAGATAAAATAAGATTTAAATATTCAAATAATATCAAATATATACAAAAAAATCAAATTTCTTATTTAGGATTGACTTTTACAGTAAATATTAAAAATATTGATGTATTTCTGACATACTCTGTAAATACATCTTTTTGAAGCCTTCTTTTTAGAATAACTTTATTATTTGAAATACTCTTTCTGGAATGTTCTTTTTCTCTCTCTCTTCCTACTATTTTTAGAATTTGATTTCCGTGCTTTGTCTCTCCTTTGCCTATAAAAGGCCTCTCTTTTTGTTGTCTTTTGGATCATTCTATTTTACCAACTCATTTTACTACAACTACAACAGTTAAAACTCAATTATTATATTTTATATCCTTAGTATTTACACCATACGTAATTCTAATTCTATAATCTATATAAATTATTAAAAAATCTACCTCTTAATTTGAGTAAATAAATCATACCTGATTGAGAAATATGTACCTAATTATTGAGAGTCAAATAATACCTTGAAATCTTCATATAACACCGTACCAAAGCTTCTAGACCAAAAGTGAACCTTGACAATATGCGCTATAAAATTGAGAATATCAAAATTGTGCTTTGACAGATCAATTGGGCTCAATTAAAACTATTGATTTGGCTATTTAAATGCATAAAAATAACACTTTTCAAATTTGGTGTTTTTATGCCAGGAATGGCTTCTGTTTACTGGCCACATACTGCCTGCTTTTTTCCCCTGTGAATAGCTTCATTTTTAGCAAAGTTAGCTTTTTCACACTATAATTACCCCACATTCTACGCCCACTGTGGGGAAACACACTAAAATAGGCGGCAGGCGCTTATTTAGTGTCCTAGCTTAATTAATAATGCATTGGCCTTGTTTATATGCACTAATTTCATTAATAACCTCACTTTTGGCACTTTATTTCATCACCCCGCTTAAATTCGCCTAATTTTAGTCAAGGATTTACCCGTGCAAGAGCCTGCCAAGAACTGCATGTAGTTACCCCACATCTCACGCTCTTTTTTAAGTTTTTGGGTGGTTTCTCAGTCAATTTTGGTTATTTTTGAATGGGAATTTCATGTAGTATAATGTCAGGATTAGACCCATTATTTCTAAAGTAAGTCCCCCTTATTATTAAGCTATTATTAACCTTAAAAAGTCCCCTTTTAGTCTTTTATATCATTGTTTTATACACATATACTCTTTTTTTGTCTTTTTCTTTAATTTTGATGGATCTCCCTTATTATTACAGTATTTTGACAGTTGTTACTTGTCTAATTATGTCATGGGTCACTAGGGATGTTGATGGGAAGGTCTATTAGTTGTTTTGAGGCGTCATTAACTGTGTATTGGATGGTATATCAAGGGATTTATTGGGGAACTCAGTGTGTATAAAAGGAGGAGGTTTTTGGGTCTTGTTTCTACATTCTTTATCATTACAATTTAACCAATATAACCAAATAAATTACAATACATATCAATTATTACTTTTATAAGACTTTTGAATAGTATCTGAATTATATAATCTATTTTTCTACCAACTACAAAGATTGTAAGCCATATATAAGAATAGTGAGAATTATATTACTGAGACCTTTATATTTGATTATATTTTACAACTTAGTGGATTAAAACTACAGTATTTATATAGGACCATTAAAATCTTCTAGACAACTGACCATTAAAGCTAGTTCACATCCTTGTACTTGACCTTATCCTGACAAAATCAAAGAAAATAATAAAAAATGAGATAGATATAAAAAAGAAAATAGCATTGCCTGGCCATGTGATGAGCCTTTCCCAACCAATGCTTTCCCACATACAGGTGACCCTGATGTGGTGACACCATATAATATAATTTTGTGATTTTTCCCTCTTTTCATCATAATAACCCTTATAAATAATTAAAAGAAAGAAAGAGAAAAAAATAATCTAAAAATACCATCAAAGACAACCATAGACACAAAATTAAAGAAAAAAATAGACAAAATGTGGCTCCATAGGAAGTCCACTCCAAAGAAATGACCACTGTGTGGGCTCCCTCCAATAAGTAAAAATAATGGGAGACCACTAGTGATCCACCACCAATCCAAATAGACCAAAGAAGCCAGTCCCAAGCCAGTAAGCCAGTTTAAAGTCATAGTGGACTTGAAACCTGCTTAAAAAAACTAGAAATAGGATTCAACTAGGACAAACAAAATACTTGAAACAGAAATTTTGGGGTAACTGTTCTACAGAGCAGCCAGCTCATCAGTTACCCACACACTTGCCAAAATAATATCTAGAAGCCCCCCCTGGGTACCTTCTAACAAAAACACAAAATCCAAAACAATAAACGAAAACCAATAAGTGTTAAGAGTCTGGCACTTGAAGACAAAAATAATTTCCGGTTTAAAGTCATAGAGGATTAAAACCTGTGAAGAGAAAACAATACTAGGGTTCAACCAAATTGAGAGAAGGAGTGGTAAACAGACAATCTGGGGTAACTTTTGATTGAGCAGCCAGCCCATCAGTTACTCCCACACTTTCCAAAATAAAATCTAGAAGCCTCACCCATAAGTACCTACTTACAAAAAAAAAGTTTCCAACAAAAAAGATGGGCAGTGTCATTAAAATCCAAAATTAAAGAATGGTCCATAGTTTATTCTCATTGCGTAATCAATCTTCTTCACTTTTGGTGCTTCTTGGGTAAAATATCTTCAGCTGATGAGCACACACTCTCTTCTTTAAGACTGTACCATCTAACTCCTCCAAAACATAAGAACCTCCAGACACCTGACATCTGACTCTTAAAGGTCCATTAAATCTGTCATCAAACATTTTTCCCCACTGACTCTCCAAACTTCTATTATACACCAAAACCCAACAATCAGGTTTCAAGGGATTCCTGAGTCTATGAGCCAACTTCTTGTCCCAGTATATGACTGATTTATTTCTTATCTTCATCATTCTAGAGTATGCCTTCTTTTGAAATTCCTCTCTACATTCTAAATGTTGCATCATGGCAAAGAGAAAATCTTCTGTTGAGCACACGTCATCCCAACCAATTCCAAAATAAGATAAAGCTTCCAAATACACTGGTAAAACATCTTTCTACCGAAAAATTAATTCATAAGGGGAATATTCAGTTGACCTTTTCACAGTGACCCTATCAGCAAATAACACTAAGGGTAAATAATGCCTCAATTTTTCAGCACTATCTCCACACATTTTCACTAAAGCATTCTTGATAACTTGATGGCATCTTTCAACCATGCCTTCAGCTTCAGGATAATAAGGTGCATCCACTTTGACTTTAGAACTAATACTTGCCACAGCTTCATTAAATTTGGCTCCAAACTTTGGCCCAACATCAACATTCACCAATTTCATCAACCCATACCTAAACACCCATTCTTTCTTCAAAACTTCTACCACATTTTTGGCAGTCAAATTAACCAGAGGCACCGCCTCAACCCAACCAGAAAAATCATCCCTGGAAACAATAAAGTATTTATACCAGCCTTCTTTGATATGGAAAGCATCCAGACTAACTCTTCTAAACTCAGTTGTTTGACCAGTAGCATGGCCAACCACTTTAGGCTTTAAGTGACTTCTTCTTTGACTTTCTTCACAAGATTGAACCTAACCCTGAACAGCCAACTTAATACTTGGCCATCAAAATCTATCTGCTACTCTTCTATAAGTCTCCCCAAAGCCTCTATGACCAAGGTCTTCATGAAACGACTTCAAGACCAACTCTCGACCCTTCTTCTGAGTCACCACCACCTGAGGATTTGGAAGCCTCTTCCTCATCAACCTCCTTCCTGACACATAAAAGCCAGGCCTTCTCTTCTTGATTGCCACCCAAGTATCATTATAACAAATATCCAGCCTTTCCAAGGTTAAAAGATAATCAACCATATAAAATAAAACCCAGTCTGATCCCAGGTCTCATTTTCAAAATCCAAAAAATAACATCTAAAGGTATAACCCTGTCATCAAAATCTCCAGTGTACACATGAGAAACAAAAACAGCCCATCCAGGACACCAATCCCAAAACTTTGGTACATCCTTTTCCTTCCACTGAATCTTAAGAGAACTCAGTTAACCGACAAAAACACCATTATTTAATTTTGAGGTATCCCAAAAAACAGGACCATCTTCATCAACAAAAAAATCCTGATCACCAGAATAAAGATCAGAACCAGCCAGTTTAACCTCATGGTGGAGGAGAGAACAATGATACAGTTTAGCATCATGGGGGAGGGAAGAAAAATCTTCAGCACCCATTGTGCTGGCCCTAACCACTGGAACATCTTCATAAAATTCTTCAGAGTCAGAATCTTCATCCGTGGGTGGTCTCCTTAATAATCCATCAGGCATCATAAAAGTTTCCTGGGTTTGTGTACCAGTTCAAAAGAAAAATGCTGAATAAATGACAACCACCTAGTCATTGGAGCATTTAGAAGACTATGAGTATTGATCATTTGAACCAGAGATTTTGCATCCACCTGCAGCTCAAATTTCTTCCCCAACAAAACAGTTTTTAGCTTCTTCAAAAAATTTTCTGCACCAGAAAATTCCAACTTAGGTTGAGAATAACTAGCTTCAACCTCATTAACACCATGGACTCATACCTTACTGGCCTGACCCTCCCAGTATTATCTTCTTGAGACAACACAGCACCAGCAGCAATATAAGTTGATTCAACTTCCAGATAAATTTTTCAAGAACCAACTCAATAATCCAACTTATGAAGAATAATATCTTCACCTACCGCCTTTTTAAACTTCTAAAAAGCCTCTTCACACTCTTAACACCATTCCCACTCTGCATCTTTCCTGGTCAACCCTCTTAAAGGTGAAGCCAACAAAGAAAAATCTTTAATAAAATTCCTGACATACACACAAACCCCCCAAAATCCCCTGACTTCAGTAGTATTTTTGGGCCTTGGCCATGACTGAATTTTATTGACTTTCTTCTTTGCCGAAATCCTTCCCTTTTTACATACAACATGACACAGATTTTCCCAAGCAGGAACACAACAACAAAACTTTGATCCTGAAATAAACAGACCAGCCTCTTCAACCCTAAACAATATTCTCTCTAGAGTAATTGAATATTCCCAAACAAATCTCCTTATACCAGGGTTCTCCTTTAGCACTGCATTTCCATAATTAGTGGAGGGTACTTTAATTCCACCATCTTCAATAAAAATACTAGCATGAGTAGGAACCTCATCACTTAAAATCCGAACCATTTGTTCTTGACATACTAATACTGAATTAGTTGCTCCTTGAGGCAACCTTGTATGCTAAAATCTTCCCAGAGGAGTCTCAAACATTGTAAGTGGCCATGAATCCGTGTGAGGTTCCCTTTCATCATAACCACCCATAGTATCACCCAAAAAAAAACACACTCTTCATGCAAAATCTTTTACAAAGTCCTCTGCACTACCTGTCATTCCCGCATCCTTGATAGTGACTCTATTAAAGTCCCTAAGATCATGCACAACCCTCAACTTCCCATTCTTCTTCTTAACACAGAAAACCAGACTTGAGTAACTAGAAGTTGATTTTTCATATAATCCTGTCCTGACTCTTTCCCAAACAATCTCCATAAAATCATCCCTAATAGCAGCTGGAATTGGAATTGGTTTAATTTGCCAAGGCTCATGACAAACCACAAGAATCAAGTAAGGTTTCTCATAAGAGTGTTTCAACACACCACTTTCCTCTTCAACAAATGCCATAAATTTCTCCCTAAGCACAATAACGTGCAACAACAACTTCTTTTCCTCATCAGAAAACCACCCATCAGGACCAAAATTAATAACTTTCAACCATTCCACAGTCACCCTAGCAGTTTCCACAAAATCTGGAGGATTCTTCACCAGAGGAGTACAGTATGGATCTCTTGAAAAAAGAGGTCTCTTCAAAGGAGGATTAAAACCTACAGGCATAGGCTCATTGACAGGCCTAATCCTCTGTGCTACCTTCTTATACTTTAAAGCTCTGCCTTAAACTTGAGGGATCTTCAGGATTTCTTCACCACTAGACCTGGAACAAAAATCAAGGGATTCCCCATTGCTCACATGTGTGGCCAAGTTAATGTTTTTGAAAGGTGTAGAAGAAACACCAGCGGTGCACAATTTAGAGGACTTACTTTTATTCCCCAATCTAACCACACCAAAAATATTCCACAATTCCACATCTTTAAACTCGCTTGCATCTTCTAAAACTTCAAATCTTGATTCATCTTCTGAATTACATCTTCTAAAATAGTGGAGTTTATCTTCATTTCTGAGGCCCAAAAATTGATCTTTCAGATCTTCTTCCTTTAAATATTTGTGCAGTTAAACCTCATTCCAGAAGCCTGAAAATTGATCTTGATGATCTTCTTTATTCAATAATTTGTGCAGTTTAACTTCATGCTGGAGGTCCAAAAGCTGATCTTTCTGATTTTAAAAAAAAAATTCTTTTCTTCTTTTTTTCTTACTTTTCTTCAGTTATCTTGCAATTTTTCTTTTCTTTTCTTGAGTTTTTTTCTATCTTAAAAAAATAAACAGGTGTTTTCCCAATGCTCACAGACTTGGCCAAGGTAATGTTTTTAAAAGGCAAAGAGGAAACCCTAGCAGTGCACAATTGGGAGGACTTACTTTTAGACCCCAATCTCATCACTCCACAGCTTTTCCGCATATCTTTCAATAAAGATATATAAACAATCCTCTTCTTTAAACTTAAATTAAAAATAATTGGAAATATTTAGAGAGAAAAAATACTTGACAAAAAACATGAAGAATACTTGCAGAGAAGAGAAACGTTATAGAGAGAAAGTTAAAATCCACTTGGTATATCTCCAATGGAGCTGACCTACTACAAACTGGGATTTCCTCATCTTGGGGAGAGGATGTAGCACTAGGGCAATCAGCCCTCATCACTCTAAAAAAGACAGACTCTGACTAGAGCCTGAGCCACACTCCAAAAAACCGGAGGTGGCACCCATTTTCTTTCTTCTCCTACAACAATCCATGAACTGGCACATTGAAGAAAACCCAGGCCTCCTCTCCCAACCATAATCTGCAGGAGATAACAACCTTATTTAAAGACTCCTTTCATCTTCACTGGTCAACTCCACACTGATTCCGATATCAAACTGATAGCCCATTCTTGCTTGAAAATCCATCAAGAATGGTCCACCCAAAATAGCTTTTACATTATCTTCGGCAATGTAAAATTGAACCTTCCCTGAGGCTCCACCAACATCCAGCTTCACCAATTCAGCTGGTCCAATCCACTCAGTGACATTGCCACCAATCCCTCTTAAATTTCCACCAATTCATGTCTTGATGGGGAGGCCCAGATGAGTAGCCTCAAACAAAGAATTCAGGTTAATCTGACAACCTGAATCAACCAACGCGCTAGCATCCTTGCCATTCAGAGTGACATTGACATTGTAGGTATACTTTTACAGTTGCCTTGCTGTAAGCAGAATCCAAAGGAGTTGGATAAACCAAATAAAACCTTGTCCTTCTAAGTAAAATAAGGGTTGTTCTAATAACTAAGCTCTCTAGTCTACATGAATTGATTTAGATATATATGAAACTCTAATTTATAAATGCTTCTTGAGATTTAGAAATAGAAGCTGTTGAAAAAGAAATACTGATGAAAACAATTAAGGTGTACAAGTGAAAGATCTGAAAAGGTAGACTTGAATGTTTTTATAAGATTTTATTTTTAATAAGATGACAATAAAAACAAGTCCCTAAGATTTAGAGCTTTCCAGTGATACCCTATATGTAATGAAAATATAATTGTTGTAATGTATTTCAACAGTGTTATGAAAAATAGAAATGTTATAAGGGTATTATAATTTGATTTAATTTTTCTGAGTAATGAAAAATATGAAGGTGGTTGTTAATTATTTCAGAAAGACCCTTCAAATCAAAACTAAAGATACAAAAACATCTAGAAGACTAAGATCCCCCCCTTTCTATCTGATTCTCCTACTCTAGACCATTCCATCAATATCCTAGATGCATAGAATCTACAATAAACTATTGATCTATTAAGCATAATAAATTGCAACCAAAGTTTGCCACAATAGCCAAATTTTTCCACAGCCAACAATCTTTAAAAAAGTGTCCAAACTTTGGTACAGTGACCAAACTTTGGTACAGTGACCAAACTTTGGCACAGTGACCAAACTTTGGTCCAGTTATAAAACTTTAACCCAGTGACCAGACTTTCCCATTGTGAGCAAATTTTGCCACAATGAGCTATTTTTTCCATAATTAGCTATTTTGGCCAGAGTAAGCTAATTTTGCCACAGTGAAATAATTTTGCCACCATGACCAAACTTTGCCACAATGACGGAATTTTTCCAGTACACCTTGCTTTTGCATTGGAAAACCACTGGAGCAAACCAGAGCACACTGGAGTGTACTGGATTACTGGAGCTCAGTGGCTATTCCATCAGCACACTATATCCACCAAATATACTCTAAGTCACTAAATCAAGTAAAACACTAAGAAAACAGTAAAGTATGATAAAAAACAATCAAGAAATATAAGATAGAGAAAAATCTGGGCTATCAAATAATAATAATCATCTTCCAAAATTCCAAATATCCAGCCTTATAATACAGAAAATTTTTACTAATCTTCAAAAATAAACCTAAGTGGCATACCCAGATGTGGAATGCTACAACATAACCCAGAGGTTCAGAAAAATGAGTCTCCAACCCATCACAAAACTTCTCAGCAGAATCAAAAAATGTATGCCACCTCCCCAGAAGAAATCCTTCTCCTGGTCAACAACTTTTTCTGCCTATCAGCAAAACCAGGGCTGATAGCGTACAGCTCCCCATAAGAAAAGGAAACCTGACCCTGATTCATTCTTTTTAGAACAGAGTTCATAATATTTGATTGGCCAGAAACTACAAGCTTCTCAAAGTTAGCTCTTGAACTTACTACCTTGCTCCTGGAATATTCTTGAGGACCAGAACCACCATCAGATTTACCATCAACAGGAATCAAACCAGATCCCTCACAAGAACCTGTAACTCCAGAAGGATTTTTAAATGAAGCCAAAGGGACATCCTCCTCAGAGTCAGAATCAACATCCATAGGCATTGGCTCACCCTTCATGTACAATGCACCAAAACTAGGGGGGCACATATCAGCAATCCCCTTCTGAATCTTTTACAGCTCCTCTTTACTGTGTTTTTTCTTATCTGCACTAAGCTTAGGATCCAAATTTGAAGCCTTAGGATTTGGTTGAGCCTGAGAACTGCTATAAGGCCTTCTCACCTTTCCAGCTTCTACATCATGGTCACCAGCCAAGCATTCACCATGTGACTTTCCACCACAAGAATACAACTCCAATCCACTAAAGAAGTATAAAAAGAGACCTTATTAAACTCCTTCCCTTTTCCCTTGACATCATCATCTGCCTTATTAGAAGACTTCCCCTGATCAGGAATCTCCTCAAACTTTGGACTCCTCTGATTGAGGCCAATCCTTCTCCTGAACAAATCAACAGGCTCCTGCTCCTCACTGGGCTTCACAAATGAACCACCTGGGAGTTTGAACACCCTGCCATAAAACTCCACCTTTCCCTCTGACACGTCTCTGTTCAAGCCCAACAATCATTGGAATTGTTCCCTCTCCTGCTGCAATAAGAGCAGATCCAAGGATCACTCATACCATTCCTCCAATCAAAATCTCTAGGCTGAGAAGGAGCCTTATTGGCCTTCTTAGCCTTGGAACAAAAATATGTAGCTGTTTTGTCAGATCAGCCAACTGCTCCACCACTGTGTCCCTCTCCTGCTTTGGAACCTCCACCATATTCTTTTCTTCCTTCCTCACTCTATTCTCCTCTTCAGAAAAAGCCTCACTTACTTTGCTGAAATATTTGGCACACCCCTCCTGATAGGTGTCCACAGCCAATAACTTCAAATGGGCCTCCACAGCCTCCTTCACCTTGTCCAAGGCAGGCAACTTCTGGTCCCCATAGGAAAGAGTCTTCATCAAGTCCTTCCTTGACAGCTCCTTCAACACATCTATCCTGAAAGCTCTAGCCAAGGCAGAGCAAAAAACATCATTGGGAGCATTTTCATGTGTTAGCTCCTCCACCTGCACCAAATATTCCACCACAGGATCAAACTGTAGCAGAAACTTCCTGTAACTGTGAAAGTTACCAACACCACCATAAGACTGCCATTCACTGAAAAACTTGTTCAGATCCATCATAGTGAACCTGACACCCCATCTATCCACCATCTCCCTAAACAATATCTTCCAGTCCCTATTCTTGTAGCCAGACATGGCCACAACCTCCTTCTACACTGCCCTATCACCAATGAAGAAAATAATCTGCTTCACCATTTCCATGTAAGAAGCACCATTCACACCAGAAGCAGCTTTATACTTCTCCAGAAACCACTACACATCTTCACCATTAAACTTGGTACCATCCCAAGTTTTGATCCTAACACACTCCCTACCCATCACAGCAGGACCTTCACGCCCACTGACATTAACCACAGGAATAGATGAACCAGAAGCCATTCAAATACAACAAAGATTCCAAATAACTATCAGGTTCCACCCCAAATTGGGCCCCAGAAATGTAGAAAATCCTATATTACTAGCTATAGGCCTTGAGCAAGGGAGTTGGAGAAAACCCAGAGAGAAAATCCCCTGTCCCTTTAGAAAAATATAAGTGAGTTTACCTGCTACAGTAAATTGGTTCCTGTTTGCTAAAACACCTTTTACAACACACTTGGCTGTATGATCAGCCAATAAAATAGTAGTCTCCAGACAGACTACCAAACCAAAGAACTGAAATGTAGACCAATGTCCATATCAGAGAAAGAAATGATACTTGATGTAGGTTTCAAATCCACACCAGAGACAGCAATAATACTTAATATAGCTTTCAAGACTACACCAGAGAAACTAGTTTCACAGTTAAGTTAAATAAAGAACTCACCTTGAAACAAACACAGCCAGTTGTGGCCAAAAGACAGTGAAAACTGAGTGAGGAACAAGGATATCACCTCTTGATGGCTTTATAATAATTAAAGCTCCCCCAAACTCTCTGATTCACTATGTAAACACAGACCACTATCCTAAATCCCATGCACAACAATAAATTTGGCCTTCTTGAGCGCCAAATTGCATAAAACCCCTCCAGAAACACTTCCCAGCCCTCTAGCACTGAGGCAGGCGGTCTGTTTAACGTTGGGAGGCCCGAATGAGGCAGCCAGACCACCTTGAAGCCAGAAAACCACTGAAAACCTCCAAAAATACTCAAAATACTTAGAAAAATCTACTACAACTAATAAAACCTTTTAAACACATAATTAGGCTATAACAACATTTTGATATAAAGAGTAGAGAAAAATAAGCTCATTCTAATGTTACTAAGCACTTAACCTTAAGACTTAATGTTGGCCCATAAAACAAGAAAAAAAATAAACAGCTATCATTTTAAATGGAAAATAAGAAATAATTAATCCGTTAAATACTTAAAATCTGAAAAATGTCATAAACACATAAAATATAGAGAAATTCCAGGTCTATCCAACAGTATCACCCACATACCCACTGTCCCAATACTTGCTGAATAAATCCAGAAAAGGCCCAATTATTAAACAATTTCATTTAAGACATATCAAAATAATGCCAAATAGACCATCAAAGGGCTCTTCCAATGTTGGAAGACCAAAATGGGAGACCTTATATTGTTCCAGTTATACCTCATGCGCCATGGCAAAAGAAAGTGTTTCATATACCAGCAGAAATAAAGGAAGAATATTCAGAACTATTTAGTGAAAGATTAAAGTATGGCTTCTACAAACAATAAATGTCTAGTTACTCAAGTCCAGTATTTTGTGTTGTCAAGCATAATGGTGATTTAATGGTTGTTCATTATTTGAGAGAGATGAACAAGGTTACAAACAATTCCAGAGGAATTTGTGGAATCATTTGCAGGAAGAGAATCTAATGGATTAGGGGATATAATGGTAACATTCAAAAAGAATGAGTTAGATATGTTATCAAGACCCATGAATATGTATGAAACTCCATTTGGGAACCTTAGGTTGATCAGGCTACTGCTGTAGAAAATCCTATAGTACTAGCTATAGGCCTTGACCAAGGGAGTTGGAGAAAAACCAGAGAGATAATCCCCTGTACCTTTAGAAAAACAAATGAGTTTTACCTGTTGCAGTAAATTGGAGATCTGTTTGCTAGAGCCTCTAATTAAACACTCTTGACCTCTTTAAAAGTGAAAGATAATAGTCCCAGACAGACTACCAGAAAGAGTTGAATGAACGGTAATATATTCCAACAAAAACCAGCCAATGAGACAGTGAGGAGCAGAGAGGTGATGAGTAAAGAGATAAGATTATTCCTTAAAAATCTTTCCACACATGCATCATACAGCCAGTACACAGACCACCCTGACCAATTCCCTGCGCAAAATCCAGCTTTCCCAACCTTTTTCATGCATAAAAGTGCATTTTAGCCCTTCCCCAGCGCCCAGGTGGGCATCCAACTTCAAGGCAGGTGGCTTCTTAGGGGAGGGTGTGCCGCTTCTAGGCCCTAAAACACCTATACAACCCATAAAAACCCTAAAAACCCTAAAAACCCATAACCTCACTAATAAACAAGATAAACACACATAAGACATACAAAAATGAAAAGAAAAAAATTAAAATAAGCTGATACATAATAAGTGACCCTAGCTTAAGCCTACAAAAGTACCACTGAGCAATAAACTTCCAATAAATACCAATAACAACACCATAACTGCCCTATAAAACAAGGTAACCACCCATAGGGATACCAGAATGAAGAGAAAAGAAAGGACATTAAGCTGAGACATAATAAGTGACCCTAGCTTAAGCCTCCATAAGCACTACTAACTATCACCTAAAGATGAAAAAATCCACTAATAACACCATAACCCCAATAACACCCTACATACCAAATACCCCCTAATATGCACTCCAAAGGTCTACCCAGGTTTGGATCACCACAAAGCAGGGAGCTATGAACACAGTGGTAGTATATCAGGTAAAAATGATGTGGATAATACAGGATGAAATTCCAGAACATGTAGGAATTTTTATCAGTTATGGCGGTATAAAAGGGCAAGTAACTGATTATGGAGGGGAGGTTCTAGAGTAGAAACCAAAAACTAGGAGGTTTATTTGGGAATATGCTGTTACTCTTGAAACGGTTATATTTAGGATAGAAGAGGCTGGTTTGAAGGTCTCATGGAAATTTTTTCCTGTTGTGTACCAGTGCTAGATATTGTTGGTCATATTGTATGTAGGAAGGGAAGAATTATTGCAGAAAAACAGAAAAATAAGGTTCTCACATGGCCAAGACCACAAAACACTATAGAATCGAGGGGGCTTTATCTATTTATACCTATGTGAGAATGTTAATTTGTGATTTTGCCATGTTATCTTTACCATTAAGACGTTTGACATGGAAGGAGGTTGCTTGGGATTGGACAAAGGAATGTAAAGAATCTTTTAAATTTTTGAAGAAGATTGTAGGATAAGATATTCTCTTGAAGAAAGTAGAATATGGGCCAGGTGCTGGAAAGATTACTCTAGCGTAGATTCAAGTATGTCTGCAGGTGTCGCGGTGTTGAAGCAAGAAGAGAAGGAGAGAAAAAATAGGCCTGTCTTTTAAGAGTCAAAGACTTGTCAAGGTAATCTCAATCTAAGTTGGAGTTGTGTGGGGTTGCAAATATTTTGAAAAAATTTCAGTGGAAGTTATGGGGGAGGCATTTTGAGTTGCAGGTTGATGTGCTATATTTGGTGCAGATGATCATTATTCCAAGTTTACCAGATGTGCCAATGACTAGGTGGGTGGTGCAGATTAATTTATTTTCTTTTGATTTATTTCATAATCCAGGAGAATCTTTCACAATTCCAGACTCTTTGTCAAGAAGGTCGCTGTGTGAAGAAGATTCTGAGGCAGAAGAATTTGAAGAAGATAAAATGTTGTTAAACAGCATTAAATATTGTTATCCAAGGTTTTGGAATAAAGAATTCTGGGATAAAAATAAAGTAGCAGTGTAAATTGCCTTCAAAGATATTGAACTAAATATGTGTAAAAAGGATGCCTGTAGCAAGGATATTCTGAAACTGGATTTAGGGGACGCTGAATTTAATGAAGAAAAAATAAGTGCTCTAGAAAATTCATTGCAATAATCAGATGACAAAGAGGAATAAAGGGCAAGTCAAGATATTAATACACCTCCTTGAGATGGGGAGTATCCTGAAGTTGACTCATCTTAGGATTGGGAAGAAGAGTTGTAAAGGTTATATCTGAAAGGTAGTATATGACCAGATTTTTGTGATGAAAAGGTTTTGTGAAACATTGATAAGTGCACTAAAAGTTATTTTATTAAATATGGAAAGCTATGGAGGAATCAATCTTTTTTTCCTCGGTTAGTAATTAAAACTAGGGAAAGGAAGAAGAAATTTCTTAGGGAGTTACATGATAATTTAGGACATAGGGGTCAAGATAAAATTTATTTCAGAGTCAGGAAAAAATTCTGGTGGCCTAAAATGAGATCATTGGTCAAGGATTGGTTTTAATGTTGCTCAGAATGTCAGCAAAGGAGTTATATAAAGCCTAGAGAAAAATGGAAAGCAAAAGTTGAAGAAACTCATTTTGATAGGATTAGCTTAGATGTGGTTCATATTAAAGAAGGATGCTTTAAGTACTTGGTAGTAGCCAGGATGATCTTTCAGGTTTGATTGAGACAGTGCTGATGGTAAAAATTAATGCAAGTAATGTAGCTGAATTTTTAAAGAAGGAATGGGTATATAGATACGGCATAATGAAAATTGTAACTGTGGATGGGGATGCTGAATTTTTTGGTGAATTCCAAGAAGTTTTTAAAGAGATTGGTGCTGAAATTTGAGTTGCAACACCATATTACCCAGAGGCAGAAGTAATGATTGAGAGAGGGCATCAAGTAATTAAGTATTCCCTTTTTAAGCTATGCGTAACTAATGGGGCTAATTGGAAGAGTTATTTTCCTTTAGTATTATTTGCAGAGAGGATATAAGTAAAAAGGATGACAGGTTTTTCACCTTATGAACTCAGGTTTTTTCAAAGGGCAGTGTTATCTATTGATATTGAAGCTTGATATTTTGTATGATGTGATTGGGGCCAAGTGTGCTCAACTGAAGACATGATTTTAGCAAGAGTAGGGTAGCTTGAAAGAGTGAATGAGTTCTTGGAAAAAGAATATCAAAGAATGATGCATATTAGCAACAAATCAGTTAAATATTGGGATGAGCGCTTAGCGCACAGATTAAGGGAACCATTGAAACAAGGGGATTCAGTATTGGCATACAATAGAAGTCTCAAAAGCCAATGTAGAAAAAAGTTTTCAGGCAGATTAAATGGTCCTTATAGGATCATAAAACATATAACTGGAGGTTGTTACTTACTGGAAGAATTGAATGGTACTTAATGGAAACAACATGTAGCATCCGATCAGATCAAAAGATTCTACCCAAGAGGGATATCAGTAACATAAGAATTACCTCCGGAATGAGGCAAAACTACCAAAGTAACCTCCAGGATGAGGATAAACTAACAAAGTTTTAAATCTTATATGCTCTGGAAAAAGTATAAACTATCATTATGATTTTTCCTTGGGGAAACTATGTGAGGCTATGATGCAGCTGTGAGGGGTAGGGTGAAAGCAATGGCAAAGAAAATGAGGCTGAAAAAGTGTTGGCATTAGCCCTCAACATAAGTTTTGTGGATTGAAAATTTTTAGTCATTAGAGGAGATATGATAAAAGGGGTGAACTGGATTGAGGAACAAATGTCTGGGAGATTTAGAAAGCTTCTGTATGCTTAGTAGATGGCAAGAAATTTAGCTGAAGAAGATTGGCACATGGAGTGCCCAAATTTAGGCAACCATTTTTTATGAAAAATCTCAATGAAGATGTTAAACTGCGGGGCTTAAAATTTTTAAAAAATAGTAGAGGGAGTAAAAAAAATCACTCTCAAGTACAGTTTATGGGGATAAAGGCAAGTGTCTTACAAAGAACTATGCGCTTTGCTCATGATTTATTTATAAAAACCTACAACATTATAATAGTTAAAAATGATAATAAAAATCATAGTTTAAAGAGGGAACTATGTACAAGTGCTAAATTGATGGTGTTAATCAGAAAGGAGATTGAATAAGAAAAGAGTCTGCTTCAAAACTACTGGGAAGTTCCTTCCACTTTTCTGGCATAATAAAGTTGTTGGGATATGCAGGAAAACCAGGAATAGAAGTGTAACTAATTTTGGTCATCAACTGACTGATCACTTCTATATGATTATAGCGGGTGTTCAATTTGTTATCCAAGAATGCAGGAGCTCATTTAAAGGAGGATGACATAGCATTGTAAATGAGACAAAGGCATGAGAATATTTGCTTGAAATGGTTAAAGGGAAGGGCTTGAGGAGCTCATCCTATGCAAATGGATTTGTTAAAGCCTTAGGATAGAGTAAAATCAGGTATATTTAAATGAAAAAATATGATGATAAACTTACTTGCTAGTAAATTTAAGGCCAGACAGAAGAAAAAAACACTTTTACAGTGTTGGGCTCAAATCTAGAGGAAGATTTCATGGTAAATTCTTTTTTGGAGGAATAATGTGATTCAGCCTTTTTTTGAATGGAGATTTCTTGTCAAGAGTATGCAGGAATACACACACTTTTGATGGGTAAGGTTTTATTAGAGGGTAATCACTACGGGAAATCTGGGGGTGAACTGCTAGCAGTTCACTCTTTTTGAAACTATTAGGAATTTGTCAGGAAACTGTTGGGAAACCATCTTGAAACTGTCAGAAAGATGTTTTTATATCTGATGAAAAAACATTGAAAAAATAAACTGTCACAGATTGAATCCAGAACAATCCCTCCTTGAGCAGAGCTTAAGAACCACATTGAACATCAGTTAATCTCAGGTTTGGCAAAAGGTTGAACAACATCACTTAGCATACCTTAATATTCAAATATTAAACTTGAATATATGTTGCGTGTATGATATAGAAGCATATGCATTTGAATTTGCATGCTAAAAATTGATGTGAATTGCCTATCCAAAGTGTATGCATAATGACTATGAAGAATAAATATGCATGAAAAATATGCATAAAAAGATGCATAAAAAATATGCATAGTGATTATGCATAAAAAATATGCATATTGAATATGCATAAATATATGCATAAAAATATGCATATTGAATATGCATTAAAAATATGCATATTGAATATGCAAAAAAAGGTGCATATACGTATATGAATAAAATATATTAATATGCATATAAATCTTTATAATGAATATGCATAATGATTGAAAAATGCAAAAAAATGATGCTTAACGAGTATATTTTATGCATAAAAAGAAATATGCAATATGAATTCATATAGCATACAGATAACACTGGCAAACCATTTTGACCAAAACTCATACTAAATTTTCATTCTGGACTAAAGGTGTGAGGGAAGGAAGAAAAACAGTCTGACGTTAGAAAAATGCTACATGCACTCATTTTGTAGCAGAGCAAATAAGAAGTGCTGAATTATGGTTGGTGCCCATAATTTAGTATGATATCATAATTTTATTTAATTTCTTCAATATTGAAAAGACTTTAGGTCGGTTGGTATGGATCTAGCTGTGCCAGGGTCTAATCTAATTATTTTAACAATTTCTTAATAATTAACGGGCTTTAATACAAAAACAGGTTGTATTTTTTGTGGGATATTGGATATGATAAGGTCTTTTGTAAAAAAAACTTATATTGTTTAAAAATATTCCTGAATCAGATGTGGGATAATCACTACAAAAAATTGTAGTACTGTGGGCAATAAAATATATGCACAATCAGTAAAGAAAGGACCAAGTGAACCCTTTTTGTGCAGTGGGAATCATTAGAGTGGAATTGTGGATGAAAAATATAATTCATTATTACCATTTTATTTAATCAAAAAATTTATAATATTAAAAAGAACTATTGATTAATTGGTATTTGACCTTTGTGCCTCACTCATATTTATCATTTGATTGATTTTTGTCACCATTATGTTATTAACATTATAAGTATAGCAAAAACTTGTGTGCCAAATGCATACAGGGTGATGTTACACCTTTTATAATATTATTAAATAAAGGTAAAAAAATATGAAAATGATTTGTTTTACAAAAGACAAATTGATATCCAAAAGCAATATGAGGGATAAAAAGGTAAAATTAAAGCGATCAAATATGAAATAAAAAATTAAAGTGAAATTCTTCCCATCAAGAGAAGGTAGACATGATGGGGTGAACACCCACCAGTGGCACTAAACTTGGACTATCATTTCTTTTTTGTAAAAATAAAAAAAATCCACTGGAGCTTTACCAAAACTTCAGGATGACAATTTTGCCATATCAAACAACTTCTAGTGCAATTATTGAAGAAAAATTCATCTTCATTGCAATATTGAGAATTGATCACATCAGACTGCATGTGCCCAAAAGTGTCCAGCACAAGTTTGGCCGAACTTGTGCTGGACACTTTTATGATGGAGGTTAGCTAGGGTGGAATTTTTCTTCAGTTCATCTGGTATTTCTTATAAACATGTCCACTGGTATTTGATCTTTGTGCCTCACTCAAATTTATCATTTGATTGATTTTTTGTCACCATTATGTTTTAATATTATAAGTATAGCAAAAACTCGTGTGCCAAATGTATACCGGGTGATGTTACACCTTTTATAATATTATTAAATAAAGGTAAAAAAATATGAAAATGATTTGTTTTACAAAAAATAAATTGATATACAAAAGCAATATGAGGGATAAAAAGGTAAAATTAAAGGAATCAAATATGAAATAAAAAATTCGAATAAATATACTGCCATCAAGAGCAAGCAGACATGTTGGGGAAAATGTCCACCAGTGAGGCTAAACTTGGACTATAATTGCTTTTTTGAAAAACAAAAAAGTGCCAATCTGAGGTTTAAAAAAACTTCAGCATAACCATTTAGACATATCAAACAACTTCTAGTTCAATGATTGAGAGAGAATTGATCACACCAGACTGTATGTGAAAAAAAGTGTCCAGCACAAGTTCGGCCGAACTTGTGCTGGACACATTTATGACAGAGAGTAGCTAGGGTAGAATTTTTCTTCAGTTAATCTGGTATTTCTTATATACATGTCCATTGGTACTTGATCTTTGTGCCTCACTCATATATATCATTTGATTAATTTATTGTCACCATTATGTTATTAATATTATAAGTATAGCAAAAACTCGTGTGCCAAATGCATACCAGGTGATGTTACACCTTTTATAATATTATTAAATAAAGGTAAAAAAATATGAAAATGATTTGTTTTACAAAAAATAAATTGATATACAAAAGCAATATGAGGGATAAAAAGGTAAAATTAATCTCAAAGAGATCAATTATGAAAAACAAAATACTAGTAAAATTCTTGCTCTCAAGAGCCAGTAGAAGTGTTGAAAAAAATGGGAGCCATCAGGGCTAAATTGTAATAAGTGACCTTTTTTTTAAAGATAAAAAATTATACACCTGAGGTTTGGAAGAACAACAGGTGGATGATTCAGCTAAAAAAAACTGCTTGTAGTGAAGTTTAATAAAAAATTTTTTTTGTTGCCATACAGAGAATTGATCCCATCTGACTGCACATGACTAAAAGTGTCCAGCACAAGTCCGGCCGAACTTGTGCTGGACACTTTTATGATGGAGAGTAGCTTGGGTGGAAATTTTCTTCAGTTTGTTCATCTTGTATCTCTCATAAACATGTCTACTGGTATTTGATCAGTCTGTATCTTTCATATTTATCATCCGATTAATATTTTATCACCATTATATTATTAATGTTATTAGTATAGCAAAAATTTGTGTGCCAAATGCATACCATGTGAAGTTATACCTTCAATAATTTTTTAAAATAGATGTAAATAAATATGGAAAGGAATAGTTTTAAGAAAATTAAATTGAAATTTAAAAGTAAAAAGAGGAATAAAAGAGTAAAATAAAAGTCAAAGAGTTAAAATATGAAAAAAATACTGGTAAAATTCCTGCTATCAAGAGCCAGTAGAGGTGTTAAAGCAAATGGGACCATCAGGGCTTAATTGTAATAAGTGACATTTTATTTAAAGATAAAAAATTATACACCTGATATTGGGCAGAACAGCAGGTTGATGATTCAGCTAAACTAAACTACTTCTAGTGAAATTTGATAAAAAATTTTTTTTGTTGCCATACAGAGAATTGATCCCATCTGACTGCACATGACCAAAAGTGTCCAGCACAAGTTCGGACGAACTTGTGCTGGACACTTCTATGATGGAGAGCGGCTGGGGTAGAATTTTTCTTCAGTTCATCTGGTATTTCTTACAAACATGTCTACTGGTATTTTATCTTTTTGCCTCACTCTAACATATTGTTTGATTAATTTTTTGTCTTAATTATATTATTAATCATATAAGTATAGCAAAAAATCGTGTGCCAAATGCATACTGAGTGATGTTACACATTTTATAATATTGTTAAAAAAATGTATAAAAATATTAAAATAATTTATTTTAAAATTTATTTATTGATATCCAAGAGCAATATGAGTAATAAAAAATTAATTTAAAGTGATCAAATATGAAAAAAGAAATCCAAGTATTATTTCTAATATCAAAGGCCAGTAGAGATGTTGAAGCAAATGAGAGCCGTCAGTGATAAACTGTACTTAATTGATTGTTTTTTAAAGATAAAAAATTGTGTACCTGTGGTTTGGATGAACTCTAGGTGGATAATTCTGCTATATCAAACTACATCTAGTGAAGTTTCTTATAAAATAATTTTTTTTCATTTCCATAGAGAGAATTGATCCAATCTGACTGCACCTGACCAAAAGTGTCCAGAACAAGTTTGGCCGAACTTGTGCTGGACACTTTTATGATGGAGAGTAGCTAGGGTGAAGGTCTTCTTCAGTGCAACTGTTATTTTTTTAAAACATGTCAAATGGTATTTGATCTTTCTGTGTAATAATATTTTATTATCTGATTAATTTTTTGTCATTAGAATTTTATTAATTTTATTAGTACAGAAAAAACTTGTGTGCCAAATGCATGCCATGTTATATTACACCTTTTATAATATTATTAAAAAATGTTATAAAAATATGAAAATGATTTCTTTTCCAAAATTATAAATTAATATCCAAATGTAACATGAGTGATAAAAAAGTAAAGTAAAAGAGATCAAATATGAAAAAGAAAAATTTAAGAAAAATTCCTGCCTTCAAGAGCCAGTAGAGGTGTTGAAACAAATGGGTGCCATCAGGGCTAAATTTGATAAAATTTAATTTTTTTTAAAGATAAAAAATTTTTCACCTGAGGTTTGGAAAAACTCAAGGTGGATAATTCAGCCATACCAAACTACTTCTAATTTAATTATTTAGCATTTTTTTAATATAATTTCCACAGAGAGAATTGATCCCATCTGACTGCACCTGAACAAAAGTGTCCAGCACAAGTTCGGCCGAACTTGTGATGGACACTTTTATGATGGAGAGTATCTAGGGTGGAAGTGTTTCTCAGTACATCAGTTTTTTGTTTTTCACATTTCTATTGGGTTTTTAACTTTTTTTTATCATTCATATTTATCTTATAATTAATTTTTTGTCACCATATATATTATTAATGTTTCTAGTATAGCAAAAACCTGCATTCCAAATGCAAAATTGGTGATGTTACAACTTTAATAATATTATTATATAAAGTTAAAAAAATATGAATATGTTTAGTTTTTAAAAAAATAAATTGATATTTAAAATTAAAAAGAGTAATAAAAAAGTAAAATGAAAATAAATGAGATCAAATACAAAATAAAAAATACAAGTAAAATTTTTACTATCAAGAGCCAGAAGTGGTGTTGGGACAGTTGGGGACCCCTAGGTCAAGACTTGGTCTAAACTTACTTTTATGTATAGCTAACAAATTTTGAACTGAGGTTTGGACAGACATCCAGGGGACAATTTTACAATATTAAACATTCTTTACTTTAATAATTGAGTGAAATATCATTTTTTATTGCCATAGAGTGAATTTATCTCATATGACTTCATGCAACCAAAAGTGTCCAGCACAAGTTCGGCCGAACTTGTTCTGGACACTTTTATAATTGAGAGTAGGCATACAGCAAATCTTCTTAAACTCAAAAGGAATTTCTTATAAACATTTCCACTGGAATTTGATCTTTCTGTGTCATTTAAATTTACCATTTGATTAATTTTTTGTCATCATTATTAAGAGTATGAAAATTATTTATTTTAAAAATTAAAAATTGATATCCAAAGCAATATGAGCAATAAAAAAGTAAAATAAAAGGGATAAAATAAGAAAAAAAAATCTAAGGAAAATTCCCACTATCAATAACAAGTAGAGGTGTTAGATCAAATGTGCACCACCAGGGCTAAACTTGCACTATATTTTCTTTTTTTTTAAACCAAAGAAAGTGTCCTGATGAGTTTTGAAAAATCATCAGGAGGACATTTTGGCAATATCAAACTACTTATTGTGCAATGATTGAGCAAAATGTCATTTTCATTTCCATAGAGTAAATTTATCCCATCTTACTGCATGCAACCAAAAGTGTCCAGCACAAGTTCGGCCGAACTTATGCTGGACACTTTTATGATGGTGAGTATCTAGGGTGCAGGTCTTCTTCAGTTCATCAGGTATTTCTTATAAACAAATCCACTTGTATATGATCTTTCTGTGTCATTCATATTTATCATTTGATTCATTGTTTTTCACCATTATAATATTAATGTTATTAGTATTGAAAAAATTTGTAAGCCAAATGCATACTGGGAGATGCTACATCTTTCATAAACTTATTAAATAAAAGCAAAAAATATATGAAAATTATTAGTTTTACAATAAATAAATTGATATTTGAAAGCAAAAACAGGAATAAAAAAGTAAAATAAAAGTTATTAAATATGAAATTCAACATTCAAATAAAATTTCTGCCATCAAAGATAATTTGAGTATTCAGACCAAATTTGCACCACCAGTTCTAGATTTGGAATATTTTTTCTTTTTTTAAAAATTAATAAAAGTGTCCACCTCATGTTTTCCAAAAAATCAGGATGATAGTATAGCAGTATAAAGCTACTTCTTGTGGAATGATTGAGCAAAAATTTATTTTAACTTCCATTGAGTAAATTTATCCCATCTGACTGCATGCAACCAAAAGTGTCCAACACAAGCTCAGCTGAAATTGTGCCGGACACTTTTATGATGGAGAGTAGCTAGGGTGCAAGTCTTCTTCAGTTAATCTAATATTCATTTTAAAAATGTCTATGGGTATTTGATCTTTCTGTGTCATCCATATTTATTATTTGATTATTTTTTAGTCACCATTATATTATTAATGTTTTTAGTATAGCAAAAAAATGTGTAATGAATGTACACTGGATGATTTTACAACTTTAATAATATAATATAATAAATATAAAAAAATGTGAAAGTTATCAGTTTTACCAAAATAAAATTGATATTTAAAAGCTAAAGGATAAATAAAAGGGTAAGATTAAAATTAAAGAGATCAAACATGAAATAAAGATATTAAGTATAATTTCTGCTATCATGAGCCAGTAGAGGCTTCAGAAAAAATGGGCACCATCATAGATTAACATGGATAAAATTTACTTTTTACCAAAGGAAAAAATTGTCTACCTTAGGTTTGGACAAACTTCCAGGGGACAATTTGTCTATGTAAAACTACTTTCAGTGAAATGATGGAGTGATAATTCAGTCTCATTTCCATAAAAAGAATTGATTGCGTCTGACGGCATGCAACCAAAAGTGTCCATCACAAGTTTGGCCAAACTTGTGCTGGACACTTTTATCATGAAGAGTAGCCAGGGTGCAAGTCATTTTTAATCATCTGAAATTTCTTATAAACATTTCCACTGTTATTAAATCTTTGCGCCTCACTCATATTTATCAATCGATTAATTTTTTCTCACCATTATATTATTAATATTATCAGTATAGCAAAAATTTGTGTGCCAAATGAATACTGGGTGATGTTACACCTTTTATAATATTATTAAATAAAGGTAAAAAAATATGAAAATGATTTATTTTACAAAAAATAAACTTCTATCCAAAAGCAATATGAGAGGAATAAAGTAAAATAAAAGAAATCAAAGATGAAAATTAAAGTCCAAGTTAAATTCCTGCCATAAACAGAAAAAAGAGATGTTGAATTAAATTAGAACAATAAGGGCTTAACTTGCACTAAATTTTCTTTTTTGTAAAAATAAAAAATAAATCCACTTGAGCTTTACCAAAACTTCAGCATGAAAATTTTTCAATATAAAACTACTTCTAGTGTAATTTTTTTTTAAAAATTTATCTTCATTTCCATAGAGAGAATTGCTACCATCTGACTGCACCTGACCATAAGTGTCCAGCACAAGTTCAGCCGAACTTGTGCTGGACACTTTTTTAATGTAGAGTAGCTAGGGTAGAATTTTTCTTCAGTTCATCTAGTATTTCTTACAAACATGTCTACTGGTATTTTATATTTGTTCCTCACTCATTAATATCATTTGATTAATTTTTGGTCGCCATTATATTATTAATTTTATAAGTATAGAAAAAACTCATGTGCCAAATGCATACCAGGTGATGTTATGCCATTTATAATATTGTTAAATAAATGTATAAAAATATGAAAATAGTTTATTTTAAAAATTATTAGTTGATATCCAAAATCAATATTAGTAATAAAAAATTAAGTTAAAGGGATCAAATATGAAAAAAGAAATCCAAGTAATATTCCTTCTATTAAAGGCCAGTAGAGGTGTTGAAGCGAATGAGAGCCATCAGGGATATATTGTACTAAATTGAATTTTTTTCAAAGATAAAAAATTGTGCACCTGTGGTTTGGTTGAAATCTAGGTAGAAAATTTGGCTATGTAAAACTACTTCTAGTGAAGTTTTTTATCCAAAAAAAATTTTTCATTGCCATAGCGAGAATTGATCTCATATGACTTCAACTGACCAAAAGTGTCCAGCACAAGTTCGGCCGAACTTGTGCTGGACACTTTTTTGATGGTGAGTATCTAGGGTGCAGCTCTTCTTCAGTGCAACTGGTATTTTTTTAAAACATATCCACTGGTATTTGATCTTTCTGTTTTATTAATATTTTATCAATTGATCAATTTTTTGTTACCAGTATATTATTATTTTAATTAGTATAGCAAAAAAACATGTGCCAAATGCTTACCGGGTGATGTTAAACCTTTAATAAATCTATTAAATACAGGTAAAAAATTATGAAAATGATTTGTTTTACATAAAATTAATTGATATCTAAAAGAAAAAAAGGGATAAAAAGAAATAGGTTGAATAATAGGGATTTTATATGAAATTCAAAATTCAAGCTAAATGCCTACTTTCAAGGCTCAGAAGAGGTGTTGGATAAAATGGGCATCATCAGGAATAAAATTTTACTTAATTTGATTTTTTGAAAAACTAAATGAATTTTTCAACTGATTTTTTCCAATATTTAGTTGGACACTTTATCTATATCAAATTACTTCTAGTACCATTATTGACCAAATTAAATCCTCATTTCCATATGCAAAATTGATCCCATATGGCTGGACCAGGCCAAAGGTGTCAACCACAAGTTTGAGAATTCTTCTGGTGTACACTTTTATGATGGACAGTAGTAGGGTGCAAGTCTTCTTTAGTTAATCTAGTATTCCTCATAAACATTTCCAACTTATTTTTGGCCAAAAATCAGGTGGAAAGTTTTTCCATATAAAATTACTTCTAATGCCATGATTGACTAAAAATTGATTCTCATTGCCATATAGAGAGTTGATCCCATATGACTGGATCTGGCAAAAGTGTCACCACAATTTTTGATAAACTTAAGTTTGAAAATTTTATGATGGAAAGTAATTGCAAGTATTCTTCATTTCATCAAGTAATCCTCATAAAAATTTCCACCTGTGTTTTGGCCAAACTTCAGGTGGACACTTTGGCCATATTAAGTTAATTCTAGTTCCATGTTGATAAAAAACTGATACTTATTGCCATATATAGATATTAAACCCATCAGACTGTGCCTTTCCAAAAGTGTCTACCTGAATTATGGCTAAACCTCAGTTGGACACTTTTATGATGCAGAGTAGCTAAGGAAAAAGTATTCTTCTGTTAATTTGGTATTCATAATAAATTTACCCTCCTGAAGTTTATCCTAACTTGAGGTGGACAATTTCGGAAAGCACCAGTTAGTCACTATCCATCAAAAAAGTGTTCATTAAAATTTTGGCTAAACTTGTGGTGGACCCCTTTGATCAGCCACAGTCAGATGAGATCAACTCTTTAGATGGGAATGAGGATGATTTTTTGGTCAATCATGGAAATAGAAGTAGTGTGATGTGGCCAAATTACCCCCCTGAAGGTCAGACAAACCTCAGAAGGACACTTTTTAGCAGGTAGTAACTGAGAAAAATCCATTTATCAGAAGGAAAATTTTTTATTGGATAGATGCCAAGGTTTCATACTTGTGTATTATGGTCAGTATTAATTTTGAAAGAGTCTGTCCAAGCAATTTCATTGCCCATCATGACTCATTTTGTTTAAAATGTTTCAAACTGCGTGATACAGTATTAAGGTGTCACATAGTATAATTAAGTTCTATTACGTGCCCTCCTATGATGCCTAAATTTATAATTTAATATCTTACATAATAATTTTTTTTATATAAATTCATCAATATTTTTTTTATTATCAAATTTAATAGAGCAAGTATCCTGAATTATTATATATGCATAAGCTTAGGTTAGATCAATTTGTGCTCAATTTGTTCTCATCAGAGGACCAAAATCAAGTTCTGGAGGATCTACTTGTGCATAATTTGGAATCAGTTGATATTCTGTCTATAATCAATCTGAGAATAAATGTAAATCTAACTCTAATTTACTTATGTTTATAAAGTATTCATAAACCTGGCATATTTAAGGGACACTCTAAATTTCAAGAGAGGGGATTGCTAGCAATTCACCCCTAGATTTCCCGTGGTGAATGTAGCGCTAGTAGGTCTAGATAGTACAGTAGGAGCACTGGATTTATCTCCAGGAGGAAACTGTTTGAATTAATTAGGCAATGAAGGATAAGTATAAGAAAATTTACAAGTTTTATGGTATCTGAAACAGCTATCTCAAGCAGGTCAGAAGGTGGCATAACAAAAAGGCTTAGAGAAAGTACGGTTAAAATTATGGTGGTGGCAAAAGCTGCAAGCTTGATCTCTAGGAAACTTACAGTATTAGATCATGTCTAATTAGATTTGTGAAATTTTTGGGTTTGGATAAGGAATAAGCAGGGAATAAAAGGCCGATTTATAGGTGCTATAGAGATACAAGTGAAGGAAGCTCTGGATGGTATCCAAGTAGGGAGAATACTCAGAAGAAGAATAAAAGTGTAACAAGGTTAATTGGGAAAAATTTAGCACTAAGGAGCACAAGATCTTGTAAAGATATGTGTCATCCAGGAATAAGAAAGAGCTGACAAAATAGTTAATAAAGATTGAATAAAAGTGAAAAGAATGTAGAAACAGAGATATAGGAATATAGGGAAGCAGGAGCAGCAAGCAAATAAAATGCAGGAATATGCAGGAAAATACAAATGCAGGGAGATAAGGAAGCGGGGAAAGTATGCAGGCAGATAAAGATACAGGAATAAATGCAGGAATATGCATTTAAGCAGATAAAGATGCAGGAATAAATGCAGGAATATTCATGCAAGCAGATAAAGATGCAGGAATAAATGAAGGAATATGCATGCAAGCAGATAAGAAGTCAGGTGTACATATAAATGAATTCAGGGTTTCTTAAAACATGGATGAGTAAACACATGTAAATAGTATGAATGAAATAAGATATAAGTAGGTGATTTCCTCTAGAAATCACCATCTGCTTTTACCACAACTTAAACCTGATACTTTTAGTATTATTGAAGTTACTACTGTTGTAGTCTCTTGAGTCTTAATAATTAAATATCATTACAGCTATATTGGGTGAGGTCCACTGCATAGGGTAATATATTTATTATTAGCTTCCCCTTATCATTTAATATAAATTCAATATTATAATATTGATATTGTATCTTAAATAGGTAAGCTCTATTACTCAGTAGATTATAAATATTGATATCTTATTCCTGGTTCCCAACTTGTTGATTAATCAAAGTAAGAATTGCAGAAGAATAAGTACTCTTTTTTAATATATTGTTTTAATAATTTACTAGTCCGGGTAACTTATTTACATACTTTAGTTTGGAACCTGGTTTATATTGTATATAAACAGACGTGGGAATAACTATACATAGTATCTAAATATTGTTATAACACTAAATTGAGTGATTTATATTATTATATAAAAAGTAACTGGTTTATAACATTTAATCAAATTTATAAATAGTGTGGGATTTTATAGTATAATATTATACCTAACCTTGGTTTAGTTCTATTCAGGCCTTAGTGCTGCTGATAAGACTTAATTATACCCCTTACAGTGACTCAGGCCTGAAATTTGGGGGTCTTTCCTTTGAAAAATCCAGGCACCTCATTCAAAGTAGTGTCAAGAATTTAAAATATATATATATATATATATATATATATATAAACCACAGAAAAAATGGGGGGGGTATTGCTAGCAATACCCCTCATTTAAAAATGTTGAGAAGTGGTTGGAAAGCTGTTGGAAGGCTGTTTGTTGTGAAACCAGATTTAAATTAATTGGACAAAGATTTGGTAATCAGTTAGACCTAGGTTCAAGAGAAATCAATCACAGGTTTCTTGGAGCTTGGTGATTACTTTGATTTTGAGCTGAGCACAGATTGAGAAAGGCTTGAACATATCACTTAACATATCATAATATTCACTTTCCCATCTTGTGGAAAGCAAAATTTGATATTCGTTCTAAGAATATCTACATATATTTTCTTGCCAAGTTGGTAACAGAAGTTTAAACTGTAGTTTCTCAATTATTACACTATACTACATAGATATTTGATAAAACATACAATTCAAATCAATTTTAATATTATTGAGATCACCATAAGTGTCTGTCCAAAGACTTACAAAAAGTATGTTAGTATCAAGACATCTTTCTAGGTAGTAGTTTTAATTTGGATTTTGAACTGACATCTAAAGCATTTTACTATTAGACAGAAACATAAATAAGTGTAATAAGAGTGAAATTATTCTATTTTGTGATTATAATGTAACAATAAAGCACATTTTTATTGAGAAAATTTTTTTTCCTCCACAAACCAAAATTTACTCTATAGGCTCAAGATTTATTTTTAAGCCATATTATTCATTTCAGTTATCATTGATTTACTTCCAATATTTATTAAAAAGATAATAATAATACATTTGAAAGAATTATGAGCTTAGCATAGCATATGCTAAAAAGTTATTTTGTCGTTTTATTCAAAACTGATTATTCATTTTTTGCTTCAATTCATCTTTTAACAACCACTATCTTCAGATACTATTATTACTTATTATTTCAAGTCTCAGATGTGTTGGACATTTCTTAATAACGATTGATCAAATTTATATGAATGTAATTTCAAGATTTCAAAACTCACCAACCCCTACGATTTTACAGCGAGGCCATTTGAATGTTCATATTTTTGGACTATTTGAAGAAAGAAAACCAACCCTTGTCGGTAATATTTCTCAAATGCAGAGTCAGTACATTGGACCACTATTGGGTGACATTGGGTCTGGATCTCACCATTTAAACCAAAGAGGTGCCTTGAATCCTATGAAGCCTTTCTATTTTCATGCTTACTTGGTTCCAGTTTTTGGTAATCAGTATCAACTTTGGGGATGCCTCTTTTCTTCAAGTACAATAATCAGTCTTGCTAAAGAAGCATTTTCTTCTGCACAAATCGATTTATGTCCAATCCTGAACTACGACTCCACTATCTTTTTTAATATCCCGCATGTAATTTTTGAAGGCTCTTTCCAAATATCTCAGAGTACTCAAGATTGGAAAGCTGATCAACTTATCCAAGGAATCAAAACAGTTCTCAAAACACATCAACTTCAAGAAATAAATTTTATGATTGACAATGAACGAATGTTAAAGGAAAAGTTGGATATCATGTGGAGGCACTAGGACAACCATTGGCTTAGAACTGGATTCAATGCCTATAAAGATCAGTTTCCTAACAATCAATTAACCCCTGAAGGAAATGGGTCAATACTTGCTGATGATATGGGTTTGGGAAAGACGCTTTCAACTCTTTCTCTTATAAGTGCAACTCAAAGTGAAGCAAGACAATTCTAGGTATCGGAAAATAAAGAAGGTATTAATCAGAGTTCAGCCACACTTATTATATGCCCCCTGGCAACACTATCGAATTGGATCAATGAAATAAGTGTGCACTTTGAAGATAATGCACTTCCTTTCAAGGTTCTTTATGGGAAGGATTGTCAAAATACTAACGTCAATGAGCTACAGGATACTGCTATTGTTTTAATGACCTATGAAACAGCTAGCCCAACAATGTCAAAAAATCAAAGCCAAAAAAAGATATTGGTGACTCAAAAGCTCTTTTGGTATAGAGTTGTTTTAGATGAATCTCAGTTAGTGCCCATTTCTATATCTAAAACTTAAAACTTAATTTTTATAAATATTCTTTTAGTTACATTAAAAATCCTTACTCACAGAGGGCTCAAACAATATTTGACTTGGAATCCCAACACCGACTATGCTTGACTGGAACTCCACTTCAGAACAGGCCCACTGACCTTCAAAGTCTCATATTTTTTCTTAGAATCAAAAAGTGGCAAGAAGACTGGTTATGGAAGAATTTCCTTTTTCCAGGTTTGCAAAAAGGAAAGGCTAATTCTATTAAATCAATCAATCACTTAATGAAAGTCATAAGCCTACGTAGAACAAAGGATGCAATTTTTTCTCTTCCAAAAAAGATTCAAAGGGTGATATTGGTTCAATTAGCAGATCCATGGAGGTCTAAACTTGATGTGCTTCAAGAAGGATTCACTGAGCAATATGGGCCTTCCAGAAGCACTGACATCCCTTGGGACTCATCTGAGTTTGTAAGAGAGCTGATGATTTTACAAAAATTCTGCAACCATCCAATCTACAATAATCTGGATGAAACTCCAACTTTTGATTTCACCTGGAAGAATTCTGCAAAGATTTTTCATCTTATAGGCCACTTAAAAAACTTTTTTTTTGGTGAAAGGGGTATAAAGTTTCCAAAAGCTGTTATATTCTCCAACTTTGCAGACTTTTTGCAGATGTAAGTGATTCTATAATGAATTGTTTTACAAAATTGTGTTGGCTTATTAAAAACAATTTTCTAATATTTCAAAATAGAATAAAAATGGCTTTAGATGACCACAATATTAGGTATACTCAGCTTACGGGTGAACTCAGCAGGAAAAAGCAAGACAAAAATATGCATGAATTCTATTTTAATAAAAATTGCCAAGTTTTGGTTGGAACGATTCAGGCTGCAGGAGTGGGTATAGATCTCAGGTGTGCTCAAAATGTATATATAATGGTGAGCTCAATGTCTTTTATTTCATATTAAGAAAAAAAATATTAAATTTTTTATATGTTCAATGTTGAAATAGGAGCCAAATTGGAATCCAGCAGTTGAGCAGCAGGCTGTTGATCGGCTGTATAGAATGGGGCAGAAAAATGAAGTAAGTGTTTTGAATTATTTTGTACAAGGAAGTATAGAATTCAGCATGTATAAGATTCAAAGGAAAAAAATGGAGCTAACAATGTAACCCAAATTTCATTTCTATAAATTTTAATGATAATAGTAATCATTAAACTTGTGTTTTTGTTTTCAAGGCTAAGTGTCCCAAACAGTGGAAATGAGGAGTATGAGTGTGCAAACCTATTATTAAGGGAGTTTGTCAATCACTCACATTAGAGGAAGAATTAATTTCAAGGAGAGCAGGTAAATTTATGGGATTTTGAGGATTTAAAGTCTGAGTTGTTGAGGATTTAGAGATGCAAGATATAAGGGAGAATAACAGTCATTTGGCAAACCCTGGGGGACATGAGAAGGATTAACGTTAGGGGATAATGTTGAAACCAAACTGATTCTTTTCTACAAGGCTAAGTTCTTTAGCACACTTCCAGAGTAGGTTGAAGTATCTCAAATATCAAAGTGTGTTGGTCATGATATTGTGAAACTTTAGAAAAATCTTCAGACCTCCATTGCATTAAGATACGTCTTAATGATCCATCATTATCAATTTTGGTGTCTGAACAACACTTGATGTTTGTGAAAAGGTTGTGATAGTTTTCGCAATGTGGAAGTTGTTAAAGAAGTTTAGTTCGGTCAACTGAATTCTAAGAATCTTTGTTATTTGAAATAAAGGTCATAAATAAAAACGGTTGAAAAAAAGGGGATTTTCATACTTTTTTTTATTCTATATTTATGCTTTCTCACTTTGATTATTTCTTGAGAGCTATGAGAATCCTTCCCAAGTCTTAATTTATCAGCATGACCTAAAAACCAACGGTGAAGAACTCCCATTTGATTTGAGAAGCTAATTTGAGTTAAGTCAATTGGATATGCAATCAAATTATTGGTTTTTAAGGCATTGTCCCAGTGTTTAATGAGAATATTTGCCAAGATCTGGTTCCATTTGTCAAACCAATCTAGGTTCCAAGCGAAAGTTGATCCTGGGAAACCGCACATGCAAAGGTGCTCAATAAAATATTCACGGAAAATTGGTGGAAACTTTTCCGAAACGGCTGAATTTGATTCTGGATGAGGTAGTTCAAAGGCGATGTTGCAAGAATTCATGCTGAATGATAAATCTGTCTAATTGCTCTACAGTAGGGTTTTGTTTCCATCTATTTTATTCTGGTGAAATATCCAAAAGTGAATGGCAAAAATTGTGTATAGATCTACAAAAGTGAGAATTGAATGTAGGAAAAGTCTCATTAAAAATTCTATTAAGTGTTTGTGTGTTTGTGGGCAGGTTTCCATGAGGAAAGTAAGAGCTACTAGGGTTCATAAAGAATTAGATTAAGAAAGTGTTCAATTAAATTAAATAAAGAGGAAGGATAAATTGTTGAGCTCCAAAACTTTATGATCAAAGTTGATTTAAGGAGAAATATCACAAAAATTAAGAATAAGAAATATTTCAACTTTATGGCATTATAATATGCATAAATTATATTTTTATATGCAACTTGAACTCAAAAGGAATGGTTTAAAATGAAGAGAATGATTATGTGATAAAAGCAGACTCATTTGAGAAATGGATTTTTTTTTCTTTTCAAAAAATTCTTCCACAAAAATAATTTGATAAATGTGAGGCTATGTTCATTTTTTGATTACCAAAAAATTATTTTTGGTCCAATATGATAGTAATACATATTCCATTGAGTAATTTTTGTTCAACCTGAATAAATAGACTAGAGTGTCACTTCATCACATTTATGTATGAAAAATTGTACAAGGTTTCAGCCTTTTTGTAATTCTTTAAGGTTTACACTTTTGTAGCATCTATTATTTGAGTATTTTTGATTTTTTCTTTATGGAAAATTCTTTCTAGTACAGACCAATTTTCAAATCGAAAAAAATATGTTTGTGATTGTTTTTTACAAAATATTAACCTTATTTTTAGGTTTAACTTTGATTTTTGGGGTAATTTTTTAAATAATTATGTTAAAAATATGGATTACTTTTCTTATAGTCCATAACTAAGAATTTTTAAGAAAATCAAATAATTATAGGGTAATTAGATATAACTCAGAAGGCATTTGATGGAAAAATAATAAAGATGCTTGTGCGTACAATAGAATTTTTCTATGATAGAAAATATTCTGATAAACATGCATGCATTGTTGTACAAATTCAGAGAGTATACAGAATACAAATAAAGTAGACTGCATAACTTTTAATTAATATATAAATTATCTGATTAAAAATTAAACATTAAAACTTAAATAATTTCAACACATATTCCATCATATTCTTTTGATAAAAAAATGTAGCTTATATTAGCTAGTGCCTTTCAAAAAAAGGAGTACCTTCAATCAGTAACTTCCAATAGCAAACTTATTCCTACAATTATCACAATCACAATGCCTCCATTTTTTCATTTATGTCAATGTCAAGATCTTGGATGTCTCAATAGAAACTATCAAACTTCTTCTGGGTCCTTTGAAGTTGGTATGGCTTTCAAAAGCTCTAATTCCTACGCAAAACATCAAGAGTAAAGAAATAGGAAGGCCCAGATGGTAATTTCTTCCAACAATCCACGTAAAATTTGAAGTTCCCGCTCCACAGAAACAGTAAGCTGTATATCTATAGTTCAATGTGAGAATTAAAGTCTTTATGATGTTTCAATGATTTATTACACAGGGGCAGTTGCTATTGGGGGCAGAAGTATCTTCAACAGTCTCTAGAAACTCAAATATTGGGGATTGGTATAGCCAAATAATTATGTGGCGGGCAGAATAGCTTTCTCTGATTCATCATTTGAGCAAAGAAGGTTGTACTTAATCTTTAGGATGAAGAAATTAAGAAGCTCAAACTTCTAGGTGATAGTGAAATACTGGATTCTGATAGCATTTTCCGCCTGATCCCACGCTCAATAGATACAGTTTTTAGTCGATTAAAGCTCAATCAATCATTTTTCACTAAAACATGCTGTCCTACATGCTTTCCCGTTATGAGTATAACTTTGAATCTTAATGATCTATACTATGTTGCAATCAACCGTTTCTTTCATCATCAAAGCGCTATTTAAAAACTTTTGGAGCAGGACAAATTGCAGTTAAATTTGATGAAAGGCTGTATATGATAGAGGAACATCAAGAAAATGTAAAATACTTATCTCTTAAAACATTTCATCACCATTCTTTTATCAACTGGTATAAGGAAAAGATCAAACTGTTCAAATTTGAGCTTCTGATTGAGAAGAAAACCGCTGTGGCAGAACATGTAGAGTGTGATTTGATGAAGGATGTTTGTGATGGTTCAATTTGGAAAAACTTTCCCATTACCACTCCAGCTCTGGATAGCAATGATGATGAATATCCAAAAACTTCAGGCAACTTAATGTTTACTTTATATGTTGACTGGTTTAGGCCTGGAGGCAATAGGATTGGAGGTCATCAGAAGTCTGTAGGAAATATTATGATGGTGTGTATGAACCTACCTCAAGAAGATAGATACAAAATGGAAAATCTTTTTTTGTATGCTATTATACCTGGACCAACAGAACCCACAAGTTAACAGCTTAATCACCTTCTAAAACCACTTGTTAATGATCTACAAACTCTATGGGATGGTATATTGATTGAAAAGACGCATTTTTATCCACAAGGCTGGAAAGTAAGAGTTGCATTTTTCTCTTTGATAGGTGACATTCCTGCAATATGAAAATTGGCTGGCTTTTCGAGTCACTCTGCAAAAATGTTCTGCTCTTTCTGTAATATCTCTAAAGATGAAATTAGTGAAAAGAATGTGGAAAATTTT
The DNA here is from genome assembly GCA_030280995.1 of Hemileia vastatrix. Taxonomy (NCBI): domain Eukaryota; kingdom Fungi; phylum Basidiomycota; class Pucciniomycetes; order Pucciniales; family Zaghouaniaceae; genus Hemileia; species Hemileia vastatrix. Next base: position 8,819,421 of record JASXTE010000007.1, read on the forward strand.
TCATTACGGAATCATGAGGATCATATGTGCTGGGCAACAAAGTGGAAAAATTCTAAGTCACATTGGGAGCGTGTATCAATTGTTAAGAATAATGGGGTACGATGGAGTGAGCTGAATAACCTTGAATATTGGCCTCCAACTGAATATTGCTCAAATGATATTATGCATTCAAATATGCTTGGCAACCTAAAAGATCACAGTCTAAGCTATTTTCAAATCCAAAATGCAGCAAAAGATCTTGAAAGAAATCTGGAAAAGGATAAAAATTGGCATGTAACAGAAGAAGATGACAATTTCTTATCTGATACTTCACTGCGCAAACATTCAAAAAAATTTAGAAGTAGCTTAAGCACCACAAATAATGATGATGATGATACAGGACACACAAGACAGCACAAGTGGCAAAGACGTACGAGTTAAAGAAAGTCATCAAGTCATCATGGACTAGATAATGAAGGATTGGGAACAAATCAATCAAGAAGCCAGAGTAGGTCATCCAGCCCCAAATTTATTCCTCCATTTAGCGACTTGGCCTCAATACAGTCTCACAGAAGTGAAAGTAGGAATTCATTGTAAAACTTAAGGCAAAGGAGCATTAGCATATCACAGAGTGAAGGATCTCACTCATCAATTGAGACAGCTAGAGATGAAGAAAATAAAAGGAAAGGTAGGGAGAAAGAAAATGAAGGTAGTAGTAATCCACAAATCACAGCAGAAGAGCTACAGGTTTTATGGAAGATGATTGAGCAAGTAAGAAGACCTTCCTGGCTAACACAAGTTCCAAAATCAGTAGGATCTAAAAAGGCAGGATCCCTCAAGGCAGCAGAATGGCACATGCTGTATACTCTCTACTTCCCTTTGTCACTTATACCCCTTTGGTTTAAAAAAATTAAAGAATCTGAATCTTGAGCTTCCTCAGCTGAAAAACCAAGATAATATTATCTTCTCATGTCACTTGTAACATTATGCTTAATCACAAATTTTTTGACATTAAAAAATATACAGACTAATGAGCTTAAAGATCTAGATCAATTTCTGTTAGAGTATCGTGAGTGCCTGGAAGAGGGTTGGAAGAATATTAATGCAAAGCCAAATCTGTATATCACTCAACATTATCCTGAAATGATTAAGCGTCTTGGTCCACCATCAGGTACAGCTACTTGGTCTGGAGAGCGGGTGAATCATATATTATCTGAAATTCCAAACAATCACCATCCACGTATGTAATGTTTGTAAGCAATGATTTAAAAATTCAGCTGTGCTAATTTATTAATATTTACCACAGGAGAGATACCACTAACAATGCTCAAACATTGGTATCGGAAGTCTAGGGTATTAGATCTTGGTGAAGCTGAAGATAATGATCAATGTGAGACTAAAAAAATCCATATTGATCTTGATAAACAAAACAAATGGATCCATCTAAGTATGGCATTATTTACTAAATGGGTAAGGGCACAAATGGGAAAAGAAACTTCAAGAGGGGCTTTGACACCATCGGAGAAAAGTGGGGATTGGGTAGTTGAAAATGTAGCAAGCATATTGATACATGGAAAGAGGTTTGCTAGTTACCATTGACACATTGCTAATTCAACAATTGAATTCTAGTATGGAAAAGATAGCCAGTTTGGGAAAATTGATGATCTTTTCAGGTCAAAGGAAGAGAATGATAAAATATATATAATAGTAAGTCCTTTCAAAGAGCTCCGTCCAGAAGAAACATCAAAGGATCCCTGTGAACTTTTCCCACAAGTGCATTTTCGGTTAGTAAGAGTAGCCAAAGCAACTCAAATTGTGATTAAGAAAGATGAAATAATTAGACATGCAGCTACTGTCGAGCACAAAAAAGGAATATTTGGAATCAAAGACGAGGTTCTCACTGCCATTGGACTGCAGAAAGTAGTGAGTGAAAAAATTAATCAAATTTATTTTCTGTTGACTAACATCTTTGTGTTAATTTGGGATTCGGGAAATTTGTAGGATTGGTGATGTTTGTAAATGGTGAAAGAAATAATTCAATGCTCGATTAAAAAATGCAATGCATCCAACTTACCTTATCATAAATCAGTGAACAATTACTTTGGTTGCTTTTATTGCGAGAGAACCCATGCTTTCAATGAGTCATTTTTATCTTAAATGTAAGAATGAAATAAAGAAAAACTTGATAATGAGAAATATGATAAAATTTTTACTTAATGAATGATCTTCTTGCTCATTCATCTACTATAAATAGTTTGACCTTCCAACTTTAGCTGATAGCTATATATTATTCACTTTATTTTTCGAAAAGAGAACATACATGTTAACAAGACTATATACATAGTATCTTTTTTTTACTTTAGCTTTGATAGGTATAAATTTTAACAACTGATTATTTTTATTTTATTTTATTTTATTACAGTTCATTATGGATGATAATTTTGAAGGGATGTCTGTTGACCCAAATGATTCCAATTTTTTCCACCTCAACATACTAATACTGGAAATACTCCACAACCACCCGCTGCTGATCCACCTCCAGATGCATCTCAATCTGTACCGCCTAATCCCAATCCAGGCCAAGAGTCTCATTCAGAACCGAGAAATTTTAATCCCAATCATCCTTCTGCTCCTGAAAGTGCTGATCAACATGCAGATCAGCTAGGAAGAGATTGGGCTAGTGAAGTTTTGAGAGATTTTTTTGGAGACCAATCATCATGTGCTCAGCCTAACCAAGGAGCAAGCACAAGTGGAGCTGGTAATTCAAATTTGAAGTGTATTCTTTAATTAAAAAATAACCAGTTTAATTAACTTATTTGAATTGTTAGTGAATCCCTCAATCATTATGGGTATCAGTGATTACCACAGACTCAATTCAGCAGAGTCTCATGAACAAGAACGGGGGTTAAGGGCTGTAAGAGGCTTAGTTAGAAGGAATGATGTTCCCAGGAGCTCGGAAAGTCTAAATAGATATATTTACCACTTTCTGAAGTATTGTCTTGGGGGACCAACACAAATATCAAAATATCCTGCAAGCCCAACACTTTTGGAGATTGAAAATTGGAAAGCTTTGAGCCAATTCAAACTGTCTTAACCCAAGTCCAATCTTCTAACTGTGCCGATTCCGCAGCTGATTGACAATTTCTGATAACCAATTCTATAGCCTCCTTGCGATCCAAAATTCGACTACCCGAATTTTTTCCAGCACCTGAGCCTCGAGGACTAAAAGGAGGAGCACCGATCCCCCTTTCTGTCAAAAGAAACTTAAAGCTTGAATTGCAAAAAAAAAGTTTTTGGAAATTCACCTTTGATTGGACTTGCCATGATTTTTCGGAATCAACTTGGAATCAAGTCATGTGAAGCATAGTATGCGACCACTGTACCAGGTGGCTCACCACCTTGAATACAATTGATCAGTCAAAGCTTAAGTTCACTCAATGTGTTATGGAGAAATGGGTAGTTAATAAGGGGAAGGAGATGATAAGTTTGTTCGGGCAAGAAGAGGAAAGGGTAGCAAGAGAAAAGATTGAAAAGAGGGCAAGGGCACAAGTAAAACATTATAGGACCAAGGTAAGTTTTTTATTTTACTTTGCTTTTTTTTATTATGAAGCTGATTTAGTTGGAATTCAGATTGCTAGTGCACGCTACAAGTTAGCAAGAGATCTCTGCAGAGATGTGCCAGGTTTTTTTGTGCTTTTTCATGATACTAGGTGCATCTCTGATATTGAGGAAGGCCCACCAGCAGCCCCAACTGCACCTATCTGAGCTATTCCTGGATGGAGAAATCCTGAACTCCATGATTTGTTTAAAAAATGGATAAGATGACAAAGGACTTAGCCCATACACCAGCTCAAAGAAAATCAGAATTAAAAACATATTCACGGTCATCAGAAAGGACAGTTGCACAAAATGGTATATTCAATGTTCCCAAATACCTCCCCAAGAATTGCTATTCAGCAATATTTTTGCAAGGATTATCTGTGAATGAATGTGAGTCACTTGGGGTTGGAGCTGATATTGATCTGGTAAAGATTGGGGAATCAATTAATAGAGCATCAACATCATCATAAATTAGGTATAACAGTGATCTTCTGTGTAATATAGCTATCTTATATTGAATTTTATGTATTCTGTTTTTTTTTCAAAGAAGCTTGGTAAATGTTATAAAGTGATATTGAGAGAGAGTAACATTTTATTTAAGAAAAACAAATAATGTATGAGATATAAAAATGTATTTTCAACAAATTGATGGTCCATACCTCTTTATGTCACATTTATGTATTGATATTAATTTCAACAAAATTTAATGTTGACCAATACATAGTGAATACACCTTATGCCACTTATACTTTCCAGGCATGCTACCATTAAATATGCCAGTATCAAAAATTAATTTCCATCAAATTTAATGAGCATGATAATCATGAATTTCTGAAGTCAACTGCTTATTTTTATGCATGGTGCCTTGACAACATTAATTTTGATCAAAATTACTTTTGATACTGGCATATTGCATTGTGTCTATTCCTGGAAAGTGTAAGTGGCATAGTGTGTATTCATTACGTATTGGTCAACATTAATTTCAATATAATTTAATATTGACATTTGCATATTGAACCCAATCCAGCAAACATCCCAAAAAATTCTTCATAAAACTGCTCATTAATTTCGATCGAAATTAGTGTTGACCATATACATATTGAATGGTAGTTATATCAGGTGTGTGTAAGTTGTAAAGCTTGTGTTCAATGTATATTGGTCAATATTAATTTTGATTGAAATTAATATTAATGTGTAAATGATATATACATGCTCAATATGCATTGTAATGAGTTTACTTAAGATTAGAGGGCCCTACTTTTCATATTACAGAAAAATGCTTGGTGGCATGTCAAATTCAATTTTTATTAAAATTAATGTTAACATGTTACCATGCATAACAGTAAGCAACTGAATTAATAAATTGATGATAATCATGAACCTTAATTTTGATCAAAATTAATGTTTCCAAGTGCAGATTGAAAAAAAGCTATGCCACTTACACTAGACAGGCATATTTACTATTTATTATGTATTGTTCAACATTAATTTTCATAGAAATTAATATGGATATGTAAATTTTATATTTACCCTCAACATGTATAGTAAATTTCAAGACTTAAAAATACTTGCTGTCCTTTACATGTCATGCAAAAAAGCTTTATATCACTTCAACATTAATTTTGATCAAAATTAATGTTGGCATGCCATTATGCATTGAAACAACTAACTGACTGAAAAAGTTCATCATCAAAATGCTCATTAATTTTGATCAAAATTAATGTTGACCAATACATGTTGAATATAAGTAATCTCCGCTTACTCAGACCAGATATAACTACCATTCAATATGTATATGGTCAGCCTTAATTTCGATTGAAATTAATGAGCAGTTTTATGAAGAATCTTTTGGGTTGTTTGCTGGCTTGGGTTCAATATGCAAATGTCAATATTAAATTCGATCGAAATTAATGTTGACCAATACATAATGAATACACACTATTCTTCTTACACTTTCCAGGCATAGCTACATGCAATATGCCAGTATGAAAAGTAATTTCAATCAAAATTAATGTTGGCAAGGCACCATGCATAAAAATAAGCAGTTGACTCCAGAAGTTCATGATTATCATGCTCATTAATTTCAATCGAAATTAATTTTTTATACTGGCATATTTAATGGTAGCTATGCCTGGCAAGTGTAAGTGGCATAGCATGTATTCTTTATGTATTAGTCAACATTAATTTTGATTGAAATCAATATGGACATGGACTATGCATAAAATTCCTATAAGTATAGGTAAGCTAAGCAGTTAGATTAACTGGTTTGATCAAGTACACCATATAAAAATTGATTTTTTAATGCCTTGGTTTATTTCGATCAAAATTAATTTTAAGCCATGCATGTTGAATTTTATCTTTGTCTGTGTAGTCCATGTGAAATGGCTTGTATTCAATATGCAGGGGTCTAAATTAATTTTGATCAAAATTATGAGGTTCCTTGCCTAAAAAATTTGGTGGTTTCTGTCAGGGTTTCATGCATGGTGCCATAGGATACTTGTTGATTCCTATCAAAATTAATTTCAACACCAATATATTGAATACAAACCATGGCACTTACAGTACTTGGTCATAGCTAAAATTCAATATTCCAGTCTCAAAATTAATTTCGATAGAAATTAGTCAGGATCAATGAAGTTTATCAATAGTGTTTGAGTTAAGTTTCAAGTCATATGTTTCATCATTTTCTTGCACCCATTTATAGGCTATCTCAACAATTTTTTTCAAGTTTGATTATATTAATCAAAACTGTGGTAAGTTGTGAAAAATTAGCTAATCCAAATCTCAAATTGAATATTATTATATTAATAATTTTGAATGTTGCTTAAGGTATTTCATTGGGTGATTCATAGTAATATTATATCAACTTAGTAGTCCTATAACTTTTGAAAAGTAACCTTATTGGTATAGTTAGGGACAACAATGCAATATCTTGTGCAGACTAAGATATATTGTAAAATAAAACTATTCAATTTTTTTTCCCTTAGTTGTATCCAATTTTATCAATGGTTTGGTCACGGTGCCCACACCCTAGCCTGACACTCCTCCTGTCACATAAAAAACAAATTCTTATCTTAAATTTTAATGTTAACAATTTTATATTTATAATTTATTTCTTGTTTGATGAGGCATATCAGTATATATGTGAATCTCGCATTGTCATCTGAAAGTAAATTTAACCAATATTCATAAAGGATTATCCTTTTTTTTCATATAATATACTAATTAAGTGTATCTCCACTGTTTAGGAGTAAATTCTAATTTAAAAAATATTGTATTTACCAGTGGCATTTTGCATATGGGATATACATTTGTTATTATTTGTTTTTCACACTAAAAGTCCCCAAAGAATTACTAGTATTTTCTGTTAGCTACATCAAATTTCACTTCAATATAAACAGATTGTGATTTAGCATGTTACTCAGTTTACCCCACTATGAATAATACATGTTAAAAAAAGCTCAAATAATATAAAATCCCCCTCTTTATGTTTTCTGTTTCTTTCATCCTCACTTCAATTTTAATCTTATTCAATTTTTTATCCTATTTAATTATCAACTTCTATTTTCTAGAATAGAGTTTCTTATAATTATTCATCATATTACATCATAATTTTTTGATATCGAATACTTTTTTTTAATATTCATTAATCAATATGTCTAGTATATAAAGTCCTACACCTCCACTTTGTATGTATATCATGTTCCTCTCTCTTAATTTATATATTTCACTTATGTTCTATATCTTTTTATTTCAAAAAATTGATTTTCCAGCACCCGAAGGTGTTTCATCCCACTCTCTGATTGATACTCGCTTTGAAGCTTTAGAGCTTGCACCATGTCTGCCACATGGCATGGCACCTAACCCTCCTGTACTTATCAATGAGAGGCAGGAAATAACTAGAGTTCAGTATCGCAATTTACTTGAATTGGCTAGAGATAAAACAGAAGAACTTGTCAAGATCCTTAACAATAATCCTTCTCCTTCATATTTATCTAAACCTTGTAATGACTTACTCCAATATGTGAAAAGCCTTGAAAAATGTATGTTCCTCACCTTTTTTGTCTCCTTTTAAATTAGTAGATAAGATTATTAATATTTTTTTCTTCATATATATTTGTAGCTTACAAGGAGGGTATGATTCCTCCTGATGAAATCATTGTCATTAGGGATGATGATGAGACAGATGAAACATCAGATTTAACTCTTGCTTCAACTTCTAAGGAAAATCTTGAAACACCTGTTATCCGCTCCAAGAAAAAGAGATTATCTCAAGGCTCCTCTTTTGTTTGACGTATTGAACCTGCTTCTGCTAATGAATTTTCTGATATATCAAATAATAAATCTCAAAAAAAAAGCAAAGGCTTTGATAATGAGTATATTCTTGTTTCCTTTTTTTTATTGTTTTTTTTTATCTTTAAAATTAAATCATATATCTCTTTTATTGTTTACATATTGTACTTTTTATCTTTCTTTTGATATTTTGTACCAGAAACTCACCTGTTGTAGACTGTTCCATCCATAAACGCCCTCTCCCTGATGAAGATGATGAAAAGAGCAATGAAAATAGCAATGATGAACTGTCAGGATATGAAGCTATGCTTATTCATCAAAAAAAGCAAAATTTAAAATCTTCTTCAAGACATGACAAGATGTTTGGTAAATATGATGATTCAAACAGCTCATCACCGAATTCCTTCATTTCTAAGAAGCAATACCCATCACCTCCTAAATTACCTACTTTGACCACTTTGAAGTCTTCTCTACCAATGAAATCAACTCCAATCAAGATATCAAAAAAACCTCTAACTTATTCACCCTCAGTTCTAAAAGACTCTGATTTGCAGGAGGAATTCTGTAAAATTCATAATTTTTATAAAGTTAGAATCAGAACGGCAAAGGTCCTCAGGTCATGCTTGGAAATTGTTACTCTCCTCAAATTATGCTCTCCACTTCTTCCCAAGAACCCATGTTAAATATTCCAATGTTTACTTTTCATTGGGAAAAATCTTGTGGAGAAGATTGGCTTTCAAAACTTACTGAGTTATGTAAGTTACCATAATTTTTAGTCTTGACTTTTGTTCTTTTACTTATTTTTTTCCTTTTGTAGCAAATATTTTTTTAGAGATTGATAGCTCACAGCTATGGGTACTAGATAATATTGATTTCAAAAAAATGGAATATTTATGTGATCCTGATGGTTTGAATACTGAAATTCTTTCCTCAACAAAGAAAGAAGATCACCCTGAATCCAATCTCATTCAAATTCTCATGAGATTAATGATCCCAAGTGACCACTGCCGTTCTTCATGGGTATCTCTTATATCATCTTCACTTTATCTGACCGCACATGAATTCAGCCAGCTTCTATCACATCAAAACATTCACTCAGATTCTCCAATTGAAGGTGGTCTTCAGCTTCTAACTCACCTTTCAAATCTGAAGAGTCTGATTTCTGATGGCTTAGAAGTTGGTCCCACTGCACTTCAAACTGGTGATATATCAATGTCAACTCTTCTTCAAATCAGCAATATTATCATTGATATAATTATGTCAATTATCATTCTTAAATCAAAATATTGTGCTGCAACAATATCAAGTGGCAAGACTAGCGAAGCTCAACAATCAAGTGAGAAAAACGAAAATACTGAATTGACTATAATGAGACAGAAACAAAAGGCTGCACTAAACAAAATAAATTCTGAATACTCCCACCACCGATATCAATCTTTCACATTCTATTTAATTAATGGTGTCCGTGGTTTATTTCTGAGCTCTCAAGATCATAGATTGGCTTCAGCAGCTGATTGCTTGGAGGTAATATCAGAAGTTAAGTTTCTTAATTTACATGAAAAAAAATCATTTGATGGAAGAAATAATTTGGAAAAATTTAAATAACTATATTTTAACATTAATAAAACCTTTTATAAGCAATTGTGATCCATTTCCTTTAAAATTTGATACCACAAGTCCTCCGGGAATCACTAGGGCTATTTCTGCAGAGTTTCTTAATCACTGGAGCTCCATTCAGCCAGTATCACCTTTTTTTGCTAAACATAGCCTAACAATAAATTAATATTCCAAAATGTAAATAGATAAATTTCTGTCTATATGATTTATCTTGTATAATTAAAGTTATTTTTTTTCAAATACTTCAAAAATGTGACCATGTTTGAAATCTATTAAGTAACCTTTGACATGATTTTCTAAATTAATTATTAAAAAAAATTATTGTAAGTCCAGCAATAACAAAGATTTTAAAATCTACTTATATGATTTCAAATACTTGTATAAAATTCTTAAATATTTTATTGTTTATATAAAAATATGATAACTGCTCTATTTTGTTACTTTACCTTTAATATTATATAATCTATTAATTATTACAAATATTTTTGTTAAGTGTAACATTTTTAATTAGAAGTAGAACAATTTAAATAATTAAATGAGTAAATTCTTTAAAAAATACAATTTAATCTATTTTTGATTCAAAATTCTTTCATCAACTCTTTATTATTAAATTTTTATTAATAAGCCTGTTTGACCTAAAATACTATACAGTCAATTTGGTAGCATTAAAAGCACATTTTTATGGCAAATATATTTCAAATTCTTTATTATAGTTTTTTTTTTTAGAACCTTTGCTACTAATTTAATAAAAATGACATTTAAAGATTTCACAACTTATATATTTCCTCAAAAGGAAAGCAAATTTTCTTATAATATTATGAAAAAAAAATTATTTTATTTCACAAATAAAAAAATAGATAATACTATAATTATCAATACTGAAAATGTTACAGCTACTCTCAGTATTTATCATGTTTAATTTTGCATTAAGTTGTGTATATATAATATAAATTTTTAATATTTAAATATCTTGATTTTTAAGATTTGTCTTAACATTAGATAAATAATACTTTTCTGAATTTATTTCTTCCTCTATTAAGTTATCTCTTTTCAAAAAAACTCTCAAAGCACTAATCAAATATTTATACCTATCTTTTTCTTCTTTAATTTTCAAGTACTCTTAAATATCAATATCAAAAACATTAATCTTTTCTATAGCATGAAAAAGTCTAGTGCTGATTTGAATAGAAGAACCTATCCTAGTGAAGCCAGGAATTTCGTGACATCTTGAGGCAAAATGCCTTAGTTGATTGGCAGGCCATAATGTCACTGTTATTCCATTAGTTGCTTCAAAGTTGATTTTACTTCGAATTTTGGGAAACATAAGTTCTCCACCTGTTTGTCATGGTTGGGTCTTATCATACTTCATATGAATGGTATTGTTTTCTGTATCTTTAGGAAAAAATATTCCTTAAGTATACTCACTTGCATCCTTATCAAATGAACCTCATTGGAGAACCCATTACCATTCACTCCAGATGTCAAAGTTAAATTACTAGCAAATGGAACACCCTCTTCTTCACTAGAAAATTTTGAAAATCCAGGAATACCAAGTTTTGCACAAAGATTAGTTGCCTCGTTGTACTTTACATATGATATTTTTTTAAAAAAATATTCAAATTACATTGAAATCCTCTTCATTTGTTTTTTATATTCATCTGTTTGTACAATATCATCAGTGTATTCATCTGCAAGGAAAAGCATTCAAAAATTCAGTATTTAAATTAAAAAAAGTGATACTTACAAATATATAAAGATTTCTTCCTATCTAAAACAAAGCCACCACCAAACATTTTTCCAAAACCACCAGCTCTTCAATGATAACCATTATTTTTAATTTCATGTTCTCAGTAAGAAAGATCCTTAATGCATTACAACAAAGCTTCTAACATATCTAGTTCTTTGAGCTCATGAATTTCAAAATTCTGCACAAGAACATTAGGTATTTAGACAACTTTTGGTTTATAAATCCTACATCCAGGAAAAAAATTGTAATAATTATTGAAGTATGTCATATTATTTGCATAAGATCGTGCATAGAAATGTGGCTTCTTCCCATATGTATCCATTCCAAGAGCGTTTACAAGTTCATTCCAGTAGTAATGTCTTTCGCCCACCTATTTTTAGAGTTCTTCCCTGGCTTTTTTTTTCAAATTGTTACTCATTGATGGTTCAATCCTAAGAGAATTAAATTTTGATTTAAAATAGAAAAAAATCAAAAATTAGAAAATAGTAACATAATTTCAATTATCAGTCAATAATACCTTTAACTTTATCATATCTTCAATATTAGAAATACAAAAATTAGCATATATACATATTATAAATTTATATACTTTTTCTTTATTTCAAATATTAAGAAAGTGTTTCAAAAGTATAATTTATTAAATTATACATATAAATAGTATAGCTTTATCCTGTATGCATTCAGCAAGTACGAGATTTGGCTCTACACTTAATATTAATAATATAATGAAAGTATAACTCCAATACACTATTAATAATAAAAAAATTTACAGAATTATCATATCCACATATACAAAATTAAAAATCTTGCTCTGACCAATATATTGACTTAGAAAGTTATAATTCAATAAATTATTAATTTTTAAATTGTAGTATTGTCCTGTATGCTTTCAGCAAGTACGAGACTTTGAAACAACTTAAAAATCAATAAATTAAAGGTAAAGTACAAACTCTCTAATTATTATTATGAAAAGCTAATCATTATCCTGTATGCTTTCAGCAAGTACGAGATTATGTTTTACTTTTCATATTAATAATATAATGGTTGAGAAAGTATTAAAGAAATATAGTAAAATGATAAGCAAAACATGAACTTACGTGTCTATAAAATCTTCTTTCATTTGTAGCTGATTGATCAAAATTAATTATAAAGTTTATTTTATAATCACTGTTTAAAAAAATAAATGGTTAGATAAATAAATTGAACATTTTTGATAAGGAATAAAGAAAAGTAAATTGACAAACAAATAAAAAAAATTTAAGTTAACTGAAAAAGAATTTTTTTATAATGAATCAAAAGGGTACAGTAAAAGATACCATAAAAATAAATTCAGAATTAGAATCATTAGATTAACTTGTCAAAAGTATAAAAAAGAGTAACAAACCAAAATGATATGAAATGCAATAGCTTGAAAAATTTGCTTACCAGTAATCAGATAAGGTCAAGAAAATAGTACCAATAACTCAAAATGATAAAGCAAAAATATGATGGATAATTTTTGAAAAAGGTAAGTGAGAAAGAGAAAGGAAAAAGAAATTGGGTGGCAAAAAGATGTAGATATCATGAATTTTCACTGATCTAATTTTCAAAAAAATGCAGCTCTCCAAGTCATATGATAAACTTCATCTAACTTCCAAGAATGATGTTGCCAAGGCACTGTACACAGCACGATCATTTTTTCCTATGCATATACTAATTTCAGCTAGAATTTACTTGGCTGCATGTTGTACAGATGAACATTTGTGGAACGCTGAATTTCACATCTAAGAAAAATTGACGCCACATAATTCTAGCTACCATGTTTCACGTAGCTAAAAAACATACACTCATCACATTTAAATTTACATTGTGTCAAAATTTATTCATTTTTCAATTTTTTTAAAGGGAACTATAATGTGCACCACCTATTTCTAAAATATGAACCTCCCCACCATATTAAATTGGGAGACTTATAATTATGCAATTCTTATGCCGTGACCTTTTTCCTGATCTTACTTGGTTCAAAATATTGAAACATGACCAATGTTGTTGAAAGAAAATTTTGATTTTGTTTCTATGTGTAACAATGGAAGGCTGTTTCTTACCGGCTGAAGAGTGTTGTATATTTTATTGAACACATTTTTATTTTCTTATGTATTTTATTTAAAAAATTTACTTTTTATTGCAGCCAGATTTATACTGGCTGCTTTTTAGAAACCTTAATTTATGACCCAAGCCTTTGAAATTGGCTTGGGTCCCTTACATTGCAATTTAGTACTTCCAGCCAGGTTTCCCCTGGCTGGAAGTGTCTCTTTCAAGAAATCAAAGTTGCTAAAAGTGACTTTGATTGCTTGCTGTAACCTTTGCCACCCTCCCAGCTAATTTACTAGGCTTTGAGGTGGCCAAAATTGTGTGCAACATGTGTTGCATAATCGCTTCCATACCTCATGCAGCTGATATCAAGTCAGCTGCATGAGATATGGGAAGCACATGCAATGCGCATTGCATGTTCTGCATGCAGTGCATTGCACAGCCAGTTTTTTTCTGGCTGTGCAATGCACACAGAGAAACCAAAGTCCCTGCAAGGGACTTTGGTCTCTAAAATGGAAGCGACTTTCCCTACCAGGTGCAATATGGTGGGAAAGTGAGAGATAAGCCAGACTGAAGTTGTTTGAAAGCAACTTCAGTCTTAAAAACCTTAAAAATCATAAAAAAAATGAGAAATCTAGAAAAAAAAAATTAAAAAATTAAAATGTGAGTATAAGAAAAGAAATAAGTGCTAGTGATACCAAAAACCCAAGCCGATTTCATTTGGCTTGGTTATTTAATAATTATTTTTTAATACATTAAATTTAAAATTCAAACACCATAAAATATATGAAATTTTTTTATATGAATATTATAAATTTAATCTACCTCTTTCTCATAATTATATTTATAATTTTTTTTTTAATTTTTGACATTTAAGTTTATTTTTTGGAAATACAAAGATAAATTTTCAACTAAATTTTTCAGTAAGGTAAAATAAATTATAAATTTGACATTTTGTAATTGAATAATGAAAAAAATTTTAAATTTATTTAAAAAATATTTTTGTTAGAAGAATACCAATATTTTAAAGGTAGAAATTTGGTGCGAATTGTAAGAAAAAAAATAATATTTTTTTTTGTGAAGGGTAATTTCTATTTTTAAAAATATTTTTCAAAAACATTCATTAAATACTGAATTAAATTACTTTGTAACTCAAATTTTGTGTAAAATAATTAAAAATGAAATAATAATATTGTTATATTTGATATAAAATTTGAATTGGTAATATTAATGTCTCTTTAAGTAAATTTGAAAATCATTTAAAAAGATTATGTTGATAAGTACTTCATTTTTGATATACAATGGTTATGTCAGGGTAAAGTCAAGTACAAGGACGTGAATTAGCTTGAATAGTCAGTTGTCTAGAAGATTTTAATGGTCCTATATGAATACAGTAGTTTTAATCCACTAAGTTATAAAATATAATCAAATATAAAGGTCTCAGTAATATAATTCTCACTATTATTATATATGGCTTACAATCTTAGTAGTTGGTAGAAAAAAAGATTATATAATTCAGATACTATTCAAAAGTCTTATAGAAGTACTACTTGATATGTATTGTAATTGATTTGGTTATATTGGTTAAATTGTAATGATAAAGAATGTAGAAACAAGACCCAAAAACCTCCTCCTTTTATACACACTGAGTTCCCCAATAAATCCCTTGATATACCATCCAATACACAGTTAATGACGCCTCAAAACAACTAATAGACCTTCCCATCAACATCCCTAGTGACCCATGACATAATTAGACAAGTAACAACTGCCAAAATACTGTAATAATAAGGGAGATCCATCAAAATTAAAGAAAAAGACAAAAAGAGAGTATATGCGTATAAAACAATGATATAAAAGGCTAAAGGGGATTTTTTAAGGTTAATAATAGCTTAATAATAAGGGTGATTTACTGTAGAAAAAATGGGGCTAATCCTGTCATTATAATACGTGAAATTCCCATTCAAAAATAACCAAAATTGACTGAGAAACCACCCAAAAACTTAAAAAAGAGCGTGAGATGTGGGGTAACTACATGCAGTTCTTGGCAGGCACTTGCACGGGTAAATCATTGACTAAAATTAGGCGAATTTAAGCGTGGTGATGAAATATAGTGCCAAGAGTGAGGTTATTAATGAAATTAGTGCATATAAACAAGGTCAATGCATTATTAATTAAGCTAGGACACTAAATAAGCGCCTGTCGCCTATTTTAGTGTGTTTCCCCACAGTGGGCGTAGAATGTGGGGTAATTATAGTGTGAAAAAGCTAATTTTGCTAAAAATGAAGCTATTCACTGAAAAAAAGCAGGCAGTATGTGGCCAGTACACAGAAGCCATTTCTGACATAAAAACACCAAATTTGAAAAGTGTTATTTTTATGCATTTAAATAGCCAAATCAATAGTTCTAATTGAGCCCAATTGATCTGTCAAAGCGCAATTATGATATTCTCAATTTTATAGCGCATATAATCAAGTTTTAAGTGAAATAAAGCGCATTTCTTGTTTTTTGCATAAAACAATGAATATAACAGCTTTAAGCGTACTTAAAAATTATGTAGCCTTATACTTAAGGTTCTTAAGATTACCCTAACATATTCAAACTTAATATTAAGTACATAATACCTATAAAAGGTGGATATATGCGTGTATATAAGGTGTTATAATGGCATTTTTTGTGTATTATCATAATTTTACTTATGTATACTATTTGTGTACTCTTATTTATTGTTCCCATATATAGTTCATGTGTTTAACATAACTTATAATCACTTTTTACTCAGTCCTGGAGATATACAGGCTGACACTCGCCCATCCAAAAAAACAATAAAAAAATGATAAGTTATACATTTTATTTTTTTATTTGTAATTTTCAGGTATTCAGATTAATTCTGTAGCATTAAAGATTATACTTTAAAGAAATAAAACATAATAAAATATTATGAGTACTGTTTTTTTAACCCCTCAGCTGGTTGAACAGAAGTTTATTTCTGTTTAAATTTTTTAAGAAGGGTGGATAAATTAGAAATTTCTTTTTCAGGTATCCATTTATCAAATTCATTTGATTTCCCTTTAAATCTTAGTAAATACTCAGTTCCTTTTTCTTTAGTAAGGATTCTTTTCTCAAGTATTTTTTCAATCTCTGCTTTTTCCACAATTTCTTAAGGTTGCTTTTAAGGCCTTCCCCTTCTTTTTGGAAATAAGTCAGGATCATTTGCATGGTAAGGTTTTAATAATGAGATAGGGAAAATTGGATGTTTCCTATCATATGGAGAATATAATATGACTTCCAATGCATTATTCCCAACCATTTTACTTACTACAAAAGGTCCTACAAAGGGATCCTTTAATTTAACATTACCTTGTAAGTTAAAATGTAGTGTTGATATGAGGACTTCATCTCCCTTTTTGAATTCAAATTCTTTATGAGATTTGTCCCACCTTTTCTTTTCATATTCAAATGCTTTTTGGATGCATTCTTCTGCATGCTTTCTACACATTTTTTGCATATGAATAAAGTATTTAGTGCCAGGGTGTATATCCAACCTTGGTAATTTATTTAAATGATTTACTGGGGTATTCGGTACATATCCCAGCCAGAGTTCAAATGGTTTCTTCTCTGTTACAGAATGAGTTGTGCTATTATAAGCAAATTCAAGGCCAGGAATTAATGTTACCCAGTCATGTGTGAATTTCTCATTGTCTTTGTATTCTAATCCAAAGGCACAATATCTTCTGATCATGTCTTCTAGAGTTTGTATCATTCTCTCAGCCAGCCCATCAGTTTGTGGATGGTGTGCTGTAGACAATTTTAATTGACAACCTGATACTTCAATCAAAGATGTCCAGAACTCTTAAGTAAATTTAGGATCTCTGTCGGAGATTATGGCTTTGGGGAACCCAGCAGTAATCATCATCTGAGTCCACCATAGTAATGCCAAGTCTTTTGCAGATACCTCTTTATGGGTAGGGATAAACTTACACATTTTTGTTAATCTATCCACTATTACCCAGCAAGAATTGAAACTTTCTTTTCCTGCTAATGGCAAGCCAGTTACAAAATCCATGTTTATAATTTCCCATGGAGCTTTTGGCTGCTCTATTTGTTGTAACGACCTAGCTCTTTTCCCAGTTAATCTTTTAGATTTCTGACAAGAGTCACATGTTTCAATGTATTTTTGTACATCCTCTTTCATGTTTATCCACCAGGCTGTATTTTTAACTCTGGTTAATGTTTTGTTAAAGTCAAAATGACCAGCTAAGATGTCATCATGACAAGTACTCAACATTAACTCTTTCATAGAAGGTAGTATTACTATTACATTGCTTAACTTTTTCCTGTAATATATATATCCATCTTCAATTGATAGTTTACCTTTTTCCAATGCATTTTTATACTTTGGAGGCAAGGTCTTAATTAATGCACTCATGGAGGCATTTGTTGGATCATTAAGAATGGTAGATAGTTTAGACAAATCTTTATCAGATGAATAATTTTCCAATATAGTTTGCATAAACTCTTCTTCTAAATCCACTATATAAATCCCAAATATATTTATAACCTCATTTTCAGGTACATAAGCTGGGTTGTCAGCATCATTTGGCAAAGGACTTCTGGATAATAAATCCACATTTGAATGCAATGTTCCTGCTCTGTGAGTGATTGTCATTCTTCCTCTGTACTCTTGTACAGCTAGTTGCCATCTAAACACCTGCCTATTAGGTGTTTTCATGTTTAGTAATGATTTTACTGCACTGCAATCTGTTATAAGTTCAAACTTCTGGTCTTCCAGATAGTAATGAAGCTTCTCCAAAGCCCACACCACGGCTAAACATTCTAGCTGTGTGGCACCATACCTTAATTCTGTTTTTCTTAAGGTTCTGGATATATAACAGATAACTACTTCAGATAATTTTCCATTTATTATCTGTTTCTGCTGTAAAGCAGCACCTAAGCCTATGAAACTTGCATCAGTGTACAAGATAAAAGGTAGGGTGAAATGTGGCAGTCCCAATATTGGAGCTGACATTAAACATTCCTTTCATTTATTAAAGGCGTGTTGTCTTTCATTATTCCAAATGAAAGCCTCATTCTTTCTGATTAATGTTGTTAAAGGGGCTGCAATGGATTGGTAATTTTTAATATATTGTCTATAATATCCACACATACCCAAAAAACTTTGAACCTCTTTTACATTTTTAGGTATCCCAATGTTTTTAATTGCTGCCACCTTATTCTGGTCAACACAAATTTGTAATCCAGATACAACATGTCCAAGTACTTTCAAGGATTGAAATCCAAACTTACATTTCTTTAATGCAATAGTCATATTAATTTCATCCATTTTTTGAAAGACTCTTTTCAGGTGATTTAAATGTTCATCATATGTTTTTGAAAACACTATGATGTCATAAATATAGACCAATAGCCATACTTCAACCATTTCCTGATGAAAAACACTATCCATCAATTTTTGGAAGACTGAAGGCGCATTCTTTGGGCCAAATGGCATTCTCACATACTTATATATACCCATATGTGTGGTTATTAATAAGTAATTTTGAGAATTTCTTTCCACAGGAATCTGGTGGTAACCCTTGTTCCCATCCAGACAGGAAATATATTTTGCTCCTTGTAAGGTAGCATGGATAGAAGCTATCCTTGGTAGAGGGTAAATATCATCTACTGTGTATGTATTCAGAGCTCTATAATCACCGCATAATCTTGCCTTATCTTTTTCATAAGAGATTAATACTGGTGAAATGACACAATACTTAGGTGTTGTGTCCACTTTTTCAACAATACCTATTTCCAACAACAATTTTATATTGTCTTCAATATATTTCCTTTTTGCAGGAGATGCTGGGTAAGGTTTCTTTTTTAAGCTGCCAGGAATATTATCCAAATCACAGCTTAGAGAGATTTTCATCTCATGGTCTTTGACCAATCCTAGTTCATTTGAACCATGAGCAAATGCCATAGGATATGATTTAATCAATCTCAAAATATCTTCTTCTTCAATTTTTGAGAGTTGAGGACTGAAAAAGGCCTTTTGGATTTCATTTTCCAATTCAACCACTTCATTGGTGGTTCTTCCACCTTTTAGTTGTTCTTCTCTAGGAGAAATGGCATATACTGAATTTTCAGAACATATTTTGAATTTTCTTTTACCATTCACGCCTATGGTGAAACAACTGTTTTCAGGATCTAGTTTAATGCCAAATTTTGTCAATAAATCATTGCCAATAATATACCAATCACTACAATTATTATTATCCATTACTACAAATTCACAAACTGCTCTAACATATCCATTATTATATTTAAAGAATACAGCAGTTTTGTATTTGCCAATTGGATTTAATACTGAACCAAAACCCCTCCAGTTCTTTGTCTGAACAGGTTCTAGTTTTTCCTGGAACTTACTATCAAGTTTCATTAATGTAATAATTGAAACTACACTACCTGCAGCCCCAGTGTCAAGAATGGCATTCATTTCTTTTTCACATATGATAATAGGTGCTCTGATAGGTGTTATTTTGTAAGTATCATGAGATACATCTTTAATTATTTCAGCTTCCTCTGTGGAAGTTAAAGATGTGTCTGTATGAGGTATAGCATCATTCAGGAACATTATATATTGTTCTAATACAAATATCTCATTTTCATCATCACTGTAAGATATGTTACTTTTGCAATCCTCACTAGATTCCACATTCTAATCTTCATGATTACTAGGTTCAGAATTCTGTGAGGTTTCAATAACATTTATTCTCTTCTTACACGTGTGACCCTTAACCCAAGGTTCATTACATTTGTAACAAGTGTTATTTTCTTGTCTCTTTGGGACAAGGGGAGCTGAAGGTTTTTTCTTTTCCACTGGTAACTTACTTGTAGTAGGTTTTACCACGTCAACACTTTGTCTGTAATTACTATACTTGGTTTCATACTTTTGGTTTAATAATATATCATTGCATATATTAATGAATCCAGAGGTATCTCTGATGGTTTCAGTTTTAGCTACAATAATGTCTCTAACTGATATAGGCAACTTGTATATTATTTTTTCTTTCCACTCTTCATAATCCATTTTTGGATCCATAGCTTTCATGATTTTTATTAAATTCATTGAGAAGACCATTGGTTTATATACAGCATTTGGATTATATCTGCCCTTTTCATACAATCTTTGTTGAGTGATTCTAAATTTTGGGCCACCAAATTGCCTTTCAATTAGTGCCTTCCATTCATTCCAGGAGTAATTAATTCCCTCACTCAATACAGATTCAAACAATAATAAGGCCACATCTGTAAATAAAGATATTAACTTTGAAGTAATTTCTTCATCAGGTAGTTTGTATGAAAATTTTAAGTTATCAGTTCTTTGTATGAATTGTTGCCAATCAGATTTTGAAGCCCCGTCAAAAGAAGGGTACTGATCTAACTTAGGCCAGTTCTTTTGGCTAGTTTTTGCTTTCCTAACCTGAGGAATATTGAGTAATTCACTTACTTTAGAAAGATGATCATTTATTTCATCTTTTACTGATTTTATATTCTCAGAGCCCATGACACTATGTTCATGTTCCATCATTGGTTTATAATCAGAGTGTTTCATAAAAACAGGTACTCTTCCTACATAAGAGGTATTATCCTTTATTTTTTCAGTATTTTTCAAAATGTTAGCTACTTCAATTTCTACTCTTTTTAACCTATCTTTTATCCCTGGTACATGAGTTAAGGTATCATTTACATTTGAAAAAGACAATTTTACACGTCCCTCTATGGTGGCCATAATATTCTGAGAATGTTCTAATTTAATTTCTAAATTTTTAATCTCAGAATTTAATCTTTTGTTTTCATTGATCAATTCATTATTTGAATTCTCAATAACTTTTAACTTATTGGCTGTTGTACTCAATGATTGTGTGATGTTTAATAATACACTTTCCGTATTATTGTTGGACTCTCTAGAGAATTCTTCCAATTTTTCAATTCTTAATAATAATTTACTAATTATTTTTGATTCCATTGGATTTTCTTTTATAAAATATTCAATTTTGTCTGTTTCCAATTCAGAAGATTCATCATCAGGGTCAATTTTTAATTCATTTGATTCCATTTTTATATTAATAGTATTTTCCTGGTGATCAATAAAACTATGTACATTGTCCTCATTTAATGACAAGTTCAACATGTTATTTTCAAATGAATAATTTTTTAAATCCTTATCAATTATATCCAATAACTCTCTATCAATTTCATTACCTATAAGTAATTCATTGTTAGGATTATATAATTGATCTTGAGAAGGTGGATGACTTACCACGGTCTTATTCCATTTCCCCTGCCTCTCCTTGGCTTTCCCCTGTAAGGGTGACTGCTGGATCCCTGTTGAGGAGGACTGTTGTAGTTTTGGGAATAACAATCCCACTTCCATTTGCTTACAGTTATCTTTTGGTCCTCTTCTGGGACTGGAGGTGTTGCTGTGGTATTTGCTGCCACTGGTTGTTGATGAGACCTTATATCCACTAGAGCTGGGGTAACTACATGCAGTTCTTGGCAGGCGCTTGCACGGGTAAATCCTTGACTAAAATTAGGCGAATTTAAGCGTGGTGATGAAATAAAGTGCCAAGAGTGAGGTTATTAATGAAATTAGTACATATAAACAAGGTCAATGCATTATTAATTAAGCTAGGACACTAAATAAGCGCCTGTCGCCTATTTTAGTGTGTTTCCCCACAGTGGGCGTAGAATGTGGGGTAATTATAGTGTGAAAAAGCTAACTTTTCTAAAAATGAAGCTATTTACACGGGAAAATAGCAGGCAGTATGTGGCCAGTACACAGAAGCCATTTCTGGCATAAAAAACACCAAATTTGAAAAGTGTTATTTTTATGCATTTAAACAGCCAAATCAATAGTTCTAATTGAGCCCAATTGATCTGTCAAAGCGCAATTATGACATTCTCAATTTTATAGCGCATATAATCAACTTTTAAGTGAAATAAAGCACATTTCTTGTTTTTTGCATAAAACAATGAATATAACAGCTTTAAGTGTACTTAAAAATTATGTAGCCTTATACTTAAGGTTCTTAAGATTACCCTAACATATTCCAACTTAATATTAAGTACATAATACCTATAAAAGGTGGATATATGCGTGTATATAAGGTGTTATAATGGCATTTTTTGTGTATTATCATAATTTTACTTATGTATACTATTTGTGTACTCTTATTTATTGTTCCCATGTATAGTTCATGTGTTTAACATAACTTATAATCACTTTTTACTCAGTCCTGGAGATATACAGGCTGACAGGTTATATATATATCTTATATATATTTCTTGAGTGTTATTTTTATAAAAATTCAATAAAATTTGTAATATACAATGCCATTTAATCATTAATTATTGTTCAACTTAGTTGTAACAACTTCATATTTAATGCCAGCCACTAGTATTTACTTTTTAATTTAAAACTCCAATATAATATGAGAGTATCCTTATTTTTTCTGTATGTAATTAACAACAATAACAGACCATAAATGAGTGGGTAATTAATTACAATAAATAGTTGAAGAATAACATATAAGAAATGATAAGTTTATCAAAAAGATTAAATTAAAAAATATACTTTTGAAATTTTTTTGATATAATTTGGGTAGTTAAATGAAAATTTAATTTATCAGACATCAAAATGGAAAAAATCTAAAAGTGGTGTTTATATAATAAGCCTCATATAAAAAAAGAATAAAAAATTTACTATGTAACTAAATTATTAAATATTAAGGTATTATTAAAATTATTGAAAAACTTATTTTACAGTTATAATGAATTCTAAATGTGAAAATTATGGTGGGATAATAGTAAGACTATGTGGAAACACTTTAATTTATACAGACTTTCAACTATGTTCAGATAAAAAAATTGGCAAAATTGTATAATAACATCTAGTTAATAACAATGCAATTTTATTTAGATCAAGAATAATTTTTTCTGAGGAAAAACTAATTAAATTGAGATATGGCCATCTCCTTTCAAGTGATAGAATAATAATAAAAATTTAAAAAATTATAATAATAATTCTTAATCACCATTTTTGAAAAGTCTCTAGTAATATTCATAATAATATATCATTCATTTATTACATTATATGGAGTTTCATCTTGAAGTAGTGATGTGCAGCTTTGAACTCATGTTATGAAAAACAAAATAGTTAAAAAATATATAGTTATACTTATGAAAAAGCCAAAAATAAAAATACTATTATAAATTAAAAAAATAAAACTAGATAAATTTTATTCTGCTCTACTGATGGTAGGGTACTATGTATGAATTTCCACATGTTAAATCTAAACCTGTTTTAAAGCTAGTTTACAGGTAGAGCTATTAAGTCTCCTTAAATTCTAAAAATAACTTATGCATTTTAAAAATTATTTTTTTCTTGTTTTCTTTCCAAAGTTGTTAGAGTTGCTTAATTAATAATGTTATCTTAATTGTAAGATATATAATTTTTTTTGATTACATGATTTATTGTTTCAAAAATTATATTATAAAGTTAAATCATTTATTTCATTTTCTAAAGCTTCATTGTCAAAGACACAACTCCATTTTCTATTACTTAACAAATATATAAAATGTGATAGTAAAATTTTAGGAATTTTCTTTTTGAGAGGGTCAAACTATATTGTCAAGATTTTATCTAGAAATTCTTGTACTCTAAAACCAAATAATTTTCTCCCTTAAATAAGCCATTTCAAAAATATAAGAATATAAACAAGAATATTGACTTATCTTATTTTTATTTTCTTTACTGAAATTTTTAGTTCAATCCCTTTTTTTATATGACATTAGTATAAAACCATGGTTAAATGCTACTATAATATTAATTTTTATTATATATATATATGAAATATTTAGAACGTCATCCTTTTTTATTTACTTGAATAAATTGCTCAATTATAATACACAAAACTTATTAATGTTTCCCAAACTCAATAACAAATTTCTCATATGAAATATTAGCTTCTAATATAAGAAGTTTATCTATAGATGAAATTTAACAAGTGATTTTACTTTTTAGATTCAGCTAATATTAAAAAAAAGGAGAAATCATGCATATGTGTATAAATGGTAACCATATGTTACTTAGAGGATTGTGAAATTCACTCATTAGAATGGTTTAAGTATTAAAATAAGTTGAGGTCATTATTTTCTAGTATTTGAAACTAATTAGGAGATTATTCTAAAAATATATTTTAATGTGTATCATGTTTAAAAAGTTGGAAATATGATTTTTGAAAATTGTGAGTTTCTTATGAGATACCAAGCTTTAGTTTACATTGTTTCAAGTAGAATAGAATTTTAGTATTGGAAATTGAAATCAATGTACCATTATCATATTTTAAATGTGTTCTACTTATAGAATGACTACATAACATTAAACATTATTTAAATCAAAAAGTTTTAAAAGATATTTAGAATTTTACAAAATTTCACCATTTATTAATCTTTGATTTGAAAAGCAACTATGATGTACACTCACTAGAAATAAGCAATCCCAATTTTAACATAATTTATCAATCCAAAAATAATGAGTCAATTAACATAAAAATATATATTATTTCAAAACCCAATCTCTAGATTTAAAATATGATGCTTTAATGAAAAATTAATACAAAACTTTAATGCAATGAACTCTCTTAAAAAATTCAAAAATAGAATATCAAAACAAGTAATTTCTGCAAAAAAAACTACTAACTATTGTAGATAAAGCATAAAAATAAGTCATATTTTTTAAAAAAATGATCTAACAATATTTATTTTTGTTAAAAAAATCAAAACATTTTTAAGTTTGCTTGTTATAATAATTTTAAAATCCACCAAACATTATCTAAAGGTGGTAAAATATGTTAAAAATATGTTGAATTTTGTGAGCCAAAAATCAACAATTTTGTATCATTTCATGTTGTGCTATGACTTTATTCCACCATTTTTATCTGATTCTTCCAGTATTACTTTGAATGATCACTAGTTTTCAAGTTAAAATTTACAAATGTTCATTATACTTGATAATATGAAAAATAACTCAAATTTTTATACCTACAAAATAAGATTTTGTAACTCCTTCTTTCAATCGATATTTGAAGAAATTTTTAGTTTATTTGAGTAATGATTTTAAGAATAACAAAAAAATTGAAATTCACAAGTAATTATTTCCAGAGACTATAATTATTTACTTATGTAATGCATAAGCTACTTATCAATGATGTAAAACATCAGAAAAGTAAGTTATAGTTATAAATCTACAGATTATACTGTTTCTGGTATATATATCTTCAATAAATCTTTTAAACTTATCTTAACCTACATACCACACAATAGAAAATCATTATATTAAAAAAGGAAAAAATTCTATGATAATATCATAAAGAATGATAACCATGGATTGATATTCCATAAAAATGGTTAATAAAATTTTAAGGTAACCTAAATCAGTATTCTTTCATCAAAATATATCCTTTTTGTCTTTGTAATTTATTCCAAACAAATTTTTTGAAAGTTGAATCTATATATCTAATTCCAAAACCACTATTAAGTTCCCTCTTAGACTTTTTAAGAAATTATATATATATATATATATATATATATTATTTATCAAAAATTGAAATAAAGAATAAAAACATAATTTCATTTACCTTTAATTATTTAAATATGGAGTATTTTCAGAATGCATTGTGGTTACTTGTGAAGGTTAGAAGATTTGAAGTTGGATTTATGAGTTTTTAGAAGGGCAAATATTGTAAAATTTTTTCATAAATATTTATTTCATAGTTTCAAATGTTGAAATCTACAAACTAATGGGATTTAAAATTATATTGAGATTTAAAATCTGTTTTCTACTCAAGTAAAATAATATAAAATGATGATATCAAAATTGAAATTAAGTTTAAACTTTTGATATGCTTTATCTTCAATTTAATTGATAGTGCATCAAAAATTTAATAATATTTTTTTCCTTCATCACTTTTTACATGAAAGATAGTTTTATCATTTTATGCATTAAAGATTGCTTATATAAAGTTAACATCTATGTCAACTGTTTATGACTATTAATCTATATAATAAATTTTTTAGAAGAAACATCAGTATATACTGACTTTGAAATTATTTTATTTAAAATAGTTTACAGGTAGATAATGAAGGGTGATTTCATTTTTGAATATGAATTATAGAAGTCTTATTTTGTCAATTTTAATTCTTTTTGAGCTCAAATGTATCCACCGCTGTAGACAATCCTAAAGTACTAGCTATAGGCCTTGACCAAGGGAGTTGGAGAAAAACCAAAGAGAGAATCCCCTGTCCCTTTAGAAAAATATAGTGAGATTTACTTGCTAAAGTAAGTTGGTTCCTGTTTTGCTAAAGACCCCTTTTAAACACACTTGACTGCTTGATGAGCCAAGAAAGTAGTCACCAGATAGACTACCAGACCAAAGAACTGAAATGTAGAACAAAGTCCACACCAGAGACAGCAAAGATACTTGATGTAGGCTGCAAATCCACACCAGAGACAGCAATAATACTTGCTATAGCTTGCAAGACTATAACAGAGAAAACAGTTGCCAAAGTTAAGTTAAATGAAGAACTTACTTGCAACAAACACAGCCAATTGTGGCCAGAAAACAGTGAAAACTGAGTGAGGAACAATGAGATCACCTCCGGATGGTTGTATGATGATTAAGGTTGCCCCAAACTGTCTTGTTCACTATGTACACACAGACCACTAACTAAGAGCCCATGTGCACCCACCAATCTGGCGCCTGTACCTGCCAAATTGCATAAAAACCCTCCTGGAGCGCT
The DNA here is from genome assembly GCA_030280995.1 of Hemileia vastatrix. Lineage (NCBI taxonomy): Eukaryota > Fungi > Basidiomycota > Pucciniomycetes > Pucciniales > Zaghouaniaceae > Hemileia > Hemileia vastatrix. The sequence continues at coordinate 8,846,590 of JASXTE010000007.1, forward strand.
CCCCAACCTCCTAAAACAGAGGCGGGCGGGCCGCCCGACGTGGGAGATGCCGCCTGAAGCGGCCCGGCCTCCCTGAAGCCAGAAAACCAATAAAAACCACTAATCTACTTAGAAAAACTAGCTACAACTACTAAAACCTTTAAAACACGGAATTTCACTATAACAACATTGAGACATGAAATATAGAAAAAAATTAGCTCTATCAAATGGTACTAAGCACTTAACCCTAAGACTTAATGTTAGCCCATAAAACACAAAAAACAAAATTAAACAGCAATCTTTTATAAATGAAAAATGAGGAAATGACCCCTTAAAAATCAGAATATGAAGAATGTCTTCAAGACATAAAATATAGAGAAAAACCAGGGCTATCCACTGATAGTACCCACATACCCGCAGACCCAATATCCACGGAATAAAACCTGAAAAATACCAAATTCCTTAACAGATGTCAATTAAGACATGCACAAACAGCGCCAAATCACACAACAAAGGCCCCTGCCAATGTTGGAATACCACATCATCCCTCCAATTGAGAATGTCCGCATTGTTTCTTCATCCAACCACCATGTTTAAACTCCTTTCAAAATCTGCCTCTGAAATGGGCCCCTGCCAATACTGCATCAACAATAATTAAATCTGCGCCATAACACCACCTGTTCATCCATACAGAACGTCCTTCAATGTCTGCCACTCCAGAAAGAAGACCTGCCACAGACCTGGTCCACTTTCTTCTACAAAAGATTCACCTCCGCCTCAACCTGGTCCTTCTTCTGCCAGCACCAAAAGATCTAGGCCATCGATCCTGATACCCAGATTAATCAAAAGGCTCCACCCTTCACAGAAGAGTGCCACAACACATAAAGCAACTAGTTCCCCCATCCCTGGTCCATCTGATGGTAAAGAAAATTTATTTCTTCCTTCAACTTTAAAACTGATAACTTCTCAGTTCCTTCCTCTTCTGATAGTGATGATAACAATGTAGGATCCATTGCACCACCAACACCAACACACTTGCCCACTATCAAGGCCAAGTTCCAACAACACACATCTCAACAGAAACAACTTCTGCTTCACTATTTCCAATCCACTCCTGCTAGAGATCCACAGGACATTGAGAACAGAAGACACCTCATTCACCAGTTCAAGGCTAATTGTGAACACTTCATTTCATCTCTTGATTCACTCTGTTATTCCACTAGTACTTGAGTTTGATTCAGAAAAGAAAAATTGACCACACCCTCTATAGGATGTAACCACAAACAACCCTCAGTTTTAAGTGTTGGAGGACCATCCTCATTTTATAGTCTTGGGGGACTCAAAAACCTAAATCATAAACCCAGAAACAGAGATCAACCACATTAAGACACAGAGAAAAAACTAACATTCTGGGGTAATTGTGAATAGAGCAGCCAGCCCATCAATTACCCCCAAACTTGCCTTTGCTAAATTCGGAGGCTCCCCCTGTGGATACCCTCCACCAATCTTTCAAAACAACTCCAACAACAAAAACTTTTCCCTCAGTTTATAGTCTTGGGGGACTTACAACCCTCAGTTTAAAGTCTTGGGGGACTAACACAGTGTTCAGTTTAAAGTCTTGACAGACTACTTCTTGAAAATATCTTGAAACCAGCCAGTTTAAAGTCTTGGAGGACTAACAGAAACCAGATTTCAGTTTAAAGTCTTGATGGACTGACTTGATACCATAGCTTTTTCAGTTTAGAGTCTTGATGGACTTTCAGAATCTTGCATGAATCTGACCCAGCCAATTTCATGCAATACACACACAGCCAGACCCACGGAGCATCCACCTTCACTTCATCTTCTACTCATCAGTGACAAAATCTTCTCTCATCCTTTTCATCACCTTTCACACCACAAATCATGTCTGGATCCCCTGCTTTTGACTCCTCTACTCTTCCTTGCTTCACTGCTCCAAGGGACTATGCCTGCAAACAGTGCATACACATGTGCAGACCTTGCACATTCACTCTTCCAAATCCAGAAGCCAAATTCTACAACAGGGCTTGTGACTCTTGCTATTCCAAAAAATAGAAATGTGACAGAGATGCCCACTATCCTATTCCTCTGCCTTCTCCTTCTCTCAAGTACATCTCCAGATCCCCTACCAGGTATCCAGAACTTGGTCCATCCTCTTCCTCTCTATCTTCAGCTCCTTCCAGAAGATCCAGAAGCTCAGCTTCCCGCACTCTTCCAAAAAGACCAGCCTTAGCTTCTCAAGAAACTGCTTTTATCACTGCTAAATTAGCTCCAAAAGCTTCAAAATCAACCCCAAGGCTTCTAGACCGCGTCCAGGCGGCCCGCCCGCCTCACCAAACAGCGAAAATCAGGGCCAAAACCTCCAAAAACGGCCAGAAAATAGCCAAATTCATCCAGATAACAATAACAACTCAACCCAACTACCTCCTACTTCTCCTAGAGCAATGCAATACACCATTCCAAAATCCAAAAACACCAAAATTTCCCAGATTTCTAAGAGAACTGCCAGAGAACCCCAAGAAGAAACCAGAACACCACACACTGCTCCACAACAACAACTTCTTCCCCAACTAAGACAAAAAACTACACCTCTCCTCTGTCAGCCAACTACTCTTCTGACAGTTCCATCTCTTCAAATTCTCCATCCAGAAAAGAGCAGTCTGCTTCCAAATCCCCCTCTCCTGCTCCATCCTTTAACAACCCTGGTACTCCATCACCAGCACCTCCTCCAGCTGAATCCAACAGAAATAACAACCCCAACAACAACAATAATCTCACTGCTCCAACTAGGCCCCAGGAACATCAGCATCGCAGTTCACCTTCTCAGGATCCTTCAGAGGAAGACCATGAGAATCCATATCTTTCCCTAGTTGATCCACCCACTATGACCATAACAAAATCTTCAGAGATCCGAATCCCAGCCGCTTACAGATTTGATGAGCTTCCAATCTGTAAGTACCAAATTAATTATTCTATTTCTTCAACAAAAATAATTACTGATCCAATTCTTCTTGTCTAGTTGGCACCCCTCCTCCTGAATCTAATATTGGAGTTGGCCAAACTCTTGAAACATCTTTGACCCTGGATTATGGAGACATGAAGAAACACCTAAGCGCCATGTCTTCCAATATGCTAAAAGCCTTTGCCCTTCATGGACCCTTGAATGACTTTGAAAAATCCCTGAGAAAGTGCCTACTGGACGAACACTGGAAGATGTCTAGGATCATTTCCTGCCTCTTCTTCTTCCTCCTCTGAACTTCCCTCTAATCCAATCCCTGATCATTACAATCCCTATAATCTCTCCAGAAGAATGCACTTCAAAGAACACAGTGCTTCCCACAATCCCAACAAAAAACAAAAACGTCATCACAATCCGGACCAGCCTCCAGAAGCTTCCTCATCCAGAAAATGAGCTCCTGCAAAAGATTAGAAACATAAAAATAATATAAAACAAATAATAAAAATAATTTCATAATTATGTTTATTATTATTTTATTTTTTTTATTTTTATTTTTTTTTAAGGCTGTACTGATATACTAAAATAAAAAAAAATTAATAATTAAATGAAATGAAATAACATAAATGAAATGAAATAAAATATATATATAAAAAATAATACAAATGGTATCCCCCAGCCGATTGATGAGCTGATCCCCTGATGCCTTACCCACATCCAAGTGCACCTTGATGTGGATACACAATTAAATCTTTTAAATGATTAACAGAAAAAAAAACAAAAATTTAGAAATTCAGAAGATAACAAATAATAAAACACAGAAACACATGAAATAAATAATATATAAAAATAAAATAGCATTGCCCGGCCAATTGATGAGCCTTTCCCCACAAATGCTTGCCCACATCCAGGTGACCCTGATGTGGTAACACCCTATATTTTTGATTTTATAATTTTAACAACCCCCATAAAAAATTAAAAGAAAAAAAGAGAAAAAAGAAAATAATCTAAAACTTCTATCTAGCAAAAACATAACTGCAAAATCAAAGAAAGTCAAGCTCCATAGATTGTCCAATAAGGGAAAGTCCGGTCCATAGAAATGATCACTGAGTGGGCTCCCTCCAATAAGTAAAAATGATGGGAGACCACAAGTGATCCACCACCAATCTGAAAGAACCAAAGATAAAGAAGCCATCCCAAACCAGTTTAGAGTTATAGCGGACTTAAAACCTGAATAATAAACAACAGAACTAGAATTCAACTAGGAAAAACAAAAGACTTGAGACAGACATTCTGGGGTAACTTTTCTACAGAGCAGCCAGCTCATCAGTTACCCCCACACTTTCCAAAATAAAATCTAGAAGCCCCCCCCCTGGTACCTTCTAACAAAAACACAACATTTAACACAAAAAAACCAAAACAAATAAGAGTGAAGAGTCCGGCACTTGAAAACCAAAGGAAATTCCAGTTTAAAGTCATAGAGGACTAAAACCTGTGAAAATAAACCAATACTAGGGTTCAACCAAATTAAGAGAAAGGGTTGGAAACAGCCAATCTGGGGTAACTTTTGATAGAGCAGCCAGCCCATCAGTCACCCCTACACTTGCCAAGATCAGATCTAGAAGCCCCACCCATGAGTACCCTCTAACAAAAAGTTTCCAACAAACAGATGCATAGCATCACCACAAAAAAACCAAAATTAAAGAATGGTCCGTTGTTTATCCTCATTGCAGAGTCAATCTTCTTCATGACTAGTGCCTCTGGGATAAAACCTCTTCACTTGGTCTGCAGCCACCCTCTTTTTCAAGACTGAACCATCCAACTCTTCCAAAACATAAGAACCTCCAGACGCCTGAGATCTGACTCTGTAAGGTCCATTCCATCTGTCAGCAAACATTTTGCCCCACTGACTCTCCAAACTTCTATTATACACCAAAACCAAACAGCCAGGTTTTAAGGGATTCCTGAGTCTATGAGCCAACTTCTTGTCCCAGTACCTGACTGATTGATTCCTAATATTTATCATTCTAGAGTATGCCTTCTCTTGAAATTCCTCTCTACATTCCAACTGTTGCATCCTGGCACAGAGCAAATCTTCTGTTGAGTGCACGTCATCCCAATCGATTCCAAGATAAGAGACAGCTTCCAAGTCCACTGGTAGAACGGCTTTTTGACCAAACATTAGCTCATAAGGAGAATAGCCAGTTGTCCTCTTCACAGTGACCCTATCAGCAAATAAAATTAAGGGTAAATAATGCCTCCACTTTTTGGCACTATCTCCACACATCTTCACCAAAGCATTCTTGATAACTTGATGGCCTCTTTCAACCATGCCTTCAGCTTCAGGATAATACGGTGTAGCCACTCTAACCCTAGAACCAACACTAGCCACAGCTTCTCTAAATTCAGCACCAAACTCTGGCCCACCATCAACAGTCACCAACTTCATCAACCCATACCTATAAATCCACTCCTTCTTCAAAAACTCTGCCACATTCTTGGCAGTCAAATTAACCAGAGGCACTGCCTCAACCCAACCAGACAAATCATCCCTAGCAACAATCAAGTATTTATACCTGCCTTCTTTAATATGGACAGCATCCAGACTGACCCTTCCAAAAACAGTTGATTCACCATTAGCACAGCCCATCTCTTTAGGTTTCAACTGACTTCCTCTTTGACATTCTTCACAAGATTGCACCCAACCCTGCACAGCCAACTTCATACCCGGCCACCAAAATCTGTCTGCTACTCTTCTATAAGTCTCCCCAAAGCCTCTATGACCAAGGTCTTCATGCAAAGAATTCAAAACCAATTCTTGACCCTTCTTCTGAGTCACCACCACTTGAGGATTAGGATGTCTCCTTCTCATCAAGCGCCTTCCTGACACATAAAATCCAGGACTCTTCTTCTTGATTGCCAACCAAGTATCATCATCACAACTATCTGGCCTCTCCAAGGTCAACAGATATTCCACCAAAATAAAATAAAACCCAGATTGACCCCAGGTCTCATCTTCAAAATCCAACAAAACAACATGCAAGGGTACAACTCTGTCATCAAAATCACCAGTTTGAACATGAGCCAATTGAGCAGCCCAACCAGGACACCAATCCTTAAATTTTGGCACGTCCTTCTCTTTCCACTGAACCTTGTGAGAATCCAGTTCACTAACAAAAACACCCTTTTCCAATTTTGAGCTGTCCCAAACAACAACTCCATCTTCATCAACAAAAACATCCTGATCACCAGAATCAAGATCAGATCCAGCCAGTTTAACCTCTTGGGGGAGGTCAGAACAATCATCCAGTTAAGCCTCATGTGGGAGGAAAGAAAAGTCCTCAGCACCCTTTGTGCTGGCCCTAATCACTGGAACATCTTCGTCAAAATCTTCAGAATCAGAATCCCCATATGTAGGTGGCTTCCTTGATAATCCATCAGGCATAGTAAAAGTTTTACCTGGTTTGTGTACCAGGTCAAAAGAAAAATGTTGAATAAATGCCACCCACCTAGTCATTGGAGCATTTTGAAGACTAGGTGTATTGATCATCTGAACCAAAGATTTTGCATCCAACTGCAGCTCAAAATGCTGCCCCCACAAAACCGTCTGTAGCTTCTTTAAAATTTTTGCTACACCACACAATTCCAACTTAGGTTGAGAATACCTAGATTCCACCTCATTAAACACCACAGACTCATACCTTACTGGCCTGACCCTCCCAGTCTTATCCTCCTGAGACAAAACAGCACCAGCAGCAATATAACTTGAGTCCACTGCCAGATAAATCTTTCCAGCACCAACACCATAATACAACTTGTGAAGAATTATATCTTCACCAACAACCTTTTTCAGCTTCTGAAAAGCCTCTTCACACTCTTCCGTCCATTCCCAATCTGCATCTTTTCTGGTCAACCTCCTTAAAGGTGAAGCCAACAAAGAAAAATCCTTAATGAAAATCCTGACATATACACATACACCCAAAAACCCTCTGACTTCTGTAGTATTTTTAGGCCTTGGCCATGCCTGAATTTTATTAATCTTCTTCTTCGCCATAATTCTTCCCTCTTTACATACCACATGACCCAGAATTTCCAAAGCAGGAACGCAACAACAGAATTTTGACCCTGAAATGGTCAAACCAGCCTCTTCAATCCTGAACAACACTCTCTCTAGAGTTATTGCATATTCCCACACAAACCTCCTTATTCCAGGGTTCTCCAATAACACCTCATTACCATAATCAGTGGATGGTCCTTTAATTCCACCATCATCAATAAAAATACCAGCATGAGTAGGAACCTCATCCTGAAAAATCCAAGCCATCTGTGCTTGATAAACTGCCGCTGAATTAGTTGCTCCTTGAGGCAACCTAGTGAGCTGAAATCTTCCCAAAGGAGTCTCAAAAGTTGTGAGAGGCCTTGAATCCATATGTAGTTCCCTCTCATCATAACCACCCATAATATCACCCAAGCCATAACACACCCTTCCAGAAAAAGCTTCAACAAATTCCTCTGCACTTGGCAGCATACCAGCTTCCTTGATAGTGACTCTATTCAAGGCTCTAAGATCATGAGCCACCCTCAACTTTCCATTCTGCTTCTTTACACAGAACACTGGACTTGAGTAACTGGATGTTGATTGTTCATATAACCCAGTCCTGACTCTTTCCCTAATAATCTCCACAAAATCCTCTCTGATAGCGGCTGGAATCGGAATAGTTTTTATTTGCCAAGGTTCATGACAAACAACAGGAATCAAGTAAGGTTCCCCAAAAGAGTGCTTCAATACACCCCTTTCCTCCTCAACAAACGCCAAAGCCTTTTCCCTTAGCACAATAACGTGCAACAACAACTTCTTTTCTTCCTCATACAACCACCCATCAGGACCAAAATTAACAACTTTCAATCTTTCCACGGTCACCCTAGCCATCTCTACAAATTCTGGAGGATTCTTCACCAAAGGAGTACAGTACGGATCTCTTGACAAAGGAGGTCTCTTCAAAGGCGGATTCAAACCCACAGGCATAGGCTCATTGACAGGCCTAATCTTCTGCGCTACCTTCTTATACTTTGCCGCTCCACCTTCAACTTGAGGGATCTTCAGGAAGTCTTCACCACCAGACCTGGAACAAAAACCAAGGGTTTCCCCATTGCTCACATGTGTGGCCCTGGTAATGTTTTTGAAAGGTGTAGAAAAAACCCTAGCAGTGCACAATTGGGAGGACTTACTTTTAGACCCCAATCTCACCACTTCAAAACTTTCCGCAATTCCACATCTTCATCCTCACTTCCAACTTCCAAATCTTCAAATCTTGATTCATCTTCTGAATCACATCTTCTAAAATTGTGCAGTTTATCCTCATGCTGGAGGTCCAAAAATAGATCTTGATGATCTTCTTTCTTCAACATTTTCTGCAGTTTAACCTCATGCTGGAGGTCCAAAAATAGATCTTGACGATCTTCACAAAAATATTTTGCATCTTCTTTCTTCATTATCTTCAGATTTTTTTCTTGATTTTCTTGAATTATCTTGAAATTTTTATCTTCTTTTCTTGAGTTATCTTCTGTCCTACAAAAATAACCAGGGGTTTCCCCAATGCTCACAGGTGTGGCCCAGGTAATTTTTTTGAAAGGTGTAGAAGAAACCATAGGGGTGCACAATTGGGAGGACATACTTTTAGACCCCAATCTCACCACCCCAAAACTTTTCCGCATATCTTTCAATAAAGATATATAACCAATCTTCTTCTTTAAACTTGAATTAAAAATAATTAAAAATCTTGAGAGAGAACGGAGACTTGATAAAAAACTTGATGAATACTTGCAGAGAAGAGAAACATTTAAAAGAGAAAGTTGAAAATCCACTTGGTATATCTCCAAGGGAGCTGACCTACTACAACCTTGGATTTCCTCATCTCGGGGAGAGGTTGTAGCACTAGGGTGATCAGCCCTCATTACTTTAAAAAAGACAGTTTCTCAATGGAGCCTGAACTGCACTCCAAAAAAACCAGAGGCAGCACCCAATTCCTTCCTTCTCCTGCAGCAGTCCATGCACTGGCACATTGAAGATAAACCAGGCCTAGTCTCCCAACCATCCTCTCCAGGGGATGATGACCTCATGTGAAGCCTCCTTTCGTCTTCACCAGTCAACTCCAAACTGATTCCCAAATCAAATTGATAACCTATTCTTGCCTGAAAATCCATCAAGAATGGCCCAACCAAAACTGCTTTTACATTACCTTTAGCAATGTAAAAATGAACCTTCCCTGAGGCTCCTCCAACATCTAAATTCACAAACTCTGAAGTTCCAACTAATTCAGTGACATGGCCACCGATCCCTCTCAAATTCCCACCAATACCAGTCTTGATGGGGAGGCCCATATGAGTTGCCTCAAACAAAGAAATCAGGTTTATCTGAGAACCTGAATCCACCAATGCCCTTGCCTCCCTGCCATTCAGAGTGACATTGACATATCCCAGAGGAGCAGAAAAATGAGTTTCCAACCCCTCACCAAACTTTTCAGCAGAATCACAAATGTATTCTACCTCACCAGAAGAAACCCTTCTCCTGGTCAACAACTTCTTCTGCCTATCAGCCAACCCTGGACTGATAGCATACAATTCCCCATAAGATAGGGAAACCTGACCCTGGTTCATACTTTCCAGGACAGAGTCCATAACATTAACTTGACCAGACACTACTGGCCTCTCAAAGTGAGCTCTTTGCTTCACCACCTTGGTCCTAGAAGATTCTTGAGGACCAGCACCACCAACAGATTTACCATTAACAGGAACCAAACCAGATCCCTCACCAGAACCTCTGACTCCAACAGGCTTTGGCAATGAAGCCAAAGGGACATCCTCCTCGGAGTCAGAATCCACCTCCATTGACATCGGCTCACCATTCAGGTCCAATGCACCAAAACTAGGGGGGCCCATGTCAGCCATACCCTTCTGCATCTTGTACAGCTCCTCTTTACTGTACCTCTTCCTAGCTGCACTCAGCTTAGGATCACCCTTTGAAGCATTTGGCTTTGGTTGGGCCTGAGAACTGCTCTTAGGCCTACCCACCTTTCCTGCTTCCACATCATAAACACCAGCCAAGCATTCACCACCTGACTGTCCACCACAAAAATACAACTCCAAACCACCAAACGAAGTAGAAAAAGAGACCTTATTGACCACCTTCCCCTTTCCCTTGACGTCCTCATCTACCTTAACAGAAGACTTCCCCTGATCAGGAATCTTCTCAAACCTTGGCCTCCCTTGATTGAGACCACCTCTTCTCCTGACCAAATCAACAGGAGCCTGCCCCTCACTGGGATTCACAAAAGCACTGTCAGGGAACTTATAAACCCTTCCATCAAACTCCACTTTTCCTTCAGACACATCTCTGTTCAATGCCGAACAATCATTGGACCTGTGCCCCCTCCTACTACAATAAGAGATAACCCAAGGATCACTCCTACCAGCCCTTCTTTCAAACTCCCTTTACTGAGAAGGCGCCTTATTAACCTTCTTGGACTCCTGGACAAAAATGTGCAGCTGTTTGGTCAGATCAGCCAGCTGCTCCACCATTGGGTCCCTCTCCTGTTTGGGAACCTGCACCAAATTTTTTTCCTCCTTCTTCTCCCTAACTTCCTCTTCAGCCAAAGCCTCACTGACTTTGCTGACATACTTGGCACACCCCTCCTGATAGGTGTCCACAGCCAATAACTTCAAATGGGCCTCAACAGCCTCCTTCACCTTATCCAAGGCAGGCAACTTCTGATCCCCATTAGAAAGAGTCTTCATCAATTCCTTACTTGACAAATCCTTCAACACATCCATCCTGACATCTCTAGCCAGGGAAGACCAAAAAACATCTTTGGCAGCATTTTCATGTGCCAGCTCCTCAACTTCCACCAAGTATTCCACCACAGGATCAAACTGTAGCAGAAACTTCCTGTAACTATGTAAGTTACCAACACCACCATAAGATTGCCATTCACTGACAACCTTGTTCAAGTCCACCATAGTGAACCTGACACCCCATCTATCCACCATTTCCCTACACAACAATTTCCAATCCCTCTTCTTGTAGCCAGACATGGCCACAATCTCCTTCTCCACTGACCTATCACCAATGAAGAAGATAATATGCTTCACCATGTCCAGGTAGGAAGCACCATCCACTCCTGCAGCAGCTTCATACTTCTCTAGAAACCACTTGACATCCTCCCCATTAAACTTGGTACCATCCCAAGTTTTAATTCTCACACACTCCCTAACCATCACAGAAGGAGGACCATCCCCCCCACTGACAGTCACCACAGGAATAGAGGAACCAGAAGCCATTCCTCCAGTTCAAAACACCAAAAAGAGCCAAAGAAAGAAAACAGAAATTCCAAATAACTAGCAAGTTCTACCCCACGTTGGGCCCCAGAAATGTAGACAATCCTATAGTACTAGCTATAGGCCTTGACCAAGGGAGTTGGAGAAAAACCAGAGAGAAAATCCCCTGTCCCTTTAGAAAAATAGAGTGAGATTTACTTGCTAGAGTAAGTTGCTTCCTGTTTTGATAAAGACCCCTTTTAAACACACTTGACTGCTTGATGAGCCAAGAAAGTAGTCACCAGATAGACTACCAGACCAAAGAACTGAAATGTAGAACAAAGTCCACACCAGAGACAGCAAAAATACTTGATGTTGGCTGCAAATCCACACCAGAGACAGCAATAATACTTGCTATAGCTTGCAAGACTATAACAGAGAAAACAGTTGCCAAAGTTAAGTTAAATGAAGAACTTACTTGCAACAAACACAGCCAATTGTGGCCAGAAAACAGTGAAAACTGAGTGAGGAACAATGAGATCACCTCCGGATGGTTGTATGATGATTAAGGTTGCCCCAAACTGTCTTATTCACTATGTACACACAGACCACTAACTAAGAGCCCATCCGCACCCACCAATCTGGCGCCTGTACCTGCCAGATTGCATAAAAAACCCTCCTGGAGCGCTCCCCAACCTCCTAAAACAGAGGCGGGCGGGCCGCCCGAAGTCGGAGATGCCGCCTGAAGCGGCCCGGCCTCCCTGAAGCCAGAAAACCAATAAAAACCATTAATCTACTTAGAAAAACTAGCTACAACTACTAAAACCTTTAAAACACGGAATTTCACTATAACAACATTGAGAAATGAAATATAGAGAAAAATTAGCTCTATCAAATGGTACTAAGAACTTAACTCTAAGACTTAAGGTTAGCCCATAAAACACGAAAAACAAAATTAAACAGCAATCTTTTATAAATGAAAAATGAGGAAATGACCCCTTAAAAAGCAGAATATGAAAAATGTCTTCAAGTCATAAAATATAGAGAAAAACCAGGGCTATCCACTGATAGTACCCACATACCCGCAGACCCAATATCCACGGAATAAAACCTGAAAAATACCAAATTCCTTAACAGATGTCAATTAAGACATGCACAAACAGCGCCAAATCACACAACAAAGGCCCCTTCCAATGTTGGAAGACCACACCGCAACTTATGTAAGAATAAAAATTATTTTTATTGAAATTTACATGAGAAAGTATGCCTATTATTCAAAATCAAACTTGCTCTAATGGTGTTTTTCAATCATTATTTCCATTCATAACAATAAAAAACATTTCAATTTGCTGATGTATTAGTTTTTGATATCCCCAAGTTTATATCTCACATGTACTATTCACAAAATTATTAAAAAAATAATTTTTTAAATACATGATAAACTTGAAAGTGAGGGGGCATTAAATTTTTAAAAATGAATTCTAAATTCAGGATGGATAGTATTTTTTCTATTTTCACAAATGAAAAATTTTTTGTTTCAATTAATCCAGAAAGAAAATTTTGTTGTAAGCATATTATTTTATATTTTTTTTGATTTTAAATACTATATTTTCAAGATTTGTGTTTAATATTTCCTGTGAAAGTTAATGTTAATGTGACTTTTAAGTAAGCTTGAAGAAATTTAATCAATAGGCATATTGGATATTTAAAATAATATTTTGCTCCAATCTTGAATCATCCTGGGCTAAAAAATATCCCGAATAAGGTTTTTGTGGGTCAATTTGCATTTAAGTAGGACTAAGTGAGGTTTAATAAAGGACAGATAAAAGGCTAAATTCATTACTAGTGACTTTTTTCTCAAAATAGCTATAAAATATGTATCATTCTGGAATCAAGCTTCAATAAAGATGAATTGAAACAGAGATAATTTCTAGCAGCCCATCACCATATTTAAAAAGGTGTAAAACACCTCAAATATTACTCATAATATAGGAAGGCAAGGAATCTACAAAATTCACATTTGAAACGAGGATTTATATTTTGAATTTGAAATTGAGAAATGGAATATTATTTTCCAATTTAAATATCTATTAGTCATTTTACCAAAAGTTTTCAGTAATCAGATTGAATTTTGATGGTATTTTGTTGTAGATTAATCATTTTGATGAGCCATTTACTCAAAATTACTGGTTTTGGTTCTAATATTCCATGTGAAATTCATTACGAATCTTTTTGAAAGTGAATAGTTGACATATTGGATATTCAAAAGCTTATGTTAGATCAAAGTGAGATCAAAGGGAGTTCAACTCATGATCAAATTAGTATTTTTCAAGATCAAACGGTGATCAATGTAGGTTCATCTTGAGCTCAATTTGTGACAAATCTCTGACCAAATGTAAGGCCGAAAAATTTCCTAAATGGTGATGATGTGTGCATAATTCAGGCATAGATTTGTGGCTCAACGGAGTTCAAGCAAGGGGTATTGCTAGCAATACCCCCCCATTTTTTCTGCGGTGATACATATACTTAAATACAATAAAATAGAATTCAACATATTATTTAGCAAGAATTAATATTATTGAAGATTTATTACAACAAATATTATTATATTATTAAGATAACAGCTCTCATAACAAAAAAAAGTAAAATAAATACAGTTAAATAAAAAACAAGTATAGTTATATAACTCTTCTATATATATTGATATAATTTTATGTATAGATATATTTTTTTACTTTTAACCTTTTTGTTACTAGCTTTTAATTTTTTAGCGATAGATATTACATTTTAATTTTTTTGTTCACAATATAAAAAAAACAAATATATAGATAGATACATATACAGTAAATATATATATATTTATAAGGATATAATGCATTAAGATAAATTTGGATAAATAACACAATAGAATATAGTTATAGTCATATTTATATTAAAATTAGTCGGGACATTGGCCCACAGTTGATTAGTTGTTTTTTTTTATTCTCTTCTTCTTTACTTTTGGTCAGATTAGTATAAATATATAAATAAAATAAAATAAAACTACTGGCTAGAATTCGATAATCAGAAATAAAAATAGAGGTTATAAAGTAAGAAAATAAAAAATAAATAAAAAATAAATGGTCTATAAAAAGAAGAAAGGAAGGAAGAGAAAGAAAAAAAAGAACAAAGAGAAATAAATAACAACAGACAATAATAAAAAAACGGTGCATAAGAAGTAAACACAAGAAAGAAAAAAAAACGGACATAATAACAAAATAAAACAAACAGGAGAAGCGAGCAATTGAACAAAAAAAAATAAAAAAAAATAATAAAGTAATAAAATGGAAGGAGAAACAAGAAGATCGAGAAGAATAAAACACTTGCAACCTGAAAACGAACCACTACAATTGACATCAAAATATAACAAAAATGGAAAATCAAGTTCAAGAATTAACGATAATTAATCAAATGCATCTAGTGATTACAAAGACTATACTAATAGAATAATTGAAACTTATCTACCAAGTAAAAAAGGAAAATCAAGAAACTTACTAAATTGTATAGGCCAAATACTACGAGTGATAATGAGAAGAGAATTGAACAAAATGATGGAAGTAGAAATACGACCAGAAATGAATCAGATGAAAGAATTAGTAGAATGCCTAAAAGAGAATATAGAAGAAGCAGAAATAAATCACTATTGACTAGACATGAAAGTGAATCAGATGGAGGAGAAACTACTTACTTTAAATGAAACAATGAAGATATTGAACAAAGTAGTGAAAACATACTGTCAAGATATCTGGAACCTTCAAGAAGAGAACCTCAAAAAAATAAAACGAATAGACAACTTGACGAAAGGAGAAGAATTTTGGATAAGGAACATTCTTCAATGGTCAGAGAAGAGAATCCAGTAAGTCATAACCCATGGAAAAATAATGAAGAAAAAAACTTACAAAATATTAAAATAGAACAAACATTGGCCTGGACAAAGGAAAAAGTGGGACCAATAGAAGAAATGGAACTGAAAGATTGGATGGATAGATTGGCTATTAAACTGGAGGAAGCATTAGGTAATGATAAAAAAATTAAAAATATTATACACAATAACTCAATAGCAATAGCAAATATAGTTACCAATGCATTACTACCTATAAATGATACTTGAAATAAAATTAAAAATATTAGTAGTATGAAGAGAAAAAACACAAGGAGAGAGAAAAGAGAGAGATATAAAATTTAAAGCTATTTGAAAAAACAATAGAAATGATAGATGATATAATGATCACAAATGAAGAAACAATAAAAAGTATAAAAGAAATAAAAGAAAATAATGAAGAATATATTAATGACATAAAAAGAGAAATGAAAGAATTGCACCAGAAAGAAGTATAACCTAAGCTGAAAAACATAGAATCAATAGTAGAAGATATCAAGACTGAAATAAAAAACACCAAAAAGAAAACTAATAATCAAGAAGAAATAAATAATGAAGAAGAACAAAATATAAATAAAATAAACCCCAAAGACTACCCAAGAATAGAGAATTTCCCGATATTCTATGGAGAAGGAACATATAACCATATGGAATTTATAAATAACATTGAAGTACTAAAAAATGATTTCAATATGCCAGATATATATATTACATCAAAACTAGGATCAATATTTAAAGGAGAAGCAAGAGATTGGTATTTAAAAACAAGATTAGAAAGTAATTCAAATACATGGAATGACTGGAAAGAAAGGATTATAGAGAAATTTTCAACAAGAACATGGAAAGTAAGAATGAGAAATTACATTAACAATAACAAATTAAATGCAGAAAGCTCAAAAACCCCAGGAAGTTGGTTCATGAATTTAGCATATAAATTAAAAGAAATAGAAATTACATGGGATGAAGATGAAATAATAGAATTTCTAATGCTAAAATTACCTGGTAAAATACAAAATGATATGCAAGCAAGATGGAGAAGAGGCCAAAAATCAGACACTTTTTTCCACCAATTAGATGAATTAATACAAAATGATCCATTATAAAGGAAAAACACATTTTATGAACCAAATTACAAGATGTGACAACAAGAACAAGAACCACAGGAAATCAGGGGGTGAACTGCTAGCAGTTCCCTCTTTTTGAAACTTTAAGGAGGAGGTTGGGAAATCGTTGGGGAAATGTTTTGAAAGAATTAGGAAACTATTTTTAAATTATATGAAAAAATTTTGAAAAAAAAGTTGGCCCTAAATTGAGCCTCAATTTATCCCTTCTTGAGCAGAGCTTTGGATTTAAGTTGAGCATCAGTTGGAACAAATTTGAGCAATGGTTGAGCTACAACACTTAACATACCATAATATTCAATTTTATATATAGATCCATTTAATGTTGGGAGGTCAGGTTTGATATAAGTAGAAATATCTTAAATGACACATAGTATACTAGGTCTGGAATATTATTTCAATTATCAATTTTATTTCTGCAAATATATAAAAAAGAATACTATTTAAGTCCTTTTTAAAAACTTTATTAATAAAAATATAACTCTGTAAAAATATTTGCACATAATTTTAAATTTTCTAGACAAAAGTTGATATTGAGCCCTTATCAATAGAAATTTCTCATTGTTCCTTGGAATAAAAAAGTATAAGACAATGTTCAAAAAATTTAATGTAGGAGAAAAAATATATATATTTTTTATAAGGGGAAAAAATAGTAATGTATTTTTTAAAAAATTTACACTATTAAAGAAACTAGTTTTAATATATTGGCACAAAACTTAGGCTCTAAAATAATGCACTTTTTTAATTATTTATCTGTATTTAGTTATTATTAAAATGTGAGTCAAAATTAATTATTAACATACATGAAAAATTCAATTTTGAATATTCATCCAATATTATATATATTCTCTACTTTATTCTCTTTCAAAACTTCGCTCTCACCTTCTCTTTCTTTAAACTACCACCATCACCATCAAATTCATTTAATTAAAATGTCAAATTTAAGATGCATTGGACAATTCTCTTTAAATTTTAAACCTATTTTTCCAAAAGAAAGATCTGTATTTGATGAAGTATCCACTCCAGTTATTATGCAACGAAGGAAGATCTTTAGTTCATGTTTTTGGATTATTCAAAGAAGGAGAAGCAAAACCTATTGGTGATCTTTCTAACGAACAGAGCAGCCAAATTGGACAACTACTTGTAGAAATTGGATCTGGATCTCAAATTTTAACTGAGGAAAGGGCTTTAAATTCCCAAATACCTTATTATTTTTGCTCTTACTTGGTTCTACTATTAAACAGGCAGAATAGAATTTGTGGCCTCCTTTTTTGTTTGACTGATTTTATTATTAAGGCTAAAGAAGTATTTCTAAATGCTCAAATCATTTTGACACCAATTCCACACTACAATCCAACCTTCTTCTTCAATATTCCTCATTCTTGTATTTACACAACTTCTAAAATTTCTGGGACATGGGATAATCAAATGGCAAATCTATCTATACATGGTATAAAAACAACTCTGAAAACGCATCAGATTCAAGCTATCAATTTAATGATAGACAATGAAAATAACTTATCCAAAAAGTTAGAAAACCTGTGGAGGCATGCAGACATCAGCTGGCTGAGAGTGGGGTTTAATAATTATTATGAACAATTTCTTGAAGAAAAGTTATCCTCTGCACGAATTGGTTCAATTCTAGCTGATGATATGGGCTTGGGAAAGACCCTCTCAACTCTTGGCCTAATTACTGCAACTCAAAGTGAAGCCAGACAATTACAACTCTTGGGTGGTGGACAAGAGAAAGATAGGACATCAGCAACTCTCATCATTTTCCCACTTGCAACATTATCAAACTGGGTCAATGAAATAAGAATTTACTTTGAAGATAATGCACTACCTTTCAAGGTTCTTTATGGGAAGGATTCAAAGAAAATTAATTTTAAGGAGCTTCAGAACCAACTAGTTGTTTTGACTACCTATGAGACAGCAAGTCCATCTTCTTCAAAGAAAACTCCTCAACCTATTCTGCCAGTAACTCATAAACTCATTTGGTACAGAATAGTTTTAGATGAGGCTCAGTAAGCATTCATTTGAATTACTAATAATTTTGAACATAATATTATAAAATCTGATGAAATGTTTAACATAATTTAAAAGTTTAATCGAGAATCCCCAGTTGCACAAGAATCAGAATATATCGGCCTTGGAGGCTGAGTATCGACTATGTTTGACAGGGACACCACTTCAGAACCGGACAACTGATCTTCAAAGCCTAATATCATTCCTCAGAATC
Organism: Hemileia vastatrix; assembly: GCA_030280995.1. Classification (NCBI taxonomy): domain Eukaryota; kingdom Fungi; phylum Basidiomycota; class Pucciniomycetes; order Pucciniales; family Zaghouaniaceae; genus Hemileia; species Hemileia vastatrix. The sequence goes on from JASXTE010000007.1 coordinate 8,865,138, forward strand.
AAAAGATGGCAAGAAAACTGGTTGTGGATTAATTTTCTTATAAATGGCTTAAACAGAGGAAGCTCTAGCTCAATAAAATCAACAAATACTCTCATTGTCAGCCTAAATATCCTTAGGACTGAGTATTTCTTATGCTTAAAATAAGATAACCTTAACTAGATTAAGCTTATATCTTAAAAATAAGGTTAAAATAATAATATATATTATTATATTATATATATATATAATTATTATTCTATTATATAATTTATAGTAGTTTAAATAGCTTATCCATGGCCTAATAATACTTATTAAGGTGTTAATGGAGTCATAATATACTTATCTTAAGTGATATGAAGTAATTATTGACATACATAAGCTTATATGTATACATAAATCTCATATTCAGTGAAATATGCAGTATATTATGTATATTTAGGTATATAAGTGGGTTTTAGCCCCTTAATAGCCTATAACCTTTGTTTTTCTGCTTATTTTAGGTCATATGGACGAAATCAGTGGACTCACAACGCCTACAGAAGCAAAGACACCTATATCAGGCGCATACACCCAGTTTGGACAACTCAAATTACTTCCTTGGATGGTTATTCACGGATTTATGGGTTAGAAGGATGTTTCTGGGTTAATGTGGATTATTGTGGATGTTATTGAGGGCTTGGAAATTTTATTTGTTTCCTTTATATGCTTTTAGTTTCATTAAATCTCTTTTTGATTATTTATTTTACCTGTTTCTTTATGTTATCCGCTTTTATCTGGGTTTTCTATTTATGGTATGACTCTGTGTTATTATTAATAGTGATGGAGGGTCCTTACTGGAGGTCTGGGTGTTGAAACTGCTTGAAGTGGACGCCATGGGGAGGTGATGGTCCCTCACAGTGCTATAATTTCCGGGGATAGCAGTGACATCATCTGGATTGAAGGTCTGTGCACTCCAGTGGATTTGGGTATAAGTAAGGAGGGATTTTGACGGTTTATTATCATCATTCAATTACTACACTTCAAAAAAACACTACAATACAATTATTAGCATTCAGAAATATAATATAAAGCCATTATAAATTGATATTATCTTTATATAAGCTATAACTATATTTTATTCTTCTATTTTCCATCACTAGCACACATTTAAATCCAAGTATTGTGAGTTTTATTTGAGTATAACTATTCTATTAGTCTTCCCCTGAGGTTTAATCAATAAATCATTTATTAATAAGTAGTAGGACCATAAAATAACACTATTATATCATACTTATATACTAGTCTATACTGACACTCAAGAATGTCATATGCCTGCAGAGGACAAAAGAAGCAATCTTATCACTTCCTCAATAAATTGAGCAAGGAATATCTGTAGAATTATCAGAACCTTGGCACTTAAAACTTACAAAGCTTCAAGAACGTTTTTCTGAGTATTATGGGCCTTCTCGAAACACCAACCTCCCTTGGGACTCAGCTGAGTTTCTCCGAGAACTGTCAATTTTATGGCAATTTTGTAACCACCCTGTCTACAAAAACCCAGATCAACCTCCAACATTTCCTTTCACATGGAAACATTCAGCAAAGATTATACATCTAATCATTCATTTAGAAATTTTCTTAAGGGGAGAACAGGGGATAATTTGTCCCAAGGCTGTTATATTTTCAGAATATGCGGACTTTTTGGAAATGTAAGGAATTCTATTAATTATCTCAATAACTTATTTTTAGCTTAAACAACATTTCAATATTCTATCCATTGAAACAGTATAAAAAAGGCTTTAGATGACCATGGAATTAGCTACACAGAGCTTGTAGGAAAGTTGAGCATGAAAAAAAGGGATGAAAATGTGGACAAATTCAAAAATGATGAAAGATGTCAAGTTTTGCTTGGTACAATCAAGGCTGCAGGAGTTGGAATAGACTTGAGGTTTGCACAAAATGTATATATAATGGTAAGTCAAAGAGTCTTATATTGAAATAGAAAAGGTTGAAAAGAGAATTTGTTTAAAATATTGAAACAGGAGCCTAATTGAAATCCAGCAGTTGAACAGCAAGCAGTTGATCGTCTGTATAGAATGGGCCAACAAAATGAAGTTCATGTACTCAAGTATTTTGTAAGCAGAAGTATTGAATTCAGCATTTATAAGATACAAAGAAAAAAGATTGAGCTATCAATGTATGTGAAATTTTCTTTATATAAAGTTGCATCATAGCTAAAAATATTTATCTGTTCTAATTTTTTAAGGTTAAGTGTCCCAAACATTGGAAACGAGGAATATGAGTCTGCTAGATTATTGATTAGGGAATTCATCAATAACTCACATTAGAATTTGAAACTTGTTCAAGTATGTAGGAAATGTTTATTGGGGCTTGACAATTAAGAAGTCTTAATTGTTGAGGATTAAGAGAAGCAAGATATAATAAAGAATAGCAGTCACTTGGCAAACCCCTGGGGACTGGAAAAGAATTAAAGTGAGTCTCGATTGAGGATACCAAATTTAATCTATCATATAATGCCAAGTTCTTTAGTATTTCTCCTGAATAAGAGGAAGATTCTCGGATTTGAATGTGTTTCTGGTCGAGATTTCGTGCAAGTCTTGAGAATTCTTCAGATCTCCATGGCAATAAAATCCGCTTAAAACACCACGCAATATGGGGGGCGGACTTGCTAGCAAGTCCGCAACCTTGAACCCTAATTCATATCTTTTTGAGCACACATTGAGGAAGTGATGAAACCATCATGAAGAAGTATTGAATTTACTTTGAACACACCTTGAAGCTCATGTGAACACAAATGGGGCTACAAGGGCTGGAAAGGCTGGAGAGAGGGGTGAGGAAGGGTGTATGGGGTAGCGAAAAGGTTGGGAAAGAGTTGGAAGGGAAGATTAAGGGTTCCGAGGCATTTTAAATGAAGAAAAGGGTCTGGGAGAGGTTGAGAGGGGTGAAATGGGGATCAAAAGAGGATGGCATACAATGGGGCTGGGAGGATAGCGAAAGGCATGGGAAGGGAAGACAAGCATGTGTTGATAGAATTGAAAGGGATGGAGATTGGTGCAAACAGAGTGTGAAAATAGGAGGATGAACTCTGTTCTTCGGGCGAAGAACAGAGTTCACTTCCATAAAATATTAGCTGAAACATAGTTTTCAATTCTGTAAAAACAGTTGTAAGTAATAGAAAAAGTCACTGATTTTTTTTATATGTAATCTGAAATTTTTTAATAAAATTATTGTATTTAAGAATTGCAATATTGTCAATCAATTTTTATTGATCAAATTAATTTAATAAAGTATTATTTTAATAAGCTGTTTCAAAAAATACTTTGCATTGAGTAGACTCATGGAATGATTTTTTCTGGCTTCCATTCAGTTATCCTCACACTTTCACTATGTTTTCAATATAGATCCATTGTTATTTGTGTGATACTTCAAGTGAAAGTTCAGTATTACTTCAGTCTGAGTTCCATCTGATTTCCATCTGACTTCAAGTTGCGGACTTGCTAGCAAGTCCTCCCCCTATATTGCGTGGTGAAAGAACCTTCATCATCAATTTCGGTGTCTGAGCAACATTTGACGTTTTTGAAATGATTCTCATAGGTTTCACCAATTGGAAGTTGTTTAAGAAGGTGATTTCGTTTAAAAGAATTCTGAAAAAGATTTTCAAATTTATATAAGCTTGTGTAAAAAAAAAGATAAAAATATTAGTTCTTACTTTCTTTTTTATTTTATATTTATACTTTCTTATTTTAACTATTTCACGGAAACTATCAGAATCTTTTCCAAGTCGTAATTTATCAGTATAACCTATAAACCAGCGGTGAAGAACACCCATTTGATTTAGGTAGGAATTTGAGTAGAGTCCATTGAATAAGAAACCAAATAATTATTTTCCAAAGCTTTATCCCAGTGCTTAATGATAATTTTTGCCAAAACTTGATTCCACTCGTGAAACCAATCAAGATTCCAAGCAAACGTTTTTCCAGGAAATTTACATTGAAAAATAAAGTGGATAAAAGCATTGTGGAATATAGCAGGGATTTGTTCAGAAACACAGTAATTTCGTTCAGGATATGGCAAATTAATATCAATGTTGAGAGAGCTTATATTGAACACTGAAAACCTATGTAGTTGTTCTTTTGTGGGGTTCAGCTTCCATTCATTAGACTGAGGTGAAATATTCAAAAGCACATGACAGAAATTGTAAATAGACCTGCAAAAATGAGAAGTTGATCGAGGGAGTATCTCATTGAATCTTTTATTTAGTAAACGGGTATTAGTAGATATTTTTCCCTGAGGAAAATAAGAACAACTAGAGCTCATCATATACGTTATGAAAAGCAAAATGAACAAAAATATAAAATTTTGAAAGGATATGGCAACAAAAACACTACTATAATAAATTTTTTATTTTGAAAATAGTTAACAATGAAGAGTTGAGTGGACGGACAGATGAGCTTTCTCATGAATATCTTTCTATATAAAATATGGATATCTATGTGTGTTCATAATTAATTCAAAAGGAAATAACTCAGCTGTAATAGAAAATTATTGCATGATAAACGGGTAAAAATATAATGCAGAATCATTTTGATTTTCCAACTTATTTTGATAATATTTTAATGCAAATAATGACCTTATTTGAGCTTGTTGATTGTGCTGACAAACTTATTCTAAAAATTAAGATTAACACCTTATTAGTATGTATATATTTTATTTACCAAGATTACTTGGAAACCATACCAATTTTTCAGAGTTTGGAATAAGCAACTTAAAGTAAAAATTCTGTTTTATGGACTCTGGAAGCTTTACTTTGATGACCTCTTAGATTTGAAAACTTTAAAATAATATATTTTGTTGAAAAAATATTTATTTTTCAGACTTTAATTCTATATTGTGAAAAATAAATATTATAAATTTTTTTATATCTTATAGTGATTATTAGTGAAAACCTTTCTGTTACTTGGCAGAATTTTATTAATTCAGGTGATTGCAGATAAAAAAACGGCAACACTTAAATAACTTTATTATTATAAATTAAATGGTATTATTTTGATTCAAGTTATATCATAGTTTCTCCTATATTTAAAAATGCAATCAATTTGTATTCTCTTATAGTATTATGCTTTGTGCAAAATAAGCTGTTTGATAAACATTTATGCAACATTGTAAAATGTAGCAAGTCTGAAACATTTTTCTGATGCACAGTATGGATACCTACTTAATGCATGGTTGATCTGCATGAAAAAAACATTCAAAGAAATCCATGGTAACCAACTTGTTGATAAACTTCTTGAGACATATAAATTAGCTTATTTTAGTAAGTGCTTCACAATAAATAAATAGTTTGTTCAATTGCTACCATCCAGTAACATATTTCTTATATCCAGAAGTCTTAAAATGTCACCATTTTTTCGCGTTTGTAAATGTGAAGAGCTTGGATGTTCATCAAGAAAGCATCAGACCTCATTGTGAAGCTTTGAAGTTGGTGTAGCTTTCAAAACATCTCAGTCATACTCCAAACATGAAGAGGAAAGAAATCGCAAAGCACAGATGGTTGGTACATCCAGCGCTTCACCTAACTTAGGATCCAACATCCCAGATCTTGTAAGACATCAATATTTGGTAAATAAAGAGAAATTATGTTTCAATTAATCTCTATTTTTTTTCTTTGCTTAGGGGAATCCTGTTTTGGAAATAATTCAATCTCTACCACGGTCAAACAATTTTAATTTGGAAGAGCCTTATAGCCAAAAGATAATGTGGCAAGCAGAGAAACTTTCTCTTATCCATCATTTAAGCAAAGAAGGTTGTGCTGAATTTTTGCATGATGAAGTCAACAAACTCAAACTTCTTAGTGACATAGGCAAACTAGATACTAGCAGAATCATCAGCCTGATTCCCCTTTCTATAGAGACAGTTTTTAGTTGATTGCAACTCAATCCATTATTTGTCACCAAGACATGCTGTGCTAAGTGCTTTGCTCTTTATGAGTATATCCCCAAACACCAACCATTGATCTTATCTTGTACTCAACCTTTTTATTCATCCTTGAAGCGCTATTTGAAAGATTTAGGACAGAGAGAAGAAACTGTGAATTGTGATGAAAATTTGTATTTGGCTAAGTACAAACAAGAAGAAGCAATCTACCATCCTTGTAAAACATTTCATCACAACAGTTTGGTTGAATGGCTTTCAGGAAAGTTTAAACTAATCAAATTCGAGACGCTGATTGAGAAAAAAAATGATTTTCTATAAAACATGGAAAGGGATGTCATGAAAGATGTATATGATGGTTTTGTATGGAAAAATTTTCCAGATATTTCTACGACTCCAAATAGAAGTGTCAATGGATATACAAAAACCCAAGGTAATTTAATGTTTAGTTTATATGTTGACTGGTTTAGGCCGGGTGGCAATTGTATTGGAGGTCATCAGAAATCTGTGGGTAATATCTTGTTGGTGTGTATGAACTTGCCTACAGAAGATTGATACAAAACCGAAAATCTATTTTTGTATGTTATTATTCCCAGTCCAACTGAGCCAACGAGTGAACAAATAAATCATCTTCTGAAGGCTATTGTGGATGAACTAAAGACTCTATGGGATGGCATATTTATAGAAAAAACACCTCACTATCCACAGGGCCAAAAAATAAGGGCTGCATTATTCTCTTTAATAGGAGACATTCCAGCAATGCAAAAGATTGCTGGTTTTGCAAGTCACTCAGCCACTAAGTTCTGCTCTGTCTGTCATATTTCAAAAGATGAAATTGGTGAGCATCAAGTTAAAAAATTTTCCTTACGTACTCATGAGGATCATATGCACTGGGCAGAGAAGTGGAAAAAGTGCCAGTCACATTGGGAGTGGGTATCTATTGTTAGGAGTCATGGGGTTCGATGGAGCAAGCTAAATAACCTTGTATATTTTCAACCTACGGAATATTGCTCAATTGACTTGATGCATTCACACATGCTTGGAAATCTTAAAGATCACAGTCTAACTTTTTATCTAATACAAAATACCGCAATCGACCTAGAAAAAAAGCTGACAAAGGAAAAAAATTGGCATGTAAGAAGAGAAGATGATGATGCACATTCTGATATATTTCTAAATAAGCAATATAAAAAACGTAGAAGCAGCTTAATCAGCACTGATTCCGATAATATTGAACCAGTGGGACGGCAAAAAAGACTACAATATACAAGTACAATGAGACGGTCACAAACATATCTTAGAATGGATAGTGGAGGAGCTGAATCGGAAGGATCAAACAGCCGGACAAAGTCATCAAGTTCTGAACATCACTTTCAAACCTTAGAGTTTGGCTCCAAACATGCTTTTGAAAGTGGAAGTCGAAATTCAACCTATAACTCAAGGCAAAAAAGTATCAGTATATCCGAAAGTGAAAGATCTAATTCATCCGTTGAGACTATTAGAAGTAAGGAAGATAAAAAGAGGGGCAAAGAGAAAGAAAGTGAAAGAACTAGGAATCCACAATTGTCAGCCACTGAGCTAGAGGCAGTGTGGAATGTGATAGAGCAAACAAATAAACCTTCCTGGATTTCGCGAGTGCCAAAACAAGTAGGATCTAAAAATTCAGGTTCCCTCAAATCTGCGGAGTGGCATGTACTTTATACTGTTTACTTTCCTTTGTCACTTATCCCCCTTTGGGTAGAAAAATTAAATCAAGCCAAGACATCCGTGACGTCAGACCACAAACCTAGAGAATATTATCTTCTCAAATCACTCACCACTTTAAGTTCAATTACCAACTTTTTGACTTTAATAATTGTGTCTGCTGATGAAGTTGATGAATTAAAACAACTGCTATTGGAGTATCGTTAATGCTTGGAAGAAGGTTGGAAAAATATCAGCTTTAAGCCAAATCTTCATTTCACTCAACATTTTCCAGAAATGATTAAAAGTTTTGGTCCACCTGTAAGTATGGCTACTTGGGCTGCTGAAAGAGTTAATGGTATATTATCGGAAATTCCAACAATCATCATCCAGGTATTTAGTTTGGTATTTGGGCGCTTAAAAATGCAAATGAGCTAATTTATTTTTATTGAACATAGAAGAAATACCACGGACCATGCTCAAGCACTGGCATCGGAAGTCTATGGTATTGGAACTAGGTGAAGCTGAAGATGATGCTCAGTATGGATCTAATATTAAAAAAATTGAGTACGATACAAAAAAAAACATTTCCATTTAACTGAGGCATTATTTACAAAATTGGTAAGGGCACGCTTAAGAAAAGAGACATCTAAACGGGCTTTGTTACCATCAGAGAAGGTAGGAGACAGGGTAGTTGAAAATATAGCAAGCATATTGGTCCATGGAAAGCGTTATAGAACTCATGAAAAGAATCCTGGGAATTCTACCATTGAATTCTACTTTGGAAAAGATAGTCAGTTTGGGCATATTGATCAGCTTTTTAGTTCAAAGGACGATAATGAAAAAGTCTATCTAATCGTTAGTCCATTTAAAGAGCTTATACCAGAAGATACAAAAAAGGATCCCTTTGAGGCATTTCAACAAGTGCATTGCCGTTTAGTAAGAGTAGAAAAAGCGACACAAATTGTGATAAATCAAGATTCAATGATTGGACATGCCTCCACTTTACAGCAACAAAGGGGAATGTTTGGAATAAAGTACGATGTTATCACTGCTGTTGGACTTCAGACACTAGTAAGTAAAAAATTAAACAACATGGACATTTTATTTTCAGTAATATGGTTGAAATTGTTTAGGATTGGTAAGAATTTGGAGGATTTGGAAAGTTTTTAATAGATCTTTGGAACATCTAGATGCAAGATTAAATAATAAAACTTTTTGATATGTTGCCTAAATGTTTAAGAAAACAATAACAAGGGCATTCTTTACGGTTTAGAAACCCTGCTATTAATGAGTGACATTTTATTGTAAATGTAATTTCAACTAAAAGGAATTCAATGTACTATACAAAGTCTACCTATACTTGAAAAATATTATAAATAGTTCAGAACCAGGGTTGAAAAATCTAAGGACCATATTTTTCAAGCCAATAAAACTGAGTTTTCAACTAATTTTTTCGCTTGAATATTTTATTCATTAAACTCACAATTAAAATGTATAACTAATTTTTCTTTAATATTATCTTGTCTATATCCTGAAAGTTAATAATTTTTTTTTATTTTATAAATCACAGAATGTCTAATACTGGTGATGCCATGCAGGTTGATCCTCCATTAGAAAGTAATGTTGGCGTGCAAAATAATCCTCCCCCTCAAAATCCTAGAATGCCTCCATCGGGTCCTGCTCCCCCTGAAAGACCGAGTGAAAATCCAGGTAAACCCTAACCTCCTCCTCAGTCTTCATCAGATCACAAAATTTGATCAACTGATTGCTCTTTTAATATCACAAATACAGATGGTCAATCCGCACCTAGTAATTTTCAGCAGGAAGCAGAAAGTGTAGGTAAGGATTGGGCTAGTATGTTGTTTAATCAGTTTCTTGGAAGCGGTGGGGGATCCACTTCTACTAACCCAGCCGCCAGTACCAGTGGACCTGGTGAGTAAACTTTTTCAACATGCTTTTATGTTTTAAAATAGGTTTACCAATTTTTATTTTCAAAAATTTGCAGTTAATCCCTCTCTTATATATAAAGCTACTGATCAGCGCAGAATACTTGATGCTGAGTCACTTCAAAATGACCAAAACTTGAAAATGGTTAGAAGCATAGTTACGAGGTGTGATGTACCAAGGAGCTCAGATTCTATTAACCAAAATATCTATCACTTTTTGAAGTTCTGTCTTGGTGGACCCATTAATGTATCTGAGTTTCCTATAGGCCCAAAAAATGAAAAACTTACAGATTGGAAAAATTGGCATGATTACAAGCTATTGACAATTGAAACAGCATTAAAACAGGTTCAAAACACACCGCAGGCAACTTCAGCTGCTGATTTTCAATTTATTTTAACAAATACTGCTATATTTTTATGTTCCAAAATTCATCTACCAACCTTTATTTCAACACCTGAGCCCTGAGGACTAAAGGGAGGAGCTGCTGTACCGATCTCTGTAAAACAGCATTTAGAGCGAGAGCTTCAAGAGAAAGGATTTCGTCGACTCGCTTTTGATTGGAACTGTCAAAATTTTTCTGAGTCACTATGGAATCAAGTAATGGGGAGTGTAGTATCAGACCATTGTACTAAGTGGCTCTCAACATTGAAAAATATTGATTCAGCAAAACTCAGGTTTACACCAATCATTGTCAAGCAATGGGTGGTCAACAAGGGAAAGGAGATTCAAAAGGTGGCTGGTCGAAACTGTGAGGTGATTGAGGCAAGTAGAAAGGAAAAGAGATCAAGAGCACAGATAAAGAGTTATCAAACAAAGGTATTTATTCAAAGCATAATAATTAAAGAAAGTCTATTACTAGTTTGATTTGATTTTAGATTTCAAAAAACCGCTATGACATTGCAAGAAAAAAGTGCTTTGATCAGCCAGGCTTTGTAGCACTTTTTCATGATACAAGTCTCATGTCTGATTTAGAAGAAGCCCCACCCGAACCAGAAGAGAATCGTCCTAAACGAGTAGTTCCTGGATGGAGAAATACAAAACTCAATGAAATTTTAGATAAAATGGACAACTTGACTAAAAAGACAGCCCATTCAAATGTTGAGAAGGCTTCAATGAAGAAACTTTATGATCGCTCAACTAAAAAGACAGCTTCAACAGATGTTATCTTGAATCTGCCCAAATTTCTACCAAAAAACTGCTATTCACCTGGATATTTAGCAAATTTGTCGGTTAATGAGAGGGAGTTACTTGATGTTCGAGAAGATATAGATTTCGTTAAAGTTAATGAAGCACTAGATTGAGCAGCAGCACCTTAAATTTTTTACCCAACTGGTAACCATGTATATAATGTGATAGTAATCATCTTTTAAATATAACATTATTATTATTTCTTATAAAAAATTCCAATTGATGTATAAGATAAACGAGAGCAAAAGAATTAAAGATTTTAAAACTATTGAGCATAGAAAAACATATATATATTTTTGTAAAACTTTAAGACATGATAAACGTTTTGATTAAATAAATGTGAAATTTTATTATGCACAATAAATGAACTTAAAATAAATTAAATTGAATCTCTTCTCAGATACTTACGACAAGATCAAATTAAAGCCTAAAACAAGAATAAAATTAGATTCTAAATTTCAATTTAAAATACCTGTTTTTCAATAATTATAATTGCTTTTTTATTGGCTAAACGCCACCAATGATTAGTATAAAAATGCACATGTGAAAAAAAAAATGAAAGTGAACACCTTCCCTCACAAAAAAAGAAAGATCATTAAAGGCACTCAAAAATCCATTACCATAGTTAATAAACTAAATATATACAAAAAATTAAAGCATTCAAATGATGGGAATTTGTTTACACAAGGATCTTAAGAAATTTTTATTTTTAAATTTCACTTTTTGCAACAATAATTGAAAATTATTAATCATTAAAAACCAAAAAGTCATCAATTTATATTTGGTTTTCATGCCTTAAAAAAATAAAAGAGGCTTTAATAACATGTAATTGATAAACATACTTCAGTAGAATTTAAGTATTGTGCTATGTGTCCAGTACAAGTTCGGCCGAACTTGTGCTGGACACTTTGGCCAAGACCAGTGACTAAAAATTGCAAGGAAAACCAAAAATCAATAGGCTATAAAAGGAAGTTAATTGATGGCATCAAATTGTTTTTTGGTAAAAGTGTCCAGCACAAGCTCGGCTGAACTTATGCTGGACACTTTTCCAATTTGAAGTTGGTGAGGTGTATGTTTTTTTAAGAGAAGTGAGGTGTTCCTCATAAAAGTGTCCAGCACAAGTTCGGCCGAACTTGTGATGGACACTTTTACCAAAAAAAAAAAATGATGCTATCAAATATGTTCATCTTATAGCCTAATTTTTTTATTTCCTTGAAGTAATAAGTTACTGTCCATGACCAAAGTGTCCAGCACAAGTTCGGCCCAACTTATGCTGGACACTTTTATAATTTGAAGTTGGTAAGGTGCATGTTTTTTTAAGAGAAGTGAGGTTTTCCTTATAAAAGTGTCCAGCACAAGTTCGGCCGAACTTGTGCTGGACACTTTTACCAAAAAACAATTTGATGCCATCAATTAACTTCCTTTTATAGCCTATTGATTTTTGGTTTTCCTTGCAATTTTTATTCACTGGTCTTGGCCAAAGTGTCCAGCACAAGTTCGGCCGAACTTATGCTGGACACTTTTATAATTTGAAGTTGGGGAGGTGTATGTTTTTTTTTAGAAAAGTGAGGTTTTCCTCATAAAAGTGTCCAGCACAAGTTCTGCCAAACTTGTGCTGGACAATTTTACCAAAAAAAAAGTAGATGCCATCAAATATGTTCATGTTATAGCCTAATTTTTTTTAATTTCTATGAAGTAATAAGTTACTGTTCATGACCAAAGTGTCCAGCACAAGTTCGGCCGAACTTATGCTGGACACTTTTATAAGGAAAACCTCACTTCTCCTAAAAAAACATGCACCTTACCAACTTCAAATTGGAAAAGTGTCCAGCATAAGTTCAGCCGAACTTGTGCTGGACACTTTGTCCAAGACCAGTGACTAAAAATTGCAAGGAAAAGCAAAAACCAATAGGCTATAAAAGGAAGTTAATTGATGGAATCTATTTTTTTTTGGTAAAAGTGTCCAGCATAAGTTTGGCCAAACTTGTGCTGGACACTTTGGTCATGGAAAGTAACTTATTACTTCAAGGAAATAAAAAAAAATTAGGCTATAACATGAACATATTTGATAGCATCATTTTTTTTTTTTTGGTAAAAGTGTCCATCACAATTTTGGCTGAACTTGTGCTGGACACTTTTATGAGGAACACCTCACTTCTCTTAAAAAAACATACACCTCACCAACTTCAAATTGGAAAAGTGTCCAGCATAAGTTCGGCCAAACTTGTGCTGGACACTTTGGCCAAGAACAGTGACTATAAATTGCAAGGAAAACCAATAAAAATAGCCCATATAATGAAGATAATTGATGCTATCTAATGTCTTTGGTAAAAGTGTCCAGCACAAGTTCAGCCGAGCTTATGCTGGACACTTTTATAAGGAAAACCTCACTTCTCTTAAAAAAACATGCAACTTACCAACTTCAAATTATAAAAGTGTCCAGCATAAGTTTGGCCGAACTTGTGCTGGACACTTTGGTCATGGACAGTAACTTATTACTTCAAGGAAATTAAAAAAATTAGGCTATAACATGAACATATTTGATAGCATCATTTTTTTTTTTGGTAAAAGTGTCCATCACAAGTTCGGCCAAACTTGTGCTGGACACTTTTATGAGGAACACCTCACTTCTCTTAAAAAAACATACACCTCACCAACTTCAAATTGGAAAAGTGTCCAGCATAAGTTCGGCCTAACTTGTGCTGAACACTTTTACCAAAAAACAATTTGATGTCATCAATTAACTTCCTTTTATAGCCTATTTATTTTTGGTTTTCCTTGCAATTTTTAGTCACTGGTCTTGGCCAATGTGTCCAGCATAAGTTTGGCCGAACTTGTGCTGGACACTTTTCCAATTTGAATTTGGTAAGGTGCAGGTTTATTTAAGAGAAGTGAGGTGTTCCTCATAAAAGTGTCCAGCATAAGTTTGGCCGAACTTGTGCTGGACACTTTTACCAAAAAAAAATTTGATGCCATCAATTAACTTCCTTTTATAGCCTATTGATTTTTGGTTTTCCTTGAAATTTTTAGTCACTGGTCTTGGCCAAAGTGTCCAGCACAAGTTTGGCTGAACTTGTGCTGTAAACTTTTCCAATTTGAAGTTGGTAAGGTGTATGTTGTTTAAGAGAAGTGAGGTTTTCCTTTTAAAAGTGTCCAGCACAAGTTCGGCCAAACTTGTGCTGGACAGCTCACTCAAAACAGTTTGATGGATTCAATTGTCTACCTATTCCTTACCATGGTCTTTTGGTAAAAAGGGAAATCTTTAGCTATTGGTAGTTGTTTTGAGTATATTATGAGTAGTTGATATTTCCATTTTAAGGTTAAAGAGTACAATTTTTTTTGCGATTACCAGTAATTTATTTCCCTCAATATTTCTAAGATATTGGTTATAATTTTTATAAAACCTATTTCTAATATTCCTCTTTGATTTAATTATTTTTTTTAGTCCTGATTTAAAGGTTTTTACTATTTTATCAACTAAGCTTTACAACATTGTAAAAAATACCCTGATTAATCCTGCTATATTTTTTTGACTGTTCCTATTCTATAATAGCTCAAGTTAGAAACATATATCCATTATCTATTTTCTTTTTCAACTTAGTTATATCAGTGGAAAGTGTTCATCAATTAATATTGAATGATGTTTACAGTACGTAACCTTGTACAAATCTGTAAAATACTTTAAAAAAATTGTGACTTTGGTAGTTGGTTATTGGATTTTATATGGCAATAATTTTAAATAATTTTATACTTTATTCATATGCTAAGATTCTTAAGTGTTTCTATTTCCGATTTATTATATCAATTTAACTTTAACTAGGTTTAGACTAGGTTTGTGCCACGGGGTGTCAGCGCAGCCCAAACGAGCTCCTATCATAGAATAAATTAATTTTTTTTAATAATTTTATATAAAACTCACTAATGGTATCTTTTTTTATCCCCTTTTTTAAATTATCTTTTTCCTTTGTTTTTGTCCCCTATTTTTTATAACACATAAAGATGCCAGAATTTTCAATAATAGATCCCTTTGTCATATTGCATGATGTTGATATTTAAAAATTAATTTAAATATTTAAATTAGTTAAACTTATATTATCAAGTATTTACCCTTTGCAATTATCAAATTGTAAATTGGACATTTTCTTTGTTTGTCATCCTTTTAAGTTCCCAATTTTTATGTCTAGTTACTTCCCTTTTACTATTAACCACATTATTATCATCAGACTATTTTACAATATGCTTGCTAGCTTGATGCCATTGTAAAAGAACCCCTATCAAAAACCTGCTTCTGGTAATATATAAACCCTCTTGTTTAGTACCACATTTCTCAATTCGTTTATTTCTCTCAATTTTACTACTATTATCTTTTGGTTATCACATTTATCTGTGTTAGTACAGCTTGAAAATACAAATAGCAACATATATTTTTTATCTCTTTATTATCTTGATATAAGAATTTTTTATTTTTTTCAAGTAATAAGTCATTAAAATGCCTCGTGATAAACAGACACCTCCTTTATGTAAGATCTATTGCTTTATCCCTTATATCTTCTTAGACTAACTTTTCTTTTCCATTAATATATTTGATATATTAGCACCAAGTAGTTATTTGACGAAATCTCATCAGCATCCTCGATTCTAATCCTTTAAACTCAAGAAACAACCACCTCTAGGCATGTCTCCAAACCCCCCTTCTCTTGCCAATGAAAGGACTAAAATTACCCGATCTCAATATGGCAAGATACTTGAGCTTGCTAAAGGCAAAACTGAAGAACTACTGTCAACTCTTAGCGAGAAGCCTTTGCCATCTTATATTTCGAATGCCTACAACAATGTGCTTGAATACATTGATGACCTAGAAAAATTTAAGTAATTATTTTATATTAAGTTCTTTAAACTCAGAACAATAAATTATGGACACTTTTTCTTTAAAACTTATTCAAATTCAGCTTATGAAAAAGGTATCATTCCTCCTGATGATGTTATTATCATCAAAGATGATGAAGATAATGAAATACCTGACGCTGAAGGCTATGCATCAACATCTTGAGGGGGAGATAAGACTATTTTTGGTGTTCAAAAAGAATGAGACTTTCTAGGGGCTCTAGTTTTGTCAGTGCTACTAAAATTCCTCCTTCCAAGGATTCCTCTTACTCAGCATCTCAAAAATCCAAACAAACAAGCCAAAATGTGTCAAAAGGGTATGTTATTTCTTTCATGAGTAATATAGCAATCAATTTTATATTAGTGTTTAAAGCTATCTCCAAATTGTTTACTTTCTTATTTATTATTTCTTATCTTTTTCTTATCTTTTAATCCAGCTCTAAAAACGACAATCACTCCAAAGCGTCAACTAATAGCGAATCTTGCTCTAATGAAGAAGAAGTAGAAGAAGAAGATGATGATGAAGTTTCAAAATATGAAGCTTCTCTAACTCAAAAAGATGATGAAGCTACTTCTGCTGATGAGGTTGAGAAAACACCGAATGAAGAAATCGATCCACCTAGCCAGCCACAAAAAAATACTTCAAGTTCAAAGAAACAGCTTATAGTTGCCGTATCTTCAAAATCTAAAATTGAAATTCCTCAAATCCTACTGTCTCTATCATCATCAATAAAAATTTCTAATAACTCCCTTCCTTATACTTCAACAATGATTGGAAACTCAAAATTACAGAAGCAAATAGCTGAAATTCATTGATTTCTTGAAGGTAGAATCAATGGTCAAAAGGTACTTAGGGCATGGCCGGAAATCGATCAGTTATTTGAAATCCGTTTGTCTGCTTCTCTTGAAAAGCCACACGAAATTTCGCACAAATTCAATTTTCTATGGATGAAATCTGCTCATGACGAAATGCTTACAAAAATTAATGAACTATGTATGTATCACTTAATTGAAGTTGGATAATTTATTTTATGATAACTAATTGTTGTTATTTTTTTAGCTTTGGATTTTCTTAATGTTGACACTTCGCAGATCTGGGTGGTCAATAATTTGAACTTTGAAAATTTGGAAAATTTTTGTAACTCTGAAGAACCAAACTCAAATAATCTTTCTCCGTTTAAGAAGACTGATCACCCTGAATCATCGATGATACGCATGCTATCAAGACTAGTTAGCCCAACTGCTCACCAGCGTTCTTTTTGGGCATCCCTCGTCGCATCATCTCTTTAACTTGCTTCTCAAGAGTTTACCCTTCCTGCTGAAGAATCCAACTTCAATCCAGATTGTCCTATTGAACGTGCCCTACATATTCTAGCCCGCCTTACACATCTGAAAAGCAAAGTTCCCAATACATTCGACAGCTCAACATCACAGTTAATTGCTGAAAATTTTTTAATCACTCCCCTATGCCAATTTAGAAACATAATAATCGACGTCATAATTTCAATAATTATTTTAAAATCTAGAGAGGCTGCTGCAAGTATAACTCAAGCTGAAAGCAAGAAACGACAATGTTTGAGGAATAAAAAAAACAAAAGATATGCAGCAATTTGATGAGTCTCATAATGATTCTATTCAGAAGATGAATCAAGAATATGCACACCATAAATATCAATCATTTACTTTTTACTTGGTTGATGGTGTTCGTGGATTATTTCTTTCCTCACAGGACCACCGGCTTGTGTCAGCTTCAGACTGCTTAGAATTCATAACACAACTCGTCCTCCTTAGAAAATACTGTGATAATAATAATCTGGGCGGTGAAAAAATCTGGAAAAACCTTAATTTTTATATCTTTAATATTATCAAACCCTTAATAGATAATTCTGGGCCTATGCCACTTAATTTTAATACTCCCACAATGAGCCATATTGCTAAAGCAATGGCAGCTGATTTTCTTGATTATTGGAATCTTATTAAGCCGAATTCTTCATTTTTCTCTATTGTTGACGTAATTAATACATAATCCTACTTTATGTAAATATATACTTTATCCTATTGCTACATTTTCTTGTGTAACTCAAATTATTTATTTATGTGAGATTTATTACCGAATCTGAATAAAGATGCTTAAACTATCAATAAATATTATTGTATAAATTTCTTACACCTTTTTGCTATTCTGTAAATATTATTGCAATAATCATAACTCAAAATCATGATGGATCAAAAATTTGAAGAAAAATTAAGAATACATTATAAGTCATTTTTCTCATAACACTATATATTTCTTTAAGATGGCATTACATCTTAGCATTTGTCGCAAATTTTAAGATAATTATTACAAAAAATTGAAACAGTTTTCTATCAATTCTTTTCAGAATGTTAAAAAGTTAAAAATATTAAGTGTAATGAATTTTGGCTCACAATTCATCAAAGCTTTTTCTTAAGTAGACATTTCTTAATCTAATTTCTATAATTTCTAGGTGCATAATTATCTTAATTATACTAAGTATTCTCTATGAAAAACTCCTGGAAATAATATTCAATTCATTTAATAATAGTAACATATATATGTACCATGATAAAATAATATCTAGACATTTAAATAATGAGAAGCCATCATATTGGTATGAAATCATATTAAAGTTTCTTTGAAAAACTAGTTAAATTTAAAAAATATCTTTTTATCAGTGTCAATTATTTTGAAAAATAAAATTTACTCCACATTTTGATGATCTATAATTTAGCTTGCTGTATTTTGATTCATATTTTATATTGATTATTTTTTACACTTACAGATTCATGTATAGATATCAAATTTTGTTCAATAATTTGATAAAAAAGATATTTAATTCTTTCTATGAAAGCAAAAAAATAAAAGAAAGAAACTAGGGTACTCCTTATTAAGAACTTAAAAATATTATTTCTATAAATATTAAAACAAACCCTTTTTGGATTTCCATCCTTCTTGTTCATCCTTAAATGTCAATAATAAGTTATTGAAATATTATTTTTCAAGTAGAATTTCATATGAATCAAATTCTACTTACATCTACCTGAATAGATCAAGGTCAACAAAAATATATCTACAATCTTTTTCTAGGATTTTAAGATTCATTCAACTCCAAGAAAAAAGAAATATTCATCCCAAACTCTAAAATTTAATTCAATGAATAAATATTCAAACACTTCAAAATAAATTTCAATTTGATTGCATTATATTTATCTTTAAATATATTGAGGTCCACTCTCTCACAAAAGTAAAAGCCCTTTCATAATTATTAATATTTTATTATAATATAATAAAATTTACTTAAAAATGAAGTATTAGTTTCTATTTTACATACCTTGTTTTATGAATTTTAAAAAAAAATTCAATTAGATATATAGAAATATCATCATATAATTCAGCTTTTTGAACTCTGCACCTTAATTAAAGATAGATGATAAAGGCTAAGTCAAGATCTACAAGGAAATTTAAATTCATATTAATTAAATATTCCTCTTCTACAAGGCAATTTTTAAAATTAGAATTAGTTTTTATTGGAGATCTAAATTGATTGATAGATTCATTATTCTCAATATATCTCATTTCCTTTTATTGATTATTTCAATTCTACTTTTGCAGTTATTTGCTTCAATAAAATATAATTATATGATGAAAAATATTCAATTTATCAAAAAATAAAATCACAAGTCACACTAGTGTACAAATTTCAGTATATTTAAGATTAAGTAATGCCACTAAATTAATTCAAGTTAGATATGAAAGCAAAAAATGAATGACTCCAAGAAAAAAATTAATATTTAATTTTCCTTTAATTTATTTTTTATTTTTATTTTTACTTAAATAAAAATTAAATAATACATGGTTTTACTTTATTTATTAATAAGTAAAAATTTATTGCAAAAATTAGCAAATTTTTAATATTTTTAAAAATAATATTAATAGTACAGACCTATTTATGTTAATGCATATGATCTTTTAGGAAGGATTTGTAAGATATTGTTTATTTTTAGTTTCCATTTTCAATAATTAAGCAAGTTACAAAGCTATATTTTGTTTCTTATATTATATTTTATTATATTTTATTTTACTTGTAGAAATGATAATTTTTTATTGTAATATGGTTTTTCAATTTTTACATCCATTTTTTTGATACTTTTATTGTTTTAGGTTTTTCACCAGATTATACATAATCATCAGCTTCATAAAAAGTTTTTATAGACATGTGTGTAAATATATCATTCTACCACTAAACTAAAACTATACCTGTACAATAAAATCACATTTTTACCTATCACTACTTAATGGTCTTTTACTTTTTCTATTAACATGTATATCAGAATCATTTTATGTATTTAATTTTTCAATATCTTTAGTAGCATTAAATATATAGTGATTCACTAACTTTCTTTTTTTTTTGTTAAATCAGTCTTTTTATTGTACTTAGAAAGCTTCATCATAAGAAAATTACATCTTTCTAACTCTTCATTTATATTTAAGTACTCAGAAATATCTATTTCAAACTCTTAGAGTTTTTTAAATGTATTGAAAAGTCTTTTACTAACTTGAATAGAAGAGCCAAGGCGAGTGAATCCACCAATTTCATAACATCGTGAAGTGAAATGTTTAAGAAGGTTTGCTGGCCATAGAATCGCTGTGATGCCATTAGTGGCCTCCATGTCTACTTTGCAAGCTATTTCAGGAAAATGAAGCTCTCTGCCTTTTTGATGTGGTTGATTTGAGTCATAAGATTGATGAAGAGAATTTTTCTCAGTGTCTTTAGGTATGAAAAGTCCAAATGTATACTCGCTACGGTCTGAGTCACAGTGAGAACTATTTGAAAACCCGTTTCTATTTGAGCCTGTTGTCCAAGTAACATTGCCAGAAAATGGTTCAATTTCTTCATTGTTAAAATTTTCTCCAAATCCAGGAATCCCAAGCTTTTGACAGAGTTTTACTGCTTCTTGATACTTAAAATTAGATATATTTTGATAAAAAAATTTAAAGAATAACTCTATTCGCTTCATGCAACAAACATACTCTGCCAAATCTAAGGGCTTAGAAGCATATTTACCTAAAAAAGTAATTAAAATAATAATAGATTAAAACTATTCATAAATAAAACTATATAATACTTACGAATTAATTGAGACTTTTTCCTATCTAAACACCGACCACCAACAAACATATTACCAAATCCACCACCATTTTTATGAGCTTTATTTTGCAAAACTCGATGTTCACAATAAGAAAAGTCTTTGATGGACTGAATTTTTGCTTCAAGCATGTTTAATAGAATGAGATCTTCAATAGAAAATGTTTTCACTATAACACTTTGAATTGAGGAGCAGATTGGATGGAAAATATAACAGCTAGAATTTTTAAAAATACCGTTCTGGATTAACTAAATTTTTTACAAAACTCCTAGAAAAATATTTTTCCCTCTTTCCATCTGTCTCAACACCATAATTTTAAACCATAAGTAATGCATTCTTGATGTTTTTCACATGCTTGTTGTTTGATTCTTTTCCTCAGTGGTGATTTTTCTTTATAAACAAACTTTGTGAAGCCTGCATCTGGTAGTGTAGTAAATAAGAAATTAATTTAATTCAAAAATAAATAAAAAAAAGTGCAAAATAATGCAATGGTTAAAAATAAGGCCTCCAAAAAAAATTATTATATTCTTAATATTAAATAAAAAATCATATCCAACATGCATGTAGAAAAAATCAGTATTAGCTGCATTTAAAATATTAATCAAGTATTTCGAATTGAAGCTTCATTTTATTGCTTACAAGTATAGTATTCTGCCGTATGCATTTGGCACACGAGATTCAACTATACCTTAAATATAAACAATTAAATGTGAAGCTTAAATCCAATGCCCAATTATTATGATAAATACAGCAATAATACATAAGTATCTGTTGATGCTTTATTTAATTTTTCTCCATATATCAATAATATATCAAACCGCCAGATATCCATAATTTATAATGTTGAAAGGTATAGTTTCCTCAAACAAGAATCAGCTATACCTCTACCATTAATAGAATTACAGGAGGCCAATACAATAAATTATTGATATGTAGAAAAAAATTGATCACATGCACATGTGGATAATATGATATTTTATTTTATTTAATTATTTAATATATAATGATTAAGAATAATAAAAAGTTTAAAAATGAAATAGTGAAAAAAAGATATTCTTACTTGAAATTTAAAAAAAATCCTTTGGTAGGAGTTGATTGATTGATAAATGGACAACTAATCTGTTAATTATAATTTTTAGGAATAGATTATTGTAGAAAAATAAGTATCATTTTTATTGAATGAAAAAAATAAAAAGAGAAAGACAAACCAAAATAAAATTTGGATGCTAACCAAAAATTAGCTTTTTGATGATACTATGACAAGTTAGAGATCAAGCTGCCAAGAGTTAAAAACAATCATCAGTTCTAATGTTTTTTAAAGAGATTAAAAAGGAGAGTAAAATACTAAAAATCCAAGTTAGTAATCTGTAAACAAGTTACTTTGGTGGCAAACCTAATGATTGATAAAAATGGATTCCCTAAAAGTTGAACTTATATTTAAAGTGAAATTAATATTTTTACTTAAGAAACAAGTATAAGGGACAAACCAGAATAAAAAACTCTTAAGTGAAACAGATGGAAAGCTAATAATTATAATAACCTGTCTCTTCTAAGTTGAAGGAGAGAAGTAGAAAATTTGCCACTCGGATGAAAATTTGCTTACAGTTATGCGTATAGAAACATGCAAGTTACTGAAGCCCGTTGCATGGCATGCAATGACTTGCATAAGGCACATATGCAACAGGTTTTTACACAGCAATATATTGTACAAATGATGACTTAACATTTTTACATGCTTTTAATTAAAACTTACATATTGTTTTTACAGCTTATTTTTATAAGGTTTCACAAAGTATAATTCGAGGAACCAAAGCCTCGGATAGTTTCACACGGATGCAATTAATATTTACATTCACTTATTTTACGAAATCAATCCACTTATCCATATTATTTGTTCACATGAGGTTGGAAAACTAACCTTCAGATGTTATGGACCAATTTTTTATCACTTATTATTTTTTTTGCCACTAAGTTGACATTTGGCTACAAAAGAGTTAACAAGCAAGTATGCATTTCTGAAAAACAATCTACACACAAAATCAGTATTCTTATATTTCAAACATTTTAAAACTGGGCATATAAGTTTTGGCATTTAAAAATATCCAATACCTCTTTTTTTGTCTTTGATTTTTTATAATGCACATATACATTTCACACTGTCAAAAAACTAATGGCAAATGGCATGTAAAAGAGTAGCGCAAATTTAAATGTATATCAACTTTAATCTTATTTCTTATTAATTCAAAACAGGCAAACTCGCCCTGACTTGTAGTTTATTTTTATAGTAGCTAATGTTACTTTAAGCAACATTGGCTTCTCAAATCTCACCATCAAACCTCCCAGCCAGTGTTATCTGGCTGGGAGATGCGAAAAACAGTTTGCAACCAAAGGAACCTGAGCCACTTCCTGTGGCTCAGGTTCTTTTTTTTTATGTAATTATATCTTACTACCAGCCAGGCTCCCCCTGGCTGGTAGTTTATGTTTTAAGCAGCCAATGTTGCTTAAAGCAACATTGGCTGATCGTTCAACTTAAGACCTCCCAGCCAGTGTTATCTGGCTGGGAGATGAAAAAAAAGTTATTGCAACCAAAGTCGCTTGTAGCGACTTTGGTTGCTTTAAAAAAAGACTTGCAGCCAGTTTTTTACTGGCTGCAAGTCAATAATATAAAAAAAAAAAGCAAGCGAAGTTGCTGCATGCAACTTCGCTCGCTTTTAAACACACATCTTGCAGTCAGTTTTAAACTGCCTGAAAGACACCACGCAATATGGGGGGCGGACTTGCTAGCAAGTCCGCAACCTTGAACCCTAATTCATATCTTTTTGAGCACACATTGAGGAAGTGATGAAACCATCATGAAGAAGTATTGAATTTACTTGGAACACACCTTGAAGCTCATGTGAACACAAATGGGGCTACAAGGGCTGGAAAGGCTGGAGAGAGGGGTGAGGAAGGGTGTATGGGGTAGCGAAAAGGTTGGGAAAGAGTTGGAAGGGAAGATTAAGGGTTCCGAGGCATTTTAAATGAAGAAAAGGGTCTGGGAGAGGTTGAGAGGGGTGAAATGGGGATCAAAAGAGGATGGCATACAATGGGGCTGGGAGGATAGCGAAAGGCATGGGAAGGGAAGACAAGCATGTGTTGATAGAATTGAAAGGGATGGAGATTGGTGCAAACAGAGTGTGAAAATAGGAGGATGAACTCTGTTCTTCGGGCGAAGAACAGAGTTCACTTCCATAAAATATTAGCTGAAACATAGTTTTCAATTCTGTAAAAACAGTTGTAAGTAATAGAAAAAGTCACTGATTTTTTTTATATGTAATCTGAAATTTTTTAATAAAATTATTGTATTTAAGAATTGCAATATTGTCAATCAATTTTTATTGATCAAATTAATTTAATAAAGTATTATTTTAATAAGCTGTTTCAAAAAATACTTTGCATTGAGTAGACTCATGGAATGATTTTTTCTGGCTTCCATTCAGTTATCCTCACACTTTCACTATGTTTTCAATATAGATCCATTGTTATTTGTGTGATACTTCAAGTGAAAGTTCAGTATTACTTCAGTCTGAGTTCCATCTGATTTCCATCTGACTTCAAGTTGCAGACTTGCTAGCAAGTCCTCCCCCTATATTGCGTGGTGAGATGTATTAAAAAATTGGCCAAAGCCACTAAAAGTGGCTTTGGCCAATTTTATTTTTATTTTTTTATTAAACGCTGCCAGCTTAAAGCTGGCAGCACATTTTTTTTGATATTTCAATCCAGAGCCACTTCCTGTGGCTCAGGTTCTTTTTTTTTTTAATGTAATTATATATTACTACCAGCCAGGCTCCCCCTGGCTGGTAGTTTATGTTTTAAGCAGCCAATGTTGCGTAAAGCAACATTGGCTGATCGTTCACCTTAAGACCTCCCAGCCAGTGTTATCTGGCTGGGATATGAAAAAAAATTTATTGCAACTAAAGTCGCGTGTAGCGATATAGACAATCCTATAGTACTAGCTATAGGCCTTGACCAAGGGAGTTGGAGAAAAACCAGAGAGAAAATCCCCTGTCCCTTTAGAAAAATAGAGTGAGATTTACTTGCTAAAGTAAGTTGGTTCCTGTTTAACACACTTGACTGCTTGATGAGCCAAGAAAGTGGTCCTCAGATAGACTACCAGACCAAAGAACTGAAATGTAGAACAAAGTCCACACCAGAGACAGCAAAGATACTTGATGTAGGCTGCAAATCCACACCAGAGACAGCAATAATACTTGCTATAGCTTGCAAGACTATAACAGAGAAAACAGTTGCCAAAGTTAAGTTAAATGAAGTACTCACTTGCAAAAAACACAGCCAATTGTGGCCAGAAAACAGTGAAAACTGAGTGAGGAACAATGAGATCACCTCCAGATGGTTGTATGATGATTAAGGTTGCCCCAAACTGTCTTATTCACTATGTACACAAAGACCACTAACTAAGAGCCCATCCGCACCCACCAATCTGGCGCCTGTACCTGCCAGATTGCATAAAAAACCCTCCTGGAGCGCTCCCCAACCTCCTAAAACAGAGGCGGGCGGGCCGCCCGAAGTCGGAGATGCCGCCTGAAGCGGCCCGGCCTCCCTGAAGCCAGAAAACCAATAAAAACCACTAATCTACTTAGAAAAATTAGCTACAACTACTAAAACCTTTAAAACACGGAATTTCACTATAACAACATTGAGACATGAAATATAGAGAAAAATTAGCTCTACCAAATGGTACTAAGCACTTAACCCTAAGACTTAAGGTTAGCCCATAAAACACAAAAAACAAAATTAAACAGCAATCTTTTATAAATGAAAAATGAGGAAATGACCCCTTAAAAATCAGAATATGAAAAATGTCTTCAAGACATAAAATATAGAGAAAAACCAGGGCTATCCACTGATAGTACCCGCATACCCGCAGACCCAATATCCACGGAATAAAACCTGAAAAATACCAAATTCCTTAACAGATGTCAATTAAGACATGCACAAACAGCGCCAAATCACACAACAAAGGCCCCTGCCAATGTTGGAAGACCACATCCTCCCTCCAATTGAGAATGTCCACATTCTTTCTTCATCCAACCACCATGTTTAACCTCCTTCCCAAATCTGCCTCTGAAATGGGCCCCTGCCAATACTGCATCAACAATAATTTAATCTGGGCCATAACACCACCTGTTCATCCATACAGAACGTCCTGCGATGTCTGCCACTCCAGAAAGAAGACCTGCCACAGACCTGGTCCACTTTCTTCCACAACAGATTCACCTCCGCCTCAACCTGGTCCTTCTTCTGCCACCACCAAAAGATCTAGGACATCCATCCTGATACCTAGATTAATCAAAAAGCTCCACCCTTCACAGAAGAGTGCCAAAACCCATAAAATAACTAGTTCCCCCATCCCTGGTCCATCTGATGGTAAAGAACATTCGTTTCTTCCTTCAACTTTAAAACTGATAAGTTCTGAGTTCCTTCCTTTTCTTATAGTGATGATAAAAATGTAGGATCCATTGCACCACCAACACCAACGCACTTTCCCACTATCAAGGCCAAGTTCCAACAACACACATCTCAACAGAAACAACTTCTGCTTCACTATTTCCAATCCACTCCTGCTAGAGATCCACAGGACATTGAGAACAGAATACACCTCATTCACCAGTTCAAGGCTAATTCTGAACACTTCATTTCATCTCTTGATTCCCTCTGTAATTCCACTAGTACTTGAGCTTGATTCAGAAAAGAAGAATTGACCACACCCTCTATAGGATGTAACCACAAACAACCCTCAGTTTTAAGTCTTGGGGGACCATCCTCATTTTATAGTCTTGGGGGACTCAAAAAACCCTCAGTTTAAAGTCTTGGGGGACTCAAAAACCTAAATAATAAACCCAGAACCAGAGATCAACCACATTAAGACACAGAGAAAAAACTGACATTCTGGGGTAATTGTGAATAGAGCAGCCAGCCCATCAATTACCCCCAAACTTGCCTTTGCTGAATTTAGAGGCTCCCCCTGTGGATACCCTCCACCAATCTTTCAAAACAGCTCCAACAACAAAAACATTTCCCTCAGTTTATAGTCTTGGGGGACTTACAACCCTTAGTTTAAAGTCTTGGGGGACTAACAAAGTGTTCAGTTTAAAGTCTTGACGGACTACTTCTTGAGAAAATCTTGAAACCAGCCAGTTTAAAGTCTTGGAGGACTAACAGAAACCAGATTTCAGTTTAAAGTCTTGATGGACTGATAAATTTTCCAGTTTAGAGTCATAGAGGACTGATAAATCTTGCATGAATCTGACCCAGCCAATTTCATGCAATACACACACAGCTAGACCCCCGGAGCGTCCGCCTTCACTTCATCTTCTACTCATCACTGACAAAATCTTCTCTTATCCTTTTCCTCACCTTTCACACCACAAATCATGTCTGGATCCCCTGCTGTTGACCCCTCTACTCTTCCTTGCTTCACTGCTCCAAGGGACTATGCCTGCAAACAGTGCATCCACATGTGCAGACCTTGCAAATTCACTCTTCCAAATCCAGAAGCCAAATTCAACAACAGGGCTTGTGACTCTTGCTATTCCAAAAAAAAGAAACGTGAAAGAGATGCCCACTATCCTATTCCTCCGCCTTCTCCTTCTCACAAGTGCATCTCCAGATCCCCTACCAGGTCTCCAGAACTTGGTCCATCCTCTTCCTCTCTATCTTCAGCTCCTTCCAGAAGATCCAGAAGCTCAGCTTCCCGCATTCTTTCCAAAAGACCATCCTTAGCTTCTCAAGGAACTGCTTTTATCACTGCTAAATTAGCTCCAAAATCTTCAAAATCAACCCCTAGGCTTCTAGACCGCGTCCAGGCAGCTCGGCCAACGTCGGGCGGCCTGCCCGCCTCACCAAACAGTGAAAATCAGGGCCAAAACTTCCAAAAACGGCCAGAAAACAGCCAAATTCATCCAGACAACAATAAAAACTCAACCCAACTACCTCCTACTTCTCCTAGAGCAATGCAATCCACCCTTCCAAAATCCAAAAACACCAAAATTTCCCAGATTTCTAAGAGAACTGCCAGAGAACCCCAAGAAGAAACCAGAACACCACACACTGCCACACAAAAACAACTTCGTCCCCAACTAAGACAAAGAAACAACACCTATCCTCTGTCAGCCAACTAATCTTCTGACAGTTCCATCTCTTCAAATTCTCCATCCAGAAGAGAGCAGTCTGTTCCAAATCCCCCTCTCCTGCTCCATCCTTTAACAACCTTGGTACTTCATCACCAGCACCTCCTCCAGCTGAATCCAACAGAAATAACAACCCCAAAAACAACAACAATCTCACTGCTCCAACTAGGCCCCAGGAACATCAGCATCCCAGTTCACCTTCTCAGGATCCTTCAGAGAAAGACCATGAGAATCCATATCTTTCCCTAGTTGATCCACCCACTATGACCATAACAAAATCGTCAGAGATCCGAATCCCAGCTGCTTACAGATTTGATGAGCTTCCAATCTGTAAGTACCAAATTAATTATTCCATTTCTTCAACAAAAAATAATTACTGATCCAACTCTTCTTGTCTAGTTGGCACCCCTCCTCCTGAATCTATTATTGGAGTTGGCCAAACTCTTGAAACTTCTTTGACCCTGGATTATGGAGATATGAAGAAACACCTAAGCACCATGTGTTCCAATATGCTAAAAGCCTTTGCCCTCCATGGACCCTTGAAAGACTTTGAAAAATCCCTGAGAAGGGCCTACTGGACGACCACTGGAAGATGTCTAGGATCATTAAACACACCCTCCAGCACTCCATTCCTGCCTCTTCTTCTTCCTCCTCTGAACTTCCCTCTAATCCAATTCCTGATCATTACAATCCCTATTATCTCTCCAGCAGGATGCACTTCAAAGAACACAGTGCTTCCCACAATCCCAACAAAAAACAAAAATGTCATCACAATCCGGACCAGCCTCCAGAAGCATCATCATCCAGACAATGAGCT
Organism: Hemileia vastatrix; assembly: GCA_030280995.1. NCBI lineage: Eukaryota > Fungi > Basidiomycota > Pucciniomycetes > Pucciniales > Zaghouaniaceae > Hemileia > Hemileia vastatrix. The sequence continues at coordinate 8,893,926 of JASXTE010000007.1, forward strand.
CCTGCAAAAAGATTAGAAACATAATAATAATATAAAACAATTAATAAAAATAATTTTAGAATTTTTTTTTTTTTGTTTTGTATCTACTAATATACTAAAATTAAAAATTAATAACTAAAATGAAATGAAATAAAATAAAATATAAAAAAATAATACAAATGGTATCCCCCAGCCAATTGATGAGCTGATCCCCTGATAACTTACCCACATCCAAGTGCACCTTGATGTGGATACACAATTAAATCTTTTAAATGATTAACAGAAAACAAAATTCAAAAAAATTTAGAAATTCAGAAGATAATAAAAATAATGAAACACAGAAACACATGAAATAAATAATAATTAAAAATAAGAAAATAGCATTTCCCGGCCAATCGATGAGCCTTTCCCCACCAATGCTTGCCCACATCCAGGTGACCCTGATGTGGTAACACCCTATATTTTTGACTTTATAATTTTAAACAACCCCCATAAAAAAATTAAAAGAAAAAAAGAGAAAAAAGAAAATAATCTAAAACTGCTATCTAGCAAAAACATAACTGCAAAATCAAAGAAAGTCCAGCTCCATAAATTGTCCAATAAGGGAAAGTCCGGTCCATAGAAATGATCACAGGGTGGGCTCCCTCCAATAAGTAAAAATGATGGGAGACCACCAGTAATCCACCACCAATCTGAAAGAACCAAAGATAAAGAAGCCAGTCCTAAACCAGTTTAAAGTCATAGCGGACTTGAAACCTGAATAATAAACAACAGAACTAGAATTCAACTAGGAAAAAACAAAAGACTTGAGACAGACATTCTGGGGTAACTTTTCTACAGAACAGCCAGCTCATCAGTTACCCCCACACTTGCCAAAATAAAATCTAGAAGCCCCCCCTGGGTACCTTATAACAAAAACACAACCTTCAACACAAAAAACCAAAACCAATAAGAGTGAAGATCCCCGCACTTGAAAACCAAAGGAAATTCCAGTTTAAAGTTATAGAGGACTAAAACCTGTGAAAATAAACCAATACTAGGGTTCAACCAATTTAAGAGAAAGGGTTGGAAGCAGACAATCTGGGGTAACTGTTGATAGAGCATCCAGCCCATCAGTCACCCCTACACTTGCCAAGATCAAATCTAGAGACCCCACCCATGGGTACCCTCTAACAAAAGTTTCCAACAAAAAGATGCATAGCATCACCAAAAAAAAAACCAAAATTAAAGAATGGTCCATAGTTTATCCTCATTTCGGAGTCAATCTTCTTCATGACTAGTGCCTCTGGGATAAAACCTCTTCACTTGGTCTGCAGTCACCCTCTTTTTCAAGACTGAACCATCCAACTCTTCCAAAACATAAGAACCTCCAGATGCCTGAGATCTGACTCTGTAAGGTCCATTCCATCTGTCAGCAAACATTTTCCCCCACTGACTCTCCAAACTTCTATTATACACCAAAACCAAACAACCAGGTTTCAAGGAATTCCTGAGTCTATGAGCCAACTTCTTGTCCCAGTACCTGACTGATTGATTCCTAATCTTCATCATTCTAGAGTATGCCTTCTCTTGACATTCCTCTCTACATTCCAACTGTTGCATCCTGGCACAGAGCAAATCTTCTGTTGAGTGCATGTCATCCCAATCAATTCCAAGATAAGAGACAGCTTCCAAGTCCACTGGTAAAACGGCTATTTGACCAAACATTAGCTCATAAGGAGAATAGCCAGTTTTCCTCTTCACAGTGACCCTATCCGCAAATAAAACCAAGGGTAAATAATGCCTCCACTTTTCGGCACTATCTCAGCAAATCTTCACCAAAGCATTCTTGATAACTTGATGGCCTCTTTCAACTATGCCTTCAGCTTCAGGATAATATGGTGTAGCCACTCTAACTTTAGAACCAACGCTAGCCACAGCTTCTTTAAATTTGGCACCAAACTCTGGCCCACCATCAACAGTCACCAACTTCATCAACCCATACCTATAAATCCACTCCTTCTTCAAAAACTCTGCCACATTCTTGGCAGTCAAATTAACCAAAGGCACTGCCTAAACCCAACCAGACAAATCATCCCTAGCAACAATCAAGTATTTATACCTGCCCTCTTTAATAAGGACAGCATCCAGACTGACCCTTCCAAAAACAGTTGATTCACCAGTAGCACGGCCCATCTCTTTAGGTTTCAAGTGACTTCCTCTTTGAAATTCTTCACAAGATTGCACCCAACCCTGCACAGCCAACTTCATACCCGTCCACCAAAATCTGTCTGCTACTCTTCTATAAGTCTCCCCAAAGCCTCTATGACCAAGGTCTTCATGCAAAGACTTCAAAAACAATTCTTGACCCTTCTTCTGAGTCACCACCACTTGAGGATTAGGATGTCTCCTCCTCATCAACCGCCTTCCTGACACATAAAATCCAGGACTCTTCTTCTTGATTTCCAACCAAGTATCATCATCACAACTATCTGGCCTCTCCAAGGTCAACAGATATTCCACCAGGATAAAATAAAACCCAGACTGACCCCAGGTCTCATCTTCAAAATCTAACAAAACAACTTTCAATGGTACAACTCTGTCATCAAAATCACCAGTGTGAACATGAGCCAATTGAGCAGCCCAACCAGGACACCAATCCTTAAATTTTGCCCCTTCTTTCTCTTTCCACTGAACTTTGTGAGAATCCAGTTCACTAACAAAAACACCCTTTTCCAATTTTGAGCTGTCCCAAACAACAACTCCATCTTCATCAACAAAAACAACCTGATCACCAGAATCAAGATCAGATCCAGCCAGTTTAACCTCTTGGGGGAGGTCAGAACAATCATCCAGTTAACCCTCATGTGGGAGGAAAGAAAAGTCCTCAGCACCCTTTGTGCTGGCCCTAATCACTGGAACATCTTTGTCAAATACTTCAGAATCAGAATCCCCATCTGTAGGTGGCCTCCTTGATAATCAATCAGGCATAGTAAAAGTTTTACCTGGTTTGTGTACCAGGTCAAAAGAAAAATGTTGAATAAATGCCACCCACCTAGTCATTGGAGCAATTGGAAGACTAGGTGTATTGATCATCTGAACCAAAGATTTTGCATCCAACTGCAGCTCAAAATGCTGCCCCCACAAAACCGTCTGTAGCTTCTTTAAAATTTTTGCTACACCACACAATTCCAACTTAGGTTGAGAATACCTAGATTCCACCTCATTAAACACCACAGACTCATACCTTACTGGCCTGACCCTCCCAACCTTATCTTCCTGAGACAAAACAGCAACAGCAGCAATATAGCTTGAGTCCACTTCCAGATAAATCTTTCCAGCACCAACACCATAATACAACTTGTGAAGAATTATATCTTCACCAACAACCTTTTTCAGCTTCTGAAAAGCCTCTTCACACTCCTCAGTCCATTCCCAATCTGCATCTTTTATGGTCAACCTCCTTAAAGGTGAAGCCAACAAAGAAAAATCCTTAATGAAAATCCTGACATATACACATACACCCAAAAACCCTCTGACTTCAGTAGTATTTTTAGGCCTTGGCCATGACTGAATTTTATTAATCTTCTTCTTCGCCATAATCCTTCCCTCTTTACATACCACATGACCCAGAATTTCCAAAGCAGGAACACGACAACAGAATTTTGACCCTGAAATGGTCAAACCAGCCTCTTCAATCCTAAACAACACTCTCTCTAGAGTTATTGCATATTCCCACACAAACCTCCTTATTCCAGGGTTCTCCAATAACACCTCATTACCATAATCAGTGGATGGTTCTTTAATTCCACCATCATCAATAAAAATACCAGCATGAGTAGGAACCTCATCCTGCAAAATCCAAGCCATCTGTGCTTGATAAACTGCCACTGAATTAGTTGCTCCTTGAGGCAACCTAGTGAGTTGAAATCTTCCCAGAGGAGTCTCAAAAGTTGTGAGAGGCCTTGAATCCGTATGGAGTTCCCTCTCATCATAACCACCCATAATATCACCCAAACCATAACACACCCTTCCAGAAAAAGCTTCAACAAAATCCTCTGCACTTGGCGGCATACCAGCGTCCTTGATAGTGACTATAGTTAAGGCTCTAAGATCATGAACCACCCTCAACTTTCAATTCTGCTTCTTTACAAAGAACACCGGACTTGAGTAACTGGATTTTGATTGTTCATATAACCCAGTCCTGACTCTTTCCCTAACAATTTCTACAAAATCCTCTCGAATAGTGGCTGGAATAGGAATAAGTTTGACTTGCCAAGTTTCATGACAAACAACAGTAATCAAGTAAGGTTCCCCAAAAGAGTGCTTCAATACACCCCTTTCCTCCTCAACAAACGCCAAAGCCTTTTCCCTTAGCACAATAACGTGCAACAACAACTTCTTTTCTTCCTCATACAACCACCCATCAGGACCAAAATTAACAACTTTCAATCTTTCCACGGTCACCCTAGCCATCTCTACAAATTCTGGAGGATTCTTCACCAAAGGAGTACAGTACGGATCTCTTGACAAAGGAGGTCTCTTCAAAGGCGGATTCAAACCCACAGGCATAGGCTCATTGACAGGCCTAATCTTCTGCACTACCTTCTTATACTTTGCCGCTCCACCTTCAACTTGAGGGATCTTCAGGAAATCTTCACCACCAGACCTGGAACAAAAACCAAGGGTTTCCCCGTTGCTCACATGTGTGGCCAAGGAAATGTTTTTGAAAGGTGTAGAAGAAAACCTAGCGGTGCACAATTGGGAGGACTTACTTTTACACCCCAATCTCACCACTCCGAAACTTTTCCGCAATTCCACATCTTCATCCTCACTTCCAACTTCCAAATCTTCAAATCTTGATTCATCTTCTGAATCACATCTTCTAAAATTGTGCACTTTATCCTCATGCTGGAGGTCCAAAAATAGATCTTGATGATCTTCTCTCTTCAATATTTTCTGCAGTTTAACCTCATGCTGGAGGCCCAAAAATAGATCTTGAAAATCTTCACAAAAATATTTTGCATCTTCTTTCTTCATTATCTTCAGATTTTTTTCTTGATTTTCTTGAATTATCTTGAAATTTTTATCTTCTTTTCTTGAGTTATCTTCTGTCCTACAAAAATAACCAGGGGTTTCCCCAATGCTCACAGGTGTGGCCCAGGTAATGTTTTTGAAAGGTGTAGAAGAAACCCTAGCGGTGCACAATTTGGAGGACTTACTTTTAGACCCCAATCTCACCACCCCAAAACTTTTCCGCATATCTTTCAATAAAGATATATAACCAATCTTCTTCTTTAAACTTGAATTAAAAATAATTAAAAATCTTGAGAGAGAACAGAGACTTGATAAAAAACCTGATGAATACTTGCAGAGAAGAGAAACATTTAAAAGAGAAAGTTGAAAATCCACTTGGTATATCTCCAAGGGAGCTGACCTACTACAACCTGGGATTTCCTCATCTCAGGGAGAGGTTGTAGCACTAGGGTGATCAGCCCTCATTACTTTAAAAAAGACAGACTCTCAATAGAGCCTGAACCGCACTCCAAAAAACCAGAGGCAGCACCCACTTCCTTCCTTCCCCTGCAGAAGTCCATGAACTGGCACATTGAAGATAAACCAGGCCTAGTCTTCCAACCATCCTCTCCAGGGGATGATGACCTCATGTGAAGCCTCCTTTCGTCTTCACCAGTCAACTCCAAACTGATTCCCAAATCAAATTGATAACCTATTCTTGCCTGAAAATCCATCAAGAATGGCCCAACCAAAACTGCTTTTACATTACCTTTAGCAATGTAAAAATGAACCTTCCCTGAGGCTCCACCAACATCTAACTTCACAAACTCTGACGTTCCAACCAATTAAGTGACATGGCCACTGATCCCTCTCAAATTCCCACCAATACCAGTTTTGATGGGGAAGCCCATATGAGTTGCCTCAAACAAAGAAATCAGGTTTATCTGAGAACCTGAATCCACCAATGGCCTTGCCTCCCTGCCATTCAGAGTGACATTGACATATCCCAGAGGAGCAGAAAAATTAGTTTCCAACCCCTCACCAAACTTTTCAGCAGAATCACAAATGTATTCTACCTCACCAGAAGACACCCTTCTCCTGGTCAACAAATTCTTCTGCCTATCAGCCAACCCTGGACTGATAGCATACAATTCCCCATAAGATAGGGAAACCTGACCCTGGTTCATCCTTTCCAGGACAGAGTCCATAACATTAACTTGACCAGACACTACTGGCTTCTCAAAGTGAGCTCTTTGCTTCACCACCTTGGTCCTAGAAGATTCTTGAGGACCAGAACCACCAACAGATTTACCATTAACAGGAACCAAACCAGATCCCTCACCAGAACCTCTGACTCTAACAGGCTTTGGCAATGAAGCCAAAGGAACATCCTCCTCAGAGTCAGAATCCACCTCCATTGGCATTGGCTCACCATTCAGGTCCAATGCACCAAAACTAGGGGGGCCCATGTCAGCCATACCCTTCTTCATCTTGTACAGCTCCTCTTTGCTGTACCTTTTCCTAGCTGCACTCAGCTTAGGATCACCCTTTGAAGCATTTGAAATTGGTTGGGCCTGAGAACTGCTCTTAAGCCTACCCACCTTTCCTGCTTCCACATCATAAACACCAGCCAAGCATTCACCACTTGACTGTCCACCACAAGAATACAACTCCAAACCACCAAACACCACGCAATATAGGGGGAGGACTTGCTAGCAAGTCCGCAACTTGAAGTCAGATGGAAATCAGATGGAACTCAGACTGAAGTAATACTGAACTTTCACTTGAAGTATCACACAAATAACAATGGATCTATATTGAAAACATAGTGAAAGTGTGAGGATAACTGAATGGAAGCCAGAAAAAATCATTCCATGAGTCTACTCAATGCAAAGTATTTTTTGAAACAGCTTATTAAAATAATACTTTATTAAATTAATTTGATCAATAAAAATTGATTGACAATATTGCAATTCTTAAATACAATAATTTTATTAAAAAATTTCAGATTACATATAAAAAAAATCAGTGACTTTTTCTATTACTTACAACTGTTTTTACAGAATTGAAAACTATGTTTCAGCTAATATTTTATGGAAGTGAACTCTGTTCTTCGCCCGAAGAACAGAGTTCATCCTCCTATTTTCACACTCTGTTTGCACCAATCTCCATCCCTTTCAATTCTATCAACACATGCTTGTCTTCCCTTCCCATGCCTTTCGCTATCCTCCCAGCCCCATTGTATGCCATCCTCTTTTGATCCCCATTTCACCCCTCTCAACCTCTCCCAGACCCTTTTCTTCATTTAAAATGCCTCGGAACCCTTAATCTTCCCTTTCAACTCTTTCCCAACCTTTTCGCTACCCCATACACCCTTCCTCACCCCTCTCTCCAGCCTTTTCAGCCCTTTAGCCCCATTTGTGTTCACATGAGCTTCAAGGTGTGTTCAAAGTAAATTCAATACTTCTTCATGATTATTTCATCACTTCCTCAATGTGTGCTCAAAAAAATATGAATTAGGGTTCAAGGTTGCGGACTTGCTAGCAAGTCCGCCCCCCATATTGCGTGGTGAAAGGAAGTAGAAAAAGAGACCTTATTGACCTCCTTCCCCTTTTCCTTGACATCTTCATCTTCCTTACCAGAAGACTTCCCCTGATCAGGAATCTCCTCAAACCTTGGCCTCCTTTGATTGACACCACCCCTTCTCCCAACCAAATTAACAGGAGCCTGCCCCTCACTGGGATTTACAAATGAACCATCAGGGAACTTGAAAACCCTGCCATCAAATTCCACCTTTCCTTCAGACACATCCCTGTTAAATGCCAAACAATCATTGGACCTGTGCCCCCTCCTGCTGCAATAAGAGCAAACCCAAGGATCACTCCTACCAGCCCTCCTATCAAAATCTCTAGGCTGAAAAGGTGCCTTAATGACCTTCTTGGCCTCCTGAACAAAAATATACAGCTGCTTTGTGAGATCAGCCAACTGCTCCACCATTGGGTCCCTCTCCTATTTGGGAACCTGCACCATATTCTTCTCCTCCTTCTTCACCCTAAACTCCTCTTCAGCCAAAGCCTCACTGACTTTGCTGACATATTTGGCACACCCCTTCTGATAGGTGTCCACAGCCAATAACTTCAAATGGGCCTCAAAAGCCTCCTTCACCTTATCCAAGGCAGGCAACTTCTGGTCCCAATTAGAAAGAGTCTTCATCAAGTCCTTCCTTGACAGCTCCTTCATCACATCCATCTTGACATCTCTAGCCAGGGAAGACCAAAAAACATCCTTGGCAGCATTTTCATGTTCCAGCTCCTCCACTTCCACCAAGTATTCCACCACAGGATCAAACTGTAGCAGAAACTTTCTGTAACTATGCAAGTTACCAACACTACCGTAAGATTGCCATTCACTGACAATCTTGTTCAGATCCACCATAGTGAACCTGACACCCCATCTATCCAGCATTTCCCTACACAACAATTTCCAATCCCTCTTCTTGTAGCCAGACATGGCCACAATCTCCTTCTCCACTGACCTATCACCAATGAAGAAGATAATCTGCTTCACCATGTCCAGGTAGGAAGCACCATCCACTCCAGCAGCAGTTTCATACTTCTCTAGAAACCACTTGACATCCTCCCCATTAAACTTGGTACCATCCCAAGTTTTAATTCTCACACACTCCCTAACCATCACAGAAGGAGGACCATCCCCCCCATTGAAAGTCACCACAGGAATAGAGGAACCAGAAGCCATTCCTCCAGTCCAAAACACCAAAAAGAGCCAACCAAAGAAAACAGAGATTCCAAAGAACTAGCAAGTTCTACCCCCATTTTGGGCGCCAGAAATGTAGACAATCCTATAGTACTAGCTATAGGCCTTGACCAAGGGAGTCGGGGAAAACCAGAGAGAAAATCCCCTGTCCCTTTAGAAAAATAGAGTGAGATTTACTTGATAAAGTGATTTGGTTCCTGTTTTGCTAAAGCTCCTGTTTAACACACTTGACTGCTTGATGAGCCAAGAAAGTGGTGCCCAGATAGAATACCAGACCAAAGAACTGAAATGTAGAACAAAGTCCACAACAGAGACAGCAAAGATACTTGATGTAGGCTGCAAATCCACACCAGAGACAGCAATAATACTTGCTATAGCTTGCAAGATTATAACAGAGAAAACAGTTGCCAAAGTTAAGTTAAATGAAGAACTCACTTGCAACAAACACAGCCAATTGTGGCCAGAAAACAGTGAAAACTGAGGGAGGAACAATGATATCACCTCCGGATGGTTGTATGATGATTAAGGTTGCCCCAAACTGTCTTGTTCACTATTTACACACAGACCACTAACTAAGAGCCCGTGCGCACCCACCTATCTGGCGCTTGTACCTGCCAGATTGCATAAAAAACCCTCCTGGAGCGCTCACAAACCTCCTAAAACAGAGGCGGGCTGGCCGCCCGACGTCGGAGATGCCGCCTGAAGCGGCCTGGCCTCCCTGAAGCCAGAAAACCAATAAAAACCACTAATCTACTTAGAAAAATTAGCTACAGCTACTAAAACCTTTAAAACACGGAATTTCACTATAACAACATTGAGACATGAAATATAGAGAAAAATTAGCTCTATCAAATGGTACTAAGCACTTAACCCTAAGACTTAAAGTTAGCCCGTAAAACACGAAAAACAAAATTAAACAGCAATCTTTTATAAATGAAAATTGAGGAAATGACCCCTTAAAACTCAGAATATGAAAAATGTCTAAAGACATAAAATATAGAGAAAAACCAGGGCTATCCAATGATAGTACCCACATACCCACAGACCCAATATCCACGGAATAAAACCTGAAAAATACCAAATTCCTTAACAGATATCAATTAAGACATGCACAAACAGCGCCAAATCACACAACAAAGGCCCCTGCCAATGTTGGAAGACCACAGCGTGTAGCGACTTTGGTTGCTTTAAAAAAAGACTTGCAGCCAGTTTATTACTGGCTGCAAGTCAATAATATAAAAAAAAGCGAGCAAAGTTGCTGCATGCAACTTCGCTCGCTTTTAAACACAAAATCTTGCAGGCAGTTTTAAACTGCCTGCAAGATGTATTATAAAATTGACCAAAGGCACTAAAAGTGGCTTTGGCCAATTTTTTTTATTTTTTATTAAACGCTGCCAGCTTAAAGCTGGCAGCAATTTTTTTTTTATTTCAATCCCAAGCCACTTCCTGTGGCTCGGGTTCTTTTTTTTTTAATGTAATTATATATTACTACCAGCCAGGCTCCCCCTGGCTGGTAGTTTATGTTTTAAGCAGCCAATGTTGCTTAAAGCAACATTGGCTGATCGTTCACCTTAAGACCTCCCAGCCAGTGTTATCTGGCTGGGAGATGAAAAAAAGTTATTGCAACCAAAGTCGCTACAAGCGACTTTGGTTGCTTAAAAAAAAGACTTGCAGCCAGTTTATTACTGGCTGCAAGTCAATAATATAAAAAAGAGCAAGAGAAATTGCTGCATGCAACTTCGCTCGCTTTTAAACACAAAATCTTGCAGGCAGTTTTAAACTGCCTGCAAGATGTATTATAAAATTGACCAAAGCCACTAAAAGTGGCTTTGACCAATTTTTTTTATTTTTTATTAAATGCTGCCAGCTTAAAGCTGGCAGCAATTTTTTTTTTATTTCAATCCCAAGTCACTTCCTGTGGCTAGGGTTCTTTTTTTATGTAATTATAAATTACTACAAGCTAGGCTTCATCTTTCTGGTAGTGTTATCTGACATTTGAAAGCTTGAAAAAAACATTATATGAAATAAAAAAAGCATATTCTTTGATATATTAAGAATTATGAGTGGTAAAGGATTGATGAAGGGATTAATGGCTCAAAAATAAAATTGGCCATTGCTGATAAGGAGAGCTCTAGAACAATGGAGATTATCTATGAAAATTAGAGGGGATGGAGTACATTAGGGCATCTCAAACTTGATCAAATACGTCACATAAACACACCACAAAAAAAGTACCAAACACACCATTAGAAAATGAAATACACCTGCCATGGACAGGTGTATTTTGATGGTGTTTTTTGCCTCAAACAAACCTTCTTTTGGTAAAAAAAGCCATCAAAACACTTTTCTCTTTCATCTTGATTAGTCAGCAATAGGTACAGACAAGCCATCTCTTTAGATTCTTTTCCACATAATTCTTATGGGCTTATAATTCAACATGTGAAAAACATGACTTCCCACCACTTAAGCAGCCACTTCAACATACACTCACCCTTAATCTTAATCACCATTCACTAAAATTCCTCTTTCAGTCCATTGTAAACTAGAAATAACTGCTACCACTCTACCCCTGGATCTATTGGTTAACTCAGATACCAACTCCAATGCTGAAATTGACTTGGCTTACATGTGTGACATGCTGAAGAATCACTACTTATATTCCAGAACACTTTCCATACAACACCAACGACAATTTAACCTTGAGGTTCTTTAAAGCATTCCTTAAATTAGCTTTAAACAGATATTGTGTACAACCTTGCCTCGATTTCTCAGTTACTTGAACTGATAAAATATCACTTAATTTTCAGAAATGATTCTTGTTGTTCATAAAGAGATCCTCCTATTCAAATCTGTGTTGCACTTTGTCATTTTAGTTCAAATTGAAATAGTGGCACATTTACCCATCTTGAAAACCTCTTCCAGATCAGAGATGGAAATAAATATTTTGATTGTAAAAAAATGCTTTGAATCTCTCTTATATACATTGCATGCTTCTACTCTTGCTATTTTTTAGGATTCCAGTTAATTAAATGTTTTGTATTTAAATTATAAGTAATGTTTTTCTCCATATCTACTTGACTAAAATACATTCTAGATTTCTATTAATAATTTGGTTAAATATAGTTTTTCAACAGCTTCATTAATCAACACTTATGCACAAGATACATAAATTAACAAATTTTATTTTTCTAAATCTAGAAATTTGGCAATACCCTCCCCTGAATTTCACTATATTAGGGGGTGGTGATTGCCATTTTTTTCATGTCAAAAAATTTTTTTATGTCTGAAAAAAAAAATAGCAATACCTCATCCTGAATTTTACTGTGGGAGGGGGTTGAGATCGCCATTTTTTTCATGTCAAAAAAAATATTTATGTAAGAAAAAAAAATTTACAATAGCTCCCCCTGCAACTTACTGTGGGAGGGGGTAAAGATTACCAAATTTTCATTTTAACTTCATAAATTCTTATATAAATAAATAAAATAATATAATCAGCCAAGTAAAAGTAATGGGATTCACAATTCCACCTGCTAATGATTTCAGAGTGACCAAAGCCAAATAAATCATATGAAAAGAAATGTATTGACAATTCATTCATTCAATACAAATAAAAAATTAAATGAACAAATTTATACAGCAGCAAGGCTCAATTGCACAAACTTTTTATTTGATTGATTATATTTAATAATTGATAATTTAAAAATTTATGAAATAAAAATAAAAAAATGGAAAATCTTCTAAATACCCTATTTGGAACCCCTCCTTAAAGATTTAATATAAGTAGGGCCCTTCCCCCTTGCTTTACTTACCTGGTTTATCAGACTTTGGTTGATCTGGAATGAAAAACAAAAATGAGTAAGTGCTTCACATGATTCCGAAAAAATGAGAAAATTTTTTACAAGATATCAAACCAGGAGTTTCCTTGGTAGTTTGATGATTATCTCTTGGATTTTTGATTGATGATTATGCTGAGAAGAGTTCCAAATAGATTTGATGATACCATGTCCTGAAAAAAATCAAAAACATCAACGAATCAGGGAAAAAATGATTTATAAAGAAGAAAAATTGAGGAAACAAATGATAAAAAACAGTTGAGGACTTGAAATACCTTGGGTGTCAGCCTGTATATTCCCAGGACTGAGTAAAAAGTGCTTATAAGTTATGTTAAACACATGAACTATACATGGGAACAAGAAATGAGAGTACACAAACAGTATACATAAGTAAAATTATGATAATACACATAAAATGCTATTATAACACCTTATATACACGCATATATCCACCTTTTATAAGTCTTATGTACTTAATATTAAGTTGGAATATTTTAGGGTAATCTTAAGAACCTTAAGTATAAGGCTACATAATTTTTAAGTACACTTAAAGCTGTTATATTCGTTGTTTTACACAAAAAACAAGAAATGCGCTTTATTTCACTTAAAAGCTGACTATATGCGCTATAAAATTGAGAATATCAAAATTGCGCTTTCACAGATCAATTGGGCTCATTTAGAACTATTGATTTGGCTATTTAAATGCATAAAAATAACAATTTTCAAATTTGGTGTTTTTTATGCCAGAAATGGCTTCTGTGTACTGGCTACATACTGCCTGCTTTTTTCCGGTGTGAATAGCTTCATTTTTAGCAAACTTAGCTTTTTCACACTATAATTACCCCACATTCTACGCCCACTGTGGGGAAACACACTAAAATAGGCGACAGGCGCTTATTTAGTGTCCTAGCTTAATAAATAATGCATTGACCTTGTTTATATGCACTAATTTCATTAATACCGTACTCTTGGCACTTTATTTCATCACCACACTTAAATTCGCCTAATTTTAGTCAAGGATTTACCCGCGCAAGCGCCTTCCAAGGACTGCATGTAGTTACCCCACATCTCACGCTCTTTTTTAAGTTTTTGGGTGGTTTCTCAGTCAATATTGGTTATTTTTGAATGGGAATTTCACGTAGTATAATGTCAGGATTAGCCCCTCCATTTCTTCTGTAGACTCCACTTATTATTAAGCTATAATTAACCTTAAAAAGTCTCCTTTCACTATGTTATAATATTGTTTTCCATGCATATACTCTCTTTTTGTCTTTTCTTTAATTTTGATGGATCTCCCTTATTATTAATAGGATTTTAGTGGTTGTTGTTTGTTTAATTATGTTATTGGTCACTAGGGGCGTTGATGTAGAGGTCTATTACTTGTTTGAAGGCGTCATTAACATTGTATTGGGTGGTACATCAAGGTGGTTATTGGGGAAACTTAGTGTGTATAAAAGGAGGGGGTTTTTTGGTCTTGTTTTCTGCATTCCTTATCATTTACAATTTACCAATATAACCAAATCAATTACAATACATATCAATTATTACTTTTATAAGACTTTTGAATAGTATCTGAATTATAAAATCTATTTTTCTACCAACTACAAAGATTGTAAGCCACATATAATAATAGTGAGAATTATATTACTGAGACCTTAATTTTGATTATATTTTAATACTTATTGGATTTAGATTACAGTATTCATATAGGACCATTTAAATCTTCTAGACATCTGACCATTCAAGCTAGTTCAGGTCCTTGTACTTGACCTTATCCTGACAATTGGGGACCTTTCCTAAGGAATTCTGTTATAATCCAGTAAGTGAAATTTTCAATAGAAGGTGCACGTAAATAATATCCCTATAAAAATATTTGGATAATTAAAACAGGTTGAGGTCACTTATATAGTGATTTCAGAAAAAGAAGCTCATTATATAATAAAAATATTGATATTGAGTCAACAATTTTACCACTAATTTAACATAAAATTGTTATTAGTGGGAGTCTGTCAATAGACCAATTAAATTTGTGATCTTTGCTGATAATAAACCAAATAAACTGATTAATTATTTTCTTTTAACAGGACTCTTAATTTTTTCTTTTTATTGGTTTCTAATATTCATTAAATATTTAGAGAGAATCTTACTAGCAGTTGTTTTCTTTTAAATATAAAAACACAGCTACATATTGTAGACCAGTTAAATTAAGTGACCACATAAAAAGCATATTTGACTTTTGGCACTTAAAGATTCACTTCATACCAATAAGTAAGCAATAAAATTGTCTTCAGTGGTATTGATAAATACTGATAAAACTCTTTTTTGAAGTTTTTATATCTAAATTCTCAAATTCTTTAAATTCCACGCAAAAATGTGTGACAACAATGACATTGTAAGTAATAAGACAAAAACTTATAACTTAAGACCTAGAGCTGAAAGACCTGTTACAGGACATTCAAATGGAGGGCCAGGACTCTCCCATAATCAACAACACTCCACAAATGTCTCTGGAGGAAAGGGAAAAGCTTCTAAAGCAGGTTTCAATAAAGAAGTCAAAAAATACTTTACAAGAACAAGTTCACTCCCTATCCACCCTAATGAACACCTTGAAAATAAGAGTCAACAACATAGTGGACCAGATCAACAATCTGGAAAAGAGAGCAGCTCAAGGTTTCATAGAAGTCAACCAAGCTCTAGTGGACATAAAGACTCAACCACCAACAGAGGCATCCAAAAATTCCATAGCAACACCTCCAGCCCAATAGGAGGAACAAAAAATTACAGTAAGCAAATGGAAATGGGATTGGTACGCCCAAAATGACAACAATCCTCCTCAACAAGGTTCCAGAAGCCACCCTTACAGGGGAAAGCCAAAGAGAGGCAGGGGAAATGGAGTAAGACCTTGGTGAGTCATCCAACTTCTTATGAACAATTACATCAACCTAAAAATGAATTACTTATAGGTAATGAGATTGATAGGAAATATTGGATATAATTGATAATGATTTAAAGGAGTATTCATTTGAAAAAAATATGTTAAACTTGTCTTTGCACAAAGACAATGTAGATAGTTTTATTGATCACCAGGATAATGCTATTAATATTAAAATGGAATCAAATGATGAGTCTTCTGAGTTGGACACAGAAAAAATAGAATATTTTTTAAAAGAAAATCCAATGGAATCAAAGATAATAAGTAAATTATTATTGAGAATTGAAAAATTGGAAGAGTTCTCAAAAGAGTCAAATAATAATACAGAAAAGGTAATATTACAGCTAACACAATCATTGAGTGCAACGGCCAATAGATTAAAAATTATTGAAAATTCAAATAATGAATTAGTAAATGAGAATAAAGGTTTAAAATCTGAGATTAGAGATTTAGAAAATAAATTAGAACACTCTCAGAATATTATGGCTACCATTGAGGGACGTGTTAAATTATCTTTTTCAAATGTAAATGACACCCTAACTCATGTACCAGTAATGCAGGATAGGTTACAAAGAGTGGAAATAGAAGTAGCAAACATGTTGAAAAATACTGAAAGAATAAAATATAACACATCTTATGTAACAAGAAAGCCTGTTTTCATGAAACATGCAAATTAAACACCAATGATGGAACAAGAACATAGTATCATGGACTCTGAGAATTATAAATCAGTAAAAGATGAAATACATGATCATCTTTCTGAAGTAAGTGAATTACTCAATATTACTCAGGTCAGGGAAGCAAAAACTAGCCAAAAGAACTGGCCTAAGTTAGATCAGTACCCATCTTTTGACGGAGATTCAAAATCTGATTGGCAACAATTCATACAAAGAATTGATAACTTGAAATTTTCATACAAATTACCTGATGAAGAAATAACTTCAAAGTTAATATCTTTATTTAAAGATGTGGCCTTATTATGGTTTGAATCTGTATTGAGTGAGGGAATTAATTACTCCTGTGAGGAATGGAAGGCACTAATTGAAAGGCAATTTGGTGGCCCAAAATTTAGAATCACTCAACAAAGATTGTATGAAAAGGCCAGATATAATCCGAATTCTGGAGATAAACCTATGGTATTTTTAATGAATTTAATAAAAATCAGGAAAGCCATGGACCCAAAAATGGATTATGAAGGGTGGAAAGAAAAAATAATATACAAGTTACCTATATCAGTTAGAGAAATTATTGTAGCTAGAACTGAAACCATCAGAGATACCTCTGGGTTCATTAATATATGTAATGAAATATTATTAAACCACAAATATGAAACTAAGTATATTAATTACAGACAAAGTGTTGACGTTGTAAAACCTACTACAAGTAAATTACCAGTGGAGAAGAAAAAACCTTCAGCTCCCCTTGTCCCTAAAAGACAAGAGAATAACCCTTGTTATAAATGTAATGAACCTTGGGTTAAAGGTCACACGTGTAAGAAAAGAATAAATGTTATTGAAACCTCCCAGAATTCTGAACCAAGTAATCATGAAGATGAAAATATGGAATCCAGTGAGGATTGTAAAAGTAACATATCTTACAGTGATGATGAGAATGAGATATTTGTATTAGAACAGGATATAATGTTCCTGAATGATGCTATACCTCATACAGATACATCTTTAACTTCCATTGAAGAAGCTGAGATGATTAAAGATGTATCTCACGATACTTAAAAATATCACCTATCAGAGCACCTGTTATTATATGTGGAAAAGAAATGAATGCCATTCTTGACACTGGGGCTGCAGGTAGTGTAATTTCTATTAATACATTAATAAAACTAGACAGTAAGTATAAGGAAAAACTAGAACCTGTTCAGACAAAGAACTGGAGGGGTTTTGGTTCAATATTAAATCCAATTGGGAAATACAAAACTGCAGTTTTCTTTAAATATAATAATAGATATGTAAGAGCAGTTTGTGAATTCGTAGTAATGGATAATAATAATTGTAGTGATTGGTTTATTATTGGCAATGATTTATTGACAAAATTTGGAATTAAACTAAATCCTGAAAACAGTTGTTTCACCATAGGAGTGAATGGTAAGAGAAAATTCAAGATATGTTCTGAATATTCAGTGTATGCCATTTCTCCTAGAGAAGAACAACTACAAGGTGGAAGAACCACCAATGAAGTGGGTGAATTGGAAAATGAAATCCAAAAGGCCTCTTTCAGTCCTCAACTCTCAAAAATTGAACAAGAAGACATTTTGAGATTGATTAAATCATATCCTATGGCATTTGCTCATGGTTCAAATGAACTAGGATTGGTCAAAGACCATGAGATGAAAAACTCTCTAAGCTGTGACTTGGATAATATTCCTGGAAGCTTAAAAAAGAAACCTTACTCAGCATCTCCTGCAAAAAGGAAAGATATTGAAGACAATATAAAAATGTTGTTGGAAATGGGTATTGTTGAAAAAGTGGACACAACACCTAAGTATTGTGTCATTTCACCAGTATTGATCTCTTATGAAAAAGATAAGGCAAGATTATGCGGTTATTATAGAGCTCTGAATACATACACATTAGATGATATTTACCCTCTACCAAGGATAGCTTCTATCCATGCTACTTTACAAGGAGCAAAATATATTTCCTGTCTGGATGGAAACAAAGGTTACCACCAGATTCCTGTGGAAATAATTTCTCAAAATTACTTATTAATAACCACACATATTGGTATATATAAATATGTGAGAATGCCATTTGGCCCAAAGAATGCGCCTTCAGTCTTCCAAAAATTGATGGATAGTGTTTTTCATCAGGAAATGGTTGAAGGATGGCTATTGGTCTATATTGATGACATCATAGTGTTTTCAAAAACATATGATGAACATTTAAGTCACCTGAAAAGAGTCTTTCAAAGAATGGATGAAATTAATATGACAATTGCATTAAAGAAATGTAAATTTGGATTCCAATCTTTGAAAGTACTTGGACATGTTGTGTCTGGATTACAAATTTGTGTTGACCAGAACAAGGTGGCAGCAATAAAAAACATTGGTATACCTAAGAATGTAAAATAAATTCAAAGTTTTTTAGGTATGTGTGGATATTATAGACAATATATAAAAAATTACCAATCTATTGCAGCACCTTTGACAACATTAATCAGGAAAAATGAAGCTTTCATTTGGAATAATGAAAGACAAAACACCTTTAATAAATTAAAGGAATGTTTAATTACAGCTCCAATTTTGGGACTGCCTGATTTCACCTTACCTTTTATCTTGTACACTGATGCAAGCTTCATAGGTTTAGGTGCTGCTTTACAGCAAAAACAGATAATAAATGGAAAATTATCAGAAGTAGTTATCTGTTATATATCCAGAACCTTAAGAAAAACTGAATTAAGGTATGGTGCCACACCGTTAGAATGTTTAGCCATGGTGTGGGCTTTGGAGAAGCTTCATTACTATCTGGAATACCAGAAGTTTGAACTTATAACAGATTGCAGTGCAGTAAAATCATTGCTAAACATGAAAACACCTAATAGGCACATGTTTAGATGGAAACTAGCTGTACAAGAGTACAGAGGAAGAATGACCATCACTCACAGAGCAGGAAAATTGCATTCTAATGTGGATTTATTATTTAGAAGTCCTTTGCCAAATGATGCTGACAACCCAGCTTATGTACCTGAGAATGAGGTTATACATATATTTGGGATTTATATAGTGGATTTAGAAGAAGAATTTATGCAAACTATATTAGAAAATTATTCATCTGATAAAGATTTGTCTAAACTATCTACCATTCTTAATGATCCAACAAATGCCTCCATGAGTGCATTAATTAAAACCTTGCCTCCAAAGTATAAAAATGCATTGGAAAAAGGTAAATTATCAATTTAAGGATGGATATATATATTACAGAAAAAAGTTAAGTAATGTTATAGTAATACCACCTTCTATGAAAGAGTTAATGTTGAGTACTTGCCATGATGACATCTTAGCTGGTCATTTTGATTTTAAAAAAACATTAACCAGAGTTAAAAATACAGCCTTGTGGAAAAACATGAAAGAAGATGTACAAAAATACATTGAAACATGTGACTCTTGTCAGAAATCTAAAAGATTAACTGGTAAGAGAGCTGGGTTGTTACGACAAATAGAGCAGCCAAAAGCTCCATGGGAAATTATAAACATGGATTTTGTAACTGGCTTGCCATTAGCAGGAAAAGAAAGTCTCAATTCTTGCTGGGTAATTGTGGATAGATTAACAAAAGTGTGCAAATTTATCCCTACCCATAAAGAGGTATCTGCAAAAGACTTGGCATTATTATGGTGGACTCAGATGATGAATACTTCTGGGTTCCCCAAAGCCATAATCTCTGACAAAGATCCTAAATTTACTTCAGAGTTCTAGACATCCTTGATGGAAGTATCAGGTAGTCAATTAAAATTTTCTACAGCACACCATCCACAAACTGATGGGCTGGCTGAGAGGATGATACAAACTCTAGAAGACATGATCAGAAGATATTGTGCCTTTGGATTAGAATACAAAGACAATGAGAAATTCACACATGACTGGGTAACATTAATTCCTGGCCTTGAATTTTCTTATAATAGCACAAATCATTCTGTAACAGAGAAGAAACAATTTGAACTCTGGCTGGGATACGTCCCAAATACCCCAGTAGATCATTCAAATAAATTACCAAGGTTAGATATACACCCTGGTACTAAATCCTTTATTCATATGCAACAAATGTGTAGAAAGCATGCTGAAGAATGCATACAAAAAGCATTTGAATATGAAAAGAAAAGGTGGGACAAATCTTATAAAGAATTTGAATTTAAAAAGGGAGATGAAGTTCTCATATCAACACTACATTTTAACTTACAAGCTAATGTTAAATTAAAGGATCCCTTTTTAGGACCTTTTTTAGTAAACAAAATGGTTGGTAATAATGCAGTGGAAGTCATATTATATGCTCCATATGATAGGAAACATCCAGTTTTCCCTATCTCATTATTAAAACCTTACCATGCAAATGATCCTGACTTATTTCCAAAAAAAGGGGAAGGCCTAAAAAGCAACCTGAAGAAATTGTGGAAAAATCAGAGATTGAAAAAAATACTCAAGAAAAGAATCCTTACTAAAGA
Organism: Hemileia vastatrix; assembly: GCA_030280995.1. Lineage (NCBI taxonomy): Eukaryota > Fungi > Basidiomycota > Pucciniomycetes > Pucciniales > Zaghouaniaceae > Hemileia > Hemileia vastatrix. Next base: position 8,914,612 of record JASXTE010000007.1, read on the forward strand.
AAAAGGAACTGAGTATTTACTAAGATTTAAAGGGAAATCAAATGAATTTGATAAATGGATACCTGAAAAAGAAATTTCTAATTTATCCACCCTTCTTAAAAAATTTAAACAGAAATAAATTTCTGTTCAACCATCTGAGGGGTTAAAAAAACCAGTACTCATAATATTTTATTATGTTTTATTTCTTTAAACTTTAATCTTTAATGCTACAGAATTATTCTGAATACCTGAAAATTAAAAATAAATAAAATGTATAACTTAAAAATTTTTTTATTGTTTTTTTGGGTGGGCGAGTGTCAGCCTGTATATCCCCAGGACTGAGTAAAAAGTGCTTATAAGTTATGTTAAACACATGAACTATACATGGGAACAAGAAATGAGAGTACACAAACAGTATACATAAGTAAAATTATGATAATACACATAAAATGCCATTATAACACCTTATATACACGCATATATCCACCTTTTATAAGTCTTATGTACTTAATATTAAGTTGGAATATGTTAGGGTAATCTTAAGAACCTTAAGTATAAGGCTACATAATTTGTAAGTACACTTAAAGCTGTTATATTCATTGTTTTACACAAAAAACAAGAAATGCGCTTTATTTCACTTAAAAGTTGACTATATGCGCTATAAAATTGAGAATATCAAAATTGGGCTTTGACAGATCAATTGGGCTCATTTAGAACTATTGATTTGGCTATTTAAATGCATAAAAATAACACTCTTCAAATTTGGTGTTTTTTATGCCAGAAATGGCTTATGTGTACTGGCTACATACTGCCTGCTTTTTTCCCGTGTGAATAGCTTCATTTTTAGCAAAGTTAGCTTTTTCACACTATAATTACCCCACATTCTACGCCCACTGTGGGGAAACACACTAAAATATGCGACAGGAGCTTATTTAGTGTCCTAGCTTAATAAATAATGCATTGACCTTGTTTATATGAACTAATTTCATTAATAACCTTACTCTTGGCACTTTATTCATCACCACACTTAAATTCGCCTAATTTTAGTCAAGGATTTACCCTTGCAAGCGCCTGCCAAGGACTGCATGTAGTTACCCCACATCTCATGCTCTTTTTTAAGTTTTTGGGTGGTTTCTCAGTCAATATTGGTTATTTTTGAATGGGAATTTCACATAGTATAATGTCAGGATTAGCCCCTCCATTTCTTCTGTAGACTCCCCTTATTATTAAGCTATAATTAACCTTAAAAATTCTCCTTTCACCTTGTTATAATATTGTTTTCCACGCATATACTCTCTTTTTGTCTTTTCTTTAATTTTGATGGATCTCCCTTATTATTAATAGGATTTTAGTGGTTGTTGTTTGTTTAATTGTGTTATTGGTCACTAGGGGCGTTTATGGAGAGGTCTATTACTTGTTTAGAGGCGTCATTAACATTGTATTGGGTGGTACATCAAGGTGGTTATTGGGGAAACTTAGTGTGTATAAAAGGAGGGGGTTTTTTGGTCTTGTTTTCTGCATTCCTTATCATTTACAATTTACCAATATAACCAAATCAATTACAATACATATCAATTAATACTTTAATAAGACTTTTGAATAGTATCTGAATTATAAAATCTATTTTTCTACCAACTACAAAGATTGTGAGCCACATATAAAATAGTGAGAGTTATATTACTGAGACCTTAATTTTGATTATATTTTAATACTTATTTGATTTAGATTACAGTATTCATAGAGGACCATTTAAATCTTCTACACAACTGACCATTCAAGCTAGTTCACATCCTTGTACTTGACCTTAGCCTGACATTGGGAGTGGTACAATGAAAAGTATCAGAAAAAACATGCATATTACAGAATATCAAAATTCAAAAATTTAAATTAGTTTACATAAAAAGACTCAACTTTAAAAGTAGATATCTCAGAAATTTCTGAGCCAAAATTGATTATGCTTTATGGAAATGAAATTCATGCCTATAGAGAACCTGTAATCAAAATAATGTGGGATTTGAATGAGCTAAAATTCATCAAATGTTAATATTCATCCTCATAAAAAAATTACAAAATAGGAAGGACTCATCCAAAACTAATATTTAGCTGATCAAATCAGAGCCAAAAGCCTGAAGTATTATTTGAAATAGATTGCATAAACCATATATGCATATTATGCAACATTGAACTTAAAAAATGTAAATTAGTCTATGAAACAAGATTCAACTTTGGAAGAAGTTATCTCAGCAACCACTAGACCAAATTCAACACCATTTGCTGGAAATAAAATAAATGATTCTTGAGATTCTTCCTAAAAAAGTATATTTCATATAAAAAACCCTAATCTTATTTCTGACCTTTTATTTTTGACTTAAAAGAAAATCAAAAAAGGGTTATAAAAATTAAAGTCAGGTATTATCAATGGTCTAAAAAGATCTATTTTAGCTACCTATGTTATTTATAAGTATTATATTTTTTCCAGAGTAAGACCTACTTGAGAAGATTAAAATAAAGTTGATGGAAGTTTGAGCCAAGTAAATAATAAATATCTCATTAACCAGTGAGCCAAATCAGATGTTGCTTGGTGGATATGAGAGCTAGGCTTCTGTAGAACCTTCTTAAAAGTGGAAATGAGATTTGAGAAAACAAAAAAAGAAATAGAAAAAAAAAACAAATTCAGAAAAAGAACTTCAGTTAAAATTTAAAAAAATATGGTGGGAGGATGACTTACCTGATGAGATGTCTTCAAAGATGTAAAAGGACCAGATAGAAGTTCAGGAAGTGATGGATAAAAAAATAGAAGAAGAGTTAAGAAAGTGAGAGAAGATGAATAAAAGGATATGAAAGATCATTGAAAAACAGAAAGAATGAAAAATTATGCAATTTCTGAAATATCCAACTTCATGTTGAGATGATTAACCAAAATGAATCAGGAAGGGAAAAATTATGCTTTCAGTGAAAATTCAAAATAAAAGTTAATATGCAAAAATAAAACAAAACCAAGTGGAAAGTACATGCAACTTGATCATTTTGAGAGCATGAAAAAAGGATTTAAAAGGGTTGTGTTGAAAACTTTGTAGTGTTCTTGGCATGATGACTGAGTTTTGAGGATATAAATTTGTTCAGGAATTGTTGATAAAGAAAGTAATGAAAAGCTCAAAATTTACTGGGGCACCATGTGTAAAAATTTGTTTCAAAAAAGTGGGTTGGGAAAGATGTGATGTGTGGTGAATTGGGAGGATCTTTAGATTGGTTGCCTGTGCTGTGGTTGGAAAATTTTCACTAAAGTAGGACATATTTGACCCCATGTTTATAATCTCATGTACCAAATCAGCCATGTTTCAGGGTGTGTTTATGTGGTGGTTTTCAAATGAAATCCACCAGACATATTTGTTCAAGTTTGAGACCCCCTATTAAAAAGTAGATGGGTAGAGGAAGAGGAAGAGATCCTTAAGAAGATGAATAAAATATTACTTTCAAAATTTTTTACAGATAAATATTAAATTTAAATAAATTTTGTAAATATTTTTGTCATTAAATTGTTTTCCACTTTTAAATGCAGTTACTATTTCGCATGTACTCATACCAAAACTTGTGAAAGTGATTTATATAAGCATAAAATATTTAAAAAGGAAAACTTGCATATTAATTTCCATAAAAACCTTTCATGTTATAAACTTTAAGGACTATTTTTATTTTTATTTAAATATAAATATTTCTTTTAACTGAGTAACTGAATATTTTATTTTCAATAGCCTGTAGGTCTTATATTTTTGGTAAAATTTAAAAAATTATAAAAAATTTAGTTTTGCAAAGACTTACCAGATTAGAAGTGAGAAGTGACTATAATCTTTTTAAATTTTGAAAATAGGAATGGAATTAGTTATTTCAATTCCTATAGTTATTAATATTTTTGATCAAAAAATTTGCTAAATTTATTTATTGTTACAATTATGTAGTAAAAGATATTATTATTGTAAATTAAATTTACTTTCATAATTTTATGGTTTATCTTTTTAATGCAAAGTAATGATTAGGTATGTTAAAGAATAATTTTCTTCCTCTAAATTGATAAATATATTGTATATTCAAAAGCTTATGTTGGATCAATGTGTGCTCAATGTGTGCTCAATGAAGGATAAAATCATTGTTATAGTTGATCAAGTTATTCATAACTTGAGATCAGTTGAGGTTCATTTTTGGACCAATCTGAGAATAAATGTAAATCTAACTCTAATTTACTTATGTTTATAAATTATTCATATACCTGGCATAATTAAGGGACGCTCTAAATTTCAGGAGAGGGGATTGCTAGCAATTCACCCCTAGATTTCCTGTGGTGAAGAAAAGAAGAATGAAAATAAAAAACCAATAAACTCAAATATACAATGTTAAATATGCAATAAAAAACATTACAGTAATACATGTCCAAATAAGAAGATACAAAAGATAGATATAGAAGAAGAGAAAGAAACAGAAATAAACAATGAGGAAGAAGAAGATACAGATGAAAGTGAGAAGGAAGATGAAGAAATGGAAGAATATACAGTAAATATAGAAAAAGAAGACATAGAAATAAATTCAGTTGAAGAAATAACACAAGAAATAGAACTTTCTGAACACAACATCAGAGCAAAAATTATAAAAGAAGACAGTGGATATGAAAATAGCATACCAGCAATGACATTAGCATATATGAATAAATATTTAACCAAAATTTACATTGACACAGGAGAAGCATGTTCAATAATAAGTGACAAATTAGTTAACAAAATAAATCAAAAAGCAAAAATAAAGGACATAAATAAGAAGCATAGAATAATAGGATTGGGAGGAAGCTTAGAAACAATAGGAAAAATGGAACTAGAAATAGTGTTCCCACACAAGCAAAGCAATACAATAATACAAATTGAAACAATTGTGATAAAAAATATGCGTAATGAGAACACAATTATACTAGGAAATGAAAATTTGTATAAATATGGGTTTAAAATATATTACTTTGAGAAGGAATTTTTCAGCCTGTATATCTCCAGGACTGAGTAAAAAGTAATGTTAAACACATGAACTATACATGGGAATAATAAATAAGAGTACACAAATAGTATACATAAGTAAAATTATGATAATACACATAAAATGCCATTATAACACCTTATATACACGCATATATCCACCTTTTATAAGTCTTATGTACTTAATATTAAGTTGAAATATGTTAGGGTAATCTTAAGAACCTTAAGTATAAGGCTACATAATTTTTAAGTACACTTAAAGCTGTTATATTCATTGTTTTATGCAAAAAACAAGAAATGCGCTTTATTTCACTTAAAAGTTGACTATATGCGCTATAAAATTGAGAATATCAAAATTGCGCTTTCACAGATCAATTGGGCTCATTTAGAACTAATGATTTGGCTATTTAAATGCATAAAAGTAACACTTTTCAAATTTGGTGTTTTTTATGCCAGAAATGGCTTCTGTGTACTGGCCACATACTGCCTGCTTTTTTCCCGTGTGAATAGCTTCATTTTTAGCAAAGTTAGCTTTTTCACACTATAATTACCCCACATTCTACGCCCACTGTGGGGAAACACACTAAAATAGGCGACAGGCGCTTATTTAGTGTCCTAGCTTAATTAATAATGCATTGACCTTGTTTATATGCACTAATTTTATTAATAACCTCACTCTTGGCACTTTATTTCATCACCACACTTAAATTCGCCTAATTTTAGTCAAGGATTTACCCGTGCAAGCGCCTGCCAAGAACTGCATGTAGTTACCCCACATCTCACGCTCTTTTTTAAGTTTTTGGGTGGTTTCTCAGTCAATTTTGGTTATTTTTGAATGGGAATTTCACGTAGTATAATGTCAGGATTAGCCCCATTATTTCTACAGTCAATCCCCCTTATTATTAAGCTATTATTAACCCTAAAAAGTCTCCTTTAGTCTTTAATATTATTGTTTTATACGCATATACTCTCTTTTTGTCATTTTCTTTAATTTTGATTGATTTCCCTTATTATTACAGGATTTTGGCAGTTGTTATTCTTCTAATTATGTCATGGGTTACTGGGAATGTTGATGGGCATGTCTATTAGTTGTTTAGAGGCGTCATTAACTTTTTATTGGGTGGTACATCAAGGGAATCATTGGGGAACTCAGTGTGTATAAAAAGGAGGAGGTTTTTGGGTTGTATTTCTTCATTCTTTATCATTACAATTCAACCCATATAACCAAATAAATTACAATACATATCAATTAGTACTTTTATAAGACTTTTGAATAGTATCTGAATTAAATAATCTATTTTTCTACCAACTATAAAGATTGTAAGCCATATATAAGAATAGTGAGAATTATATTACTGAGACCTTTATATTTGATTATATTTTACAACTTAGTGGATTAAAACTACAGTATTCATATAGGACCATTAAAATCTTCTAGACAACTGACTATTCAAGCTAGTTCACGTCCTTGTACTTGACCTTAGCCTTACAATTGGGGACCTTTCCTCAAGAATTCTGTTATAATCCTGTAAGTGAAATTTTCAAAAGAAGGTGCACGTAAATAATATCCCTATAGAAATATTTGGATAATTACAACAGGTTGGGGTCACTTATTTAGTGATTTCAGAAAAAGAAGCCCTGTTATATAATAAAATTGTGATATTGAATCATCAATTTTACCACTAATTTAACATATAATTGTTCTTAGTGGGAGTCTGTCAATAGACCAATTAAATTTGTGATCTTTGCAGATAATAACCAATTAAACTGATTAATTGTTTTCTTTTTACAGGACTCTTAATCCCTTTTTATTGGTTTGTAAAATTCATTTAATATTTAGAAAGAATCTTACTAACAAATTTTCTTTTTTAAATATAAATACACGGCTACATATTGTACACCAGTTAAATCAAGTGACCACATAAAAGCATATTTGACTTTTGGCACTTAAAAATTCACTTAATACCAATAAGTAAGCAATAAAATTGTCTTCAGTGGTAATAAAAAATACTGATTAAACTCCTTTTTGAAGTTTTTCAAATCTAAACTTTCAATTCTCTAAAAATTCCACGTAGAAATGTGTGACAACAATGACATTGTAAGAAATAAGGCAAAACCTTATAAATTAAGAACTAGAGCTGAAAGACCTGTTACAGGACATCCAAATGGAGGGTCAATAATCACCATTTACAATAAACAACACCCCACCAATGTCCATGGAGGAAAAGGAAAAGCTCTTAAAACAAATGTCAATAAAGAAGTCCAAAAACACCTTACAAGAGCAAATTCACTCCCTCTCAACCCTACTGAATACACTAACAATAAGAGTAAACAATATGTTAGACCAGATCAACAATCTGGAGAAAAGGGCAGCACAGGGCTTTATAGAAGTCAACCAGGCTCTAGTGGATATAAGGTCTCATCAACAACCAGTGGCACCAAATACCACAGCAACACCTCCAGTCCCAGAAGAGGACCAAAAGATAACTGTAAGCAAATGGAAGTGGGATTGGTATGCCCAAAACTACAACAGTCCTCCTCAACAGGGATCCAGTAGTTACCCTTACAGGGGAAAGCCAAGGAGAGGCAGGGGAAATTGAATAAGACCGTGGTAAGTCATCCATCTTCTCAAGATCAATTATATAATCCTAACAATGAATTACTTATAGGTAATGAAATTGATAGAGAGTTATTGGATATAATTGATAAGGATTTAAAAAATTATTCATTTGAAAATAACATGTTATACTTGTCATTACATGAGGACAATGTACATAGTTTTATTGATCACCAGGAAAATTCTATTAATATAAAAATGGAATCAAATGAAGAAAAAATTGACCCTGATGATGAATCTTCTGAATTGGAAACAGACAAAATTGAATATTTTCTGAAAGAAAATCCAATGGAATCAAAAATAATTAGTAAATTATTATTGAGAATTGAAAAATTGGAAGAATTCTCTAGAGAGTCCAACAATAATACAGAAAGTGTATTATTAAACATCACACAATCATTGAGTACAACAGCCAATAAGTTAAAAATTATTGAGAATTCAAATAATGAATTGATCAATGAAAACAAAAGATTAAATTCTGAGATTAAAAATTTAGAAATTAAATTAGAACATTCTCAGAATATTATGGCCACCATAGAGGGACGTGTAAAATTGTCTTTTTCAAATGTAAATGATACTTTAACTCATGTACCTGTAATAAAAGATAGGTTACAAAGAGTAGAAATGGAGGTAGCCAACATTTTGAAAAATACTGAAACAATAAAGGATAATACCTCTTATGTAGAAAGAGTACCAGTTTTTATGAAACACTCTGATGATAAACCAATGATGGAAAATGAACATAGTGTCATGGGCTCTGAGAATATAAAATCAGTAAAAGATGAAATTAATGATCATCTTTCTAAAGTGAGTGAATTACTCAATATTCCTCAGGTTAGGGAAGCTAAAACTAGCCAAAAGAACTGGCCTAAGTTAGATCAGTACCCTTCTTTTGACGGGGATTCAAAATCTGAATGGCAACAATTCATACAAAGAATTGACAACTTAAAATTTTCATATAAATTACCTGATGAAGAAATTACTTCAAAGTTAATATCTTTATTTACAGATGTGGCCTTATTATGGTTTGAATCTGTATTGAGTGAGGGAATTAATTACTCCTGGAATGAATGGAAGGCACTAATTGAAAGGCAATTTGGTGTCCCAAAATTTAGAATCACTCAACAAAGACTGTATGAAAGGGCCAGATATAATCCAAATGCTGGAGATAAACCCATGGTCTTCTTAATGAATTTAATAAAAATCATGAAAGCTATGGATCCAAAAATGGATTATGAAAAGTGGAAAGAAAAAATAATATACAAGTTGCCTATATCAGTTAGAGACATTATTGTAGCTAGAACTGAGACTGTCAGAGACACCTCTGGATTCATTAATATATGCAATGAGATATTATTAAACCACAAGTATGAAACCAAGTATAGTAATTACAGACAAAGTGTTGACGTGGTAAAACCTACTACAAGTAAGTTACCAGTGGAAAAGAAAAAACCTTCAGCTCCCCTTGTCCCTAAGAGACAAGAAAATAACACTTGTTACAAATGTAATGAACCTTGGGTTAAAGGTCACACGTGTAAGAAAAGAATAAATGTTATTGAAACCTCACAGAATTCTGAACCTAGTAATCATGAAGATGAGAATGTGGAATCCAGTGAGGATTGCAAGAGTAACATATCTTACAGTGATGATGAAAATGAGATATTTGTATTAGAACAGGATATAATGTTCCTGAATGATGCTATACCTCATACAGACACATCTTTAACTTCCATAGAGGAAGCTGAAATAATTAAAGATGTATCTCATGACACTTACAAAATAACACCTATCAGAGCACCTATTATCATATGTGGAAAAGAAATGAATGCCATTCTTGACACTGGGGCTGCAGGTAGTGTAGTTTCACTTAATGCATTAATGAAACTTGATAGTAAGTACCAGGAAAAACTAGAACCTTTTCAGACAAAGAACTGGAGGGGTTTTGGTTCAGTATTAAATCCAATTGGCAAATACAAAACTGCTGTATTCTTTAAATATAATAATGGATATGTTAGAGCAGTTTGTGAATTTGTAGTAATGGATAATAATAATTGTAGTGATTGGTTTATTATTGGCAATGATTTATTGACAAAATTTGGCATTAAACTAGATCCTGCAAACAGTTGTTTCACCATAGGGGTGAATGGTAAAAGGAAATTCAAAATATGTTCTGAAAATTCAGTATATTCCATTTCTCCTAGAGAAGAACAACTGCAAGGTGGAAGAACCACCAATGAAGTGGGTGAATTGGAAAATGAAATCCAAAAGGCCTCTTTCAGTCCTCAACTCTCAAAAATTGAACAAGAAGACATTTTGAGATTGATTAAATCATATCCTATGGCATTTGCTCATGGATCAAATGAACTAGGATTGGTCAAAGACCATGAGATGAAAATCTCTCTAAGCTGTGATCTGGATAATATTCCTGGCAGCTTAAAAAAGAAACCTTACCCAGCATCTCCTGCAAAAAGGAAAGATATTGAAGACAATATAAAATTGTTGTTGGAAATGGGTATTGTTGAAAAAGTGGACACAACACCTAAGTATTGTGTCATTTCACCAGTATTGATCTCTTATGAAAAAGATAAGGCAAGATTATGCGGTGATTATAGAGCTCTGAATACATATACAGTAGATGATATTTACCCTCTACCAAGGATAGCTTCTATCCATGCTACCTTACAAGGAGCAAAATATATTTCCTGTCTGGATGGGAACAAGGGTTACCACCAGATTCCTGTGGAAAGAAATTCTCAAAATTACTTATTAATAACCACACATATGGGTATATATAAGTATGTGAGAATGCCATTTGGCCCAAAGAATTCCCCTTCAGTCTTCCAAAAATTGATGGATAGTGCTTTTCATCAGGAAATGGTTGAAGGATGGCTATTGGTCTATATTGATGACATCATAGTGTTTTCAAAAACATATGATGAACATTTAAATCACCTGAAAAGAGTCTTTCAAAAAATGGATGAAATCAATATGACTATTGCATTAAAGAAATGTAAGTTTGGATTTCAATCCTTGAAAGTACTTGGACATGTTGTATCTGGATTACAAATTTGTGTTGACCAGAATAAAGTGGCAGCAATTAAAAACATTGGGATACCTAAAAATGTAAAAGAGGTTCAAAGTTTTTTGGGTATGTGTGGATATTATAGACAATATATTAAAAATTACCAATCCATTGCAGCCCCTTTAACAACATTAATCAGGAAAAATGAAGCTTTCATTTGGAATAATGAAAGACAACACGCCTTTAATAAATTAAAAGAATGTTTAATTTCAGCTCCAATATTGGGACTGCCAGATTTCACCCTACCTTTTATCTTGTACACTGATGCAAGTTTCATAGGTTTGGGTGCTGCTTTACAGCAAAAACAGATAATAAATTGAAAATTATCTGAAGTAGTTATCTGTTATATATCCAGAACCTTAAGAAAAACAGAATTAAGGTATGGTGCCACACAGCTAGAATGTTTAGCCGTGGTGTGGGCTTTGGAGAAACTTCATTACTATCTGGAAGACGAGAAGTTTGAACTTATAACAGATTGCAGTGCAGTAAAATCATTACTAAACATGAAAACACCTAATAGGCACATGTTTAGATGGCAACTAGCTGTACAAGAGTACAGAGGAAGAATGACAATCACTCACAGAGCAGGAACATTGCATTCAAATGTGGATTTATTATCCAGAAGTCCTTTGCCAAATGATGTTGACAACCCAGCTTATGTGCCTGAAAATGAGGTTATACATATATTTGGGATTTATATAGTGGATTTAGAAGAAGAGTTTATGCAAACTATATTGGAAAATTATTCATCTGATAAAGATTTGTCTAAACTATCTACCATTCTTAATGATCCAACAAATGCCTCCATGAGTGCATTAATTAAAACCTTGCCTCCAAAGTATAAAAATGCGTTGGATAAAGGTAAACTATCAATTGAAGATGGATATATATATTACAGGAAAAAGTTAAGCAATGTAATAGTAATACCACCTTCTATGAAAGAGTTAATGTTGAGTACTTGTCATGATGACATCTTAGCTGGTCATTTTGACTTTAACAAAACATTAACCAGAGTTAAAAATACAGCCTGGTGGATAAACATGAAAGAGGATGTACAAAAATACATTGAAACATGTGACTCTTGTCAGAAATCTAAAAGATTAACTGGGAAGAGAGCTGGGTTGTTACAACAGATAGAGCAGCTAAAAGCTCCATGGGAAATTATAAACATGGATTTTGTAACTGGCTTGCCATTAGCAGGAAAAGAAAGTTTCAATTCTTGCTGGGTAATAGTGGATAGATTAACATAAATGTGTAAGTTTATCCCTACCCATAAAGAGGTATCTGCAAAAGACTTGGCATTACTATGGTGGACTCAGATGATGAATAATGCTGGGTTCCCCAAAGCCATAATCTCTGACAGAGACCCTAAATTTACTTCAGGGTTCTGGACATCTTTGATGGAAGTATCAGGTTGTCAATTAAAATTGTCTACAGCACACCATCCACAAACTGATGGGCTGGCTGAGAGGATGATACAAACTCTAGAAGACATGATCAGAAGATATTGTGCCTTTGGATTAGAATACAAAGACAATGAGAAATTCACACATGACTGGGTAACATTAATTCCTGGCCTTGAATTTGCTTATAACAGCACAACTCATTCTGTAACAGAGAAGAAACCATTTGAACTCTGGCTGGGATATGTACCAAATACCCCAGTAAATCATTTAAATAAACTACCAAGGTTGGATATACACCCTGGCACTAAATCCTTTATTCATATGCAACAAATGTTTAGAAAGCATGCAGAAGAATGCATCAAAAAGCATTTGAATATGAAAAGAATAGGTGGGACAAATCTCATAAAGAATTTGAATTTAAAAAGGGAGATGAAGTCCTCATATCAACACTACATTTTAACTTACAAGGTAATGTTAAATTAAAGGATCCCTTTGTAGGACCTTTTGTAGTAAATAAAATGGTTGGGAATAATGCAGTGGAAGTCATATTATATGCTCCATATGACAGGAAACATCCAGTTTTCCCTATCTCATTATTGAAACCTTACCATGCAAATGATCCTGACTTATTTCCTAAATGAAGGGGAAGGCCTAAAAAGCAACCTGAAGAAATTGTGGAAAAAGCAGAGATTGAAAAAATACTCAAGAAAAGAATCCTTACTAAAGAAAAAGGAACTGAGTATTTACTAAGATTTAAAGGGAAATCAAATGAATTTGATAAATGGATACCTGAAAAAGAAATTTCTAATTTATCCACCCTTCTTAAGAAATTTAAACAGAAATAAATTTCTGTTCAACCAGCTGAGGGGTTAAAAAACCAGTACTCATAATATGTTATTATGTTTTATTTCTTAAAAGTTGAATCTTTAATGCTACAGATTTATTCTGAATACCTGAAAATTACAAATTAATAAAATAAAATGTATAACTTATCATTTTTTTATTGTTTTTTTTGGGTAGGCGAGTGTCAGACTGTATATCTCCAGGACTGAGTAAAAAGTAATGTTAAACACATGAACTATACATGGGAATAATAAATAAGAGTACACAAATAGTATACATAAGTAAAATTATGATAATACACAAAAAATGCCATTATAACACCTTATATACACGCATATATCCACCATTTATAGGTCTTATGTACTTAATATTAAGTTGAAATATGTTAGGGTAATCTTAAGAACCTTAAGTATAAGGCTACATAATTTTTAAGTACACTTAAAGCTGTTATATTCATTGTTTTATGCAAAAAACAAGAAATGCGCTTTATTTCACTTAAAAGTTGACTATATGCGCTATAAAATTGAGAATATCAAAATTGCGCTTTCACAGATCAATTGGGCTCATTTAAAACTATTGATTTGGCTATTTAAATGCATAAAAATAACACTTTTCAAATTTGGTGTTTTTTATGCCAGAAATGGCTTCTGTGTACTGGCCACATACTGCCTGCTTTTTTCCCATGTGAATAGCTTCATTTTTAGCAAAGTTAGCTTTTTCACACTATAATTACCCCACATTCTACGCCCACTGTGGGGAAACACACTAAAATAGGCGACAGGCGCTTATTTAGTGTCCTAGCTTAATTAATAATGCATTGACCTTGTTTATATTCACTAATTTCATTAATAGCCTCACTCTTGGCACTTTATTTCATCACCACGCTTAAATTTGCCTAATTTTAGTCAAGGATTTACCCGTGCAAGCGCCTGCCAAGAACTGCATGTAGTTACCCCACATCTCACGCTCTTTTTTAAGTTTTTGGGTGGTTTCTCTGTCAATTTTGGTTATTTTTGAATGGGAATTTCACGTAGTATAATGTCAGGATTAGCCCCATTATTTCTACAGTAAATCCCCCTTATTATTAAGCTATTATTAACCTTAAAAAGTCTTCTTTAGTCTTTAATATTATTGTTTTATACGCATATACTCTCTTTTTGTCTTTTTCTTTAATTTTGATGGATTTCCCTTATTATTACAGGATTTTGGTGGTTGTTATTCTTCTAATTATGTCATGGGTTACTGGGAATGTTGATGGGCATGTCTATTAGTTGTTTAGAGGCGTCATTAACTTTGTATTGGGTGGTACATCAAGGGAATCATTGGGGAACTCAGTGTGTATAAATGGAGGAGGTTTTTGGGTTGTATTTCTTCATTCTTTATCATTACAATTCAACCCATATAACCAAATAAATTACAATACATATCAATTAGTACTTTTATAAGACTTTTTAATAGTATCTGAATTAAATAATCTATTTTTCTACCAACTATAAAGATTGTAAGCCATATATAAGAATAGTGAGAATTATATTACTGAGACCTTTATATTTGATTATATTTTACAACTTAGTGGATTAAAACTACAGTATTCATATAGGACCATTAAAATCTTCTAGACAACTGACTATTCAAGCTAGTTCATGTCCTTGTACTTGACCTTAACCTGACAGAATTCACAATAGGAACAGATTCAAAGAAGAAATTTAAATTATTAAAAAACAACCTGAATTGAAGATATATAATAACGAAGAAAAAAGAATAGAAGAATTTGAAGAAGAACTAGAGAATATTAAAATAAATGAAAAGCTAGAAGGAAAAGAAAAGGAAGAAATACTAACAATAATAAAAAAGAATAAAGAAGCATTTTCATTTGGAAGTAAAAAACTAGGGAAGATTAGAAACTATGAAGTTAAAATACAACTAACATGTGAAGAACCATATCCTACAGCATTAAGAAAGAAAGCATATAATACAAGTCCAAGAAACAAAGAAGAAATTGAAAAACATATTAAAGAATTGAAAGAATTAAAAGAAATTAAGGAAGTAACAGAAGTAGGAGGCAAATGTATAACAGCTCCAGTAATTATCACATATCATAATGGGAAATCAAGAATGTGTGGAGATTTTAGAGCACTAAACACTTATACCATATCAGATTCATATCCAATGCCAAGAATAGATCAAACAATAGCAACAATAAAAGGAGCAAAATACATAACAACTATGGACATCTTTAAAGGATACCATCAAATAAAGGTAGAAGAAAATACTAGAGAGCTACTGAGAATAATATGTCACATGGGAGTATTTGAATACTTATTAATGCCATTTGGTATTAAGAATGGACCAGCAGTATCTCAAAGAATAATGGACCAAACATATTATGAAGAAATAAGAGAAGGATTACTTAAAATATATATTGATGATATAATAATATTATCAAAAACAATAGAAGAACACAAACAACATTTAGATAATGTATTAGAAAAATCAATAAAAATTTTAATAAGAATAAGTATACCAAAATTCAAATTTAGATATCAAGAATTAACAGCATTGGGCCATAAGATATCAGGAATATATATATCAGCAGAAGAAGCAAAAGTGGCCCCAATAAAAAATAAGCAACTACCACAAACAGTGAAACAACTCCAAAGTTTTTTAGGATTTTGCAGCTATTATAGACAATATATAAAGAACTATGCACAAATAAGTACACCACTATATAAATTATTAGAGAAAAATACAATATTTGAAATAACAAAAGTGAGAGTAGAAGCATTTGAAGAATTAAAGAGAAAATTAACATCAACACCAGTACTAATATTACCAGACTGGAAAAAGCCTTTCATAGTTTATGTAGATGCAAGTTTCACAGGATTAGGAGCAGCCTTACATCAAATACAAATTATAAATGAAGAACCAAAAGAATTACCAATATGCTTTATATCAAGACAACTAAGAAAGGGTGAACTAAGATATGGAGCAACTCAATTAGAATGTTTATGTGTAATATAGGCTTTAGAAAAGTTATATTATTATCTGGATGGATCAAAATTTGAAATAATTACAGACTGTACAGCAATCAAAAGCCTATTAAATATGCAGACACCAAACAGACATATGCTGAGATGGCAACTGGAAATACAAGAATTCAGAGGGAATATGACAATAATACATAGGGAAGGAAAGAAACATCAAAATGCAGATGCTTAAGTAGGGATCCATTACCAAAAAATGAAATGAATCCAGCAGCACAAGAAGAAGAGATGGAAATAATAGGAATAACAACAATTGAAATTAGTGAAGAATTTTGGGAAAAAATAAAGAGTAACTATAGGGAAGATAAGAACATAAATATCATACAAAATATACTACAAAAAACAGAGAAAAAAGAAATGAAGGAAAAACTAGACAAGCAATATAAAGCATTATTAGAAGAAAATAAATTCACAATAATTGATGAATTATTATATTATAAAGAGAATTATCAAACAAGAATAGTAATTACAGACAGGAAAATGTTACAAGAAGTTTTAAGAATGTGTCATGATGAAATATTATCAGGACATTTCTCAATAGAAGAAACACTAAGAAGGGTAGAACAAAAAGCATGGTGGTATAATTACATTAAAGATACAAAAGAATATGTCAAAACATGTGAAATATGCCAAAAATCAAACAGATATACAGGGAAAAAATTTGGATTACTACAAGAAATTGAAACACCAACAAAACCATGGGAAATAATAAATATGGACTTTGTAACAGCACTACCACCTGCAGGACCTATGAATTATAATTCAATACTAGTAATAGTAGATAGATTAAGTAAAAGGGCGAAATTCATACCAACACTTAAAGAAGTGGATACACAACAACTAGCAATATCATTTAAGATGAGAATAATTTCAGATGTAGGTCTACCTAGGATTATAATCAGTGACAGAGACCCAAAATTCACATCAGAATTATGGAAAAATCTAATGACATTATTGGGATTTTCACTATCATTCTCAACAGCTTATCACCCACAAACAGATGGATTAGCAGAAAGAATGATACAAAGTTTGGAAGACATGCTAAGAAGATACATTGCTTTTGGGATAAATTATAAAGACAAACAAGGATTCATACATGATTGGTACACACTATTGCCTGCTCTAGAGTATGCTTATAATTCAAGAAAACATAGCACATCAGGAAAAACACCATTTGAATTAGAGAGAGGATATATTCCAAGAAATCCATTATTCTATCTAAAAGATAAACTAATAGACATGAAATTACACCCAAATTCAATAATAATATCAGATATGTTAGAAAAGGCAAGAATAAATGCACAACAAGCAGTAAATAAAGCACATGAATACTCAAAACAAAGATGGGATCAACATCATCAAAAACCAGATCTTGAAATAGGTGACTGCAAATTAATCTTTACAATGAATTTTTTCAACTGACCAGGACCAAAGAAACTACAAGATCCATTTATAGGACCTTTTTTAATCATAGAAAAACATGGAAAAAATGCTATCGAAGTAGAACTACCAACAGAATATCAGAATAGACATCCAACATTCCCAGTATCACTAGCCAAAAAGTATTTTAAAAATAATGAGGAAAAATTTGACATAAAGAATAGTAAACAAAATCCAAAAGAAATAAAAGGAAAAGAGGACATAGTTGAAAAAATAATAGATGAAAAAATAACAAAAATAGGAAAAAAAGAAGAAAGACTTTATTTAGTAAGATATAAGTAAAAATCAACAGAAAATGATTAATGGATAACATTAGAAGGGATAAGAAAGAGATAAATTACTAAGAGATTATAGATACAAAAAGAAAGCCTATAAAGGATAAACATTTTTTCTATTATTATTTTTAGTAAGAGGGAATGTCAGCCAGGAATAAGAAAGAGCTGACAAAATAGTTAATAAAGATTGAATAAAAGTGAAAAGAATGTAGAAAAAGAGATATAGGAATATAGGGAAGCAGAACAGCAAGCAAGTAAAATGCAGGAAGATAATGGAACAGGAATATGCAGGAAAATACAAATGCAGGGAGATAAGGAAGCAGGGAAAGTATGCAGGCAGATAAAGATACAGGAATAAATGCAGGAATATGCATGTAAGCAAATAAAGATGCAGGAATAATTGCAGGAATATGCATGCAAGCAGATAAAGATGCAGGAATAAATGAAGGAATATTCATGCAAGCAGATAAGAAGTCAGGTGTACATATAAAGGAATGCAGGGTTGCTTAAAAAATAGATGAGTAAACACATGTAAATAGTATTAATGAAATAAGATATAAGGAGGTTATTTCCTATAGAAATCACCATCTGCTTTTACCACAACTTAAACCTGATACTTTTAGTATTATTGAAGTTACTACTGTTGTAGTCTCTTGAGTCTTAATAATTAAATATCATTACAGCTATATTGAGTGAGGTCCACTGCATAGGGTAATATATTTATTATTAGCTTCCCCTTATCATTTAATATAAATTCAATATTATATTATTGATATTGTAACTTAAATAGGTAAGCTCTATTACTCAGTAGATTATAAAAATTGATATCTTATTCCTGGTTCCCAGCTTGTTGATTGATCCAAGTAAGAATTGCAGAAGCATAAGTACTCTATTTTAATATATTGTTTTAATTACTTACTAGTCTGGGTAAGCTATTTACATACTTTAGTTTGGAACCTGGTTTATATTGTATATAAACAGACGTGGGAATAACTATACATAGTATTTAAATATTGTTATAACACTAAATTGAGTGATTTATATTATTATATAAACAGTACCTGGTTTATAACATATAATCAAAGTTATAAATAGTGTGAGATTTTATAGTATAATATTATACCTAACCTTGGTTTAGTTCTATTTAGACCTTAGTGCTGCTTATAAGACTTAATTATACCTCTTACAGTGACTCAGGCCTGACAATATGAGTTTACTTCAAGAATATTAGGTTGAAGAGGATATGGTGCTAACAATTTAAAATATGTGGGAAAATTTTACTGTCTCAAGGTTATTTCAGAAGAAGTCAAGAAAGAATATTCACAGAAGAAATCTTATTATTTTTATGAATTTATAGGATTCTCTCACTCTCACCAAATAATCATGGGCAATATTTGGCAATGTTTTTTGGGAAAAAAATAATTTTTATTATTACAAGGAAAGAATAATAAAATAAACTAGTTACATATTTCTACAACAAGGAATAATTTAGAGTTCAAAAGAAATTTTTTTTTCTAAAGAAAGAAAGGAAAATTGGTGTTGAAATAGTGAATAAGAAAAAGAACTAAATCTTACTCTAACTTCTATTAAGGAAAACATACTTCCAGTTGTTATAGAAATTGTTATAAGTTAAATTTAGAGTTTCCACTTGGGTGATGCAATTTTGAACATCCTGCTTGTTGAGGGCCAGAGTTTTTGGAGGTAAGTAAATACTGCATCTAAAGCAGTATTGACACAATCAACAGTGTGGTAATAAGAAGCCAAAACTACTCAATTTAGGAATTGTAAAACTTGAGAGCAAGGTAAGTGGATTGGAGGAGCGTCTTCCTCAAAATTATTATCTAATGTTGGAGGAGCTGATAACCAATCATCAGGTATGAAAGGTAGAGGAGTAGCCTCTTTCTTGGGCCAGTTAATTGAGTCTTCTGTGGCTGGGAATAAGCTAGAGCCAGGTGCTATGGCCCAGAAGCAATATTCTTCAAGACCTGGGATAAGAACTTCAAAGCAAGGTGTTGGAGGATTAGTGGCATAAGGAGTATTAGGAGCCTCCAACAAAAAAAAAATAAATGAAAAATTTGGAGTAAAAGAAGAAGGAATACTTCAGTGTAACTAGTATTTAAGTATGATTTAATAGTATTTATTAATGGTACTACCACTTATTAATAAATGATTTAGTGATTAAACCTCAGCGGAAGACTAATAAAATATTTATACTCAAATAAAACTTACAATACTTGGATTTAAATATGTGCTAGTGGTGGAAAATAGATGAATATAATATAGTTAAAGCTTATATAAAGAGAATATTGATTTATAATGGCTTTATAATATATCTTTGAATATTAATAATTGTTTTATAATTTCTGTTTGAATTGTATTAAGTGAATGATTTTTAATAACCATCTAAATCCTCCCTTACTTATACCAAAATCCACTGGAGTGAACAAACCTTCAATCAAGATGATGTCACTGCTATCCCCGGAAATTACAGCACTTTTAGGGCCTATCACCTCCCCATGGTGTCCACTTCAAGCAGATTCAACACCCAGACCTCCACTAAGGACCCTCCATCACAATTAATGATAACACAGACCCATACCATAAGTAGAAAATCCAGATAAAAGCTGATAGTATTAAGAAACAGGTAAAATAAATCATCCAAGGAGAATATAATGAAACTCAAAGCATATAAAGGAAACTAATGAAATTTCCAAGCCCCCAATAACATCCCCAAGCATCCATATTAACCCAGAAATGACCTCCCAACCCATAAATCTGTGAATATTCATCCAAGGAAGAAAATCAAGTTGTCCTGACTGAGTGTATGCGCCTGAAATAGATGTTTATGCTTCTGTAGGTGTTGTGAGTTGACTGGAAACGTCTATATGGTCTAAAATAAGCAGAAAAACAAAGGTTATAGGCTATAAAGAGGCTAAAACCCACTTATATACCTAAATATACATAATATTGTCAGCCAGGCTATCTCAGGAGTCCATTAATTTATATAATAAATTACTGCAATCACACACCACAGGAAATCTAAGGGAAAATTTCTAGCAATCCCCTCTCTTGAAATTTAGAGTGTCCCTTAATTATGCCAGTCTTATGAATACTTTATAAACATAAGTAGATTAGAGTTAGATTTACATTTATTCTCAGATTTATTATAGACAGAATATCAACTGATTCCAAATTATGCACAAGTTGATCCTCCAGAACTTGATTTTGGTCCTCTGATGAGAACAAATTGAGCACAAATTGATCTAACCTAAGCTTATGCATATATAATAATTCAGGATACTTGCTCTATTAAATTTGATTATAAAAAAATATTGATGAATTTATATAAAAAAATTATTATGTAAGATATTAAATTATAAATTTAGGCATCATAGGAGGGCACGTAATAGAACTTAATTATACTATGTGACACCTTAATACTGTATCACGCAGTTTGAAACATTTAAAACAAAATGAGTCATAATGGGCAATGAAATTGCTTGGACAGACTCTTTCAAAATTAATACTGACCATAATACACAAGGATGAAACCTTGGCATCTATCCAATAAAAGATTTTCCTTCTGATAAATGGATTTTTCTCAGTTACTACCTGCTAAAAAGTGTCCTTCTGTGGTTTGTCTGACCTTCAGGGGGGTAATTTGGCCACATCTTACTACTTCTACTTCCATGATTGACCAAAACATCATCCTCATTCCCATCTAAAGAGTTGATCTCATCTGACTGTGGCTGATCAAAGGGGTCCACCACAAGTTTAGCCAAAATTTTGGTGAACACTTTTTTGATGGATAGTGACTAACTGGTGCTTTCGTAAATTTTCCGCCTCAAGTTAGGATAAACTTCAGGAGGATAAATTTATTATGAATACCAAATTAACTGAAGAATATTTTGCCCTAGCTACTCTGCATCATAAAAGTGTCCAACTGAGGTTTAGCCATAATTCAGGTAGACACTTTTGGAAAGGCACAGTCTGATGGGTTTAATATCTATATATGGCAATAAGTATCAGTTTTTTATCAACATGGAGCTAGAATAAGAAATTAGCTTAGAAACAATTTCCCCATCAGGTAGTTTATAAGATCTCTTTAAATTATCAATCCTTTGTATAAAGTGTTGCCAATCAGATGAAGAATCACCATCAAAGGTAGGATATTGATCCAACTTAGGCCAATTTTTCTGGCTACTGTGATGTTCCATCCTATGTTTTGATTTATTCAAGGTTATCAGTTCTTGAAGTCTTAAAAGGTGTTCAGATATTTCATTATTCACAGAGGCAGCTGGCTCATGGTGAGCATCAAATTTCTTTCTGTTTGATGCAATAAGTTTTTCAGAATGAAGTTCAGCTGGTAAAATTGGTACATTACAAGGGGGAGAAGAACTACTCTGTTCAGGCTGTTTATTATTATGATTAACAGCAGTATGAGCAATATTTTTTAATTCATGATAATGAGTAGCCTGGACAGCTTGTAATGCAGAAAATAATTTCTCAAGGTCAGATAATTTATTTCTCAAATCAGGAATATAAGATAGTATATCATTAATCCTAGAAATAGATAAAACATTTCTGTCCTCATCTACAGAGCATTTATTACTTAAATTATGAGAATCAATTTTCAATTTTCTTAATTCACTGTGCAAAAGCATATTGTCATTCTTTAAAGCAGTATCTTCGTCTTTTAGATTATCAAAAATTTTGCATAGGTGACTATATTTATCTGAAAGTGATCTGTGGTCAGCTTTAATAGACTTTTGTTGAGCCAGGAAATTATTTAATGTGTCTTTCAATTTGAAATAAGCAGTGTCTTGAGCAGAAGAACTTACTTTGCAATGTAAATGCAAATTATTTAATCTATCACTCTCATGTATTAACAAATCTCACAAATGTTTATCTTTCACAACATTAAAATCAAGGGTATCTTTCAATATTTCTTCAGAAGTTTTCTCAAGTAAAGTGTAAACTTCAGGGGAAACAGAATCATTCTTGATTGCAAGAGAAGGGTTTATTAAAGAAGAAGAAGTCAAATGTAAAGGTTCATCAAATGATAATTTGCTAATTACATCAATGGGGCTACTTATTATATGAAGTTGTTTCTTCAAGGGTTTAAATGTTCTTTCAGGGTCCACATTATTACCTGAAGAAATTTTTTATTATATATACCAACGTGATTATCAAAAAAATTACTCACCATGGAAAGGGAGGAAACTTCCCCTGTGCTTTCTTTCTTCTGCCCCCTGATAAGGATGGTGCTGAAGAGATGGATTGTAGTTTGGTGTCCTGGATGGGCCAGGGTGTTGGGCTGGTTGTTGTACATTCTGTTGGTAGTGGGTCATCAAGTAATCCCATTTCCATTGCTCCACTTGCAGAATGCCTTGATTGTGGTTGAGGGAGCTGGGTGCTTGATTGGGCTGAGGTTGAGGCGGAGGTTGGGAAGCTGGGAAATGAGGAGGTTGACCCTGTTTGGGATTTAAAAGCACCTACATCTGCTGCCAGAGTGTGTCTACCTTTGCCTTGTACTTCATACTCTCTGCTCTCAGTTCCTTTATATGGCTTGACAGATTGTTTACCTGCTGTGTTAGAGGAAATTTTTTTTATTTTTATACATCTGAGTGGATTGTCCTGATGTACTTGAGGTTTTACTTCCTTCAGAGTTGTTAGGTGAGAGGGGTTTGCCACTTCTCCTGACATTTCCACGTCCTGAAGGTTTTTTATCAGATGAATAATTTTTGTAATTTACTTTAGAAGAACCTACAGATTCAGTGTCAACATCCACTTCAGTCTCATCCACATGTCAGTTATCCATGCTTTTAGCCAAGCTACTGTACATTTAAACTGTAAAAAAAAAGAGAATCAAAACTAAACAATGATTCAATTTGTTGTTTCAAAATAAAATATAATCAATTGTATTTTTTAAAAAAGCTTTAAATTTTTTATTAGAAAAAATCAATTAATTAAAAAATGTAATACATATAAATGTAATTACAATGTTTATTAAGAATTAAAAATAATTAAAATGGGACCAACCAATAAAGGTTTAAGAAGTCAACCAAAATAATTAATACCAAAATTAATATAATGGTGAAATTGGGACTAAGTACTGAGTACTATTATGGTCAACCAATATACAAAAAATAATAATAAAATTAATTTAATAATTTATTAAGTATTAATTGTCTTCTAGGACTAAGAGTTTTACTCTATTATGGTCAACTAGGAAAAAAAATTTAATATAATGAAAACTTACACTCAGTGAGTAAGCAATTAAGCCACAAACACTGCTATTGCAGTAAAAATATAATACTATGAGTGAGACGTGCAAAGGTGAACTTACTATAGTGATCGTAAAATCACTTCAAAATAATATATAATTTAATTTAATACAAACCTAAACTATCGAACCCAAGTTTGAAACACGGTCACAGCAAAAAGCTTAGCTTTTTTCCTTGGGTGGTCTGTGCGCTTTGTCGTTCGTGACAAGTTTTTGTCCTCGTCCTCCGGAAAGGACCTCAATTATTGGCCGGTCATCTAGAAGAAGGAGGAGGAGAAGAGGAAAAAGGGACAGGAGGAGGGGAAACTATAATATATTATAAATATGAGTAATAATAATATAATATTTGTAGTTTGAGAAGAGAGGATGACAAGGGAATTTGAAGAGTTGACAAAATTGTAAAAAATTATTTAAATTGTAATATATTATAATTAATAGTTATATTCAATGCGCGATAGTCAATGATAGTATTATTAGACTTAAAGCAACCTATAGTTATTTATATAGTATTTAGATTAGGTATGTAGAACTAATAAAAATAATAAATAAAGTAGTATATTTAAAATTATGTTTAAGTGAGAGTATAATAAGTAATGTGTTACCAGAGAAATTTCCAAACCCCTTTATAGTCAAGAGGACCTTTTGGAACATTCCAATAGTAATTACAAAAAGGTAAAATAATGTGAAAGAAATAAAAAGAATTTAATTAAAAAAATAAACCTATTATTAATCAACTGTTTTTTTCCATTAGAAATTTCTAAAAAGGAATAAAATTAATATAACAAATAACTATCACCACGGGAAATCTAGGGGTGAATTGCTAGCCATCCCCTCTCTTGAAATTTAGAGTGTCCCTTAATTATGCAAGGCTTATGAATACTTTATAAACATAAGTAAATTAGAGTTAGATTTACATTGATTCTCAGATTGATTATAGACAGAATATCAACTGATTCCAAATTATGCACAAGTTGATCCTCCAGAACTTGATTTTGGTCCTCTGATGAGAACAAATTGAGCACAAATTGATCTAACCTAAGCTTATGCATATATAATAATTCAGGATACTTGCTCTATTAAATTTGATAATAAAAAAATATTGATGAATTTATATAAAAAAAATTATTATGTAAGATATTAAATTATAAATTTAGGCATCATAGGAGGGCACGTAATAGAACTTAATTATAATATGTGACACCTTAATACTGTATCACGCAGTTTGAAACATTTAAAACAAAATGAGTCATAATGGGCAATGAAATTGCTTGGACAGACTCTTTCAAAATTAATACTGACCATAATACACAAGGATGAAACCTTGGCATCTATCCAATAAAAGATTTTCCTTCTGATAAATGGATTTTTCTCAGTTACTACCTGCTAAAAAGTGTCCTTCTGTGGTTTGTCTGACCTTCAGGGGGGTAATTTGGCCACATCTTACTACTTCTACTTCCATGATTGACCAAAACATCATCCTCATTCCCATCTAAAGAGTTGATCTCATCTGACTGTGGCTGATCAAAGGGGTCCACCACAAGTTTAGCCAAAATTTTGGTGAACACTTTTTTGATGGATAGTGACTAACTGGTGCTTTTGGAAATTGTCCGCCTCAAGTTAGGATAAACTTCAGGAGGATAAATTTATTATGAATACCAAATTAACTGAAGAATATTTTGCCCTAGCTACTCTGCATCATAAAAGTGTCCAACTGAGGTTTAGCCATAATTCAGGTAGACACTTTTGGAAAGGCACAGTCTGATGGGTTTAATATCTATATATGACAATAAGTATCAGTTTTTTATCAACATGGAGCTAGAATTAATTTAATATGGCCAAAGTGTCCACCTGAAGTTTGGCCAAAATACAGGTGGAAATTTTAATGAGGATTACTTGATAAAATGAAGAAGACTTGCAATTACTTTCCATCATAAAATTTTCAAACTTAAGCTTATCAAAAATTGTGGTGACACTTTTGCCAGATCCAGTTATATGGGATCAACTCTCTATATGGAAATGAGAATCAATTTTTAGTCAATCATGGCATTAGAAGTAATTTTATATGGAAAAACTTTCCACCTGATTTTTGGCCAAAAATAAGTTGGAAATGTTTATGAGGAATACTAGATTAACTAAAGAATACTTGCACCCTACTACTGTCCATCATAAAAGTGTCCACCAGAAGAATTCTCAAACTTGTGGTTGACACCTTTGGCCTGGTCCAGCCATATGGGATCAATTCTGCATATGGAAATGAGGATTTAATTTGGTCAATCATGGTACTAGAAGTAATTTGATATAGATAAAGTGTCCAACTAAATATTGGAAAAAAATCAGTTGAAAACTTCATTTAGTTTTTCAAAAAATCAAATTAAGTAAAATTTTATTCCTGATGATGCCCATTTTATCCAACACCTCTTCTGAGCCTTGAAAGTAGGCATTTAGCTTGAATTTTGAATTTCATATAAAATCCCTATTATTCAACCTATTTCTTTTTATCCCTTTTTTTTCTTTTAGATATCAATTAATTTTATGTAAAACAAATCATTTTCATAATTTTTTCCCTGTATTTAATAGAATTATTAAAGGTTTAACATCACCCTGTAAGCATTTGGCACATGTTTTTTTGCTATACTAATAAAAATAATAATATACTGGTAACAAAAAATTGATCAAATGATAAAATATTAATAAAACAGAAAGATCAAATACCAGTGGATATGTTTTAAAAAAATACCAGTTGCACTGAAGATGAGCTGCACCCTAGATACTCACCATCAAAAAAGTGTCCAGCACAAGTTCGGCGGAACTTGTGCTGGACACTTTTGGTCAGTTGCAGTCATATGAGATCAATTCTTGCTATGGCAATGAAAAAAAATTTTTGGATAAAAAACTTCACTAGAAGTAGTTTTACATAGCCAAATTTTCTACCTAGATTTCATCCAAACCACAGGTGCACAATTTTTTATCTTTGAAAAAAAGTCAATTTAGTGCAATTTATCCCTGATGGCTCTCATTTGCTTCAACACCTCTACTGGCCTTTGATAGTAGGAATATTACTTGGATTTCTTTTTTCATATTTGATCCCTTTAACTTAATTTTTTATTTGTAGTATTGCTTTTGGATATCAAATAATAATTTTTATAATAAATTATTTTCATAATTTTATACATTTATTTAATAATATTATAAATGGCATAAAATCACCTGGTATGCATTTGGCACATGAGTTTTTTCTATACTTATAAAATTAATAATATAATGGGGACCAAAAATTAATCAAATGATATTAATGAGTGAGGAACAAATATAAAATACCAGTAGACATGTTTGTAAGAAATACTAGGTGAACTGAAGAAAAATTCTACCCTAGCTACTCTACATTAAAAAAGTGTCCAGCACAAGTTTGGCCAAACTTGTGCTGGACACTTATGGTCAGGTGCAGTCAAATGGGAGCAATTCTCTCTATGGAAATGAAGATAAATTTTTGATAAAAAATTACACTAGAAGTAGTTTGATATGGCAAAATTTTCATGCTGAAGTTTTGGTAAAGCTCAAGTGGATTTTTTTTTCCTTTTACAAAAATGAAAATTTAGTGCAAGTTTAGCCCTGATTGTTCTAATTTAATTCAACATTTCTTTTTTCTGTTTATGGCAGGAATTTAACTTGGATTTTAATTTTTATCTTTGATTTCTTTTATTTTACTTTATTCCTCTCATATTGCTTTTGGATAGAAGTTTATTTTTTGTAAAATAAATCATTTTCATATTTTTTACCTTTATTTAATAATATTATAAAAGGTGTAACATCACCCAGTATTGATTTGGCACACAATTTTTTGCTATACTGATAATATTAATAATATAATGGTGACAAAAAATTAATAAATTGATAAATATGAGTGAGGCACAAAGATTTAATAACAGTGGAAATGTTTATAAGAAATTTCAGATGATTAAAAATGACTTGCACCCTGGATACTCTTCATGATAAAAGTGTCCAGAACAAGTTTTGCCAAACTTGTGATGGACACTTTTGGTTGCATGCCGTCAGACGCAATCAATTCTTTTTATGGAAATGAGACTGAATTATCACTCCATCATTGCACCGAAAATAGTTTTACATAGACAAATTGTCCCCTGAAAGTTTTTCCAAACCTAAGGTAGAGAATTTTTTCTTTGGTAAAGATTAAATTTGATCCATGTTAATCTATGATGGTGCCCATTTTTTCTGAAGCCTCTACTGGCTCATGATAGCAGAAATTATACTTAATATCTTTATTTCATGTTTTATCTCTTTAATTTTAATCTTACCCTTTTATTTATCCTTTAAATTTTAAATATCAATTTTATTTTGGTAAAACTGATAACTTTCAAATTTTTTTATAATTATTATATTATATTATTAAAGTTGTAAAATCATCCAGTGTACATTCATTACACATTTTTTTGCTTTACTAAAAACATTAATAATATAATGGTGATTAAAAAATAATCAAATAATAAATATGGATGACACAGAAAGATCAAATACCCATAGACATTTTTAAAATGAATATTAGATTAACTGAAGAAGACTTGCACCCTAGCTACTCTCCATCACAAAAGTGTCCAGCACAATTTCAGCTGAGTTTGTGCTGGACACTTTTGGTTGCATGCAGTCAGATGGGATAAATTTACCCAATGGAAGTTAAAATGAATTTTTGCTCAATCATTGCACAAGAAGTAACTTTATACTGCTATACTATCCTCCTGTTTTTTTGGAAAACATCAGGTGGACACTTTTATTAATTTTAAAAAAAAGAAAAAATATTCCAAATCTAGAACTGGTGGTGCAAATCCGGTCTGAAAACTCAAATTATCTTTGATGGCAGAAATTTTACTTGAATGTTTAATTTCATATTTTATCATTTTTATTTTACTTTTTTATTCCTGTTTTTGCTTTCAAATATCAATTTATTTATTGTAAAACTAATAATTTTCATATTTTTTTTACTTTTATTTAATAAGATTATGAAAGATGTAGCATCTCCCAGTATGCATTTGGCTTATAAATTTTTTCAATACTAATAACATTAATATTTTAATGGTGAAAAACAATGAATCAAATGATAAATATGAATGACACAGAAAGATCATATACAAGTGGATTTGTTTATAAGGAATACCTGATGAACTGAAGAAGACCTGCACCCTAGATACTCACCATCATAAAAGTGTCCAGCATAAGTTCGGTCGAACTTGTGCTGGAAACTTTTGGTTGCATGCAGTCAGATGGGATAAATTACTCTATGGAAATGAAAATAACATTTTGCTCAATCATTGCACAATAAGTAGTTTGATATTGCCAAAATGTCCTCCTGATGAATTTTCAAAACTCATCAGGACACTTTCTTTTGTTTAACAAAAAAGAACATATAGTGCAAGTTTAGCCCTGGTGGTGCACATTTGATCTAACACCTCTACTTGTTATTGATAGTGGGAATTTTCCTTAGATTTTTTTTTCTTATTTTATCCCTTTTATTTTACTTTTTTATTGCTCATATTGCTTTGGATATCAATTTTTAATTTTTAAAATAAATAATTTTCATACTCTTATACCTTTATTTAATAATATATGATTAAAGGTGGAACACCACCTGGTATGAATTTTTCACACAAGTTATTACTATAGTAATAACGTTAACAATATAATGATGACAAAAAATTAATTAAATGGTAAATTTAAATGACACAGAAAGATCAAAATCCAGTGGAAATGTTTATAAGAAATCCCTTTTGAGTTTAAGAAGATTTGCTGTATGCCTACTCTCAATTATAAAAGTCTCCAGCACAAGTTCGGCCGAACTTGTGCTGGACACTTTTGGTTGCATGAAGTCATATGAGATAAATTCTCTCTATGGCAATAAAAAATGATATTTCACTCAATCATTGAAGTAAAGAATGTTTAATATTGTAAAATTGTCCCCTGGATGTCTGTCTAAACCTCAGTTCAAAATTTGTTAGCTATACATAAAAGTCAGTTTAGACAAAGTCTTGACCTAGGGGTACCCAACTGTTCCAACACCACTTCTGGCTCTTGATAGTAAAAATTTTACTTGTATTTTTTATTTTGTATTTGATCCCATTTATTTTCATTTTACTTTTCTATTACTCTTTTTAATTTTAAATATCAATTTATTTTTTTGCAAACTAAAAATATTCATATTTTTTTAACTTTATATAATAATATTACTAAAGTTGTAACATCACCAATTTTGCATTTGGCATGCAGGTTTTTGCTATACTAGAAACATTAATAATATATATGGTGACAAAAAATTAATTATAAGATAAATATGAATGATAAAAAGAAGTTAAAAACCCAATAGAAATGTGAAAAACAAAAAACTGATGTACTGAGAAACACTTCCACCCTAGCTACTCTCCATCATAAAAGTGTCCAGCACAAGTTCGGCCGAACTTGTGCTGGACACTTTTGTTCAGGTGCAGTCTGATGAGATCAATTCTCTCTGTGGATATTAAACTAAAAAAAATTCTAAATAATTACATTAGAACTAATTTGGTATGGCTGAATTATCCACCTTGAGTTTTTCCAAACCTCAGGTGAAAAATTTTTTATCTTTAAAAAAAATTAAATTTTATCAAATTTAGCCCTGATGGCACCCATTTGTTTCAACACCTCTACTGGCTCTTGAAGGCAGGAATTTTTCTTGAATTTTTCTTTTTCATATTTGATCTCTTTTACTTTACTTTTTTATCACTCATGTCACATTTGGATATTAATTTATAATTTTGGAAAAGAAATCATTTTCATATTTTTTTTACATTTTTTAATAATATTATAAAAGGTGTAATATAACATGGCATGCATTTGGCGCACAAGTTTTTTCTGTACTAATAAAATTAATAAAATTCTAATGACAAAAAATTAATCAGATAATAAAATATGAATAACACAGAAAGATCAAATACCATTTGAAATGTTTTAAAAAAATAACAGTTGCACTGAAGAAGACCTGCACCCTAGCTACTCTCCATCATAAAAGTGTCCAGCACAAGTTCGGCCAAACTTGTGCTGGACACTTTTGGTCAGGTGCAGTCATATGGGATCAATTCTCTCTATGGAAATGAAAAAAATTATTTGATAAGAAACTTCACTAGATGTAGTTTGATATAGCTGAATTATCCACCTCGAGCTCATCCAAACCACAGATACAAACTTTTTTATCTTTAAAAAACAATAAATTAAGTACAATTTATCCCTGACGGCTCTCATTTGCTTCAACATCTCTACTGGCCTTTGATATTAGCAATAATACTTGTATTTCTTTTTTCATATTTGATCGCTTTAAATTAATTTTTTATTCCTCATATTGCTCTTGGATATTAATGAATAAATTTTAAAATAAATTATTTTAATATTTTTATACATTTTTTTAATAATATTATAAAATGTGTAACATCACTCAGTATGCATTTGGGACACAATTTTTTGCTATACTTATATAATTAATAATATAATTAAGACAAAAAATTAATCAAACAATATGTATGAGTGAGGCACAAAGATAAAATACCAGTAGACATGTTTTTAAGAAATACCAGATGAACTGAAGAAAAATTCTACCCCAGCCACTCTCCATCATAGAAGTGTCCAGAACAAGTTCGGCCGAACTTGTGCTGGACACTTTTGGTCATGTGCAGTCAGATGGGATCAATTCTCTGTATGGAAACAAAAATTTTTTTTATCAAATTTCACTAGAAGTAGTTTGGTTTAGCTGAATCATCCACCTGCTGTTCTGTCCAATATCAGGTGTATAATTATTTATCTTTAAAGAAAATGTCACTTATTACAATTAAGCCCTGATGGCTCCCATTTGCTTTAACACCTCTACTGGCTCTTGATAGCAGGAATTTTAACAGTATTTTTTTCATATTTTAACTCTTTGACTTTTATTTTACTCTTTTTTTCCTCTTTTTACTTTTAAATTTCAATTTAATTTTTGTAAAACTATTCCTTTCCATATTTATTTACATTTATTTTAAAAAATTAATGAAGGTATAACTTCACATGGTATGCATTTGGCACACATGTTTTTGCTATACTAATAACATTAATAATATAATGGTGAAAAAATATTGATCGGATGATAAATATGAAAGATACAGACTGATCAAATACCAGTAGACATGTTTATGAGAAATACAAGATGAACGAACTGAAGAAAATTTCCACCCAAGCTACTCTCCATCATAAAAGTGTCCAGCACAAGTTCGGCCGAACTTGTGCTGGACACTTTTAGTCACGTGCAGTCAGTTGGGATCAATTCTCTATATGGCAACAAAAAAACATTTTTTTATTAAACTTCACAACAAGCAGTTTTGTTTAGCCGAATCATCCACCTGTTGTTCTTCCCAACCTCAGGTGTATAATTTTTTATCTTTAAAAAAAAGGTCAGTTATTACAATTTAGCCCTGATGGCTCCCATTTTGTTCAACACTTCTACTGGCTCTTGAGAGCAAGAATTTTAATAGTATTTTCTTTTTCATAATTGATCTCTTTGAGATTAATTTTACCTTTTTATCCCTCATATTGTTTTTGTATATCAATTTATTTTTTGTAAAACAAATCATTTTCATATTTTTTTACCTTTATTTAATAATATTATAAAAGGTGTAACATCACCCGGTGTGCATTTGGCACACAAGTTTTTGCTATACTTATAAAATTAATAATATAATGGTGACAATAAATTAATCAAATGATATATATGAGTGAGGCACAAAGATCAAGTACCAATGGACATGTTTATAAGAAATACCAGATTAACTGAAGAAAAATTCTACCCTAGCTACTCTCCGTCATAAATGTGTCCAGCACAAGTTCGGCCGAACTTGTGCTGGACACTTTTTGTCACATGCAGTCTGGTGTGATCAATTCTCTCTCAATCATTGAACTAGAAGTTGTTGGATATGGCTAAATGGTTATGCTGAAGTTTTTTTAAACCTCAGATTGGCACTTTTTTGTTTTTCAAAAAAGCAATTATAGTCCAAGTTTAGCCTCACTGGTGGACATTTGCCCCATGTAACATCACCCAGTATGCATTTGGGACACGAGTTTTTGCTATACTTATAATATTAAAACATAATGGTGACAAAAAATCAATCAAATGATAAATATGAGTGAGGCACAAAGATCAAATACCAGTGGACATGTTTTTAAGAAATACCAGATGAACTGAAGAAAAATTCTACCCCAGCAACTCTCCATCATAGAAGTGTCCAGCACAAGTTTGGCCAAACTTGTGCTGGACACTTTTGGTCACATGCGGTCTGATGTGATCAATTCTCTCTATTGCAATGAAGATGAATTTTTCTTCAATAATTGCACTAGAAGTTGTTTGATATGGCAAAATTGTCATCCTGAAGTTTTGGTAAAGCTCCAGTGGATTTTTTTTTATTTTTACAAAAAAGAAATGATAGTCCAAGTTTAGTGCCACTGGTGGGCGTTCACCCCATCATGTCTACTTGCTCTTGATGGGAGGAATTTCACTTTAATTTTTTATTTCATATTTGATCCCTTTAATTTTACCTTTTTATCCCTCATATTGCTTTTGGATATCAATTTATTTTTTGTAAAACAAATCATTTTTATATTTTTTTACCTTTATTTAATAATATTATAAAAGGTGTAACATCACCCGGTATGCATTTGGCACACGAGTTTTTGCTATACTTATAATATTAATAACATAATGGTGACAAAAATCAATCAAATGATAAATATGAGTGAGGCACAAAGGTCAAATACCAATTAATCAATAGTTCTTTTTAATATTATAAATTTTTTGATTTAATAAAATGGTAATAATGAATTATATTTTTCATCCACAATTCCACTCTAATGATTCCCACTGCACAAAAAGGGTTCACTTGGTCCTTTCTTTACTGCTTGTGCATATATTTTATTGCCCACAGTACTACAATTTTTTGTAGTGATTATCCCACATCTGATTCAGGAATATTTTTAAACAATATAGGTTTTTTTTACAAAAGACCTTATCATATCCAATATCCCACAAAAAATACAACCTGTTTTTGTATTAAAGCCCGTTAATTATTAAGAAATTGTTTAAATAATTAGATTAGACCCTGGCACAGCTAGATCCATACCAACCGACCTAAAGTCTTTTCAATATTGAAAACAATTAAATAAAATTATGATATCATACTAAATTATGGGCACCAACCATAATTCAGCACTTCTCATTTGCTCTGCTACAAAATGAGTGCATGTAGCATTTTTCTAACGTCGGACTGTTTTTCTTCCTTCCCTCACACCTTTAGTCCAGAATGAAAATTTAGTATGAGTTTTTGTCAAAATGGTTTGCCAGTGTTATCTGTAGGCAATATGAATTCATATTGCATATTTCTATTTATGCATAAAATATACTCGTTAAGCATCATTTTTTTTGCATTTTTCAATAATTATGCATATTTATGCATATTCATATGCATATTCATTATAAAGATTTATATGCATATTAATATATTTTATTCATATACATATATGCACCTTTTTTTTGCATATTCAATATGCATATTTTTATGCATATATTTATGCATATTCAATATGCATATTTTTTATGCATAATCACTATGCATAAAAATATGCATAAAAATATGCATATTTTTATGCATATTTTTTATGCATATTTATTCTTCATAGTCATTATGCATACACTTTGGATAGGCAATTCACATCAATTTTTAGCATGCAATAAGTATCCACCATACAAATTCAAATGCATATGCATCTATATCATACACGCAACATATATTCAAGTTTAATATTTGAATATTAAGGTATGCTAAGTGATGTTGTTCAACCTTTTGCCAAACCTGAGATTAACTGATGTTCAATGTGGTTCTTAAGCTCTGCTCAAGGAGGGATTGTTCTGGATTCAATCTGTGACAGTTTATTTTTTCAATGTTTTTTCATCAGATTTAAAAACATCTTTCTGACAGTTTCAGGATGGTTTCCCAACAGTTTCCTGACAAATTCCTAATAGTTTCAAAAAGAGGGAACTGCTAGCAGTTCACCCCCAGATTTCCCGTGGTGTATGTGAGTATGGAAAATGAGAACTATGAGAAAGAAATCTAAAGAAGGAATACAAATAGCTAAAAAGGTATAACTAAAATAAAAGGAATTATTTTTAGACTCTTAAATAACCTTAATTCAGTATAAGCAATGGTAATTTAGTTATTTTAACTATTTCAAGTAATTTAATTATTAAATTAATTGAAACAACTAATTAATTTAATAAAGAAACTTACTTAACATGAGAAATTAAATTTAATCATATTAAATAATTTTTTTTAATTAATTTAGTAATTTTAGTGACACAATTAAGGGTCAAGGAAGCACCCAATGATTATGGATAGTATTATATGATCAGTTGTATTTAGTTTATATAAATTTTATTATTGAAATTATAATTACAGTGTATCTTAAATTTACACTTATAATATAACTTTAAATAATTAATTTATTCATAAAAATTATGCCATGATATTATAGAATATTATATTTGTTTATGTAATAAAATTTATTTAATAATAAAATTAAGTATAGTAATTATTTTATTTATTCATAAAATATTTATAATTTTATTTTAATAATTTTTTGTAATTACATAATGTTATTCCTTTATATCACCACGGGAAATCTGGGGGTGAACTGCTAGCAGTTCCCTCTTTTTGAAACTATTAGGAATTTGTCAGGAAACTGTTGGGAAACCATCCTGAAACTGTCAGAAAGATGTTTTTAAATCTGATGAAAAAACATTGAAAAAATAAACTGTCACAGATTGAATCCAGAACAATCCCTCCTTGAGCAGAGCTTAAGAACCACATTGAACATCAGTTAATCTCAGGTTTGGCAAAAGGTTGAACAACATCACTTAGCATACCTTAATATTCAAATATTAAACTTGAATATATGTTGCGTGTATGATATAGATGCATATGCATTTGAATTTGTATGGTGGATACTTATTGCATGCTAAAAATTGATGTGAATTGCCTATCCAAAGTGTATGCATAATGACTATGAAGAATAAATATGCATAAAAAATATGCATAAAAATATGCATAAAAATATGCATATTGAATATGCATAAATATATGCATAAAAATATGCATATTGAATATGCAAAAAAAAGGTGCATATATGTATATGAATAAAATATATTAATATGCATATAAATCTTTATAATGAATATGCATATGAATATGCATAAATATGCATAATGATTGAAAAATGCAAAAAAAATGATGCTTAACGAGTATATTTTATGCATAAATAGAAATATGCAATATGAATTCATATTGCCTACAGATAACACTGGCAAACCATTTTGACCAAAACTCATACTAAATTTTCATTCTGGACTAAAGGTGTGAGGGAAGGAAGAAAAACAGTCCGACGTTAGAAAAATGCTACATGCACTCATTTTGTAGCAGAGCAAATGAGAAGTGCTGAATTATGGTTGGTGCCCATAATTTAGTATGATATCATAATTTTATTTAATTGTTTTCAATATTGAAAAGACTTTAGGTTGGTTGGTATGGATCTAGCTGTGCCAGGGTCTAATCTAATTATTTTAACAATTTCTTAATAATCAACGGGCTTTAATACAAAAACAGGTTGTATTTTTTGTGGGATATTGGATATGATAAGGTCTTTTGTAAAAAAAACCTATATTGTTTAAAAATATTCCTGAATCAGATGTGGGATAATCACTACAAAAAATTGTAGTACTGTGGGCAATAAAATATATGCACAAGCAGTAAAGAAAGGACCAAGTGAACCCTTTTTGTGCAGTGGGAATCATTAGAGTGGAATTGTGGATGAAAAATATAATTCATTATTACCATTTTATTAAATCAAAAAATTTATAATATTAAAAAGAACTATTGATTAATTGGTATTTGACCTTTGTGCCTCACTCATATTTATCATTTGATTGATTTTTGTCGCCATTATGTTATTAATATTATAAGTATAGCAAAAACTCGTGTGCCAAATGCATACCGGGTGATGTTACACCTTTTATAATATTATTAAATAAAGGTAAAAAAATATGAAAATGATTTGTTTTACAAAAAAAAAATTGATATCCAAAAGCAATATGAGGGATAAAAAGGTAAAATTAAAGGGATCAAATATGAAATAAAAAATTAAAGTGAAATCCCTCCCATCAAGAGCAAGTAGACATGATGGGGTGAATGCCCACCAGTGGCACTAAACTTGGACTATCATTTCTTTTTTGTAAAAATAAAAAAAAATCCACTGGAGCTTTACCAAAACTTCAGGATGACAATTTTGCCATATCAAACAACTTCTAGTGCAATTATTGAAGAAAAATTCATCTTCATTGCAATAGAGAGAATTGATCACATCAGACCGCATGTGACCAAAAGTGTCCAGCACAAGTTCGGCCGAACTTGTGCTGGACACTTTTATGATGGAGGTTAGCTAGGCTGGAATTTTTCATCAGTTCATCTGGTATTTCTTATAAACATGTCCACTGGTATTTGATCTTTGTGCCTCACTCATATTTATCATTTGATTGATTTTTTGACACCATTATGTTTTAATATTATAAGTATAGCAAAAACTCGTGTGCCAAATGCATACTGGGTGATGTTACACCTTTTATAATATTATTAAATAAAGGTAAAAAAATATGAAAATGATTTGTTTTACAAAAAAAAATTGAGATAAAAAAGCAATATGAGGGATAAAAAGGTAAAATTAAAGGAATCAAATATGAAATAAAAAATTGAAATAAATATACTGCCATCAAGAGGAAGTAGACATGTTGGGGCAAATGTCCACCAGTGAGGCTAAACTTGGACTATAATTGCTTTTTTGAAAAACAAAAAAGTGCCAATCTGAGGTTTAAAAAAACTTCAGCATAACCATTTAGCCATATCAAACAACTTCTAGTTCAATGATTGAGAGAGAATTGATCACACGAGACTGCATGTGACAAAAAGTGTCCAGCACAAGTTTGGCCGGACTTGTTCTGGACACATTTATGACGGAGAGTAGCTAGGGTAGAATTTTTCTTCAGTTAATCTGGTATTTCTTATAAACATGTCCATTGGTACTTGATCTTTGTGCCTCACTCATATATATCATTTGATTAATTTATTGTCACCATTATATTATTAATATTATAAGTATAGCAAAAACTCGTGTGCCAAATGCATACTGGGTGATGTTACACCTTTTATAATATTATTAAATAAAGGTAAAAAAATATGAAAATGATTTGTTTTACAAAAAATAAATTGATATACAAAAGCAATATGAGGGATAAAAAGGTAAAATTAATCTCAAAGAGATCAATTATGAAAAACAAAATACTAGTAAAATTCTTGCTCTCAAGAGCCAGTAGAAGTGTTGAAAAAAATGGGAGCCATCAGGGCTAAATTGTAATAACTGACCTTTTTTTTAAAGATAAAAAATTATACACCTGAGGTTGGGAAGAACAACAGGTGGATGATTCGGCTAAACAAAACTGCTTGTTGTGAAGTTTAATAAAAAAATGTTTTTTTGTTGCCATATAGAGAATTGATCCCATCTGACTGCACGTGACTAAAAGTGTCCAGCACAAGTTCGGCCGAACTTGTGCTGGACACTTTTATGATGGAGAGTAGCTTGGGTGGAAATTTTCTTCAGTTCGTTCATCTTGTATTTCTCATAAACATGTCTACTGGTATTTAATCAGTCTGTATCTTTCATATTTATCATCCGATTAATATTTATTCACCATTATATTATTAATGTTATTAGTATAGCAAAAACTTGTGTGCCAAATGCATACCATGTGAAGTTATACCTTCAATAATTTTTTAAAATAGATGTAAATAAATATGGAAAGGAATAGTTTTACAAAAATTAAATTGAAATTTAAAAGTAAAAAGAGGAAAAAAAGAGTAAAATAAAAGTCAAAGAGTTAAAATATGAAAAAAATACTGGTAAAATTCCGGCTATCAAGAGCCAGTAGAGGTGTTAAAGCAAATGAGAGCCATCAGGGCTTAATTTTAATAAGTGACCTTTTCTTTAAAGATAAATAATTATACACCTTATATTGGGCAGAACAGCAGGTGGATGATTCAGCTAAACCAAACTACTTCTAGTGAAATTTGATAAAAAAAATTTTTGTTGCCATACAGAGAATTGATCCCATCTGACTGCACATGACCAAAGGTGTCCAGCACAAGTTCGGCCGAACTTGTGCTGGACACTTCTATGATGGAGAGTGGCTGGGGTAGAATTTTTCTTCAGTTCATCTGGTATTTCTTACAAACATGTCTACTGGTATTTTATCTTTGTGCCTCACTCATACATATTGTTTGATTAATTTTTTGTCTTAATTATATTATTAATTATATAATTATAGCAAAAAATTGTGTCCCAAATGCATACTGAGTGATGTTACACATTTTATAATATTATTAAAAAAATGTATAAATATATTAAAATAATTTATTTTAAAATTTATTCATTAATATCCAAGAGCAATATGAGGAATAAAAAATTAATTTAAAGCAATCAAATATGAAAAAAGAAATCCAAGTATTATTGCTAATATCAAAGGCCAGTAGAGATGTTGAAGCAAATGAGAGCCGTCAGGGATAAATTTTACTTAATTGATTGTTTTTTCAAGATAAAAAATTGTGTACCTGTGGTTTGCATGAACTCTAGGTGGATAATTCAGCTATATCAAACTACATCTAGTGAAGTTTCTTATCAAATAATTTGTTTCATTTCCATAGAGAGAATTGATCCCATCTGACTGCACCTGACCAAAAGTGTCCAGCACAAGTTCGGCAGAACTTGTGCTGGACACTTTTTTGATGGTGAGTATCTAGGGTGCAGCTCTTCTTCAGTGCAACTGGTATTTTTTTAAAACATATGCACTGGTATTTGATCTTTCTGTTTTATTAATATTTTATCATTTGATCAGTTTTTTGTTACCAGTATATTATTATTTTTATTAGTATAGCAAAAAAACATGTGCCAAATGCTTACAGGGTGATGTTAAACCTTTAATAATTCTATTAAATACAGCTAAAAATTTATAAAAATGATTTGTTTTACATAAAATTAATTGATATCTAAAAGAAAAAAAGGGATAAAAAGAAATAGGTTGAATAATAGGGATTTTATATGAAATTCAAAATTCAAGCTAAATGCCTACTTTCAAGGCTCAGAAGAGGTGTTGGATAAAATGGGCATCATCAGGAATAAAATTTTACTTAATTTGATATTTTGAAAACCTAAATGAAGTTTTCAACTGATTTTTTTCCAATAATTAGTTGGACACTTTATCTATATCAAATTACTTCTAGTACCATGATTGACCAAATTAAATCCTCATTTCTATGTGCAGAATTGATCCCATATGGCTGGACCAGGCCAAAGGTGTCAACCACAAGTTTGAGAATTCTTCTGGTGGACACTTTTATGATGGACAGTAGTAGTGTGCAAGTATTCTTTAGTTAATCTAGTATTCCTCATAAACATTTCCAACTTATTTTTGGCCAAAAATCAGGTGGAAAGTTTTTCCATATAAAATTACTTCTAATGCCATGATTAACTAAAAATTGATTCTCATTGCCATATAGAGAGTTGATCCCATATAACTGGATCTGGCAAAAGTGTCACCACAATTTTTGATAAAATTAAGTTTGAAAGTTTTATGATGGAAAGTAATTGCAAGTCTTCTTCATTTCATCAAGTAATCCTCATAAAAATTTCCACCTGTATTTTGGCCAAACTTCAGGTGGACACTTTGGCTATATTAAATTAATTCTAGCTCCATGTTGATAAAAAACTGATACTTATTGCCATATATAGATATCAAACCCATCAGACTGTGCCTTTCCAAAAGTGTCTACCTGAATTATGGCTAAACCTCAGTTGGAAACTTTTATGATGCAGAGTAGCTAGGGCAAAATATTCTTCAGTTAATTTGGTATTCATAACAAATTTATCATCCTGAAGTTTATCCTAACTTGAGGTGGACAATTTCCGAAAGCACCAGTTAGTCACTATCCATCAAAAAAGTGTTCACCAAAATTTGGCTAAACTTGTGGTGGACCTCTTTGATCAGCCACAGTCAGATGAGATCAACTCTTTAGATGGGAATGAGGATGATGTTTTGGTCAATCATGGAAATAGAAGTAGTGTGATGTGGCCAAATTACCCCCCTGAAGGTCAGACAAACCACAGAAGGACACTTTTTAGCAGGTAGTAACTGAGAAAAATCCATTTATCAGAAGGAAAATCTTTTATTGGAAAGATGCCAAGGTTTCATACTTGTGTATTATGGTCAGTATTAATTTTGAAAGAGTCTGTCCAAGCAATTTATTGCCCATTATGACTCATTTTGTTTTAAATGTTTCAAACTGCGTGATACAGTATTAAGGTGTCACATAGTATAATTAAGTTCTATTACGTGCCCTCCTATGATGCCTAAATTTATAATTTAATATCTTACATAATAATTTTTTTATATAAATTCATCAATATTTTTTTATTATCAAATTTAATAGAGCAAGTATCCTGAATTATTATATATGCATAAGCTTAGGTTAGATCAGTTTGTGCTCAATTTGTTCTCATCAGAGGCCCAAAATCAAGTTCTGGAGGATCAACTTGTGCATAATTTGGAATCAGTTGATATTCTGTCTATAATAAATCTGAGAATAAATGTAAATCTAACTCTAATTTACTTATGTTTATAAAGTATTCATAAGCCTGGCATAATTAAGGGACACTCTAAATTTCAAGAGAGGGGATTGCTAGCAATTCACCCCTAGATTTCCTGTGGTGATAGTTATTTGTTATATTAATTTTATTCCTTTTTAGAAATTTCTAATGGAAAAAAATAGTTGATTAATAATGGGGGTTTTTTTTAATTAACTTCTTTTTATTTCTTTCACATTATTTTACCTTTTTGTAATTACTATTGGAATGTTCAAAAAGGTCCTCTTGACTATAAAGGGGTTTGGAAATTTCTCTGGTAACACATTACTTATTATACTCTCACTTAAACATAATTTTAAATATACTACTTTATTTATTATTTTTATTAGTTCTACATACCTAATCTAAATACTATATAAATAACTATAGGTTGCTTTAAGTCTAATAATACTATCATTGACTATCGCGCATTGAATATAACTATTAATTATAATATATTACAATTTAAATAATTTTTTACAATTTTGTCAACTCTTCAAATTCCCTTGTCATCCTCTCTTCTCAAACTACAAATATTATATTATTATTACTCATATTTATAATATATTATAGTTTCCCCTCCTCCTGTCCCTTTTTCCTCTTCTCCTCCTCCTTCTTCTAGATGACCGGCCAATAATTGAGGTCCTTTCCGGAGGACGAGGACAAAAACTTGTCAAGAACGACAAAGCGCACAGACCACCCAAGGAAAAAAGCTAACCTTTTTGCTGTGACCGTGTTTCAAACTTGGGTTTGATAGTTTAGGTTTGTATTAAATTAAATTATATATTATTTTGAAGTGATTTTACAATCACTATAGTAAGTTCACCTTTGCACGTCTCACTCATAGTATTATATTTTTACCGCAATAGCAGTGTTTGTGGCTTAATTGCTTACTCACTGAGTGTAAGTTTTCATTATATTAAATTTTTTTTTCCTAGTTGACCATAATAGAGTAAAACTCTTAGTCCTAGAAGACAATTAATATTTAATAAATTATTAAATTAATTTTATTATTATTTTTTGTATATTGGTTGACCATAATAGTACTCAGTACTTAGTCCCAATTTCACCATTATATTAATTTTGGTATTAATTATTTTGGTTGACTTCTTAAACCTTTATTGGTTGGTCCCATTTTAATTATTTTTAATTCTTAATAAACATTGTAATTACATTTATATGTATTACATTTTTTAATTAATTGATTTTTTCTAATAAAAAATTTAAAGCTTTTTTAAAAAATAATATTGATTATATTTTATTTTGAAACAACAAATTGAATCATTGTTTAGTTTTGATTCTCTTTTTTTTTACAGTTTAAATGTACAGTAGTTTGGCTAAAAGCATGGATAACTGACATGTGGATGAGACTGAAGTGGATGTTGACACTGAATCTGTAGGTTCTTCTAAAGTAAATTACAAAAATTATTCATCTGATAAAAAACCTTCAGGACGTGGAAATGTCAGGAGAAGTGGCAAACCCCTCTCACCTAACAACTCTGAAGGAAGTAAAACCTCAAGTACATCAGGACAATCCACTCAGATGTATAAAAATAAACAAAATTTCCTCTAACACAGCAGGTAAACAATCTGTCAAGCCATATAAAGGAACTGAGAGCAGAGAGTATGAAGTACAAGGCAAAGGTAGACACACTCTGGCAGCAGATGTATGTGCTTTTAAATCCCAAAAAGGGTCAACCTCCTCATTTCCCAGCTTCCCAACCTCCGCCTCAACCTCAGCCCAATCAAGCACCCAGCTCCCTCAACCACAATCAAGGCATTCTGCAAGTGGAGCAATGGAAATGGGATTACTTGATGACCCACTACCAACAGAATGTACAAAAACCAGCCCAACACCCTGGCCCATACAGGACACCAAAC
The DNA here is from genome assembly GCA_030280995.1 of Hemileia vastatrix. Taxonomy (NCBI): domain Eukaryota; kingdom Fungi; phylum Basidiomycota; class Pucciniomycetes; order Pucciniales; family Zaghouaniaceae; genus Hemileia; species Hemileia vastatrix. The sequence goes on from JASXTE010000007.1 coordinate 8,958,306, forward strand.
TACAATCCATCTCTTCAGCACCATCCTTATCAGGGGGCAGAAGAAAGAAAGCACAGGGGAAGTTTCCCCCCTTGCCATGGTGAGTAATTTTTTTGATAATCACATTGGTATATATAATAAAAAATTTCTTCAGGTAATAATGTGGACCCTGAAAGAACATTTAAACCCTTGAAGAAACAACTTCATATAATAAGTAGCCCCATTGATGTAATTAGCAAATTATCATTTGATGAACCTTTACATTTGACTTCTTCTTCTTTAATAAACCCTTCTCTTGCAATCAAGAATGATTCTGTTTCCCCTGAAGTTTACACTTTACTTGAGAAAACTTCTGAAGAAATATTGAAAGATACCCTTGATTTTAATTTTGTGAAAGATAAACATTTGTGAGATTTGTTAATACATGAGAGTGATAGATTAAATAATTTGCATTTACATTGCAAAGTAAGTTTTTCTGCTCAAGACACTGCTTATTTCAAATTGAAAGACACACTAAATAATTTCCTGGCTCAACAAAAGTCTATTAAAGCTGACCACAGATCACTTTCAGATAAATATAGTCACCTATGCAAAATTTTTGATAATCTAAAAGAGGAAAATACTGCTTTAAAGAATGACAATATGCTTTTGCACAGTGAATTAAGAAAATTGAAAATTGATTCTCGTAATTTAAGTAATAAATGCTCTGTAGATGAGGACAGAAATGTTTTATCTATTTCTAGGATTAATGATATACTATCTTATATTCCTGATTTGAGAAATAACTTATCTGACCTTGAGAAATTATTTTCTGCATTACAAGCTGTCCAGGCTACTCATTATCATGAATTAAAAAATATTGCTCATACTGCTGTTAATCATAATAATAAACAGCCTGAACAGAGTAGTTCTTCTCCCCCTTGTAATGTACCAATTTTACCAGCTGAACTTCATTCTGAAAAACTTATTGCATCAAACAGAAAGAAATTTGATGCTCACCATGAGCCAGCTGCCTCTGCGAATAATGAAATATCTGAACACCTTTTAAGACTTCAAGAACTGATAACCTTGAATAATTCAAAACATAGGATGGAACATCACAGTAGCCAGAAAAATTGGCCTAAGTTGGATCAATATCCTACCTTTGATGGTGATTCTTCATCTTATTGGCAACACTTTATACAAAGGATTGATAATTTAAAGAGATCTTATAAACTACCTGATGAGGAAATTGTTTCTAAGCTAATTTCTTTATTTTTGAATGTAGCCTTATTGTGGTGTGAATCTGTTGTATTAGATAATAACCATTATACATTGAATATTGGAAATCCTTGATTGAGAATTAATTTGGTTGTTCAAAATTCAGGTTGGCTCAGCAAATACTGTATGAGAATACTAGATATGTATCCTCCTCTGTTGAAAAACCCATTTTTTTTCTTATGAAAGTAACAAAAATCCTAAGAGCAGTTGATCCAAAAATGGATTATGATATTTGGAGAGATAAAATCTTGTATAAATTGCCAAATTCTCTTAGAGATTTAATTTTAGCTAGAACTGAACATGTGAGGGAACATTCTTCTTTCATTAATATTTGTAATGAGGTACTACTCAACCATAGATATGAACCTAATAATTACCTTGGTAAACCTTATAATGATCAGAATAAACCCTCTACAAAGCTCCCAGAAAAATCTGGTAGACCCTCTGCCCCAGTTGCACCTAAAAAATATGCAAAAAATACTTGTTATAAATGTAAAAAACCATTTCAAAAGGGTCATGTTTGTGAGAAGAAAATTAATCTTGTTGAACACAATGAGGACACTGATGAGGCTGAAATGGAGGTCAATAATTCTTTTAGTGACTGTGAAAGTAATATCTCCTATGACAATGAATCCGGTAAAGATGTTTTAATGTTGGAACGGGATGTCAATTATTTAGATAATATATTTGAAGACTGTTTATTTGAATTATCTTCAGTAGAAAATGCTGAGATAATTAAAGATATTACTAACAATCCTATAGCCATATCCCCTTTGAAGGCACCTGTTATCATTAATAGTAAAAATGTTGATGTAGTTCTTGATTCTGGTGCTGGAGGAAGTGTAGTGTCTGAAAAAGCTTTAGCTTCAGTAGATAAGGATTATTTGAGTAAATTATTACCTATAACTTCTGAAAAATGGAGAGGCTATGGTTCTACCTTAATTCCTATTGGCAAATATGAAACCTCTGTATTCTTCAAATATAATTCTGGTTTTTTCAGAGCTATTTGTGAGTTTGTTGTCATGAAAAATGATAATTTAAGCAATTGGTTTATTATGGGTAATGATATTTTGACCATGTTTGGTGTGAAATTGGACCCAGCAAATAATTGCTTCACCTTGGGATTGAATGGCAAAAGAGAATTCAAAATTTCCTCATCTAGAAAACCTTCTGGGCATCTGTTAAGGTCTTGTAACTCACTGATCCAGTGTAAAGTCAGACCAACAATTGAAATGAATGATTTATTAAATGAAATAAATAAAGCTCCTTATGGTGATCATTTAACTTGTGAACAAAAGGATTCTATTATTGCCTCAACTACTTTTTTCCTAATGGCTGTTCTCATGTCTTGGGATGTGTGCAGGAAGAAATGAAAATTAACTTATCCTGTAACTTGAATGATATTCCTCCTAGTCTTAGGAAAAAACCATATCCTGCTTCTCCAACAAAAAGAAAGGATATTGAAGATAATATTTCCACATTATTAAAAATGAACATCATTGAGAAAGTAGATGTCACCCCCCAATATTGTGTCATCTCCCCAGTCTTGATTTCTTATGAAAAAGATAACGCTAGATTATGTGGAGATTACAGAGCATTAAACACTTATACTGTTGATGATATTTATCCTTTACCCAGAATTAATTCAATTCATGCTACCTTGCAAGGTGCAAAATTTATCAGTTGTATGGATGGTAACAAAGGGTATCATCAAGTTCCAGTTGAGAAAAATTCTCAGAATTTTTTGCTTATTGCTACTCATATGGGAATATATAAGTATTTTAGGATGCCATTTGGCCCCAAAAATGCCCCTTCAGTTTTCCAAAAATTCATGGATAACACTTTCCATCAAGAACTTATTGAAGGTTGGCTCATGGTGTATATTGATGATATCATAATTATTTCTAAAACTTTTGATGAACATATGGTTCACTTGAATAGAGTTTTTCAAAAAATGGATGAAATCAATATGACCTTGTCCTTTAAAAAGTGTAAATTTGGTTTTCAATCTTTGAAAGTTCTTGGCCATGTTGTGTCACGCCTACAAATTTGTGTAGACCAAAACAAAGTTGCTGCAATTCAAAATGTGAAAGCACCAACTTCATTAAGAGAAATCCAAAGTTTTTTGGGTATGTGTGGCTATTACAGGCAATATATTAAAAATTATCAGGTCATAGCCTGACCTCTTACCAAACTCACTAGGAAAGATGTTGCATTCATCTGGAATAGTGACTGTCAAAAAGATTTTGATACTTTAAAAAGTTGCTTAATGACAGCCCCTATCTTAGCTATTTCAGATTTTAACAAACCATTTGTCCTGTATAAAGATGCTAGCTTTGTTGGTCTGGGTGCTGCTCTACACCAGAAACAAATTATTAATGATAAATCCTTAGAAGTTTTAATTTGTTATATTTCGAGAACCTTGAGAAATAGTGAATTGAAATATGGTGCCACTCAATTAGAGTGCTTAGAAGTTGTTTGGGCTCTTGAGAAACTTCATTACTATCTAGATGACCAAACGTTTGAATTGGTAACTGACTGTAGTGCTGTAAAAACCTTCTTAAGCCTGAAAACACCAAATAGACATATGTTCATGTGGCAACTTGCTGTTCAAGAGTACAGAGGACGGATGACAATTATCCTTAGGGCTGGAAATGTTCACTTTAATGTTGATTTGTTTTCCAGACTTCCTCTGCCAAATAATGACTCCAATTCTGCTTATGTACCTGAAGATGATACTGTTCATATCCATGGTATATTTATAGTTGATATAGAAGAAGATTTATTACAATTAATACTGGATTCATATGATAAGGATTCTGATTTAAATAAATTAGTTACTATCTTAAATGATCCTATGGATGCTTCAATTCAAGCATTGATTAAAACTCTTCCTGAAAAATATCAAAGTGCTTTGATGAAAGGAAAGTTTTCTATTGAAGATGGTTATATATATTATAGAAGAAAGTTTACTAATTTAATTGTAATCCCTCCTTCTATGAAAGAAACTATCCTCAAACTTTGTCATGATGAAATATTAGCTGGTAATTTTGATCTAGAAAAAACATTGATTAGAATCAAAAACACTGCTTGGTGGGATAATATGTCTGAAGATACAAAATTATATGTTGAATCTTGTGATTCCTGCCAGAAATCTAAAAGTTTGACAGGTAAGAGAGCAGGCTTACTACAACATATTGAAGCACCTAATGCTCCTTGGAAAATAATTAAAATGGATTTTGTTACTGGTCTTCCTGTAGCAGGTAAAGACAGTTATAACTCTTGTTGGGTAATAGTAGATAGATTCATAAAAATGTGCAAATTTATTCCTACCCACAAAGATGTATCCACAAAAGAATTAGCTTTCTTATGGTGATCTTAAATGTTTAATATTATTGGTTTTCCAAAAACCATTATCTCTGATAGGGATCCAAAATTTACTTCTGAGTTTTGGACCTCTTTAATGGATATTTGTGCCTGCGAGTTAAAGTTATCTACAGCTCATCATCCTCAGACTGATGTTCTAGCTGAAAGAATGATTCAAACTCTGGAAGATATGATTAGAAGGTATTGTGCCTTTGGTTTAGAATATAAAGACAATGAAAGATTTACTCATGACTTGGTCACACTATTGCCTGGTCTTGAATTTGCATATAATAGCACTGTTCATTCTGTCACTGAGAAAAAGCCTTTTGAGCTTTGGTTAGGTTATGTCCCAAACACTCCTGCTCAGATTCTCAATAATAAATTACCTAAGTTGGAACTACATCCTGGTCTAAAATCTTTTATGCAAATGCAACAGTTATGCAGAAAGCATGCTCATAGCTGTATTGATAAGGCATTTGAATATGAAAAGTAGAGATGGGATAAATACCATAAAGAATACACACTAAAAAGGGGTGATGAAGTGTTGATATCTACTGTCCATTTAAATTTTCAAGGTAACAACAAATTAAAAGATCCTTTTGTAGGACCATTTGTTGTTAAAAGAATGGTTGGAAATAATGCAGTAGAAGTTTTATTGTATTCTCCATATGATAGAAAACATCCTGTTTTTCCCATTTCTTTGCTTAAACCTTGTACTTCCAACAGTGAGTTATTTCCCAAAAAAAGGGGAAGACCTAAGAAAAACCCTCAGGAAGTCACAGAAACTGAAGAAATTGATGAAATTCTAAATGATAAAATTATCACTTCTAAAAGAGGTATTGAATATTTATTGAGATATAAGAACAAGTCATTTGAACATGATGCATGGATACCTGAAAAAGAAATTTCAAATATCTCTACTCTGTTAAAAAAGTATAAAAAGAAAAATTCTTAACATTTTTTTTTGTTTTTTTTAGAGTGAGGAAGTGTCAGCCAGGCTATCTCAGAAGTGCAGTAATTTATATAATAAATTACTGCAATCATATAAAATAATAACATTATGTAATTACAAAAAATTATTAAAATAAAATTATAAATATTTTATGAATAAATAAAATAATTACTATACTTAATTTTATTATTAAATAAATTTTATTACATAAACAAATATAATAATCCATAATATTATGGTGTAATTTGTATGTATAAATTAATTATTTAAAGTTATATTATAAGTGTAAATTAAAATTTTACTGTAATGATAATTTCAATAATAAAATTTATATAAACTAAATACAATGATCATATAATACTATCCATAAATATTGGGCGCTTCCTTGACCCTTAATTGTGTCACTAAAATTACTAAATTAATAAAAAAATTTATTTAATATGATTAAATTTAATTTCTCATGTTAAATAAGCTTCTTTATTAAATTAATTAGTTGTTTCAATTAATTTAATAATTAAATTACTTGAAATAGTTAATATAATTAAATTACAATTGCTTATACTGAATTAAGATTATTGAAAAGCATAAAAATAATTCCTTTTATTTTAATTTTACCTTTTTAGCTATTTTTATTCCTTCTTTAGATTTCCTTCTCATAGTTCTCATTTTCCATACTCACATAGTTATTTGTTATATTAATTTTATTCCTTTTTAGAAATTTCTGACGGAAAAAAATAGTTGATTAATAATGGGTTTATTTTTTTAATTAAATTCTTATTTCTTTCACATTATTTTACCCCTTTGTAATTACTATTTGAATTCTCCAGAAGGTCCTCTTGCCTATAAAGGGGTTTGGAAATTTCTCTGGTAACATACTACTTATTATACACTCACTTAAACATCATTTTAAATATACTACTTTATTTATTATTTTTATTAGTTCTACATGCCTGATCTAAATACTATATAAATAACTATAGGTTGCTTTAAGTCTAATAATACTATCATTGACTATGGCGCATTGAATATAACTAATAATTATAATATATTACAATTTAAATAATTCTTTACAATTTTGTCAACTCTTCAAACTCCCTCGTTGTCCTCTCTTCTCAAACTACAAATATTATATTATTATTATTCATATTTATAATATCTTATATTTTCCCCTCGTCCTGTCCCTTTTTCTTCTTCTCCTATTCCTTCTTCTAGACAACCGGCCAATAAATATACTGCATATTTCACTGAATATGAGATTTATGTATCCATATAAGCTTATGTATGTAATTAATTACTTAATATCACTTAAGATAATTATATTATGACTCCATTTACACCTTAATAAGTATTATTAGGCTGTGGATAAGCTATTTAAACTACTATAATTTATATAATAGAAAAATAATTATATATATATGTAATATAATCATATATATTATTGTTTTAACCTTATTTTTAAGATATAAGCTAAATGTACTTAAGGTTATCTTATTTTAAGTATAAGAAATACTCAGTCCTAGGGATATCTAGGCTGACACTCCCTCACCCAAAAAAAAACAATAAAAAAATGTTAAGACATTTTAATTAAAAGTAACGAGTGAATAGAATTTTTTTAATTTTCTATAATACATATACTGAATAAACAGTATTATTTTGATATAAATTTTTTCAAGATATTTTTAAGATCAGAGATTTCATAAATCTTAATAGATACTCAACTCCCTTTTCTTTAGTAAGGTGTCTCTTTTTAAGTATCTTTTCAATTTCTGCCTTCTCAACTATTTCCTCTGGTTGCTGTTTATTTCTTCCTGATCTTCTTGGAAATAGAGCAGTATCATTAGAATTGTATGGTTTTATAAGAGAAATAGGAAATATTGGATGTTTTCTATCATATGGAGCATATAGAATAACCTCAACAGCATTGTTACCAACCATCTTTTTAACTACAAATGGTCCAATGAGTGGATCCCGCAATTTAATATTACCATTTAAATTGAAATTTAGTGTTGAAATAAGGACTTTATCACCCTCTTTGAACATTTGTTCTTTATGGGCTTTATCCCATCTTTTCTTCTCATACTCAAATGCCTTATTCATACATTCTTGAGCATGTTTTCTGCATAATTTTTGCATCTGAAGAAAAGATTTAGTACCTGGATGGATATCAAATCTAGGTGATTTATTAAGAGTTTTAGCAGGGGTATTAGGTACATGACCCAACCATAACTCAAATGGATTTTTGCCAGTGAAAGAATGTACTGTACTATTGTATGCAAATTCTAAACCTGGGATAAGGGTTACCCAATCATGTGTTAATTTGTCATTGTCTTGAAAGTTAAGACCAAAAGGACAATATCTTCTTATCATATCTTCTAAAGTTTGTATCATTCTTTCTGCTAGCCCATCAGTTTGTGGATGGTGTTTTGTAGAAAGTTTCAATTGACACCCTGAAACATCCATAAGTGATGTCCAGAACTCAGAAGTAGATTTAGGATCTCTTTCAGAAACTATTGCTTTGGCCAAACCTGCTATATTTATCATTTTTTTCCACCATAAAAAAGCTATGTCCTTTGCAGAAACCTCTTGTGGGTAGGAATAAATTTACACCTCTTTGTAAATCTATCTACAATTACCCAGCAGGAGTTATAACTCTTATGCCCTGCTATTGGCAAACCTGTTACAAAGTCCATGTTAATGATTTCCCATGGAGCTTTTGGTTGCTCAATTTGTTGTAATAAACCAGCTCTTTTGCCTGTTAATATTTTAGATTTTTGACAAGAATCACATGTTTCAACATAATTCTGAACATCCTCAGACATGTTAATCCACCAAGCTGTGTTTTTTACTCTGGTTAATGTTTTATGGTAGTCAAAATGACCTGCTAATATATCATCATGACATATACTTAACATTAACTCATTCATTGAAGGGGAAATTACAATTACATTACTTAATTTTTTCCTGTAATATATAAAACCATCCTCAATGGAAAATTTTCCTTTTTCTAATGCCTCTTTATACTTGTTTGGTAATGTTTTTATTGAAACATTCATTGAAGCATTAGATGGATCATTTAGTATTGTAGTGAGTTTACTCAAGTCAAGATCTGAAGCATAAATATTAAGAATTGATTGCATAAATTCATCCTCAAGATCTACAATATAAATGCCATAAATGTTAAAAATATCTGATTCAGGAACATAAGCAGGATTATCATCATTAATAACCAGAGGTACTCTAGATAACAAATCTTTATTAGAGTGTAAGGTTCCTGCTCTATTTGTAATAGTAATCCATCCTCTGTATTCTTGTACAGCTAATTGCCATCTAAACATGTGTCTATTAGGAGTTTTCATGTTTAAGAGTGACTTAACTGCACTACAGTCAGTTATTAACTCAAATTTTGGTCTTCAAGGTAATAATCTGGCTTCTCAAGAGCCCATACTATTTCCAAACATTCAAGTTGAGTAGCACCATATTTCAATTCACTACTTCTTATAGTACGTGAAATATAACAAATTACTACTTCTGAAATTTTTCTTTCAATAAGTTGTTTTTGATGCAAAGCAGCACCCAGACCAATAAAAATTGCATCTGTAAATAATACAAAAGGAAATTGGAAATCTGGCAATCCCAAGATAGGAGCTGTCATTAAAAATTCTTTCAACTTATCAAAAGCCTGTTGTCTTTCATTATTCCAAATAAAAGCTTCTGATTTTCTTTATCAGTGTGGTCAATGGTGCAGAAATTAATTGGTAGTTTTTTATATATTGTCTATAATAACCACACATACCAAGAAAAGATTGTACATCCTTTACATTTTGAGGAATTCCAATATTCTTTATTACAGCCACTTTATTTTGGTCTCCACATATTTGTAAGCCAGATACAATATGACCAAGCACTTTTAAAGATTCAAACCCAAATTTACATTTTTTCAATGCGAGGGTCATTTTATTTCATCCATTTTTGAAGCACCTTCTTTAAATGGATTAGGTGTTCATCTTAAGTTTTAGAAAACACTATTATGTCATCAATGTATACCATTAACCATCCCTCAATCATTTAATTATGGAATATTATATCCATTAACTTCTGAAATATTGATTGAGAATTTTTTGGTCCAAATGGCATCCTGAAATACTTGTAAATTCCCATGTGTGTTGTTATCAACAAAAAGTTCTGTGAATTCTTTTCAACAGGAAGTTGATGGTACCCTTTATTTAAAACTAAGAAACTTATATACTTAGCACCTTTAAGGGTAGAATTTTTAGAGGAAATTCTTGGAAAGGGATAAATATCATCTACTATAAATTTATTTAATGCTCATAATCACCGCACAGTCTTGCTTTATCTTGTTCATAAGAAATTAGCACTGGTGATATTACACAATATTTTGGTGTAGTTTCAACCTTTTCAAGAATGTTCATTTCCAATAAAATTTTAATATTATCCTCTATGTCTTTCCTCTTCATTGGTGAAGCAGGGTATGGTTTCTTTTTAAGACTAGAAGAAATATTATCCATATCACAGGTTAAACTAATCTTCATTTCATGATCTTTTAAAAGGCCAAGTTCATTTGTACCATGTGCAAAAGCCATTGGAAATGCTTTTATTAAGTCCAAAATATTATTTATCTCAGTTTTACTTATCTGAGTTCCAAATGATGCTTTTGAAATTTCTGTTTCCAGAAGTTCAATCTCATGGGATTCTCTTCCTTTGCACAGAATATTTGTTACTGACTCAATGTGTTAGACTGTGTTAAAAGAATTTATTTTAAATTTCCTTTTACTGTTCATGCCAATTGTAAAATTGTTATTAGCAGGGTCTAGTTTTACACCAAACTTAGTCAGAATATTATTTTAAATGATAAAACAGTTACTACAGTTAGTATTATCCATTAATACAAAGTCACAAGTTACTCTTACATAAACATGTTGATGTTTAAAGAAAACAGCAGCTTTGTATCTACCAATGGGATGTAGTACTGATCCAAAACCTCTCCAGTTTTTACTTTGAAGAATTTCAAGCTTAAACTTATATTCACTATCAATTTTCTGTAATATATTAGTAGAAACAACCAAAACAGTAGCTCCTGTTTCCAATACTATATTAACATTTTCACCAGAAATGATAGCTAGAACCGTGATAGGTGTCATTCTAAAGTTATCAGCTTGTGTATCTTTAATGATTTCAGCATCCTCAAAATTCATTAAAGATCAATTTGAGTACATATTTAATATTGGATTGTCAAAGATGGACAAATCATCTTCCAAGATACAGACATCATTTTCATCACTATACGAGATATTACTGTCATAATCACTTGAATCTTTACTTTTCTCTGTTTCAACTTCAGATTCATGTTGATTTAAACAATATTTATATTCTTCTCACATTTGTGACCTCTAACCCAAGGTTTTTTGCACTTATAACAAGTATTTGTCTCATAATTTTTTGGTATTACAGGTGAAGTAGGTTTTTTCTGCTTTTCTTGAAGTGTTTTGGAATTCTTATTTTTCACAGGTTCAATAATTTGTTTATAAGTGGAACACCTTTCTTCATACTTATAGTTTAGTAATATTTCATTGCAAATATTAATAAAGTCAGAATATTCATTAAAATTAATTGTTCCAGCTACAACAATGTCTCTGACAGATATAGGTATTTTATATATTATCATATCTTTCCATAAGTTAAAATCCATGTTAGGCTGAATGGAATTTCATATTTTATTTAAATTCATTAAAAATACCATAGGTTTGTCACCATTCAATGGATTATACCTAGTTTTCTCATAAAGTATCTGCTGAGTGAGTCTGAATTTAGAACCTCCAAATTGTTTTTCAATTAGTTGTTTCCATTCAACCCAATATTAATCTTTACCCTCATTCAAAACAGCTTCAAGCCATTATAAAGCAACATCCTTAAATAAAGAGATCAATTTTGATGTTATTTCTTAATCTGGTAACTTATATGAGAATTTTAAGTTGTCAATTCTTTGGAGAAAATGTTGCAAATCAGAACTGTCTTCCTCATCATAATTTGGGTACTGATCTATCTTAGGCCAGTTCTTCTGATTGGATTTTATTTCACTAATCATAGGTAAAATCAAAAACTAATTTACTCTTTATAAATGGTCTTGTATTTCCTCCTGTATGGATTTGTGACATACATTTTCAGATTTGACACTACCACCAGATGATTTTAGTTGTGGTGGTATAGGGAAGGAATGAGATTCACTTTTGCCAATGAAGGGATTATTATTATACTGAGTATAATTATGATTATCCTGGTTCATTAGTAGATCGGCAGTTTCAATCTCAACTTTAGTCAATCTTTGAAGCAGCTCAGAGACACTTTGATTTGTCTGGGAAAAAGATAACTTAGATCTTGAATCAGTTTTCAATAAATGTGTTTCATACAATTTTTCCAACTCACAGAATTTGTTTGAAAGTTCATTATATTTACTACTCAATGAATCATATTTAAGAGTTAGAGACAAATGTTCATTCTCTAATTCTTTATTACGTGTTTCCAGTTGAGAAATATTTAATGTTAAGGATGAAATTTTATCACTTGTGAGCTTAACTGTCTGTTCCTCACAATTATTCATTCTATTCCACAATGCTGAAACAAGTCTATGGACAGTTGGATTATTGTTAAAATACCCCATGTCTTTCTTCTCAATTCTTTCACTCTCTTGTGAACTTCTCATCTCACTAGTAAGTGGTGGCAACTGAGGATTAACTGTATAATAAATACTTCTGTTGTTATTGACAAAAGACAAGTCAGGTGTATCTACATTAAAACCTAATTCTCTTAAGTCCTCCTCTATTTTCTGAACAGATTTGAAATCAATAATATTACCTACATTGTAATTATCAGTATTTTGTTCAATCTGAGAGGGTAATCTTCTTACCACAGGATTTGTGTGAGCCCTGATTTTTGGCACCTTTGTTTTCCCTTGTAGGGGTGAAGTGAGGAAGTCTGATGAGGAGGAGGATTCTTGTTGCAGTTTTGACTGGACCATTGTTGATGGAACCAATCCCACTTCCATTTTTCTATCAGTATTTTCTCCTGGGAGTGATGTGAACCTCCTGGGGTAGGGGGTTGCTGAATTGGCTGGCCTCCCTTTAGCTCTACCAATGATTGGTTCATCTGCTGGAATCCTACCTTGCAATTGTTCTGTGATATCTTTACCTCCTTGAGCATGAGAGACTTTGATTCCTCCAACTTCAGGACCTGTTTTGCCAGATGGGATAGTTGATCCTGTAGAGGAGGAGACATCTTTTTTATGGTTATCTTTTTTAAGAGGGCATCTTCTTCTTCTATGCTCATTTGCTCTGTCTGGGGGTATGACTGACCCTCCATGTTTATGTCCTGGAGTAATGTTTTTGTTAGCTTTAGACCTGGTATTATAAGCAGGCTTTTCACTTACATTGTCCTGGGGAGCACTCATATTGATAAAAATAACAATATATCACGTCTAAAGAAAGGATAACCTATTAGAATCAGTAGATTAAAATTATTAGCAATGTTATTACTAATAAAAAGCACTGGAGCTTACCCTGAATTTAAATCTTTATTTATTTAAATAAAATGTAATAAAAATTTGAAATAATCTTTTAAAAATAAAATAATACGTTAAACTAGACCTTAAAAAGGGTAAATTAATAGCTTAAAAACCTTTAACCAAATACCAATTTGATTGGGTGTTATATTGGTGACCAAATACCAAGTGAAATTGGGTTTATATTGGGTACAGTTACTACTGTAAATACCTAATTTTCATTATAAAAAATTAGTGCAATTAATATAAGGGTTCTTTTCCGCAATCAATGTGCTATGGTAGCCCACTAATATGCAGCAGACCCAAATATTTGGTTTTTTTTGAGCTATACTAAAGTAAAAATCACGTCCCAAGGCTTATATTAAATAATAAGTAAAAAACTAAAGAAAGACCCCCAATTGTCAGTGTATCTAGTATTTAAGTATGATTTAATAGTATTTATTAATGGTCCTACTAATTATTAATAGATGATTTGGTGATTAAACCTCAGGGGAAGACTAATAAAATATTTTTACTCAAATAAAACTCACAATACTTGGATTTAAATGCTTGCTAGTGGTGGAAAATAGATGAATATAATATAGTTATAGCTTATATAAAGATAAAGATAATATTAATTTATAATGGATTTATAATATATCTTTTAATAATAATAATTGTGTTATAATGTTTTTTGAATTGTAGTAAGTGAATGATTTTTAATAACCATCAAAATCTTCTCTTACTTATACCAAAATCCACTGGAGTGCACAGACATTCAATCCAGATGATGTCACTGCTATCACTGGCAATTACAGCACTGTGAGGGCCCATCACCTCCCCAAGGCGTCAACTTCAAGCATATTCAACACCCAGACCTCCAGTAAGGACCCTCTATCACAATGAATGATAACACAGACCCATACCTGTCACCGGACAACCTACGCACAAGGTCGAGGATGTTCCTGCAAGTGAGATGAAAGGTTCAGATACTTCTTTGAAACACAGAGGGATTGTTTGAGGAAGTGATTCAAAGATGACTCAAAGGAAGAACTACTGCTTCGAGTTATGTTCGAGAAGGATTCTAATATACTTGAAAGGTAATGTTAAAATTCTTAAGATCTCACGAAGGGTTGAAAACTCAACAATCCAAGATTTAGGATTTAGAAATAATTATTGAGAAAATAAAGAAAGATACAATAATAATGATTTTCACTTTGTAGTTTTATCACTATTAACTATATAAATGTTTTATAATTTAATTCTAAGGAATCTCTAACCAAAAACCCAACCCTTTTTATATCCTTTACTCCTCCTTGCATTGACCTCCTACTCATCCACTATTCCCCACACCACAAACCATTTAAAATATATTTCCGTTACACCTGGACCCTCCTCACTAAGATCCGTTAACCCCTTAATCCTTCACTAACCATTCCGTTCATGCTCACTACCCCTTATTAACCCACAGACATTTCATAAACCTTTTAATGTACTATTATATAGGTTATTGCGCTGTGCATCGCTTATTGAGAAAAAAACTAAGACACACTATTGAGAAATTGACTAATTTAGATTTAGAGTTTAGACTAGCGCTATTGAATAGCGAGTACACAAAGGAAAATCGCAGTTGCTATGGAGAGTTGCTTTCTGTGCTTCTAGTATGAATTTGAGCCCTTTAGTATTGATTTAATGAGCTACTTTTGCCTCAAGTGTCACGTGGCGCCTGACAATACCATAAATAGGAAATCCAGATAAAAGTGGATACAATAAAGAAACAGGTAAAGTAACTCATCTAAAGAGAATATAATGAAACCCAAAGCATATAAAGGAAGCAAATGAAATTTCCAAGCCCCAATAACATCTCCAAGCATCCATATTAACCCAGCAATGACCTCCCAACCCATAAATCCGTGAATATTCATCCAAGGAAGAAGATTAAGTTGTCCAGACTGAGTGTATGCCCTTGAAATAGATTTTTATGCTTCCATAGGCGTTGAGAGTCAACTGGATACGTCCATATGACCCAAAATAAGCAGAAAAACAAAGTTTATAGGCTATTAAGAGGCTAAAACCCACTTATATACCTAAATATACATAATATACTGCATATTTCACTGAATATGAGATTATGTATACATATAAGCTTACGTATGTAATTAATTACTTAATATCACTTAAGATAAGTATATTATGACTCCATTAACACCTTAAAAAGTATTTTTAGGCTGTGGATAAGCTATTTAAACTACTATAATTTATATAATAGAGTAATAATTATATATATATGTAATATAATCATATATATTATTGTTTTAACCTTAGTTTTGAGATATAAGCTTCATGTACTTAAGGTTATCTAATTTAAGTATAAGAAATACTCAGGTTAGTGATATCTAGGCTGACAGAATAACTGCATGAATTGACTATTCAGAGAAGCTTGAACAGTGCATTGTATTGGAGAAAGTGCTTGGGGTAGGCAAGCAATGATGAGGTTTACCTCTCTTAGGAGCAGGAGTTAAAGTTGAAGGAGAATAATGCTTGAAAGCCAGACTTCTCATTAGATTCAATTTTGATGCATTCAGATAAACAGAAGGAGCATAGGTCTTTTCAGCAATGGCAGAGGGAATATTTAGGCTGTATTTCTTCTTGTGACTTTTGCAGAAGTCACATGACTGGAGGAAAAAGAGAAAAAGAAGAAATCAGCACCAAATTTTTTAAATGAAGAGCAGGAAAAGAACTAACCTTGAAAAATCAGTCACTATGACAGGCTTTTGAGAAGTGAAATGGAGTAATACCATTCTCACTACAGCATTGGTAATTCTCAGCTCCTGTGAGGACAGAATTTATGGTGTGGTCTTCCAAAATTGGCAGGGGCCTTTGTTGTGTTGTTTGGCACTGTTTGTGCATGTCTTAATTGACATCTGTTGAAGAATTGGTTGTTTTTCTAGATTTATTCCGTGAATATTGGGACTGTGGGTATGTGAGTACTATCATTGGATAGCCCCTGGCTTTCTCTATGTTTCATGTCTTTATGATATTTTTCATATTCTAAGTTTTAAGGGGTCATTCACTCATTTTCAGTTACAAAAGATAGCTGTTTAATTTTGTTTTTCACGTTTTACGGGCTAAAATTAAGTCTTAGGGTATAGTGCTTAGTACCATTAGATAGAGCTAATTTAGCTCTATATTTTATGTCCCAATGTTGTTATAGCGTAATTTTGTGTTTTAAGGGGTTTAGTAGTTGTAGTGAATTTTTCTAGGTAGATTAGATGTTTTTATTGGTTTTCTGGCTTCAGGGAGGCCGGGCCGCTTCAGGAAGCACCTCTGATGTCGGGCGGCCCAACTGCCTCTGTTTTAGAAGGTTGGGGAGTTCTTCTGGAGGTTTTTTATTCAATTCGGCTGGTACAGGTGCCAAATATATTGCTGTGCATGGATCTTAAATGGGTGGTCTGTGTGTACATACTAAATAGGACAGTTTGGGGCAACTTTAATTATAATACAACCATCCGGAGGTGATATCCTTGTTCCTCACTCAGTTTTCACTGTTTTTGGCCACAATTGGCTGTGTTTTTGCAACGATAGTTCTTCATTTAACTCAACTTTGGCAACAGGTTCTCTGGTATAGTTTTGCAAGCTATATCAAGTATTATTGCAGTCTCTGGTGTGGATTTGCAGCCTACATCAAGTATCTTTGCTTTCTCTGGTGTGGACATTGGTCTACATTTCAGTTCTTTGGTCTGGTAGTCTGTCTGGGGACTACTTTTTTGGCTGATCAGGAAGTCAAGTGTGTTGAAAAGGGGGCTTTAGAAAACAGGAACCAACTTACTTTAGCAAGTAAATCTCACTCTATTTTTCTAAAGGGACAGGGGATTTTCTCTCTGGTTTTTCTCCAACTCCCTTGGTCAAGGCCTATAGCTAGTACTATAGGACTGTCTACAACAGCAGGACCAGTAGCAATGGCAGTTTTCTGTGCATTGACAAATTGATGTATGGCATTGGAAATTTTGTTATTAGTGTTCAAAATAAGCATAAGGAAGAGGAAGAAAAAGAATCCAGAATTGGAGAGAAAGACAAACAAGAATTTGAGGGAAGAGAAGAAGAAGGAATGAAGAAGACATGCAAGATATGCACCTGGTTTTATAGCACCTGGGGACAGTCACAAGTAGAGGGATACTGTGGTACAAATCTCACAGTAATGCCGAAAAAAGGCTCAATTCTCAAAGGTGCAAAAGTGCGGTTGTTAGGTAGAATGGTAACAGAAGCACAACTAAGGAATATTCAAAGCACAGGAAAAGATAGACCCTCTGCGCAAACTTTTTTTTAGGGGTAGAAAGGATTCACAAGTAAGAACAAGTAAAGAATTGAGGAAATTGTGTAACTGGACTATAGGATTAAAGGGTATGGTGTGTACTTCTGAAAACTATGTTTAGTGCTTTAGACAATCCTATAGTACTAGCTATAGGCCTTGAGCAAGGGAGTTGGAGAAAACCCAGAGTGTGAATCCCCTGTCCCTTTAGAAAAATAATGTGAGATTTACCTGCTACAGTAAATTGGTTCCTGTTGATAAAGCCCCTTTTCAAACACACTTGACTGCATGATCATCAAAGAAAGTAGTCTCCAGACAGACTACCATAATAAAGAACTAAAATGTAGACCAAAGTCCACAACAGAGAAAGCAATGATACTTGATTTAGGTTGCAAATCCACACCAGAGACAGAAATAATACTTGATATAGCTTGCAAGACTACACCTGAGAAACCAGTTGCCAAGTTAAGTTAAATAAAGAACTCACCTTGCAACAAACACAGCCGATTGTTGCGAAAACCAGTGAAAACTCAGTGAGGAACAAGGATATCACCTCCGGATGGTTGTATGATAATAAAAGTTGCCCCAAACTGTCTTATTCACTATGTACACACAGACCACTATCTAAAAGCCCATGCACACCAACAAATTTGGCCTTCTTGAGCGCCAAAATGCATAAAAACCCTCTAGAAATGCTTCCCAGCCTTCTAGCACCAAGGCGGGAGGTCTGCCTGACGTTGGGGGGCCTTCCTGAGGCGGAGGGACCACCCTGAATCCAGAAAACCACCAAAAATCTCCAAAAATACTTAAAATACTCAGAAAAATCTCCTACGACTACTAAAACCTTTAAAACACATAATAAGGCTATAACAACATTGTGACATTAAATGTGGAGAAAATAAGCTCATTGTAATGGTACTAAAAACTCAACCCTAAGACTTAAGGTTAGCCCGTAAAACACAAAAAACAAAATTAAACAGCTCTCTTTTTAAATGTAAAATGAGAAATAATCCCTTTAATACTTAAAATCGGAAAAATGTCATCAAGACATAAAATATAGAGAAAAAACAGGGCTATCCAACAGTAGTATCCACATCCCTGCAGTTCCAATATTTTCAAATAATTCCAGGAAAACACCCAATTATTAAAAAATGCCATTTAAGACATATCAAAACAACACCAAACAGACCAACAAAGGGCTCAGCCAATGTTGGAATACCACAGCCCCAGACCCATACTACAGATCTGAGGAACAGCAGTAGAGATGGCATGAAAAATAATGCCTAAAATAAGGATAATGCTTTTTAGGAAAAGTGGTGCTCACCCATGAAGACAAAAGCACGTTGTGGTCTTCCAACATTGGCAGAGCCCTTTTTTGGTCTGTTTGGCGTTGTTTTGATGTCTTAAATGGGATTATTTAATAATTGGGTGTTTTTATGGAATTATTCAACAAATATTGGGACTGCAGGGATGTGGGTATTACCATCGGATAGCCCCGGTTATTCTCAATATTTTATGTCTTCTTGAAATTTTTTATATTCTAAGTATTTGAGGGATTATTTGTCATTTTTCATTTTAAAAGATAGCTGTTTAATTTTGTTTTTTGAGTTTTACATGCTAACCTTAAGTCTTAGGGTTAAGTGCTTAGTACCATTGGAATGGGCTAATTTTTCTCTACATTTCATGTCTAATGGAGTTTTAGCTTGATTATGTGTTTTAAAGGTTTTAGTAGTTGTAGTTTATTTTTCTAAGTATATTGGGTGTTTTTAGAGATTTTTGGTGGTTTTCTGACTTCAGGGTGGTCCTGCTGCCTCAGGCGGACGGACCGCCCACCTTGGTGCTAGAAGGCTGGGAAGCATTTCTAGAGGGGTTTTATACAATTTGGTGCTCAAAAATGCCAAATTTGTTGGTGTGCATGGGCTCTTAGATAGTGGTCTGTGTGTATATAGTGAATAAGACAGTTTGAAGAAACCTTAATTATCATACAACTATCCAGAGGTGATATCCTTGATCCTCACTCAGTTTTCACTGTTTTCAGGCCACAATTGGCTGTGTTTGTTGCAAGGTCAGTTCTTCATTTAACTCAACTTTGGAGACTGTTTTCTCTGGTGTAGTCATGAAAGCTATATCAAGTATTATTTCTGTCTCTGGTGTGGATTTGCAACCTACATAAAGTATCATTGCTTTCTCTGGTGTGGACATTGGTCTACATTTCAGTTCTTTGGATTGGTAGTCTGTCTGGAGACTACTTTCTTGGCTGATCAGGAAGTCAAGTGTATTGGAAAAGGGGCTTTTAATAACAGGAACCAATTTACTGTAGCAGGTAAATCACACTTATATTTTTCTAAAGGGACAGGGGATTTTCTCTCTTGGTTTTCTCCAACTCCCTTGGTCAAGGCTTATAGCTAGTACTATAGCATTGTCTACATTTCTGGAGCCCAACGTGTGATAGTACATGCTAGTTCTTTTGAAACTCTGTTGTCTTTGGTTAATCTTTTTTGGTGATTTTTTTCTGGAAGAATGGCTTCTGTTTCTTCTATTCCTGTGGTTACTGTCAGTGGGGGGGGGAAGGTCCTCCTGCTGTGATGGTTAGGGAGTGTGTTAGGATTAAAGCTTGGGATGGTACTAAGTTTAATGGGGAAGATGTGATGTGGTTTCTGGAGAAATATGAAACTGCTGCTGGTGTGAATGGTGCTTCTTACCTGGGCATGGTGAAGAAGATCATTTTCTTCATTGGTGATAGGGAAGTGGAGAAGGAGGTTGTGGCCATATCTGGCTACAAGAAGAGGGATTGGAAGTTGCTGTGCAGGGAGATGGTGGATAGATGGGGTGTCAGGTTCACTATGGTGGATCTGAACAAGGTTTTCAGTGAATAGCAGTCTTATGGTGGTGTTGGTAACTTACTCAGTTACAGGAATTTTCTGCTTCAATTTGATCCTGTGGTAGAATATTTGGTAGAAGTAGAGGAGCTGGCACATGAAAATTCTGCCAAAGATTTTCTTTGCTCTTCCCTGTCTAGAGATGTCAGGATGTATGTGTTGAAGGAGCTTTCAAGAAAGGACTTGATGAAGACTCTTTCTTATAGGGACCAGAATTTGCCTGCCTTGGACAGGGTGAAGGAGGCTGTGGAGGCCCATTTGAAGTTGTTGGCTGTGGACACCTATCAAGAGGGGTGTGCAAAGTATGTCAGAAACGTCAGTGAGGCTTTAGCTGAAGAGGAGAGTAGGGTGAATAAGGAATAGAAGAATATGCTGGAGTTTCTCAAGCAGGAGAGGGACCCAGTGGTGGAGCAGCTGGCTGATCTGATAAAACAGCTACATATTGTTGTTCAGGAGGCTAAGTAGCTCAATAGGGCTCCGTCCAAGCCTAGAGATTTTGACAGAAGGGCTGGTAGGAGTGATCCTTGGATCTGATCTTATTGAAAAAGGAGGGGGCACAAGTCCAATGATTTTTGGACTATGAACAGAGATGTGTCAGAAGGTAAGGTGGAGTTTGATGGCAGAGTGTTCAAAATCCCTGGTTGTTTATTTTTCAAGCCCAGTGAGTGGAAGGCTTCTGTTGATTTTTTCAGGAGAAGAAATGGTCTCAAGGAGAGTAGGCCAAGGTTTGAGTGGATCCCTGATCAGGGGAAGTCTTCTGCTAAGGCAGATGAAGATTTCAAGGGAAAAGGGAAGGAGGTTAGTAAAGTCTCTTTTTCTACTTCCTTTGGTGGATTGGAGTTGTATTCATGTGGAGGACAGTCAAGTGGTGAATGCTTGGCTTGTGTATATGATGTTGAAGCTGGAAAGGTGGGAAGGCCTAAGAGCAGTTCTCAGGCCCAAGCAAAGCCTAAGGATTCAAAGGTGGATGCTAAGATGAGTGAAGCCAGGAGGAAGTACAGCAAAGAGGATCTGCACAAGATGCAGAAGGGGATCACTGATATGGGCCCCCCAGTTTTTGTGCATCGGACATGAAGGGTGAGCCAATGCCAATTGATGTTGATTCTGACTCAGAGGAGGATGTGCCTTTGGCTTCATTGACAAAGCCTGCTAGAGTTAGAGGTTTTGGTGAGCAATCTGGTTTTATTCCTGTTGATGGAAAATATGTTGGTGGTTCTGGTCCTCAGGAGATTTCTAGGACCAATGTAGTGAAGCCAAGAGCTCACTTTGAGAATACAGTAGTTTGTTTCCAATCTAATGTTATGTACTTGCTTCTGGAAAGGATGAATCAGGGTCAGTTTTCCCTTTCTTATGGGGAATTGTATGCTATCAGTCCTGGGTTGACTGATAGACAAAAAAAATTGTTGAGCAGAAGAAGGGTTTCTTCTGGGGAGGTGTAATACATTTGAAATTCTGATGAGAAGTTTGAAAAGGGGTTGGAAACTCATTTTTCTGCTCCTCTGGGTTATGTCAATGTAACTCTGAATGGCAGGGAGTCTAGGCCATTGGTGGATTAAGGTTCTCAGATTAACCTGATTACTTTTTTTGAGGCTACTCATCTGGGCCTCCACATCAAGACAGGAATTAGTGGAAATTTAAGAGGGATTGGTGGCCATGTCACTATGTTGATTGGCACAGCAGAATTTGTAAAGCTGTATGTCGGTGGAGCCTCCAGAAAGGTTAGTTTTTACTTTGCCAAAGGTAATGTGAAATCTGTTTTGGGTGGACAATTCTTGAAGGATTTCCAGGCAAGAATTGTTTGTCAGTTTGACATGGGAATCATTTTGGAGTTCACTGGTGAAGATGAGAGGAGGATTCACATGAGGTTGATATCTCCTGGAGATGATGGTTGTGAGACCAAGCCTGGCTTTTCTTCAATGTGCCAGTGCATGGATTGTTGTAGGAGAAGGAAAGAAGTGGGTGTCGCCTCTGGTGTTTTGGAGTGTGGCTCAGGCTCTAGTTATAGTCTGTCTTTTTTAGAGCAATGAGGGCTGATTGCCCTAGTGCTACAACTTCTCCCCAAGATGAGGAAATCCCAGGTTGTAGTAGTTCAGCTCCCTTGGAGATATACCAAGTGGATTTTCAACTTTCTCTTATTAATGTATCTCTTCTCTGTAAATATTCTTCATGTTTTTATTAAGTATCTTTTCTATCTCAAGATTTTCAATTATTTTAAATTCATGTTCAAAAATGAAGATTGGTTATATATCTTTATTGAAAGATATGCGGAAAAGATTTGGAGCAGTGAGATTGGGGTCCAAAGTAAGTCCTCCAAATTTTCCACTGCTAGGATTTTTTCTACACCTTTCAAAAACATTACCTTTGCCACGTCTGTGAGCATTGGGGAAACCCCTGGGTATTTTTTTAGGATGGAAGAAAACTCAAGAAAAGAAGTTAAAAATTTCAAGATAACTGAGGAAAAGCAAGAAAAAAATCTGAAGATAATTAAAAAAAAGAAAAGAATTATTTTTGTAAAGATAATCAAGATCAATTTTTGGGCCTCCAGCATGAGGTTAAACTGCAAGAATTTCTGAAGAAAGAAGATCATCAAGATCAATTTTTGGGCCTGCAGCATGATTATAAACTGCATAATTTTAGAAGATGTGATTCAATAGATGAATCAATATTTGAAGATTTGGAAGATGAAAGTGAGGACAAAGATGTAAAATTGTGAAAAATTTGTGGAGTAGTGAGATTGGGGTCTAAAAGGAAGTCCTCTCAATTGTGCACTGCTAGGGTTTCATCTACACCTTTCAAAAATATTACCTGGCTCACACATGTGAGTAATAGGGAAACCCTTGGTTTTGGTTCCAGGTCTGGTGGTGAAGACATCCTAAAGATCCTTAAAGTTGAAGGCAGAGCTTTAAAGTATACAAAGGTAGAACAGAAGATTTGGCCTGTCAATGTTCCTATGCCTGTAGGTTTGAATCCTTCTTTGATGATACCTCATTTATCAAGAGATACATACTGTACTCCTCTGGTGAAGAATCCTCCTGTTTTTGTAAAAACTGCTAGGGTGACTGTGGAATGGTTAAAAGTTGTTAATTTTGGTCCTTATGGGTGGTTGTCTGATGAGGAAAAGAAGTTGTTGTTGCATGTTATTTTGCTGAGGGAGAAAGTTATGACATTTTTTGAAGAGGAAAGGGGTGTGTTAAACACTCTTATGGGGAACCTTACTTGATTCCTGTGGTTTGTCATCAGCCTTGGCAAATTAAACCTATTCCAGTTCCAGCTGCTATTAGAGATGATTTTATGGAGATTTTTAGGCAAAGAGTCAGGACAAGATTTTATAAACAATCAACTTCTAATTACTCAAGTCCGGTTTTCTGTGTTAAGAAAAAGAAAGGGAAGTTGAGGGTGGTGAATGATCTTAGGGCCTTGAATAGAGTCACTATCAAGGATGTGGGGATGCTGCCAAGTGCAGAGGACTTTGTGAAAGCTTTTTCTGGATGGGTGTGTTATGTTTTGGGTGATATTATGGGCGGTTATGATGAAAGGGAACTTCACACTGATTCAGGGCCACCACAACGTTTGAGACTCCTATGGGAAGATTTCAGCTCACTAGGTTGCCTCAAGTAGCAACTAATTTAGTGGCAGTATATCAAGCTCAAATGGCTTGGATTTTACAGGATGAGGTTCCAACTCATGCTGGTATTTTTATTGATGACAGTGGAATTAAAGGACCCTCCACTGATGATGGAAATGAAGTTCTGAAGAAGAATCCAGGATTAAGGAGATTTGTTTGGGAATATGCAACTACTGTAGAGAGAGTATTGTTTAGGATTGAAGAGGCTGGTTTGAACATTTCTGGGTCAAAGTTTTGCTGTTTTGTTCCTGCTCTGTAAATTCTGGGTCATGTGGTATGTAAAGTAGGAAGGATTATGGCAAAGAAGAAAGTTAATAAAATTCAGTCATGTCCAAGACCAAAAAATACTAATGAATTTAGGGGATTTTTGGGAGTTTGTGTGTACGTTAGGATTTTTATTAAAGATTTTTCATTGTTGGCTTCACCATTGAGAAGGTTGAGCAGGAAAGATGCAGAGTGGGAATGGACTGAAGAGTGTGAAGAGGCTTTTCAGAAATTGAAGAAGGTGGTATGTGAAGATATTATTCTTCACAAGCTGGATTATGGAAGGGAATCTGAAAAAATTTATTTGGCAGTGGACTCAAGTTATATTGCTGCTGATGCTGTTTTGTCTCAGGATGATAAAGCTGGGAAGGTAAGGCAAGTAATTTATGAGTCTGTAGTTTTTAATGAGGTGGAATATAGGTATTCTCAGCCAAAGTTGGTATTGTGTGGTGTAGCAAAAATTTTGAAGAAGCTACAAACCGTTTTTTGGGGGCAGCATTTTTAGCTGCAGGTGGATATTAAATCTCTGGTTCAAATGAGCAACACACCTAGTCTTCCAAATTCTACAATGACTAGGTGGGTTGCATTTATTCAACATTTTTCTTTTGACCTGGTGCACAAGCCAGGTAAGACATTTAAGATGCAAGATTGATTATCAAGAAGGCCACCCACAGATGATGATTCTGATTCTGAAGAATTTGATGAGGATGTTCTAGTGATTAGGGCCAGCACAAAGGGTGCTGAATATTTTTCTCTCCTCCTTCATGAGGCTAAACTGGATGATTGTTCTTGCCTCCACCAAGAGGTTAAACTGGATGGATCTGATCTTGATTATGATGATCAAGATGTTTTTGTTGATGAATATGGGGCTGTGGTTTTGGATAGATCAAAATCTGAGAATGGTACTTTGTTAGTGAACTGGATTCTCTTAAGATTCAGTGGAAGAAAAGGGAGGTGCCGAAGTTTAGGGATTGGTGTCCCAGATGGGCCAGTTGTGTCCCTCATGTGTAAAATGGAGATTCTTATGACAGGGATTTACCCTTGGATATTGTTTTGTTGGATTTTGAAGATGAGACCTGGGGTCAGATTGCATTTTATTTTATTATGGCTGAATATCTTTTAACTTTAGAAAGGCCAGATACTTGTGATAATGATACTTGGATGGCAATCAAGAAGAAGGGTCCTGGCTTCTATGTGCCAATAATGAGGTTGATGAGGAGAAGGCTTCAAAATCCCCAGGTGGTGGTGACTCAGAAGAAGGGTCAAGAATTGGTTTTGAAGTCTTTGCATGAAGACCCTTAGTCATAGAGGCTTTGGGGAGACTTATAGAAGAGTAGCAGATAGATTTTGGTGGCCAGATATGAAGTTGTCTGTGCAGGGTTGGGTTCAATCTTGTGAAGAATTTCAAAAAAGAAGTCACTTGAAACCTAAAGAGGTTGGCCTTGCCACTTGTGAAACAACTGTGTTTGGAAGAGTCAGTCTAGATGCTATCCATATCAAAGAGGGCAGGTATAAATGCATGATTGTTTCCAGGGATGATTTGTCTGGTTGGGTTGAGGCAGTGCCTCTGGTGAATTTTACTGCTGAAAATGTGGCAGAATTTTTGAAGAAAGAATGGGTATTTAAGAATGGGTTGATGAAGTTGATGACTGTTGATGGTGGGCCAGAGTTTGGAGCTGAATTTAAAGAAGCTGTGGCAAGTATCGGTTCTAAATTCAGAGTGCCTACACCTTATTATCCTGAAGCCAAAGGAATGGTTGAAAGAGGCCATCAAGTTATCAAAAATTCTTTGGTGAAAATGTGTGGAGATAGTGCTGAAAAGTGGAGGCATTATTTACCCTTGGTTTTATTTGTTGATAGGGTCACTGTAAAAGGGACAACTTGCTATTCCACTTATGAATTAATTTTTGAGTAGAAAGTTGTTCTACCAGTGGAGTTAGAAGCTTTCTCTTATCTTGAAATTTATTGGGATGATATATGCTCAACAGAAGATTTGCTCTGTGCTAGGATGCAACAGTTGTAATGTAAAGAGGAATGTCAAGAGAAGGAATACTCTAGAATGATGAAGATAAGAAATCAATCAGTCAGATACTGGGACAAGAAGTTGGCTCATAGACTCAGGAATCCCTTGAAACCTGGTTGTTTGGTTTTGGTGTATAATAAAAGTTTGGAGAGTCAGTGGGAAAAGATGTTTTCTGACAGATTGAATCACCCTTACACAGTCAGATCTCACGTGTCTGAAGGTTGTTAGGTTTTGGAGGTGTTGGATGGCGCAGTCTTAAAGAAGAGAGTGGCTGCGGATCAGGTGAAAAGATTTCACCTTAGAGGCAAGAAAAGTGAAGAAGATTGACTCCACAATGAGGATTAACTATGGACCATTCTTTAATTTGGATTTTGGTTATGCTGTGCATCTGTTTTGTTTGAAACTTTTTGTTAGAAGGTACCCATGGGTGGGGCTTCTAGATTTTATTTTGGCAAGTGTAGGGGTTACTGATGGGCTGGCTGCCCTATCAACAGTTACCCCAGATTGTCTGTTTCCAACCCCTTCTCTTAATTTGGTTGAACCCTAGTATTTTTTTCACAGTTTTTAGTCCTCTATGGCTTTAAACTGGAAATTATTTTGGTCTTCAAGTGCCAGACTCTTCACGCTTATTATTTTTGGTTTAATGTGTTGGATTTTGTGTTTTGTTAGAAGGTACCCAGGGGGGTCTTCTATATTTTATTTTGGCATGTGTGTGGGGAACTGATGAGCTGGCTGCTCTTTAGAACAGTACCCGATAATTCCTGTTTCAAGAATTTTTTTCGTCCTAGTCAAATCCTAGTTCTGGTTTTTGTTGTTCAGGTTTCAAGTCCACTATGACTTTAAACTGTATTATTGGCTTGGGTCAGGATTGTTTTGTCTATTTGGTTTAGTGGGGGATCACTGGTGGTCTCCCATCATTTTTACTTATTGGAGGGAGCGCACTTAGTGATCATTTCCTTGGAATGGACTTTCTATGGAGCTGGATTTTTTTTCTTTTTCATTTCTTTAATTTTTCTGTCTATAGTTAGATAGTAGTTTAGATTCATTTCTTTTTTCTCTTTTTTTCTATTAATTTTTTATGGGAGTTATTAGGATATAAAGATGGAAAAATCACAAAATTATACTATATGCTGTTACCACATCAGGGTCACCTGGATGTGGGCAAGAATTGGTTGGGAAAGGCTCATCAATTGGCTGGGCAACGCTATTCTCTTTCTTTCTATTATTATTCTCTCAATTTCTAATTATTTCATATTTTTTTATTTAAATTTATTTAAAAATTACTGAACAGTGTATCCACATCAAGGTGCACTTGGATGTGGGTAAGGTTTCAGGGGATCAGCTCATCAGTTGGCTGGGGTATAAAATTATTAACTATTATTTTTCTCATGTTATTATTATTATTCATTTCATTTTAATTTTTCAACTCTCATATTTTTGGTTAATTTTGTTATTTATTTTCAAGTTTTTTTTAGTATGTTAGTAGTTTAAAATGAAAAAAATAAAAATAAAATA
Source organism: Hemileia vastatrix (assembly GCA_030280995.1). NCBI lineage: Eukaryota > Fungi > Basidiomycota > Pucciniomycetes > Pucciniales > Zaghouaniaceae > Hemileia > Hemileia vastatrix. Next base: position 8,986,030 of record JASXTE010000007.1, read on the forward strand.
AAATAAAATAAATAAAAAAATAAATTAAATAAAAATAAAAATAAAACAAATTTTGTTATATATATTTCTGTTAATTATTATTGTTTTCTCTATTTAGTGACTTATTAATAATTTTCTTATTTATTTTAATGTCTTGAAGAAGAAGCCTCTGGTGTTTGGTCCGGATTATGGTGGCATTTTTTCTTTTTATTACGATTGGAAGAAGAACTGTGTTCTTTGTGGTGTAGGTGGCTGGAAAGAGTATATGGATTGTAATGGTCAGGTACCGGAGTGGAAGGTAATTTTTGGGAAGAAGTGCAAGAAGCGGGTATCAAGTGTTGGAAGGTGTTCTTGATTATTCTAGATATCTTCCAGTGGTTATCAAGGAGCTATTTACTTAGATTCTTTTCAAATTTATTTAACAGACCGTGGAGGGTAAAGGCCTTAAGCATGTTTGAACACATCATGCTTAGGTGTTGTTTCATGTCAGCATAATCCAGCGTTAAGGTAGTTTCTAGAGGTTGGCAAATCCCAATTGTAGTTTCAGGATGCCGGGTTTCAATTACCCAGAAGAAATGGATCAGTAATTGTTCTCTGTTAAAGAAATTGGATTTTTTAATTTGGTACTTACATATTGGAAGTTCATCAAATTTGTAAGTGGCAGGGATTTGAGCTGTTCAAGAAAGCTGAATGGATGTTGAAGGAGGATCAATCAGATAGAGGTATGGATTCTCATGATCATTCTCAAAATAGTGTTGAGAAGACGAAGGAGAAGAGGGAAGTTCCTGTGGCCTGGTTGGAGCAGCAGGGCTGATGTTATTGTTGTAGATATTAATATTGCTTGGCCCAGTTGTGTTGGAAACTGGTGGTGGAGAACCAAGGTTGTTGAAGGAAGGATCAGGAGAATGTTACCTGGAAGCTGATTGTGATTTTCTGGATGAAGATCTAGAAGAAAGGGAAAAATCAGAGGAAAAATTTGCAGCAAGAGGAGACGTGTATTTAGTTCTTCTTATAGTAAATGGAGATTTTTTTTAAAAGCAAAGTTGAGTGCTCTGGTGTTTTCTGAATGTCCTCTGGCAGGTTTTCTAGAGTTGTTTGAATTTTTGGGGTTTTCTGGGGAAGAAATTTGGTGTGTACGCATTTCTTTGGGAGAACTAGGAGGTGGTTGCGTAGAGTTGTTGATGTTTAATGGTGTATTTTGGCTTTTATCTGGCTGAATTTGGGAATTTTGAGCCTTATTTTGGCTTTCTGGCAAGGCGGCCGGGCCTCCTGGACACAGTCTAGCAGCCTGGGAGCTTATTTTGAAGCTGATTTGGCCAAATTTGATGAGATAAAAGCGGATTCTTGAGAAGATAAAGCAGGTATTTTAGGGAGTGTTTTGGAAATAGAAAAGCGTGATCTTCTGGAAGGAGCAGAAGATAAAGAAGAAGAATCAGGCCCAAGTTCTGGTGACCTGGTAGGAGATCTGGAAATATATTTGAGTGAAGGTGAAGGCAGAGGTATTGGATAGTTGGGGTCTTTGTCACATCTTTTCTTTTTAGAATTGCAAGAATCAAAAGCTCTTTTATAGAATTTGGCTTGAGGAGTAGGAAGAGTGAAGGTAAAAGGCCTGCACATGTGGATGCACTGTTTACAAGAAAATTCCTTTGGAGAAGTGAAGCAGGGAAGGTACGATGGCTCAAAGTCTGGTGATTCATCCATGATTTGTGAAGGAAAAATAATCAAGAGAAAAGATAGGAATAAAAATTTTGTCAGTGATGTGTAGATAATGAAGAAAGAGTGAAAGTTCAGCAGGTTGGATGTGGAGCACTGCGCATGGAGGTGGCACGACCCTTATATTCAAAATGTGGATAGTCTGTCAATACTGTAAACTGAACACTGTGGTCAGTCCATCAAGACTTTAAACTGAAAAACGGTATAGTCCCACAATACTATAAACTGAGGATGGTTTACTGGTTGAGTTCTTCAGGACTATAAACTGATCATGGGAGTTGGTGTGATTCTGGAAGAGGGCATCCAAAGGATAGTCTCTGAATTTTGTTAAGGCAAGTGTGGGGGTAACTGATGATCTGGCTGCTCTGTAGAACATTTAACCCAGAATTTTAGTTTTTTTCTTTGGTTATTAATGTTTTGATCTCTGGTTCTGAATTTTTGATTCAGGTTTTGGAGTCCCCCAAGAATATAAACTGAGAATTTTTGAGTCCCCCAAGACTATAAAATGAGGATTGTTAGTCTGCCAAGACTTAAAACTGAGGATTAGTCCCCCAAGACTTTGAAATGAGGAGTTTTTTTTTATTTTTTTTTCTAAATCAAGTTTTTTGTGCAAGAAGTAATTACAGAAAATAATCAAGAGATTTAACAAAATTTTCAGGGATTAGCTTTGAACTGGTGGATGAGGTTCTTCCTTTTTACAAGGTCCTGTGGGTTCCTGGCAGGAGTAGATTGGAAGTTATCTAGGATGAGATGCTTCTGTTGAGAAGATTGTTGTTGGAAGTTGTCTGTGATTGTTGGCAAAGGGTTAGGAATGGTTCCTACATTGTCATCATCACTTTCAAGAGGAAAATTAACTGAAATTTGGTCATATTGGAATTCAGTATGAAGAAATTTTGTGTTTACCATCAGATGGACCAGGTATGGTAGAAGTAATGGTAGTAGTAGTGTGGACACTCTTTTTTGGAGGGTCTAATTTTTGGACCAGTCTGGGGATCAGGATAGAAGGTCTGGATCTTTTGGTGCTGGTAGAAGATGGATCAGGTTGTAGAGATGGTGAAGAAGTTGCAGAATACAATGAATCAGGTCTGAAATAAGTCTTCTTCCTAAAGTGACAGGCATCACAGGAGGTTTTGTAGGGAGGAGCAGTTGGTGTGATGGTACAGATGAGATTGTTGTCAATTCAGTATTGGCAAGGACCCATGTCAGTAGCAGATTTGGAGAAGAAGCTGAACATGGTGGTTGTGATGAAGGAGAATGTGGATATTCTCTGTTGGAGGGATGATGTGATCTTCTAAAATTGATGGAGCCCTTTGTTGGTCTGTTTGGAATTTTTTTTTAAATTTCTTAAATGGCATTGTTTAATAATTGGGTGTTTTTCTGGAATTATTTAGAAAATATTGGGACTGCCCGGATGTGGGTATTATAATTGGATATCCCCGTTTTTTCTCTATATTTTATGTCTTGATGACATTTTTTATATTCTAAGTATTTGAGGGATTATTTCTCATTTTTCATTTTAAAAGATAGCTGTTTAATTTTGTTTTTTGCGTTTTACAGGCTAACCTTAAATCTTAGGGTTAAGTGCTTAGTACAATTGGAATGGGCTAATTTTTCTCTACGTTTCATGTCTCAAATTTTTTGTAGCTTAATTATGTGTTTTAAAGGCTTTAGTCACCACAGAAAATTTGGGGGGGTATTGCTAGCAATACCCCTCATTTAAAAATGTTGGGAAGTGGTTGGAAAGCTGTTGGAAGGCTGTTGGGAGTTCATTGTGAAACCAGATTTAAATTAAATTAATTGGACAAAGATTTGGTAATCAGTTAGACCTAGGTTAAACCAAACTCGATCACAGGTTTCTTGGAGCTTGGTGATTACTTTGATTTTGAGCTGAGCACAGATTGAGCAAAGCTTGAACATATCACTTAACATATCATAATATTCACTTTCCCATCTTGTGGAAAGCAAAATTTGATATTCGTTCTAAGAATATCTACATATATTTTCTTGCCAAGTTGGTAACAGAAGGTTAAACTGTAGTATCTCAATTATTACACTAGACTACATAGATATTTGATAAAACATACAATTCAAATCAATTTTAATATTATTGAGATCACCATAAGTGTCTTTCCAAAGACTTACAAAAAGTATGTTAGTATCAAGATATCGTTCTAGGTAGTAGTTTCAATTTGGATTTTGAACTGACATCTAAAGCATTTTACTATTAGACAGAAACATAAATAAGTGTAATAAGAGTGAAATTATTCTATTTTGTGATTATAATGTAACAATAATGCACATTTTTATTGAGAAAATTTTTCTTTCTCCACAAACCAAAATTTACTCTATAGGCTCAAGATTTATTTTTAAGACATATTATTCATTTCAGTTATCATTGATTTACTTCCAATATTTATTAAAAAGATAATAATAATACATGTGAAAGAATTATGAGCTTAGCATAGCATATGCTAAAAAGTTATTTTGTTGTTTTATTCAAAACTGATTCTTCATTTTTTGCTTCAATTCATCTTTTAACAACCACTATCTTCAGATACTATTCTTACTTAATATGTCAAGTCTCAGATGTGTTGGACAGTTCTCAATAACAATCGATTAAATTTATATGAATGTAATTTCAAGATTTCAAAACTCACCGACCCCCACAATTTTACAGCGAGGCCATTCGAATGTTCATATTTTTGGACTATTTGAAGAAAGAAAACCAACCCTTGTTGGTAATCTTTCTCAAGTGCACAGTCAGCACATTGGACCACTATTGGGTGACATTGGCTCTGGATCTCACCATTTAAACCAAAGAAGTGCCTTGAATCCTATGAAGCCTTTCTATTTTCATGCTTACTTGGTTCCAGTTTTTGGTAATCAGTATCAACTTTGGGGATGCCTCTTTTCTTCAAGTAAAATAATCAGTCTTGCTAAAGAAGCATTTTCTTCTGCACAAATCGATTTATGTCCAATCCTGAACTACGACTCCACTATCTTTTTTAATATCCCGCATGTAATTTTTGAAGGCTCTTTCCAAATATCTCAGAGTACTCAAGATTGGAAAGCTGATCAACTTATCCGAGGAATCAAAACAGTTCTCAAAACACATCAACTTCAAGCAATAAATTTTATGATTGACAATGAACGAATGTTAAAGGAAAAGTTGGATATCATGTGGAGGCACCAGGACAACCATTGGCTTAGAACTGGATTCTATGACTATAAAGATCAGTTTCCTAACAATCAATTGCCGCCTGAAGGAAACGGGTCAATACTTGCTGATGATATGGGTTTGGGAAAGACACTTTCAACTCTTTCTCTTATAAGTGCAACTCAAGGTGAAGCAAGACAATTCCAGGTATCAGAAAATCAAGAAGGTATTAATCGGAGTTCAGCCACACTGATTATATGCCCCCTGGCAACACTATCGAATTGGATCAATGAAATAAGTGTGCACTTTGAAGATAATGCACTTCCTTTCAAGGTTCTTTATGGGAAGGATTGTCAAAATACTAATGTCAATGAGCTACAGGACACTGCTATTGTTTTAACAACCTATGAAATAGCTAGCCCAACGATGTCAAAAAATCAAAGCCAAAAAAAGATACCGGTGACTCAAATGCTCTTTTGGTATAGAGTTGTTTTAGATGAAGCTCAGTTAGTGCCCATTTCTATATCTAAAACTTAAAACTTAATTTTTATAATCAATTTTTATAAATATTCTTTTAGTTACATTAAAAATCCTTACTCGCAGAGGGCTCAAACAATATTTGACTTGGAATCCCAACACCGACTATGCTTGACTGGAACTCCACTTCAGAACAGGCCCACTGACCTTCAAAGTCTTATTTTTTATCTTAGAATCGAAAAGTGGCAAGAAGACTGGTTATGGAAGAATTTCCTTTTTCCAGGTTTGCAAAAAGGAAAGGCTAATTCTATTAAATCAATCAATCACTTAATGAAAGTCATAAGCCTACGTAGAACAAAGGATGCAATTTTGTCTCTTCCAAAAAAGATTCAAAGGGGGATATCGGTTCAATTAGCAGATCCATGGAGGTCTAAACTTGATGTGCTTCAAGAAGGATTCACTGAGCGATATGGGCCCTCCAGAAGCACTGACTTCCCTTGGGACTCATCTGAGTTTCTAAGAGAGCTGATGATTTTAAGAAAATTCTGCAACCATCCAATCTACGAAAATCTGGATGAAACTCCAACTTTTGATTTCACCTGGCAGCATTCCGCAAAGATTTGTCATCTTATAGGCCACTTAAAAAACTTTTTGTCTGGTGAAAGGGATATAAATTTTCCAAAAGCTGTTATATTCTCCAACTTTGCAGACTTTTTGCAGATGTAAGTGATTCTATAATGAATTGTTTTACAAAATTGTGTTGGCTTATTAAAAACAATTTTCTAATATTTCAAAATAGAATAAAAATGGCTTTAGATGACCACAATATTAGGTATACCCAGCTTATGGGTGAACTCAGCCGGACAAAGCGAGACAAAAATATGCATGAATTCCATTTTAATAAAAATTGCCAAGTTTTGGTTGGAACGATTCAGGCTGCAGGAGTGGGTATAGATCTCAGGTGTGCTCAAAATGTATATATAATGGTGAGCTCAATGTCTTTTATTTCATATTAAGAACAAAAATATTAAATTTTTTATATGTTCAATGTTGAAATAGGAGCCAAATTGGAATCCAGCAGTTGAGCAACAGGCTGTTGATCGGCTGTATAGAATGGGGCAGCAAAATGAAGTAAATGTTTTGAATTATTTTGTACAAGGAAGTATAGAATTCAGCATGTATAAGATTCAAAGGAAAAAAATGGAGCTAATAATGTAAGCCAAATTTCATTTCTATAAATTTTAATGATAATAGTAATCATTAAAATTATGTTTTTGTTTTCAAGGCTAAGTGTCCCAAACAGTGGAAATGAGGAGTATGAGTGTGCAAACCTATTATTAAGGGAGTTTGTCAATCACTCACATTAGAGGAAGAAAGAATTTCAAGGAGAGCAGGTAAATTTATGGGATTTTGAGGATTTAAAAGTCTGAGTTGTTGAGGATTTAGAGATGCAAGATATAAGGGAGAATAACAGTCATTTGGCAAACCCTGGGGGACATGAGAAGGATTAAGGTTAGGGGATAATCTTGAAACCAAACTGATTCTTTTGTACAAGGCCAAGTCCTTTAGCAAACTGCCAGAGTAGGTTGAATTATCTCGAATATCAAAGTGTTGTTGGTCAAGATATTGTGCAACTTTATAAAAATCTTCAGACCTCCATTGCATAAAGATACATCTTAACGATCCATCATTATCAATTTCGGTGTCTGAACAACATTTGATGTTTGTGAAAAGGTTGTGATAAGTTTCACAATGTGGAAGTTGTTTAAGAAGTTTAGTTCGGTTAACTGAATTCTAAGTATCTTTGTTATTTGAAATAAAGGTCATAAATAAAAACGGTTGAAAAAAAAGGGATTTTCATACTTTTTTTTTTATTCTATATTTATGCTTTCTCACTTTGATTATTTCTTGAGAGCTATGAGAATCCTTCCCAAGTCTTAATCTATCAGCATGACCTAAAAACCAACTGTGAAGAACTCCTATTTGATTTGAGAAGCTAATTTGAGTTGAGTCAATTGGATATGCAATCAAATTATTGGTTTTTAAGGCATTGTCCAAGTGTTTAATGAGAATATTTGCCAAGACCTGGTTCCATTTGTCAAACCAATCTAGGTTCCAAGCGAAAGTTGATCCTGGGAAACCACACATGCGAAGGTGCTCAATAAAAGATTCACGGAAAATTGGTGGAAACTTTTCTGAAACCGTTGAATTTGATTCTGGATGAGGTAGTTCAAAGGCAATGTTGCAAGAATTCATGTCGAATGATAAAAATCTGTCTAATTGCTCTTCAGTAGGGTTTTGTTTCCATCCATTTGATTCTGGTGACATATCCAAAAGTGAACGACAAAAATTGTGTATAGATCTACAAAAGTGAGAATTGAATGGAGGCAAAGTCTCATTAAAAATTCTATTAAGTGTTCTTGTGTTTGTGGGCAGGTTTCCATGAGGAAAGTAAGAGCTACTAGGGTTCATTAATAATTAGATTAAGAAAGTGTTCAATTAAATTAAACAAAGAGGAAGGATAAATTGTTGAGCTCCAAAACTTTATGATCAAAGTTGATTTAAGGAGAAATATCACAAAAATTAAGAATAAGAAATATTTCGACTTTATGGAATTATAATATGCATAAATTATATTTTTATATGCAACTTGAACTCAAAAGGAATGGTATAAAATAAAGAGAATGATTATGTGATAAAAGCAGACTCATTTAAGAAACGGACTTTTTTTTCTTTTCAAAAAATTCTTCCACAAAAATAATTTGTTAAATGTGAGGCTATGTTCATTTTTTGATTACCAAAAAATTATTTTTGGTTCAATATGATAGTAATACATATTCTTTTGAGTAATTTTTTTCAACCTGAATAAATAGACTAGAGTGTCACTTCATCACATTTATGTATGAAAAGTTATACAAGGTTTCAGCTTTTATGTAATTCTTTAAGGTTTACACTTTTGTAGCATCTATTATTTGAGTATTTTTGATTTTTTCTTTATAGAAAATTCTACCTAGTACAGACCAATTTTCAAATTGAAAGAAATATGTTTGTGATTGTTTTTTACAAAATATTAAACTTATTTTTGGGTTTAACTTTGATTTTTGGGGTAATTTTTTAAATAATTATGTTAAAAATATGGATTACTTTTCTTATAGTCCATATCTAAGAATTTTTATCAAAATCAAACACCACGCAATATGGGGGGCGGACTTGCTAGCAAGTCCGCAACCTTGAACCCTAATTCATATCTTTTTGAGCACACATTGAGGAAGTGATGAAACCATCATGAAGAAGTATTGAATTTACTTTGAACACACCTTGAAGCTCATGTGAACACAAATGGGGCTACAAGGGCTGGAAAGGCTGGAGAGAGGGGTGAGGAAGGGTGTATGGGGTAGCGAAAAGGTTGGGAAAGAGTTGAAAGGGAAGATTAAGGGTTCCGAGGCATTTTAAATGAAGAAAAGGGTCTGGGAGAGGTTGAGAGGGGTGAAATGGGGATCAAAAGAGGATGGCATACAATGGGGCTGGGAGGATAGCGAAAGGCATGGGAAGGGAAGACAAGCATGTGTTGATAGAATTGAAAGGGATGGAGATTGGTGCAAACAGAGTGTGAAAATAGGAGGATGAACTCTGTTCTTCGGGCGAAGAACAGAGTTCACTTCCATAAAATATTAGCTGAAACATAGTTTTCAATTCTGTAAAAACAGTTGTAAGTAATAGAAAAAGTCACTGATTTTTTTAATATGTAATCTGAAATTTTTTAATAAAATTATTGTATTTAAGAATTGCAATATTGTCAATCAATTTTTATTGATCAAATTAATTTAATAAAGTATTATTTTAATAAGCTGTTTCAAAAAATACTTTGCATTGAGTAGACTCATGGAATGATTTTTTCTGGCTTCCATTCAGTTATCCTCACACTTTCACTATGTTTTCAATATAGATCCATTGTTATTTGTGTGATACTTCAAGTGAAAGTTCAGTATTACTTCAGTCTGAGTTCCATCTGATTTCCATCTGACTTCAAGTTGCGGACTTGCTAGCAAGTCCTCCCCCTATATTGCGTGGTGAAATAATTATAGGGTAGTTAGATATAACTCAGAAGGCATTTGATAGAAAAATAATTAAGATGCTTGTGCGTACAACAGAATTTTTTATATGATAGAAAATATTCTGATAAACATGCATGCATTGTTGTAAAAATGCAGAGAGTATACAGAATACAAATAAAGTAGACTGCATAACTTTAAATTAATATATAATTTATCCGATTAAAAATTAAACATTTAAACTTAAATAATTTCAACACATATTCCATCATATTCTTTTGATAAAAAAATGTAGCTTATATTAGCTAGTGCCTTTCAAAAAAAGGAATACCTTCAATCGGTAACTTCGAATAGCTAACTTATTCCTACAATTATCACAATTACAATGCCTCCATTTTTTCATGTATGTCAATGTCAAGATCTTGGATGTGTCAATAGAAAGTATCAAACTTCTTCTGGGTCCTTTGAAGTTGGTATGGCTTTCAAAAGCTCTAATTCTTATGCAAAACATCAAGAGGAAAGAAATAGGAAGGCCCAGATGGTTATTTCTTCCAACAATCCACTTAACATTGGAAGTTCCCGCTCCACAGAAACAGTAAGCTGTATATCTATAGTTCAATGTGAGAATTAAAGTCTTTATGATGTTTCAATGATTTATTACATAGGGGCAGTTGCTATTGGGGGCAGAAGTATCTTCAACAGTCTCTAGAAACTCAAATCTTGGGGAACGGTATAGCCAAATAATTATGTGGCAGGCAGCAAAGCTTTCTCTGATTCATCATTTGAGCAAAGAAGGTTGTACTCAATTTTTGGATGAAGAAATTAAGAAGCTCAAACTTCTAGGTGATAGTGGAATACTGGATTCTGATAGCATTGTCCGCCTGGTCCCACGCTCAATAGATACAGTTTTTAGTCGATTAAAGCTCAATCAATCATTTTTCACTAAAACATGCTGTCCTAAATGCTTTGCTCTTTATGAGTATAACTCTGAATCTCAACCATCTATACTATGTTGCAATCAACCGTTTCTTTCATCATCAAAGCGCTATTTAAAAATGTTTGGAGCAGGACAAATTGCAGTTAAATGTGATGAAAGGCTTTATTTGATGGAGGAACATCAAGAACATGTAAAATACTTATCTCTTAAAACATTTCATCACCATTCTTTTATCGACTGGCTTAAGGAAAAGATCAAACTGTTCAAATTTGAGCTTCTGATTGAGAAGAAAACCCCTGTGGCGGAACGTGTAGAGTGTGATTTGATGAAGGATGTTTGTGATGGTTCAATTTGGAAAAACTTTCCCATAAGCACTCCAGCTCTGGATAGCAATGATGATGAATATACGATAACTTCAGGCAACTTAATGTTTACTTTATATGTCGACTGGTTTAGGCCTGGTGGCAATAAGATTGGAGGTCATCAGAAGTCTGTAGGCAATATTATGATGGTGTGTATGAACCTACCTCAAGAAGATAGATACAAAATGGAAAATCTTTTTTTGTATTCTATTATACCCGGACCAACAGAACCCACAAGTGAACAGCTTAATCACCTTCTAAAACCACTGGTTAATGATCTACAAACTCTATGGGATGGTATATTGATTGAAAAGACACATCTTTATCCACGAGGCCAGAAATTAAGAGTTGCATTGTTCTCTTTGATAGGTGACATTCCTGCAATACGAAAATTGGCTGGCTTTTCGAGTCACTCTGCAAAAATGTTCTGCTCTTTCTGTAATATCTCTAAAGATGAAATTAGTGAAAAGAATGTGGGAAATTTTTCATTACGGAATCATGAGGATCATATGTGCTGGGCAACAAAGTGGAAAAATTCTAAGTCACATTGGGAGCGTGTATCAATTGTTCAAAATCATGGGGTACGATGGAGTGAGCTGAATAACCTTGAATATTGGCGTCCAACTGAATATTGCTCAATTGATGTTATGCATTCACATATGCTTGGCAACCTAAAAGATCACAGTCTAAGATATTTTCAAATCCAAAATGCAGCAAAAGATCTAGAAAGAAAGCTGGAAAAGGATAAAAATTGGCATGTAAGAGAAGAAGATGATGATTTCTTTTCTGATACTTCACTGCACAAACATTCGAAAAAACGTAGAAGTAGCTTAAGCACCACGAATAATGATGATGATGATACAGGACACACGAGACAGCACAAGCGGCAAAGACGTACGAGTTCAAGACAGTCATCAAGTCATCATGGACTAGATAATGAAGGATTGGGAACAAATCAATCAAGAAGCCAGAGTAGGTCATCCAGCTCCAAATTTATTCCTCCATATAGCGATGTGGCCTCAATACATTCTCACAACAGTGACAGTAGGAATTCATTGTATAACTTAAGGCAAAGAAGCATTAGCATATCACAGAGTGAAGGATCTCACTCAACAAATGAGACAGCTAGAGATGAAGAAAATAAAAGGAAAGGTAAGGAGAAAGAAAATGAAGGTAGTAGTAATCCACGAATCACAGCAGCAGAGCTACAGGTTGTATGGAAGATGATTGATCAAGTAAGAAGACCTTCCTGGCTAACACGAGTTCCAAAATCAGTAGGATCTAAAAAGGCAGGATCCCTCAAGGCAGCAGAATGGCACATGATGTATACTCTCTACTTCCCTTTGTCACTTATACCCCTTTGGTTTGAAAAATTTAAAGAATCTGAATCTTCAGCTTCCTCAGCTGATAAACCAAGAGAATATTATCTTCTCAAGTCACTTGTAACATTATGCTCGATCACCAATTTTTTGAAATTAAAAAATATACAGACTAATGAGCTTAAAGATCTAGATCAATTTCTGTTAGAGTATCGTGAGTGCCTTGAAGAGGGTTGGAAGAATATTAATGCAAAGCCAAATCTGCATATCACTCAACATTATCCTGAAATAATAAAGCGTCTTGGTCCACCATCAGGTACAGCTACTTGGTTTGGAGAGCGGGTGAATCATATATTATCTGAAATTTCAAACAATCACCATCCACGTATGTAATGTTTGTAAGCAATGATTTAAAAACTCAGCTGTGCTAATTTATTAATATTTACCACAGAAGAGATACCGCTAACAATGCTCAAACATTGGTATCGGAAGTCTAGGGTATTAGATCTTGGTGAAGCTGAAGATAATGATCAATGTGAGACTAAAAAAATCCACATTGATCTCGATAAACAAAACAAATGGATCCATCTAAGTATGGCATTATTTACTAAATGGGTAAGGGCACGAATGGGAAAAGAAACTTCAAGACGGGCTTTGACACCATTGGAGAAAAGTGGGGATCGGGTAGTTGAAAATGTAGCAAGCATATTGATACATGGAAAGAGGTTTACTAGTTACCATCAACACATTGCTAATTCAACAATTGAATTCTACTATGGAAAAGATAGCCAGTTTGGGCAAATTGATGATCTTTTCAGATCAAAGGAAGAGATTGATCAAATATATTTAATAGTAAGTCCTTTCAAAGAGCTCCGTCCAGAAGAAACATCAAAGGATCCCTATGAGCTTTTCCCACAAGTGCATTGTCGGTTAGTAAGAGTAGCCAAAGCAACTCAAATTGTGATTAGAAAGATGCAATAATTGGACATGCAGCTACTGTCAAGCAGAAAAAAGGAATGTTTGGAATCAAAGACGAGGTTGTCACTGCCATTGGACTGCAGACAGTAGTGAGTGAAAAAATTAATCAAATTTATTTTCTGTTGACTAACATCTTTGTGTTAATTTGGGATTGGGGAAATTTGTAGGATTGGTGATATTTGTAAATGGTGAAAGAAATAATTCAATGATCGATTAAAAAATGAAATGCATCCAACTTACCTTATCCTAAACCAGTGAACAATTACTTTGGTTGCTTTTATTGCGAGAGAACCCATGCTTTCAATGAGTCATTTTTATCTTAAATGTAAGAATGAAAGAAATAAAATCATGATAATGAGAAATATGATAAAATTTTTACTTAATGAATGATCTTCTTGCTCATTCATCTACTATAAATAGTTTGACCTTCCAACTTTAGCTGATAGCTATATATTATTCACTTTATTTTTCGACAAGAGAACATACACGTTTACAAGACTATATACATAGTATCTTTTTTTACTTTAGCTTTGATAGGTATAAATTTTAACAACTGATTATTTTTATTTTATTTTATTTTATTACAGTTCATTATGGATGATAATTTTGAAGGGATGTCTGTTGACCCAACCGATTCTGATTGTTTTCCGCCTCAACATACTAATACTGGAAATACTCCTCCACCACCCTCTGCTGATCCACCTCCAGATGCATCTCAATCTGTACCACCTAATCCTAACCCACCACCTAGTCCCAATCCAGGCCAAGAGTCTCATTCAGAACCGAGAAATTTTAATCCCAATCATCCTTCTGCTTCTGAAAGTGCTGATCAGCAAGCTGATCAGCTAGGAAGAGATTGGGCTAGTGAAGTATTGAGGGAATTTTTTGGAGACCAATCATCATCTGCTCAGCCTAACCAAGGAGCAAGCACAAGTGGAGCAGGTAAGTCAAATTTGTAGTGTATTCTTTTATTGAAAAATAACCAATTTAATTAACTTATTTGAATTGTTAGTGAATCCCTCAATCATTATGGGTATCAGTGATTACCACAGACTCAATTCAGCAGAGTCTCATGAGCGAGAACGGGGGTTAAGGGCTGTAAGAGGCTTAGTTAGAAGGAATGATGTTCCCAGGAGCTTGGACAGTCTAAATAGAAATATTTACCACTTTCTGAAGTATTGTCTTGGGGGACCAACACAAATATCAAAATATCCTGCGAGCCCAACACCTTTGGAGATTGAAAATTGGAAAGATTGGAGCCAATTCAAACTAAAAACCATTCAAACTGTCCTAACCCAAGTCCAATCTTCTAACCGTGCCAATTCTGCAGCTGATCGACAATTTCTGATAACCAATTCTATAGCCTTCTTGCGATCCAAAATTCGACTACCCGAATTTTTTCCAGCACCTGAGCCTCAAGGACTAAAAGGAGGAGCACCGATCCCACTTTCTGTCAAAAGAAACTTAGAGCGTGAATTGCAAGAAAAAGTTTTTCGGAAATTTGCGTTTGATTGGACTTGCCGTGATTTTTCAGAATCAACTTGGAATCAAGTCATGGGAAGCATAGTATGCGACCACTGTACCAGATGGCTCACCACCTTGAATACAATCGATCAGTCAAAGCTTCAGTTCACTCAATGTGTTATTGAGAAATGGGTAGTTAATAAGGGGAAAGAGATGATAAGGTTGTTTGGGCAAGAAGAGGAAAGGGTAGCAAGAGAAAAGATTGAAAAGAGGGCAAGGGCACAAGTAAAACGTTATCGGACCAAGGTAAGTTTTTTATTTTACTTTGCTTTTTGTTATTATGAAGCTGATTTAGTTGGAATTCAGATTGCTAGTGCACGCTACAAGTTAGCAAGAGATCTCTGCAGTGATGTGCCAGGTTTTGTTGTGCTTTTTCATGATACTAGGTTCATCTCTGATATCGAGGAAGGCCCAGCACCAGCCCCAACTGCACCTATCCGAGCTATTCCTGGATGGCGAAATCCTGAACTCAATGATTTGTTTAAAAAAATGGATAAGATGACAAAGGACTTAGCCCATACACCAGCACAAAAAAAATCAGCATTAAAAACATATTCATGGTCATCAGAAAGGACAGTTGCACAAAATGGTATATTCAATGTTCCCAAATACCTCCCCAAGAATTGCTATTCAGCAAAATTTTTGCAAGGATTATCTGTGAATGAACGTGAGTCACTTGGGGTTGGAGCTGATATTGATCTGGTAAAGATTCGGGAATCAATTAATAGAGCATCAACATCATCATAACTTAGGTATAACGGTGATCTTCTGTGTAATATAGCTATCTTATATTGAATTTTATGTATTCTGTTTTTTTTCAAAGCAGCTTGGTAAATGTTATAAAGTGATATTGAGAGAGAGTAACATTTTATTTAAGAAAAACAAATAATGTATGAGATATAAAAATGTATTTTCAACAAATTGATGGTCCATACCTCTTTATGTCACATTTATGTATCCATATTAATTTCAATCGAATTTAATGTTGACCAATACATAGTGAATACACGCTATGCCACTTATACTTGCCAGGCATTGCTACCATTAAATATGCCAGTATCAAAAATTAATTTCGATCAAAATTAATGAGCATGATAATCATGAATTTCTGGAGTCAACTGCTTATTTTTATGCATGGTGCCTTGCCAACATTAATTTCTATTGAAATTACTTTTGATACTGGCATATTGCATGGTGTCTATTCCTGGAAAGTGTAAGTGGCATAGTGTGTATTCATTACGTATTGGTCAACATTAATTTCAATAGAATTTAATATTGAAATTTTCATATTGAACCCAAACCAGCAAACGACCCAAAAAATTCTTCATAAAACTGCTCATTAATTTCGATCGAAATTAGTGAGCACCATATACATATTGAATGGTAGTTATATCTGATGTGTGTAAGTTGTAAAGCTTGTGTTCAATGTTTATTGGTCAACATTAATTTTGATTGAAATTAATATTAATGTGTAAATGATATTTACATGCTCAATATGCATTGTAATGTGTTTACTTAACAATAGAGTGCCCTACTTTTCATCTTACATAAAAATGCTTGGTAGCATGTCAAATTCAATTTTTATTAAAATTAATGTTGACATGTTACCATGCATAACAGTAAGCAACTGACTGAATAAATTGATGATAATCATGAACCTTAATTTCAATCGAAATTAATGTTGCCAAGTGCAGATTGAAAAAAAGCTATGCCACTTACACTAGCCAGGCATATTTACTATTTATTATGTATTGGTCAACATTAATTTTTATAGAAATTAATATGGATATGTAAATTTTATATTTACCCTCAACATGTATAGTAAATTTCAATACTTAAAAATACTTGCCGTCCTTTACATGTCATGCCAAAAAGCATTATATCATTTCAACATTAATTTTGATCAAAATTAATGTTGGAATGCCATTATGCATTGAAACAACTAACTGACTGAAAAAGTTCATGATCAAAATGCTCATTAATTTTGATCAAAATTAATGTTGACCAATACATATTGAATATAAGTAATCTCCACTTACTCAGACCAGATATAACTACCATTCAATATGTATATGGTCAGCCTTAATTTTGATCGAAATTAATGGGAAGTTTTATGAAGAATCTTCTGGGTTGTTTTCTGGCTTGGGTTCAATATGCAAATGTCAACATTAAATTCAATCGAAATTAATGTTGACCAATACATAATGAATACACACTATGCCACTTACACTTTCCAGGCATATATACATGCAATATGCCAGTATCAAAAGTAATTTCGATCGAAATTAATGTTGGCAAGGCACCATGCATAAAAATAAGCAGTTGACTCCAGAAATTCATGATTATCATGCTCATTAATTTTGATCGAAATTAATTTTTGATACTGGCATATTTAATGGTAGCTATGCCTGGCAAGTGTAAGTGGCATAGCATGTATTCATTATGTATTAGTCAACATTAATTTCGATTGAAATTAATATGGACATGGACTATGCATAAAATTCCTATAAGTATAGGTAAGCTAAGCAGTTAGATAAACTGGTTTGATCAAGTACACCATATAAAAATTGATGTTTTAATGCCTTGGTTAATTTCGATCAAAATTAATTTTAAGCCATGCATGTTGAATTTTATCTATGTCTGTGTAGTCCATGTGAAATGGCTTGTATTCAATATGCAGGGGTCTATATTAATTTCGATCGAAATTATGAGGTTCATTGCCTTATAAATTTGATGGTTTCTGTCAGTGTTTCATGCATGGTGCCATCTGATACTTGTTGATTCCTATCAAAATTAATTTCAACACCAATATATTGAATACAAACCATGGCACTTACAGTACTTGGTCATAGCTAAAATTCAATATGCTAGTCTCAAAATTAATTTTGATAGAAATTAATCAGGATCCATGAAGTTTATCAATAGTGTATGAGTTAAGTTTCAAGTCATATGTTTCATCATTTTCTTGCACCCATTTCTAGGTTATCTCAACAATTTTTTTCAAGTTTTATTATATTAATCAAAACTGTGGTAAGTTGTGAAAAATTAGCTAATCCAAATCTCAAATTGAATATTAATATTTTAATAATTTTGAATGTTGCTTAAGGTATTTCATTGGGTGATTCATAATAATATTTTATCAACTTAGTAGTCCTATAAATTTTGAAAAGTAACAATTTTGGTATAGTTAGGGACAACAATGCAATATCTTGTGCAGACTAAGATATATTGCAAAATAAAACTATTCAATTTTTTTTTCCCTTAGTTGTATCCAAGTTTATCAAAGGTTTGGTCACGGTGCCCACACCCTAGCCTGACACTCCTCCTGTCACTTAAAAAACAAATTCTTATCTTAAATTCTAATGTTACCAATTTTATATTTATAATTCATTTCTTGTTTGATGAGGCATATCAGTATATATGTGAATCTCGCATTGTCATCTGAAATTAAATTTAACAAATATTCATAAAGGATTATCCTTTTTTTTCATATAATATACTAATTAAGTGTATCTCCATTGTTTAGGAGTAAATTCTAATTTAAAAAATTTTGTATTTACCCGTGGCAATTTAAATATGGGATATAAATTTGTTATTATTTGTTTTTCACACTAAAAGTCCCCAAAGAATTACTAGTATTTTCTGTTAGCTACATCAAATTTCGCTTCAATATAAACAGATTGTGATTTAGCATGTTACTCAGTTTACCCCACTATGAATAATACATGTTAAAAAAAGCTCAAATAATATAAAATCCCCCTCTTTATGTTTTCTGTTTCTTTCATCCTCACTTTAATTTTAATCTTATTCAATCTTTTATCCTATTAAAATATCAACTTCAATTTTCTAGAATAGAGTTTCTTATAATTATTCATCATATTACATCATAATTTTTTGATATCGAATACTTTTTTTTAATATTCATTAATCAATATGTCTAGTATACAAAATCCTACACCTCCACTTTGTATGTATATCATGGTCCTCTCTCTTAATTTATATATTTCACTTATGTTCTATATCTTTTTTTTTCAAAAATTTGATTTTCCAGCACCCAAATGTGTTTCATCCCACTCTCTGATTGATACTTGCTTTGAAGCTTTTGAGCTTGCACCATGTCTGCCACATGGCATGGCACCTAACCCTCCTGTACTTAGCAATGAGAGGCAGGAAATAACAAGAGTTCAGTATCGCAATTTACTTGAATTGGCTAGAGATAAAACAGAAGAGCTTGTCAAGATCCTTAACAATAATCCTTCTCCTTCATATTTATCTAACCCTTGTAATGAATTACTCCAATATGTGAAAAGCCTAGAAAAATGTATGTTCATCACCTTTTTTGTCTCCTTTTAAATTAGTAGATAAGATTATTAATATTTTTTTTTCTTCATATTTATTTGTAGCTTATGAGGAGGGTATGATTACTCCTGATGAAGTCATTGTCATTAGGGATGATGATGAGACAGATGAACCATCAGCTTCAACTCATGCTTCAACTTCTAAGGAAAATCTTGAAACACCTGTTATCCGCTCCAAGAAAAAGAGATTAGCCCAAGGCTCCTCTTTTGTTCGACGTATTAAACCGGCTTCTGCTAATGAATTTTCTGATGTATCAAATAATAAATCTCAAAAAAAAGCAAAGGTTTTGATAATGAGTATATTCTTGTTTCCTTTTTTTTTTATTGTTATTCTTTTATCTTTAAAATTCAATCATATATCACTTTTATTGCTTACATATTGTACTTTTTATCTTTCTTTTGATATTTTGTACCAGAAACTCACCTGCTGTAGATTGTTCCATCCATAAACGCCCTCTCCCTGATGAAGATGATGAAAAGAGCAATGAAAATAGCGATGATCAACTATCAGAATATGAAGCTATGCTTGTTCATCAAAAAAAGCAAAGTTTAAAATCTTCTTCAAGACATGTTGATATGTTTGATAAAGATGATGATTCAAACAGCTCATCACCAAATTCCTTCATTTCTAAGAAGCAATACCCATCACCTCCTAAATTACCTACTTTGACCTCTTTGAAAGCTTCTCTACCAATGAAATCAACTCCAATCAAGATATCGAAAAAACCTCTAACTTATTCACCCTCAGTTCTAAAAGAATCTGATTTGCAGGAGGAATTCTGTAAAATTCATAATTTTTATAAAGGTAGAATCAGCACGGCAAAGGTCCTCAGGTCGTGGTTGGAAATTGTTACTCTCCTCTAATTACGCTCTTCTACTTCTTCCCAAGAACCCATGTCAAATATTCCAATGTTTACTTTTCATTGGGAAAAATCTTGTGGAGAAGATTGGCTTTCAAAACTTACTGAGTTATGTAAGTTACCATAATTTTTAGTCTTGACTTTTGTTCTTTTACTTATTTTTTTTTCCTTTTGTAGCAAATATTTTTTTAGAGATTGATAGCTCACAGCTATGGGTACTCGATAATATTGATTTCAAAAAAATGGAAGATTTATGTGATCCTGATGGTTTAAATACTGAAATTCTTTCCTCAACAAAGAAAACGGATCACCCTGAATCCAATCTTATCCGAATGCTCATGAGATTAATGATCCCAAGTGACCACTGCCGTTCTTCATGGGTATCTCTTATATCATCTTTACTTTATCTGACCGCACATGAATTCAGCCAGCTTCCATCACATCAAAACATTAACTCAGATTGTCCAATTGAACGTGGTCTTCAGCTTCTAGCTCACCTTTCAAATCTGAAGAGTCCGATTTCTGATGGCTTAGAAGTTGGTCCCACTGCACTTCAAACCCGTGATATATCAATGTCAACTCTTCTTCAAATCAGCAATATTATCATTGATATAATTATGTCAATTATCATTCTTAAATCAAAATATTGTGCTGCAACAATATCAAGTGGCAAGACTAGTGAAGCTCAACAATCAAGTGAGAAAAACGAAAATACTGAACTGACTATAATGAGAGAGAAACAAAAGGCTGCACTAAACAAAATAAATTCTGAATACTCCCACCACCGATATCAATCTTTCACATTCTATATAATTGATGGTGTCCGTGGTTTATTTCTGAGCTCTCAAGATCATAGATTGGCTTCAGCAGCTGATTGCTTGGAGGTAATATCAGAAGTTAAGTTTCTTAATTTACATGAAAAAAAAAATCATTTGATGGAAGAAATAATTTGGAAAAATTTAAATAACTATATTTTAACATTAATAAAACCTTTTATAGGCAAGTGTGATCCATTTCCTTTAAAATTTGATACCCCAAGTCCTCCAGGAATTGCTAGGGCTATTTCTGCAGATTTTCTTAATCACTGGAGCTCCATTCAGCCAGTATCACCTTTTTTTGCTAAACATAGCCTTTCAATAAATTAATATTCCAACATGTAAATAGATAAAGTTCTGTCTATATGATATATCTTGTATAATTCAAGTTATTTTCCTTCAAATACGTCAAAAATGTGACCATCTTTGAAATTTATTAAGTAACCTTTGACATGATTTTCTAAATTAATTATTAAAAAAAATTATTGTAAGTCCAGCAATAAAAAAGATTTTAAAATCTACTTATATGATTTCAAATACTTGTATTAAATTCTTAAATATTTTATTGTTTATATAAAAATATGATAACTGCTCTAGTTTTGTTACTTTACCTTTAATATTATATAATCTATTAATTATTACAAATATTTTCGTTGATTGTAACATTTTTAATCAGAAGTAGAACAATTTAAATAATTAAATGAGTACATTCTTAAAAAAATACAATTTAATCTATTATTGATTCAAAATTCTTTCTTCAACTCTTTATTATTACCTTTTTTATTAATAAGCCTGTTTGACCTAAAATACTATACAGTTAATTTGGTAGCATTAAAAGCACATTTTTATGGCTAATATATTTCAAATTCTTTATTATAGTTTTTTTTATTTTAGAACCTTTGCTACCAATTTAATAAAAATGAAATTTAAAGATTTCACAACTTATATATTTCCTCAAAAGTAAATCAAATTTTCTTATAATATTATGAAAAAAAATTATTTTATTTCACAAATAAAAAAAATAGATAATACTATAATTATCAAAACTGAAAATGTTACAGCTACTCCCAGTATTTATCATGTTTAAATTTGCATTAAGTTGTTTATATATAATATAAATTTTTAATATTTATATATCTAGATTTTTTAGATTTGTCTTAACATTAGATAAATAATACTTTGCTGATTCTATTTCTTCCTCTATTAAGTCATCTCTTTTCAAAAAAACTCTCAAAGCACTAATCAAATATTCTAACCTAAATTTTTCTTTTTTAATTTTAAAGTATTCTGAAATATCAATATCAAAAACATTAAGCTTTTCTATAGCATGAAAAAGTCTAGTGCTGATTTGAATAGAAGAACCTATCCTAGTGAAGCCAGGAATTTCATGACATCTTGAGGTAAAATGCCTTAGTTGATTGGCAGGCCATAATGTCACTGTTATTCCATTAGTTGCTTCAAAGTTGATTTTACTTCGAATTTCGGGAAACATAAGTTCTCCACCTATTTGTCGTGGTTGGGTCTTATCATACTTCATATGAATGGTGTTTTTTTCTGTATCTTTAGGAAAAAATATTCCTAAAGTATACTCACTTGCATCCTTATCGAGATGAACCTCATTAGAGAACCCATTACCATTCCCTCCAGATGTCCAAGTTAAATTACTAGCAAACGGTACACCCACTTCTTCACTAGAAACTTTTGAAAATCCAGGAATACCAAGTTTTGCGCAAAGATTAGTTGCCTCATTGTACTTTACATATGATATTTTTTTAAAAAAATATTCAAAGTACATTGCAATCCTCTTCATTTGTTTTTTATATTCATCCGTTTTTACAATATCATCAGTGTATTCATCTGCAAGGAAAAGCATTCAAAAATTCAGTATTTAAATTAAAAAAAGTGATACTTACGAATATGTAAAGATTTCTTTCTATCTAAAATAAAGCCACCACCAAACATTTTTCCAAAACCACCAGCTCTTTAATGATAACCATTATTTTTAATTTCATGTTCATAGTAAGAAAGATCCTTAATGCATCACACCGTAGCTTCTAACATATCTAGTTCTTTGAGCTCATGAATTTCAAAAGTCTGCACAAGAACATTAGGTATTAAGACACCTTTTGGTTAATAAATACTACATCCAGGAAAAAAATTGTAATAATTATTGCAATCTGTCATATTATTTGCATAAGATCGTGCATAGAAATGTGGCTTCTTCCCGTTTGTATCCATTCCAAGAGCGTTTACAAGTTTCATTCCAGTAGCAATGTCTTTCGCCCACCTATTGTTAGAGTTCTTCCCTGGCCGTTTTTTTTTCAAATCGTTACTCATTGATGGTTCAATCCTAAGAGAATTCAATTTTGATTTAAAATAGAAAAAAATCAAAAATTAGAAAATAGTAACATAATTTCAATTATCAGTCAATGATACCTTAAACTTTATCATATCTTCAATATTAGAAATACAAAAGTTAGCATATCTACATATTAGTAAATTTATATACTTTTTCTTTATTTCAAATATTAAGAAAGCGTTTCAAAGGTATACTTTATTAAATTATACATATAAAGAGTATAGCTTTATCCTGTATGCATTCAGCAAGTACGAGATTTGGCTCTACACTTAATATTAATAATATAATGAAAGTATAACTCCAATACACTAGTAATATTAAAAAATTTACGGAATTATGATATCCACATATATAAAATGAAAAATCTTTCTCTGATCAATATATTGACTTAGAAAGTTATACTTCAATAAATTATTAATTTTTAAATTGTAGCATTGTCCTGTATGCTTTCAGCAAGTACGAGACTTTGAAACAACTTAAAAATCAATAAATTAAAGGTAAAGTACAAACAATCTAATTATTATTATGAAAAGCAAAACATTATCCTGTATGCTTTCAGCAAGTACGAGATGATGTTTTACTTTTCATATTAATAATATAATGGTTGAGAAAGTATTAAAGAAATATAGAAAAATGATAAGCAAAACATGAACTTACATGTCTATAAAATCTTCTTCCATTTGTAGCTGATTGATCAAAATTAATTATAAAGTTTATTTTATAATCACTGTTTTAAAAAATAAATGGTTAGATAAATAAATTGAACATTTTTGATAAGGAATAAAGAAAAGTAAATTGACAAACAAATAAAAAAACTTTAAGTTAACTGAAAAAGAATTATTTTATAATGAATCGAAAGGGTACAGTAAAAGATACCATAAAAATAAATTCAGAATTAGAATCATTAGATTAACTTGTCAAAAGTGTAAAAAAGTGTAACAAACCAAAATGATATGAAATGCAATAGCAAGAAAAATTTGCTTACCGGTAATCAGATAAGGTCAAGAAAATAGTACCAATAATTCAAAATGATAAAGCAAAAATATGATTGATAATTTTTGAAAAAGTTAAGTGAGAAAGAGAAAGGAAAAATAAATTGGGTGGCAAACAGATGTATATATCATGAATTTTCACTGATCACATTTT
Organism: Hemileia vastatrix; assembly: GCA_030280995.1. Taxonomy (NCBI): domain Eukaryota; kingdom Fungi; phylum Basidiomycota; class Pucciniomycetes; order Pucciniales; family Zaghouaniaceae; genus Hemileia; species Hemileia vastatrix. Next base: position 9,010,066 of record JASXTE010000007.1, read on the forward strand.
CAAAAAAATGCAGCTCTCCAAGTCATATGATAAACTTCATCTAAATTCCAAGAATGATGTTGCCAAGGCACTGTACACAGCATGATCATTTTTTCCTATGCATATACTAATTCCAGCTAGAATTTACTTGGCTGCATGTTGTACAGATGCACATTTGTGGAACACTGAATTTCACATCTAAAAAAAATTGACGCCACATAATTCTAGCTACCATGTTTCACGTAGCTAAAAAACATACACTCATCACATTTAAATTTACATTGCGCCAAAATTAATTCATTTTTGAATTTTTTTAAAGGAAACTATAATGTGCACCACCTATTTCTAAAATATGAACCTCCGCACCATATTAAATTGGGAGACTTTTAATTATGCAATTTTTTTACCGTGACCTTTTTCCTGATCTTACTTGGTTCAAAATATTGAAACATGGCCAATGTTGATGAAAGAAACATTTGATTTTGTTTCTATGTGTAACAATGGAAGGCTGTTTCTTACTGGCTGAAGAGTGTTGTATATTTTATTTGAACAAATTTTTATTTTTTTATGTATTTTATTTAAAAAATTTACTTTTTATTGCAGCCAGATTTATACTGGCTGCTTTTTAGAAACCTTAATTTATGACCCAAGCCTTTGAAATTGGCTTGGGTCCCTTGCATTGCAATTTAGTACTTCCAGCCAGGTTTCCCCTGGCTGGAAGTGTCTCTTTCAAGCAATCAAAGTCGCTAAAAGCGACTTCGATTGCTTGCTGTAATGTTTGCCACCCTCCCAGCTAATTTACTAGGCTGGGAGGTGGCCAAAGCAGTGTGCAACGCGCGTTGCACAATCGCTACCATATTTCATGCAGCTGATATCAAGTCAGCTGCATGAGATATGCGCAGCATGTGCAATGTGCGCTGCATGCAGCAGAAACGCGCGTTGCATGCAATGCGCATTACTTGCAGCAGCAATGCGTGTTGCATGTGCTGCATGCAGTGCATTTCACAGCCAGTTTTTTTCTGGCTGTGCAATGCACACAGAGAAACCAAAGTCCCTGCAAGGGACTTTGGTCTCTAAAATGGAAGCGACTTTCCCTACCAGGTGCAATCTGGTGGGAAAGTGAGAGAAACGTTAGACCGAAGTTGTTTGAAAGCAACTTCTGTCTTAAAAACATTAAAAATCATAAAAAAAATGAGAAATGTAGAAAAAAAAAAAATTAAAAATTAAAATGTGAGTATAAGAAAAAAAAAAGTTCTAGTGATACCAAAAATCCAAGCCAATTTCATTTGGCTTGGTTATTTAATAATTATTTTTTAATACATTAAATTTAAAATTCAAACACCATAAAATATATGAATTTTTTTTATATGAATATTATAAATTTAATCTACCTCTTTCTCATAATTATATTTATAATTTTGTTTTTTTAATTTTTGACATTTAAGTTTATTTTTTGGAAATACAAAATTAAATTTTCAACTAAGTTTTTTAGTAAGGTAAAATAAATTATAAATTTGACATTTTGTAATTGAATAATGAAAAAAATTTTAAATTTATTTAAAAAATATTTTTGTTAGAAGAATACAAATATTTTAAGTGTAGAAATATGGTGCAAATTGTAAGTAAAAAAATTATATTTTTTTTGTGAGGGGTTATTTCTATTTTTAAAAATATTTTTCAAAAACATTCATTAAATACTGAATTAAATTACTTTGAAACTCAAATTTTTTGTAAAATAATTAAAAATGAAATAATAATATTTTTGTATTTGATATAAAATTTGAATTGGTAATATTAATGTCTCTCTAAGTAAATTTGAAAATCATTTAAAAAGACCATGTTGATAAGTACTTCATTTTTGATATACAATGGTTATATATATATCTTATATATATTTCTTGAGTGGTATTTTTATATACATTCAATAAAATTTGTAATATAAAATGCCATTTAATAATTAATTAATGTTCAACTTAGTTATAACAACTTCATATTTAATACCAGCCACTAGTATTTACTTTTTAATTTAAAACTCCAATATAATATGAGAGTATCCTTATTTTGTCTGTATGTAATGAACAACAATAACAGACCATAAATGAGTGGGTAGTTAATTACAATAAATAGTTGAAGAATAACCTATAAGAAATGATAAGTTTATCAAAAAGAGTACATTAAAAAAATATACTTTTGAATTTTTTTTGATATAATTTGGGTAGTTAAATGAAAATTTAAATTATCAGACATCAAAATGGATAAAATCTTAAAGTAGTGTTTATATAATAAGCCTCATATAAAAAAAGGATAAAAAATCTACTATGTAACTAAATTATTAAATATTAAGGTATTATTAAAATTATTGAAAAACTTATTTTACAGTTATAATGAAATCTAAATGTGAAAATAATGGTGGGATAATAGTAAGACTATGTGGAAACACTTTAATTTATACATACTTTCAACTATGTTCAGATAAAAAAATTGTTAAAATTGTATAATAACATCTAGTTAATAGTGATGCAATTTTATTTATATCAAGAATAAATTTTTCTGAGGAAAAACTAATTAAATTGAGATATGGCCATCTCCTTTCAAGAGATAGAATAATAATAAAAATTTAAAAAATTATAATAAGTATTCTTAATCACCATTTTTGAAAAGTCTCTAGTAAAATTCATTATAATATATCATTCATTGATTACATTATATGGAGTTTCATCTTGAAGTAGTGATGTGCAGCTTTGAACTTATGTTATGAAAAACAAAAAAGTTAAAAAATATATAGTTATACTAATGAAAAAGCCAAAAATAAAAATACTATTATAAATTAAAAAAATAAAACTACATAAATTTTATTCTGCTCTAATGATGGAAGGGTACTATGTATGAATTTCCACATGTTAAATCCAAACCTGCTTTAAGGCTAGTTTAAAGGTAGAGATATTAAGTTTCCTTAAATTCTAAAAATAACTTATGCATTTTACTAATTATTTTTTTCTTGTTTCTTTCCAAAGTTGTTAGAGTTCCTTAATTAATACTGTTATCTTGATTGTAAGATATATAATTTTTTTTGAATACATGATTTATTGTTTCAAAAATTATATTATAAATTTAAATCATTTATTTCATTTTCTAAAGCTTCATTGTCAAAGACACAACTCCATTTTCTGTTACTTAACAAATATATAAAATGTGATAGTAAAATTTGAGGAATTTTCTTTTTGAGAGGGTCAAACTATATTGTGAAGATTTTTATCTAGAAATTCTTGTACTCTAAAACCAAATAATTTTCTCCCTTAAGTAAGCCATTTCAAAAATATGAGAATATAAACAAGAATATTAACTTATCTTATTTTTATTTTCTTTACTGAAAGTTTTAGTTCAATCCCTTTTTTTATATGACATTAGTATAAAAACATGGTTAAATGTTACTATATAATTAATTTTTATTATATATATATATATATATATGAAATATTTAGAACGTCATCCTTTTTTATTTACTTGAATAAATGGCTCAATTATAATACCCAACACTTATTAATGTTTCCCAAACTCAATAACAAATTTCTCATATGAAATATTAGCTTCTAATATAAGAAGTTTATCTATAGATGATATTCAACATGTGATTTTACTTTTTAGATTCAGCTAAAATTAAACAAAAGGAGAAATCATGCATATGTGTATAAATGGTAACCATATGTTACTTAGAGGATTGTGAAATTCACTCATCAGAATGGTTTAAGTATTAAAATTAATTGAGGTCATTATTTTCTAGTATTTGAAACTAATTAGGAAATTATTCTAAAAATATATTTTAATGTGTATCATGTTTAAAAAGTTGGAAATATGATTTTTGAAAATTGTGAGTTTCTTATGAGATACCAAGCTTTAGTTTACATTGTTTCAAGTAGAATAGAATTTTAGTATTAGAAATTGAAAGCAATGTACCATTATCAGATTTTAACTGTGTTCTACTTATAGAATGATTACATAACATTAAACATTATTTAAATCAAAAAGTTTTAAAAGATATTTAGAATTTTACCAAATTTTACCATTTATTAATCTTTGATTTGAAAACAAACTATGATGTACACTCACTAGAAATAAGCAATCCCAATTTTAACATAATTTATCAATCCAAAAATAATGAGTCAATTAACATGAAAATATATATTATTTTAAAACCAATTCTCTAGATTTAAAATATGATGCTTTAATGAAAAATTATTACAAAACTTTAATGCAATGAAGTCTCTTAAAAAATTCAAAAATAGAATATCAAAACAAGTAATTTCTGCAAAAAAAACTACTAACTATTGTAGATAAAGCATAAAAATAAGTCATATTTTTTAAAAAAATGATCTAACAATATTTATTTTTGTTAAAAAAATCAAAACATTGTTAAGTTTGCTTGTTATAATAATGTTAAAATCCACTAAACATTATCTAAAGGTGGTAAAATATGTTAAAAATAAGTTGAATTTTATGAGATAAAAATCAACAATTTTGTATCATTTCCTGTTGTGCTATGACTTTATTCCACCCTTTTTATCTGATTCTTCCAGTATTACTTTGCTATGATCACTAGTTTTCAAGTTAAAATTTACAAATGTTCATTATACTTGATAATATGAAAAATAACTCAAAATTTTATAACTACAAAATAAGATTTTGTAACTCCTTCTTTCAATCAATATTTGAAGAAATTTTAGTTTATTTGAGTAATGATTTTAAGAATAACAAAAAATTTTAAATTCACAAGGAATTATTTCCAGAGACTATAATAATTTACTTGTGTAATGCATGAGCTACTTATCAATGATGTAAAACATCAGAAAAGTAAGTTATAGTTATAAATCTACAGATTATACTGTTTATGGTATATATATCTTCAATAAATCTTTTAAACTTATCTTAGCCTACATACCACACAATAGAAAATCATTATATTAAAAATGGAAAAAATTCTATGATAATATCATAAAGAATGATAACCATGGATTAATATTCCATAAAAATGGTTAATAATATTTTAAGAGAACCTAAATCAGTATTCTTTCATCAAAATATATCCTTTTTGTCTTTGTAATTTATTCCAAACAAATTTTTTGAAAGTTGAATCTATATATCTAATGCCAAAACCACTATTAAGTTCCCTCTTAGACTTTTTAAGAAATTATATATATATATATATATATGTATATATATATATTATTTATCAAAAATTGAAATAAAGAATAAAAACATAATTTTATTTACCTTTAATTATTTAAATATAGAGTATTTTCAGAATGCATTGTGGTTACTTGTGAAGGTTAGAAGATTTGAAGTTGGATTTATGAGTTTTTAGAAGGGCAAATATTGTAAAATTCTTTCATAAATATTTATTTCATAGTTTCAAATGTTGAAATCTACAAACTAATGGGATTTAAAATTATATTGAGATTTAAAATCTGTTTTCTACTCAAGTAAAATAAAATAAAATGATGATATCAAAATTGAAATTACGTTTAAACTTTTGATATGCTCTATCTTCAATTTTATTGATAGTGCATCAAAAATTTAATAATATTTTTTTCCTTCATCACTTTTTACATAAAAGATAGTTTTATCATTTTATGAATTAAAGATTGCTTATATAAATTTAACATCTATGTCAACTGTTTATGACTATTAATCTATATAATAAATTTTTTAGAAGAAAAAATAACATCAGTATATACTGACTTTGAAATTATTCAATTTAAAATAGTTTACAGGTAGATAATGAAGGGTGATTTCATTTTTGAATATGAACTATAGAAGTCTTATTTTATCAATTTTAATTCTTTTTGAGCTCAAATGTATCCACCGCAACTTAAGTAAGAATAAAAATTATTTTTATTGAAATTTACATGAGAAAGTATGCCTATTATTCAAAATCAAACTTGCTCTAATGGTGTTTTTCAATCATTATTTCCATTCATAACAATAAAAAACATTTCAATTTGCTGATGTTTTAGTTTTTGATATCCCCAAGTTTATATCTCAGGTGTACTATTCACAAAATTATTAAAAATATAATTTTCGAAATACATGATAAACTTGAAAGTGAGGGGGCATTAAATTTTTAAAAATGAATTCTAAATTCAGGATGGATAGTATTTTTTCTATTTTCACAAATGAACAATTTTTTGTTTCAATTAATCCAGAAAGAAAATTTTGTTGTAAGCATATTATATTATATTTATTATGATTTTAAATACTATATTTTCAAGATTTGTGTTTAATATTTCCTTTGAAAGTTAATGTTAATGTGAATTTAAAGTAAGCTTGAAGAAATTTAATCAATAGGCATATTGGATATTTAAAATAATATTTTGCTCCAATCTTGAATCATCCTGGGCTAAAAAATATCCCAAATAAGGTTTTTGTGGGTCAATTTGGATTTAAGTAGGATTAAGTGAGGTTTAATAAAGGACAGATAAAAGGCTAAATTCATTACTAGTGACTTTTTTCTCAAAATAGTTATAAAATATGTATCATTCTGGAATCAAGCTTCAATAAAGTTGAATTGAAACAGAGATAATTTCTATCAGCACAACACCATATTTACAAAGGTGTAAAATACCTCAAATATTACTCATAATATAGGAAGGCAAGGAATCTACAAAATTCACATTTCAAACAAGGATTTATATTTTGAATTTGAAATTGAGAAATGGAATATTATTTTCCAATTTAAATATCTATTAGTCATTTTAACAAAAGTTTTCAGTAATCAGATTGAATTTTGATGGTATTTTGTTGTAGATTAATCATTTTGATGAGACATTTACTCAAAATTACTGGTTTTGTTTCTAATATTCCATGTGAAATTCATTACGAATCTTTTTGAAAGTGAATAGTTGACATATTGGATATGCAAAAGCTTATGTTAGATCAAAGTGAGATCAAAGGGAGCTTAACTGATGATCAAATTAGGATTTTACAAGATCAAACGGTGATCAATGTAGGTTCATCTTGAGCTCAATTTGTGACAAATCTCTGACTAAATGTAAGGCCAAACAATTTCCTACATGGTGATGATGTGTGCATAATTCAAGCATAGATTTGTGGCTCAACGGAGCTCAAGCAAGGGGTATTGCTAGCAATACCCCCCCATTTTTTCTGTGGTGAGTAGTCCTAGTTTATTTTTATAAGTATTTTGGGTGTTTTTGGAGGTTTTTGGAGGTTTCCTGGCCTAAGAGCGGTCCTGCTGCCTTGGTGCTAGAAGGCTGGGAAGCGTTTCTAGAGAGGTTTTATGCAATTTGGCGCTCAGAAACGCCAAATTTGTTGGTGTGCATGGGCTCTTAGATAGTGGTCTGTGTGTATATAGTGAATAAGGCATCTTGAAACAAACTTAATTATCATACAACAATCCAGAGGTTTTATCCTTGTTCCTCACTCAGTTTTCACTGTTTTCTGGCCTCAATTGGCTGTGTTTTTTGCAAGGTTATTTCTGTATTTAAATCAACTTTGGAAACTTTTTTCTCTGGTGTAGTCTTGCAAGCTATATCAAGTATTATTGCTGTCTCTGGTGTGGATTTGCAACCTACATCAAGTATCATTGCTTTCTCTGGTGTGGACATTGGTCTACATTTCAGCTCTTTGGTTTGGTAGTCTTTCTGGGGACTACTTTTTTGGCTGATCAGGAAGTCAAGTGTGTTGGAAAAGGGTCTTTTGGTAAAAAAGGAACCAATTTACTGTAGCAGGTAAATCTCACTTATTTTTCTAAAGGGACAGGGGTTTTTCTCTCTGATTTTTCTCCAACTCCCTTGGTTAAGGCCTATAACTAGTACTATAGGATTGTCTACAATGTCAGAGAAAAAATATAGCTCTAGGAAGACAAATAGCTTGAAATTATTACTTAAACAAGGATAGCAGGTAAGATCTGAAATAGGAAAGTCATTTTCTTAGCACAGTGTAGAAAGACTCTTACAGTTGCCTTGCTGTAATCAGAATTGGAAAGAGTTTTTAAAAACAAAAAAAAATCCCTTTCCCTCCAGGGAAATGTAAGATTCAACTAACTAAGCTTGAAGATCTGCTTGAATAGTTGGATAAGTTAAATTTCTGATATTTAGACTTTAAATGTGTTGGAAACCTATAATAAAGACAAATCTAAGTGCAACCAATAATTACAACAGACAACAAAATACCTAGCACCATATTACACTGATACCAGTCATGAAAAATACTTAGAAAAATCTGCAACACTTGTTCCAGAGACTGGAAAGTACAGTAAAGTACTCCAGAAACTACCCTTGGAATGACCTGTTCAAAAGTGCCTTATTAAAAGATTGTCCCAGGTTTATCCAGTTTTACACCAAAATTAATGAGTGTACTTTCTTATATTTTTATTATATGAATTTTATAAGAAAAGAAATAAATTTGAGTCCCCCAGGATGAAAGCTATCCAATGGTACCCTATATGTTGATATATGTTATTATAATTTTTGTTTTTTGTTAAATATTGTTAATTATAAAAAATACCCTTATTATCAAAACTAAAAATTCAAAAAAATGTAGAATTATAAGATTCTCTCTCTCTTCTCCTGATTCTCCTGCTCCAGATCTTTCCAACAATACCCTTCATGCATATGATCTACAATAAACTATTGATCTACTAAGCATAATAACTTTCTAACCAAATTTTGCCACAATAGCCAAATTTTAACCCAGTTACCAGACTTTCCCATTGTGAGAAAATTTTTCCACAATGATCACTTTTTGCCACAATGAGCTAATTTTGCCAGATTGAGTTAAATTTGTCACAGGGAGATAATTTTTCCACCATGACCAAACTTTGCCACAATGACAAAATTCTTTCAGTACACTTTGCTTTTGCACCAGAGCACTGGAGCTCAGTGGCCATTCCATCAGTACACCATATCCACCAATAATACTAAAAGACACTAAATCAAGTAAAGCACTAAGAAAACAGTAAAATATGATAAAAAACCATCATGACATAAAAGATAGAGAAAAATTTGTGCTATCCTATGATAATAATCACCTTCCGAAACTCTTAATATCCAGCCTGATAATCCAAAAAATTACTACTACTCTTTCAAAAAAAACCCCAAAAGAGCCCCAGAAAGTACCCAAAAGATAGAGAATCAACCCTAAAATCCAGTGAAATCATTATCAAATTTACAAAACCATCAAATCACAATAAAAATACCACCATATAACCATTCCAGAATTCCAAAATCAATCCAAAAATCCATAATAACCAAATTAACACCTGGTAACACCATATATTCCTTTCAACCAATATTCAATCAAATTTTCACCTAAGTGGCCTACCCAGATGTGGAATGCCACATCCTACCTCCAATATGGAATGTCCCTATTTCCAAAGATTATGCATTCAAAATATATTTATTAACTACCATCATTGTCATTATAAAATCTTCCAATTCCCATAGTTTTCCTAGTGGATTTTCGGACTCTTCAAGATTTTCTTCACTGGCCATTCAACAAAATATAACCAGTTATTTTTCAACAAAAGGTGAGTTCTCTTAACCATAAATTTTACCAAAATTAACCAATTTTAACCCATATAGATAAACCTAAGCCTTCTGAAGCTTCTTCTTCCAACCAGATGGAAAATGACAACAACTATGTTGACATTATTATTCCAATAACAATGCTAAGCTTTAGATCACACCCAACTTCTTCTCCTTCTTACCTTGAGGAACGTTGGCCTATCATTCAAGACTTTAACAAGAGTTCTGAAAAATTTTCTAATGATCCAAATTAGCAACACTTGATATAAACCTTTAACCAATATTATTAGTTTCATATGATTGAATTTTGATGATTTAGTTGGTGCTGAATTATTTAAAAAAATAACCATCTGATTCTAATGTTTCTATCACTAAGAATATGAGAGTAGTCTTCCATCTCTACTGAGCTAGAACTGCAATGATCTAGACATTGCCATGAGTTCCTCCAATTCCTCTCTACCAAACTTTGCATCCCCAATGAAATTAAGAGAGTTGGCTTCCACATCTACTGAGCTATAACTCCAGTGATCTAGAAACCACAATAAGGTCCTCCAATTTCCACTAATTCATACATCATACCAATTTTCCTACATCAGCAATTCAGACCTAAACTAAAAATCTCCACAAATAAAAAATTTTGACCAACAAAATAACCTATTCCTGACATGATTCCATTCCTCTTCTAAAATAAATCTTGAAGATCATCAAAACAAAAATTCCATAATCCAAATTTTTCTGCATAATTGTGAAATGAGGATATAGATTCCATAAAATCCTTTAGATGAGTGATTAATAAAAAAACGACCATGATTTCCAAAATCATTCCAATTATTCCTAATGAGTTTCCAAACAAAATATTGACAAAATATCCAATTTTAAGTCATGGGGACCCCAAAAATATTTTCTACTTGATATATTTAGGTCTTCAAGCATAAAAATTCACCAGTTTATAGTCTTAGAGGACTTTTACCTGCATCACAAAACCAATGCTAGAGATCAACATAGAAAAAAAAAGCAAGTAAAAGAACTTTGTGGGGTAGCTTTTGATAGATCAGCCAGCCCATCAGTTACCCTCACACTTGCCAATATTAAATGTAGAAGGTTCCTCAATGAAGACTTCTAACTAAAATAAATCCACCTAAAATCTTGACCATTATAATTCCTAGTTTTATTGACATCTTCTGTCAGCCAGGCTATTCCAGGAGTCCAGAAAATGATATGTTAACTTATAAAACCTGAAAGAGGGCGTAAAAATTGTATTTAATGTATATAAATTAATATTTTATTGCATAATAAAATTATATAAGTATCTTATTACATATAAGTGTTATATTAATTTTATTGTTTATATAAATTTTTATACATTTAAATTAAACATGATATATTTTATATTCTACAAATAATGGCGCATTTTTATTTATTTAATAAATTATAAATTTATATTTAATTAATTAAAAACATATATTATAATTATAAGTGTAAAATTGACTTATAATATAATTAAATTAATTATTTAAATTTATATATTAAATAACACCTTTCATATAATATTAAAAAATAATTAATGACGCTTCTTTTGACCCTTAATTGTGTCAGGAAAAACAATTAATTAATTTATACTAAATTGAGATTAATTACATATTTTGTTGTGTAAAAATATTCTCTGTTTCACTTAAAAATCCTTAAATGAGAATGTACAATCTGTTTTGAATTATTATTCTCATAGTCCCTATGTCACAGGCTTGTTTAGTTATTCACTATTTTTACTTACTCATTTGGGAATTAATGGTGTGAAAATTGGATTCTTAATTGGGGTTTTTAATTATTTGTTTCATATTTTTCTCTACATTGTTATGTTTCACTTACTCTTTGATATACTTGTTTTATCCTATTATAATTCTTGTATTTACAAATATAGTGGCGCTTCAGAGGACCCATTGCCTATAAAAGGGCCTTGGATAATCCCCTGTAGCCTCATCACTTACTATACACTCAACAAATTTAATATACTTTTACATTATGTTTATATTTTTTTATTAGTAATAAAATTCTAATTAGAAATTCTATATAACAATTTAAAGGTTGCTGTAAGTCTGATAGTAATGAAAAGTGTTTGCTGCGCAGAAACCTTACCTTAAATAATATTATTATTAATAAGCCTAAATTTTTGTCATCTCTCATGTTACTCGCCGTTGTTTTTTTTCTTTTAAATAAATTAAATAATCTATTACACCTAATTTCTTTTATTTTTTTTCCCTTGTCCTCCTCCTTTTCTCCTCTTTTCCTTACCTTCTTCTAGATGACTGACCGACATCTTCAGTCTTTGGTAGTCTTGAAGTTTAGGACCAATCATAAAAAATCTTGAAAAAAATTTTCAGTTTTAAGTTTTGATGGACTAACAGAATAAAAATAAAAATAAAAGATGCCGCCCAGCCATTTGGATGAGCCCAACCCCTGACACCATACCCACATCCAAATGAACCTTGATTGTGGATACACAAAAAAGTAAAATAAAAAATATAACATAAATAAAATTTTTGAAAAAAAAAATGATAATTTGAAAATTTGAAAAATGATAATTTAATGAAAATCAAAAAAACAAACTAAAGGTCACTGAGTGGGCTCCCTCCAATATTTAAAAACTATTGGAGACCACAAGTGATCATTCACACCAATATAACATCTTTTATTTTTATTTTTATTTTTATTTTTATTTTTATTTTTATTTTTATTTTTATTTTTATTTTTATTTTTATTTTTATTTTTATTTTTATTTTTATTTTTATTTTTATTTTTATTTTTATTTTTATTTTTATTTTTATTTTTATTTTTATTTTTATTTTTATTTTTATTTTTATTTTTATTTTTATTTTTATTTTTATTTTTATTTTTATTTTTATTTTTATTTTTATTTTTATTTTTATTTTTATTTTTATTTTTATTTTTATTTTTATTTTTATTTTTATTTTTATTTTTATTTTTATTTTTATTTTTATTTTTATTTTTATTTTTATTTTTATTTTTATTTTTATTTTTATTTTTATTTTTATTTTTATTTTTATTTTTATTTTTATTTTTATTTTTATTTTTATTTTTATTTTTATTTTTATTTTTATTTTTATTTTTATTTTTATTTTTATTTTTATTTTTATTTTTATTTTTATTTTTATTTTTATTTTTATTTTTATTTTTATTTTTATTTTTATTTTTATTTTTATTTTTATTTTTATTTTTATTTTTATTTTTATTTTTATTTTTATTTTTATTTTTATTTTTATTTTTATTTTTATTTTTATTTTTATTTTTATTTTTATTTTTATTTTTATTTTTATTTTTATTTTTATTTTTATTTTTATTTTTATTTTTATTTTTATTTTTATTTTTATTTTTATTTTTATTTTTATTTTTATTTTTATTTTTATTTTTATTTTTATTTTTATTTTTATTTTTATTTTTATTTTTATTTTTATTTTTATTTTTATTTTTATTTTTATTTTTATTTTTATTTTTATTTTTATTTTTATTTTTATTTTTATTTTTATTTTTATTTTTATTTTTATTTTTATTTTTATTTTTATTTTTATTTTTATTTTTATTTTTATTTTTATTTTTATTTTTATTTTTATTTTTATTTTTATTTTTATTTTTATTTTTATTTTTATTTTTATTTTTATTTTTATTTTTATTTTTATTTTTATTTTTATTTTTATTTTTATTTTTATTTTTATTTTTATTTTTATTTTTATTTTTATTTTTATTTTTATTTTTATTTTTATTTTTATTTTTATTTTTATTTTTATTTTTATTTTTATTTTTATTTTTATTTTTATTTTTATTTTTATTTTTATTTTTATTTTTATTTTTATTTTTATTTTTATTTTTATTTTTATTTTTATTTTAAGTTGAAAATAAAATAAAGCAAAAAACAAAAAAACCAAAAAAACCAAATAAAATGAAAGAAAACAAGTTTTTGAATCCAGACTTTTGAAAGATTGTAGTGCATTGGCATAAGGTTCCAGTTTATAGTCATGGGGGACTACTTATGTAAGCTGGCTATACCAGGAGTCCAGTAAATTTTATGTCAAATTACTGGAGCTAAAAGAGGACATAAAACTATGCTTATGATGTATATAAATTAATCCTATATTGCATAATGAAATTATATAATTTTTTTATAAAATATATATAATAAGTATTTTATAAATTATTTATACATTTATATTAAGCATGATATATATTCTATAAATTATGGCGCATTTTTATGTATTTAATAAATAAAAATTAATAATTAATTAATTACAAACATATACTATAAATTATAAATGAAAATTTAGCTTATATTGTAATTAAATTAATTAATAAACATTATATATTAAATAAGGCCATACATATCTTATTAAACAATAATATTGGGCACTTTTTTTACCCTTAATTGTGTCATCAAAATTATTAAATAAATTATAACACTTATTTAATAAAATGGTATTAAAATTCTCACTTTAAATTAGAGATAGCATTAAATTAATTATTTGTTTCAATTAAGCTACTTATTGAATTAATAACATAGTTAAAACAATTAATTAAAATTTTTAGGTACTGGATTGAATTAATTACATGGATTTTTGTGTCAAAAAAATTCTATTTGTTTTAATTAAAACCTTTACATCTCACTGTAATATCTTTTTTGGGTTATTTTACTCACTGTTCTTATTTTTAAGACTTACTCTGTTACTAATTATTTTAACTAATTGTTTTGGGAATCTATTGTGGGAAAATTGCTTACTTACTCACAGGTTTAGTTTATTGTTTCATGTGTTTCTCTCAATCTCTATTTTTTAATTCTATTCTTTTATATTCTTTTTTCATTTTATTACTATTTTGTAATTACTCATTTGTGGTGCTTCAAAGGGTCCTTTGCCTATAAAAGGCTTTGGATAATCCAATGTAGCTGCATCACTTATTATACACTCAACTCAAATACAATTTTAAATATATTACATTTATTTTATTTCTTATTAGCATTATAAGTCTAAATTTAAAAGTAAATAAATCATCTAAGGTTTCTATAAGTCTATTAATAATTATTATTGTGAACCGCGCACTGCTATATAACTTACAAGATTTAAATATTTTAAATTGAACCTCACTGTTGTGTCACTTCTCAAATCTTGTTGTAGCATTTCTTTATTTCTTCTCTCTTACTTTCTTAAGCTATCAATTATTATAAAAATATAATTTTTTATTTTCCGTTACTTCCTTTTAGTTTCTTCTCCCTTTTCACCTACTTCTAGATGACCAGCAAATAAACTATATAACAAAAACAAAGACAGGATTCAACTAGAGACAGAGAAGAGTTGGAAAAAAAAATTATGGGTTAATTGTTTATAGAGCTTCCAACTCATCAATTACCCCAAAATTTCCAATATTAAATCTAGAAGTATCCCTGTAAACACTTCAAATAAAATTTGTTTCCACCTCATATTTTCACCTTGAATAAAAATTCAAAATTGAAGTAATGATTGATTTCTTGGAAGGCTGTGAGATTTCTTAAAATATTGATGTTTTAGTTTATCCTCATTTTGGAGTCAACCTTCAGCACTCTTTGTGCCCCTAGGGCAAAACTTCTTCACTTTAACAGAAGCTACCCTCTGCTTCAAGACAACACCATTCAGCTCTTCCAAAAGATATGAACCACTAGAAACCTGTTCTCTAATCTTATATGGTCCATTCCATCTATTAGAAAACATTTTCTTCCACTGACTTTCCAAACTCCTACTATACACTAACAACATATCATCAGTCCTCAAAGGTTTTTTAAAAGGGTCCTGATGGTCTAAAAAGATTTATAACGGAGGTCTAAGGGCAATGATAGGTGGATTTAAAGATTTCAAGGTCAAGGTATGTATGAATTTATCTATTAGTTTATATACTAAAATTTAATAGGTAAAAGTGTTATAATTATAATTATAATTTTTAATTTAGATTTACAATGTTGTAAGTACTAAAAAAATAAACAATATTAATAAATATTTGATTTAATAAAATAATAAGCAAGTTAAGGATGAATGTCCAAAACAACCAGAAAAGGGAGGCCTTATATAGGCAAAATAGAGAAAAAGAAAGGAGGTAAGAAATACTATATGTAGGAGTATGAGAGAAGAGAAAAAAAAAAAATATTCCAGAAGAATATCTTATCAAATAATAAGATTGATCTAGAAAGAAGATGTTAAAAATATGTAATTACTGTTTATGTCAGAAATAAATTGATTTATTTAAAAATTACTGTAAGTGTCATTTTTAAATCTGCCTTGGTGCCTCAGGAGGTTCAATGTCTTGCATTAATCCAGCTCTTTTACCAGTAAATCTTTTTAATTTTTGGAAAAGGTCACAGAATTCAACATATAGTTTTGTGTCTTTAGACATATTAACCCACCAACCAGTGTTTTTAAATCTGATCATTGTTTTTTCAAGATCAAAATGTCCAGCCAATATGTAATCATGATAAATTTTGAAGATGATCTCTTTCATAGAAGGAGGAATATAAACAACATTGCTCAACTTTGTTCTATAATATAGATATCCTTCATCAATTGAAAATTTACCTTTTTCCAAAGCCTTCTGGTACTTTGGTTGAAGGGTTTTAATTAATGCTTGTATTGAAGCACTATCTGGATCATTTAATATGTTACATACCTTTTTAAGTCATTGTCCTTATCATATGAATCCAGAATAATCTGTAATAGCTCTTCCTCCACATCAACCACATATATCCCATGAATATGAATAATTTCATCTTCAGGATCATATGCAGGATTTGAGTCATCATTTGGCAAAGGTAACCTTTATGAAATATTCACATTTGAGTGAACAATACCAGCCCTATGAATAATTGCCATTCTCCCTCTGTATTCTTGAAAAGCTAGCTTCCATTTTAACATATTTCTGTTAGGTCTTTTTTAGTTTAAGAGAGATTTAACTGCACTTCAGTCAGTGAAAAGTTCAAATTTCTGCTCATACAGGTAATAATGTAGCTTTTCTGGAGCCAACACCACTGCTAAAAACTCTAGTAGAGTGGAACCATATTCAAATTCACTATTTCTCAAGGTTCTTGAAATTTAACAAATTAATACCTCTGATAATTTATCTTTCATCACTTGTTTCTGATGAAGAACAGCACCAAGACCAATAAAACTGGCATCAGTGTATAAAAAAATGGTTGATTAAAATCAGGTAAAGCAAGAATTGGTGCTGACATCAAACAATGTTTCGTAGTGTCAAAAGCTCTTTGTCTTTCATTTTTCCTGACAAAAGCAACATCTTTCCTAGTTAATTGGGTGCGGGGTAATGCTATTACTTGGTATTTTTTAATATACTGTGTATAGTATCCACACACTCCCAAAAAACTCTGGAGCTCTCTAACTGTGCTAGAAGCCTTCACCTGTTCTATGGCTGTCACTTTGTTTTGGTCAACACATATCTGTAAACCAGAGAAAACATGACCAAGCACTTTTAAGGAGTGAAAAATAAACTTCCATTTCTTCAAAGGAAGTTTCATATTTATCTCATACATCTAACCACACAATATGAGGGGTGGACTTGCTAACAAGTCTGCAACCTTGAACCCTAATTCATATCTTTTTGAGCCCACATTGAATTAGTGATGAAAAAACCAAGAAAAAATATTGACATTCTGGTAAACTCAATATGAATACAAATTTAACATTTAATGAAGCATAGGTAATAATACTTTGAACAAATCTTGACCCCACACAATATTTGGGGGGACTTGCTAGCAAGTCCTCAACCTGAAGTCAGATGGAAATCAGATGGAACTCAGACTGAAGTGATACTGAAATTTCACTTTAGTTATCACACAAATAAATTGAAAACATAGTGAAAGTGTGAGGATAACTGAATGAAGGCCAGAAAAAAATTGTTCCATGAGTCTACTCAATGCACAGTATTTTTTGAAGCAAATTATTTAAATAATTCTTTATTAAATTAAGTTGATCAATTAAAATTAATTGACATTATCACAATTCTTAAATACAATAATTTTAATAAAAAATTTCAGATTAAATATAAAAAAAATTAGTGAATTTTTCTATTACCTAAAACTGATTTTACAGAATTGAAAACTATGTTTCAGCTAACCAGTCCCTATTTCTGTATATAAAAATAAAGTGTTATGGAGAAATGGGGAGGTTAGAGAATTGGAAGGAGAGGAATTGAGAGGGATAAAGAGGTGTGGAGAGGGAGAGGAAAAGGTGGATAGAGGTTGAAAATGATGAAAAAGGGAGTGATAAGGTTAGGAAGAAAGATGAGGTGAGGATAAAGAAATATTTCAAAGGGAAAAGAGTGGGGTATTCTTGAGAGGGAGTAAAAAAAGACAATAAAAGAAGATAGTAATACAAAATAAATTAAAAATAAAATATAAAATATATTAAATATGTTACAAAGAGTGGGCACGATAATTCCTTGAATCTTAAAAATACACAACTCCTATACTGTTATTCTCTTCATTTACTTAAGTAAAATAAAAATCTTCATTTTAATATTTTGAAAATTTTGAAGAAGAGGGGAAATTAATTTTAATTAATATTAGTATTTAATTTTTTTTATTTAATAGTGAAATATATTATGTCCATTTAATTTGAAAATTATATGTCTAAGTAAAGTCTTTGTAACATCATTTTTAAGATCTTTGTACCTTTTTAGATATTTTAATGATTTATAATATTCAATATTATCTAGTCATAAAATAAGTATATAATTTTTTCAATTCTTGAAAATAATACAATAAATAATGTAAATGCACAAAATAACCTTTCATTAACAAATTTACATATTTCAACTTGTAGTTTCTCCATTTATTACTGGCCAAAGAAACTTATATAAAAATGTCAGATGGTATCTTGCCGGATCTATACATTGAAGTTCTTTTTTTAAAAGTTGCTAAGAAACTTCTTAAATAGTTTAAAATATTTATTTTTCAGATAAATTTGAGTGTGGTATGCACTGTATTAAAATTTCTATAAAAAATTTCATTCTTCATATCTCAAGATTTGTTCAAAGTATTATACCTATGCTTCATTAAATGTTCAAGTTGTATTCATATTAAGTTCAACAGAATTTCAACATTTTTTCTTGTTGTTTTCATCACTAATTCAATGTGGGCTCAAAAAGATATGAATTAGGGTTCAAGGTTGAGGACTTGCTAGTAAGTCTGCCCCCCATATTGGGTGGTGTGAGATATGAAGAATGAGATTTTTTTTAAAAATTTTAATACAGTTCATACCACACTCAAATTAATCTGAAAAATACATATTTTAAGCTATTTAATCATTTTCTTTGAAATTTAAAAAAAAGAACACCAATTTATATATCTGGCAAGATACCATCTGACATTATTGTATAAGTTTCTTTGGCCAGAAAACATGGAGAAACTACAATTTGAAATATGTAATTTTTTCATGAAAGGTTATTTTGTGCATTTATATTATTTATTGTATTATTTTCAAGAATTGAAAAAATCATATACTTATTTTATGACTAGATAATATTGAATATTATAAATCATTAAAATATCTAAAAAAGGTGCAAAAATCTTAAAAATGATGATACAAAGACTTTACTTAGACATATAATTTTTAAATTCAATTGAAATATTTTATTTCACTATTAAATATAAAAAAATTTCATACTATTATTTATTAAAATTAATTTCTTCTCTTCTTCAAAATTTTTAAAATATTAAAATGTAGATTTTTATTTGATTTAAGTAAATGAAGAGAATAACAGTATAGGAGTTGTGGATTTTTATGATTCAAGGAATTTCTGTTCCCAATCTTTGTAACATATTTTATATATTTTATATTTTTTTTATATTTATTTTGTCTTACTTTCTTCTTTTATCATCTTTTTTACTCCCTCTCAAGAATACCCCACTCTTTTCCCTTTGAAATATTTCTATATCATCACCACATCTTTCTCCCCAAATTTTCATTCCGTTTATCATCATTTTAAACCCCTATCCACATTTGTCTCTCCTTCTCCACGCCTCTCTACCCTTCTCCACTCCTCTACTTCCAGTTTTCTTACCTTCTTATTTCTCCCTAACACTTTATTTTTATATACAGAAATAGGGACTGAGTTTAAAGGGAGTAAATTGGGGTTCAAGGATTTTGGAGGAAAGTTAAAGGAGAAGAATGGGTCTACAAGGGCTGGGGAGGCTGGAGATAGGGGTGAGGAGGGGTATATGGGGTAGGGAAAAGGTTGGGAATGAGTTGGAAGGGAAGATTAAGGGTTCTGAGGTGTTTTGAATGAAGAAAAGGGTCGGGGAGAAGTTGAGAGGGATGAAATGGGGATTAAAAGAGGATGGAATACAATGGGGCTGGGAGGATAGCAAAAGGGGCTGGTAGGGAAGACAGGAATGTGTTAGAGAATTGAAAGGGATGGGGATTGGTGCAAACAAAGTGTGAAAATAGGCGGATGAACTCTGTTCTTTTGGAGAAGAACAGAGTTCACTTCCATAAAATATTAGCTGAAAAATATTTTTCAATTCTGTAAAATCAGCTGTAGGTAATAGAAAAAGTCATTTATATCCCTTATTACCATCCAAACAGCCGATATATATAGTACCATGTAGGGTAGTATGCATAGAGCTAATTCTGGGTAAAGGATAAATATTGTCAACAGTATAAGTTTTTAATGCTCTATAATCACCACATAACCTGGATTTATATTTCTCATAAGAAATTAGAACAGGTGATAAAACACAATGTTTAGGTGTTTTAATTACATTTTCAATAATATTCATTTTTAAAAGTGTAGAGATATTATCTTCCATATATTTTCTCTTTGTGGGAGAAAATGGATAAGGCTTCTTCTTTAAAATAGGTGGTGTTTCTGTAACTGGTCAATATTATGAAAGCTTCATTTCTTCATTTACCAATCCTAATTCCTGTGACCCATGAGTAAAGGCCATATGAAAAGATTTTATCAATTTAATGATGGAATCTTTATCTTCACCAGAAATTTTTTCTCCAAAAGAATCATTTTCAAATTCAGACACAAGGTCAGGAATTTCTTTTGTAGATAATCCTTTAAATTGAACTAAAGAATCAAATGTGTTCCATCCTGATGTTCATAATTTCTTGGAAGAGGAAATTGTAAATTTTCGCTTCCCATTCATCCCCATCGCGAAGCACTGGCTTGAAGGATCTACTTGTATGCCATATTTGGTTAAAATGTCATTTCCCAAAATGAACCAACTACTCAAGTTATCATTTTTCATGACAACAAAATCACATATAGCTCTTAAAAAACAATGGTTATATTTGAAAAATACTGTGGCTTTGTATTTTCCAATGGGGGACAAAACTGAGCCATAACCTCTCCGATTCTCAGAAATGATAGCCATAATTTTGATTTATAATCTTGGTCCAGTGAAGCAAGTACTTTTTCAGATACTAAACTTCCTCCAGCTCCCAAATCTAAGACAACCTCTTTGTTGTCTCCATTGATAAAGACTGGTGCCTTGAGAGGGGCAATAATAATTGAGCTATCTTCAAGATTTTTTATGATCTCAGCATCAACCACTTTAGATAAATCATTATTCCCAGTACTAATATTGTTTAAATAATGAATATCTCCTTCAGCATTAAAATTTCTAGGTGAGATTCATATGATATATTTCTGGAACAATCACTTAAGTATCATCTAGTGCTATTTTGTCATCAGCATGTTCCTCTCTCTGTTTAACAAGATTTATCTTCTTGTCACAAACATGGCCTTTCTGCAAAGGCTTGCTGCATTTGAAGCAAGTGTTTGTTGCATACTTTTGCGTGCAACAGGGGAAGAATGTTTACCAACCTTTTCCAGAGGTTTTTGTTGTTAATTGGGGATTTCTCCAATGAATTTCTAGAGATGAATCTTATAGAATCATACTTTTTGTTTAAAAGGATCTCATTACAAGTATTAATTATAGAAGAAGGTTCCATTGAGAGCTCAGTCCTAGAAACTATTAAGTCTCTCAGAGACATAGGTTATTTATAGAAGATCCTGCTCTTCCATAACTCAAACTCCATATCTGGGTCCATTGCCTTCAAGATTTTTACAAGTTTCATCAGGAAATCAATAGTTTTTTCAGTAGAAGAGCTTTATCTTGTTTCTTTATATTTCCTTTGTTGAGATAATCTAAATTTGGAACACCAAATTGTGCTTTGATTAATTTTTACAACCTTTCCATGAGTAGTCATTTTTATCCAAGAGAACAGATTAATGCCACATTAAGGCTACATTGGTAAATAAAGAAATTAATTTTGACACAATTTTCTCATCTGGGAGTTTGTAAGAATTTTTTAGATTATCAATCCTGAAAATGAGCTTCTGCCAATCAGAGGAAGAGTCACCATCAAATGTTGGATACTGGTCAAGTTTTGGCCATTTCTTTTAATTTGAAGTACTCTTCTAATTAGAAGCTTGTTTCTGGGTGAGAAGGAGATGTAACTTCTCCAATTGGGAAGTATTCTCATTGTTCAATCCTTCTGTGGATGATCCAGGTACATCATCAAGTTTTGATGGAAACTCAGTGAAATCAACAGGCATTTCTGGCACTAATTTCTCTTTGGATGAACTAGGAACAGGTACGATTTGGGTATCCTGAACAACAGGTTCTATCAAAGAAATTTCAGAAAATTATTGATCATTTAACAATGAATTTAATTTCTCTTCAATGTTTTTTAACATAGATTCCACTCTTGGAATACTAGATAAACTCTTGTTGATGGTTGCAAAAGATAACTGGTTCTTATTTTGGAAAGATGAATAATGGTCACTCAATCTTACTAGATTCATCTTTTGTCCCTCTAGATCCTGGAAACAGATGGACACAGTATTTTTTAATTTAGACAAATCACTTTTGATATTTTTCCATAAAGAAAATTTCTTTTAATGAGTTACTTTTTAATGAAACAAATCATCAGAAACTCTCTGTAACTCCCTCCTCAATGCTTGATAACCATTTTCAGTTAAAAAACTATTATATTTCTGAGTCAATTGTATGTTTTTCACTATATGATTTTGTTTAGCAATAATTTCCCCCAAATATTCATCAATTATGCTAGCTACATCTGGACTATTTATTAATAGGGAAACAGAATAACTTTCCAGATTCTCATTATACTCAGGATTAAGTTTCTCATCAATATTAGCCATATCAGGATTTATCATTGATGTAGGAATCAAAACCAAAGGATTAGATACATTAGAATATTGAGCGATTTGTCTTATTATCACAGCCTCTACTGGTCTCACAGTCTCATCTTCTCTTTCAGAATTACCTGAAGGAACTGAATCAGAAATAAGAAATGTTAATTGAGAATCAATCGAGGGGCTCACCATGGCTTGGGTGAGATTTGAATGTGATTTTTTTTCTCTTTCTTCCTCCTTGATAGAATGAGGAGGTGTGGGGTTGAACTGATTGGTTCTTGAAGGACCTGCATGAGGTGATTGTTGCTGTTGTGGTTGGGACAGATAATCCCACTGGGTGTTCAGCCAATCCCACTTCCACTTTGAGACTTCCACCTTTTATTGTTGCTGGAGGGCCAATTGTGGAAGTGCTTTTGGAGGAGAAGGTTTTCTCTTCTCTTGAAAGAAGGACTCTATTTTCCTACCTTGTCTTCTAGAGAGTCTGTTTTTGACCTCAGCTTGAGTTTTTCTGACCTCAACTCCTTAATGTGAGTGTAGAGATTTTTTACTTGTTGATTCAACAGCATCTTTTTTGCTTTAAAGCCTTTTGGAAGCTCTTCTAGGGGTTTGATAGAAGGCTTTTGATCCTTAGCATTTGTCTTCACTAATATCTCCATCTCCTCTATTTCTACATCCTGATTGGTCCAGTAATTTATTAATTTGAGCCAGTTTTGTAGTCAAAGGAGAACTTACAGAAGAAGCTCATCATAATCAATTAAATAAAGTTCCTCATCTCGGCCATAATAAGCACCTTGATTAGTCACAGTTGTAATTTACCTGAACTGAGAGAAAGAAATATTAAACTGTAATCAGTTATTATTTTTACTTTATTTAAAGAAAAATAAGAAAAAAATTTTTTTTTAGTATCCAAGTAATTATCAGGATTTTTCAATCAACTGGAATATTTAAAATATAATTTTTTTCCTGGACAAAAAGTCAACTGAAATAATAATCAAAAAAATTTATTAATTAAATCAATTAATATTATAACCAGGATTAAAATAAATCAACTGAAATAATATAAAAATTAAATAATTAGTAATATATATGTTAATAATTATCAGGACTAGAAGTAAACTGAAGAATTTAATTATCAGGACTTAATGTCAACTGAAAATAATTTTAATTACCAGAACTTAGTGTCAACTGAAATAATCTAATTACCAGGACTTAATGTCAACTGAAAATAATTTTAATTACCAGAACTTAATGTCAACTGAAATAATTTAATTAGCAGGATTTATTTTAAATTGAAATAATTTTAGGATAATCAATTCAATTAATTTAAAATTTTATTAATTTACTGCCACAACAATTTGTCAACTGAAACAAGAATATAAAATTTTAATTATCAGGGAAGAAGTCAACTGAAATAAAAAAAAGAAATTTTATATAATTAATTTAATTTTTTAGATCACTTCTAGGACTCAGAACAATATTTTTCTATCTCGGTCAACTAGGAAAAAAATATATTATTTACCAGGCACCTCCCCCTGTAAAGTGAGAAAGTTAATTCCACCTACAGAGTGATGAGTAAAAAGATATAGGTGGACAATAAAATGTGTAAAATTACCCACAAATAGTAATAAATATAATTACCACAAGTATATATGACTATTTCCAATATATGTACCTAAATTTTGGGCGCGTTTTGATTCCTGGTTGCAGAAAAAAAATAAGTCATGTGGTTGATGACATTTTAGTTTTTATCATCTACTCGTTCTACTGGTACCTCGTTGTTGATGGTCACTTGGTTGCTGGCTTCAAGATATTGATGCACACTTGAAAATTTGGAAAGACCCACATGTTTCAAAGGGTCCTGATGGTCTAGAAGATTTGTAATGGAGGTCCAACGACGGTGATAGGTGAATTTGAAGATCTCAAGGTTAAGGTATGTATGAATTTATCTTTGAGTTTAATTACTCAAATAAAAGAGGTAAAAGTTTTATAATTATTATTATGATTTAAAATTTAGAATAAAAATGTTGCAAGTAATAAAAAAATAAATGGTTTTAATAAAATAATAAGTAAGTAAAGGATGAATGTACAAAACAACCAGAAAAGGGAGGCCTTATATAGGCAAAAGAGAGACAAAGAACAGATGTAAAAAATACTATATACAGGAGTATGAGAGAAAATAAAAAAGAATACTCCAGAAGAATATCTTCTCAAATAATAAGATTGTTCTAGAAAGAAGGTGTTTAAAATATTTAATTACTTTATATGTCAGAAATAAATTGATTTATTTAAAAATTACTGTAAGTGTCATTTTTAAATAAGAAATTAGAATTTCTTGTATATATTTATTTTTATGTTTAATATTAAGTTTTTTTTCAATATTGAATTTTTTCTTTAAATTTTTATTTCTCTTAACATGTCATTGAGCACGGTGTTAAGAAATAAAAATATAGGGGACAATTAAAATTAATTTTAATTATTTATGAATTTACTTTATCTAATTAGCTAATTTATTTACAGGTAAATTTAAATTAAATATATTATAATTAATAATAATGATAAAAAACAAAAATGAATGGCTTCATCCTAGTAAATAATTAATTGCTTTACTGGGTAAGTCTAGCAGCCTGGCTGACAGGTTTCATAAGCCTATGAGCTAACCTTTGATCCCAATACCTGACAGATTGATATCTGTTCTTGATCATCATAGCATATGCCTTCTCCTGATATTCTTCCTTCTTCTCTAACTGTTGCATTATAGCATAGAGCAAATCTTCAGTAGTTTTGACAACATTCCAATCAACATTAAGATAAGATTCAGCTTCAAGATGAGCCGGTAGAACAGCTTTCTGACCAAAAACTAATTCATAAAAAGAATATCCAGTTTTCCTCTTGGTGGTAATCTTTCAGAAAATAAGACAAGGGGTTAATAATGCCTCCATTTTTCAGCACTTTTTCCACACATTTTAACCAAAGCATCCTTAATAACTTGATACCCCCTTTCAACCACTCCTTCTACTTCAGGATAATATGGGGTCTCCAGAATAACCTTTGAGCCAATATTTGAAACAACTTCCTTGAAGTCTGCACCAAACTGGGAGCCACCATCAACAGTTACAAATTTCATAACACCATAGCTATACACCCATTCCTTCATCAAAAATTCTTCTTCATTTTTAGAAGATAAACTAATAAAAGTGTCAGCCTAGTTATCTCCAGGACTGAGTTTTTCTTATGTTTAAAATAAGATAAAATTAAATACATCAATCTTATATCTTAAAAATAAGGTTAAAACACTGATATATATGTTTATAATACATATATATATAATTATTACACTATTTTATAACTTATATTAGTTTAAATAGCTTATCCATAGCCTAATAATACTTTTTAAGGTGTTAATGGAGTCATAATATATTTATCTTAAGTGATATTAAGTAATTATTGACATACATAAGCTGATATGTATACATAAATCTCATATTCAGTGAAATATGCAGTATATTACATATATTTAGGACTTTAAGTGGGTTTTTAGCCTCTTAATAGCCTATAGCCTTTTTTTTTCTGCTTATTTTAGGTCATATGGATGTATTCAGTGGATTCAAAATGCCTACAGAAGCATATGCAACTATTTCAGGTGCATGTACTCAGTTTGGACAACTTAATCTGTTTCCTTGGATGGATATTCACAGATTGATGGGCTGGGAGCTCATTTCTGGGTTAGTATAGATGCTTAGGGATGTTATTGGGGGGTTGGAAATTTAATTTTTTTCCTTTATATGCTTTGGGTTTCATTTTATTCCTTTTAAATTAGTTATTCTACCTGTTTCTTTATGGTATCTGCTTTTATCTGGATTTTCTATTTATGGTATGGGTCTGTGTTATCATTAATTGTGATGTAGGGTCCTTATTGGAGGTCTGGGTGTTGAATATGCTTTAATTTGAAGCAATGGGGAGGTAATGGGCCCTCCTAGTGCTGTAATTGAGGGGGATAGCAGTGACATCATCTGGATTGAAGGTCTGTGTACTCCAGTAGATTATGGTATAAGTAAGGGAGGATTTTGACAGTTATTAGACATCACTTACTTACTAAAATTCAATTAAATACTTAAAAACCATTTTAATCATTTAGAAATATATTATAAAGCCTTTATAAATTGATATTATCATTATATAAGCTATAACTATATTCTATTTATCTATTTTCCACCACTAGCATGCATTTAAATCCAAGTATTGTGAGTTTTATTTGAGTATAACTATTTTATTAGTCTTCCCATGAGGTTTAATCATTAAATCATTTATAAATAAGTAGTAGGACCATTAATAAATACTATTAAATCATAATTATATACTAGATACACTGACAAAAAGGTACAGACTCAATCCAACCAGACAAATCATCCCTTGCCACAATCAAGTACTTTTATTTACCTTCCTTGATGCAAAAAGCATCCAAACTAACCCTTCCAAAGATATAATTTTCACCAGTAGCATTTCCAGGCTCTTTTGGCCTTAAATAACTTCTTCTCTGACATTCTTCACATGACTGAACCCAAGATCTAACAGCCATCTTCATTCCAGGCCACCAAAATCTATCAGAAATCCACTTATAAGTTTCACTAAAGCCCCTTGGCCCCAAATATTCATGAAGAGATTTCATTGCCAATTCTTGAATTTTTCTTTGTGATACAACAGCGTGAGGATTCAGATATCTTCTTTTCATCAACCTTCTACCAGACAAATAAAAACCAGGTGAATTCCTTTTGATAGCCAACAATTCACATTCATCACATTCTTCTGGTTTTCCTAGAGACAAAAAATATTTCACCATTAAAAAATAAAACCCAGTCTGGCCCCAAATTTCATCAAAAAAATTCAATAATATAAAATCCAAAGGAACCTCTCTATCCCCAATGTCTCCCACTTGTTAGTGAGAGATCCTTTTCTGAGCATTTGGCTGTTCGCTGAATTCCACATAATCTGCTTCATTTGAACAATTTTTCATGATACCACTATCCTCTTTCATATACCAACCATACAAACCATTGACCAACTTCCAATTATCCCAAAAAACCACACCATCCTCATCTACAAAAACCTCATGATCATCTAGACCAGCAACATCATCAAATTCAACCAAAATAGAACCAGCCATTCAGCCTCATGGGGAGGTATGGAAAGTCTTCAGAACCCTTTGTACTGGCCTTTATTATAGGTATATCTTCATTGAATTCTTCTGAAACAGAATCATCTACTTCTAGTGGTCTTCTTGACAATCCATCTGGCATAGTGAAAGATTTACCAGGCCTGTGCACTAAATCAAATAAAAAATGTTGAGTAAAAGCTACCACCTAATCATAGGAGCTTTAGGTGAACTGGGTGTATTAATAATCTTAATTGAAAAATTAGCATTTACTTGAAGCTCAAAATGTTGACCCCATAAAATATTTTGAAGAAACTTTAAAATTTTTGCCACACCACAGAGTTCCAACTTCAGATGTAAATATCTTGATTATACCTCAGTAGAAACTACAGATTAGTACTTAACCAATGTAGAAAATAATATAGTACTAGGTATAGGCCTTGACCAAGGATGTTGGAGTAAAAACCCAGAGAGAAAAACCCCTGTCACTTTAGAAAAATAAAGTGAGATTTACTTGCTACAGTAAATTGGTTCCTGTTCTAAAGCGTCTTTTCCAACACACTTGACTGCCTGATCAGCCAAGAAAGAAGTCTCCAGATAGACTACCAAACCAAAGAGCTGAAATGTAGACCAATGTTCACACCAGAGAAAGCAAAGATATTTGATGTAAGTTGCAAATCCACCCCAGAGACAGCGATAACACTTGATATAGCTTGCAAGACTATACCAGAGAAACCAGTTGCCAAGTTAAGTTAAATGAAGAACTCACCTTGTAACAAACACCGCCAATTGTGGCAAAAAAAAGTGAAAACTGAGTGAGTAACTAGGAAATCACCTCCTGATGGTTTTATGATAGTTAAAGTTACTACAAACTGTCTTATTCACTATGTAAACACAGACCACTATCTAAAAGCCCATGCAAAACAACAAATTTGGCCTTCTTGAGAGCCAAAATGCATAAAACCCCTCTAGAAATGCTTCCCAGCCTTCTATCACCAAGGCATGCAGTCCACCCAACGTCAGGAGGACCCCCTGAGGCTGCTGTACCACCCTGAAGCCAGAGAACCACCAAAAAACCCCCAAAAATACCCAAAATACTTAGAAAAATATACTACAACTACTAAAATGTTTAAAACACATAATTAGGCTATAACAACATTGGGAAATATAATGTATAGAAAATTTAGCTCATTCTAATGGTACTAAGCACTTAACTCTAAGACTTAAGGTTAGCCCATAAAACACAAAAAAAAATTAAACAGCTATCTTTTAAAATGAAAAATGAGAAATAATCCCTCAAATACTTAGAATATAAAAAATTTCAAGAAGACATAAAATATAGAGAATAACCGGGGCTATCCAATGGTAGTACCCACATCCCTGCATTCTAAATATTTGCCAAATAATTCCAGAAAAACACCCAATTATTAAACATTCCCATTTAAGACATATCAAAACAACACCAAATAGACCAACAAAGGGCTACACAAATGTTGTAAGACCACATCCTCCCTCCAATAGAGAATTTCCACATTTTCCTACATCACAACCACCATGTTCATCTTTCTTTCCAAAATCTTCTAATGATATGGGTCCTTTCCAATACTGCATTTTCAACAATCTCATCTGTATCATCACACCCCCAGCTTATCCCTACAGAACCTCCTGTGATGCCTGTCACAATAGGAAGGTGACTTGTTTCAGACATGCTCCATTGTCCTCTTCAACATCTTCTCTTCCTCCACAACCTGATCCACCTTTTACCAGCACCAAAAGATACAGACCATCTGACCTGATCTCCAGACTGGTCAACAAATTACACCCTTCAAAAAAGGGTTTCAACACTGCTACAAATACTAGCTCTACAATTACTGGTCTTCTGATGGTGAGCCCAATACTTATTCATACTGAAATTAAATCGGACAAATTTCCAGTTTATTTCCATCCTGACAGTGATTATGACAATGTGGGAACAATTGAAGCACCCCCACCTAATCTATTTCCCACTATCAAAGACAAATTCCAACAGCATTCTTCTCAGCAGAAGAATCTGATTCTAAATTACTTCCAATCCACTCCTTCCAGGAATCCACATGAACATGAGAAAAGAAAGAATCTCATTCACCAGTTCAAAGCCATTTCTGAATATTTTGTAACATCTCTTGATTCTTTCTGTAATTCCTTTTTTCCTGAAAATCTTGATTTAGAAATAAAGAAATTAAAATATTTTCCTCAGTTTAAAGTCTTGGGGGACTAATACTCAGTTTAAAGTCTTGGGGGACTAACAGCCCTCATTTTACAGTCTTGGGGGACTTAAAAACCCTCAGTTTATAGTCTTGGGGGACTCCAAAACCTGAATCAAAAATTCAGAACCAGAGATCAAAACATTAATAACCAAAGAAACAAACTAAAATTCTGGGTTAAATGTTCTACAGAGCATCCAGATCATCAGTTACCCCCACACTTGCCTTAACAAAATTCAGAGACTTTCCCTTGGATACCCTCTTCCAGAATCACACCAACTCCCATGATCAGTTTATAGTCCTGAAGAACTCAACCAGTAAACCATCCTCAGTTTATAGTCTTGGGGACTATACCATTTTTAAGTTTAAAGTCTTGATGGACTGACCACAATGTTCAGTTTAAAGTATTGACATACTACCTAAAGTTTTCAGTTTAAAGTCTTGACAGACTAAAAAACACATTTTGCATATAAGAGTGGAGCCACCTCCATGCACAATGCTCCACAGCCAGCCTGCTAAACTTCCACTCTTCTTTCATCATCCACACATCACTGATAAAATTTTTATTCATCTCTTTTCTCTTCATTATTGTTCCTTCAAAGATCATGGCTGAATCCCCAGATTTTTACCTATCAGACCTTCCCTGTTTCACTGATCCAAAAGACTATGCTTGTAAACAGTGCATACATATGTGCAGGCCTTGTACTTTCACTCTTTGTACCCCTCAGTCCAAATTCTACAACAGGGCCTGTGATTCTCTCAACTTTAAAAAGAAAAGATGTGATTAAATGTAAGTTTTTCTTTTTCCTTTTCTCTATTCTTAGAATTCTCCCCACTCTTGTTTTCCTCCAAACTGTTTAATTTTTCTTTTGCTTTCTGTTTTTCCTTTTTTTTTATCTAGCAACCCAGTTTATCCCGTAAGCTTTTCATTTTTTCATTATAATTTTTTAAACCTCAACTTTCTTTATTTCAAAACTGACTGTTGCAATTTTTTTTTCATCTATCTCTTCACTATTTTCTTCTATCAAAAAATATTAATTTCATTTTATATTTTTATATTTTTTTGTTATTTTAGCTACCTTTTCAATTTATTTAGCAAACAGAGGCCAAAACCATCTTCGACTATAAAAGACATTAAATTTAATTTGAAATAATTTCTTTTAAAACTTTTACTAAAACTTGAGCAAAAACAAGGGTGAGTTGTTAAAGGCTCTTCCTTTTTGGATGCTTCCAAGATCACCTATCTATTTTTGCTTCATTTGGCCAATTTCACTTTAACCAGATACAAGTATGATGAAAAAAAGTAATGGTGAGCCTAATTTAAACCTTAAGGCAATAAAATAGTGATAGCAATCTAACACTAACCTTAACAGCAGGAGAATGCAAGGGTAATCTTACACAATCACAGTGGAGGGAAGCCAAGAGAAAAAGATATTGCATATTTGATGACTTTATTTACTGTTTCAGGTGACCAGGATCTCACTTTTTTGGGGGAGGAATGCCTGGATACTTTGAGAAAAAATTAATCAATGTAGGGGGCCAGCTTTTGAAATACCTTTAAGCTACGTTGTAGAGTAGACTCCTACTGTCAGTATAGTCTAGTATATAAGTATGATATAATAGTGTTATTTTATGGTCCTACTACTTATTGATAAATGATTTAGTGATTAAACCTCAGGGGAAGAGTAATAGAATAGTTATACTCAAATAAAACTCACAAAACTTGGATTTAAATGTGTGCTAGTGGTGGAAAATAGAAGAATAAAATATAGTTATAGCTTATATAAAGATAATATCAATCTATAATAGATTTATAATATATTTCTTAATGTTAATAATTGTATTTTAGTGGTTGTTTGAATTGTAGTAATTGAATGATGATAATAAACCGTCAAAATCCCCCCTTACTTATACCCAAATCCACTGGAGTGCAAGGACCTTCAATCCAGATGATGTCACTGCTATCCCCGGCAATTACAGCACTGTGAGGGCCCATCACCTCCCCATGGCGTCCACTTCAAGCAGTTTCAACACCCAGACCTCCAGTAAGGACCCTCCATCACTATTAATAATAACACAGAGTCATACCATAAATAGAAAACCCAGATAAAAGCGGATACCATAAAGAAACAGGTAAAATAAATAATCAAAAAGAGATTTAATGAAACTAAAAGCATATAAAGGAAACAAATAAAATGTCCAAGCCCCCAATAACATCCCCAAGCATCCACATTAACCCAGAAACATCCTTTCAACCCATAAATCTGTGAATAACCATCCAATGAAGTAATTTTTGTTGTCCAAACTGGGTGTATGCGCCTGATATAGGTGTCTATGCTTCTGTAGGTGTTGTGAGTCCACTGATTTCGTCCATATGACCTAAAATAAGCAGAAAAACAAAGGTTATAGGCTATTAAGGGGCTAAAACCCACTTATATACCTAAATATACATAATATACTGCATATTTCACTGAATATGAGATTTATGTATACATATAAGCTTATGTATGTCAATAATTACTTCATATACCTTAAGATAAGTATATTATGACTCCATTAACACCTTAATAAGTATTATTAGGCAATGGATAAGCTATTTAAACTATTATAAATTATATAATAGAATAATAATTATATATATATATAATAAAATAATATATATTATTATTTTAACCTTATTTTTAAGATATAAGCTTAATCTAGTTAATGTTATCTTATTTTAAACATAAGAAATACTCAGTCCTAAGGATATTTAGGCTGACACTCCCTCACCCCAAAAAAAACAATAAAAAAAATGTTAAGACATTTTAATTAAACTTAAGGAGTGAAATAATAAAATAAAAAATAATTTTTATAATACATATACTGAATGAACAGTATTATTTAGATTTAAATTTTTTCAAGAGATTTTTAAGATCAGAGATTTCTTTTTCTGGAATCCACTGGTCATATTCACTTGATTTATTTTTAAATCTTAATAGATACTCAACTCCCTTTTCTTTAGTAAGGTGTCTCTTTTTAAGTATCTTTTCAATTTCTGCCTTTTCCACTATTTCTTCAGGTTTCTGTTTATGCCTTCCTTATCTTCTTGGAAATAGAGCAGTATCATTAGAATGGTATGGTTTTATAAGAGAAATAGGAAATACTGGATGTTTTCTATCATAAGGTGCATATAGAATAACCTCAACAGAATTATTACCAACCATCTTTTTAACTAAAAATGGTCCAATGAATGGATCCTTCAATTTAACATTACCATTTAAATTGAAATGTAGCGTTGTAATAAGGACTTCATCACCCTCTTTGAACATTTGTTCTTTATGGGCTTTATCCCATCTTTTCTTTTCATACTCAAAAGCCTTATTTATACATTCTTGAGCATGTTTTCTGCATAGTTACTGCATCTGAAGAAAAGATTTAGTACCTGGATGAATATCAAATCTAGGTAACTTATTAAGAGTTTTAGCAGGGGTATTAGGTACATAACCCAACCATAACTCAAATGGCTTTTTGCCAGTGACAGAATGTACTGTACTATTATATGCAAATTATAAACCTGGGATAAGGGTTACCCAATCATGCTTGAATTTGTCATTGTCTTTAAAATTAAGACCAAAAGCACAGTATCTTCTTATCATATCTTCTAAGGTTTGTATCATTCTTTCTGCTAGCCCATCAGTTTGTGGATGGTGTGCTGTAGAAAGTTTTAATTGACACCCTGAAACATCCATAAGTGACGTCCAGAACTCAGAAGTAAATTTAGGATCTCTGTCAGAAACTATTGCTTTGGGGAAACCTGCTGTATTTAACATTTGTGTCCACAATAAAAAAGCTAAGTCCTTTGCAGAAACCTCTTTGTGGGTAGGAATAAATTTACACATCTTTGTAAATCTATCTACAAATACCCAGCAGGAGTTATAACTCTTATGCCCTGCTATTGGCAAACCTGTTACAAAGTCCATGTCAATGATTTCCCATGGAGCTTTTGGTTGCTCAATTTGTTGTAATAAACTAGCTCTTTTTCCTGTTAATCTTTTAGATTTTTGACAAGAATCACATGTTTCAACATATTTCTGAACATCCTCAGACATGTTAATCCACCAAGCTGTGTTTTTTACCCTGGTTAATGTTTTATGGTAGTCAAAATGACCTGCTAATATATCATCATGACATATACTTAACATTAACTCATTCATTGAAGGGGGAATTACAATTACATTACTTAATTTTTTCCTGTAATATATAAAACCATCCTCAATGGAAAATTTTCCTTTTTCTAATGCCTCTTTATACTTAATTGGTAATGTTTTTATTAAAACATTCATTGAAGCATTAGATGGATCATTTAATATTTTAGTTAATTTACTTAAGTCAGGATCTGAATTATAATTATCAAGAATTGATTTCATAAATTCATCCTCAAGATCTACAATATAAATGCCATAAATTTTAATAATCTTTGACTCAGGAACATAAGCAGGATTATCATCATTATTAGGCAGAGGTACTCTAGATAACAGATCTACATTAGAGTGCAAGTTTCCTGCACTATGTGTAATATTCATCCGTCCTCTGTATTCTTGTACAGCTAATTGCCATCTAAACATGTGTCTATTAGGAGTTTTCATGTTTAAGAGTGACTTAACTGCACTACAGTTAGTGATTAACTCAAATTTTTGGTCCTCAAGGTAGTAATGTAGCTTTTCAAGAGCCCATACTACTTCCAAACATTCAAGTTGAGTAGCACCATATTTCAATTCACCACTTCTCAGAGTACGTGAAATATAGCAGATTACTACTTCTGACATTTTACCTTCAATAAGTTGTTTTTGATGTAAAGCAGCACCCAGTCCAATAAAACTTGTATCTGTATATAATACAAAAGGTAATTGGAAATCTGGTAATCCTAAGATAGGAGCTTTCATTAAACATTCTTTCAACTTATCAAAAGCTTGTTGTCTTTCATTATTCCAAATGAAAGCTTCTGATTTCTTTATCAGTGTGGTCAGTGGTGCAGCAATTGATTGGTAGTTTTTTATATATTGTCTATAATAACCACACATTCCAAGAAAAGATTGTACATCCTTCACATTTTGAGGAATGCCAATATTCTTTATTGCAGCCACTTTATTCTGGTCTACACATATTTGTAAGCCAGATACAATATGACCAAGCACTTTTAAAGATTCAAACCCAAAATTACATTTTTTCAATGCAAGGGTCATTTTTATTTCATCCATTTTCTGAAATACTTTCCTTAAATGGATCAAGTGTTCATCAAAAGATTTATAGAACACTATGATGTCATCAATGTATACCATTAATCATCCCTCAATCATTTCATTATGGAATGTTATATCCATTAACTTCTGAAATACTGATGGAGCATTTTTTGGTCCAAATAGCATTCTGACATATTTATAAATTCCCATGTGTGTTGTTATCAACAAAAAGTTCTGTGAATTCTTTTCAACAGGAATTTGATGGTACCCTTTATTTCCATCTAGGCAACTTATATATTTAGAACCTTTAAGGGTAGCATGTATAGAGGCAATCCTTGGCAGGGGATAAATATCATATACTGTAAATGTATTTAATGCTCTATAATCACCGCACAGTCTTGCTTTATCTTGTTCATAAGAAATTAGCACTGGTGATATTACACAATATTTTGGTGTAGTTTTAACCTTCTCAAGAATGTTCATTTTTAATAACATCTTAATATTATCCTCTATGTCTTTCCTCTTCATTGGTGAAGCAGGGTATGGTTTCTTTTTAAGACTAGCAGGAATATTATCCATATCACAGGTTAAACTAATCTTCATTTCATGATCTTTTACAAGGCCAAGTAAATTTGTACCATGTGAAAAAGCCATTGGAAAAGCTTTAATTAATTCCAAAATATTATCTTTCTCAGTTTCACTTATCTGAGTGCCAAATGATGCTTTTGAAATTTCTGTTTCCATAAGTTCCATCTCATTGGATTCTCTTCCTTTAGACGGGGAATTTGTTACTGACTCAATGTGTAAGACTGTGTTAAAAGAATTTATTTTAAATTTCCTTTTACCATTCATGCCAATTGTAAAATTGTTATTAGCAGGGTCTAATTTTACACCAAATTTAGTCAGAATATCATTTCCAATGATAAAACAGTTACTACAATTTGTATTATCCATTACTACAAAGTCACAAGTTACCCTTACATAACCATGTTGGTGTTTAAAGAAAACAGCAGCTTTGTATTTACCAATGGGGTGTAGTACTGATCCAAAACCTCTCCAATTTTTATTCTGAAGTGGTTCAAGCTTAAACTTATATTCACTATCAATTTTCTATAATGTATTAGTGGAAACAACTGAACCAGCAGCTCCTTTGTCCAATACTATATTAACATTTTCACCAGAAATTATAGCTGGAACCGTGATAGGTGTCATTCTAAAGTTATCAGCTTGTATATCCTTAATGATTTCAGCATCCTCAAAATTCATTAAAGATTCATTTGAGTCCATATTTAATATTGGATTTTCAAAGATGGACAAATCATCTTCCAACATACAGACTTCATTTTCATCACTATATGAGATATTGCTGTCATAATCACTTGATTCTTTACTTTTTTCAGTTTCAGTTTCAGATTCACGTTGATTTTCAACAATATTTATGTTTTTCTCACATTTGTGACCTTTGACCCAAGATTTGTTACACTTATAACAAGTATTAGTTTCATACTTTTTAGGTACTACAGGTGCAGTAGGTTTTTTCTGCTTCTCCTGAAGTGTTTTTGAATTCTGAGTTTTTACAGGTTCAACATTTTTCTTATAAGTGGAATACCTTGATTCATACTTATGGTTTAATAATATTTCATTGCAAATATTAATAAAGTCAGAATATTCAGTAACATTTAATGTTCTAGCTACAACAATGTCTCTGAAAGATATAGGTAATTTGTATATTATCTTATCTTTCCATAAGTTAAAATCCATATGAGGCTCAATGGCTTTTAATATTTTGTTTAAATTCATTAAAAATACCATAGGTTTGTCACCATTCAACGGATTATACCTAGTCTTCTCATAAAGTCTCTGCTGAGTAAGCCTGAATTTAGAACCTCCAAATTGTTTTTCAATAAGTTGTTTCCATTCAGCCCAAGAGTAGTCTCTACCCTCACTTAAGACAGCTTCAAACCATAATAAAGCAACATCCTTAAATAAAGAAATTAATTTTGATGTTATCTCATCATCTGGTAACTTATATGAGAATTTCAAGTTGTCAATTCTTTGAATAAAATATTTCCAATCAGAGCTGGCTTCCCCATCATAAGTTGGGTACTGATCTATTTTAGGCCAGTTCTTCTGATTGGATTTTATCTCACTAATCTTAGGTAAATTCAACAACTCATTCACTTTTGATAAATGGTCTTGTATTTCTTCCTTCACGGATTTGTGACTCACATTTTCAGATTTGACACTACCACCAGATGGTTTTAATTGTGGTGGTATAGGGAAGGAATGAGATTCACTTTTGCCAATGAAAGAATTATTATTTTATTGATTATACTTATGATTATCCTGGTTCATTAGTAGATTGGCAGTTTCAATCTCAACTTTAGTTAATCTTTGTAGCAACTCAGAGACACTTTGATTTGTCTGGGCAAAAGATAACTTTGTTCTTGATTCAGTTTTTAATAAATGTGTTTCATATAATTTTTCTAACTCACAAAATTTGTTTGAAAGGTCATTATATTTATTACTCAATGAATCATATTTAAGAGTTAGAGACAAATGTTCTTTCTCTAATTCTTTGTTACGTGTTGCTAATTGAGAAATGTTCAATGTCAAGGATGAAATTGTATCACTAGTGAGCTTAACTGTCTGTTCCTCACAATCAGTCATTCTATTCCACAATGCTGAAACAATTGTATGGACAGTTGGATTATTGTTAAAATATTCCATGTCCTCCTTTTCAATTCTCTCACTCTCCTGTGAACTTCTCATCTCACTAGTAGGTGGTTGCAACTGAGGATTAACTGTATTATCATTGTATATAGTACTGTTATTATGGACAAAAGACTAAGTCAGGTGTATCTACTCTAAAACCTAAATTTCTTAAATCCTCCTCTATTTTTTGTACAGATTTAACATCAATAGAATTACCTATATTGTAATTCTCAGTATTATGTCTTATCTGAGAGGGTAAGTTACTTACCAAGGGATGGTTGCCAGTCCTGATTTTTGGCACTTTTTTCCCTTGTAAGGGTGAGTTGAGGAAGTCAGCTGAGGGGGTGGATCCCTGTTGCAACTGTGGCTTGTCCACTGTTGGTGAAACCAGTCCCATTTCCATTTGTCTACCAGGATTATCTCCTGGGAGTGAGTGGACCCTCCTTGGGTAGGGGGTTGCTGATTTGATTGACTGGGCTGCCTCCCTTTAATTCTGCCATTGCCTGATTCATCTGCTGAAACCCTACCTTGCAATTGTTTTACAACTGCTCTACTTCTTTGAACATGAGAGATTTTGATTCCTCCAACTTCAGAACCTGTTTGGCCAGGTGGGATAGTTGATCCTGAAGAGTAGGAGACGTCTTTTTGATAGTTATCTTTTTTAAGAGGGCGTCCTTTTCCTCTAAACTCATGCTTTCTGGCTGGGGGTACTGTTGTCCCTCCATGGTTATGTCCTTGAAAGTTTTTGTTAGCTTTAGACCTGGTATTATAAGCAGGCTGTTCACTTACACTGTCCTGGGGAGCACTCATATTGTTCAGAATGACAATATTTTACGTCTACAAAAGGAAAAAACTCTATGGAATTAGTAGAGAAATAATATTAGTAATTATATTACTAATAAAAAAGCAATGGAGCTTACTCTGAATTTATATCTTTATTTATTTAAATAAAATGGAAGAAAAATTCAAAAAAATCTGTTAAAAATATAATAATAAGTTTAACTAGACCTCTATAAGGGTGAATAATTAGCTTACCAAGCTATAGCCAAATACCAATTTAATTGGGTGTTATATTGGTGTCCAAATACCAAGTGAAATTGGGTTTATATTGGGTATAGTTACTACTGTAAATATCTAATTTTTATGATAAAAAATTAGTACAATTATTATAAGGGTTCTTTTTCGCAATCAATGAGTTATGATGACCCACAAATATGCAGCAGACCCAAATATTTGGTTAATTTTGAGCTGTACTAAGGTAAAAATCACGTCCCAAGGTTTATACTAAATAATAAGTAAAATATAAGGAAAGACCCCCAATTGTCAGTATAGTCTAGTATATAAGTATGATATAATAGTGTTATTTTATGGTCCTACTACTTATTGATTAATGATTTAGTGATTAAACCTCAGGGGAAGACTAATAGAATAGTTATACTCAAATAAAACTCACAATACTTGGATTTAAATGCGTGCTAGTGGTGGAAAATAGAAGAATAAAATATAGTTATATCTTATATAAAGATAATATCAATTTATAAGGGCTTTATAATATATTTCTGAATACTAATAATTGTATTGTAGTTGTTGTTTGAATTGTAGTAATTGAATGATGATAATAAATCGTCAAAATCCCTCCTTACTTATACCCAAATCCACTGGAGTGCACAGACCTTCAATCCAGATGATGTCACTGCTATCCCCGCCAATTACAGCACTGTGAGGGCCCATCACCTCCCCATGGTGTCCACTTCAAGCAGTTTCAACACCCAGACCTCCATTAAGGACCCTCCATCACTATTAATAATAACACAGAGTCATACCATAAATAGAAAACCCAGATAAAAGCGGATACCATAAAGAAACAGGTAAAATAAATAATCAAAAAGAGATTTAATGAAACTAAAAGCATATAAAGGAAACAAATAAAATGTCCAAGCCCCCAATAACATCCCCAAGCATCCACATTAACCCAGAAACATCCTTCCAACCCATAAATCCTTGAATAACCATCCAAGGAAGTAATTTTAGTTGTCCAAACTGGGTGTATGCGCCTGATATAGGTGTCTATGCTTCTGTAGGCGTTGTGAGTCCACTGATTTCGTCCATATGACCTAAAATAAGCAGAAAAACAAAGGTTATAGGCTATTAAGGGGCTAAAACCCACTTATATACCTAAATATACATAATATACTGCATATTTAACTGAATATGAGATTTATGTATACATATAAGCTTATGTATGTCAATAATTACTTAATATCACTTAAGATAAGTATATTATGACTCCATTAACACCTTAATAAGTATTATTAGGCCAAGGATAAGCTATTTAAACTATTATAAATTATATAATAGAATAATTATTATATATATATAATAAAGATAATATATATTTAACCTTATTTTTAAGATATAAGCTTAATCTAGTTAAGGTTATCTTATTTTAAGCATAAGAAATACTCAGTACTAAGGATATTTAGGCTGACACCTGCAGTCGCCTTGCTGCAGGCAGAATCTAAGGGAGTTGGAAAAACAAAAAGAAATCCCTGTCCC
This sequence comes from Hemileia vastatrix, assembly GCA_030280995.1. Taxonomy (NCBI): domain Eukaryota; kingdom Fungi; phylum Basidiomycota; class Pucciniomycetes; order Pucciniales; family Zaghouaniaceae; genus Hemileia; species Hemileia vastatrix. The sequence continues at coordinate 9,050,681 of JASXTE010000007.1, forward strand.
TCTAAGTAAACATAAGATTCAATTAACTAAGCTTGAAGATCTGCTTGAAGAGTTGGATAAGTTGAAAATCTGAGAGAAAGAATTTGAAAGTGTTGGAAACCTTATACCAGATAACACTGATACAAGTCACAGAAAATACTTAGAAGAAGCCGCAACACTTGCCCCAGAGACTGAAAATTAAAGTAAAGTACCCCAGAAACTACCGTTGGGATGATCTGTTCAAAGGTGCCTTATTAAAGGTCTGCCCAAGATTTACCCAGTTTCCCACCAAAATTTAAGAGTTTTCTTTATTATATTTTTATTTTATAAATTTTATAAGAAAATAAATAAATTTAGGTCACCAAGGATGAGAGCTATCCAATGGTACCCTATATGTTGATATTTTATATTATAATTATTCTTATATGTTAAATATTGTTAATTATCAAAAAAAACCCTTATTATCAAAACTAAAAGACAAAAAACATCTAGAAGAATAAGATTTCCTCCTTTCTATCTGATTCTCCTCCTCCAGACCTTTCCAACAATACCCTACATGCATAGGATCTACAATAAACTATTTATCTAACAAGCATAATAAATTCTAACCAAATTTTGCCACAATAGCCAAACTTTTCTGCAGTGACCAAACTTTGCACAGTTCCCAGACTTTTCTGCAGTGACTAAACTTTGCACTGGTGATCAGACTTTCCTACAGTGACCAAACTTTACCACAGTGCCCAGACTTTTCTGCAGTGACCAAACTTTGCACTGGTGATCAGACTTTCCCATTGTGAGAAAATTTTGCCACAATGAGCTCTTTTTGCCATAATGAGATAATTTGGCTAGAGTGAGTTAATCTTTTCACCATAACCAAAATTTTCCACAATGACAGAATTTATCCAGTACACTTTGCTTTTGCACCATAAAATCATCAGAGCAAACCAGAGCGCACCAGAAAAAAATGGCTACTCCATGAGCACACTGCATCCACCAAAAATACAAAGAGAGCCCTAGAAAATCCAGTAAAACCAATACTTAATCCATGAAACCATCAAATAACAATAGGAATACCAACATATATCCATTCCAAAACACCATAAATGCTCCAAAAAATCATCATAAATCCACCCAAAACAAAACTCCAGTTAACTCCATTCAACAAAATTAACACCTGCTAACACCATGATTTTCTTCCAACCAAGGTCCAATCAAATTTTCACCTAAGTAGCCTATTCAGATTTGGAATGCCAAATCCTCCCTCCAATATGGAATGTCTTCATTCCATTCTGAATCACATAAAAAACTTTTCCACTATCATTTCAATAAAAATTTTGCTTCTAAAGTTGATTCCACTTGATTTTTGATGCTTCCATCCGCTGAGTATGAAAGAGTAGGCATTAAACCCTACTGAGCTAGAACTGCAATGATCTAGACACCGCCATGAGGTCCTCTAAACTCATCTACCATTCATCTTCAACAAAAAAAAACATTAAGAGAGTGGGCTTTCATCTCCACTGAGCAAGAACTGCAATGATCTGGACATCACCATGAGGTCCTCCAATTTCCAAAATCACCAACTACAGAAAAGAAAATTTAGAGAGAGGGCTTTCATCTCCACTGATCCAGAACTGTAATGATCTAGACATCGCCATAAGGTCCTCATATTTACAAAAAAAACCTCCAATTGAATTTTCTTGAGTCATCAAGCGCAAAAATCACCAGTTTATAGTCTTAGAGGACTTTCACCTGCATCACAAAACCAATGCTAGAGATCAATCTATAAACAATAAAGCATATAAACAAACTTTGTGAGGTAATTGTGTATAGAGTTTCCAACTCATCAATTACCCCCAAACTTGCCAATATAAAATCTAGAAGGTTCCCCAATGAACACTTCTAACGAAAAGAAATCCTCCTCAAATCTTGACCTTTATAATTCCTAGTTTTATTGACATCTTCAGTTTTCCACGGTCTTGAAATTTAGGACTAACCATAAATGATCTTGAAAAGAATTTCAGTTTTAAGTCTTGATGGACTAGCAGAATAAATAAAAAAAATATATAATGAAAGAAAAAGATAAATAAAATTAAAGATAAATAAAAAAATAAAAGATGTCCCCCAGCCATTTGGATGAACTAAACCCCTGACATCATACCCACATCCAAGTGCACCTTGATTTTGGATACACAAGAAAGCAAAATTAAAAATGTAACATAAAATGAAACTTTTGAAAAGAAATTATTTTTGAAAATACTAATTTTTTTTTTTTTTTTGAAAATTTAATTTTGAAAATAATTTTTTTTTTAATAAAAAATTAAATTTTGAAAATTTGAAGATTTTAAAAATGATAATTTAATGAAAATCAAGGAAACAAACTAATGATCACTGGGTGGGCTTCCTCCAATTTTTAAAAATGATTGGAGACCACAAGTGATCATCCACCCCAATGCAACAAAAAAAAATGAAACAAAACAAAATTCTTGAATCCAGACTTTCAAAAGATTGTGCTATGTCGATGTAAGGTTCCATTTTATAGTCATAGAGGACTACCTATATAACAAAAAACAAAGCCAAGATTCAACTAGAAACAGAGAAGGGTTGGAAACTAAAATTATGGGATAATAGTGAATATAGCTGTCAACTCATCAATTACCCCCAAACTTGGCAATATAAAATCTAGAAGGTTCCCCTGTGGACACTCCTAACAAAATTTGTTTCCCCCTCATATTTTCACCACATAATAAAATTTTAAAATTGAAGTAATATTTGATTTTTTGAAAGACTGTGAGATTTCCTAAAAGATTGATGTTGTAGTTTATCCTCATTTCAGAGTCAAACTTCAGCACTCTTTGTGCCTCTAGGGTAAAACTTCTTCACTTGATCAGAAGCCACCCTCTTCTTTAAGGCAAAACCATACAGTTCTTACAAAACATATGAAACAACAGAAACCTGTTCTCTAATCCTATATGGTCCATTCCATCTATCAGCAAACATTTTCCCCCACTAACTTTCCAAACTCCTATTATACACCAACACCATATCACCAGGCCTCAAAGGCTTCCTGAGTCTATGAGCCAACCTTTCATCCCAATAACTGACAGACTGATCCCTGATCTTGATCATCCTATTGTATGCCTTCTCCAAATATTCCTCCTTCTTTTCTAACTGTTGCATTCTAGCACAGAGCAAATCTTCAGTAGTTTTGACTACATCCCAATCAACACCAAGATAAGATTTAGCTTCAAGATCAACTGGTAAAACAGCTTTCTGACCAAAAAATAATTTATAAGCAGAATAACAATTTGTCCTCTTGGTGGTAATCCTGTCATCAAATAAAACAAGGGTTAAACAATGCCTCCACTTTTCAGCACTTTTTTCACACATTTTAACCAAAGCATCCTTAATAACTTGATGAACCTTGCAACCATTCCTTCTGCTTCACGATAAAATGGGGTGGTCACCCTAAACTTTGAGCCAATTTTTGAAACAGCTTCCTTGAAGTCTGCACCAAACTCGGAGCCGCCATCAAAAGTTACCAACTTCATAACACCATACCTATACACCCATACCTTCATCAAAAATTCTGCTACATTTTTAGCAGATAAACTAATAAGAGGGACAGCCTCAACCCAACCAGAAAAATCATCCCATGCCACATTCAAGTGCTTATATTTACCTTCCTTGATGTGAACAGCATCCAAACTAACCCGTCCAAAGATAGTATTTTAACCAGTAGCATTTCCAGGTTCTTTTGGCCTTAAATAACTTCTTCTCTGACATTCTTCACATGACTGAACCCAAGATCTAACAGCCATCTTCATTCCAGGCCACCAAAATTTATCAGCAATCTACTTATAAGTTTCTCCAAAGCCCCTATGCCCTAAATCTTCATGAAGAGATTTCATCACCAATTCTTGACCTTTTCTTTGAAATAAAAAAACTTGAGGATTGGGATGTCTTCTTTTCATCAACCTTCTACCAGACAAATAAAAAACAGGTGACTTCTTTTTGATAGCCACCCATTCAGCTTCATCACATTCTTCTGGTTCTCCCAGAGACAACAAATATTTCACCATTAAAAAATAAAACCCAGTCTGGCCCCAAATTTCATCAGAAAAATCCAACAATATAACATCCAAAGAAACCTCCCTGTCCCCAATATCTCCCACTTGTGAATGAGAAATCATTCTCTGAGCATTGGGCTGTTTGCTGAAATTCTCATAATCCACCTCATTCAAAAAATTTTCCAATCTACCACTATCCTCCTTCAGATCCCAAACATAAAAACCATTAACCAACTTCCAATTATCCCAAACAACCACACAATCCTCATCTAAAAAAACCTAATGATCAACTAGATCATCAACTTCATCAAATTCAACTAAAATAGAACCAGCCAGTTTAACCTCATGGTGGAGGTATGTAAAGTCCTCAGCACCCTTGGTACTGGCCTTGATTATAGGTATATCTTCATCAAACTCTTCTGAATTGGAATCATCTACTGTAGGTGGTTTTCTTGAAAATCCATCAGGCATAGTGAAAGATTTTCAAGGCCTGTGCACTAAATCAAATGAAACATGTTGAATAAAGGCTACCCACCTAGTCATTGGAGCATTAGGTAAACTAGGTGAATCAATCATCTGCATTAAAGATTTAGCATCCACTTGAACTTCAAAATGTTGACCCCATAAGAAATTTCGAAGTTTCTTTAAAATTTTTGCCACACCACAGAGTTCCAACTTTGGTTGTGAATATCTTGATTCCACCTCAGTAAAAACTACAGATTCATACCTAACTGGTCTAATATAACCACCCTTTTCCATCTGAGAAAGCACTGCACCTGCAGCCAGCTGACTAGAATCAACAGATAAATAAATCCTACCAGCTCCTTCACCATAATCTAAATTATCAAGAATAATATCTTCATCAACCACCTTCTTCAACTTAACAAAAGCTTCTTCACAAGCTTCATCCCAATCCCAATCAGCATCCTTCCTAGTTAACCTTCTCAATGGAGCAACCAATGACAAGAAATCCCTAAAAAACATCCTAACATAAACACATACTCCCAAAAATCTTCTTACTTCAGTAGTGTTTCTAGGTCTCGGCCAAGATTGAATTTTGTTGACTTTCTTCTTTGACATAATTTGACCTTCCCTACACACCACATGACCAAGAATCTCTAAAGCTGGAACACAACAAGAAAATTTACAACCAGAAATAGTTAAAGCAGCTTCTTCAATCCTAAACAACATCCTTTCCAAAGTTACTGCATACTCCCAAATAAACCTCCTAATACCTGGATTCTCCTCCAACACTTCATTATCATAATCAGTTGAAGGACTTTTAATTCTACCATCATCAATAAATATAACAGCATACTGTGGAATTTCATCTTGAAGAATCCAAGCCATTTGTGCTTGATAAACAGCAACAGAACTAGTAGCACCTTGAGGTAATCTAGTCAGCTGTAACCGTCCAAGAGGAGTATCAAAAGTTGTAAGAGGTCTTGAATCTGGATGTAATTCTCTTTCATCATAGCCCCCCATAATATCACCCAAACCATTACATACCCTTCCAGAAAAAGCATCAACAAATTCCTCTGCACATGGAGGAATACCAACATCTTTTATAGTCACCCTATTCAATTCCCTAAGATCATGAACCACTCTAAGCTTTCCATTAGGCTTCTTGATACAAAAAACTGGACTTGAATAACTTGATGACAATTGTTGATAAAGTCCAGTCCTAATCCTTTCCCTAAAAACTTCAATATAATCATCTTTAAGATCAGCAGGGATCAGAATTGGCTTGAGTTGCCAAGGTTCATGACAAACGACTGGAATCTTGTAAGGTTCACCATAAGAATTCTTTAAAACACCTCTCTCTTATTCCACAAATGCAATAGCCTTCTCCCTCAATACCATCACATCCAACAACAAGTTCATCTCCTCACCAGATAACCAACACTCTGGCCCAAAAATTACAACACCAATCCTATCAAAGGTAATTCTTGACATTTCAAAAAATTCAGGCCGATTCTTTCTTAAAGGAGTTTCATATGGATCTCTTGACAAAAGTGGTCTCTTCAACGGCGGATTCAATCCAGTTGTAAGTGCTTCATTGATTGGTTTAACTTTCACAGCAACCTTCTTATATTTTGCCGCTTCCTCTTCGACATGTACTTGAGGAATTGAGATCCTTTCATCAACAGAATCTTCATCTTCATCAGAATTAAGAGTAACAGAATTTTTACAAAAAGAATTATTAGAATCAGATAAAGAAATTTAATCAGTTTTATTTTTATTTTTATTTTTTGAAAATGAATTATTAAAGTTTTTAGAAACAGAATTATTGGAATTTTCAAAAATATTGTTATCTAGCTTTTCATTATGCAGACAATTTTTAATTTAATTTTTATTTTTAGAAATAAGAATAGATTAATCAAAAGTATGAAAAGTTGTCAGTCTATCCTCATGCAGGAGGTTACCAGCATGCCAAGTAGGCTCAGCCCTATTGACAATATCTTTACATAAATATTTTTTTTGTTGATTTTCATTTATCTTGAGATTTTTTTCTTAATTTTTGTCAAATTGTTTCTTGCTATTCCTAGAAAAAAACCAGGGGTGTCCCCAATGCTCACATGTGTGGCCATGGTAATGTTTTTGAAATGTGTAGAAGAAACTCTAGTAGTGAACAATTGGGAGGACTTAAATTTAGACCCATTTTCCACCACTCCAAAACTTTTCTGCTCCAACAAAATTTTCCCTAAAACATCTTCAGAACTTGAAATAAACTTGAGAGAAAAACTTGAAGAAAAACTGAGACCAGACAAATAATTTGACGAAAATTGACAAAATAATGTAATATTATCTACAAAAAGTTGAGATTCAACTTGATATATCTCCACTTGAGCTGACCTACTGCGATCCAGGATTTCTTCTTGAGGAGAGATTACAGCACTAGACTGATCAGCCCTATTTACCCTAAAAAAGAAGGGTCACCAACCAAATGATCACCACTATCCTCAAATACACCAGAAGAGGACTTCAAATCTTTTCTCTTCCTAATGCAAGTGCAACACTGACAAGATGCAGAAACACCAGGCCTAGTTTCCCAACCTTCATCACCTGGGGGTGCCAACCTCATATGTAACCACCTCATATCCTCCCCAGTAATCTCCAAACTAATCCCAACACCAGACTGATAACCAATCTTGGCCTCAAAATCCATCAAAAATGGCCCTCCTAAAACTGTCTTCAAAGCTCCTCTAGCCACATAAAAATGAACTTTTACCAACAGCTCCACCTACACCTAACTTTACATGCTCCGCTGTACCAATCAACTCAGTAGAATGCCCACATATCCCTCTAAGATTTCCTCCAACACCAGCTTTAATTGGCAAATACAGACTAGTTGGTTGATCCAATGAATTTAAATTTATTTGTGAGCCTGAATCAGCCAATGCCTTCACATCTTTGCCATTTAAAGAAGCCACCAAATATCCCAATTGAGCAGAAAAAAGAGTCTCCATCTCATTACCAAACTTCTCCACATTTTCACACATATACTCCACCTCACAAGTAGTCACTCTTCTCCTAGTCAAATGCTTCTTCTGCTTTTCAGCAAGGGCTGGACTAATAGTGAACAATTCACCTGAAGATAATGGAATCTGAAGTTGATTCACCCTTCCCAAAACAACATCCATAGCAGTCTCTTGACCAGAAACCACTGTCCTCTCATAATGAGCCTTACTCCTATCAACCTTTGCCCTAGAAGACTCCTGAGGTCCCACATTACCAACAACGGAGGGTGGCTGCTTCTAAAGCTAGAAGCAGTATTTCTAATCAGTTAAGGTCAAGAGGTGGAAAGGAGGATTCTAAGAAGTCTGAAGATCCCAAGAAGATTTATATGCCTAAAGAGATTCATCAGATGCAGAAGGGGATAGCTGATATGGGTCCCCCTAGTTTTGGTGCTTTTAATCTTAATGGTGATCCTATGCCTTTGGATGATGGTTCAGATACAGAGGAGGATGTTCCTTTGGCTTCTTTGCCTAGGCCAAGTTCTAGTGGGCCAATGGAGGGAGTAAGAACTACTTTTGATGGTTCTAGTTTGGTTTCTGTGGATGGATCTCCACATCAGAATTATCCCCATGAACCTTTCCATCCACAGAGACCAAACCAAAACCATCAACAGTAGTTCTAACTCCCTCCATTGGCCCACTAGAACTTAACCTAGGCAAAGAAGCAAAAGGCACATCCTCCTCTGTATCTGAACCATCATCCAAAGTCATAGGATCACCATTAAGATTAAAAGCACCAAAACTAGGGGGACTCATATCAGCTATCCCCTTCTGAACCTGACAAATCTCTTCAGGCGTATAAATCTTCTTGGGATCTTCAGCCTTCTTAGAATCTGCCTTTCCACCTCTTGACCTTAACTGATTGGAAAAACTGCTTCTAGCTTTAGAAGCAGACACCCTCCTAGCAGCCTCCACATCATATACACCAGCCATACACTCACCATCCTTCTTAACAACCTTTACTAACTCCAAATTACCATATGAAGTAGATAAAGTAGCCTTACTAACCTCTTTTTCCTTCCCCTTATCTCCAGAATTATTTCCAGTACCAGAAGAAGCCTCAGTAGGCAATTCCTCAAACCTAGCTCTCTTTTCAACCATACTATTCCTTTTCACCAAATCCAAAGGGGCTTGACCTTCACTGGGCTTGATAAAATATCTATCAGGAAACCTAAATACCTTTCTGTCAGCCTAAATATCCTTAGGACTGAGTATTTCTTATGCTTAAAATAAGATAACCTTAACTAGATTAAGCTTATATCTTAAAAATAAGGTTAAAATAATAATATATATTATTTTATTATATATATATATAATTATTATTCTATTATATAATTTATAATAGTTTAAATAGCTTATCCATGGCCTAATAATACTTATTAAGGTGTTAATGGAGTCATAATATACTTATCTTAAGTGATATGAAGTAATTATTGACATACATAAGCTTATATGTATACATAAATCTCATATTCAGTGAAATATGCAGTATATTATGTATATTTAGGTATATAAGTGGGTTTTAGCCCCTTAATAGCCTATAACCTTTGTTTTTCTGCTTATTTTAGGTCATATGGACGAAATCAGTGGACTCACAACGCCTACAGAAGCATAGACACCTATATCAGGCGCATACACCCAGTTTGGACAACTGAAATTACTTCCTTGGATGGTTATTCACGGATTTATGGGTTGGAAGGATGTTTCTGGGTTAATATGGATGCTTGGGGATGTTATTGAGGGCTTGGACATTTTATTTGTTTCCTTTATATGCTTTTAGTTTCATTAAATCTCTTTTTGATCATTTATTTTACCTGTTTCTTTATGGTATCCGCTTTTATCTGGATTTTCTATTTATGGTATGACTCTGTGTTATTATTAATAGTGATGGAGGGTCCTTACTGGAGGTCTGGGTTTTGAAACTGCTTGAAGTGGACGCCATGGGGAGGTGATGAGCCCTCACAGTGCTGTAATTGCCGGGGATAGCAGTGACATCATCTGGATTGAAGGTCTGTGCACTCCAGTGTATTTGGGTATAAGTAAGGAGGGATTTTGAAGGTTTATTATCATCATTCAATTACTACACTTCATACAAACACTACAATAAAATTATTAGTATTCAGAAATATATTATAAAGCCCTTATAAATTGATATTATCTTTATAATAGCTATAACTATATTTTATTCTTCTATTTTCCACCACTAGCACGCATTTAAATCCAAGTATTGTGAGTTTTATTTGAGTATAACTATTCTATTAGTCTTCCCCTGAGGTTTAATCACTAAATCATTTATTAATAAGTAGTAGGACCATAAAATAACATTATTATATCATACTTATATACTAGACTATACTGACACTTTCCATCAATTTTTACTCTACCAGCAGACTGATCCCTATTCAAAGTCCAACAATCATTATACTTCTGTCCCTTCTGGTTACAGTAGGAAAAAAATCCAAACATCAACAGTACCACCATTCCTCCTATCATAACTTCTAATTGAATAAGATGATGAAGAAGAAGCTGAAACCCTGCTGGCCTTCTGAGTTTCTTGAACAAAAATTTTCAATTGCTTCGTTAAGTCAGCCAATTGATCGACCATCTCCTTATCCACATTCTTATCCACCTTATGAACCAGTTTCCCCAATTAAGCTTTTCTTGCCTCCTGAGCCTTCTTCATAATATTGTTATTATCAGCCAAAACTTCATTAATTTTGCTGACATACTGTGTACAGGTTTCTTGATAACTGTCCACAGCCAAAAGCTTGAGGTGAGACTCCACCGATTCTTTAACAACCTTAAGAGCAGGCAACTTCTGCTCCCCATTAGGTAAGGTTTTCATCAAACCCTTCCTAGACAACTCCTTTAAAACATCCATCCTAACATCCCTCCCAAAAGCAGACCAAAATAAATCTTTGACTGCATTTTCATGAGCCGATTCCTCTACCTCCACCAGATATTCCACCACAGTTTCAAAACTACCAACAAATTTCCTATAAATCACCAAAGAAGTTATTCCACCCTGCACTTGCCATTCTCCAACAACCTTATTTAAATCCACCATTAAATATGTGACTCCCCATCTGTCCACCATTTCCCTACTAAGCCTTTTCCAATCCCTAGTCTTATAACCCTCCATAACAGTAATCTCCTTCTCAACTTCCCTATCACCAATGAAAAAGATTACCTGCTTCACCATATCTAAATGAGAAGCCCCATCAATTCCAGAAGCAGCCTCATATCTGCCTAAAAATGACTTTACATCATCACCAACAAACTTGAGCCCATCCCAAGTTTGAATCCTTACTGAAGGCCTGACACCATCATCAGAAGCAGAAATAAAACCAGCACCAGATGGATAAGACATCCCAAATAGCACCAGAAACTAATAAAAACTGCAAGGGTTCAGCCCTTTACCAGACAACAGACAATATCCTACAAGGGTTCAGCCCTTTACTAGGATAAAACAACAAAAAAAACAAAAACAACAGATCTAGCAAGGGTTCAGCCCTATACCTAGATCCCTACTACCACAGATCCTGTACAGGTTCAGCCAGTTACCAGAATCACCAAATAACCAACCAATCAAAATCCAACAACCAGAAAACCAAAATCCAGAAGTCCAACAAGTAAGTTTCTTCAGAGGCTAGAGAATTAGTTACCCCACGTTGGGCGCCAAAAATGTATAGTAGACTCCTACAGTCGCCTTTCTGCAGGCAGAATCCAAAAGAGTTGGAAAAACAAAAAGAAATCCCTTTCCCTCTAAGTAAACATAAGATTCAATTAACTAATCTTGAAGATCTGCTTGAAAAGCTGGATAAGTTGAAAATCTGAGAGAAAGACTTTGAAAGTGTTGGAAACTTTATACCAGATTACACTGATACAAGTCACAGAAAATACTTAGAAGAAGCCGCAACACTTGCCCCAGAGACTGAAAAGTACAGTAAAGCACCCCATAAACAACCCTTGGGATGATCTGTTCAAAGGTGCCTTATAAAAGGTCTGCCCCAGATTTACCCAGTTTCCCACCAAAATTAAAGAGTGTTCTTTATTATATTTTTATTTTATAAATTTTATAAGAAAATAAATAAATTTGAGTCACCAAGGATGAGAGCTATCCAATGGTACCCTATATGTTGATATTTTATATTATAATTCTTGTTATATGTTAAATATTGTTAATTATCAAAAAAAACTCCTATTATGAAAACTAAAAGACAAAAAACATCTAGAAGAAAAAGATTCCCTCCCTTCTATCTGATTCTCCTCCTCCAGACCTTTCTAACATTACCCTACATGCATAGGATCTACAATAAACTATTGATCTAACAAGCATAATAAATTCTAATCAAATTTTGCCGCAATAGCCAAACTTTTCTGCAGTGACCAAACTTTGCACAGTGCCCAGACTTTTCTGCAGTGACCAAACTTTGCACTGGTGATCAGACTTTCCTACAGTGACCAAACTTTACCACAGTGCCCAGACTTTTCTGCATTGACTAAACTTTGCACTGGTGATCAGACTTTCCCATTATGAGCAAATTTTGCCATAATGAGCTAATTTGGCCACAGTGAGTTAATCTTTTCACCATAACCAAAATTTTCCACAATGACAGAATTTTTCCAGTAAACTTCGCTTTTTCACTGGAAAATCACTGGAGCAAACCGGAGCGCACCGGAAAAAAATGGCTACTCCATGAGCACACTGCATCCACCAAAAATACAAAGAGAGCCCTAGAAAATCCAGTAAACCCAATACTCAATCCATGAAACCATCAAATAACAATAGGAATACCAACATATATTCATTCCAAAACACCATAAATCCTCAAATAAAACACCATAAATCCTCCAAAAATCACCATAAATCCACCCAAAAAAAAACTCCAGTTAACTCTCTACAACTAAATTAACACCCGCTAACACCATGATTTTCTTCCAACCAAGGTCCAATCAAATTTTCACCTAAGTAACCTACCCAGATTTGGAATGCCACAACATCGTGCTGATGTAGTGGTGGAGATTTCGGCTGATTGCGCATGGTGAGTGGGAGGAGAGAATGATCATCCGTTTCAACCTCATGGGGGAGGATAGAAAAATTTTCAGCACCCTTTGTGCTTGCCTTAAAAAATGGAACATTTTCATCAAATACTTCAGAATCAGAATCTTCATCTGTGGGTGGTCTTCTTTATAATAAATCTTGCATCGTAAAAGTTTTACCTGGCTTGTGCACCAGTTCAAAAGAAAAATTTTGAATAAATTCCACCCACCAGTCATTGGAGAATTTGGAAGACTAGGTGTGTTGATAATTTGAACTACAGATTTGGAATCCACCTGAAGCTCAAAATGATTCCGCCACAAAACAGTTTGTAGCTTCTTCAAAATTTTTGCTACACCACACAATTCAAAATTTGGCTGAGAATAACTAGATTACAACTCATTAAAAACTACAGAATCACACCTTACTGGCCTGACCTTCCCAGATTTATCTTCCTGAGACAAAAAAGCACCAGCAGAAATATAACTTGAGTCCACAACCAGATAAATTTTTCCAGCTTGGCTTTCATAATCCAACTTGTGAAGAATAATATCTTCACCTACCAGCTTCTTCAATTTCTGAAAAGCCTCTTCACATTCTTCAGTCCATTCCCGCTCTGCATCTTTCCTGGTAAACCTTCTTAAAGGTGAAGCCAACAACAAAAAATCTTTAATAAAAATCCTGATGTACACACAAACTCCCAAAAATCCTCTAACTTCAGTAGTATTTTTGGGCCTTGGCCATGACTGAATTTTATTAACTTTCTTCTTTGTCATAATACTTCCCTCCTTACATACCACATGACCCAAAATTTTCAGAGCAGGAACACAACAACAAAACTTTGACACAGAAATGGTCAAACCAGCCTCTTTAATTCTAAAAAATAATCTCTCTAGAGTAATTGCATATTCCCAAACAAATCCCTTTATACCTGAATTCTCCTTCAGCACCTCATTTCCATCATCAGTGGAGGGTCCTTTAATTCCACTGTCATCAATAAAAATACCAGCATGAGTTGGAACCTCATCCTGTAAAATCCAAGTCATTTGAGCTTGATATACTGCTACTGAATTATTTGCTCCTTGAAGCAACCTTGTTATCCTAAATCTTCCCAGAGGAGTCTCAAATGTTGTAAGTGGCCATGAACCATTGTGAAGTTCCCTTTCATTGTAACAACCCATAATATCACCCAAACCATAACACACCCTTCCAGAAAAAGATTCCACAAAGTTGTCCCCACTTAGTAGAATCCCCACATCCTTGATAGTGACTCTATTCAAGGACCTAATATCATGCACCACCCTAAATTTCCTATTCTTCTTATTAACACAGAAAACCAGTTTTGAGTAACTAGAAGTTGATTGTTCATAAAATCCTGTCCTGACTCTTTCCCTAACAATCTCCACCAAATCATCCCTAATAGCAGCTGTAATTGGAATAGGTTTGATTTGCCAAGGTTTGTGACAAACCACAGGAATTAAGTAAGGTACCCCATAAGAGTGTTTCAAAAAAACCTGCTCCTCTTCAAAAAATTCCACTGCTTTCTCCCTAAGCACAATAACATGCAACTACAACTTCTTTTACTCATCAGACAACCATCCATCAGGACCAAAATCAACATTATTCAACCTTTCCACAGTCACCAGAGCAGTTTCCAAAAAACAGGAGGATTTTTCACCAGAGGAGTACAGTATGGATCTCTTGACAACAAATGTATCTTCAAAGGAGGATTAAAACCTACAGGCATAGGCTCATTGACAGGCCTAATCTTCTGCACTACCTTCTTGTACTTTGTGGCTCCACCATCAACTTGAGGGATCTTCAGAACATCTTCACCACCTGACCTGGAACAAAAACCAAGGAATTCCCAATTTCTCACATGTGTGGCCCAGGTAATGTATTTGTAAGGTGTAGAAGAAACCCTAAATTTGGAGGACTTACTTTTAGACCCCAATCTCAACACTCAACAAATTTTCCAAAATTCCACATCCCATCCTCACTTCCATCTTCCAAACCTTCAAATTTTGATTCATCTTCTGAATAACATCTTCTAAGATTATGGATTTTATCCTCATGCCAGAGGCCAAAAAATTAATCTTGATTATAATCTTTCTTCAAAATTTTTTGCAGTTTTATCTCATGCTGCAGGACTAAATTTTGATCTTGATTATCCTTAAAAAGTATTTCTTTTCTTCCTTCTGGATTATCTTCAGATTTTCTTCTTACTTTTTTTAAGTTATCTTGAAATTTTTATCTTCTTTTCTTGAGTTTTCTTGCATCCTAAAAAAATAACCAGGCATTTCCCCAATGCTCACAGACATGGCCAAGGTAATTTTTTTGAAAGGTTCAGAAGAAACCTTAGCAGTGCACAATTTGGAGGACTTACTTTTAGACCCCAATCTCACCACTCCAAAACTTCTCTGCATATCTTTCAATAAAGATATTTAAACAATCTTCTTTTCTAAACTTGAATTAAAAATATTCAAAAATCTTGAGATAGAACATATACTTAATAAAAAACATGAAGAATACTTTCAGAGAAGAAAAACATTAAAAAGAGAAAGTTGAAAATCCACTTGGTATATATCCAAGGGAGCTGACCTACTACAACCTGAGAATTCCACATCTTGGAGGGAGGTTGTAGAACTAGGGCAATCATCCCTAATCACTCTAAAAAAAGACAGACTCTCACTAGAGCCTGAGCCACACTCCAAAAAATAGAGGCAGAACCCACTTCTTTTCTTCTCCTACAACAATCCATGCACTGGCACATTGAAGACAACCCAGGCATGGTCTCCCAACCATCATCTTCAGGGGATAATAACCTCATGTGAAGCCTCCTTCCATCTTCTCCTGTCAACTCCAAACTGATTCCCATATCAAACTGACAAAAAATTCTTGCTTAAAAATCCATCAAGAATGGTCCACCCAAAACAGCTTTTACATTACACTTGGCAATGTAAAAATGAACCTTACCTAAGGCTCCACCAACATCCAGCTTCACAAACTCAGCTGTCACAATCAGCTCAGTGACATGGCCACCAGTCCCTCTTAAATTTAAACCAATTCCTGCCTTGATGGGGATGCCAGATGAATAGCATCAAACAAAGAAATCAGGTTAATCTGTGAGCCTGAATCAACCAATGCCCTAGACTCCTTGCCATTCAGAGTGACGTTGACATAACCCAGAGGTGCAGAAAAATGAGTCTCCAATCCCTCACCAATCTTCTCAGCAGAATCACAAATGTATTTCACCTCCCCAGAAGAAACCCTTCTCCTGGTCAACAATTTTTTTGTCTATCATCCAACCCAGGACTGATAGCATAAAATTTCCCATAAGAAAGTGAAACCTGACCCTGATTCATCCTTTACAGAACAGAGTCCATAACATAAACTTGGCAAGAAACCACTGGCCTCTTAAAAGGAGACCTTGGCTTCACTATCTTGGTCCTAGAAGATTCTTGAGGACCAGAATCACCAACAGATTTACCATCAACAGGAATCAAACCAGATCCCTCACCTGAATCTCTAACTCCAGAAGGCTTTGGCAATGAAGCCAAAGGGACATCCTCCTCAGAGTCAGAATCAACATCAATAGGAATTGGCTCACCATTCATGTCCAATTCACCAAAACTAGGGGGGGCATATCAGCAATCCCCTTCTGTATCTTGTACAGCTCCTCTTTTCTGTACTTCCTCCTACCTGAACTCAGATTACAATCCACCTTTAAAGCCTTAGGCTTTGGTTGTGCCTGAGAACTTCTCTTAGGCCTTCCCATCCTGCCAGCTTCTACATCATAGACACCAGCAAAGCATTCAACATTTGACCGTCCTCCTCAAGAATACAACTCCAATCCTCCAAAAGAAGTTGAAAAAGAGACCTTATTCACTTCCTTCCCTTTTCCCTTGAAATCATCATCTTCCTTACCAGAAGACTTCCCCTGATTTGGAATCTCCTTAACCCTTGGCCACCTCTGATTGAGACCTATCCTTCTCCTGAAAAAATCATCCGGAGCCTACCCCTCACTAGGATTCACAAATGAACCACTAGGGAACTTGAACACCCTGCCATAAAACTCTACCTTTCCTTCTTACACATCTCTGTTCAAATCCCAAAAAACAATGGACTTGTGCCCCCTACTGATGCAATAAGATAAGACCCAAATATCACTCCTACTAGCCCTCCTTTCAAAATCTCTAGGCTGAGAAGAAGCCTTATTGGCCTTCTTAAACTACCAAACAAAAATATATAGCTGTTTTTTCAGATCAGCCAACTGCTCAACCACTGGGTCTTTTTCATGTTTAGGAACCTTCACCATATTCTTCTCTTCCTTCTTTACTACATTCTCCTCTTCATTCAAAGCCTCACTGACTTTGCTGACATATTTGGCAGACCCCTCCTGATAGGTGTCCACAGCCAATAACTTCAAAAGGGCCTCCAAAGCCTCCTTCACCTTGTCCAAGGCAGGAAACTTCTGATCCCCATTTGAAAGAGTTTGTCCCTCTAAGTAAAAGTAAGATTTAATTAAATAAGCTTGAAGATATGCTTGAAGAGTTGGATGAGTTGAATTTCTGAGAGTTAGACTCTAAATGCTTTGGAAACCTATAATAAAGACAAATCTAAGTGCAACCAATAGTTACACCAGCCAAAAAAATACCTAGTACCAGATTACACTGATACCAGTCACACAAAATACTTAGAACAAGCCGCAACACTTGCCCCAGAGACTGAGAAGTACAGTAAAGTACCCCATAAACTACCCTTGGAATGACCTGTTCAAAGGTCCCTCACTAAAGGACTGCCCCAGGTTTATTCAGTTTTCCCCAAAATTAAAGAGTTTACTTTATCATTTTTTTATTTAAGGAATTTTTTAGGAAAAGAAATAAATTTGAGTCCCCCAGGATGAGAGCTATCCAATAATACCCTATATGTTGATATATGTTATTATAATTGTTGTTTTTTGTTAAATATTGTTAATTATAAAAAATACCCTTATTATTGAAGCTAAAAAATCATCAAATTGAAGAAGAATAAGATTCTTTTTTTCTCCTCCTTCTTCTCCTTCTTCTCCTTCTCCAGACCTTTCCAATAATATCCTACATGCATATGATCTACAATAAACTATTGATCTAGTAAGCATAATAGCTTTCTAACCAAATTTTTCCACGATAGTCAAATTTTAACCCAGTGACCAGACTTTCTGGTTGATAGCAAATTTTTCCAAAATGAGCTCTTTTTACCACAATGAGCTAAATTTGCAACAGTGAGATAATTTTTCCACCATGACAAAATTTTTCCAGTACAATTTGCTTTTTCACCAGAGCACTGGAGCTCAGTGGACATTCCATCAGCACACCATATCCACCAATAATACTGAAAGACACTAAATTAAGTAAAACACTAAGAAAACAGTAAAATATGATAACAAACCATCAAGACATAAAAGATAGAGAAAAATATGAAATATCCAATGATAATAATCACCTTCTGAAATTCCAAGTATCCAGCCTAATAATCCAGAAAATTATTTTTAATATTCCAAAAATAAACCCAAAAGAGCCCCAGAATATATCCAAAAGATGGAGAATCAACCCAAAAATCTATTGAAGTCATTACCAAATCCATAACTCATCAAATATTAATAAAAATATCACCATATAACCGTTCCAAAATGCCAAAAATAAACCCAAAAATCCATAATAACCAAATTAACACCTGTTGTAGAGTAGACTCCTACAGTCACCTTGCTGTAGGAAGAATC
This sequence comes from Hemileia vastatrix, assembly GCA_030280995.1. NCBI lineage: Eukaryota > Fungi > Basidiomycota > Pucciniomycetes > Pucciniales > Zaghouaniaceae > Hemileia > Hemileia vastatrix. The sequence goes on from JASXTE010000007.1 coordinate 9,069,047, forward strand.
CAAGGGAGTTGGAAAAACAAAAAGAAATCCCTGTCCCTCTAAGTAAATGTAAGATTCAAGTAACTAAGCTTGAAGATCAACTTGAAGAGTTGAATAAGTTGAAAATCTGATAGAAAGACTTTTAAAGTGTTGGAAACCTATAATATAGAAAAAAATAAGTAAAATAAATGATTACACCCCCAAGAAAAATACCTAATACCAGATTACACTGATACCAGTCACAGAAAATACTTAAAACAAGCCGCAACACTTGCCCCAGAGACTAAAAAGTACAGTAAAGTACCCCAGAAACTACCCTTGGGATGATCTGTTCAAAGGTGCCTTATTTAAGGTCTGCCCCAGATTCACCCAGATTCCCACCAAAATTAAAGAGTGTTCTTTATTATATTTTTATTTTATAAATTTGAGTCCCCCAAGGATGAGAGCTATCCAATGGTACCCTATATGTAGATATTTTTATTATAATTATTGATATATGTTAAAAATTAACAAAAAAGACCCTTATTATCGAAACTAAAAGACAAAAAACATGTAGAAGACTAAAATTCTCCCCCTCCATATGATTCTCCTCCTCCAGACCTTTCCAAAAATACTCTACATGCATATGATCTACAATAAACTATTGATCTAGTAAGCATAATAACTTTCTAACCAAATTTTGCCACAATAGCCAAACTTTTGGCACAGTGACCAGACTTTGCACAGTGACCAAAATTTGCACTGGTGATCAGACTGATCTACAGTGACCAAACTTTGCCACAGTGACCAGACTTTTCTGCAGTGACCAAAATATGCCACAGTGCCCAGAAATTTTGCACCAATGACCAAACTTTTCCACAATGACCAACTTTGCCACAGTGACTTCGCTTTTGCACCGGAAAATCACCAGAGCGAACCGGAGTGCACCGGAAAAAAATGGCTACTCCATGAGCTCAATTCATCCACCAAAAATACAAAGAGAGCCCTAGAAAATAAAGTAAAACCAATACCTGTTCCATGAAACCATCAAATAACAATAGGAATACCAACATATATCCATTCCAAAACACCATAAATCCTCCAAAAAAAATCACCATAAATCCTCAAAAAAATCACCATAAATCCACCCAAAAAAAATCCAGTTAACTCCCTTCAACAAAATTAACACCTGCTAACACCATGATTTTCTTCCAACCAAGGTCCAATCAAATTTTTGCGTAAGTAGCCTGATCAGATTTGGAATGCCAAATCCTCCCTCCAATATGAAATGTCCCCATTCCTTTCTGAATCACATAAAAAACTTTTCCACCATCTTTCAATAAAAATCTTGCTTCTAAAGTTTACTCCACTTGATTTTTGATGCTTCAATACACTGAGTATGAAAGAGTAGGCTTTAAACCCTACTGAGCTAGAACTGAAATGATCTAGAAACCGCCATGAGGTCCTCCGAACTCCTCTGCCATTTACCTCCAACAAAAAAAAAAGAAAATTAAGAGAGTGTGTCAGCCTAAATATCCTTAGAACTGAGTATTTCTTATGCTTAAAAAAAGATAACCTTAACTAGATTAAGCTTATATCTTAAAAATAAGGTTAAATATATATTATCTTTATTATATATATATAATAATTATTCTATTATATAATTTATAATAGTTTAAATAGCTTATCCTTGGCCTAATAATACTTATTAAGGTGTTAATGGAGTCATAATATACTTATCTTAAGTGATATTAAGTAATTATTGACATACATAAGCTTATATGTATACATAAATCTCATATTCAGTCACTACACAATATAGGGGGTGGACTTGCTAGCAAGTCCTCAACCTGAACTCAGATGGAACTCAGATGGAACTCAGACTGAACTCAGACTGAATCCATACTGAACTCTACTTGAACACCCACCTAAAACTGTTCTGCTGAGTGGTGTTCATCCCTGATTGTATGGTTCCTTTATCAATAGCTCAATGTGTGTTCAATCTGTGGTGAGTTTGGGTCCAAGGTTGCGGACTCGCTAGCAAGTCCGCCCCCCATATTGTGTGGTGAGTGAAATATGCAGTATATTATGTATATTTAGGTATATAAGTGGGTTTTAGCCCCTTAATAGCCTATAACCTTTGTTTTTCTCCTTATTTTAGGTCATATGGACGAAATCAGTGGACTCACAACGCCTACAGAAGCATAGACACCTATATCAGGCGCATACACCCAGTTTGGACAACTAAAATTACTTCCTTGGATGGTTATTCAAGGATTTATGGGTTGGAAGGATGTTTCTGGGTTAATGTGGATGCTTGGGGATGTTATTGGGGGCTTGGACATTTTATTTGTTTCCTTTATATGCTTTTAGTTTCATTAAATCTCTTTTTGATTATTTATTTTACCTGTTTCTTTATGGTATCCGCTTTTATCTGGGTTTTCTATTTATGGTATGACTCTGTGTTATTATTAATAGTGATGGAGAGTGCTTAATGGAGGTCTGGGTTTTGAAACTGCTTGAAGTGGACACCATGGGGAGGTGATGGGCCCTCACAGTGCTGTAATGGCCGGGGATAGCAGTGACATCATCTGGATTGAAGGTCTGTGCACTCCAGTGGATTTGGGTATAAGTAAGGAGGGATTTTGACGATTTATTATCATCATTCAATTAATACAATTCAAACAGCCACTACAATAAAATAATTAGTATTCAGAAATATATTATAAAGCCCTTATAAATTGATATTATCTTTATATAAGATATAACTATATTTTATTCTTCTATTTTCCACCACTAGCACGCATTTAAATCCAAGTATTGTGAGTTTTATTTGAGTATAACTATTCTATTAGTCTTCCCCTGAGGTTTAATCACTAAATAATTTATCAATAAGTAGTAGGACCATAAAATAACACTATTATATCATACTTATATACTAGACTATACTGACAATTGGGGGTCTTTCCTTATATTTTACTTATTATTTAGTATAAACCTTGGGACGTGATTTTTACCTTAGTACAGCTCAAAATTAACCAAATGTTTGGGTCTGCCGCATATAGTGGGTCATCATAACTCATTGATTGCGGAAAAGAACCCTTATAATAATTGTACTAATTTTTTATCATAAAAATTAGATATTTACAGTAGTAACTGTACCCAATACAAACCCAATTTCACTTGGTATTTGGACACCAATATAACACCCAATTAAAATGGTATTTGGCTAAAGCTTGGTAAGCTAATTATTCACCCTTATAGAGGTCTAGTTAAACTTATTATTATATTTTTAACAGATTTTTTCGAATTTTTCTTCCATTTTATTTAAATAAATAAAGATATAAATTCAGGGTAAGCTCCATTGCTTTTTTATTAGTAATATAATTACTAATATTATTTCTCTACTAATTCCATAGAGTTTTTTCCTTTTGTAGACGTAAAATAATGTCATTCTGAACAATATGAGTGCTCCCCAGGACAGTGTAAGTGAACAGCCTGCTTATAATACCAGGTCTAAAGCTAACAAAAACTTTCCAGGACATCACCATGGAGGGACAACAGTACCCCCAGCCAGAAAGCATGAGTATAGAGGAAAAGGACGCCCTCTTAAGAAAGATAACTATAAAAAAGACGTCTCCTCCTCTTCAGGATCAACTGTCCCACCTGGCCAAACAGGTTCTGAAGTTGGAGGAATCAAAATCTCTCATGTTCAAAGAAGTAGAGCAGTTGCAAAACAATTGCAAGGTAGGGTTTCAGCAGATGAATCAGGCAATGGCAGATTTAAAGGGAGGCCAGCCCAGTCAATCAAATCAGCAACCCCCTACCCAAGGAGGGTCCACTCACTCGCAGGAGAAAATCCTGGTAGACAAATGTAAATGGGACTGGTTTCACCAACAGTGGACAAGCCACAGTTGCAACAGGGATCCACCCCCTCATCTGACTTCCTCAGCTCACCCTTACAAGGGAAAAAAGCGCCAAAAATCAGGACTGGCAACCATCCCTTCGTAAGTAACTTACCCTCTCAGATAATACATAATACTGATAATTACAATATAGGTAATTCTATTGATGTTAAATCTGTACAAAAAATAGAGGAGGATTTAAGAAATTTAGGTTTTAGAGTAGATACACCTGACTTGTCTTTTGTCCACAATAACAGTACTATTTACAATGATAATACAGTTAATCCTCAGTTGCAACCATCTACTAGTGAGATGAGAAGTTCACAGGAGAGTGAGAGAATTGAAAAGGAGGACATAGAATATTTTAACAATAATCCAACTGTCCATACAATTGTTTCAGCATTGTGGAATAGAATGACTGATTGTGAGGAACAGACAGTTAAGCTCACTAGTGATACAATTTCATCCTTGACATTGAACATTTCTCAATTAGCAACACGTAACAAAGAATTAGAGAAAGAACATTTGTCTCTAACTCTTAAATATGATTCATTGAGTAATAAATATAATGACCTTTCAAACAAATTTTGTGAGTTAGAAAAATTATATGAAACACATTTATTAAAAACTGAATCAAGAACAAAGTTATCTTTTGCCCAGACAAATCAAAGTGTCTCTGAGTTGCTACAAAGATTAACTAAAGTTGAGATTGAAACTGCCAATCTACTAATGAACCAGGATAATCATAAGTATAATCAATAAAATAATAATCCTTTCATTGACAAAAGTGAATCTCATTCCTTCCCTATACCACCACAATTAAAACCATCTGGTGGTAGTGTCAAATCTGAAAATGTGAGTCACAAATCCGTGAAGGAAGAAATACAAGACCATTTATCAAAAGTGAATGAGTTGTTGAATTTACCTAAGATTAGTGAGATAAAATCCAATCAGAAGAACTGGCCTAAAATAGATCAGTACCCAACTTATGATGGGGAAGCCAGCTCTGATTGGAAATATTTTATTCAAAGAATTGACAACTTGAAATTCTCATATAAGTTACCAGATGATGAGATAACATCAAAATTAATTTCTTTATTTAAGGATGTTGCTTTATTATGGTTTGAAGCTGTCTTAAGTGAGGGTAGAGACTACTCTTGGGCTGAATGGAAACAACTTATTGAAAAACAATTTGGAGGTTCTAAATTCAGGCTTACTCAGCAGAGACTTTATGAGAAGACTAGGTATAATCCGTTGAATGGTGACAAACCTATGGTATTTTTAATGAATTTAAACAAAATATTAAAAGCCATTGAGCCTCATATGGATTTTAACTTATGGAAAGATAAGATAATATACAAATTACCTATATCTTTCAGAGACATTGTTGTAGCTAGAACATTAAATGTTACTGAATATTCTGACTTTATTAATATTTGCAATGAAATATTATTAAACCATAAGTATGAATCAAGGTATTCCACTTATAAGCAAAATGTTGAACCTGTAAAAACTCAGAATTCAAAAACACTTCAGGAGAAGCAGAAAAAACCTACTGCACCTGTAGTACCTAAAAAGTATGAAACTAATACTTGTTATAAGTGTAACAAACCTTGGGTCAAAGGTCACAAATGTGAGAAAAACATAAATATTGTTGAAAATCAACGTGAATCTGAAACTGAAACTGAAAAAAGTAAAGAATCAAGTGATTATGACAGCAATATCTCATATAGTGATGAAAATGAAGTCTGTATGTTGGAAGATGATTTGTCCATCTTTGAAAATCCAATATTAAATATGGACTCAAATGAATCTTTAATGAATTTTGAGGATGCTGAAATCATTAAGGATATACAAGCTGATAACTTTAGAATGACACCTATCACGGTTCCAGCTATAATTTCTGGTGAAAATGTTAATATAGTATTGGACAAAGGAGCTGCTGGTTCAGTTGTTTCCACTAATACATTATAGAAAATTGATAGTGAATATAAGTTTAAGCTTGAACCACTTCAGAATAAAAATTGGAGAGGTTTTGGATCAGTACTACACCCCATTGGTAAATACAAAGCTGCTGTTTTCTTTAAACACCAACATGGTTATGTAAGGGTAACTTGTGACTTTGTAGTAATGGATAATACAAATTGTAGTAACTGTTTTATCATTGGAAATGATATTCTGACTAAATTTGGTGTAAAATTAGACCCTGCTAATAACAATTTTACAATTGGCATGAATGGTAAAAGGAAATTTAAAATAAATTCTTTTAACACAGTCTTACACATTGAGTCAGTAACAAATTCCCCGTCTAAAGGAAGAGAATCCAATGAGATGGAACTTCTGGAAACAGAAATTTCAAAAGCATCATTTGGCACTCAGATAAGTGAAACTGAGAAAGATAATATTTTGGAATTAATTAAAGCTTTTCCAATGGCTTTTTCACATGGTACAAATTTACTTGGCCTTGTAAAAGATCATGAAATGAAGATTAGTTTAACCTGTGATATGGATAATATTCCTGCTAGTCTTAAAAAGAAACCATACCCTGCTTCACCAATGAAGAGGAAAGACATAGAGGATAATATTAAGATGTTATTAAAAATGAACATTCTTGAGAAGGTTGAAACTACACCAAAATATTGTGTAATATCACCAGTGCTAATTTCTTATGAACAAGATAAAGCAAGACTGCGTGGTGATTATAGAGATTTAAATACATTTACAGTATATGATATTTATCCCCTGCCAAGGATTGCCTCTATACATGCTACCCTTAAAGGTGCTAGATATATAAGTTGCCTAGATGGAAAAAAAGGGTACCATCAAATTCCTGTTGAAAAGAATTCACAGAACTTTTTGTTGATAACAACACACATGGGAATTTATAAATATGTCAGAATGCCATTTGGACCAAAAAATGCTCCATCAGTATTTCAGAAGTTAATGGATATAACATTCCATAATGAAATGATTGAGGGATGGTTAATGGTATAAATTGATGACATCATAGTGTTCTCTAAATCTTTTGATGAACACTTAATCCATTTAAGGAAAGTATTTCAGAAAATGGATGAAATAAAAATGAACCTTGCATTGAAAAAATGTAAATTTGGGTTTGAATCTTTAAAAGTGCTTGGTCATATTGTATCTGGCTTACAAATATGTGTAGACCAAAATAAAGTGGCTGCAATAAAGAATATTGGAATTCCTCAAAATGTGAAGGATGTACAATCTTTTTTTGGAATGTGTGGTTATTATAGACAATATATAAAAAACTACCAATCAATTGCTGCACCACTGACCACACTGATAAAGAAATCAGAAGCATTCATTTAGAATAATGAAAGACAACAAGCTTTCAATAAGTTGAAGGAATGTTTAATGACAGCTCCTATCTTGGGATTACCAGATTTCCAATTACCTTTTGTATTATATACAGATGCAAGTTTTATTGGACTGGGTGCTGCTTTACATCAAAAACAACTTATTGAAGGTAAAATGTCAGAAGTAGTAATCTGCTATATTTCATGTACTCTGAGAAGTTGTGAATTGAAATATGGTGCTACTCAACTTGAATGTTTGGCAGTAGTATGGGCTCTTGAAAAGCTACATTATCACCTTGAAGACCAAAAATTTGAGTTAATAACTGACTGTAGTGCAGTTAAGTCACTTTTAAACATGAAAACTCCTAATAGACACATGTTTAGATGGCAATTAGCTGTACAAGAATACAGAGGCGGGATGACTATTACACATAGAGCAGGAACCTTGCACTCTAATGTAGATCTGTTATCTAGAGTACCTCTGCCTAATAATGATGATAATCCTGCTTATGTTCCTGAGTCAGAGATTATTAACATTTATGGCATTTATATTGTAGATCTTGAGGATGAATTTATGCAATCAATTCTTGATAATTATAATTCAGATCCTGACTTAAGTAAATAAACTACAATATTAAATGATCCATCTAAAGCTTCAATGAATGTTTTAATAAAAACATTACCAATTAAGTATAAAGAGGCATTAGAGAAAGGAAAATTTTCAATTGAGGATGGTTTTATATATTACAGGAAAAAATTAAGTAATTTAATTGTAATTCCCCCTTCAATGAAGGAGTTAATGTTAAGTATATGTCATGATGATATATTAGCAGGTCATTTTGACTACCATAAAACATTAACCAGGGTAAAAAACACAGCTTGGTGGATTAACATGTCTGAGGATGTTCAGAAATATGTTGAAACATGTGATTCTTGTCAAAAATCTAAAAGATTAACAGGAAAAAGAGCTGGTTTATTACAACAAATTGAGCAACCAAAAGCTCCATGGGAAATCATTAACATGGACTTTGTAACAGGTTTGCCAATAGCAGGGCATAAGAGTTATAACTCCTGCTGGGTAATTGTAGATAGATTTACAAAGATGTGTAAATTTATTCCTACCCACAAAGAGGTTTCTGAAAAGGACTTAGCTTTTTTATGTTGGACACAAATGTTAAATACAGCAGGTTCCCCAAAGCAATAGTTTCTGACAGAGATCCTAAATTTACTTCTGAGTTCTGGACGTCACTTATGGATGTTTCAGGGTGTCAATTAAAACTTCCTACAGCACACCATCCACAAACTGATGGGCTAGCAGAGAGAATGATACAAAACTTAGAAGATATGATAAGAAGATACTGTGCTTTTGGTCTTAATTTTAAAGACAATGACAAATTCACGCTGTGGTAGCCTAAAGTTTAGTACGGCACCTAAATATGTAAATGGAGTTATCACGGCATGCAAGATTGGTGTTATTATTTTTTTTTATATGTAAAAGGGTTTTATTTCATTTATTGGAGTTTTAAATATGAAGAAATTGGTCACGAGCAAATGCCTACACGAAAACAATTTATTTTGCAGAGAAAACTTATTTTTACGGTCTGAAAAATTTATAAGTATTAAGTCGAGTCACTCAAGAACCTTGGGAAATTTTCCCAGAATTTTTACTATTTTTCTTATATTTTTAAATGAATTTTAAAGTTTTATAGAAATATTTACGTTTTCAAAAATTACTTAACTTTGATGAATTTTCACGGGGTAATTAGAGCTGCGCAGACTACGAAAATTAGTTTGGTGGTAAAGGGGAAGTAGCTCTGTTATGTGTAATTTTTCTAGATTTTTTATTATGGTTTTAAGGTTCTAAATTGAGTCCGGAAGTCCGGACGGACTCCGTTTCGACTCCGTACGGACTCCGTTCCGGCTCCGTACGGACTCCGTACGGGCTCCGGATTGACTCTGGAAGAGCTCTGGAGGGGAAAACTTAGGCACGTGACTAGGAATACTTAAGCGCGTCTCAAACTCGAAATTTAGAAGGGGGGACACATCATACAGCTTAATCTTTAACCACCACAGTCTCATTTTTTATTACTCAACAAATTAAAATAACTTGTAATACCCTTATAACATTATTATTTTTACATAACATCTTAGAAATACAATTCAACAGTTTAAATAACACTTCATACCGGGTATCTTTAGAAAGGTCTTCGTCGCTGGGACTTGATTATTGCTGTCTCATAAAAATTCAAATTATTATAAAAACATAAAAGTCAATCTTTACAGATCTTTCACTGGTACACCTTAATTGTTGTTATCAGTATTTCTTTATCAACAGCCACGATCATTTAATCTCAATATGCGTTAATTATTTTAGAGTTTCATTATTTTTTATCAATCAGATCTAAGTAGATTGGTTAGCTTAGTGATTTAGAACACCTACTTTGTTATTTTTATTGGAAGGACGGGGTTTTCAGCTAAATCCATATATCTCCTCCGGATTCTGCTTACAGCAAGGCGACTGTAAGAGTTTACCTTACCATAGTTGGCGCCCAACGTGGGGTTCGATTTCTCTAGCTTTCTTTAAAGACTTACTTGGATCAAGAACATTATTAGCCTGCAAGAGGCTTATTTTCTGGAACTCTAATTGGATTTTTGTTATTGGCCTGCAAGAGGCTTGTTATTTTATCGATTGTTAACGCTTTTCATTACTTATTGGGATGTCTTCTTCTGCTGTTGCTTCTGGATCTTCTAACCCTCTTACTCCCTCAGTTAGAATTGTTTCTTGGGATGGCCCAAAGTTTGATGGGGAGGAGGTTAAATGGTTCATTAGCAGGTATGAAGCTGCTGCTGCTGTTGATGGTGCTTCTCATGTGGATATGGTGAAGCAAGTTAGATTTTTTATTGCCGATAGGGAGGTGGAAAAAGAGGTTATTGCTATGCAGGCATTCAAGGACAAGGATTGGGTTAAGCTTTCTAAAGCTATGGTTGATAGATGGGGTGTTAGGTTTACTATGATGGACCTCAATAAAATTGTTGGAGACTGGCAAGCAAAAGGTGGTGTTTCTTCTATGGCTGACTTCAAAAAGCTCTGTGTTCAGTTTGATGAAGTGGTGGAATATCTCATACTGGTGGACGAGTTAGTGAATGAGAACCAAGCAAAAGATTTGTTTTGGACAGCATGCAGCAGGGATATTTGTATGGACGTCTTGAAGGATCTTTCAAGAAAAGATTTGATGAAGGAACTGCCTAATGGTGAGCAGAAACTGCCGGCTCTGGAGGTTATCAAAGAGAACATTCAGGCCCATCTCAAGTTATTGGCGTTGGACAAATATCAAGAGTCTTGCACTCAATATGTTAGCAAGGTTAGCGAGGTTTCGGCCGAAAACAACGATATTATGGTCAAAGCCCAGGAGGCCAAGAAGGCTCAAATGGGATTACCTGCTGCTAAAGTGGAGGGCAATGTAGATAGTAAGATGGTCGATCACTTGGCCGATTTAACAAAACAATTAAAAATATTTGTTCAAGAGACTCAGAAGGCCAACAAGGCCCCAATCGCTTCTTCGTCGACGTCGACTTCTTATCAGTCTAGAGGTTATGAACGTCGAAATTATAATGGCAATAACAACGGTAACCGCTTCCCAGGCAATGGGAGAAATGGTGGGAATGGTGGTAATGGATATAGAGGTGGCTATGATGAGCCAAAGGTGTGCTCCTATTGTAATAGGAGAGGGCACAGAGCAACAGTTTGTTTTGCTCTTGATAAGGATATGGATGCTGGGCGAGTTTTATTTGATGGTAAAGTTTATAAATTTCCCGATGGTTCGTTCATCAAGCCCAGTGATGGACAGTCTCCTTCTGATTTGGTCAGAAGAAGTTTAACGGCTGAAAGGAGAGCCAGATTTGAAGAGGTGACAGATGAAGATGTTAATGCCAAGAGTGGCAAAAATGGTAATGGTAATGGTGGTAAAGCTGACAAGGGCAAGGAGAAAGAGGTCAGTAAAGCCACATTTTCTACTTCTTTTGGTGGTTTAGAGCTGGCAACGGTTGCCCAGGTGGAGGGTAGCTGTATGGCTGGCGAATACGATGTTAATGCTGCTAGAAGAGCAGCTGCTACTAAGGCGAAAAGTAGCATTCAGAGCCAATTGAGGGCTAATCCTGGCAAGGCCAATAACAAAGTGAACCCTTACTCTAAGGACAAGAATTCTAGTGCTCAAACTGCCGCCAACAAATTGAACCCTTACTCTAAGGACGAATTATATAAAATGCAGAAGGGGATTGCTGATATGGGGCCCCCTAGTTATGGCAAGTTTGATTTAAATGGTGAGCCTATGCCAGAGGATGATTCGGATTCTGAGGAGGACGTACCGTTGGCTTCTCTACCCAGACCAAGTTTTAGCGGTCCCATACCAATGGAGGGTGTAAGAAGGACTAGCGATGGATCAGGATTAGTGCAAGAAGCTGGTGACGGAGTTAGGGTTATAGAAAGTGAAGATGTTATAATGGGGGGTGAAGATGGCTTGGTTGGACCTCAAGAGGTACCCAGGGCCAAGGTTGTTAAATCAAAGGTCCAGTATGAGCGGCCAGTAGTTTCTGGTCAAGCTAATGCGATGGACGCAGTTTTGAATAGGGTGAATCAACTTCAGATTCCCTTATCTTTGGGGGAGTTATTTACGATTAGTCCGGCGCTTGCTGAAAAGCAAAAGAAGCATTTGACGAGGCGTCAGGTTTCCACTGGAGAGGTGGAATATATTTGTGAAAATGCTGAAAGGTTTGGGGAAGATGTAGATACACATTTTTCCGCTCCCCTGGGTTACCTGGTGGTAACTCTTAATGGTAAAGAAGTAAAGGCCTTGGTCGATTCAGGGTCTCAAATTAATTTAATTTCATTGGAGCAAGCGACGAGTATAGGCTTGCCAATTAAAAGTGGAACTGGGGGAAACCTCAGAGGTATCGGAGGGCATGCAACAGAGCTGATGGGTACTGCTGAGCATGTCAGGTTAGGCATTGGTGGATCTGTTGGTAAGGTTCACTTTTATGTGGCCAGAGGAGCAGTCAAAACTGTTCTTGGTGGTCCTTTTTTGATGGATTTTGAGGCCAGGATAGGGTATCAAGCTGGCATGGGGATTAGTTTGGAGATCACTGGTGAAGATATGCGGAGGTTACATATGCGGTTAGCGCCTCCTGGAGATGAAGGTTGGGAAACATGGCCAGGGATTACTACTCTGTGCCAGTGTTGTGTTTGCACCAAGAAGCGGCATATAAAACAGACGGCTTCTGGTGAATTATGTTTGTTGGAAAGGGATGGAAGCCCTCATTTTTTGGGGTAGCAGGGGCTGATCGCTCTAATGTTGTAATCTCTCCTCAGGATGAGATCCCGGATTGCAATAGGTCAGCTCACTTGGAGATAATTCAAGTGGATTCTCAATTATTTTCTGTTAATATTACTTTGGAGTGCAAATACGTTATGGACTTTACTATATGTTTATTGAATTTACCCTGTTTTTCTATTAAATATAAAAATGGTAAAAAAGGCAAAATGGGCCAAATTAGGTTGGATAAAAATTGGAAGGGTATGTTTTATGACCTCCAGCAAGAGGTTAAACTACAATTATCTCCTTCTATCACGGACCTCCAGCAAGAGGTTAAACTGCAATTATCTCCTTCTATTACGGACCTCCAGCAAGAGGTTAAACTGCAATTATCTCCTTCTATCACGGACCTCCAGCAAGAGGTTAAACTGCAAAAATTACATCAAAACTCGATTAAAAATCTCAGTATAAGTAAAACACAAAAAAATAATTTATGTGAAAATGTTATTCCAGTTCTCCAGCAAGAGGGTAAACTGCGAAAATCTTATCAAAATCCGATAAAAAATCTCAGTATAATTAAAACACAAAAAAATAATTTTTGTGAAAATTCAATTCCGGTTCTCCAGCAAGAGGTTAAACTGCCAACTTTCTTTACGGGTGATTTACTGTTGGATAAGGGAAGAAAAGGTGTTGGAAAATCTGTTTATAAATTAGACGAGGGAAAGGAGAAAAGGGTAAAATTTAAAAATGAAATAAAATATTTTTCTAATTTTTCTTATTCTGATTCTGGCGATGAAGAAGATTCATTTGATGAAAGTTTTAATGGCGATACAAAAGTAAATGATTTACCTCAAGTTTATTTAGATGTGGACGCAGCCAAATATAAGAAAGTAGCAAATAAAGTTCGACCTATTAATGAACCGCTACCTGCTGAATTAAATCCACCTTTGAGAAGACCAAGGTTATCAAGAGATCCTTATGAAAGTCCCTTGGTAAAGAATCCGCCTGAATTTTCTGAGACGTCAAGAATCACTTTTGAGAGACTGGGTGTTGTTAATTTTGGACCTGATGGTTGGTTGTCTGGAGAAGAGAAGAAGTTGTTGTTGGATGTGATGGTCAAGCGAGAGAAGGCCATTGCTTTTGTAGAAGAGGAGAGGGGTGCATTGAAGCATTCCTATGGGGAGCCTTACAAGATTCCTGTGGTATGTCATGAACCGTGGCAGCAGAAACCGATTCCTATTCCAGCTGCATTAAAAGAAGCTTATATCGAAGTTGTCAGAGAACGGATACGCACTGGACTTTATGAGCAATCAACGTCAAGTTATTCTAGTCCGGTATTTTGTATCAAGAAACCGAATGGCAAGCTTAGAGTTGTTCATGATCTTAGGGAATTAAATAGGGTTACAATAAAGGATGCTGGGATACCACCTAGTGCTGAGGAGTTTGTTGAAGCGTTTGCAGGGAGAGTGTGTTATGGTTTGGGAGATATTATGGGTGGATATGATGAGAGAGAGTTACATCCGGACTCAAGGCCTCTCACTACATTCGATACGCCACTTGGACATTTACAGTTAACAAGATTACCTCAAGGAGCAACAAATTCGGTTGCAGTTTATCAAGCTCAGATGGCTTGGATCCTTCAAGATGAAATTCCACAATATGCTGGAATCTTTATAGATGATGGAGGAATTAAGGGACCAACAACCGACTATGATAACCAGGTGTTGGAAGAGAATCCCGGGATACGCAAATTCATTTGGGAGTTTGCAATTACTTTAGAAAGAATCTTGTTTCGAATTGAAGAGGCTGGTTTAACTATTTCAGGTTCAAAATTTTCATGTTGTGTGCCAGCTTTAGAAATATTAGGCCATGTGGTATGTAGAGAAGGTAGGATTATGTCCAAGAAGAAAGTTAACAAAATTCAGTCCTGGCCAAGACCCAAGAATACGACCGAAGTTAGAGGGTTTTTAGGCGTTTGCGTATATGTTAGAATGTTTATCAAGGACTTTTCTTCATTGGCAGCTCCATTGAGACGGTTAACAAGAAAGGATGCAGACTGGGAGTGGGATGAAGAGTGTGAAAAGGCGTTTGTGAAGTTGAAGGAGGTTGTGGGGAAGGATTTAGTCCTGCACAAGTTGGATTATGGAAAAGATGCTGGCAGAATTTATTTAGCAGTTGATTCAAGTCAGATTGCAGCTGGGGCGGTTTTGTCTCAGATGGATAAAGCTGGTTACATCAGGCCAGTTAGGTATGAATCTGTAGTATTTACTGAGGTCGAATCAAGATATTCTCAACCAAAATTGGAATTATGTGGTGTGGCGAAAATACTGAAGAAACTTCAGCATATTTTGTGGGGGCAACATTTTGAGTTGCAAGTGGATGCGAAATCGTTAATCCAGATGATTAATTCCCCAAGTTTACCAAACGCACCCATGACGAGATGGGTAGCTTTTATTCAACATTTTTCGTTTGATTTAGTTCATAAGCCAGGCAAAACTTTTACTATGCCAGATGGTTTATCAAGGAGACCACCCACTGAAGAAGATTCAGACTCAGAAGAGTTCGATGAAGATATACCTATTATCAAAGCCAGCACTAAAGGAGCTGAAGACTTTCCATACCTCCCCCATGAGGTTAAACTGGCAGGACTATTGTGTTTAGATTATGGTGTTGATGACCTCCACCAAGAGGATAAACTGGAAAATAGTTTTTATGTTAAAAAAGGTGTTGAAAAAGGTGTAGATAAATTCGGCAGAGAGGAGGTAGAAGAAGATGTGGTGTATGTAGAGGAAAATGGATTGGTAGTGTGGGATAGTAGTAAATTAAGAAATGGTGTATATGTTGGAGAATTAGAGAATTTAAATAAAAAAGTGGATAAAGAGAAAGAGGTATTTTCAAATACGGTTTTCGAAGGATCCAAAGGTTCAGAAGAAAAACGTCGACATAGCTCGATTAAAAATTTATTTAGGGGTCAACGATTATTGGCTCATTCATGTGCAGGTGATATTGGTGATAGAGAAGTCCCTATTGATGTTATATTAATCGATTTTCAAGATGAAGTCTGGGGTCAGACTGGTTTTTATTTTTTGTTAGTCAAATATTTGTTGACTTTAGAGAGGCCAGAAGATTGTGAAGACGATGAATGGGTGGCTATCAAGAGGAAGTCATCTACGTTTTACCTATCTGGTCGACGTTTAATGAGGAGGAGGTATCCAAATCCTCAAGTAGTTATAACTCAACAGAAGGGGCAAGAATTAGTTTTGAAATCACTGCATGAAGATCTCGGGCATAGAGGCGTTGGAGAAACATTTAGAAGAATTTCTGATCGATTTTGGTGGCCTGGCATGAAGATGGCTGTTAAACAGTGGGTTCAGTCATGCGAAGAATGTCAAAGACAAAGTTATTTAAGGCCAAAAGAACCTGGACGCGCGACCGGTGAATATACGCTCTTTGGAAGAGTTAGTTTAGATGCCGTTCATATAAAAGAGGGACGGTATAAATATTTAATTGTGGCCAGAGATGATTTATCTGGTTGGGTAGAGGCAGCGCCTCTTATTAATTTAACTGCAAAAAATGTGGCAGAATTTTTTTTGAATAATTGGGTATATAGGTATGGGGTGATGAAGTTGGTGACGGTAGATGGAGGTCCTGAATTTGGGACAGAGTTTAAAGAGGCCGTATTGAAAGTTGGATCAAAGGTTAGGGTAGCAACCCCATATTATCCTGAAGCTGAAGGCATGGTTGAAAGAGGGCATCAAGTTATTAAGGATGCTTTAGTTAAAATGTGTGGGACAAGTGCTGAAAAGTGGAGGCACTATTTACCTTTAGTTTTATTTGCTGATCGAATCACTGCCAAAAGGACGACCGGATTTTCACCTTATGAACTTGTTTTTTGACAGAAAGCAGTTTTACCGGTTGATTTAGAAGCTGAATCATATCTTGGAGTTGACTGGGACAGGGTCAAAACTACTGAAGAATTATTGTGTGCAAGAATGATGCAGCTAGAAAAGAAAGAAGAATATTTAGAAAAGGCATATTTGCGGATGATGAAGATCCGAAATCAATCAGTTAGATATTAGGATGAGCGGTTGGCACATCGATTAAGGAAACCTTTGAACCCAGGTGATATGGTCCTGGTGTATAATAGGAGTTTGGAAAGTCAATGGGGAAAGATGTTTGCAGATAGGTGGAATAGACCGTATAAAATCAAGGAGCAAGTTTCCGGCGGTTCATATGTGCTAGAAGAGTTGGATGGAGTAGTATTAAAGAAGAGGGTAGCGGCCGATCAAGTGAAACGGTTCTAACCTAGAGGCACCAGGAGTGCCGAAGTCTTCCTCCGCAATGAGGATAAACTAGGATATCAATGAAACTTTATGGATAACTCCGAAATGAGGATAAACTACAATTTTAATGACATTTATGAAATTATATGGATACCTCCGCAATGAGAATAAACTATAATACCAACAAAATTTTATGATGACCTCCGCAACGAGGATAAACTATCTTCTTTTTTTATCAAAATACTTTACTATTGTTACACTGTATATGGTCGACGAAACTATGATGAAACTTAACGAAATTCAAGAAGACCTTCTTTGAAATTTTCAAAAACTTAAAATACTTAAAATATGGGTGAAGATAGTGTTGGAAAATTTTAAAATTTATTGGAAGAAGTGTTCACAGGGGAACCTTCTTAATTAAATATTGGCAAGTGTGGGGGTAATTGATGGGCTGGCTGCTCTATACACAATTACCCCATAATGTTTGTTTCCAAAATTTTCCCTGTTTCTAGTTGAATCCTGGCTTTGTCTTTTAATTTTAGGAAGTCCACTAAGACTATAAACTGGAACGAATCAAGAGACACCGCTCTCAACGCCGGATTCAAGATTCTTTTATTTTATTTTGTTTTTGATTTTTTTATGATAGATTGTGATTTCTTTTCTTTAATATATATTATGAATTATTGTAAAGGTGATGCTCACTGGTGGTCTCTAATCATTTTTATAAATTGGAGGGAGCCCACCCAGTGATCATCATTATAAAAATTATCTTCTAAAAACTTTCATTTATTTTCTATTCTTTTCAATTTCTCAAAATTGTGTAACCACATCAAGTTGCACTTGGATGTGGGTATGATGTCAAGGGTACGGCTCATCAGATGGCCGGGGGGCATCTTTTAAAATTTTATTTTAAAATTTTATTTTAGTACTTTTTTTATCTTTCTTTTCACATTCATTTATCTTTCTTTAAAATTAAATTTTAAATTTTATTTCAAAACTATCTATTCTAAAATCTTTTATTTTAAATTTAAAAAAAATAAAAATAAAAAAAAAATAAAAAAATAAAAAAAAAAATAATAATAATAATAAAAATAAAAATAAAAATAAAATAAAAATAAAATAAATAATAAAAAAAAATAATAATAATAATAATAAAAAAAATAAAAATAAAAAAAAATTAAAATTAAAATTAATTAATTAAATCAAAATTATTATTATATTTCTAAGTTTTATTTTTTTAGTTTTCATTCTTTTTAGCTTTATTCATTTAGTTTAGACAGGAAACAGGGTCTAGGGGAACTCAATACCTGTGGGATTTTACTTCAAGACATCTATTAGTCCTCCAAGACTTTAAACTGGCTACTGTTCAAGACTTTCCTTAAGGTTTTTTTTTATATACGAATTTTGGAGCTATTAGTCCTCCAAGACTTTAAACTGGCTACTGTTCAAGACGTTCTTTAAGGTTTTTTATACATATTTTGGAGCTGTTAGTCCTCCAAGACTTTAAACTGGCTACTGTTCAAGACTTTCCTTAAGGGCTTTATACGAATTATGGAGCTGTTAGTCCTCCAAGACTTTAAACTGGCTAATTTTCAAGACGGTCATTAAAGATTTTATATTGGAGCTGTTAGTCCTTCAAGACTTTAAACTGAATTTCAAGGATGTTCAAGATTTTATGGATATTTTTGGAGACGGATGTTTTATATTTTTTTTATCAATCAAAGTTAGGTCCACCAAGACCTTAAACTGGAGTGTTATCAAATGTTAGGTCCACCAAGACCTTAAACTGGACTGTTATCAAGCTGTTGGGTCCACCATGACCTTAAACTGGATTTCTTATCGATTAAATGTTTGGTCCACCATGACTTTAAACTGGTAGTTCATTCATTGTTTAGTCCACTATGACTTTAAACTGGAAAATTAATATCTGCAGGATAATTCAACATTCATTGGACCACTATGGCCTTATACTGGATTACTTGTTGATCAAATGTTTGGTCCACTATGACATTAAACTGGATTATCAAATTTATTCAATCTTTGGTCAAGCCTAGGCCTTACTTAGGAATATATCAAGATATTTATGCACTTAAACGATCTTTGGTCCACCATGACCATAAACTGGCAATCGATTATATGTTTGGTCCACCAAGACTATAAACTGGAATGTCAATCTTGTTTGGATAACTCAATTCAATCTTTTAATTTATCACTGTCCACTATGACTCTAAACTGGTTATTTAATTATTTCTGGAATTGGGTGTTGATAAGCTTTAGGAGGCTAAAATTTTAGGTGGTGATGATGCTAAGGAAAGCATAATGGTTAATTAGGTGAAATTTGTGGCGCTTTAACATGGTCTAAAGTTAATATTATTATTGGAAGCCTGGCAAAAGTATTTTATGGGTTTGCTGTATAGCAAAGTTTGAAAATTGTGATGAAGGAATCAGAAGTTAGGATGGTAGTTGGATTTTAGGGAATGATTTTTTTTTAGTGCCTCATAGTTAGGCCATTTTTTTTTTTTGGTGTGAAGCTTGGAGGACCTTATGGCGAGATTGGAATCATAGAATTCGGCTCAGTGGGGGGCCCTATGAGGTTGGAATCAGGAGTATTCGGCTCATAGGAAGATCCACTCTCTCAATGCTGTGACAAGAAGGAAGACTGGTATATGGGAGTCTGAAGGGATTCAAACCTTGCTCTCAGTAGTGGAATCATCACAAGATTTATATTATTTTATTTTATGTTATATCAGGCCAGAGAAGAAAGAAAACATCATTTATGTTGAAAGTTTAAGAAGACCAAGCAAAAACAAAATTTTATCAAGTTATACTGTTAGAAAAGATAATTTCTTTGAAATTGTTCAACATCATTATCAAAGCTTTGCATTAAAATTCTTCTTTTCATGAGGTCTTCATGGTTATTAGCTGGAGTTTCTTGAAAATAGGCCAGCATTTTTCGTTTCAACTCATTAGTAAAGTCAAGAAAAAGATAGCGATGAAAATTTGGGTAATGATTGATATAGTCCGTCTTCACTCTACCAACATCATCAGTGTTGGTTATTTCGACAGCTAGAAGTTCAAATATGTTATTAAGTTATAGGTTTAGTCAATTTTGATTAAAAGTTTTTTTTAGTAAGATAAATAGGGTCTTACATTTAGAGCCAGGAAACATAGTCTCAGCAAAGTTAGTTGGGGGTACTGGCGTTATAGGATTAGGATCTTGTGAAGGCAAAATTAGGCCGGGATCCGTTGATTGAACTTTTGAAGCTGTTTTTGATCTTATTCGTTTTAAGAAGACAGGAATTTTGGATCGCTTTTTAGAAGTTGAGGGATCAGGGAGAGCTGCTGGTCCTAAATATATGTTTGTTTTAGAAGGAACTATTGGCCGGTTACATTTGACTTTTTTCACATGGCATAAGTCGCAAGCTGTTCTGCCAGGAAGATTAGGATTGGACATTAAACAAGGTACCTGGTATCGAGCGCAGAGTTCACATGGAGCGACAAGTTCTTTGGAAGACATATTGATGAAGATGAATTTTATAGTTGACTAAAGAAGATGGTGGTTGAAGGTTAAAGATGAATATTGTGATCAACCACTTATGCAAAGCTTTAAGAATGGGGACATTCTCGATTGGAGGGAGGATGTGGTAGCCTAAAGTTTAGTACAGCACCTAAATATGTAAATGGAGTTATCACGGCATGCAAGATTGGTGTTATTATTTTTTTTATATGTAAAAGGGTTTTATTTAATTTATTGGAGTTTTAAATATGAAGAAATTGGTCACGAGCAAATGCCTACACAAAAACAATTTATTTTGCGGAGAAAACTTATTTTTACGGTCTGAAAAATTTATAAGTATTAAGTCGAGTCACTCAAGAACCTTGGGAAATTTTCCCAGAATTTTTACTATTTTTCTTATATTTTTAAATGAATTTTAAAGTTTTATAGAAATATTTACGTTTTCAAAAATTACTTAACTTTGATGAATTTTCACGGGGAAATTAGAGCTGCGCAGACTACGAAAATTAGTTTGGTAGGTAAAGGGGAAGTAGCTCTGTTATGTGTAATTTTTCTAGATTTTTATTATGGTTTTAAGGTTCTAAATTGAGTCCGCAAGTCCAGACGGACTCCGTTTTGACTCCGTACGGACTCCGCTTTGACTCCGTTCCGGCTCCGTACGGACTCCGTACGGGCTCCAGATTGACTCTGGAAGAGCTCTGGAGGGGAAAACTTAGGCACGTGACTAGGAATACTTAAGCGCGTCTCAAACTCGAAATTGAGAAGGGGGGACACATCATACAGCTTAATCTTTAACCACCACAGTCTCATTTTTTATTACTCAACAAATTAAAATAACTTGTAATACCCTTATAACATTATTATTTTTACATAACATCTTAGAAATACAATTCAACAGTTTAAATAACACTTCATACCGGGTATCTTTAGAAAGGTCTTCGTCGCTGGGACTTGATTATTGCTGTCTCATAAAAATTCAAATTATTATAAAAACATAAAAGTCAATCTTTACAGATCTTTCACTGGTACACCTTAATTGTTGTTATCAGTATTTCTTTATCAACAGCCACGATCATTTAATCTCAATAAGCGTTAATTATTTTAGAGTTTCATTATTTTTTATCAATCAGATCTAAGTAGATTGGTTAGCTTAGTGATTTAGAACACCTACTTTGTTATTTTTATTGGAAGGACGGGGTTTTCAGCTAAATCCATATATCTCCTCCGGATTCTGCTTACAGCAAGGCGACTGTAAGAGTTTACCTTACCATAACGCATGATTGGGTAACCCTTATCCCAGGTTTAGAATTTGCATACAATAGTACAGTACATTCTGTCACTGGCAAAAAGCCATTTGAGTTATGGTTGGGTTATGTACCTAATACCCCTGCTACAACACTTAATAAGTTACCTAGATTGGATATTCATCCAGGTACTAAATCTTTTCTTCAGATGCAGGAATTATGCAGAAAACATGGTCAAGAATGTATAAATAAGGCTTTTGAGTATGAAAAGAAAAGATGGGATAAAGCCCATAAAGAAAAAATGTTAAAAGAGGGTGATGAAGTCCTTATTTCAACGCTACATTTCAATTTAAATGGTAATGTTAAATTGAAGGATCCATTCATCGGACCATTTGTAGTTAAAAAGATGGTTGGTAATAATGCTGTTGAGGTTATTCTATATGCACCATATGATAGAAAACATCCAGTATTTCCTATTTCTCTTATAAAACCATACCATTCTAATGATACTGCTCTATTTCCAAGAAGATAAGGAAGGCATAAACAGCAACCTGAAGAAATAGTGGAAAAGGCAGAAATTGAAAAGATACTTAAAAAGAGACACCTTACTAAAGAAAAGGGAGTTGAGTATCTATTAAGATTTAAAAATAAATCAAGTGAATATGACCAGTGGATTCCAGAAAATGAAATCTCTGATCTTAAAAATCTCTTGAAAAAATTTAAATCTAAATAATACTGTTCATTCAGTATATGTATTATAAAAATTAATTTTTATTTTATTATTTCACTCCTTAAGTTTAATTAAAATGTCTTAACATTTTTTTTATTGTTTTTTTTGGGGTGAGGGAGTGTCAGCCTAAATATCCTTAGGACTGAGTATTTCTTATGTTTAAAATAAGATAACATTAACTAGATTAAGCTTATATCTTAAAAATAAGGTTAAAATAATAATATATATTATTTTATTATATATATATATAATTATTATTCTATTATATAATTTATAATAGTTTAAATAGCTTATCCATTGCCTAATAATACTTATTAAGGTTTTAATGGAGTCATAATATACTTATCTTAAGGTATATGAAGTAATTATTGACATACATAAGCTTATACGTATACATAAATCTCATATTCAGTGAAATATGCAGTATATTATGTATATTTAGGTATATAAGTGGGTTTTAGCCCCTTAATAGCCTATAACCTTTGTTTTTCTGCTTATTTTAGGTCATATGGACGAAATCAGTGGACTCACAACGCCTACAGAAGCATAGACACCTATATTAGGTGCATACACCCAGTTTGGACAACTAAAATTACTTCCTTGGATGGTTATTCAAGGATTTATGGGTTGGAAGGATGTTTCTGGGTTAATGTGGATGCTTGGGGATGTTATTGGGGGCTTGGACATTTTATTTGTTTCTTTATATGCTTTTAGTTTCATTAAATCTCTTTTTGATTATTTATTTTACCTGTTTCTTTATGGTATCCGCTTTAATCTGGGTTTTCTATTTATGGTATGACTCTGTGTTATTATTAATAGTGATGGAGAGTCCTTAATGGAGGTCTGGGCGTTGAAACTGCTTGAAGTGGACACCATGGGGAGGTGATGGGCCCTCACAGTGCTGTAATGGCCGGGGATAGCAGTGACATCATCTGGATTGAAGGTCTGTGCACTCCAGTGGATTTGGGTATAAGTAAGGAGGGATTTTGACGATTTATTATCATCATTAAATTAATAAAATTCAAACAGCCACTAAAATAAAATTATTTGTATTCAGAAATATATTATAAAGCCCTTATAAATTGATATTATCTTTATATAAGATATAACTATATTTTATTCTTCTATTTTCCACCACTAGCACGCATTTAAATCCAAGTATTGTGAGTTTTATTTGAGTATAACTATTCTATTAGTCTTCCCCTGATGTTTAATCACTAAATCATTTATCAATAAGTAGTAGGACCATAAAATAACACTATTTTATCATACTTATATACTAGACTATACTGACAGAGTGGGCTTTCATCTTCACTGAGCCAGAAATGAAATGATCTGAATATCGCCATGAGGTCCTCCAATTTCCAAAATGACCTACACTTGAATTTTCTTGAGTAATCAAGCACAAAAATCTCCAGTTTTTAGTCTTAGAGGACTTCCACCTGCTTCACAAAACCAACGCTAGAGATCAATCTATAAACAATAAAGCATATAAACAAACTTTGTGGTGTAATTGTGTATAGAGTTGCCAACTCATAAATTACCCCCAAACTTGCCAAAATGAAATCTAGAGGTTTCCCCAATGAACAATTCTATCTAAAAGAAATTCTCCTCAAATTTTGACCATTTTAATTCCTAGTTTTATTGACATCTTCAGTTTTCCACGGTCTTGAAGTTTAGGACCAATCATAAATGATCTTGAAAAGAATTTCAGTTTTAAGTCTTGATGGACTAGCAGAATAAATAAAATAAATATATTATAAAAGAAAAAGATAAATAAAAAAATAAAGGATTTCCCCCAGCCATTTGGATGAGCCGAACCCCTGACATCATACCCACATCCAAGTGCTACTAGATTGTGGATATTCAGGAATGAAAAATTAAAAATATAAAATAAACTGAAATTTTTGAAAACAAATTAGTTTTGAAAATAATAATTTTTTTTTTTTTTGGAAATTAAATTTTGAAAATATTTTTTTTTTTAATAAAAAATTAAAATTTGAAAATTTGAAGATTTTAAAAATGATAATTTAATGAAAATCAAGGAAACAAACTAATGATCACTGGGTGGGATCCCTCCAATTTGTAAAAATGATTTGAGACCACAAGTGATCATCCACCCCAATACAACAAAAAAAAATGAAACAAAACAAAATTCTTGAATCCAGACTTCCAAAAGATTGTGCTGTGTCGATGTAAGGTTCCAGTTTATAGTCATAGAGGACTACCTATATAAGAAAAAAGAAAGCCAGGATTCAACTAGAAACAGAGAAGGGTTGGAAACTAACATTATGGGGTAATTGTGAATATAGCTGTCAACTCATCAATTACCCCCAAACTTGCCAATATAAAATCTAGAAGGTTCCCCTGTGAATACTACTAAAAAAATTTGTTTCCAGTTCATATATTCACCACATAATAAAATTTTAAAATTGAAGTAATATTTGATTTTTTGAAAGACTGTGAGATTTCCTAAAAGATTGATGTTGTAGTTTATCCTCATTTCAGAGTCAAACTTCAGCACTCTTTGTGCCCCTAGGGTAAAACTTCTTCACTTGATCAGAAGCTACCCTTTTCTTTAAGACAACACCATCCAGTTCTTCCAAAACATATGAACCACCAGAAACCAGTTCTCTAATCCTATATGGTCTATTCCATCTATCAGCAAACATTTTCCCCCACTGATTTTCCAAACTCCTATTATTCACCAACACCATATCACCAGGCCTCAAAGGCTTCCTGAGTCTATGAGCCAACCTTTGATCCCAATACCTGACAGACCGATCCCTGATCTTGATCATCCTATTTTATGCCTTCTCCAAATATTCCTCCTTCTTTTCTAACTGTTGCATTCTAGCACAGAGAAAATCTTCAGTATTTTTGACTACATCCCAATCAACACCAAGATAATGTTCAGCTTCAAGATCAACCGGTAAAACAGCTTTCTTACCAAAATTAATTCATATGGAGAATAGCAAGTTGTCCTCTTGGTGGTAATCCTGTCATCAAATAAAACAAGGGGTAAATAATGCCTCCACTTTTCAGCACTTTTTCCACAAATTTTAACCAAAGCATCCTTAATAGCTTGATGTCCCCTTTCAACCATTCCTTCTGCTTCAGGATAATATAGGGTTTCCACCCTAACCTTTGAACCAATTTTTGAAACAGCTTCCTTGAAGTCTGCACCAAGCTTGGAGCCTCCATCAACAGTTACCAACTTTATAACACCATACCTATACACCCATTTCTTCATCAAAAATTCTGCTACATTTTTAGCAGATAAACTAATAAGAGGGACAGCCTCAACCAAACCAGACAAATCATCCCTTGCCACAATCAAGTACTTATATTTACCTTCCTTGATGTGAACAGCATCCAAACTAACCCATCCAAAGATAGTATTTTCACCAGTAGCATTTCCAGGCTCTTTTGGCCTTAAATAACTTCTTCTCTGACATTCTTCACATGACTGAACCCAAGATCTAACAGCCATCTTCATTCCAGGCCACCAAAATCTATCAGCAATCTGCTTATAAGTTTTGCCAAAGCCCCAATGTCCTAAATCTTCATGAAGAGATTTCATCACTAATTCTTGAACTTTTCTTTGAGATACAACAACTTGAGGACTCGGATCTCTTCTTTTTATCAACCTTCTACCAGAAAAATAAAAACCAGGTGACTCCTTTTTGATAGCCACACATTCAGCTTCATCACTTTCTTCTGGTTTTCCCAGAGACAACAAATATTTCACCATTAAAAATAAGACCCAGTCTGGTCCCAAAATTCATCAGAAAAATCCAATAATATAACATCCAAAGGAACCTTCCTGTCGCCAATATCTCCCACTTGTGAATGAGCAATCATTCCCTGAGCATTTGGCTGTTTGCTGAAATTCACATAATCCACCTCATTCAAAAAATTTTCTATGCTACCACTATCCTCCTTCAGATCCCAAACATAAAAACCATTAACCAACTTCCAATTATCCCAAAAAACCATACCATCCTCATCTACAAAAACCTCATGATCAACTAGATCATCAACTTCATCGAATTAAACAAAAATAGAACTAGCCAGTTTAACCTCATGGGGAACGTATGGAAAGACCTCAGCACCCTTGGTACTGGCCTTGATTATAGGTATATCTTCATCAAACTCATCTGAATTGGAATAATCTACTGTATGTGGTCTTCTTGACAATCCATCAGACATAGTGAAAGATTTTCCAGGCCTGTGCACTAAATCAAATGAAAAATGTTGAATAAAATCTACCCAGCTAGTCATTGGAGCATTAGGTAAACTAGGTGAATTAATCATCTGAATTAAAGATTTAGAATCCACTTGATCTTCAAAATGTTGACCCCATAAGAAATTTTGAAGTTTCTTTAAAATTTTTGCCACACCACAGAGTTCCAACTTTGGTTGTGAATATCTTGATTCTGCCTCAGTAAAAACTACAGATTCATACCTAACTGGTCTAATATAACCACCCTTATCCATCTGAGAAAGAACTGCACCAGCAGCCAGCTGACTTGAATCAACAGCTAAATAAATCCTACCAGCTCCTTCACCATAATCCAACTTATGAAGAATAATATCTTCACCAACCACCTTCTTCAACTTAACAAAAGCTTCTTCAAAAGCTTCATCCCAATCCCAATCAGCATCCTTCCTAGTTAAACTTCTCAATGGAGCAGGCAATAATGAGAAATCCCTAATAAAAATCCTAACATAAACACATACTCCCAAAACTCCTCTAACTTCAGTAGTGTTTCTAGGTCTTGGCCAAGATTGAATTATGTTGACTTTCTTCTTTGACATAATTCGGCCTTCCCTACACACCACATGACCAAGAATCTCTAAAGCTGGAACACAACAAGAAAATTTATAACCAGAAATAGTTAAACCAGCTTCTTCAATCCTAAACAAAATCCTTTATAAAGTTACTGCATACTCCAAAATAAACCTCCTAATACCTGGATTCTCCTCCAACACTTCATTATCATAATCAGTTGAAGGACCTTTAATTCCACCATCATCAATAAATATAAAAGCATACTTTAGAATTTCATCTTAAAGAATCCAAGCCATTTGTGCTTGATAAACAGCAACAGAATTAGTAGCACCTTGAGGTAATCTAGTCAGCTTTAACCGTCCAATAGGAGTATCAAAAGTTTTCAGAGGTCTTGAATCTGGATGTAATTCTCTTTCATCATAGCCCCCCATAATATCACCCAAACCATAACATACCCTTCCAGAAAAATCATCAACAAGTTCCTCTGCACTTGGAGGAATACCAGCATCTTTTATAGTCACCCTATTCAATTCCCTAAGATCATGAACCACTCTTAGCTTTCTATTAGGCGTCTTGATACATATAACTGGACTTGAACAACTTAATGAAAATTTTTCATAAAGTCTAGTCATAATCCTTTCCCTAAAAACTTCAATATAATCATCTTTAAGAGCAGCATGAATCAGAATGGGCTTGAGTTGCCAAGGTTCATGACAAAAAACTGGAATATTGTAAGGTTCACCATAAGAATACTTTAAAACACCCCTCTCTTCTTCCACAAATGCATTAGCCTTCTCCCTCAACACCATCACATCCAACAACAAGTTCATCTCCTCACCAGATAACCAACCCTCTGGCCAAAAATTTACAAAACCAATTGTATCAGGAGTAATTTTTGACATTTCAGAATATTCAGTCCGATTCTTTCTTAAAGGAGTTTCAAATGGATCTCTTGACAAAAGTGGTCTCTTCAACGGCGGATTCAATCCAGTTGGAAGCGCTTCATTGATTGGTTTAACTTTCACAGCATTCTTATTATATTTTGCCGCTTCCACTTCCACATGCACTTGAGGAATTGAGCTCCTTTCATCAACAGAATCTTCATTTTTAGACCCATTTGCCACCACTCCAAAAATTTTCCGTACCAAATTCTGCTCATCCACTTCACCAGTACCCAAATCACCAACCAAATGAAAAATACTCCTAGGGAAATAAACATCATCATTAGGTTCAGGATTCTCATCACAGAGACTGTCCATGTTACCTTCAGATAGGTCCTGCACTGCAGTGAACGCCCCACCAGAAGCTAGAAAGTCATGCCTTTTATCCTCATGCTGGAGTAACTTTCTTCTGCAACTGGACACAGACACACCAGTTTTGCCAACAAACCACCAACCGAATCATCACCACACATCACAGAACCCAAATCAACAAACACCTTTTCTTGCTTTTTGTCACCACACAATATGGGGGGCGGACTTGCTAGCAAGTCCGCAACCTTGGACCCAAACTCACCATAGATTGAACACACATTGAGCTATTGATAAAGGAACCATACAATCAGGGATGAACACCACTCAGTAGAACAGTTTTAGGTGGGTGTTCAAGTAGAGTTCAGTATGGGTTCAGTATGAGTTCAGTCTGAGTTCCATCTGAGTTCCATCTGAGTTCAGGTTGAGAACTTGCTAGCAAGTCCACCCCCTATATTGCGTAGTGTGTTATTCAGACAATTTTTTTGCATTTTCAATTTTTCTTGAGAGAAATCAGAATGAGACATTAGTTGAGAATTATTGTGTAGTTTATACTCATGCTGGAGGCCACCAGTTAACCAATTAGGCTCCTTCCTACTGACAACATCTTTACATAAATATTTTTTTTTCTGATTTTCAGTTATCTTGAGATTTTTTTCTAAATTTTTTTCTAATGGTTTCTTGCTATATCTAGAAAAACAACCAGGGGTGTCCCCAATGCTCACATGTGTGGTTATGGTAATGTTTTTGAACAATGTAGAAGAAACCCTAGCGGTGCACAATTGGGAGGACTTACTTTTAGACCCTTTTGCCACCACTCCAAAACTTTTCTGCTCCAACAAAATTTTCCCTAAAACATCTTCAGAACTTGAAATAAACTTGAGAGAAAAACTTGAAGAAAAACTGAAACCAGACATATAATTTGACAAAAATTGACATAATAAAGAAATATTATCTACAAAAAGTTGAGATTCCAGACACATGAGTTTTTTCTATACTTATAATAGTAATAATAAAATGGTGACAGTAAATTAATCAAATGATATATATGAGTGAGGCACAAAGATCAAATACCAGATGAACTGAAGAAAAATTCAACCCTAGCTACTCTCTGTAATAAATGTGTCCAGAACAAGTTCGGCCGAACTTGTGCTGGACACTTTTGGTCACATGCAGTCTGATGTAATCAATTCTCTCTCAATAATTGCACTAGAAGTTGTTTGATATGGCCAAATGGTTCTGCTGAATTTTTTTAAACCCTACCTAGGTTGGCACTTTTTTTATTTTTCACAAAAGCAATTATAGTCCAAGTTTAGCCCCACTGCTGGGAATTTGCCCAAAATGTCTACTTGCTCTTTATGGCAGGTTTTTAATTTTAATTTTTTATTTCATATTTGATCCCTTTAATTTTACCTTTTTGTCCCTCATATTTCTTTTGGATATCAATTTATTTTTTGTAAAACAAATCATTTTCATATTTTTTACATTTATTTAATAATACTATAAAAGGTGTAGCATCACCCTGTATGCATATAGCACATGAGTTTTTTGTATACTTATAATATTAATAATATAATTATGAAAAAAAATTAATCATCAAATGATATATATGAGTGAGGCAAAATGATCAAGTACCAATGGACAAGTTTAGAAGAAATACCAGATTAACTGAAGAAAAATTCAACCCTAGCTACTCTCTGTAATAAATGTGTCCAGCACAAGTTTGGCCGAACTTTTGCTGGACACTTTTGGTCACATGCAGTCTGATGTAATCAATTCTCTCTCAATAATTACACTAGAAGTTGTTTGATATGGCCAAATGGTTCTGCTGAAGTTTTGTTAAACCTCAGGTTGGCATTTTTTGTTTTTCAAAAATGATATTATAGTCCAAGTTTAGCCCCACCGGTGGGCATTCACCTCAACATGTCTACTTGCTCTTGATGGCATGAATTTCATTTTAATTTTTTATTTCATATTTGATCCCTTTAATTTTAAATTTTTATCCCTAATATTAGTTTTGGATATCAATTTATTTTTTGTAAAACAATTCATTTTCAAATTTTTTTACCTTTATTTAATAATATTATAAAAGGTGTAACATCACCTAGTATGCATTTGTCACACAACTTTTTGCTATACTTATAATTTTAATAACATAATGGTGAAAAAAAGTTAATCAAATGATAAATATGAGTGATGCACAAAGGTCAAATATCAATGAATCAATAGTCCATTTTAATATTATAGATTTTTTGATTAAATAAAATAGTAATAATGAATTATATTTTTCATCCACAATTCCACTCTAGTGATTCCCACTGCATAAAAAGGGTGCACTCAGTCCTTTTTTTACTGCTTGTGCATATATTTTATTGCCCACAGTACTTGTCAGGCTAAGATCAACTAATTTTACGTGAGATAGCTTGAAAAGTCTTTGTCTAGAAGATTTATATGGTCCTATAAGAATACTTTAATATAAATCCAACAAATAGTAAAATATAATTCAGAATAAAGGTTTCAGTAATTTAATTCTCACTATTCTTATATGGGGCTTACAATCTTTTTAGTTGGTAGAAAAATAGTTTCAATAATTTCAGATACTATTCAAAAGTCTTATAAAAGTACTAATTAATTTTTTTTGTAATTTTTTTGGTTATATTGGATAAATTGAAGTGATAAAGAATGAAGAAAACAAGACCCAAAAACCTCCTCCTTTTATACACACTGAGTTCCCCAATAAATCCTTTGATATACCATCCAATACACAGTTTATGACGCCTCAAATCCACTAATAGACCTGCCCATCAACATCCTTAGTGATCTATGACATAATTAGACAAGTAACAACCGCAAAAATCCTGTAATAATAAGGGAAATCCATCAAAATAAAAGAAAAAGATAAAAAGAGAGTATATGCGTATAAAACAATAATACAAAATACTAAAGGAGACTTTTTAAGGTTAATAATAGCTTAAGAATAAGCAAGATTTACTGTAGAAATGGAGGGGCTAATCCTGATATTATACTACGTGAAATTCCCATCCAAAAATAACCAAAATCGACTGAGAAACCACCAAAAAACTTAAAACAGAGCGTGAGATGTGGGGTAACTACATGCAGTCCTTGGAAGGAGCTTGCATGGATAAATCCTTTACTAAAATTAGGCAAATATAAGCGTGGTGATGAAATAAGATGCCAAGAATGAGGTTATTAATGAAATTAGTGCATATAAACAAGGTCAATGCATTATTAATTAAGCTAGGACACTAAATAAGCACCTGTTGCCTATTTTAGTGTTTTTCCCCACAGTGAGCATAGAATGTGGGGTAATTATAGTGTGAAAAAGCTAACTTTGCTAAAAATGAAGCTATTCACACGGGAAAAAAGCAGGCAGTATGTAGCCAGTACACAGAAGCCATTTCTGGCATAAAAAACACCAATTTTGAAAAGTGTTATTTTTATGCATTTAAATAGCCAAATCAATATTCCTAAATGAGCCCAATTGATCTGTCAAAGCGCATTTTTGATATTCTCAATTTTATAGCGCATATAGTCAACTTTTAAGTGAAATAAAGCGCATTTCTTGTTTTTTGCGTAAAACAATGAATATAACAGCTTTAAGTGTACTTAAAAATTATGTAGCCTTATACTTAAGGTTCTTACAATTACCTTAACATATTCCAACTTAATATTAAGTACATAAGACTTATAAAAGGTGGATATATGCGTGTATATAAGGTGTTATAATGGCATTTTTTTGTGGATTATCATAATTTTACTTATGTATACTGTTTGTGTACTCTCATCTACTGTTCCCATGTATAGTTCATGTGTTTAAAATAACTTATAAGAACTCTTTGCTCAGTCCTGGGGATATACAGGCTGACACTTGCCCACCCAAAAAAAAACAATAAAAAAATGATAAGTTATACATTTTATTTTTTTATTTGTAATTTTCAGGTATTCAGAATAATTCTGTAGCATTAAAGATTATACTTTAAAGAGATAAAACATAATAAAATATTATGAGTACTGGTTTTTAACCCCTCAGCTGGTTGAGCAAAAATTTATTTCTGTTTAAATTTTTTAAGAAGGGTGGATAAATTAGAAATTTCTTTTTCAGGTATCCATTTATCAAATTCATTTAATTTCCCTTTAAATCTTAGTAAATAATCAGTTCCTTTTTCTTTAGTAAGGATTCTTTTCTTGAGTATTTTTTCAAACTCTGCTTTTTCCAAAATTTCTTCAGGTTTTCTTTTTAGGCTTTCCCCTTCTTTTTGGAAATAAGTCAGGATCATTTGCATGGTAAGTTTTCAATTATGAGATAGGGAAAACTGGATTTTTCCTATCATATGGAGCATATAATATGACTTCCACTGCATTATTCCCAACCATTTTACTTACTACAAAAGGTCCTACAAAGGGATCCTTTAATTTAACATTACCTTGTAAGTTAAAATGTAGTTTTGATATGAGGACTTCATCTCCCTTTTTGAATTCAAATTCTTTATAATATTTGTCCCACCTTTTCTTTTCATATTCAAATGCTTTTTGTATGCATTCTTCTGCATGCTTTCTACACATTTGTTGCATATGAATAAAGGATTTAGTACCAGGGTGTATATCTAACCTTGGTAATTTATTTAAATGATTTACTGGGGTATTTGGTACATATCCCAGCCAGAGTTCAAATGGTTTCTTCTCTGTGACAGAATGAGTTGTGCTGTTATAAGCAAATTCAAGGTCAGGAATTAATGTTACCCAGTCATGTGTGACTTTCTCATTGTCTTTGTATTCTAATCCAAAGGCACAATATCTTCTGATCATGTCTTCTAGAGTTTGTATCATTCTTTCAGCCAGCGCATCAGTTTGTGGATGATGTGCTGTGGATAATTTCAATTGACAACCTGATACTTCCATTAAAGATGTCCAGAACTCTGAAGTAAATTTAGGGTCTCTGTCAGAGTTTAAGGCTTTGGGGAACCCAGCAGTATTCATCATCTGAGTCCACCATAGTAATGCCAAGTGTCTTGCAGATACCTCTTTATGGGTAGGGATAAACTTACACATTTTTTTTAATCTATCCACAATTACCCAGCAAGAATTGAAACTTTCTTTTTCTGCTAATTGAAAGCCAGTTACAAAATCCATGTTTATAATTTCCCATGGAGCTTTTGGCTGCTCTATTTGTTGTAACAACCCAGCTCTCTTACCAGTTAATCTTTTAGATTTCTGACAAGAGTCACATGTTTCAATGTATTTTTGTAAATCTTCTTTCATGCTTATCCACCAGGCTGTATTTTTAACTCTGGTTAATGTTTTGTTAAAGTCAAAATGACCAGCTAAGATGTCATCATGACAAGTACTCAACATTAACTCTTTCATAGAAGGTGGTATTACTATAACATTACTTAACTTTTTTCTGTAATATATATATCCATCTTCAATTGATAATTTACCTTTTTCCAATGCATTTTTATACTTTGGAGGCAAGGTTTTAATTAATGCACTCATGGAGGCATTTGTTGGATCATTAAGAATGGTAGATAGTTTAGACAAATCTTTATCAGATGAATAATTTTCTAATATAGTTTTCATAAATTCTTCTTCTAAATCCACTATATAAATCCCAAATATATGTATAACCTCATTTTCAGGTACATAAGCTGGGTTGTCAGCATCATTTGGCAAAGGATTTCTAGATAATAAATCCACATTAGAATGCAATTTTCCTGCTCTGTGAGTGATTGTCATTCTTCCTCTGTACTCTTGTACAGCTAGTTGCCATCTAAACATGTGCCTATTAGGTGTTTTCATGTTTAGCAATGTTTTTACTGCACTGCAATCTGTTATAAGTTCAAACTTCTGGTCTTCCAGATAGTAATGAAGATTTCCAAAGCCCACACCACGGCTAAACATTCTAACTGTGTGGCACCATACCTTAATTCAGTTTTTCTTAAGGTTCTGGATATATAACAGATAACTACTTCAGATAATTTTCCATTTATTATCTGTTTTTTCTGTAAAGCAGCACCTAAACCTATGAAGCTTGCATCAGTGTACAAGATAAAAGGTAAGGTGATATCTGGCAGTCCCAAAATTGGAGCTGTCATTAAACATTCCTTTAATTTATTAAAGGCGTGTTGTCTTTCATTATTCCAAATGAAAGCCTCATTTTTCCTGATTAATGTTGTCAAAGGAGCTGTAATAGATTGGTAATTTTTAATATATTGTCTATAATATCCACACATACCCAAAAAACTTTAAATTTCTTTTAAATTCTTAGGTATACCAATGTTTTTTATTGCTTCCACATTATTCTGGTCAACACAAATTTATAATCCAGATACAACATGTCCAAGTACTTTCAAAGATTGGAATCCAAATTTTCATTTCTTTAATGCAGTTGTCATATTAATTTCATCCATTCTTTGAAAGACTCTTTTCAGGTGATTTAAATGTTCATCATATGTTTTTGAAAACACTATGATGTCATCAATATAGACCAATAGCCATCCTTCAACCATTTCCTGATGAAAAACACTATCCATCAATTTTTGGAAGACTGAAGGTGCATTCTTTGGGCCAAATGGCATTCTCACAAACTTTTATATACCCATATGCGTTGTTATTAATAAGTAATTTAGAGAATTTCTTTCCACAGGAATCTGGTGGTAACCTTTGTTTCCATCCATACAGGAAATATATTTTGCTCCTTGTAAAGTAGCATGGATAGAAGCTATCCTTGGTAGAGGGTAAATATCATCTACTGTGTATGTATTCAGAGCTCAATAATCTCCGCATTATCTTGCCTTATCTTTTTCATAAGAGATCAATACTGGTGAAATGACACAATACTTAGGTGTTGTGTCCACTTTTTCAACAATACCCATTTCCAACAACATTTTTATATTGTCTTCAATATCTTTTCTTTTTGCAGGAGATGCTGGGTAAGGTATCTTTTTTAGGCTGCCAGGAATATTATCCAAATCACAGCTTAGAGAGATTTTCATCTCATGGTCTTTGACCAATCCTAGTTCATTTGAACCATGAGCAAATGCCATAGGATATGATTTAATAAATCTCAAAATATTTTCTTCTTCAATTTTTGAGAGTTGAGGACTGAAAGAGGCTTTTTGGATTTAATTTTCTAATTCACCCACTTCATTGGTGGTTCTTCCACCTTGTAGTTGTTCTTTCCTAGGAGAAATAGCATACACTGAATTTTCAGAACATATCTTGAATTTTCTCTTACCATTCACTCCTATGGTAAAACAACTGTTTGCAGGATCTAGTTTAATTCCAAATTTTGTCAATAAACCATTGCCAATAATAAACCAATCAATACAATTATTATTATCCATTACTACAAATTCATAAACTGCTCTTACATATCCATTATTATATTTAAAGAATACAGCAGTTTTGTATTAGCCAATTGGATTCAATATTGAACCAAAACCCCTCCAGATATTTTTCTGAACAGGTTCTAGTTTGTCCTTATACTTACTGTCAAGTTTCATTAATGTTTTAATAGAAACTACACTACCTGCAACCCCAGTGTCAAGAATGGCATTCATTTCCCTTCCACATATAATAACAGGTGCTCTGATAGGTGTTATTTTGTAAGTATCATGAGATACATCTTTAATTATTTCAGATTCTTCAATAGAAGTTAAAGATGTATAGGTATGAGGTATAGCATCATTCAGGAACATTATATCCTGTTCTAATACAAATATCTCATTTTCATCATCACTTTAAGATATTTTACTTTTACAATCCTCACTGTATTCCACATTTTTATCTTCATGATTACTTGGTTCAGAATTCTGGGAGGTTTAAATAACATTTATTCTCTTTTTACACGTGTGACCCTTAACCCAAGGTTCATTACATTTATAAAAAGTGTTATTCTCTTGTCTTTTAGGGACAAGGGGAGCTGAAGGTTTTTTCTTCTCCACTGGTAATTTAGTTGTAGTAGGTTTTACCATGTCAACACTCTGTCTGTACTTAATCTACTTGGTTTCATATTTTTGGTTTAATAATATCTCATTACATATATTAATGAACCCAGAGGTATCTCTGATGGTTTCAGTTCTAGATACAATAATGTCTCTAACTGATATAGGTAACTTGTATATTATCGTTTCTTTCCACTCTTCATAATCCATTTTTGGATCCATGGCTTTCATTATTTTTATTAAATTCATTAAAAATACTATAGGTTTATCTCAAGCATTTGGATTATATCTGGCTTTTTCATACAATCTTTCTTGAGTGATTCTAAATTTTGGGCCACCAAATTGCCTTTCAATAAGTGCCTTCCATTCATTCCAGGAGTAATTGATTCCCTCGCTCAATACAGATTCAAACCATAATAAGACCACATCTGTAAATAAAGATATTAACTTTGAAGTAATTTCTTCATCAGGTAATTTGTATAAAAATCTTAAGTTATCAATTCTTTGTATGAATTGCTGCCAATCAGATTTTGAATCCCCATCAAAAGAAAGGTACTGATCTAATTTAGGCCAGTTCTTTTGGTTAGTTCTTGCTTCCCTAACCTGAGGAATATTCAGTAATTCACTTACTTTGGAAAGATGATCATTTTTTTCATCTTTTACTGATTTAATCTTCTCAGAGCCCATGACACTATTTTCATGTTCCATCATTGGTGTTTCATTTGCGCGTTTCATGAAAACAGGTACTCTTGCCACATAATAAGTGTTATCTCTTATTTTTTCACTATTTTTCAACATCTTTGCTACTTCTATTTCGACTATTTGTCACCTATCCTGTATTACTGGTTCATGAGTTAGAGTGTCATTTACATTTGAAAAAGATAACTTAACATGTCCCTCAATGGTAGGCATAATATTCTGAGAGTGTTCTAATTTATTTTCTAAATTTCTAATCTCAGATTTTAAACCTTTATTCTCATTGACTAATTCATTATTTGAATTTTCAATAATTTTTATCTATTGGCTGTTGCACTAAATTATTGTGTTAGCTGTAATAATACCTTTTCTGTATTATTGTTTGACTCTTTTGAGAAATCTTCCAATTTTTCAATTCTCAATAAAAATTTACTTATTATCTTTGATTCCATTAGATTTTCTTTTAAAAAATATTCTATTTTTTCTGTGTCCAACTCAGAAGACTCATCATTTGATTCCAATTTTATATTAATAGCATCATCCTTCCCAGTATCACTAGCCAAAAAGTATTTTAAAAATAATGAGGAAAAATTTGACATAAAGAATAGTAAACAAAATCCAAAAGAAATAAAAGGAAAAGAGGACATAGTTGAAAAAATAATAGATGAAAAAATAACAAAAATAGGAAAAAAAGAAGAAAGACTTTATTTAGTAAGATATAAGTAAAAATCAACAGAAAATGATTAATGGATAACATTAGAAGGGATAAGAAAGAGATAAATTACTAAGAGATTATAGATACAAAAAGAAAGCCTATAAAGGATAAACATTTTTTCTATTATTATTTTTAGTAAGAGGGAATGTCAGCCAGGAATAAGAAAGAGCTGACAAAATAGTTAATAAAGATTGAATAAAAGTGAAAAGAATGTAGAAAAAGAGATATAGGAATATAGGGAAGCAGAACAGCAAGCAAGTAAAATGCAGGAAGATAATGGAACAGGAATATGCAGGAAAATACAAATGCAGGGAGATAAGGAAGCAGGGAAAGTATGCAGGCAGATAAAGATACAGGAATAAATGCAGGAATATGCATGTAAGCAAATAAAGATGCAGGAATAATTGCAGGAATATGCATGCAAGCAGATAAAGATGCAGGAATAAATGAAGGAATATTCATGCAAGCAGATAAGAAGTCAGGTGTACATATAAAGGAATGCAGGGTTGCTTAAAAAATAGATGAGTAAACACATGTAAATAGTATTAATGAAATAAGATATAAGGAGGTTATTTCCTATAGAAATCACCATCTGCTTTTACCACAACTTAAACCTGATACTTTTAGTATTATTGAAGTTACTACTGTTGTAGTCTCTTGAGTCTTAATAATTAAATATCATTACAGCTATATTGAGTGAGGTCCACTGCATAGGGTAATATATTTATTATTAGCTTCCCCTTATCATTTAATATAAATTCAATATTATATTATTGATATTGTAACTTAAATAGGTAAGCTCTATTACTCAGTAGATTATAAAAATTGATATCTTATTCCTGGTTCCCAGCTTGTTGATTGATCCAAGTAAGAATTGCAGAAGCATAAGTACTCTATTTTAATATATTGTTTTAATTACTTACTAGTCTGGGTAAGCTATTTACATACTTTAGTTTGGAACCTGGTTTATATTGTATATAAACAGACGTGGGAATAACTATACATAGTATTTAAATATTGTTATAACACTAAATTGAGTGATTTATATTATTATATAAACAGTACCTGGTTTATAACATATAATCAAAGTTATAAATAGTGTGAGATTTTATAGTATAATATTATACCTAACCTTGGTTTAGTTCTATTTAGACCTTAGTGCTGCTTATAAGACTTAATTATACCTCTTACAGTGACTCAGGCCTGACAATATGAGTTTACTTCAAGAATATTAGGTTGAAGAGGATATGGTGCTAACAATTTAAAATATGTGGGAAAATTTTACTGTCTCAAGGTTATTTCAGAAGAAGTCAAGAAAGAATATTCACAGAAGAAATCTTACTATTTTTATGAATTTATAGGATTCTCTCACTCTCACCAAATAATCATGGGCAATATTTGGCAATGTTTTTTGGGAAAAAAATAATTTTTATTATTACAAGGAAAGAATAATAAAATAAACTAGTTACATATTTCTACAACAAGGAATAATTTAGAGTTCAAAAGAAATTTTTTTTTCTAAAGAAAGAAAGGAAAATTGGTGTTGAAATAGTGAATAAGAAAAAGAACTAAATCTTACTCTAACTTCTATTAAGGAAAACATACTTCCAGTTGTTATAGAAATTGTTATAAGTTAAATTTAGAGTTTCCACTTGGGTGATGCAATTTTGAACATCCTGCTTGTTGAGGGCCAGAGTTTTTGGAGGTAAGTAAATACTGCATCTAAAGCAGTATTGACACAATCAACAGTGTGGTAATAAGAAGCCAAAACTACTCAATTTAGGAATTGTAAAACTTGAGAGCAAGGTAAGTGGATTGGAGGAGCGTCTTCCTCAAAATTATTATCTAATGTTGGAGGAGCTGATAACCAATCATCAGGTATGAAAGGTAGAGGAGTAGCCTCTTTCTTGGGCCAGTTAATTGAGTCTTCTGTGGCTGGGAATAAGCTAGAGCCAGGTGCTATGGCCCAGAAGCAATATTCTTCAAGACCTGGGATAAGAACTTCAAAGCAAGGTGTTGGAGGATTAGTGGCATAAGGAGTATTAGGAGCCTCCAACAAAAAAAAAATAAATGAAAAATTTGGAGTAAAAGAAGAAGGAATACTTCAGTGTAACTAGTATTTAAGTATGATTTAATAGTATTTATTAATGGTACTACCACTTATTAATAAATGATTTAGTGATTAAACCTCAGCGGAAGACTAATAAAATATTTATACTCAAATAAAACTTACAATACTTGGATTTAAATATGTGCTAGTGGTGGAAAATAGATGAATATAATATAGTTAAAGCTTATATAAAGAGAATATTGATTTATAATGGCTTTATAATATATCTTTGAATATTAATAATTGTTTTATAATTTCTGTTTGAATTGTATTAAGTGAATGATTTTTAATAACCATCTAAATCCTCCCTTACTTATACCAAAATCCACTGGAGTGAACAAACCTTCAATCAAGATGATGTCACTGCTATCCCCGGAAATTACAGCACTTTTAGGGCCTATCACCTCCCCATGGTGTCCACTTCAAGCAGATTCAACACCCAGA
This sequence comes from Hemileia vastatrix, assembly GCA_030280995.1. NCBI lineage: Eukaryota > Fungi > Basidiomycota > Pucciniomycetes > Pucciniales > Zaghouaniaceae > Hemileia > Hemileia vastatrix. The sequence continues at coordinate 9,109,290 of JASXTE010000007.1, forward strand.
CCTCCACTAAGGACCCTCCATCACAATTAATGATAACACAGACCCATACCATAAGTAGAAAATCCAGATAAAAGCTGATAGTATTAAGAAACAGGTAAAATAAATCATCCAAGGAGAATATAATGAAACTCAAAGCATATAAAGGAAACTAATGAAATTTCCAAGCCCCCAATAACATCCCCAAGCATCCATATTAACCCAGAAATGACCTCCCAACCCATAAATCTGTGAATATTCATCCAAGGAAGAAAATCAAGTTGTCCTGACTGAGTGTATGCGCCTGAAATAGATGTTTATGCTTCTGTAGGTGTTGTGAGTTGACTGGAAACGTCTATATGGTCTAAAATAAGCAGAAAAACAAAGGTTATAGGCTATAAAGAGGCTAAAACCCACTTATATACCTAAATATACATAATATTGTCAGCCAGGCTATCTCAGGAGTCCATTAATTTATATAATAAATTACTGCAATCACACACCACAGGAAATCTAAGGGAAAATTTCTAGCAATCCCCTCTCTTGAAATTTAGAGTGTCCCTTAATTATGCCAGTCTTATGAATACTTTATAAACATAAGTAGATTAGAGTTAGATTTACATTTATTCTCAGATTTATTATAGACAGAATATCAACTGATTCCAAATTATGCACAAGTTGATCCTCCAGAACTTGATTTTGGTCCTCTGATGAGAACAAATTGAGCACAAATTGATCTAACCTAAGCTTATGCATATATAATAATTCAGGATACTTGCTCTATTAAATTTGATTATAAAAAAATATTGATGAATTTATATAAAAAAATTATTATGTAAGATATTAAATTATAAATTTAGGCATCATAGGAGGGCACGTAATAGAACTTAATTATACTATGTGACACCTTAATACTGTATCACGCAGTTTGAAACATTTAAAACAAAATGAGTCATAATGGGCAATGAAATTGCTTGGACAGACTCTTTCAAAATTAATACTGACCATAATACACAAGGATGAAACCTTGGCATCTATCCAATAAAAGATTTTCCTTCTGATAAATGGATTTTTCTCAGTTACTACCTGCTAAAAAGTGTCCTTCTGTGGTTTGTCTGACCTTCAGGGGGGTAATTTGGCCACATCTTACTACTTCTACTTCCATGATTGACCAAAACATCATCCTCATTCCCATCTAAAGAGTTGATCTCATCTGACTGTGGCTGATCAAAGGGGTCCACCACAAGTTTAGCCAAAATTTTGGTGAACACTTTTTTGATGGATAGTGACTAACTGGTGCTTTCGTAAATTTTCCGCCTCAAGTTAGGATAAACTTCAGGAGGATAAATTTATTATGAATACCAAATTAACTGAAGAATATTTTGCCCTAGCTACTCTGCATCATAAAAGTGTCCAACTGAGGTTTAGCCATAATTCAGGTAGACACTTTTGGAAAGGCACAGTCTGATGGGTTTAATATCTATATATGGCAATAAGTATCAGTTTTTTATCAACATGGAGCTAGAATAAGAAATTAGCTTAGAAACAATTTCCCCATCAGGTAGTTTATAAGATCTCTTTAAATTATCAATCCTTTGTATAAAGTGTTGCCAATCAGATGAAGAATCACCATCAAAGGTAGGATATTGATCCAACTTAGGCCAATTTTTCTGGCTACTGTGATGTTCCATCCTATGTTTTGATTTATTCAAGGTTATCAGTTCTTGAAGTCTTAAAAGGTGTTCAGATATTTCATTATTCACAGAGGCAGCTGGCTCATGGTGAGCATCAAATTTCTTTCTGTTTGATGCAATAAGTTTTTCAGAATGAAGTTCAGCTGGTAAAATTGGTACATTACAAGGGGGAGAAGAACTACTCTGTTCAGGCTGTTTATTATTATGATTAACAGCAGTATGAGCAATATTTTTTAATTCATGATAATGAGTAGCCTGGACAGCTTGTAATGCAGAAAATAATTTCTCAAGGTCAGATAATTTATTTCTCAAATCAGGAATATAAGATAGTATATCATTAATCCTAGAAATAGATAAAACATTTCTGTCCTCATCTACAGAGCATTTATTACTTAAATTATGAGAATCAATTTTCAATTTTCTTAATTCACTGTGCAAAAGCATATTGTCATTCTTTAAAGCAGTATCTTCGTCTTTTAGATTATCAAAAATTTTGCATAGGTGACTATATTTATCTGAAAGTGATCTGTGGTCAGCTTTAATAGACTTTTGTTGAGCCAGGAAATTATTTAATGTGTCTTTCAATTTGAAATAAGCAGTGTCTTGAGCAGAAGAACTTACTTTGCAATGTAAATGCAAATTATTTAATCTATCACTCTCATGTATTAACAAATCTCACAAATGTTTATCTTTCACAACATTAAAATCAAGGGTATCTTTCAATATTTCTTCAGAAGTTTTCTCAAGTAAAGTGTAAACTTCAGGGGAAACAGAATCATTCTTGATTGCAAGAGAAGGGTTTATTAAAGAAGAAGAAGTCAAATGTAAAGGTTCATCAAATGATAATTTGCTAATTACATCAATGGGGCTACTTATTATATGAAGTTGTTTCTTCAAGGGTTTAAATGTTCTTTCAGGGTCCACATTATTACCTGAAGAAATTTTTTATTATATATACCAATGTGATTATCAAAAAAATTACTCACCATGGCAAGGGGGGAAACTTCCCCTGTGCTTTCTTTCTTCTGCCCCCTGATAAGGATGGTGCTGAAGAGATGGATTGTAGTTTGGTGTCCTGGATGGGCCAGGGTGTTGGGCTGGTTGTTGTACATTCTGTTGGTAGTGGGTCATCAAGTAATCCCATTTCCATTGCTCCACTTGCAGAATGCCTTGATTGTGGTTGAGGGAGCTGGGTGCTTGATTGGGCTGAGGTTGAGGCGGAGGTTGGGAAGCTGGGAAATGAGGAGGTTGACCCTGTTTGGGATTTAAAAGCACCTACATCTGCTGCCAGAGTGTGTCTACCTTTGCCTTGTACTTCATACTCTCTGCTCTCAGTTCCTTTATATGGCTTGACAGATTGTTTACCTGCTGTGTTAGAGGAAATTTTTTTTATTTTTATACATCTGAGTGGATTGTCCTGATGTACTTGAGGTTTTACTTCCTTCAGAGTTGTTAGGTGAGAGGGGTTTGCCACTTCTCCTGACATTTCCACGTCCTGAAGGTTTTTTATCAGATGAATAATTTTTGTAATTTACTTTAGAAGAACCTACAGATTCAGTGTCAACATCCACTTCAGTCTCATCCACATGTCAGTTATCCATGCTTTTAGCCAAGCTACTGTACATTTAAACTGTAAAAAAAAAGAGAATCAAAACTAAACAATGATTCAATTTGTTGTTTCAAAATAAAATATAATCAATCGTATTTTTTAAAAAAGCTTTAAATTTTTTATTAGAAAAAATCAATTAATTAAAAAATGTAATACATATAAATGTAATTACAATGTTTATTAAGAATTAAAAATAATTAAAATGGGACCAACCAATAAAGGTTTAAGAAGTCAACCAAAATAATTAATACCAAAATTAATATAATGGTGAAATTGGGACTAAGTACTGAGTACTATTATGGTCAACCAATATACAAAAAATAATAATAAAATTAATTTAATAATTTATTAAATATTAATTGTCTTCTAGGACTAAGAGTTTTACTCTATTATGGTCAACTAGGAAAAAAAATTTAATATAATGAAAACTTACACTCAGTGAGTAAGCAATTAAGCCACAAACACTGCTATTGCAGTAAAAATATAATACTATGAGTGAGACGTGCAAAGGTGAACTTACTATAGTGATCGTAAAATCACTTCAAAATAATATATAATTTAATTTAATACAAACCTAAACTATCGAACCCAAGTTTGAAACACGGTCACAGCAAAAAGCTTAGCTTTTTTCCTTGGGTGGTCTGTGCGCTTTGTCGTTCGTGACAAGTTTTTGTCCTCGTCCTCCGGAAAGGACCTCAATTATTGGCCGGTCATCTAGAAGAAGGAGGAGGAGAAGAGGAAAAAGGGACAGGAGGAGGGGAAACTATAATATATTATAAATATGAGTAATAATAATATAATATTTGTAGTTTGAGAAGAGAGGATGACAAGGGAATTTGAAGAGTTGACAAAATTGTAAAAAATTATTTAAATTGTAATATATTATAATTAATAGTTATATTCAATGCGCGATAGTCAATGATAGTATTATTAGACTTAAAGCAACCTATAGTTATTTATATAGTATTTAGATTAGGTATGTAGAACTAATAAAAATAATAAATAAAGTAGTATATTTAAAATTATGTTTAAGTGAGAGTATAATAAGTAATGTGTTACCAGAGAAATTTCCAAACCCCTTTATAGTCAAGAGGACCTTTTGGAACATTCCAATAGTAATTACAAAAAGGTAAAATAATGTGAAAGAAATAAAAAGAATTTAATTAAAAAAATAAACCTATTATTAATCAACTGTTTTTTTCCATCAGAAATTTCTAAAAAGGAATAAAATTAATATAACAAATAACTATCACCACGGGAAATCTAGGGGTGAATTGCTAGCCATCCCCTCTCTTGAAATTTAGAGTGTCCCTTAATTATGCAAGGCTTATGAATACTTTATAAACATAAGTAAATTAGAGTTAGATTTACATTGATTCTCAGATTGATTATAGACAGAATATCAACTGATTCCAAATTATGCACAAGTTGATCCTCCAGAACTTGATTTTGGTCCTCTGATGAGAACAAATTGAGCACAAATTGATCTAACCTAAGCTTATGCATATATAATAATTCAGGATACTTGCTCTATTAAATTTGATAATAAAAAAATATTGATGAATTTATATAAAAAAAATTATTATGTAAGATATTAAATTATAAATTTAGGCATCATAGGAGGGCACGTAATAGAACTTAATTATAATATGTGACACCTTAATACTGTATCACGCAGTTTGAAACATTTAAAACAAAATGAGTCATAATGGGCAATGAAATTGCTTGGACAGACTCTTTCAAAATTAATACTGACCATAATACACAAGGATGAAACCTTGGCATCTATCCAATAAAAGATTTTCCTTCTGATAAATGGATTTTTCTCAGTTACTACCTGCTAAAAAGTGTCCTTCTGTGGTTTGTCTGACCTTCAGGGGGGTAATTTGGCCACATCTTACTACTTCTACTTCCATGATTGACCAAAACATCATCCTCATTCCCATCTAAAGAGTTGATCTCATCTGACTGTGGCTGATCAAAGGGGTCCACCACAAGTTTAGCCAAAATTTTGGTGAACACTTTTTTGATGGATAGTGACTAACTGGTGCTTTTGGAAATTGTCCGCCTCAAGTTAGGATAAACTTCAGGAGGATAAATTTATTATGAATACCAAATTAACTGAAGAATATTTTGCCCTAGCTACTCTGCATCATAAAAGTGTCCAACTGAGGTTTAGCCATAATTCAGGTAGACACTTTTGGAAAGGCACAGTCTGATGGGTTTAATATCTATATATGACAATAAGTATCAGTTTTTTATCAACATGGAGCTAGAATTAATTTAATATGGCCAAAGTGTCCACCTGAAGTTTGGCCAAAATACAGGTGGAAATTTTAATGAGGATTACTTGATAAAATGAAGAAGACTTGCAATTACTTTCCATCATAAAATTTTCAAACTTAAGCTTATCAAAAATTGTGGTGACACTTTTGCCAGATCCAGTTATATGGGATCAACTCTCTATATGGAAATGAGAATCAATTTTTAGTCAATCATGGCATTAGAAGTAATTTTATATGGAAAAACTTTCCACCTGATTTTTGGCCAAAAATAAGTTGGAAATGTTTATGAGGAATACTAGATTAACTAAAGAATACTTGCACCCTACTACTGTCCATCATAAAAGTGTCCACCAGAAGAATTCTCAAACTTGTGGTTGACACCTTTGGCCTGGTCCAGCCATATGGGATCAATTCTGCATATGGAAATGAGGATTTAATTTGGTCAATCATGGTACTAGAAGTAATTTGATATAGATAAAGTGTCCAACTAAATATTGGAAAAAAATCAGTTGAAAACTTCATTTAGTTTTTCAAAAAATCAAATTAAGTAAAATTTTATTCCTGATGATGCCCATTTTATCCAACACCTCTTCTGAGCCTTGAAAGTAGGCATTTAGCTTGAATTTTGAATTTCATATAAAATCCCTATAATTCAACCTATTTCTTTTTATCCCTTTTTTTTCTTTTAGATATCAATTAATTTTATGTAAAACAAATCATTTTCATAATTTTTTCCCTGTATTTAATAGAATTATTAAAGGTTTAACATCACCCTGTAAGCATTTGGCACATGTTTTTTTGCTATACTAATAAAAATAATAATATACTGGTAACAAAAAATTGATCAAATGATAAAATATTAATAAAACAGAAAGATCAAATACCAGTGGATATGTTTTAAAAAAATACCAGTTGCACTGAAGATGAGCTGCACCCTAGATACTCACCATCAAAAAAGTGTCCAGCACAAGTTCGGCGGAACTTGTGCTGGACACTTTTGGTCAGTTGCAGTCATATGAGATCAATTCTTGCTATGGCAATGAAAAAAAATTTTTGGATAAAAAACTTCACTAGAAGTAGTTTTACATAGCCAAATTTTCTACCTAGATTTCATCCAAACCACAGGTGCACAATTTTTTATCTTTGAAAAAAAGTCAATTTAGTGCAATTTATCCCTGATGGCTCTCATTTGCTTCAACACCTCTACTGGCCTTTGATAGTAGGAATATTACTTGGATTTCTTTTTTCATATTTGATCCCTTTAACTTAATTTTTTATTTGTAGTATTGCTTTTGGATATCAAATAATAATTTTTATAATAAATTATTTTCATAATTTTATACATTTATTTAATAATATTATAAATGGCATAAAATCACCTGGTATGCATTTGGCACATGAGTTTTTTCTATACTTATAAAATTAATAATATAATGGGGACCAAAAATTAATCAAATGATATTAATGAGTGAGGAACAAATATAAAATACCAGTAGACATGTTTGTAAGAAATACTAGGTGAACTGAAGAAAAATTCTACCCTAGCTACTCTACATTAAAAAAGTGTCCAGCACAAGTTTGGCCAAACTTGTGCTGGACACTTATGGTCAGGTGCAGTCAAATGGGAGCAATTCTCTCTATGGAAATGAAGATAAATTTTTGATAAAAAATTACACTAGAAGTAGTTTGATATGGCAAAATTTTCATGCTGAAGTTTTGGTAAAGCTCAAGTGGATTTTTTTTTCCTTTTACAAAAATGAAAATTTAGTGCAAGTTTAGCCCTGATTGTTCTAATTTAATTCAACATTTCTTTTTTCTGTTTATGGCAGGAATTTAACTTGGATTTTAATTTTTATCTTTGATTTCTTTTATTTTACTTTATTCCTCTCATATTGCTTTTGGATAGAAGTTTATTTTTTGTAAAATAAATCATTTTCATATTTTTTACCTTTATTTAATAATATTATAAAAGGTGTAACATCACCCAGTATTGATTTGGCACACAATTTTTTGCTATACTGATAATATTAATAATATAATGGTGACAAAAAATTAATAAATTGATAAATATGAGTGAGGCACAAAGATTTAATAACAGTGGAAATGTTTATAAGAAATTTCAGATGATTAAAAATGACTTGCACCCTGGATACTCTTCATGATAAAAGTGTCCAGAACAAGTTTTTCCAAACTTGTGATGGACACTTTTGGTTGCATGCCGTCAGACGCAATCAATTCTTTTTATGGAAATGAGACTGAATTATCACTCCATCATTGCACCGAAAATAGTTTTACATAGACAAATTGTCCCCTGAAAGTTTTTCCAAACCTAAGGTAGAGAATTTTTTCTTTGGTAAAGATTAAATTTGATCCATGTTAATCTATGATGGTGCCCATTTTTTCTGAAGCCTCTACTGGCTCATGATAGCAGAAATTATACTTAATATCTTTATTTCATGTTTTATCTCTTTAATTTTAATCTTACCCTTTTATTTATCCTTTAAATTTTAAATATCAATTTTATTTTGGTAAAACTGATAACTTTCAAATTTTTTTATAATTATTATATTATATTATTAAAGTTGTAAAATCATCCAGTGTACATTCATTACACATTTTTTTGCTTTACTAAAAACATTAATAATATAATGGTGATTAAAAAATAATCAAATAATAAATATGGATGACACAGAAAGATCAAATACCCATAGACATTTTTAAAATGAATATTAGATTAACTGAAGAAGACTTGCACCCTAGCTACTCTCCATCACAAAAGTGTCCAGCACAATTTCAGCTGAGTTTGTGCTGGACACTTTTGGTTGCATGCAGTCAGATGGGATAAATTTACCCAATGGAAGTTAAAATGAATTTTTGCTCAATCATTGCACAAGAAGTAACTTTATACTGCTATACTATCCTCCTGTTTTTTTGGAAAACATCAGGTGGACACTTTTATTAATTTTAAAAAAAAGAAAAAATATTCCAAATCTAGAACTGGTGGTGCAAATCCGGTCTGAAAACTCAAATTATCTTTGATGGCAGAAATTTTACTTGAATGTTTAATTTCATATTTTATCATTTTTATTTTACTTTTTTATTCCTGTTTTTGCTTTCAAATATCAATTTATTTATTGTAAAACTAATAATTTTCATATTTTTTTTACTTTTATTTAATAAGATTATGAAAGATGTAGCATCTCCCAGTATGCATTTGGCTTATAAATTTTTTCAATACTAATAACATTAATATTTTAATGGTGAAAAACAATGAATCAAATGATAAATATGAATGACACAGAAAGATCATATACAAGTGGATTTGTTTATAAGGAATACCTGATGAACTGAAGAAGACCTGCACCCTAGATACTCACCATCATAAAAGTGTCCAGCATAAGTTCGGTCGAACTTGTGCTGGAAACTTTTGGTTGCATGCAGTCAGATGGGATAAATTACTCTATGGAAATGAAAATAACATTTTGCTCAATCATTGCACAATAAGTAGTTTGATATTGCCAAAATGTCCTCCTGATGAATTTTCAAAACTCATCAGGACACTTTCTTTTGTTTAACAAAAAAGAACATATAGTGCAAGTTTAGCCCTGGTGGTGCACATTTGATCTAACACCTCTACTTGTTATTGATAGTGGGAATTTTCCTTAGATTTTTTTTTCTTATTTTATCCCTTTTATTTTACTTTTTTATTGCTCATATTGCTTTGGATATCAATTTTTAATTTTTAAAATAAATAATTTTCATACTCTTATACCTTTATTTAATAATATATGATTAAAGGTGGAACACCACCTGGTATGAATTTTTCACACAAGTTATTACTATAGTAATAACGTTAACAATATAATGATGACAAAAAATTAATTAAATGGTAAATTTAAATGACACAGAAAGATCAAAATCCAGTGGAAATGTTTATAAGAAATCCCTTTTGAGTTTAAGAAGATTTGCTGTATGCCTACTCTCAATTATAAAAGTCTCCAGCACAAGTTCGGCCGAACTTGTGCTGGACACTTTTGGTTGCATGAAGTCATATGAGATAAATTCTCTCTATGGCAATAAAAAATGATATTTCACTCAATCATTGAAGTAAAGAATGTTTAATATTGTAAAATTGTCCCCTGGATGTCTGTCTAAACCTCAGTTCAAAATTTGTTAGCTATACATAAAAGTCAGTTTAGACAAAGTCTTGACCTAGGGGTACCCAACTGTTCCAACACCACTTCTGGCTCTTGATAGTAAAAATTTTACTTGTATTTTTTATTTTGTATTTGATCCCATTTATTTTCATTTTACTTTTCTATTACTCTTTTTAATTTTAAATATCAATTTATTTTTTTGCAAACTAAAAATATTCATATTTTTTTAACTTTATATAATAATATTATTAAAGTTGTAACATCACCAATTTTGCATTTGGCATGCAGGTTTTTGCTATACTAGAAACATTAATAATATATATGGTGACAAAAAATTAATTATAAGATAAATATGAATGATAAAAAGAAGTTAAAAACCCAATAGAAATGTGAAAAACAAAAAACTGATGTACTGAGAAACACTTCCACCCTAGCTACTCTCCATCATAAAAGTGTCCAGCACAAGTTTGGCCGAACTTGTGCTGGACACTTTTGTTCAGGTGCAGTCTGATGAGATCAATTCTCTCTGTGGATATTAAACTAAAAAAAATTCTAAATAATTACATTAGAACTAGTTTGGTATGGCTGAATTATCCACCTTGAGTTTTTCCAAACCTCAGGTGAAAAATTTTTTATCTTTAAAAAAAATTAAATTTTATCAAATTTAGCCCTGATGGCACCCATTTGTTTCAACACCTCTACTGGCTCTTGAAGGCAGGAATTTTTCTTGAATTTTTCTTTTTCATATTTGATCTCTTTTACTTTACTTTTTTATCACTCATGTCACATTTGGATATTAATTTATAATTTTGGAAAAGAAATCATTTTCATATTTTTTTTACATTTTTTAATAATATTATAAAAGGTGTAATATAACATGGCATGCATTTGGCGCACAAGTTTTTTCTGTACTAATAAAATTAATAAAATTCTAATGACAAAAAATTAATCAGATAATAAAATATGAATAACACAGAAAGATCAAATACCATTTGAAATGTTTTAAAAAAATAACAGTTGCACTGAAGAAGACCTGCACCCTAGCTACTCTCCATCATAAAAGTGTCCAGCACAAGTTCGGCCAAACTTGTGCTGGACACTTTTGGTCAGGTGCAGTCATATGGGATCAATTCTCTCTATGGAAATGAAAAAAATTATTTGATAAGAAACTTCACTAGATGTAGTTTGATATAGCTGAATTATCCACCTCGAGCTCATCCAAACCACAGATACAAACTTTTTTATCTTTAAAAAACAATAAATTAAGTACAATTTATCCCTGACGGCTCTCATTTGCTTCAACATCTCTACTGGCCTTTGATATTAGCAATAATACTTGTATTTCTTTTTTCATATTTGATCGCTTTAAATTAATTTTTTATTCCTCATATTGCTCTTGGATATTAATGAATAAATTTTAAAATAAATTATTTTAATATTTTTATACATTTTTTTAATAATATTATAAAATGTGTAACATCACTCAGTATGCATTTGGGACACAATTTTTTGCTATACTTATATAATTAATAATATAATTAAGACAAAAAATTAATCAAACAATATGTATGAGTGAGGCACAAAGATAAAATACCAGTAGACATGTTTTTAAGAAATACCAGATGAACTGAAGAAAAATTCTACCCCAGCCACTCTCCATCATAGAAGTGTCCAGAACAAGTTCGGCCGAACTTGTGCTGGACACTTTTGGTCATGTGCAGTCAGATGGGATCAATTCTCTGTATGGAAACAAAAATTTTTTTTATCAAATTTCACTAGAAGTAGTTTGGTTTAGCTGAATCATCCACCTGCTGTTCTGTCCAATATCAGGTGTATAATTATTTATCTTTAAAGAAAATGTCACTTATTACAATTAAGCCCTGATGGCTCCCATTTGCTTTAACACCTCTACTGGCTCTTGATAGCAGGAATTTTAACAGTATTTTTTTCATATTTTAACTCTTTGACTTTTATTTTACTCTTTTTTTCCTCTTTTTACTTTTAAATTTCAATTTAATTTTTGTAAAACTATTCCTTTCCATATTTATTTACATTTATTTTAAAAAATTAATGAAGGTATAACTTCACATGGTATGCATTTGGCACACATGTTTTTGCTATACTAATAACATTAATAATATAATGGTGAAAAAATATTGATCGGATGATAAATATGAAAGATACAGACTGATCAAATACCAGTAGACATGTTTATGAGAAATACAAGATGAACGAACTGAAGAAAATTTCCACCCAAGCTACTCTCCATCATAAAAGTGTCCAGCACAAGTTCGGCCGAACTTGTGCTGGACACTTTTAGTCACGTGCAGTCAGTTGGGATCAATTCTCTATATGGCAACAAAAAAACATTTTTTTATTAAACTTCACAACAAGCAGTTTTGTTTAGCCGAATCATCCACCTGTTGTTCTTCCCAACCTCAGGTGTATAATTTTTTATCTTTAAAAAAAAGGTCAGTTATTACAATTTAGCCCTGATGGCTCCCATTTTGTTCAACACTTCTACTGGCTCTTGAGAGCAAGAATTTTAATAGTATTTTCTTTTTCATAATTGATCTCTTTGAGATTAATTTTACCTTTTTATCCCTCATATTGTTTTTGTATATCAATTTATTTTTTGTAAAACAAATCATTTTCATATTTTTTTACCTTTATTTAATAATATTATAAAAGGTGTAACATCACCCGGTGTGCATTTGGCACACAAGTTTTTGCTATACTTATAAAATTAATAATATAATGGTGACAATAAATTAATCAAATGATATATATGAGTGAGGCACAAAGATCAAGTACCAATGGACATGTTTATAAGAAATACCAGATTAACTGAAGAAAAATTCTACCCTAGCTACTCTCCGTCATAAATGTGTCCAGCACAAGTTCGGCCGAACTTGTGCTGGACACTTTTTGTCACATGCAGTCTGGTGTGATCAATTCTCTCTCAATCATTGAACTAGAAGTTGTTGGATATGGCTAAATGGTTATGCTGAAGTTTTTTTAAACCTCAGATTGGCACTTTTTTGTTTTTCAAAAAAGCAATTATAGTCCAAGTTTAGCCTCACTGGTGGACATTTGCCCCATGTAACATCACCCAGTATGCATTTGGGACACGAGTTTTTGCTATACTTATAATATTAAAACATAATGGTGACAAAAAATCAATCAAATGATAAATATGAGTGAGGCACAAAGATCAAATACCAGTGGACATGTTTTTAAGAAATACCAGATGAACTGAAGAAAAATTCTACCCCAGCAACTCTCCATCATAGAAGTGTCCAGCACAAGTTTGGCCAAACTTGTGCTGGACACTTTTGGTCACATGCGGTCTGATGTGATCAATTCTCTCTATTGCAATGAAGATGAATTTTTCTTCAATAATTGCACTAGAAGTTGTTTGATATGGCAAAATTGTCATCCTGAAGTTTTGGTAAAGCTCCAGTGGATTTTTTTTTATTTTTACAAAAAAGAAATGATAGTCCAAGTTTAGTGCCACTGGTGGGCGTTCACCCCATCATGTCTACTTGCTCTTGATGGGAGGAATTTCACTTTAATTTTTTATTTCATATTTGATCCCTTTAATTTTACCTTTTTATCCCTCATATTGCTTTTGGATATCAATTTATTTTTTGTAAAACAAATCATTTTTATATTTTTTTACCTTTATTTAATAATATTATAAAAGGTGTAACATCACCCGGTATGCATTTGGCACACGAGTTTTTGCTATACTTATAATATTAATAACATAATGGTGACAAAAATCAATCAAATGATAAATATGAGTGAGGCACAAAGGTCAAATACCAATTAATCAATAGTTCTTTTTAATATTATAAATTTTTTGATTTAATAAAATGGTAATAATGAATTATATTTTTCATCCACAATTCCACTCTAATGATTCCCACTGCACAAAAAGGGTTCACTTGGTCCTTTCTTTACTGCTTGTGCATATATTTTATTGCCCACAGTACTACAATTTTTTGTAGTGATTATCCCACATCTGATTCAGGAATATTTTTAAACAATATAGGTTTTTTTTACAAAAGACCTTATCATATCCAATATCCCACAAAAAATACAACCTGTTTTTGTATTAAAGCCCGTTAATTATTAAGAAATTGTTTAAATAATTAGATTAGACCCTGGCACAGCTAGATCCATACCAACCGACCTAAAGTCTTTTCAATATTGAAAACAATTAAATAAAATTATGATATCATACTAAATTATGGGCACCAACCATAATTCAGCACTTCTCATTTGCTCTGCTACAAAATGAGTGCATGTAGCATTTTTCTAACGTCGGACTGTTTTTCTTCCTTCCCTCACACCTTTAGTCCAGAATGAAAATTTAGTATGAGTTTTTGTCAAAATGGTTTGCCAGTGTTATCTGTAGGCAATATGAATTCATATTGCATATTTCTATTTATGCATAAAATATACTCGTTAAGCATCATTTTTTTTGCATTTTTCAATAATTATGCATATTTATGCATATTCATATGCATATTCATTATAAAGATTTATATGCATATTAATATATTTTATTCATATACATATATGCACCTTTTTTTTGCATATTCAATATGCATATTTTTATGCATATATTTATGCATATTCAATATGCATATTTTTTATGCATAATCACTATGCATAAAAATATGCATAAAAATATGCATATTTTTATGCATATTTTTTATGCATATTTATTCTTCATAGTCATTATGCATACACTTTGGATAGGCAATTCACATCAATTTTTAGCATGCAATAAGTATCCACCATACAAATTCAAATGCATATGCATCTATATCATACACGCAACATATATTCAAGTTTAATATTTGAATATTAAGGTATGCTAAGTGATGTTGTTCAACCTTTTGCCAAACCTGAGATTAACTGATGTTCAATGTGGTTCTTAAGCTCTGCTCAAGGAGGGATTGTTCTGGATTCAATCTGTGACAGTTTATTTTTTCAATGTTTTTTCATCAGATTTAAAAACATCTTTCTGACAGTTTCAGGATGGTTTCCCAACAGTTTCCTGACAAATTCCTAATAGTTTCAAAAAGAGGGAACTGCTAGCAGTTCACCCCCAGATTTCCCGTGGTGTATGTGAGTATGGAAAATGAGAACTATGAGAAAGAAATCTAAAGAAGGAATACAAATAGCTAAAAAGGTATAACTAAAATAAAAGGAATTATTTTTAGACTCTTAAATAACCTTAATTCAGTATAAGCAATGGTAATTTAGTTATTTTAACTATTTCAAGTAATTTAATTATTAAATTAATTGAAACAACTAATTAATTTAATAAAGAAACTTACTTAACATGAGAAATTAAATTTAATCATATTAAATAATTTTTTTTAATTAATTTAGTAATTTTAGTGACACAATTAAGGGTCAAGGAAGCACCCAATGATTATGGATAGTATTATATGATCAGTTGTATTTAGTTTATATAAATTTTATTATTGAAATTATAATTACAGTGTATCTTAAATTTACACTTATAATATAACTTTAAATAATTAATTTATTCATAAAAATTATGCCATGATATTATAGAATATTATATTTGTTTATGTAATAAAATTTATTTAATAATAAAATTAAGTATAGTAATTATTTTATTTATTCATAAAATATTTATAATTTTATTTTAATAATTTTTTGTAATTACATAATGTTATTCCTTTATATCACCACGGGAAATCTGGGGGTGAACTGCTAGCAGTTCCCTCTTTTTGAAACTATTAGGAATTTGTCAGGAAACTGTTGGGAAACCATCCTGAAACTGTCAGAAAGATGTTTTTAAATCTGATGAAAAAACATTGAAAAAATAAACTGTCACAGATTGAATCCAGAACAATCCCTCCTTGAGCAGAGCTTAAGAACCACATTGAACATCAGTTAATCTCAGGTTTGGCAAAAGGTTGAACAACATCACTTAGCATACCTTAATATTCAAATATTAAACTTGAATATATGTTGCGTGTATGATATAGATGCATATGCATTTGAATTTGTATGGTGGATACTTATTGCATGCTAAAAATTGATGTGAATTGCCTATCCAAAGTGTATGCATAATGACTATGAAGAATAAATATGCATAAAAAATATGCATAAAAATATGCATAAAAATATGCATATTGAATATGCATAAATATATGCATAAAAATATGCATATTGAATATGCAAAAAAAAGGTGCATATATGTATATGAATAAAATATATTAATATGCATATAAATCTTTATAATGAATATGCATATGAATATGCATAAATATGCATAATGATTGAAAAATGCAAAAAAAATGATGCTTAACGAGTATATTTTATGCATAAATAGAAATATGCAATATGAATTCATATTGCCTACAGATAACACTGGCAAACCATTTTGACCAAAACTCATACTAAATTTTCATTCTGGACTAAAGGTGTGAGGGAAGGAAGAAAAACAGTCCGACGTTAGAAAAATGCTACATGCACTCATTTTGTAGCAGAGCAAATGAGAAGTGCTGAATTATGGTTGGTGCCCATAATTTAGTATGATATCATAATTTTATTTAATTGTTTTCAATATTGAAAAGACTTTAGGTTGGTTGGTATGGATCTAGCTGTGCCAGGGTCTAATCTAATTATTTTAACAATTTCTTAATAATCAACGGGCTTTAATACAAAAACAGGTTGTATTTTTTGTGGGATATTGGATATGATAAGGTCTTTTGTAAAAAAAACCTATATTGTTTAAAAATATTCCTGAATCAGATGTGGGATAATCACTACAAAAAATTGTAGTACTGTGGGCAATAAAATATATGCACAAGCAGTAAAGAAAGGACCAAGTGAACCCTTTTTGTGCAGTGGGAATCATTAGAGTGGAATTGTGGATGAAAAATATAATTCATTATTACCATTTTATTAAATCAAAAAATTTATAATATTAAAAAGAACTATTGATTAATTGGTATTTGACCTTTGTGCCTCACTCATATTTATCATTTGATTGATTTTTGTCGCCATTATGTTATTAATATTATAAGTATAGCAAAAACTCGTGTGCCAAATGCATACCGGGTGATGTTACACCTTTTATAATATTATTAAATAAAGGTAAAAAAATATGAAAATGATTTGTTTTACAAAAAAAAAATTGATATCCAAAAGCAATATGAGGGATAAAAAGGTAAAATTAAAGGGATCAAATATGAAATAAAAAATTAAAGTGAAATCCCTCCCATCAAGAGCAAGTAGACATGATGGGGTGAATGCCCACCAGTGGCACTAAACTTGGACTATCATTTCTTTTTTGTAAAAATAAAAAAAAATCCACTGGAGCTTTACCAAAACTTCAGGATGACAATTTTGCCATATCAAACAACTTCTAGTGCAATTATTGAAGAAAAATTCATCTTCATTGCAATAGAGAGAATTGATCACATCAGACCGCATGTGACCAAAAGTGTCCAGCACAAGTTCGGCCGAACTTGTGCTGGACACTTTTATGATGGAGGTTAGCTAGGCTGGAATTTTTCATCAGTTCATCTGGTATTTCTTATAAACATGTCCACTGGTATTTGATCTTTGTGCCTCACTCATATTTATCATTTGATTGATTTTTTGACACCATTATGTTTTAATATTATAAGTATAGCAAAAACTCGTGTGCCAAATGCATACTGGGTGATGTTACACCTTTTATAATATTATTAAATAAAGGTAAAAAAATATGAAAATGATTTGTTTTACAAAAAAAAATTGAGATAAAAAAGCAATATGAGGGATAAAAAGGTAAAATTAAAGGAATCAAATATGAAATAAAAAATTGAAATAAATATACTGCCATCAAGAGGAAGTAGACATGTTGGGGCAAATGTCCACCAGTGAGGCTAAACTTGGACTATAATTGCTTTTTTGAAAAACAAAAAAGTGCCAATCTGAGGTTTAAAAAAACTTCAGCATAACCATTTAGCCATATCAAACAACTTCTAGTTCAATGATTGAGAGAGAATTGATCACACGAGACTGCATGTGACAAAAAGTGTCCAGCACAAGTTTGGCCGGACTTGTTCTGGACACATTTATGACGGAGAGTAGCTAGGGTAGAATTTTTCTTCAGTTAATCTGGTATTTCTTATAAAAATGTCCATTGGTACTTGATCTTTGTGCCTCACTCATATATATCATTTGATTAATTTATTGTCACCATTATATTATTAATATTATAAGTATAGCAAAAACTCGTGTGCCAAATGCATACTGGGTGATGTTACACCTTTTATAATATTATTAAATAAAGGTAAAAAAATATGAAAATGATTTGTTTTACAAAAAATAAATTGATATACAAAAGCAATATGAGGGATAAAAAGGTAAAATTAATCTCAAAGAGATCAATTATGAAAAACAAAATACTAGTAAAATTCTTGCTCTCAAGAGCCAGTAGAAGTGTTGAAAAAAATGGGAGCCATCAGGGCTAAATTGTAATAACTGACCTTTTTTTTAAAGATAAAAAATTATACACCTGAGGTTGGGAAGAACAACAGGTGGATGATTCGGCTAAACAAAACTGCTTGTTGTGAAGTTTAATAAAAAAATGTTTTTTTGTTGCCATATAGAGAATTGATCCCATCTGACTGCACGTGACTAAAAGTGTCCAGCACAAGTTCGGCCGAACTTGTGCTGGACACTTTTATGATGGAGAGTAGCTTGGGTGGAAATTTTCTTCAGTTCGTTCATCTTGTATTTCTCATAAACATGTCTACTGGTATTTAATCAGTCTGTATCTTTCATATTTATCATCCGATTAATATTTATTCACCATTATATTATTAATGTTATTAGTATAGCAAAAACTTGTGTGCCAAATGCATACCATGTGAAGTTATACCTTCAATAATTTTTTAAAATAGATGTAAATAAATATGGAAAGGAATAGTTTTACAAAAATTAAATTGAAATTTAAAAGTAAAAAGAGGAAAAAAAGAGTAAAATAAAAGTCAAAGAGTTAAAATATGAAAAAAATACTGGTAAAATTCCGGCTATCAAGAGCCAGTAGAGGTGTTAAAGCAAATGAGAGCCATCAGGGCTTAATTTTAATAAGTGACCTTTTCTTTAAAGATAAATAATTATACACCTTATATTGGGCAGAACAGCAGGTGGATGATTCAGCTAAACCAAACTACTTCTAGTGAAATTTGATAAAAAAAATTTTTGTTGCCATACAGAGAATTGATCCCATCTGACTGCACATGACCAAAGGTGTCCAGCACAAGTTCGGCCGAACTTGTGCTGGACACTTCTATGATGGAGAGTGGCTGGGGTAGAATTTTTCTTCAGTTCATCTGGTATTTCTTACAAACATGTCTACTGGTATTTTATCTTTGTGCCTCACTCATACATATTGTTTGATTAATTTTTTGTCTTAATTATATTATTAATTATATAATTATAGCAAAAAATTGTGTCCCAAATGCATACTGAGTGATGTTACACATTTTATAATATTATTAAAAAAATGTATAAATATATTAAAATAATTTATTTTAAAATTTATTCATTAATATCCAAGAGCAATATGAGGAATAAAAAATTAATTTAAAGCAATCAAATATGAAAAAAGAAATCCAAGTATTATTGCTAATATCAAAGGCCAGTAGAGATGTTGAAGCAAATGAGAGCCGTCAGGGATAAATTTTACTTAATTGATTGTTTTTTCAAGATAAAAAATTGTGTACCTGTGGTTTGCATGAACTCTAGGTGGATAATTCAGCTATATCAAACTACATCTAGTGAAGTTTCTTATCAAATAATTTGTTTCATTTCCATAGAGAGAATTGATCCCATCTGACTGCACCTGACCAAAAGTGTCCAGCACAAGTTCGGCAGAACTTGTGCTGGACACTTTTTTGATGGTGAGTATCTAGGGTGCAGCTCTTCTTCAGTGCAACTGGTATTTTTTTAAAACATATGCACTGGTATTTGATCTTTCTGTTTTATTAATATTTTATCATTTGATCAGTTTTTTGTTACCAGTATATTATTATTTTTATTAGTATAGCAAAAAAACATGTGCCAAATGCTTACAGGGTGATGTTAAACCTTTAATAATTCTATTAAATACAGCTAAAAATTTATAAAAATGATTTGTTTTACATAAAATTAATTGATATCTAAAAGAAAAAAAGGGATAAAAAGAAATAGGTTGAATAATAGGGATTTTATATGAAATTCAAAATTCAAGCTAAATGCCTACTTTCAAGGCTCAGAAGAGGTGTTGGATAAAATGGGCATCATCAGGAATAAAATTTTACTTAATTTGATATTTTGAAAACCTAAATGAAGTTTTCAACTGATTTTTTTCCAATAATTAGTTGGACACTTTATCTATATCAAATTACTTCTAGTACCATGATTGACCAAATTAAATCCTCATTTCTATGTGCAGAATTGATCCCATATGGCTGGACCAGGCCAAAGGTGTCAACCACAAGTTTGAGAATTCTTCTGGTGGACACTTTTATGATGGACAGTAGTAGTGTGCAAGTATTCTTTAGTTAATCTAGTATTCCTCATAAACATTTCCAACTTATTTTTGGCCAAAAATCAGGTGGAAAGTTTTTCCATATAAAATTACTTCTAATGCCATGATTAACTAAAAATTGATTCTCATTGCCATATAGAGAGTTGATCCCATATAACTGGATCTGGCAAAAGTGTCACCACAATTTTTGATAAAATTAAGTTTGAAAATTTTATGATGGAAAGTAATTGCAAGTCTTCTTCATTTCATCAAGTAATCCTCATAAAAATTTCCACCTGTATTTTGGCCAAACTTCAGGTGGACACTTTGGCTATATTAAATTAATTCTAGCTCCATGTTGATAAAAAACTGATACTTATTGCCATATATAGATATCAAACCCATCAGACTGTGCCTTTCCAAAAGTGTCTACCTGAATTATGGCTAAACCTCAGTTGGAAACTTTTATGATGCAGAGTAGCTAGGGCAAAATATTCTTCAGTTAATTTGGTATTCATAACAAATTTATCATCCTGAAGTTTATCCTAACTTGAGGTGGACAATTTCCGAAAGCACCAGTTAGTCACTATCCATCAAAAAAGTGTTCACCAAAATTTGGCTAAACTTGTGGTGGACCTCTTTGATCAGCCACAGTCAGATGAGATCAACTCTTTAGATGGGAATGAGGATGATGTTTTGGTCAATCATGGAAATAGAAGTAGTGTGATGTGGCCAAATTACCCCCCTGAAGGTCAGACAAACCACAGAAGGACACTTTTTAGCAGGTAGTAACTGAGAAAAATCCATTTATCAGAAGGAAAATCTTTTATTGGAAAGATGCCAAGGTTTCATACTTGTGTATTATGGTCAGTATTAATTTTGAAAGAGTCTGTCCAAGCAATTTATTGCCCATTATGACTCATTTTGTTTTAAATGTTTCAAACTGCGTGATACAGTATTAAGGTGTCACATAGTATAATTAAGTTCTATTACGTGCCCTCCTATGATGCCTAAATTTATAATTTAATATCTTACATAATAATTTTTTTATATAAATTCATCAATATTTTTTTATTATCAAATTTAATAGAGCAAGTATCCTGAATTATTATATATGCATAAGCTTAGGTTAGATCAGTTTGTGCTCAATTTGTTCTCATCAGAGGCCCAAATTCAAGTTCTGGAGGATCAACTTGTGCATAATTTGGAATCAGTTGATATTCTGTCTATAATAAATCTGAGAATAAATGTAAATCTAACTCTAATTTACTTATGTTTATAAAGTATTCATAAGCCTGGCATAATTAAGGGACACTCTAAATTTCAAGAGAGGGGATTGCTAGCAATTCACCCCTAGATTTCCTGTGGTGATAGTTATTTGTTATATTAATTTTATTCCTTTTTAGAAATTTCTAATGGAAAAAAATAGTTGATTAATAATGGGGGTTTTTTTTAATTAACTTCTTTTTATTTCTTTCACATTATTTTACCTTTTTGTAATTACTATTGGAATGTTCAAAAAGGTCCTCTTGACTATAAAGGGGTTTGGAAATTTCTCTGGTAACACATTACTTATTATACTCTCACTTAAACATAATTTTAAATATACTACTTTATTTATTATTTTTATTAGTTCTACATACCTAATCTAAATACTATATAAATAACTATAGGTTGCTTTAAGTCTAATAATACTATCATTGACTATCGCGCATTGAATATAACTATTAATTATAATATATTACAATTTAAATAATTTTTTACAATTTTGTCAACTCTTCAAATTCCCTTGTCATCCTCTCTTCTCAAACTACAAATATTATATTATTATTACTCATATTTATAATATATTATAGTTTCCCCTCCTCCTGTCCCTTTTTCCTCTTCTCCTCCTCCTTCTTCTAGATGACCGGCCAATAATTGAGGTCCTTTCCGGAGGACGAGGACAAAAACTTGTCAAGAACGACAAAGCGCACAGACCACCCAAGGAAAAAAGCTAACCTTTTTGCTGTGACCGTGTTTCAAACTTGGGTTTGATAGTTTAGGTTTGTATTAAATTAAATTATATATTATTTTGAAGTGATTTTACAATCACTATAGTAAGTTCACCTTTGCACGTCTCACTCATAGTATTATATTTTTACCGCAATAGCAGTGTTTGTGGCTTAATTGCTTACTCACTGAGTGTAAGTTTTCATTATATTAAATTTTTTTTCCTAGTTGACCATAATAGAGTAAAACTCTTAGTCCTAGAAGACAATTAATATTTAATAAATTATTAAATTAATTTTATTATTATTTTTTGTATATTGGTTGACCATAATAGTACTCAGTACTTAGTCCCAATTTCACCATTATATTAATTTTGGTATTAATTATTTTGGTTGACTTCTTAAACCTTTATTGGTTGGTCCCATTTTAATTATTTTTAATTCTTAATAAACATTGTAATTACATTTATATGTATTACATTTTTTAATTAATTGATTTTTTCTAATAAAAAATTTAAAGCTTTTTTAAAAAATAATATTGATTATATTTTATTTTGAAACAACAAATTGAATCATTGTTTAGTTTTGATTCTCTTTTTTTTTACAGTTTAAATGTACAGTAGTTTGGCTAAAAGCATGGATAACTGACATGTGGATGAGACTGAAGTGGATGTTGACACTGAATCTGTAGGTTCTTCTAAAGTAAATTACAAAAATTATTCATCTGATAAAAAACCTTCAGGACGTGGAAATGTCAGGAGAAGTGGCAAACCCCTCTCACCTAACAACTCTGAAGGAAGTAAAACCTCAAGTACATCAGGACAATCCACTCAGATGTATAAAAATAAACAAAATTTCCTCTAACACAGCAGGTAAACAATCTGTCAAGCCATATAAAGGAACTGAGAGCAGAGAGTATGAAGTACAAGGCAAAGGTAGACACACTCTGGCAGCAGATGTATGTGCTTTTAAATCCCAAAAAGGGTCAACCTCCTCATTTCCCAGCTTCCCAACCTCCGCCTCAACCTCAGCCCAATCAAGCACCCAGCTCCCTCAACCACAATCAAGGCATTCTGCAAGTGGAGCAATGGAAATGGGATTACTTGATGACCCACTACCAACAGAATGTACAAAAACCAGCCCAACACCCTGGCCCATACAGGACACCAAACTACAATCCATCTCTTCAGCACCATCCTTATCAGGGGGCAGAAGAAAGAAAGCACAGGGGAAGTTTCCCCCCTTGCCATGGTGAGTAATTTTTTTGATAATCACATTGGTATATATAATAAAAAATTTCTTCAGGTAATAATGTGGACCCTGAAAGAACATTTAAACCCTTGAAGAAACAACTTCATATAATAAGTAGCCCCATTGATGTAATTAGCAAATTATCATTTGATGAACCTTTACATTTGACTTCTTCTTCTTTAATAAACCCTTCTCTTGCAATCAAGAATGATTCTGTTTCCCCTGAAGTTTACACTTTACTTGAGAAAACTTCTGAAGAAATATTGAAAGATACCCTTGATTTTAATTTTGTGAAAGATAAACATTTGTGAGATTTGTTAATACATGAGAGTGATAGATTAAATAATTTGCATTTACATTGCAAAGTAAGTTTTTCTGCTCAAGACACTGCTTATTTCAAATTGAAAGACACACTAAATAATTTCCTGGCTCAACAAAAGTCTATTAAAGCTGACCACAGATCACTTTCAGATAAATATAGTCACCTATGCAAAATTTTTGATAATCTAAAAGAGGAAAATACTGCTTTAAAGAATGACAATATGCTTTTGCACAGTGAATTAAGAAAATTGAAAATTGATTCTCGTAATTTAAGTAATAAATGCTCTGTAGATGAGGACAGAAATGTTTTATCTATTTCTAGGATTAATGATATACTATCTTATATTCCTGATTTGAGAAATAACTTATCTGACCTTGAGAAATTATTTTCTGCATTACAAGCTGTCCAGGCTACTCATTATCATGAATTAAAAAATATTGCTCATACTGCTGTTAATCATAATAATAAACAGCCTGAACAGAGTAGTTCTTCTCCCCCTTGTAATGTACCAATTTTACCAGCTGAACTTCATTCTGAAAAACTTATTGCATCAAACAGAAAGAAATTTGATGCTCACCATGAGCCAGCTGCCTCTGCGAATAATGAAATATCTGAACACCTTTTAAGACTTCAAGAACTGATAACCTTGAATAATTCAAAACATAGGATGGAACATCACAGTAGCCAGAAAAATTGGCCTAAGTTGGATCAATATCCTACCTTTGATGGTGATTCTTCATCTTATTGGCAACACTTTATACAAAGGATTGATAATTTAAAGAGATCTTATAAACTACCTGATGAGGAAATTGTTTCTAAGCTAATTTCTTTATTTTTGAATGTAGCCTTATTGTGGTGTGAATCTGTTGTATTAGATAATAACCATTATACATTGAATATTGGAAATCCTTGATTGAGAATTAATTTGGTTGTTCAAAATTCAGGTTGGCTCAGCAAATACTGTATGAGAATACTAGATATGTATCCTCCTCTGTTGAAAAACCCATTTTTTTTCTTATGAAAGTAACAAAAATCCTAAGAGCAGTTGATCCAAAAATGGATTATGATATTTGGAGAGATAAAATCTTGTATAAATTGCCAAATTCTCTTAGAGATTTAATTTTAGCTAGAACTGAACATGTGAGGGAACATTCTTCTTTCATTAATATTTGTAATGAGGTACTACTCAACCATAGATATGAACCTAATAATTACCTTGGTAAACCTTATAATGATCAGAATAAACCCTTTACAAAGCTCCCAGAAAAATCTGGTAGACCCTCTGCCCCAGTTGCACCTAAAAAATATGCAAAAAATACTTGTTATAAATGTAAAAAACCATTTCAAAAGGGTCATGTTTGTGAGAAGAAAATTAATCTTGTTGAACACAATGAGGACACTGATGAGGCTGAAATGGAGGTCAATAATTCTTTTAGTGACTGTGAAAGTAATATCTCCTATGACAATGAATCCGGTAAAGATGTTTTAATGTTGGAACGGGATGTCAATTATTTAGATAATATATTTGAAGACTGTTTATTTGAATTATCTTCAGTAGAAAATGCTGAGATAATTAAAGATATTACTAACAATCCTATAGCCATATCCCCTTTGAAGGCACCTGTTATCATTAATAGTAAAAATGTTGATGTAGTTCTTGATTCTGGTGCTGGAGGAAGTGTAGTGTCTGAAAAAGCTTTAGCTTCAGTAGATAAGGATTATTTGAGTAAATTATTACCTATAACTTCTGAAAAATGGAGAGGCTATGGTTCTACCTTAATTCCTATTGGCAAATATGAAACCTCTGTATTCTTCAAATATAATTCTGTTTTTTTCAGAGCTATTTGTGAGTTTGTTGTCATGAAAAATGATAATTTAAGCAATTGGTTTATTATGGGTAATGATATTTTGACCATGTTTGGTGTGAAATTGGACCCAGCAAATAATTGCTTCACCTTGGGATTGAATGGCAAAAGAGAATTCAAAATTTCCTCATCTAGAAAACCTTCTGGGCATCTGTTAAGGTCTTGTAACTCACTGATCCAGTGTAAAGTCAGACCAACAATTGAAATGAATGATTTATTAAATGAAATAAATAAAGCTCCTTATGGTGATCATTTAACTTGTGAACAAAAGGATTCTATTATTGCCTCAACTACTTTTTTCCTAATGGCTGTTCTCATGTCTTGGGATGTGTGCAGGAAGAAATGAAAATTACCTTATCCTGTAACTTGAATGATATTCCTCCTAGTCTTAGGAAAAAACCATATCCTGCTTCTCCAACAAAAAGAAAGGATATTGAAGATAATATTTCCACATTATTAAAAATGAACATCATTGAGAAAGTAGATGTCACCCCCCAATATTGTGTCATCTCCCCAGTCTTGATTTCTTATGAAAAAGATAACGCTAGATTATGTGGAGATTACAGAGCATTAAACACTTATACTGTTGATGATATTTATCCTTTACCCAGAATTAATTCAATTCATGCTACCTTGCAAGGTGCAAAATTTATCAGTTGTATGGATGGTAACAAAGGGTATCATCAAGTTCCAGTTGAGAAAAATTCTCAGAATTTTTTGCTTATTGCTACTCATATGGGAATATATAAGTATTTTAGGATGCCATTTGGCCCCAAAAATGCCCCTTCAGTTTTCCAAAAATTCATGGATAACACTTTCCATCAAGAACTTATTGAAGGTTGGCTCATGGTGTATATTGATGATATCATAATTATTTCTAAAACTTTTGATGAACATATGGTTCACTTGAATAGAGTTTTTCAAAAAATGGATGAAATCAATATGACCTTGTCCTTTAAAAAGTGTAAATTTGGTTTTCAATCTTTGAAAGTTCTTGGCCATGTTGTGTCACGCCTACAAATTTGTGTAGACCAAAACAAAGTTGCTGCAATTCAAAATGTGAAAGCACCAACTTCATTAAGAGAAATCCAAAGTTTTTTGGGTATGTGTGGCTATTACAGGCAATATATTAAAAATTATCAGGTCATAGCCTGACCTCTTACCAAACTCACTAGGAAAGATGTTGCATTCATCTGGAATAGTGACTGTCAAAAAGATTTTGATACTTTAAAAAGTTGCTTAATGACAGCCCCTATCTTAGCTATTTCAGATTTTAACAAACCATTTGTCCTGTATAAAGATGCTAGCTTTGTTGGTCTGGGTGCTGCTCTACACCAGAAACAAATTATTAATGATAAATCCTCAGAAGTTTTAATTTGTTATATTTCGAGAACCTTGAGAAATAGTGAATTGAAATATGGTGCCACTCAATTAGAGTGCTTAGAAGTTGTTTGGGCTCTTGAGAAACTTCATTACTATCTAGATGACCAAACGTTTGAATTGGTAACTGACTGTAGTGCTGTAAAAACCTTCTTAAGCCTGAAAACACCAAATAGACATATGTTCATGTGGCAACTTGCTGTTCAAGAGTACAGAGGACGGATGACAATTATCCTTAGGGCTGGAAATGTTCACTTTAATGTTGATTTGTTTTCCAGACTTCCTCTGCCAAATAATGACTCCAATTCTGCTTATGTACCTGAAGATGATACTGTTCATATCCATGGTATATTTATAGTTGATATAGAAGAAGATTTATTACAATTAATACTGGATTCATATGATAAGGATTCTGATTTAAATAAATTAGTTACTATCTTAAATGATCCTATGGATGCTTCAATTCAAGCATTGATTAAAACTCTTCCTGAAAAATATCAAAGTGCTTTGATGAAAGGAAAGTTTTCTATTGAAGATGGTTATATATATTATAGAAGAAAGTTTACTAATTTAATTGTAATCCCTCCTTCTATGAAAGAAACTATCCTCAAACTTTGTCATGATGAAATATTAGCTGGTAATTTTGATCTAGAAAAAACATTGATTAGAATCAAAAACACTGCTTGGTGGGATAATATGTCTGAAGATACAAAATTATATGTTGAATCTTGTGATTCCTGCCAGAAATCTAAAAGTTTGACAGGTAAGAGAGCAGGCTTACTACAACATATTGAAGCACCTAATGCTCCTTGGAAAATAATTAAAATGGATTTTGTTACTGGTCTTCCTGTAGCAGGTAAAGACAGTTATAACTCTTGTTGGGTAATAGTAGATAGATTCATAAAAATGTGCAAATTTATTCCTACCCACAAAGATGTATCCACAAAAGAATTAGCTTTCTTATGGTGATCTTAAATGTTTAATATTATTGGTTTTCCAAAAACCATTATCTCTGATAGGGATCCAAAATTTACTTCTGAGTTTTGGACCTCTTTAATGGATATTTGTGCCTGCGAGTTAAAGTTATCTACAGCTCATCATCCTCAGACTGATGTTCTAGCTGAAAGAATGATTCAAACTCTGGAAGATATGATTAGAAGGTATTGTGCCTTTGGTTTAGAATATAAAGACAATGAAAGATTTACTCATGACTTGGTCACACTATTGCCTGGTCTTGAATTTGCATATAATAGCACTGTTCATTCTGTCACTGAGAAAAAGCCTTTTGAGCTTTGGTTAGGTTATGTCCCAAACACTCCTGCTCAGATTCTCAATAATAAATTACCTAAGTTGGAACTACATCCTGGTCTAAAATCTTTTATGCAAATGCAACAGTTATGCAGAAAGCATGCTCATAGCTGTATTGATAAGGCATTTGAATATGAAAAGTAGAGATGGGATAAATACCATAAAGAATACACACTAAAAAGGGGTGATGAAGTGTTGATATCTACTGTCCATTTAAATTTTCAAGGTAACAACAAATTAAAAGATCCTTTTGTAGGACCATTTGTTGTTAAAAGAATGGTTGGAAATAATGCAGTAGAAGTTTTATTGTATTCTCCATATGATAGAAAACATCCTGTTTTTCCCATTTCTTTGCTTAAACCTTGTACTTCCAACAGTGAGTTATTTCCCAAAAAAAGGGGAAGACCTAAGAAAAACCCTCAGGAAGTCACAGAAACTGAAGAAATTGATGAAATTCTAAATGATAAAATTATCACTTCTAAAAGAGGTATTGAATATTTATTGAGATATAAGAACAAGTCATTTGAACATGATGCATGGATACCTGAAAAAGAAATTTCAAATATCTCTACTCTGTTAAAAAAGTATAAAAAGAAAAATTCTTAACATTTTTTTTTGTTTTTTTTAGAGTGAGGAAGTGTCAGCCAGGCTATCTCAGAAGTGCAGTAATTTATATAATAAATTACTGCAATCATATAAAATAATAACATTATGTAATTACAAAAAATTATTAAAATAAAATTATAAATATTTTATGAATAAATAAAATAATTACTATACTTAATTTTATTATTAAATAAATTTTATTACATAAACAAATATAATAATCCATAATATTATGGTGTAATTTGTATGTATAAATTAATTATTTAAAGTTATATTATAAGTGTAAATTAAAATTTTACTGTAATGATAATTTCAATAATAAAATTTATATAAACTAAATACAATGATCATATAATACTATCCATAAATATTGGGCGCTTCCTTGACCCTTAATTGTGTCACTAAAATTACTAAATTAATAAAAAAATTTATTTAATATGATTAAATTTAATTTCTCATGTTAAATAAGCTTCTTTATTAAATTAATTAGTTGTTTCAATTAATTTAATAATTAAATTACTTGAAATAGTTAATATAATTAAATTACAATTGCTTATACTGAATTAAGATTATTGAAAAGCATAAAAATAATTCCTTTTATTTTAATTTTACCTTTTTAGCTATTTTTATTCCTTCTTTAGATTTCCTTCTCATAGTTCTCATTTTCCATACTCACATAGTTATTTGTTATATTAATTTTATTCCTTTTTAGAAATTTCTGACGGAAAAAAATAGTTGATTAATAATGGGTTTATTTTTTTAATTAAATTCTTATTTCTTTCACATTATTTTACCCCTTTGTAATTACTATTTGAATTCTCCAGAAGGTCCTCTTGCCTATAAAGGGGTTTGGAAATTTCTCTGGTAACATACTACTTATTATACACTCACTTAAACATCATTTTAAATATACTACTTTATTTATTATTTTTATTAGTTCTACATGCCTGATCTAAATACTATATAAATAACTATAGGTTGCTTTAAGTCTAATAATACTATCATTGACTATGGCGCATTGAATATAACTAATAATTATAATATATTACAATTTAAATAATTCTTTACAATTTTGTCAACTCTTCAAACTCCCTCGTTGTCCTCTCTTCTCAAACTACAAATATTATATTATTATTATTCATATTTATAATATCTTATATTTTCCCCTCGTCCTGTCCCTTTTTCTTCTTCTCCTATTCCTTCTTCTAGACAACCGGCCAATAAATATACTGCATATTTCACTGAATATGAGATTTATGTATCCATATAAGCTTATGTATGTAATTAATTACTTAATATCACTTAAGATAATTATATTATGACTCCATTTACACCTTAATAAGTATTATTAGGCTGTGGATAAGCTATTTAAACTACTATAATTTATATAATAGAAAAATAATTATATATATATGTAATATAATCATATATATTATTGTTTTAACCTTATTTTTAAGATATAAGCTAAATGTACTTAAGGTTATCTTATTTTAAGTATAAGAAATACTCAGTCCTAGGGATATCTAGGCTGACACTCCCTCACCCAAAAAAAAACAATAAAAAAATGTTAAGACATTTTAATTAAAAGTAACGAGTGAATAGAATTTTTTTAATTTTCTATAATACATATACTGAATAAACAGTATTATTTTGATATAAATTTTTTCAAGATATTTTTAAGATCAGAGATTTCATAAATCTTAATAGATACTCAACTCCCTTTTCTTTAGTAAGGTGTCTCTTTTTAAGTATCTTTTCAATTTCTGCCTTCTCAACTATTTCCTCTGGTTGCTGTTTATTTCTTCCTGATCTTCTTGGAAATAGAGCAGTATCATTAGAATTGTATGGTTTTATAAGAGAAATAGGAAATATTGGATGTTTTCTATCATATGGAGCATATAGAATAACCTCAACAGCATTGTTACCAACCATCTTTTTAACTACAAATGGTCCAATGAGTGGATCCCGCAATTTAATATTACCATTTAAATTGAAATTTAGTGTTGAAATAAGGACTTTATCACCCTCTTTGAACATTTGTTCTTTATGGGCTTTATCCCATCTTTTCTTCTCATACTCAAATGCCTTATTCATACATTCTTGAGCATGTTTTCTGCATAATTTTTGCATCTGAAGAAAAGATTTAGTACCTGGATGGATATCAAATCTAGGTGATTTATTAAGAGTTTTAGCAGGGGTATTAGGTACATGACCCAACCATAACTCAAATGGATTTTTGCCAGTGAAAGAATGTACTGTACTATTGTATGCAAATTCTAAACCTGGGATAAGGGTTACCCAATCATGTGTTAATTTGTCATTGTCTTGAAAGTTAAGACCAAAAGGACAATATCTTCTTATCATATCTTCTAAAGTTTGTATCATTCTTTCTGCTAGCCCATCAGTTTGTGGATGGTGTTTTGTAGAAAGTTTCAATTGACACCCTGAAACATCCATAAGTGATGTCCAGAACTCAGAAGTAGATTTAGGATCTCTTTCAGAAACTATTGCTTTGGCAAAACCTGCTATATTTATCATTTTTTTCCACCATAAAAAAGCTATGTCCTTTGCAGAAACCTCTTGTGGGTAGGAATAAATTTACACCTCTTTGTAAATCTATCTACAATTACCCAGCAGGAGTTATAACTCTTATGCCCTGCTATTGGCAAACCTGTTACAAAGTCCATGTTAATGATTTCCCATGGAGCTTTTGGTTGCTCAATTTGTTGTAATAAACCAGCTCTTTTGCCTGTTAATATTTTAGATTTTTGACAAGAATCACATGTTTCAACATAATTCTGAACATCCTCAGACATGTTAATCCACCAAGCTGTGTTTTTTACTCTGGTTAATGTTTTATGGTAGTCAAAATGACCTGCTAATATATCATCATGACATATACTTAACATTAACTCATTCATTGAAGGGGAAATTACAATTACATTACTTAATTTTTTCCTGTAATATATAAAACCATCCTCAATGGAAAATTTTCCTTTTTCTAATGCCTCTTTATACTTGTTTGGTAATGTTTTTATTGAAACATTCATTGAAGCATTAGATGGATCATTTAGTATTGTAGTGAGTTTACTCAAGTCAAGATCTGAAGCATAAATATTAAGAATTGATTGCATAAATTCATCCTCAAGATCTACAATATAAATGCCATAAATGTTAAAAATATCTTATTCAGGAACATAAGCAGGATTATCATCATTAATAACCAGAGGTACTCTAGATAACAAATCTTTATTAGAGTGTAAGGTTCCTGCTCTATTTGTAATAGTAATCCATCCTCTGTATTCTTGTACAGCTAATTGCCATCTAAACATGTGTCTATTAGGAGTTTTCATGTTTAAGAGTGACTTAACTGCACTACAGTCAGTTATTAACTCAAATTTTGGTCTTCAAGGTAATAATCTGGCTTCTCAAGAGCCCATACTATTTCCAAACATTCAAGTTGAGTAGCACCATATTTCAATTCACTACTTCTTATAGTACGTGAAATATAACAAATTACTACTTCTGAAATTTTTCTTTCAATAAGTTGTTTTTGATGCAAAGCAGCACCCAGACCAATAAAAATTGCATCTGTAAATAATACAAAAGGAAATTGGAAATCTGGCAATCCCAAGATAGGAGCTGTCATTAAAAATTCTTTCAACTTATCAAAAGCCTGTTGTCTTTCATTATTCCAAATAAAAGCTTCTGATTTTCTTTATCAGTGTGGTCAATGGTGCAGAAATTAATTGGTAGTTTTTTATATATTGTCTATAATAACCACACATACCAAGAAAAGATTGTACATCCTTTACATTTTGAGGAATTCCAATATTCTTTATTACAGCCACTTTATTTTGGTCTCCACATATTTGTAAGCCAGATACAATATGACCAAGCACTTTTAAAGATTCAAACCCAAATTTACATTTTTTCAATGCGAGGGTCATTTTATTTCATCCATTTTTGAAGCACCTTCTTTAAATGGATTAGGTGTTCATCTTAAGTTTTAGAAAACACTATTATGTCATCAATGTATACCATTAACCATCCCTCAATCATTTAATTATGGAATATTATATCCATTAACTTCTGAAATATTGATTGAGAATTTTTTGGTCCAAATGGCATCCTGAAGTACTTGTAAATTCCCATGTGTGTTGTTATCAACAAAAAGTTCTGTGAATTCTTTTCAACAGGAAGTTGATGGTACCCTTTATTTAAAACTAAGAAACTTATATACTTAGCACCTTTAAGGGTAGAATTTTTAGAGGAAATTCTTGGAAAGGGATAAATATCATCTACTATAAATTTATTTAATGCTCATAATCACCGCACAGTCTTGCTTTATCTTGTTCATAAGAAATTAGCACTGGTGATATTACACAATATTTTGGTGTAGTTTCAACCTTTTCAAGAATGTTCATTTCCAATAAAATTTTAATATTATCCTCTATGTCTTTCCTCTTCATTGGTGAAGCAGGGTATGGTTTCTTTTTAAGACTAGAAGAAATATTATCCATATCACAGGTTAAACTAATCTTCATTTCATGATCTTTTAAAAGGCCAAGTTCATTTGTACCATGTGCAAAAGCCATTGGAAATGCTTTTATTAAGTCCAAAATATTATTTATCTCAGTTTTACTTATCTGAGTTCCAAATGATGCTTTTGAAATTTCTGTTTCCAGAAGTTCAATCTCATGGGATTCTCTTCCTTTGCACAGAATATTTGTTACTGACTCAATGTGTTAGACTGTGTTAAAAGAATTTATTTTAAATTTCCTTTTACTGTTCATGCCAATTGTAAAATTGTTATTAGCAGGGTCTAGTTTTACACCAAACTTAGTCAGAATATTATTTTAAATGATAAAACAGTTACTACAGTTAGTATTATCCATTAATACAAAGTCACAAGTTACTCTTACATAAACATGTTGATGTTTAAAGAAAACAGCAGCTTTGTATCTACCAATGGGATGTAGTACTGATCCAAAACCTCTCCAGTTTTTACTTTGAAGAATTTCAAGCTTAAACTTATATTCACTATCAATTTTCTGTAATATATTAGTAGAAACAACCAAAACAGTAGCTCCTGTTTCCAATACTATATTAACATTTTCACCAGAAATGATAGCTAGAACCGTGATAGGTGTCATTCTAAAGTTATCAGCTTGTGTATCTTTAATGATTTCAGCATCCTCAAAATTCATTAAAGATCAATTTGAGTACATATTTAATATTGGATTGTCAAAGATGGACAAATCATCTTCCAAGATACAGACATCATTTTCATCACTATACGAGATATTACTGTCATAATCACTTGAATCTTTACTTTTCTCTGTTTCAACTTCAGATTCATGTTGATTTAAACAATATTTATATTCTTCTCACATTTGTGACCTCTAACCCAAGGTTTTTTGCACTTATAACAAGTATTTGTCTCATAATTTTTTGGTATTACAGGTGAAGTAGGTTTTTTCTGCTTTTCTTGAAGTGTTTTGGAATTCTTATTTTTCACAGGTTCAATAATTTGTTTATAAGTGGAACACCTTTCTTCATACTTATAGTTTAGTAATATTTCATTGCAAATATTAATAAAGTCAGAATATTCATTAAAATTAATTGTTCCAGCTACAACAATGTCTCTGACAGATATAGGTATTTTATATATTATCATATCTTTCCATAAGTTAAAATCCATGTTAGGCTGAATGGAATTTCATATTTTATTTAAATTCATTAAAAATACCATAGGTTTGTCACCATTCAATGGATTATACCTAGTTTTCTCATAAAGTATCTGCTGAGTGAGTCTGAATTTAGAACCTCCAAATTGTTTTTCAATTAGTTGTTTCCATTCAACCCAATATTAATCTTTACCCTCATTCAAAACAGCTTCAAGCCATTATAAAGCAACATCCTTAAATAAAGAGATCAATTTTGATGTTATTTCTTAATCTGGTAACTTATATGAGAATTTTAAGTTGTCAATTCTTTGGAGAAAATGTTGCAAATCAGAACTGTCTTCCTCATCATAATTTGGGTACTGATCTATCTTAGGCCAGTTCTTCTGATTGGATTTTATTTCACTAATCATAGGTAAAATCAAAAACTAATTTACTCTTTATAAATGGTCTTGTATTTCCTCCTGTATGGATTTGTGACATACATTTTCAGATTTGACACTACCACCAGATGATTTTAGTTGTGGTGGTATAGGGAAGGAATGAGATTCACTTTTGCCAATGAAGGGATTATTATTATACTGAGTATAATTATGATTATCCTGGTTCATTAGTAGATCGGCAGTTTCAATCTCAACTTTAGTCAATCTTTGAAGCAGCTCAGAGACACTTTGATTTGTCTGGGAAAAAGATAACTTAGATCTTGAATCAGTTTTCAATAAATGTGTTTCATACAATTTTTCCAACTCACAGAATTTGTTTGAAAGTTCATTATATTTACTACTCAATGAATCATATTTAAGAGTTAGAGACAAATGTTCATTCTCTAATTCTTTATTACGTGTTTCCAGTTGAGAAATATTTAATGTTAAGGATGAAATTTTATCACTTGTGAGCTTAACTGTCTGTTCCTCACAATTATTCATTCTATTCCACAATGCTGAAACAAGTCTATGGACAGTTGGATTATTGTTAAAATACCCCATGTCTTTCTTCTCAATTCTTTCACTCTCTTGTGAACTTCTCATCTCACTAGTAAGTGGTGGCAACTGAGGATTAACTGTATAATAAATACTTCTGTTGTTATTGACAAAAGACAAGTCAGGTGTATCTACATTAAAACCTAATTCTCTTAAGTCCTCCTCTATTTTCTGAACAGATTTGAAATCAATAATATTACCTACATTGTAATTATCAGTATTTTGTTCAATCTGAGAGGGTAATCTTCTTACCACAGGATTTGTGTGAGCCCTGATTTTTGGCACCTTTGTTTTCCCTTGTAGGGGTGAAGTGAGGAAGTCTGATGAGGAGGAGGATTCTTGTTGCAGTTTTGACTGGACCATTGTTGATGGAACCAATCCCACTTCCATTTTTCTATCAGTATTTTCTCCTGGGAGTGATGTGAACCTCCTGGGGTAGGGGGTTGCTGAATTGGCTGGCCTCCCTTTAGCTCTACCAATGATTGGTTCATCTGCTGGAATCCTACCTTGCAATTGTTCTGTGATATCTTTACCTCCTTGAGCATGAGAGACTTTGATTCCTCCAACTTCAGGACCTGTTTTGCCAGATGGGATAGTTGATCCTGTAGAGGAGGAGACATCTTTTTTATGGTTATCTTTTTTAAGAGGGCATCTTCTTCTTCTATGCTCATTTGCTCTGTCTGGGGGTATGACTGACCCTCCATGTTTATGTCCTGGAGTAATGTTTTTGTTAGCTTTAGACCTGGTATTATAAGCAGGCTTTTCACTTACATTGTCCTGGGGAGCACTCATATTGATAAAAATAACAATATATCACGTCTAAAGAAAGGATAACCTATTAGAATCAGTAGATTAAAATTATTAGCAATGTTATTACTAATAAAAAGCACTGGAGCTTACCCTGAATTTAAATCTTTATTTATTTAAATAAAATGTAATAAAAATTTGAAATAATCTTTTAAAAATAAAATAATACGTTAAACTAGACCTTAAAAAGGGTAAATTAATAGCTTAAAAACCTTTAACCAAATACCAATTTGATTGGGTGTTATATTGGTGACCAAATACCAAGTGAAATTGGGTTTATATTGGGTACAGTTACTACTGTAAATACCTAATTTTCATTATAAAAAATTAGTGCAATTAATATAAGGGTTCTTTTCCGCAATCAATGTGCTATGGTAGCCCACTAATATGCAGCAGACCCAAATATTTGGTTTTTTTTGAGCTATACTAAAGTAAAAATCACGTCCCAAGGCTTATATTAAATAATAAGTAAAAAACTAAAGAAAGACCCCCAATTGTCAGTGTATCTAGTATTTAAGTATGATTTAATAGTATTTATTAATGGTCCTACTAATTATTAATAGATGATTTGGTGATTAAACCTCAGGGGAAGACTAATAAAATATTTTTACTCAAATAAAACTCACAATACTTGGATTTAAATGCTTGCTAGTGGTGGAAAATAGATGAATATAATATAGTTATAGCTTATATAAAGATAAAGATAATATTAATTTATAATGGATTTATAATATATCTTTTAATAATAATAATTGTGTTATAATGTTTTTTGAATTGTAGTAAGTGAATGATTTTTAATAACCATCAAAATCTTCTCTTACTTATACCAAAATCCACTGGAGTGCACAGACATTCAATCCAGATGATGTCACTGCTATCACTGGCAATTACAGCACTGTGAGGGCCCATCACCTCCCCAAGGCGTCAACTTCAAGCATATTCAACACCCAGACCTCCAGTAAGGACCCTCTATCACAATGAATGATAACACAGACCCATACCTGTCACCGGACAACCTACGCACAAGGTCGAGGATGTTCCTGCAAGTGAGATGAAAGGTTCAGATACTTCTTTGAAACACAGAGGGATTGTTTGAGGAAGTGATTCAAAGATGACTCAAAGGAAGAACTACTGCTTCGAGTTATGTTCGAGAAGGATTCTAATATACTTGAAAGGTAATGTTAAAATTCTTAAGATCTCACGAAGGGTTGAAAACTCAACAATCCAAGATTTAGGATTTAGAAATAATTATTGAGAAAATAAAGAAAGATACAATAATAATGATTTTCACTTTGTAGTTTTATCACTATTAACTATATAAATGTTTTATAATTTAATTCTAAGGAATCTCTAACCAAAAACCCAACCCTTTTTATATCCTTTACTCCTCCTTGCATTGACCTCCTACTCATCCACTATTCCCCACACCACAAACCATTTAAAATATATTTCCGTTACACCTGGACCCTCCTCACTAAGATCCGTTAACCCCTTAATCCTTCACTAACCATTCCGTTCATGCTCACTACCCCTTATTAACCCACAGACATTTCATAAACCTTTTAATGTACTATTATATAGGTTATTGCGCTGTGCATCGCTTATTGAGAAAAAAACTAAGACACACTATTGAGAAATTGACTAATTTAGATTTAGAGTTTAGACTAGCGCTATTGAATAGCGAGTACACAAAGGAAAATCGCAGTTGCTATGGAGAGTTGCTTTCTGTGCTTCTAGTATGAATTTGAGCCCTTTAGTATTGATTTAATGAGCTACTTTTGCCTCAAGTGTCACGTGGCGCCTGACAATACCATAAATAGGAAATCCAGATAAAAGTGGATACAATAAAGAAACAGGTAAAGTAACTCATCTAAAGAGAATATAATGAAACCCAAAGCATATAAAGGAAGCAAATGAAATTTCCAAGCCCCAATAACATCTCCAAGCATCCATATTAACCCAGCAATGACCTCCCAACCCATAAATCCGTGAATATTCATCCAAGGAAGAAGATTAAGTTGTCCAGACTGAGTGTATGCCCTTGAAATAGATTTTTATGCTTCCATAGGCGTTGAGAGTCAACTGGATACGTCCATATGACCCAAAATAAGCAGAAAAACAAAGTTTATAGGCTATTAAGAGGCTAAAACCCACTTATATACCTAAATATACATAATATACTGCATATTTCACTGAATATGAGATTATGTATACATATAAGCTTACGTATGTAATTAATTACTTAATATCACTTAAGATAAGTATATTATGACTCCATTAACACCTTAAAAAGTATTTTTAGGCTGTGGATAAGCTATTTAAACTACTATAATTTATATAATAGAGTAATAATTATATATATATGTAATATAATCATATATATTATTGTTTTAACCTTAGTTTTGAGATATAAGCTTCATGTACTTAAGGTTATCTAATTTAAGTATAAGAAATACTCAGGTTAGTGATATCTAGGCTGACAGAATAACTGCATGAATTGACTATTCAGAGAAGCTTGAACAGTGCATTGTATTGGAGAAAGTGCTTGGGGTAGGCAAGCAATGATGAGGTTTACCTCTCTTAGGAGCAGGAGTTAAAGTTGAAGGAGAATAATGCTTGAAAGCCAGACTTCTCATTAGATTCAATTTTGATGCATTCAGATAAACGGAAGGAGCATAGGTCTTTTCAGCAATGGCAGAGGGAATATTTAGGCTGTATTTCTTCTTGTGACTTTTGCAGAAGTCACATGACTGGAGGAAAAAGAGAAAAAGAAGAAATCAGCACCAAATTTTTTAAATGAAGAGCAGGAAAAGAACTAACCTTGAAAAATCAGTCACTATGACAGGCTTTTGAGAAGTGAAATGGAGTAATACCATTCTCACTACAGCATTGGTAATTCTCAGCTCCTGTGAGGACAGAATTTATGGTGTGGTCTTCCAAAATTGGCAGGGGCCTTTGTTGTGTTGTTTGGCACTGTTTGTGCATGTCTTAATTGACATCTGTTGAAGAATTGGTTGTTTTTCTAGATTTATTCCGTGAATATTGGGACTGTGGGTATGTGAGTACTATCATTGGATAGCCCCTGGCTTTCTCTATGTTTCATGTCTTTATGATATTTTTCATATTCTAAGTTTTAAGGGGTCATTCACTCATTTTCAGTTACAAAAGATAGCTGTTTAATTTTGTTTTTCACGTTTTACGGGCTAAAATTAAGTCTTAGGGTATAGTGCTTAGTACCATTAGATAGAGCTAATTTAGCTCTATATTTCATGTCCCAATGTTGTTATAGCGTAATTTTGTGTTTTAAGGGGTTTAGTAGTTGTAGTGAATTTTTCTAGGTAGATTAGATGTTTTTATTGGTTTTCTGGCTTCAGGGAGGCCGGGCCGCTTCAGGAAGCACCTCTGATGTCGGGCGGCCCAACTGCCTCTGTTTTAGAAGGTTGGGGAGTTCTTCTGGAGGTTTTTTATTCAATTCGGCTGGTACAGGTGCCAAATATATTGCTGTGCATGGATCTTAAATGGGTGGTCTGTGTGTACATACTAAATAGGACAGTTTGGGGCAACTTTAATTATAATACAACCATCCGGAGGTGATATCCTTGTTCCTCACTCAGTTTTCACTGTTTTTGGCCACAATTGGCTGTGTTTTTGCAACGATAGTTCTTCATTTAACTCAACTTTGGCAACAGGTTCTCTGGTATAGTTTTGCAAGCTATATCAAGTATTATTGCAGTCTCTGGTGTGGATTTGCAGCCTACATCAAGTATCTTTGCTTTCTCTGGTGTGGACATTGGTCTACATTTCAGTTCTTTGGTCTGGTAGTCTGTCTGGGGACTACTTTTTTGGCTGATCAGGAAGTCAAGTGTGTTGAAAAGGGGGCTTTAGAAAACAGGAACCAACTTACTTTAGCAAGTAAATCTCACTCTATTTTTCTAAAGGGACAGGGGATTTTCTCTCTGGTTTTTCTCCAACTCCCTTGGTCAAGGCCTATAGCTAGTACTATAGGACTGTCTACAACAGCAGGACCAGTAGCAATGGCAGTTTTCTGTGCATTGACAAATTGATGTATGGCATTGGAAATTTTGTTATTAGTGTTCAAAATAAGCATAAGGAAGAGGAAGAAAAAGAATCCAGAATTGGAGAGAAAGACAAACAAGAATTTGAGGGAAGAGAAGAAGAAGGAATGAAGAAGACATGCAAGATATGCACCTGGTTTTATAGCACCTGGGGACAGTCACAAGTAGAGGGATACTGTGGTACAAATCTCACAGTAATGCCGAAAAAAGGCTCAATTCTCAAAGGTGCAAAAGTGCGGTTGTTAGGTAGAATGGTAACAGAAGCACAACTAAGGAATATTCAAAGCACAGGAAAAGATAGACCCTCTGCGCAAACTTTTTTTTAGGGGTAGAAAGGATTCACAAGTAAGAACAAGTAAAGAATTGAGGAAATTGTGTAACTGGACTATAGGATTAAAGGGTATGGTGTGTACTTCTGAAAACTATGTTTAGTGCTTTAGACAATCCTATAGTACTAGCTATAGGCCTTGAGCAAGGGAGTTGGAGAAAACCCAGAGTGTGAATCCCCTGTCCCTTTAGAAAAATAATGTGAGATTTACCTGCTACAGTAAATTGGTTCCTGTTGATAAAGCCCCTTTTCAAACACACTTGACTGCATGATCATCAAAGAAAGTAGTCTCCAGACAGACTACCATAATAAAGAACTAAAATGTAGACCAAAGTCCACAACAGAGAAAGCAATGATACTTGATTTAGGTTGCAAATCCACACCAGAGACAGAAATAATACTTGATATAGCTTGCAAGACTACACCTGAGAAACCAGTTGCCAAGTTAAGTTAAATAAAGAACTCACCTTGCAACAAACACAGCCGATTGTTGCGAAAACCAGTGAAAACTCAGTGAGGAACAAGGATATCACCTCCGGATGGTTGTATGATAATAAAAGTTGCCCCAAACTGTCTTATTCACTATGTACACACAGACCACTATCTAAAAGCCCATGCACACCAACAAATTTGGCCTTCTTGAGCGCCAAAATGCATAAAAACCCTCTAGAAATGCTTCCCAGCCTTCTAGCACCAAGGCGGGAGGTCTGCCTGACGTTGGGGGGCCTTCCTGAGGCGGAGGGACCACCCTGAATCCAGAAAACCACCAAAAATCTCCAAAAATACTTAAAATACTCAGAAAAATCTCCTACGACTACTAAAACCTTTAAAACACATAATAAGGCTATAACAACATTGTGACATTAAATGTGGAGAAAATAAGCTCATTGTAATGGTACTAAAAACTCAACCCTAAGACTTAAGGTTAGCCCGTAAAACACAAAAAACAAAATTAAACAGCTCTCTTTTTAAATGTAAAATGAGAAATAATCCCTTTAATACTTAAAATCGGAAAAATGTCATCAAGACATAAAATATAGAGAAAAAACAGGGCTATCCAACAGTAGTATCCACATCCCTGCAGTTCCAATATTTTCAAATAATTCCAGGAAAACACCCAATTATTAAAAAATGCCATTTAAGACATATCAAAACAACACCAAACAGACCAACAAAGGGCTCAGCCAATGTTGGAATACCACAGCCCCAGACCCATACTACAGATCTGAGGAACAGCAGTAGAGATGGCATGAAAAATAATGCCTAAAATAAGGATAATGCTTTTTAGGAAAAGTGGTGCTCACCCATGAAGACAAAAGCACGTTGTGGTCTTCCAACATTGGCAGAGCCCTTTTTTGGTCTGTTTGGCGTTGTTTTGATGTCTTAAATGGGATTATTTAATAATTGGGTGTTTTTATGGAATTATTCAACAAATATTGGGACTGCAGGGATGTGGGTATTACCATCGGATAGCCCCGGTTATTCTCAATATTTTATGTCTTCTTGAAATTTTTTATATTCTAAGTATTTGAGGGATTATTTGTCATTTTTCATTTTAAAAGATAGCTGTTTAATTTTGTTTTTTGAGTTTTACATGCTAACCTTAAGTCTTAGGGTTAAGTGCTTAGTACCATTGGAATGGGCTAATTTTTCTCTACATTTCATGTCTAATGGAGTTTTAGCTTGATTATGTGTTTTAAAGGTTTTAGTAGTTGTAGTTTATTTTTCTAAGTATATTGGGTGTTTTTAGAGATTTTTGGTGGTTTTCTGACTTCAGGGTGGTCCTGCTGCCTCAGGCGGACGGACCGCCCACCTTGGTGCTAGAAGGCTGGGAAGCATTTCTAGAGGGGTTTTATACAATTTGGTGCTCAAAAATGCCAAATTTGTTGGTGTGCATGGGCTCTTAGATAGTGGTCTGTGTGTATATAGTGAATAAGACAGTTTGAAGAAACCTTAATTATCATACAACTATCCAGAGGTGATATCCTTGATCCTCACTCAGTTTTCACTGTTTTCAGGCCACAATTGGCTGTGTTTGTTGCAAGGTCAGTTCTTCATTTAACTCAACTTTGGAGACTGTTTTCTCTGGTGTAGTCATGAAAGCTATATCAAGTATTATTTCTGTCTCTGGTGTGGATTTGCAACCTACATAAAGTATCATTGCTTTCTCTGGTGTGGACATTGGTCTACATTTCAGTTCTTTGGATTGGTAGTCTGTCTGGAGACTACTTTCTTGGCTGATCAGGAAGTCAAGTGTATTGGAAAAGGGGCTTTTAATAACAGGAACCAATTTACTGTAGCAGGTAAATCACACTTATATTTTTCTAAAGGGACAGGGGATTTTCTCTCTTGGTTTTCTCCAACTCCCTTGGTCAAGGCTTATAGCTAGTACTATAGCATTGTCTACATTTCTGGAGCCCAACGTGTGATAGTACATGCTAGTTCTTTTGAAACTCTGTTGTCTTTGGTTAATCTTTTTTGGTGATTTTTTTCTGGAAGAATGGCTTCTGTTTCTTCTATTCCTGTGGTTACTGTCAGTGGGGGGGGGAAGGTCCTCCTGCTGTGATGGTTAGGGAGTGTGTTAGGATTAAAGCTTGGGATGGTACTAAGTTTAATGGGGAAGATGTGATGTGGTTTCTGGAGAAATATGAAACTGCTGCTGGTGTGAATGGTGCTTCTTACCTGGGCATGGTGAAGAAGATCATTTTCTTCATTGGTGATAGGGAAGTGGAGAAGGAGGTTGTGGCCATATCTGGCTACAAGAAGAGGGATTGGAAGTTGCTGTGCAGGGAGATGGTGGATAGATGGGGTGTCAGGTTCACTATGGTGGATCTGAACAAGGTTTTCAGTGAATAGCAGTCTTATGGTGGTGTTGGTAACTTACTCAGTTACAGGAATTTTCTGCTTCAATTTGATCCTGTGGTAGAATATTTGGTAGAAGTAGAGGAGCTGGCACATGAAAATTCTGCCAAAGATTTTCTTTGCTCTTCCCTGTCTAGAGATGTCAGGATGTATGTGTTGAAGGAGCTTTCAAGAAAGGACTTGATGAAGACTCTTTCTTATAGGGACCAGAATTTG
Source organism: Hemileia vastatrix (assembly GCA_030280995.1). Classification (NCBI taxonomy): domain Eukaryota; kingdom Fungi; phylum Basidiomycota; class Pucciniomycetes; order Pucciniales; family Zaghouaniaceae; genus Hemileia; species Hemileia vastatrix. Next base: position 9,153,251 of record JASXTE010000007.1, read on the forward strand.
CCTGCCTTGGACAGGGTGAAGGAGGCTGTGGAGGCCCATTTGAAGTTGTTGGCTGTGGACACCTATCAAGAGGGGTGTGCAAAGTATGTCAGAAACGTCAGTGAGGCTTTAGCTGAAGAGGAGAGTAGGGTGAATAAGGAATAGAAGAATATGCTGGAGTTTCTCAAGCAGGAGAGGGACCCAGTGGTGGAGCAGCTGGCTGATCTGATAAAACAGCTACATATTGTTGTTCAGGAGGCTAAGTAGCTCAATAGGGCTCCGTCCAAGCCTAGAGATTTTGACAGAAGGGCTGGTAGGAGTGATCCTTGGATCTGATCTTATTGAAAAAGGAGGGGGCACAAGTCCAATGATTTTTGGACTATGAACAGAGATGTGTCAGAAGGTAAGGTGGAGTTTGATGGCAGAGTGTTCAAAATCCCTGGTTGTTTATTTTTCAAGCCCAGTGAGTGGAAGGCTTCTGTTGATTTTTTCAGGAGAAGAAATGGTCTCAAGGAGAGTAGGCCAAGGTTTGAGTGGATCCCTGATCAGGGGAAGTCTTCTGCTAAGGCAGATGAAGATTTCAAGGGAAAAGGGAAGGAGGTTAGTAAAGTCTCTTTTTCTACTTCCTTTGGTGGATTGGAGTTGTATTCATGTGGAGGACAGTCAAGTGGTGAATGCTTGGCTTGTGTATATGATGTTGAAGCTGGAAAGGTGGGAAGGCCTAAGAGCAGTTCTCAGGCCCAAGCAAAGCCTAAGGATTCAAAGGTGGATGCTAAGATGAGTGAAGCCAGGAGGAAGTACAGCAAAGAGGATCTGCACAAGATGCAGAAGGGGATCACTGATATGGGCCCCCCAGTTTTTGTGCATCGGACATGAAGGGTGAGCCAATGCCAATTGATGTTGATTCTGACTCAGAGGAGGATGTGCCTTTGGCTTCATTGACAAAGCCTGCTAGAGTTAGAGGTTTTGGTGAGCAATCTGGTTTTATTCCTGTTGATGGAAAATATGTTGGTGGTTCTGGTCCTCAGGAGATTTCTAGGACCAATGTAGTGAAGCCAAGAGCTCACTTTGAGAATACAGTAGTTTGTTTCCAATCTAATGTTATGTACTTGCTTCTGGAAAGGATGAATCAGGGTCAGTTTTCCCTTTCTTATGGGGAATTGTATGCTATCAGTCCTGGGTTGACTGATAGACAAAAAAAATTGTTGAGCAGAAGAAGGGTTTCTTCTGGGGAGGTGTAATACATTTGAAATTCTGATGAGAAGTTTGAAAAGGGGTTGGAAACTCATTTTTCTGCTCCTCTGGGTTATGTCAATGTAACTCTGAATGGCAGGGAGTCTAGGCCATTGGTGGATTAAGGTTCTCAGATTAACCTGATTACTTTTTTTGAGGCTACTCATCTGGGCCTCCACATCAAGACAGGAATTAGTGGAAATTTAAGAGGGATTGGTGGCCATGTCACTATGTTGATTGGCACAGCAGAATTTGTAAAGCTGTATGTCGGTGGAGCCTCCAGAAAGGTTAGTTTTTACTTTGCCAAAGGTAATGTGAAATCTGTTTTGGGTGGACAATTCTTGAAGGATTTCCAGGCAAGAATTGTTTGTCAGTTTGACATGGGAATCATTTTGGAGTTCACTGGTGAAGATGAGAGGAGGATTCACATGAGGTTGATATCTCCTGGAGATGATGGTTGTGAGACCAAGCCTGGCTTTTCTTCAATGTGCCAGTGCATGGATTGTTGTAGGAGAAGGAAAGAAGTGGGTGTCGCCTCTGGTGTTTTGGAGTGTGGCTCAGGCTCTAGTTATAGTCTGTCTTTTTTAGAGCAATGAGGGCTGATTGCCCTAGTGCTACAACTTCTCCCCAAGATGAGGAAATCCCAGGTTGTAGTAGTTCAGCTCCCTTGGAGATATACCAAGTGGATTTTCAACTTTCTCTTATTAATGTATCTCTTCTCTGTAAATATTCTTCATGTTTTTATTAAGTATCTTTTCTATCTCAAGATTTTCAATTATTTTAAATTCATGTTCAAAAATGAAGATTGGTTATATATCTTTATTGAAAGATATGCGGAAAAGATTTGGAGCAGTGAGATTGGGGTCCAAAGTAAGTCCTCCAAATTTTCCACTGCTAGGATTTTTTCTACACCTTTCAAAAACATTACCTTTGCCACGTCTGTGAGCATTGGGGAAACCCCTGGGTATTTTTTTAGGATGGAAGAAAACTCAAGAAAAGAAGTTAAAAATTTCAAGATAACTGAGGAAAAGCAAGAAAAAAATCTGAAGATAATTAAAAAAAAGAAAAGAATTATTTTTGTAAAGATAATCAAGATCAATTTTTGGGCCTCCAGCATGAGGTTAAACTGCAAGAATTTCTGAAGAAAGAAGATCATCAAGATCAATTTTTGGGCCTGCAGCATGATTATAAACTGCATAATTTTAGAAGATGTGATTCAATAGATGATTCAATATTTGAAGATTTGGAAGATGAAAGTGAGGACAAAGATGTAAAATTGTGAAAAATTTGTGGAGTAGTGAGATTGGGGTCTAAAAGGAAGTCCTCTCAATTGTGCACTGCTAGGGTTTCATCTACACCTTTCAAAAATATTACCTGGCTCACACATGTGAGTAATAGGGAAACCCTTGGTTTTGGTTCCAGGTCTGGTGGTGAAGACATCCTAAAGATCCTTAAAGTTGAAGGCAGAGCTTTAAAGTATACAAAGGTAGAACAGAAGATTTGGCCTGTCAATGTTCCTATGCCTGTAAGTTTGAATCCTTCTTTGATGATACCTCATTTATCAAGAGATACATACTGTACTCCTCTGGTGAAGAATCCTCCTGTTTTTGTAAAAACTGCTAGGGTGACTGTGGAATGGTTAAAAGTTGTTAATTTTGGTCCTTATGGGTGGTTGTCTGATGAGGAAAAGAAGTTGTTGTTGCATGTTATTTTGCTGAGGGAGAAAGTTATGACATTTTTTGAAGAGGAAAGGGGTGTGTTAAACACTCTTATGGGGAACCTTACTTGATTCCTGTGGTTTGTCATCAGCCTTGGCAAATTAAACCTATTCCAGTTCCAGCTGCTATTAGAGATGATTTTATGGAGATTTTTAGGCAAAGAGTCAGGACAAGATTTTATAAACAATCAACTTCTAATTACTCAAGTCCGGTTTTCTGTGTTAAGAAAAAGAAAGGGAAGTTGAGGGTGGTGAATGATCTTAGGGCCTTGAATAGAGTCACTATCAAGGATGTGGGGATGCTGCCAAGTGCAGAGGACTTTGTGAAAGCTTTTTCTGGATGGGTGTGTTATGTTTTGGGTGATATTATGGGCGGTTATGATGAAAGGGAACTTCACACTGATTCAGGGCCACCACAACGTTTGAGACTCCTATGGGAAGATTTCAGCTCACTAGGTTGCCTCAAGTAGCAACTAATTTAGTGGCAGTATATCAAGCTCAAATGGCTTGGATTTTACAGGATGAGGTTCCAACTCATGCTGGTATTTTTATTGATGACAGTGGAATTAAAGGACCCTCCACTGATGATGGAAATGAAGTTCTGAAGAAGAATCCAGGATTAAGGAGATTTGTTTGGGAATATGCAACTACTGTAGAGAGAGTATTGTTTAGGATTGAAGAGGCTGGTTTGAACATTTCTGGGTCAAAGTTTTGCTGTTTTGTTCCTGCTCTGTAAATTCTGGGTCATGTGGTATGTAAAGTAGGAAGGATTATGGCAAAGAAGAAAGTTAATAAAATTCAGTCATGTCCAAGACCAAAAAATACTAATGAATTTAGGGGATTTTTGGGAGTTTGTGTGTACGTTAGGATTTTTATTAAAGATTTTTCATTGTTGGCTTCACCATTGAGAAGGTTGAGCAGGAAAGATGCAGAGTGGGAATGGACTGAAGAGTGTGAAGAGGCTTTTCAGAAATTGAAGAAGGTGGTATGTGAAGATATTATTCTTCACAAGCTGGATTATGGAAGGGAATCTGAAAAAATTTATTTGGCAGTGGACTCAAGTTATATTGCTGCTGATGCTGTTTTGTCTCAGGATGATAAAGCTGGGAAGGTAAGGCAAGTAATTTATGAGTCTGTAGTTTTTAATGAGGTGGAATATAGGTATTCTCAGCCAAAGTTGGTATTGTGTGGTGTAGCAAAAATTTTGAAGAAGCTACAAACCGTTTTTTGGGGGCAGCATTTTTAGCTGCAGGTGGATATTAAATCTCTGGTTCAAATGAGCAACACACCTAGTCTTCCAAATTCTACAATGACTAGGTGGGTTGCATTTATTCAACATTTTTCTTTTGACCTGGTGCACAAGCCAGGTAAGACATTTAAGATGCAAGATTGATTATCAAGAAGGCCACCCACAGATGATGATTCTGATTCTGAAGAATTTGATGAGGATGTTCTAGTGATTAGGGCCAGCACAAAGGGTGCTGAATATTTTTCTCTCCTCCTTCATGAGGCTAAACTGGATGATTGTTCTTGCCTCCACCAAGAGGTTAAACTGGATGGATCTGATCTTGATTATGATGATCAAGATGTTTTTGTTGATGAATATGGGGCTGTGGTTTTGGATAGATCAAAATCTGAGAATGGTACTTTGTTAGTGAACTGGATTCTCTTAAGATTCAGTGGAAGAAAAGGGAGGTGCCGAAGTTTAGGGATTGGTGTCCCAGATGGGCCAGTTGTGTCCCTCATGTGTAAAATGGAGATTCTTATGACAGGGATTTACCCTTGGATATTGTTTTGTTGGATTTTGAAGATGAGACCTGGGGTCAGATTGCATTTTATTTTATTATGGCTGAATATCTTTTAACTTTAGAAAGGCCAGATACTTGTGATAATGATACTTGGATGGCAATCAAGAAGAAGGGTCCTGGCTTCTATGTGCCAATAATGAGGTTGATGAGGAGAAGGCTTCAAAATCCCCAGGTGGTGGTGACTCAGAAGAAGGGTCAAGAATTGGTTTTGAAGTCTTTGCATGAAGACCCTTAGTCATAGAGGCTTTGGGGAGACTTATAGAAGAGTAGCAGATAGATTTTGGTGGCCAGGTATGAAGTTGTCTGTGCAGGGTTGGGTTCAATCTTGTGAAGAATTTCAAAAAAGAAGTCACTTGAAACCTAAAGAGGTTGGCCTTGCCACTTGTGAAACAACTGTGTTTGGAAGAGTCAGTCTAGATGCTATCCATATCAAAGAGGGCAGGTATAAATGCATGATTGTTTCCAGGGATGATTTGTCTGGTTGGGTTGAGGCAGTGCCTCTGGTGAATTTTACTGCTGAAAATGTGGCAGAATTTTTGAAGAAAGAATGGGTATTTAAGAATGGGTTGATGAAGTTGATGACTGTTGATGGTGGGCCAGAGTTTGGAGCTGAATTTAAAGAAGCTGTGGCAAGTATCGGTTCTAAATTCAGAGTGCCTACACCTTATTATCCTGAAGCCAAAGGAATGGTTGAAAGAGGCCATCAAGTTATCAAAAATTCTTTGGTGAAAATGTGTGGAGATAGTGCTGAAAAGTGGAGGCATTATTTACCCTTGGTTTTATTTGTTGATAGGGTCACTGTAAAAGGGACAACTTGCTATTCCACTTATGAATTAATTTTTGAGTAGAAAGTTGTTCTACCAGTGGAGTTAGAAGCTTTCTCTTATCTTGAAATTTATTGGGATGATATATGCTCAACAGAAGATTTGCTCTGTGCTAGGATGCAACAGTTGTAATGTAAAGAGGAATGTCAAGAGAAGGAATACTCTAGAATGATGAAGATAAGAAATCAATCAGTCAGATACTGGGACAAGAAGTTGGCTCATAGACTCAGGAATCCCTTGAAACCTGGTTGTTTGGTTTTGGTGTATAATAAAAGTTTGGAGAGTCAGTGGGAAAAGATGTTTTCTGACAGATTGAATCACCCTTACACAGTCAGATCTCACGTGTCTGAAGGTTGTTAGGTTTTGGAGGTGTTGGATGGCGCAGTCTTAAAGAAGAGAGTGGCTGCGGATCAGGTGAAAAGATTTCACCTTAGAGGCAAGAAAAGTGAAGAAGATTGACTCCACAATGAGGATTAACTATGGACCATTCTTTAATTTGGATTTTGGTTATGCTGTGCATCTGTTTTGTTTGAAACTTTTTGTTAGAAGGTACCCATGGGTGGGGCTTCTAGATTTTATTTTGGCAAGTGTAGGGGTTACTGATGGGCTGGCTGCCCTATCAACAGTTACCCCAGATTGTCTGTTTCCAACCCCTTCTCTTAATTTGGTTGAACCCTAGTATTTTTTTCACAGTTTTTAGTCCTCTATGGCTTTAAACTGGAAATTATTTTGGTCTTCAAGTGCCAGACTCTTCACGCTTATTATTTTTGGTTTAATGTGTTGGATTTTGTGTTTTGTTAGAAGGTACCCAGGGGGGTCTTCTATATTTTATTTTGGCATGTGTGTGGGGAACTGATGAGCTGGCTGCTCTTTAGAACAGTACCCGATAATTCCTGTTTCAAGAATTTTTTTCGTCCTAGTCAAATCCTAGTTCTGGTTTTTGTTGTTCAGGTTTCAAGTCCACTATGACTTTAAACTGTATTATTGGCTTGGGTCAGGATTGTTTTGTCTATTTGGTTTAGTGGGGGATCACTGGTGGTCTCCCATCATTTTTACTTATTGGAGGGAGCGCACTTAGTGATCATTTCCTTGGAATGGACTTTCTATGGAGCTGGATTTTTTTTCTTTTTCATTTCTTTAATTTTTCTGTCTATAGTTAGATAGTAGTTTAGATTCATTTCTTTTTTCTCTTTTTTTCTATTAATTTTTTATGGGAGTTATTAGGATATAAAGATGGAAAAATCACAAAATTATACTATATGCTGTTACCACATCAGGGTCACCTGGATGTGGGCAAGAATTGGTTGGGAAAGGCTCATCAATTGGCTGGGCAACGCTATTCTCTTTCTTTCTATTATTATTCTCTCAATTTCTAATTATTTCATATTTTTTTATTTAAATTTATTTAAAAATTACTGAACAGTGTATCCACATCAAGGTGCACTTGGATGTGGGTAAGGTTTCAGGGGATCAGCTCATCAGTTGGCTGGGGTATAAAATTAGTAACTATTATTTTTCTCATGTTATTATTATTATTCATTTCATTTTAATTTTTCAACTCTCATATTTTTGGTTAATTTTGTTATTTATTTTCAAGTTTTTTTTAGTATGTTAGTAGTTTAAAATGAAAAAAATAAAAATAAAATAAAATAAAATAAATAAAAAAATAAATTAAATAAAAATAAAAATAAAACAAATTTTGTTATATATATTTCTGTTAATTATTATTGTTTTCTCTATTTAGTGACTTATTAATAATTTTCTTATTTATTTTAATGTCTTGAAGAAGAAGCCTCTGGTGTTTGGTCCGGATTATGGTGGCATTTTTTCTTTTTATTAGGATTGGAAGAAGAACTGTGTTCTTTGTGGTGTAGGTGGCTGGAAAGAGTATATGGATTGTAATGGTCAGGTACCGGAGTGGAAGGTAATTTTTGGGAAGAAGTGCAAGAAGCGGGTATCAAGTGTTGGAAGGTGTTCTTGATTATTCTAGATATCTTCCAGTGGTTATCAAGGAGCTATTTACTTAGATTCTTTTCAAATTTATTTAACAGACCGTGGAGGGTAAAGGCCTTAAGCATGTTTGAACACATCATGCTTAGGTGTTGTTTCATGTCAGCATAATCCAGCGTTAAGGTAGTTTCTAGAGGTTGGCAAATCCCAATTGTAGTTTCAGGATGCCGGGTTTCAATTACCCAGAAGAAATGGATCAGTAATTGTTCTCTGTTAAAGAAATTGGATTTTTTAATTTGGTACTTACATATTGGAAGTTCATCAAATTTGTAAGTGGCAGGGATTTGAGCTGTTCAAGAAAGCTGAATGGATGTTGAAGGAGGATCAATCAGATAGAGGTATGGATTCTCATGATCATTCTCAAAATAGTGTTGAGAAGACGAAGGAGAAGAGGGAAGTTCCTGTGGCCTGGTTGGAGCAGCAGGGCTGATGTTATTGTTGTAGATATTAATATTGCTTGGCCCAGTTGTGTTGGAAACTGGTGGTGGAGAACCAAGGTTGTTGAAGGAAGGATCAGGAGAATGTTACCTGGAAGCTGATTGTGATTTTCTGGATGAAGATCTAGAAGAAAGGGAAAAATCAGAGGAAAAATTTGCAGCAAGAGGAGACGTGTATTTAGTTCTTCTTATAGTAAATGGAGATTTTTTTTAAAAGCAAAGTTGAGTGCTCTGGTGTTTTCTGAATGTCCTCTGGCAGGTTTTCTAGAGTTGTTTGAATTTTTGGGGTTTTCTGGGGAAGAAATTTGGTGTGTACGCATTTCTTTGGGAGAACTAGGAGGTGGTTGCGTAGAGTTGTTGATGTTTAATGGTGTATTTTGGCTTTTATCTGGCTGAATTTGGGAATTTTGAGCCTTATTTTGGCTTTCTGGCAAGGCGGCCGGGCCTCCTGGACACAGTCTAGCAGCCTGGGAGCTTATTTTGAAGCTGATTTGGCCAAATTTGATGAGATAAAAGCGGATTCTTGAGAAGATAAAGCAGGTATTTTAGGGAGTGTTTTGGAAATAGAAAAGCGTGATCTTCTGGAAGGAGCAGAAGATAAAGAAGAAGAATCAGGCCCAAGTTCTGGTGACCTGGTAGGAGATCTGGAAATATATTTGAGTGAAGGTGAAGGCAGAGGTATTGGATAGTTGGGGTCTTTGTCACATCTTTTCTTTTTAGAATTGCAAGAATCAAAAGCTCTTTTATAGAATTTGGCTTGAGGAGTAGGAAGAGTGAAGGTAAAAGGCCTGCACATGTGGATGCACTGTTTACAAGAAAATTCCTTTGGAGAAGTGAAGCAGGGAAGGTACGATGGCTCAAAGTCTGGTGATTCATCCATGATTTGTGAAGGAAAAATAATTAAGAGAAAAGATAGGAATAAAAATTTTGTCAGTGATGTGTAGATAATGAAGAAAGAGTGAAAGTTCAGCAGGTTGGATGTGGAGCACTGCGCATGGAGGTGGCACGACCCTTATATTCAAAATGTGGATAGTCTGTCAATACTGTAAACTGAACACTGTGGTCAGTCCATCAAGACTTTAAACTGAAAAACGGTATAGTCCCACAATACTATAAACTGAGGATGGTTTACTGGTTGAGTTCTTCAGGACTATAAACTGATCATGGGAGTTGGTGTGATTCTGGAAGAGGGCATCCAAAGGATAGTCTCTGAATTTTGTTAAGGCAAGTGTGGGGGTAACTGATGATCTGGCTGCTCTGTAGAACATTTAACCCAGAATTTTAGTTTTTTTCTTTGGTTATTAATGTTTTGATCTCTGGTTCTGAATTTTTGATTCAGGTTTTGGAGTCCCCCAAGAATATAAACTGAGAATTTTTGAGTCCCCCAAGACTATAAAATGAGGATTGTTAGTCTGCCAAGACTTAAAACTGAGGATTAGTCCCCCAAGACTTTGAAATGAGGAGTTTTTTTTTATTTTTTTTTCTAAATCAAGTTTTTTGTGCAAGAAGTAATTACAGAAAATAATCAAGAGATTTAACAAAATTTTCAGGGATTAGCTTTGAACTGGTGGATGAGGTTCTTCCTTTTTACAAGGTCCTGTGGGTTCCTGGCAGGAGTAGATTGGAAGTTATCTAGGATGAGATGCTTCTGTTGAGAAGATTGTTGTTGGAAGTTGTCTGTGATTGTTGGCAAAGGGTTAGGAATGGTTCCTACATTGTCATCATCACTTTCAAGAGGAAAATTAACTGAAATTTGGTCATATTGGAATTCAGTATGAAGAAATTTTGTGTTTACCATCAGATGGACCAGGTATGGTAGAAGTAATGGTAGTAGTAGTGTGGACACTCTTTTTTGGAGGGTCTAATTTTTGGACCAGTCTGGGGATCAGGATAGAAGGTCTGGATCTTTTGGTGCTGGTAGAAGATGGATCAGGTTGTAGAGATGGTGAAGAAGTTGCAGAATACAATGAATCAGGTCTGAAATAAGTCTTCTTCCTAAAGTGACAGGCATCACAGGAGATTTTGTAGGGAGGAGCAGTTGGTGTGATGGTACAGATGAGATTGTTGTCAATTCAGTATTGGCAAGGACCCATGTCAGTAGCAGATTTGGAGAAGAAGCTGAACATGGTGGTTGTGATGAAGGAGAATGTGGATATTCTCTGTTGGAGGGATGATGTGATCTTCTAAAATTGATGGAGCCCTTTGTTGGTCTGTTTGGAATTTTTTTTTAAATTTCTTAAATGGCATTGTTTAATAATTGGGTGTTTTTCTGGAATTATTTAGAAAATATTGGGACTGCCCGGATGTGGGTATTATAATTGGATATCCCCGTTTTTTCTCTATATTTTATGTCTTGATGACATTTTTTATATTCTAAGTATTTGAGGGATTATTTCTCATTTTTCATTTTAAAAGATAGCTGTTTAATTTTGTTTTTTGCGTTTTACAGGCTAACCTTAAATCTTAGGGTTAAGTGCTTAGTACAATTGGAATGGGCTAATTTTTCTCTACGTTTCATGTCTCAAATTTTTTGTAGCTTAATTATGTGTTTTAAAGGCTTTAGTCACCACAGAAAATTTGGGGGGGTATTGCTAGCAATACCCCTCATTTAAAAATGTTGGGAAGTGGTTGGAAAGCTGTTGGAAGGCTGTTGGGAGTTCATTGTGAAACCAGATTTAAATTAAATTAATTGGACAAAGATTTGGTAATCAGTTAGACCTAGGTTAAACCAAACTCGATCACAGGTTTCTTGGAGCTTGGTGATTACTTTGATTTTGAGCTGAGCACAGATTGAGCAAAGCTTGAACATATCACTTAACATATCATAATATTCACTTTCCCATCTTGTGGAAAGCAAAATTTGATATTCGTTCTAAGAATATCTACATATATTTTCTTGCCAAGTTGGTAACAGAAGGTTAAACTGTAGTATCTCAATTATTACACTAGACTACATAGATATTTGATAAAACATACAATTTAAATCAATTTTAATATTATTGAGATCACCATAAGTGTCTTTCCAAAGACTTACAAAAAGTATGTTAGTATCAAGATATCGTTCTAGGTAGTAGTTTCAATTTGGATTTTGAACTGACATCTAAAGCATTTTACTATTAGACAGAAACATAAATAAGTGTAATAAGAGTGAAATTATTCTATTTTGTGATTATAATGTAACAATAATGCACATTTTTATTGAGAAAATTTTTCTTCCTCCACAAACCAAAATTTACTCTATAGGCTCAAGATTTATTTTTAAGACATATTATTCATTTCAGTTATCATTGATTTACTTCCAATATTTATTAAAAAGATAATAATAATACATGTGAAAGAATTATGAGCTTAGCATAGCATATGCTAAAAAGTTATTTTGTTGTTTTATTCAAAACTGATTCTTCATTTTTTGCTTCAATTCATCTTTTAACAACCACTATCTTCAGATACTATTCTTACTTAATATGTCAAGTCTCAGATGTGTTGGACAGTTCTCAATAACAATCGATTAAATTTATATGAATGTAATTTCAAGATTTCAAAACTCACCGACCCCCACAATTTTACAGCGAGGCCATTCGAATGTTCATATTTTTGGACTATTTGAAGAAAGAAAACCAACCCTTGTTGGTAATCTTTCTCAAGTGCACAGTCAGCACATTGGACCACTATTGGGTGACATTGGCTCTGGATCTCACCATTTAAACCAAAGAAGTACCTTGAATCCTATGAAGCCTTTCTATTTTCATGCTTACTTGGTTCCAGTTTTTGGTAATCAGTATCAACTTTGGGGATGCCTCTTTTCTTCAAGTAAAATAATCAGTCTTGCTAAAGAAGCATTTTCTTCTGCACAAATCGATTTATGTCCAATCCTGAACTACGACTCCACTATCTTTTTTAATATCCCGCATGTAATTTTTGAAGGCTCTTTCCAAATATCTCAGAGTACTCAAGATTGGAAAGCTGATCAACTTATCTGAGGAATCAAAACAGTTCTCAAAACACATCAACTTCAAGCAATAAATTTTATGATTGACAATGAACGAATGTTAAAGGAAAAGTTGGATATCATGTGGAGGCACCAGGACAACCATTGGCTTAGAACTGGATTCTATGACTATAAAGATCAGTTTCCTAACAATCAATTGCCGCCTGAAGGAAACGGGTCAATACTTGCTGATGATATGGGTTTGGGAAAGACACTTTCAACTCTTTCTCTTATAAGTGCAACTCAAGGTGAAGCAAGACAATTCCAGGTATCAGAAAATCAAGAAGGTATTAATCGGAGTTCAGCCACACTGATTATATGCCCCCTGGCAACACTATCGAATTGGATCAATGAAATAAGTGTGCACTTTGAAGATAATGCACTTCCTTTCAAGGTTCTTTATGGGAAGGATTGTCAAAATACTAATGTCAATGAGCTACAGGACACTGCTATTGTTTTAACAACCTATGAAATAGCTAGCCCAACGATGTCAAAAAATCAAAGCCAAAAAAAGATACCGGTGACTCAAATGCTCTTTTGGTATAGAGTTGTTTTAGATGAAGCTCAGTTAGTGCCCATTTCTATATCTAAAACTTAAAACTTAATTTTTATAATCAATTTTTATAAATATTCTTTTAGTTACATTAAAAATCCTTACTCGCAGAGGGCTCAAACAATATTTGACTTGGAATCCCAACACCGACTATGCTTGACTGGAACTCCACTTCAGAACAGGCCCACTGACCTTCAAAGTCTTATTTTTTATCTTAGAATCGAAAAGTGGCAAGAAGACTGGTTATGGAAGAATTTCCTTTTTCCAGGTTTGCAAAAAGGAAAGGCTAATTCTATTAAATCAATCAATCACTTAATGAAAGTCATAAGCCTACGTAGAACAAAGGATGCAATTTTGTCTCTTCCAAAAAAGATTCAAAGGGGGATATCGGTTCAATTAGCAGATCCATGGAGGTTTAAACTTGATGTGCTTCAAGAAGGATTCACTGAGCGATATGGGCCCTCCAGAAGCACTGACTTCCCTTGGGACTCATCTGAGTTTCTAAGAGAGCTGATGATTTTAAGAAAATTCTGCAACCATCCAATCTACGAAAATCTGGATGAAACTCCAACTTTTGATTTCACCTGGCAGCATTCCGCAAAGATTTGTCATCTTATAGGCCACTTAAAAAACTTTTTGTCTGGTGAAAGGGATATAAATTTTCCAAAAGCTGTTATATTCTCCAACTTTGCAGACTTTTTGCAGATGTAAGTGATTCTATAATGAATTGTTTTACAAAATTGTGTTGGCTTATTAAAAACAATTTTCTAATATTTCAAAATAGAATAAAAATGGCTTTAGATGACCACAATATTAGGTATACCCAGCTTATGGGTGAACTCAGCCGGACAAAGCGAGACAAAAATATGCATGAATTCCATTTTAATAAAAATTGCCAAGTTTTGGTTGGAACGATTCAGGCTGCAGGAGTGGGTATAGATCTCAGGTGTGCTCAAAATGTATATATAATGGTGAGCTCAATGTCTTTTATTTCATATTAAGAACAAAAATATTAAATTTTTTATATGTTCAATGTTGAAATAGGAGCCAAATTGGAATCCAGCAGTTGAGCAACAGGCTGTTGATCGGCTGTATAGAATGGGGCAGCAAAATGAAGTAAATGTTTTGAATTATTTTGTACAAGGAAGTATAGAATTCAGCATGTATAAGATTCAAAGGAAAAAAATGGAGCTAATAATGTAAGCCAAATTTCATTTCTATAAATTTTAATGATAATAGTAATCATTAAAATTATGTTTTTGTTTTCAAGGCTAAGTGTCCCAAACAGTGGAAATGAGGAGTATGAGTGTGCAAACCTATTATTAAGGGAGTTTGTCAATCACTCACATTAGAGGAAGAAAGAATTTCAAGGAGAGCAGGTAAATTTATGGGATTTTGAGGATTTAAAAGTCTGAGTTGTTGAGGATTTAGAGATGCAAGATATAAGGGAGAATAACAGTCATTTGGCAAACCCTGGGGGACATGAGAAGGATTAAGGTTAGGGGATAATCTTGAAACCAAACTGATTCTTTTGTACAAGGCCTAGTCCTTTAGCAAACTGCCAGAGTAGGTTGAATTATCTCGAATATCAAAGTGTTGTTGGTCAAGATATTGTGCAACTTTATAAAAATCTTCAGACCTCCATTGCATAAAGATACATCTTAACGATCCATCATTATCAATTTCGGTGTCTGAACAACATTTGATGTTTGTGAAAAGGTTGTGATAAGTTTCACAATGTGGAAGTTGTTTAAGAAGTTTAGTTCGGTTAACTGAATTCTAAGTATCTTTGTTATTTGAAATAAAGGTCATAAATAAAAACGGTTGAAAAAAAAGGGATTTTCATACTTTTTTTTTTATTCTATATTTATGCTTTCTCACTTTGATTATTTCTTGAGAGCTATGAGAATCCTTCCCAAGTCTTAATCTATCAGCATGACCTAAAAACCAACTGTGAAGAACTCCTATTTGATTTGAGAAGCTAATTTGAGTTGAGTCAATTGGATATGCAATCAAATTATTGGTTTTTAAGGCATTGTCCAAGTGTTTAATGAGAATATTTGCCAAGACCTGGTTCCATTTGTCAAACCAATCTAGGTTCCAAGCGAAAGTTGATCCTGGGAAACCACACATGCGAAGGTGCTCAATAAAAGATTCACGGAAAATTGGTGGAAACTTTTCTGAAACCGTTGAATTTGATTCTGGATGAGGTAGTTCAAAGGCAATGTTGCAAGAATTCATGTCGAATGATAAAAATCTGTCTAATTGCTCTTCAGTAGGGTTTTGTTTCCATCCATTTGATTCTGGTGACATATCCAAAAGTGAACGACAAAAATTGTGTATAGATCTACAAAAGTGAGAATTGAATGGAGGCAAAGTCTCATTAAAAATTCTATTAAGTGTTCTTGTGTTTGTGGGCAGGTTTCCATGAGGAAAGTAAGAGCTACTAGGGTTCATTAATAATTAGATTAAGAAAGTGTTCAATTAAATTAAACAAAGAGGAAGGATAAATTGTTGAGCTCCAAAACTTTATGATCAAAGTTGATTTAAGGAGAAATATCACAAAAATTAAGAATAAGAAATATTTCGACTTTATGGAATTATAATATGCATAAATTATATTTTTATATGCAACTTGAACTCAAAAGGAATGGTATAAAATAAAGAGAATGATTATGTGATAAAAGCAGACTCATTTAAGAAACGGACTTTTTTTTCTTTTCAAAAAATTCTTCCACAAAAATAATTTGTTAAATGTGAGGCTATGTTCATTTTTTGATTACCAAAAAATTATTTTTGGTTCAATATGATAGTAATACATATTCTTTTGAGTAATTTTTTTCAACCTGAATAAATAGACTAGAGTGTCACTTCATCACATTTATGTATGAAAAGTTATACAAGGTTTCAGCTTTTATGTAATTCTTTAAGGTTTACACTTTTGTAGCATCTATTATTTGAGTATTTTTGATTTTTTCTTTATAGAAAATTCTACCTAGTACAGACCAATTTTCAAATTGAAAGAAATATGTTTGTGATTGTTTTTTACAAAATATTAAACTTATTTTTGGGTTTAACTTTGATTTTTGGGGTAATTTTTTAAATAATTATGTTAAAAATATGGATTACTTTTCTTATAGTCCATATCTAAGAATTTTTATCAAAATCAAACACCACGCAATATGGGGGGCGGACTTGCTAGCAAGTCCGCAACCTTGAACCCTAATTCATATCTTTTTGAGCACACATTGAGGAAGTGATGAAACCATCATGAAGAAGTATTGAATTTACTTTGAACACACCTTGAAGCTCATGTGAACACAAATGGGG
This sequence comes from Hemileia vastatrix, assembly GCA_030280995.1. NCBI lineage: Eukaryota > Fungi > Basidiomycota > Pucciniomycetes > Pucciniales > Zaghouaniaceae > Hemileia > Hemileia vastatrix. The sequence continues at coordinate 9,169,130 of JASXTE010000007.1, forward strand.
CTACAAGGGCTGGAAAGGCTGGAGAGAGGGGTGAGGAAGGGTGTATGGGGTAGCGAAAAGGTTGGGAAAGAGTTGAAAGGGAAGATTAAGGGTTCCGAGGCATTTTAAATGAAGAAAAGGGTCTGGGAGAGGTTGAGAGGGGTGAAATGGGGATCAAAAGAGGATGGCATACAATGGGGCTGGGAGGATAGCGAAAGGCATGGGAAGGGAAGACAAGCATGTGTTGATAGAATTGAAAGGGATGGAGATTGGTGCAAACAGAGTGTGAAAATAGGAGGATGAACTCTGTTCTTCGGGCGAAGAACAGAGTTCACTTCCATAAAATATTAGCTGAAACATAGTTTTCAATTCTGTAAAAACAGTTGTAAGTAATAGAAAAAGTCACTGATTTTTTTAATATGTAATCTGAAATTTTTTAATAAAATTATTGTATTTAAGAATTGCAATATTGTCAATCAATTTTTATTGATCAAATTAATTTAATAAAGTATTATTTTAATAAGCTGTTTCAAAAAATACTTTGCATTGAGTAGACTCATGGAATGATTTTTTCTGGCTTCCATTCAGTTATCCTCACACTTTCACTATGTTTTCAATATAGATCCATTGTTATTTGTGTGATACTTCAAGTGAAAGTTCAGTATTACTTCAGTCTGAGTTCCATCTGATTTCCATCTGACTTCAAGTTGCGGACTTGCTAGCAAGTCCTCCCCCTATATTGCGTGGTGAAATAATTATAGGGTAGTTAGATATAACTCAGAAGGCATTTGATAGAAAAATAATTAAGATGCTTGTGCGTACAACAGAATTTTTTATATGATAGAAAATATTCTGATAAACATGCATGCATTGTTGTAAAAATGCAGAGAGTATACAGAATACAAATAAAGTAGACTGCATAACTTTAAATTAATATATAATTTATCCGATTAAAAATTAAACATTTAAACTTAAATAATTTCAACACATATTCCATCATATTCTTTTGATAAAAAAATGTAGCTTATATTAGCTAGTGCCTTTCAAAAAAAGGAATACCTTCAATCGGTAACTTCGAATAGCTAACTTATTCCTACAATTATCACAATTACAATGCCTCCATTTTTTCATGTATGTCAATGTCAAGATCTTGGATGTGTCAATAGAAAGTATCAAACTTCTTCTGGGTCCTTTGAAGTTGGTATGGCTTTCAAAAGCTCTAATTCTTATGCAAAACATCAAGAGGAAAGAAATAGGAAGGCCCAGATGGTTATTTCTTCCAACAATCCACTTAACATTGGAAGTTCCCGCTCCACAGAAACAGTAAGCTGTATATCTATAGTTCAATGTGAGAATTAAAGTCTTTATGATGTTTCAATGATTTATTACATAGGGGCAGTTGCTATTGGGGGCAGAAGTATCTTCAACAGTCTCTAGAAACTCAAATCTTGGGGAACGGTATAGCCAAATAATTATGTGGCAGGCAGCAAAGCTTTCTCTGATTCATCATTTGAGCAAAGAAGGTTGTACTCAATTTTTGGATGAAGAAATTAAGAAGCTCAAACTTCTAGGTGATAGTGGAATACTGGATTCTGATAGCATTGTCCGCCTGGTCCCACGCTCAATAGATACAGTTTTTAGTCGATTAAAGCTCAATCAATCATTTTTCACTAAAACATGCTGTCCTAAATGCTTTGCTCTTTATGAGTATAACTCTGAATCTCAACCATCTATACTATGTTGCAATCAACCGTTTCTTTCATCATCAAAGCGCTATTTAAAAATGTTTGGAGCAGGACAAATTGCAGTTAAATGTGATGAAAGGCTTTATTTGATGGAGGAACATCAAGAACATGTAAAATACTTATCTCTTAAAACATTTCATCACCATTCTTTTATCGACTGGCTTAAGGAAAAGATCAAACTGTTCAAATTTGAGCTTCTGATTGAGAAGAAAACCCCTGTGGCGGAACGTGTAGAGTGTGATTTGATGAAGGATGTTTGTGATGGTTCAATTTGGAAAAACTTTCCCATAAGCACTCCAGCTCTGGATAGCAATGATGATGAATATACGATAACTTCAGGCAACTTAATGTTTACTTTATATGTCGACTGGTTTAGGCCTGGTGGCAATAAGATTGGAGGTCATCAGAAGTCTGTAGGCAATATTATGATGGTGTGTATGAACCTACCTCAAGAAGATAGATACAAAATGGAAAATCTTTTTTTGTATTCTATTATACCCGGACCAACAGAACCCACAAGTGAACAGCTTAATCACCTTCTAAAACCACTGGTTAATGATCTACAAACTCTATGGGATGGTATATTGATTGAAAAGACACATCTTTATCCACGAGGCCAGAAATTAAGAGTTGCATTGTTCTCTTTGATAGGTGACATTCCTGCAATACGAAAATTGGCTGGCTTTTCGAGTCACTCTGCAAAAATGTTCTGCTCTTTCTGTAATATCTCTAAAGATGAAATTAGTGAAAAGAATGTGGGAAATTTTTCATTACGGAATCATGAGGATCATATGTGCTGGGCAACAAAGTGGAAAAATTCTAAGTCACATTGGGAGCGTGTATCAATTGTTCAAAATCATGGGGTACGATGGAGTGAGCTGAATAACCTTGAATATTGGCGTCCAACTGAATATTGCTCAATTGATGTTATGCATTCACATATGCTTGGCAACCTAAAAGATCACAGTCTAAGATATTTTCAAATCCAAAATGCAGCAAAAGATCTAGAAAGAAAGCTGGAAAAGGATAAAAATTGGCATGTAAGAGAAGAAGATGATGATTTCTTTTCTGATACTTCACTGCACAAACATTCGAAAAAACGTAGAAGTAGCTTAAGCACCACGAATAATGATGATGATGATACAGGACACACGAGACAGCACAAGCGGCAAAGACGTACGAGTTCAAGACAGTCATCAAGTCATCATGGACTAGATAATGAAGGATTGGGAACAAATCAATCAAGAAGCCAGAGTAGGTCATCCAGCTCCAAATTTATTCCTCCATATAGCGATGTGGCCTCAATACATTCTCACAACAGTGACAGTAGGAATTCATTGTATAACTTAAGGCAAAGAAGCATTAGCATATCACAGAGTGAAGGATCTCACTCAACAAATGAGACAGCTAGAGATGAAGAAAATAAAAGGAAAGGTAAGGAGAAAGAAAATGAAGGTAGTAGTAATCCACGAATCACAGCAGCAGAGCTACAGGTTGTATGGAAGATGATTGATCAAGTAAGAAGACCTTCCTGGCTAACACGAGTTCCAAAATCAGTAGGATCTAAAAAGGCAGGATCCCTCAAGGCAGCAGAATGGCACATGATGTATACTCTCTACTTCCCTTTGTCACTTATACCCCTTTGGTTTGAAAAATTTAAAGAATCTGAATCTTCAGCTTCCTCAGCTGATAAACCAAGAGAATATTATCTTCTCAAGTCACTTGTAACATTATGCTCGATCACCAATTTTTTGAAATTAAAAAATATACAGACTAATGAGCTTAAAGATCTAGATCAATTTCTGTTAGAGTATCGTGAGTGCCTTGAAGAGGGTTGGAAGAATATTAATGCAAAGCCAAATCTGCATATCACTCAACATTATCCTGAAATAATAAAGCGTCTTGGTCCACCATCAGGTACAGCTACTTGGTTTGGAGAGCGGGTGAATCATATATTATCTGAAATTTCAAACAATCACCATCCACGTATGTAATGTTTGTAAGCAATGATTTAAAAACTCAGCTGTGCTAATTTATTAATATTTACCACAGAAGAGATACCGCTAACAATGCTCAAACATTGGTATCGGAAGTCTAGGGTATTAGATCTTGGTGAAGCTGAAGATAATGATCAATGTGAGACTAAAAAAATCCACATTGATCTCGATAAACAAAACAAATGGATCCATCTAAGTATGGCATTATTTACTAAATGGGTAAGGGCACGAATGGGAAAAGAAACTTCAAGACGGGCTTTGACACCATTGGAGAAAAGTGGGGATCGGGTAGTTGAAAATGTAGCAAGCATATTGATACATGGAAAGAGGTTTACTAGTTACCATCAACACATTGCTAATTCAACAATTGAATTCTACTATGGAAAAGATAGCCAGTTTGGGCAAATTGATGATCTTTTCAGATCAAAGGAAGAGATTGATCAAATATATTTAATAGTAAGTCCTTTCAAAGAGCTCCGTCCAGAAGAAACATCAAAGGATCCCTATGAGCTTTTCCCACAAGTGCATTGTCGGTTAGTAAGAGTAGCCAAAGCAACTCAAATTGTGATTAGAAAGATGCAATAATTGGACATGCAGCTACTGTCAAGCACAAAAAAGGAATGTTTGGAATCAAAGACGAGGTTGTCACTGCCATTGGACTGCAGACAGTAGTGAGTGAAAAAATTAATCAAATTTATTTTCTGTTGACTAACATCTTTGTGTTAATTTGGGATTGGGGAAATTTGTAGGATTGGTGATATTTGTAAATGGTGAAAGAAATAATTCAATGATCGATTAAAAAATGAAATGCATCCAACTTACCTTATCCTAAACCAGTGAACAATTACTTTGGTTGCTTTTATTGCGAGAGAACCCATGCTTTCAATGAGTCATTTTTATCTTAAATGTAAGAATGAAAGAAATAAAATCATGATAATGAGAAATATGATAAAATTTTTACTTAATGAATGATCTTCTTGCTCATTCATCTACTATAAATAGTTTGACCTTCCAACTTTAGCTGATAGCTATATATTATTCACTTTATTTTTCGACAAGAGAACATACACGTTTACAAGACTATATACATAGTATCTTTTTTTACTTTAGCTTTGATAGGTATAAATTTTAACAACTGATTATTTTTATTTTATTTTATTTTATTACAGTTCATTATGGATGATAATTTTGAAGGGATGTCTGTTGACCCAACCGATTCTGATTGTTTTCCGCCTCAACATACTAATACTGGAAATACTCCTCCACCACCCTCTGCTGATCCACCTCCAGATGCATCTCAATCTGTACCACCTAATCCTAACCCACCACCTAGTCCCAATCCAGGCCAAGAGTCTCATTCAGAACCGAGAAATTTTAATCCCAATCATCCTTCTGCTTCTGAAAGTGCTGATCAGCAAGCTGATCAGCTAGGAAGAGATTGGGCTAGTGAAGTATTGAGGGAATTTTTTGGAGACCAATCATCATCTGCTCAGCCTAACCAAGGAGCAAGCACAAGTGGAGCAGGTAAGTCAAATTTGTAGTGTATTCTTTTATTGAAAAATAACCAATTTAATTAACTTATTTGAATTGTTAGTGAATCCCTCAATCATTATGGGTATCAGTGATTACCACAGACTCAATTCAGCAGAGTCTCATGAGCGAGAACGGGGGTTAAGGGCTGTAAGAGGCTTAGTTAGAAGGAATGATGTTCCCAGGAGCTTGGACAGTCTAAATAGAAATATTTACCACTTTCTGAAGTATTGTCTTGGGGGACCAACACAAATATCAAAATATCCTGCGAGCCCAACACCTTTGGAGATTGAAAATTGGAAAGATTGGAGCCAATTCAAACTAAAAACCATTCAAACTGTCCTAACCCAAGTCCAATCTTCTAACCGTGCCAATTCTGCAGCTGATCGACAATTTCTGATAACCAATTCTATAGCCTTCTTGCGATCCAAAATTCGACTACCCGAATTTTTTCCAGCACCTGAGCCTCAAGGACTAAAAGGAGGAGCACCGATCCCACTTTCTGTCAAAAGAAACTTAGAGCGTGAATTGCAAGAAAAAGTTTTTCGGAAATTTGCGTTTGATTGGACTTGCCGTGATTTTTCAGAATCAACTTGGAATCAAGTCATGGGAAGCATAGTATGCGACCACTGTACCAGATGGCTCACCACCTTGAATACAATCGATCAGTCAAAGCTTCAGTTCACTCAATGTGTTATTGAGAAATGGGTAGTTAATAAGGGGAAAGAGATGATAAGGTTGTTTGGGCAAGAAGAGGAAAGGGTAGCAAGAGAAAAGATTGAAAAGAGGGCAAGGGCACAAGTAAAACGTTATCGGACCAAGGTAAGTTTTTTATTTTACTTTGCTTTTTGTTATTATGAAGCTGATTTAGTTGGAATTCAGATTGCTAGTGCACGCTACAAGTTAGCAAGAGATCTCTGCAGTGATGTGCCAGGTTTTGTTGTGCTTTTTCATGATACTAGGTTCATCTCTGATATCGAGGAAGGCCCAGCACCAGCCCCAACTGCACCTATCCGAGCTATTCCTGGATGGCGAAATCCTGAACTCAATGATTTGTTTAAAAAAATGGATAAGATGACAAAGGACTTAGCCCATACACCAGCACAAAAAAAATCAGCATTAAAAACATATTCATGGTCATCAGAAAGGACAGTTGCACAAAATGGTATATTCAATGTTCCCAAATACCTCCCCAAGAATTGCTATTCAGCAAAATTTTTGCAAGGATTATCTGTGAATGAACGTGAGTCACTTGGGGTTGGAGCTGATATTGATCTGGTAAAGATTCGGGAATCAATTAATAGAGCATCAACATCATCATAACTTAGGTATAACGGTGATCTTCTGTGTAATATAGCTATCTTATATTGAATTTTATGTATTCTGTTTTTTTTCAAAGCAGCTTGGTAAATGTTATAAAGTGATATTGAGAGAGAGTAACATTTTATTTAAGAAAAACAAATAATGTATGAGATATAAAAATGTATTTTCAACAAATTGATGGTCCATACCTCTTTATGTCACATTTATGTATCCATATTAATTTCAATCGAATTTAATGTTGACCAATACATAGTGAATACACGCTATGCCACTTATACTTGCCAGGCATTGCTACCATTAAATATGCCAGTATCAAAAATTAATTTCGATCAAAATTAATGAGCATGATAATCATGAATTTCTGGAGTCAACTGCTTATTTTTATGCATGGTGCCTTGCCAACATTAATTTCTATTGAAATTACTTTTGATACTGGCATATTGCATGGTGTCTATTCCTGGAAAGTGTAAGTGGCATAGTGTGTATTCATTACGTATTGGTCAACATTAATTTCAATAGAATTTAATATTGAAATTTTCATATTGAACCCAAACCAGCAAACGACCCAAAAAATTCTTCATAAAACTGCTCATTAATTTCGATCGAAATTAGTGAGCACCATATACATATTGAATGGTAGTTATATCTGATGTGTGTAAGTTGTAAAGCTTGTGTTCAATGTTTATTGGTCAACATTAATTTTGATTGAAATTAATATTAATGTGTAAATGATATTTACATGCTCAATATGCATTGTAATGTGTTTACTTAACAATAGAGTGCCCTACTTTTCATCTTACATAAAAATGCTTGGTAGCATGTCAAATTCAATTTTTATTAAAATTAATGTTGACATGTTACCATGCATAACAGTAAGCAACTGACTGAATAAATTGATGATAATCATGAACCTTAATTTCAATCGAAATTAATGTTGCCAAGTGCAGATTGAAAAAAAGCTATGCCACTTACACTAGCCAGGCATATTTACTATTTATTATGTATTGGTCAACATTAATTTTTATAGAAATTAATATGGATATGTAAATTTTATATTTACCCTCAACATGTATAGTAAATTTCAATACTTAAAAATACTTGCCGTCCTTTACATGTCATGCCAAAAAGCATTATATCATTTCAACATTAATTTTGATCAAAATTAATGTTGGAATGCCATTATGCATTGAAACAACTAACTGACTGAAAAAGTTCATGATCAAAATGCTCATTAATTTTGATCAAAATTAATGTTGACCAATACATATTGAATATAAGTAATCTCCACTTACTCAGACCAGATATAACTACCATTCAATATGTATATGGTCAGCCTTAATTTTGATCGAAATTAATGGGAAGTTTTATGAAGAATCTTCTGGGTTGTTTTCTGGCTTGGGTTCAATATGCAAATGTCAACATTAAATTCAATCGAAATTAATGTTGACCAATACATAATGAATACACACTATGCCACTTACACTTTCCAGGCATATATACATGCAATATGCCAGTATCAAAAGTAATTTCGATTGAAATTAATGTTGGCAAGGCACCATGCATAAAAATAAGCAGTTGACTCCAGAAATTCATGATTATCATGCTCATTAATTTTGATCGAAATTAATTTTTGATACTGGCATATTTAATGGTAGCTATGCCTGGCAAGTGTAAGTGGCATAGCATGTATTCATTATGTATTAGTCAACATTAATTTCGATTGAAATTAATATGGACATGGACTATGCATAAAATTCCTATAAGTATAGGTAAGCTAAGCAGTTAGATAAACTGGTTTGATCAAGTACACCATATAAAAATTGATGTTTTAATGCCTTGGTTAATTTCGATCAAAATTAATTTTAAGCCATGCATGTTGAATTTTATCTATGTCTGTGTAGTCCATGTGAAATGGCTTGTATTCAATATGCAGGGGTCTATATTAATTTCGATCGAAATTATGAGGTTCATTGCCTTATAAATTTGATGGTTTCTGTCAGTGTTTCATGCATGGTGCCATCTGATACTTGTTGATTCCTATCAAAATTAATTTCAACACCAATATATTGAATACAAACCATGGCACTTACAGTACTTGGTCATAGCTAAAATTCAATATGCTAGTCTCAAAATTAATTTTGATAGAAATTAATCAGGATCCATGAAGTTTATCAATAGTGTATGAGTTAAGTTTCAAGTCATATGTTTCATCATTTTCTTGCACCCATTTCTAGGTTATCTCAACAATTTTTTTCAAGTTTTATTATATTAATCAAAACTGTGGTAAGTTGTGAAAAATTAGCTAATCCAAATCTCAAATTGAATATTAATATTTTAATAATTTTGAATGTTGCTTAAGGTATTTCATTGGGTGATTCATAATAATATTTTATCAACTTAGTAGTCCTATAAATTTTGAAAAGTAACAATTTTGGTATAGTTAGGGACAACAATGCAATATCTTGTGCAGACTAAGATATATTGCAAAATAAAACTATTCAATTTTTTTTTCCCTTAGTTGTATCCAAGTTTATCAAAGGTTTGGTCACGGTGCCCACACCCTAGCCTGACACTCCTCCTGTCACTTAAAAAACAAATTCTTATCTTAAATTCTAATGTTACCAATTTTATATTTATAATTCATTTCTTGTTTGATGAGGCATATCAGTATATATGTGAATCTCGCATTGTCATCTGAAATTAAATTTAACAAATATTCATAAAGGATTATCCTTTTTTTTCATATAATATACTAATTAAGTGTATCTCCATTGTTTAGGAGTAAATTCTAATTTAAAAAATTTTGTATTTACCCGTGGCAATTTAAATATGGGATATAAATTTGTTATTATTTGTTTTTCACACTAAAAGTCCCCAAAGAATTACTAGTATTTTCTGTTAGCTACATCAAATTTCGCTTCAATATAAACAGATTGTGATTTAGCATGTTACTCAGTTTACCCCACTATGAATAATACATGTTAAAAAAAGCTCAAATAATATAAAATCCCCCTCTTTATGTTTTCTGTTTCTTTCATCCTCACTTTAATTTTAATCTTATTCAATTTTTTATCCTATTAAAATATCAACTTCAATTTTCTAGAATAGAGTTTCTTATAATTATTCATCATATTACATCATAATTTTTTGATATCGAATACTTTTTTTTAATATTCATTAATCAATATGTCTAGTATACAAAATCCTACACCTCCACTTTGTATGTATATCATGGTCCTCTCTCTTAATTTATATATTTCACTTATGTTCTATATCTTTTTTTTTTTCAAAAATTTGATTTTCCAGCACCCAAATGTGTTTCATCCCACTCTCTGATTGATACTTGCTTTGAAGCTTTTGAGCTTGCACCATGTCTGCCACATGGCATGGCACCTAACCCTCCTGTACTTAGCAATGAGAGGCAGGAAATAACAAGAGTTCAGTATCGCAATTTACTTGAATTGGCTAGAGATAAAACAGAAGAGCTTGTCAAGATCCTTAACAATAATCCTTCTCCTTCATATTTATCTAACCCTTGTAATGAATTACTCCAATATGTGAAAAGCCTAGAAAAATGTATGTTCATCACCTTTTTTGTCTCCTTTTAAATTAGTAGATAAGATTATTAATATTTTTTTTTCTTCATATTTATTTGTAGCTTATGAGGAGGGTATGATTACTCCTGATGAAGTCATTGTCATTAGGGATGATGATGAGACAGATGAACCATCAGCTTCAACTCATGCTTCAACTTCTAAGGAAAATCTTGAAACACCTGTTATCCGCTCCAAGAAAAAGAGATTATCCCAAGGCTCCTCTTTTGTTCGACGTATTAAACCGGCTTCTGCTAATGAATTTTCTGATGTATCAAATAATAAATCTCAAAAAAAAGCAAAGGTTTTGATAATGAGTATATTCTTGTTTCCTTTTTTTTTTATTGTTATTCTTTTATCTTTAAAATTCAATCATATATCACTTTTATTGCTTACATATTGTACTTTTTATCTTTCTTTTGATATTTTGTACCAGAAACTCACCTGCTGTAGATTGTTCCATCCATAAACGCCCTCTCCCTGATGAAGATGATGAAAAGAGCAATGAAAATAGCGATGATCAACTATCAGAATATGAAGCTATGCTTGTTCATCAAAAAAAGCAAAGTTTAAAATCTTCTTCAAGACATGTTGATATGTTTGATAAAGATGATGATTCAAACAGCTCATCACCAAATTCCTTCATTTCTAAGAAGCAATACCCATCACCTCCTAAATTACCTACTTTGACCTCTTTGAAAGCTTCTCTACCAATGAAATCAACTCCAATCAAGATATCGAAAAAACCTCTAACTTATTCACCCTCAGTTCTAAAAGAATCTGATTTGCAGGAGGAATTCTGTAAAATTCATAATTTTTATAAAGGTAGAATCAGCACGGCAAAGGTCCTCAGGTCGTGGTTGGAAATTGTTACTCTCCTCTAATTACGCTCTTCTACTTCTTCCCAAGAACCCATGTCAAATATTCCAATGTTTACTTTTCATTGGGAAAAATCTTGTGGAGAAGATTGGCTTTCAAAACTTACTGAGTTATGTAAGTTACCATAATTTTTAGTCTTGACTTTTGTTCTTTTACTTATTTTTTTTTCCTTTTGTAGCAAATATTTTTTTAGAGATTGATAGCTCACAGCTATGGGTACTCGATAATATTGATTTCAAAAAAATGGAAGATTTATGTGATCCTGATGGTTTAAATACTGAAATTCTTTCCTCAACAAAGAAAACGGATCACCCTGAATCCAATCTTATCCGAATGCTCATGAGATTAATGATCCCAAGTGACCACTGCCGTTCTTCATGGGTATCTCTTATATCATCTTTACTTTATCTGACCGCACATGAATTCAGCCAGCTTCCATCACATCAAAACATTAACTCAGATTGTCCAATTGAACGTGGTCTTCAGCTTCTAGCTCACCTTTCAAATCTGAAGAGTCCGATTTCTGATGGCTTAGAAGTTGGTCCCACTGCACTTCAAACCCGTGATATATCAATGTCAACTCTTCTTCAAATCAGCAATATTATCATTGATATAATTATGTCAATTATCATTCTTAAATCAAAATATTGTGCTGCAACAATATCAAGTGGCAAGACTAGTGAAGCTCAACAATCAAGTGAGAAAAACGAAAATACTGAACTGACTATAATGAGAGAGAAACAAAAGGCTGCACTAAACAAAATAAATTCTGAATACTCCCACCACCGATATCAATCTTTCACATTCTATATAATTGATGGTGTCCGTGGTTTATTTCTGAGCTCTCAAGATCATAGATTGGCTTCAGCAGCTGATTGCTTGGAGGTAATATCAGAAGTTAAGTTTCTTAATTTACATGAAAAAAAAAATCATTTGATGGAAGAAATAATTTGGAAAAATTTAAATAACTATATTTTAACATTAATAAAACCTTTTATAGGCAAGTGTGATCCATTTCCTTTAAAATTTGATACCCCAAGTCCTCCAGGAATTGCTAGGGCTATTTCTGCAGATTTTCTTAATCACTGGAGCTCCATTCAGCCAGTATCACCTTTTTTTGCTAAACATAGCCTTTCAATAAATTAATATTCCAACATGTAAATAGATAAAGTTCTGTCTATATGATATATCTTGTATAATTCAAGTTATTTTCCTTCAAATACGTCAAAAATGTGACCATCTTTGAAATTTATTAAGTAACCTTTGACATGATTTTCTAAATTAATTATTAAAAAAAATTATTGTAAGTCCAGCAATAACAAAGATTTTAAAATCTACTTATATGATTTCAAATACTTGTATTAAATTCTTAAATATTTTATTGTTTATATAAAAATATGATAACTGCTCTAGTTTTGTTACTTTACCTTTAATATTATATAATCTATTAATTATTACAAATATTTTCGTTGATTGTAACATTTTTAATCAGAAGTAGAACAATTTAAATAATTAAATGAGTACATTCTTAAAAAAATACAATTTAATCTATTATTGATTCAAAATTCTTTCTTCAACTCTTTATTATTACCTTTTTTATTAATAAGCCTGTTTGACCTAAAATACTATACAGTTAATTTGGTAGCATTAAAAGCACATTTTTATGGCTAATATATTTCAAATTCTTTATTATAGTTTTTTTTATTTTAGAACCTTTGCTACCAATTTAATAAAAATGAAATTTAAAGATTTCACAACTTATATATTTCCTCAAAAGTAAATCAAATTTTCTTATAATATTATGAAAAAAAATTATTTTATTTCACAAATAAAAAAAATAGATAATACTATAATTATCAAAACTGAAAATGTTACAGCTACTCCCAGTATTTATCATGTTTAAATTTGCATTAAGTTGTTTATATATAATATAAATTTTTAATATTTATATATCTAGATTTTTTAGATTTGTCTTAACATTAGATAAATAATACTTTGCTGATTCTATTTCTTCCTCTATTAAGTCATCTCTTTTCAAAAAAACTCTCAAAGCACTAATCAAATATTCTAACCTAAATTTTTCTTTTTTAATTTTAAAGTATTCTGAAATATCAATATCAAAAACATTAAGCTTTTCTATAGCATGAAAAAGTCTAGTGCTGATTTGAATAGAAGAACCTATCCTAGTGAAGCCAGGAATTTCATGACATCTTGAGGTAAAATGCCTTAGTTGATTGGCAGGCCATAATGTCACTGTTATTCCATTAGTTGCTTCAAAGTTGATTTTACTTCGAATTTCGGGAAACATAAGTTCTCCACCTATTTGTCGTGGTTGGGTCTTATCATACTTCATATGAATGGTGTTTTTTTCTGTATCTTTAGGAAAAAATATTCCTAAAGTATACTCACTTGCATCCTTATCGAGATGAACCTCATTAGAGAACCCATTACCATTCCCTCCAGATGTCCAAGTTAAATTACTAGCAAACGGTACACCCACTTCTTCACTAGAAACTTTTGAAAATCCAGGAATACCAAGTTTTGCGCAAAGATTAGTTGCCTCATTGTACTTTACATATGATATTTTTTTAAAAAAATATTCAAAGTACATTGCAATCCTCTTCATTTGTTTTTTATATTCATCCGTTTTTACAATATCATCAGTGTATTCATCTGCAAGGAAAAGCATTCAAAAATTCAGTATTTAAATTAAAAAAAGTGATACTTACGAATATGTAAAGATTTCTTTCTATCTAAAATAAAGCCACCACCAAACATTTTTCCAAAACCACCAGCTCTTTAATGATAACCATTATTTTTAATTTCATGTTCATAGTAAGAAAGATCCTTAATGCATCACACCGTAGCTTCTAACATATCTAGTTCTTTGAGCTCATGAATTTCAAAAGTCTGCACAAGAACATTAGGTATTAAGACACCTTTTGGTTAATAAATACTACATCCAGGAAAAAAATTGTAATAATTATTGCAATCTGTCATATTATTTGCATAAGATCGTGCATAGAAATGTGGCTTCTTCCCGTTTGTATCCATTCCAAGAGCGTTTACAAGTTTCATTCCAGTAGCAATGTCTTTCGCCCACCTATTGTTAGAGTTCTTCCCTGGCCGTTTTTTTTTCAAATCGTTACTCATTGATGGTTCAATCCTAAGAGAATTCAATTTTGATTTAAAATAGAAAAAAATCAAAAATTAGAAAATAGTAACATAATTTCAATTATCAGTCAATGATACCTTAAACTTTATCATATCTTCAATATTAGAAATACAAAAGTTAGCATATCTACATATTAGTAAATTTATATACTTTTTCTTTATTTCAAATATTAAGAAAGCGTTTCAAAGGTATACTTTATTAAATTATACATATAAAGAGTATAGCTTTATCCTGTATGCATTCAGCAAGTACGAGATTTGGCTCTACACTTAATATTAATAATATAATGAAAGTATAACTCCAATACACTAGTAATATTAAAAAATTTACGGAATTATGATATCCACATATATAAAATGAAAAATCTTTCTCTGATCAATATATTGACTTAGAAAGTTATACTTCAATAAATTATTAATTTTTAAATTGTAGCATTGTCCTGTATGCTTTCAGCAAGTACGAGACTTTGAAACAACTTAAAAATCAATAAATTAAAGGTAAAGTACAAACAATCTAATTATTATTATGAAAAGCAAAACATTATCCTGTATGCTTTCAGCAAGTACGAGATGATGTTTTACTTTTCATATTAATAATATAATGGTTGAGAAAGTATTAAAGAAATATAGAAAAATGATAAGCAAAACATGAACTTACATGTCTATAAAATCTTCTTCCATTTGTAGCTGATTGATCAAAATTAATTATAAAGTTTATTTTATAATCACTGTTTTAAAAAATAAATGGTTAGATAAATAAATTGAACATTTTTGATAAGGAATAAAGAAAAGTAAATTGACAAACAAATAAAAAAACTTTAAGTTAACTGAAAAAGAATTATTTTATAATGAATCGAAAGGGTACAGTAAAAGATACCATAAAAATAAATTCAGAATTAGAATCATTAGATTAACTTGTCAAAAGTGTAAAAAAGTGTAACAAACCAAAATGATATGAAATGCAATAGCAAGAAAAATTTGCTTACCGGTAATCAGATAAGGTCAAGAAAATAGTACCAATAATTCAAAATGATAAAGCAAAAATATGATTGATAATTTTTGAAAAAGTTAAGTGAGAAAGAGAAAGGAAAAATAAATTGGGTGGCAAACAGATGTATATATCATGAATTTTCACTGATCACATTTTCAAAAAAATGCAGCTCTCCAAGTCATATGATAAACTTCATCTAAATTCCAAGAATGATGTTGCCAAGGCACTGTACACAGCATGATCATTTTTTCCTATGCATATACTAATTCCAGCTAGAATTTACTTGGCTGCATGTTGTACAGATGCACATTTGTGGAACACTGAATTTCACATCTAAAAAAAATTGACGCCACATAATTCTAGCTACCATGTTTCACGTAGCTAAAAAACATACACTCATCACATTTAAATTTACGTTGCGCCAAAATTAATTCATTTTTGAATTTTTTTAAAGGAAACTATAATGTGCACCACCTATTTCTAAAATATGAACCTCCGCACCATATTAAATTGGGAGACTTTTAATTATGCAATTTTTTTACCATGACCTTTTTCCTGATCTTACTTGGTTCAAAATATTGAAACATGGCCAATGTTGATGAAAGAAACATTTGATTTTGTTTCTATGTGTAACAATGGAAGGCTGTTTCTTACTGGCTGAAGAGTGTTGTATATTTTATTTGAACAAATTTTTATTTTTTTATGTATTTTATTTAAAAAATTTACTTTTTATTGCAGCCAGATTTATACTGGCTGCTTTTTAGAAACCTTAATTTATGACCCAAGCCTTTGAAATTGGCTTGGGTCCCTTGCATTGCAATTTAGTACTTCCAGCCAGGTTTCCCCTGGCTGGAAGTGTCTCTTTCAAGCAATCAAAGTCGCTAAAAGCGACTTCGATTGCTTGCTGTAATGTTTGCCACCCTCCCAGCTAATTTACTAGGCTGGGAGGTGGCCAAAGCAGTGTGCAACGCGCGTTGCACAATCGCTACCATATTTCATGCAGCTGATATCAAGTCAGCTGCATGAGATATGCGCAGCATGTGCAATGTGCGCTGCATGCAGCAGAAACGCGCGTTGCATGCAATGCGCATTACTTGCAGCAGCAATGCGTGTTGCATGTGCTGCATGCAGTGCATTTCACAGCCAGTTTTTTTCTGGCTGTGCAATGCACACAGAGAAACCAAAGTCCCTGCAAGGGACTTTGGTCTCTAAAATGGAAGCGACTTTCCCTACCAGGTGCAATCTGGTGGGAAAGTGAGAGAAACGTTAGACCGAAGTTGTTTGAAAGCAACTTCTGTCTTAAAAACATTAAAAATCATAAAAAAAATGAGAAATGTAGAAAAAAAAAAAATTAAAAATTAAAATGTGAGTATAAGAAAAAAAAAAGTTCTAGTGATACCAAAAATCCAAGCCAATTTCATTTGGCTTGGTTATTTAATAATTATTTTTTAATACATTAAATTTAAAATTCAAACACCATAAAATATATGAATTTTTTTTATATGAATATTATAAATTTAATCTACCTC
Organism: Hemileia vastatrix; assembly: GCA_030280995.1. Lineage (NCBI taxonomy): Eukaryota > Fungi > Basidiomycota > Pucciniomycetes > Pucciniales > Zaghouaniaceae > Hemileia > Hemileia vastatrix. The sequence goes on from JASXTE010000007.1 coordinate 9,185,870, forward strand.
TTTCTCATAATTATATTTATAATTTTGTTTTTTTAATTTTTGACATTTAAGTTTATTTTTTGGAAATACAAAATTAAATTTTCAACTAAATTTTTTAGTAAGGTAAAATAAATTATAAATTTGACATTTTGTAATTGAATAATGAAAAAAATTTTAAATTTATTTAAAAAATATTTTTGTTAGAAGAATACAAATATTTTAAGTGTAGAAATATGGTGCAAATTGTAAGTAAAAAAATTATATTTTTTTTGTGAGGGGTTATTTCTATTTTTAAAAATATTTTTCAAAAACATTCATTAAATACTGAATTAAATTACTTTGAAACTCAAATTTTTTGTAAAATAATTAAAAATGAAATAATAATATTTTTGTATTTGATATAACATTTGAATTGGTAATATTAATGTCTCTCTAAGTAAATTTGAAAATCATTTAAAAAGACCATGTTGATAAGTACTTCATTTTTGATATACAATGGTTATATATATATCTTATATATATTTCTTGAGTGGTATTTTTATATACATTCAATAAAATTTGTAATATAAAATGCCATTTAATAATTAATTAATGTTCAACTTAGTTATAACAACTTCATATTTAATACCAGCCACTAGTATTTACTTTTTAATTTAAAACTCCAATATAATATGAGAGTATCCTTATTTTGTCTGTATGTAATGAACAACAATAACAGACCATAAATGAGTGGGTAGTTAATTACAATAAATAGTTGAAGAATAACCTATAAGAAATGATAAGTTTATCAAAAAGAGTACATTAAAAAAATATACTTTTGAATTTTTTTTGATATAATTTGGGTAGTTAAATGAAAATTTAAATTATCAGACATCAAAATGGATAAAATCTTAAAGTAGTGTTTATATAATAAGCCTCATATAAAAAAAGGATAAAAAATCTACTATGTAACTAAATTATTAAATATTAAGGTATTATTAAAATTATTGAAAAACTTATTTTACAGTTATAATGAAATCTAAATGTGAAAATAATGGTGGGATAATAGTAAGACTATGTGGAAACACTTTAATTTATACATACTTTCAACTATGTTCAGATAAAAAAATTGTTAAAATTGTATAATAACATCTAGTTAATAGTGATGCAATTTTATTTATATCAAGAATAAATTTTTCTGAGGAAAAACTAATTAAATTGAGATATGGCCATCTCCTTTCAAGAGATAGAATAATAATAAAAATTTAAAAAATTATAATAAGTATTCTTAATCACCATTTTTGAAAAGTCTCTAGTAAAATTCATTATAATATATCATTCATTGATTACATTATATGGAGTTTCATCTTGAAGTAGTGATGTGCAGCTTTGAACTTATGTTATGAAAAACAAAAAAGTTAAAAAATATATAGTTATACTAATGAAAAAGCCAAAAATAAAAATACTATTATAAATTAAAAAAATAAAACTACATAAATTTTATTCTGCTCTAATGATGGAAGGGTACTATGTATGAATTTCCACATGTTAAATCCAAACCTGCTTTAAGGCTAGTTTAAAGGTAGAGATATTAAGTTTCCTTAAATTCTAAAAATAACTTATGCATTTTACTAATTATTTTTTTCTTGTTTCTTTCCAAAGTTGTTAGAGTTCCTTAATTAATACTGTTATCTTGATTGTAAGATATATAATTTTTTTTGAATACATGATTTATTGTTTCAAAAATTATATTATAAATTTAAATCATTTATTTCATTTTCTAAAGCTTCATTGTCAAAGACACAACTCCATTTTCTGTTACTTAACAAATATATAAAATGTGATAGTAAAATTTGAGGAATTTTCTTTTTGAGAGGGTCAAACTATATTGTGAAGATTTTTATCTAGAAATTCTTGTACTCTAAAACCAAATAATTTTCTCCCTTAAGTAAGCCATTTCAAAAATATGAGAATATAAACAAGAATATTAACTTATCTTATTTTTATTTTCTTTACTGAAAGTTTTAGTTCAATCCCTTTTTTTATATGACATTAGTATAAAAACATGGTTAAATGTTACTATATAATTAATTTTTATTATATATATATATATATATATGAAATATTTAGAACGTCATCCTTTTTTATTTACTTGAATAAATGGCTCAATTATAATACCCAACACTTATTAATGTTTCCCAAACTCAATAACAAATTTCTCATATGAAATATTAGCTTCTAATATAAGAAGTTTATCTATAGATGATATTCAACATGTGATTTTACTTTTTAGATTCAGCTAAAATTAAACAAAAGGAGAAATCATGCATATGTGTATAAATGGTAACCATATGTTACTTAGAGGATTGTGAAATTCACTCATCAGAATGGTTTAAGTATTAAAATTAATTGAGGTCATTATTTTCTAGTATTTGAAACTAATTAGGAAATTATTCTAAAAATATATTTTAATGTGTATCATGTTTAAAAAGTTGGAAATATGATTTTTGAAAATTGTGAGTTTCTTATGAGATACCAAGCTTTAGTTTACATTGTTTCAAGTAGAATAGAATTTTAGTATTAGAAATTGAAAGCAATGTACCATTATCAGATTTTAACTGTGTTCTACTTATAGAATGATTACATAACATTAAACATTATTTAAATCAAAAAGTTTTAAAAGATATTTAGAATTTTACCAAATTTTACCATTTATTAATCTTTGATTTGAAAACAAACTATGATGTACACTCACTAGAAATAAGCAATCCCAATTTTAACATAATTTATCAATCCAAAAATAATGAGTCAATTAACATGAAAATATATATTATTTTAAAACCAATTCTCTAGATTTAAAATATGATGCTTTAATGAAAAATTATTACAAAACTTTAATGCAATGAAGTCTCTTAAAAAATTCAAAAATAGAATATCAAAACAAGTAATTTCTGCAAAAAAAACTACTAACTATTGTAGATAAAGCATAAAAATAAGTCATATTTTTTAAAAAAATGATCTAACAATATTTATTTTTGTTAAAAAAATCAAAACATTGTTAAGTTTGCTTGTTATAATAATGTTAAAATCCACTAAACATTATCTAAAGGTGGTAAAATATGTTAAAAATAAGTTGAATTTTATGAGATAAAAATCAACAATTTTGTATCATTTCCTGTTGTGCTATGACTTTATTCCACCCTTTTTATCTGATTCTTCCAGTATTACTTTGCTATGATCACTAGTTTTCAAGTTAAAATTTACAAATGTTCATTATACTTGATAATATGAAAAATAACTCAAAATTTTATAACTACAAAATAAGATTTTGTAACTCCTTCTTTCAATCAATATTTGAAGAAATTTTAGTTTATTTGAGTAATGATTTTAAGAATAACAAAAAATTTTAAATTCACAAGGAATTATTTCCAGAGACTATAATAATTTACTTGTGTAATGCATGAGCTACTTATCAATGATGTAAAACATCAGAAAAGTAAGTTATAGTTATAAATCTACAGATTATACTGTTTATGGTATATATATCTTCAATAAATCTTTTAAACTTATCTTAGCCTACATACCACACAATAGAAAATCATTATATTAAAAATGGAAAAAATTCTATGATAATATCATAAAGAATGATAACCATGGATTAATATTCCATAAAAATGGTTAATAATATTTTAAGAGAACCTAAATCAGTATTCTTTCATCAAAATATATCCTTTTTGTCTTTGTAATTTATTCCAAACAAATTTTTTGAAAGTTGAATCTATATATCTAATGCCAAAACCACTATTAAGTTCCCTCTTAGACTTTTTAAGAAATTATATATATATATATATATATGTATATATATATATTATTTATCAAAAATTGAAATAAAGAATAAAAACATAATTTTATTTACCTTTAATTATTTAAATATAGAGTATTTTCAGAATGCATTGTGGTTACTTGTGAAGGTTAGAAGATTTGAAGTTGGATTTATGAGTTTTTAGAAGGGCAAATATTGTAAAATTCTTTCATAAATATTTATTTCATAGTTTCAAATGTTGAAATCTACAAACTAATGGGATTTAAAATTATATTGAGATTTAAAATCTGTTTTCTACTCAAGTAAAATAAAATAAAATGATGATATCAAAATTGAAATTACGTTTAAACTTTTGATATGCTCTATCTTCAATTTTATTGATAGTGCATCAAAAATTTAATAATATTTTTTTCCTTCATCACTTTTTACATAAAAGATAGTTTTATCATTTTATGAATTAAAGATTGCTTATATAAATTTAACATCTATGTCAACTGTTTATGACTATTAATCTATATAATAAATTTTTTAGAAGAAAAAATAACATCAGTATATACTGACTTTGAAATTATTCAATTTAAAATAGTTTACAGGTAGATAATGAAGGGTGATTTCATTTTTGAATATGAACTATAGAAGTCTTATTTTATCAATTTTAATTCTTTTTGAGCTCAAATGTATCCACCGCAACTTAAGTAAGAATAAAAATTATTTTTATTGAAATTTACATGAGAAAGTATGCCTATTATTCAAAATCAAACTTGCTCTAATGGTGTTTTTCAATCATTATTTCCATTCATAACAATAAAAAACATTTCAATTTGCTGATGTTTTAGTTTTTGATATCCCCAAGTTTATATCTCAGGTGTACTATTCACAAAATTATTAAAAATATAATTTTCGAAATACATGATAAACTTGAAAGTGAGGGGGCATTAAATTTTTAAAAATGAATTCTAAATTCAGGATGGATAGTATTTTTTCTATTTTCACAAATGAACAATTTTTTGTTTCAATTAATCCAGAAAGAAAATTTTGTTGTAAGCATATTATATTATATTTATTATGATTTTAAATACTATATTTTCAAGATTTGTGTTTAATATTTCCTTTGAAAGTTAATGTTAATGTGAATTTAAAGTAAGCTTGAAGAAATTTAATCAATAGGCATATTGGATATTTAAAATAATATTTTGCTCCAATCTTGAATCATCCTGGGCTAAAAAATATCCCAAATAAGGTTTTTGTGGGTCAATTTGGATTTAAGTAGGATTAAGTGAGGTTTAATAAAGGACAGATAAAAGGCTAAATTCATTACTAGTGACTTTTTTCTCAAAATAGTTATAAAATATGTATCATTCTGGAATCAAGCTTCAATAAAGTTGAATTGAAACAGAGATAATTTCTATCAGCACAACACCATATTTACAAAGGTGTAAAATACCTCAAATATTACTCATAATATAGGAAGGCAAGGAATCTACAAAATTCACATTTCAAACAAGGATTTATATTTTGAATTTGAAATTGAGAAATGGAATATTATTTTCCAATTTAAATATCTATTAGTCATTTTAACAAAAGTTTTCAGTAATCAGATTGAATTTTGATGGTATTTTGTTGTAGATTAATCATTTTGATGAGACATTTACTCAAAATTACTGGTTTTGTTTCTAATATTCCATGTGAAATTCATTACGAATCTTTTTGAAAGTGAATAGTTGACATATTGGATATGCAAAAGCTTATGTTAGATCAAAGTGAGATCAAAGGGAGCTTAACTGATGATCAAATTAGGATTTTACAAGATCAAACGGTGATCAATGTAGGTTCATCTTGAGCTCAATTTGTGACAAATCTCTGACTAAATGTAAGGCCAAACAATTTCCTACATGGTGATGATGTGTGCATAATTCAAGCATAGATTTGTGGCTCAACGGAGCTCAAGCAAGGGGTATTGCTAGCAATACCCCCCCATTTTTTCTGTGGTGAGTAGTCCTAGTTTATTTTTATAAGTATTTTGGGTGTTTTTGGAGGTTTTTGGAGGTTTCCTGGCCTAAGAGCGGTCCTGCTGCCTTGGTGCTAGAAGGCTGGGAAGCGTTTCTAGAGAGGTTTTATGCAATTTGGCGCTCAGAAACGCCAAATTTGTTGGTGTGCATGGGCTCTTAGATAGTGGTCTGTGTGTATATAGTGAATAAGGCATCTTGAAACAAACTTAATTATCATACAACAATCCAGAGGTTTTATCCTTGTTCCTCACTCAGTTTTCACTGTTTTCTGGCCTCAATTGGCTGTGTTTTTTGCAAGGTTATTTCTGTATTTAAATCAACTTTGGAAACTTTTTTCTCTGGTGTAGTCTTGCAAGCTATATCAAGTATTATTGCTGTCTCTGGTGTGGATTTGCAACCTACATCAAGTATCATTGCTTTCTCTGGTGTGGACATTGGTCTACATTTCAGCTCTTTGGTTTGGTAGTCTTTCTGGGGACTACTTTTTTGGCTGATCAGGAAGTCAAGTGTGTTGGAAAAGGGTCTTTTGGTAAAAAAGGAACCAATTTACTGTAGCAGGTAAATCTCACTTATTTTTCTAAAGGGACAGGGGTTTTTCTCTCTGATTTTTCTCCAACTCCCTTGGTTAAGGCCTATAACTAGTACTATAGGATTGTCTACAATGTCAGAGAAAAAATATAGCTCTAGGAAGACAAATAGCTTGAAATTATTACTTAAACAAGGATAGCAGGTAAGATCTGAAATAGGAAAGTCATTTTCTTAGCACAGTGTAGAAAGACTCTTACAGTTGCCTTGCTGTAATCAGAATTGGAAAGAGTTTTTAAAAACAAAAAAAAATCCCTTTCCCTCCAGGGAAATGTAAGATTCAACTAACTAAGCTTGAAGATCTGCTTGAATAGTTGGATAAGTTAAATTTCTGATATTTAGACTTTAAATGTGTTGGAAACCTATAATAAAGACAAATCTAAGTGCAACCAATAATTACAACAGACAACAAAATACCTAGCACCATATTACACTGATACCAGTCATGAAAAATACTTAGAAAAATCTGCAACACTTGTTCCAGAGACTGGAAAGTACAGTAAAGTACTCCAGAAACTACCCTTGGAATGACCTGTTCAAAAGTGCCTTATTAAAAGATTGTCCCAGGTTTATCCAGTTTTACACCAAAATTAATGAGTGTACTTTCTTATATTTTTATTATATGAATTTTATAAGAAAAGAAATAAATTTGAGTCCCCCAGGATGAAAGCTATCCAATGGTACCCTATATGTTGATATATGTTATTATAATTTTTGTTTTTTGTTAAATATTGTTAATTATAAAAAATACCCTTATTATCAAAACTAAAAATTCAAAAAAATGTAGAATTATAAGATTCTCTCTCTCTTCTCCTGATTCTCCTGCTCTAGATCTTTCCAACAATACCCTTCATGCATATGATCTACAATAAACTATTGATCTACTAAGCATAATAACTTTCTAACCAAATTTTGCCACAATAGCCAAATTTTAACCCAGTTACCAGACTTTCCCATTGTGAGAAAATTTTTCCACAATGATCACTTTTTGCCACAATGAGCTAATTTTGCCAGATTGAGTTAAATTTGTCACAGGGAGATAATTTTTCCACCATGACCAAACTTTGCCACAATGACAAAATTCTTTCAGTACACTTTGCTTTTGCACCAGAGCACTGGAGCTCAGTGGCCATTCCATCAGTACACCATATCCACCAATAATACTAAAAGACACTAAATCAAGTAAAGCACTAAGAAAACAGTAAAATATGATAAAAAACCATCATGACATAAAAGATAGAGAAAAATTTGTGCTATCCTATGATAATAATCACCTTCCGAAACTCTTAATATCCAGCCTGATAATCCAAAAAATTACTACTACTCTTTCAAAAAAAACCCCAAAAGAGCCCCAGAAAGTACCCAAAAGATAGAGAATCAACCCTAAAATCCAGTGAAATCATTATCAAATTTACAAAACCATCAAATCACAATAAAAATACCACCATATAACCATTCCAGAATTCCAAAATCAATCCAAAAATCCATAATAACCAAATTAACACCTGGTAACACCATATATTCCTTTCAACCAATATTCAATCAAATTTTCACCTAAGTGGCCTACCCAGATGTGGAATGCCACATCCTACCTCCAATATGGAATGTCCCTATTTCCAAAGATTATGCATTCAAAATATATTTATTAACTACCATCATTGTCATTATAAAATCTTCCAATTCCCATAGTTTTCCTAGTGGATTTTTGGACTCTTCAAGATTTTCTTCACTGGCCATTCAACAAAATATAACCAGTTATTTTTCAACAAAAGGTGAGTTCTCTTAACCATAAATTTTACCAAAATTAACCAATTTTAACCCATATAGATAAACCTAAGCCTTCTGAAGCTTCTTCTTCCAACCAGATGGAAAATGACAACAACTATGTTGACATTATTATTCCAATAACAATGCTAAGCTTTAGATCACACCCAACTTCTTCTCCTTCTTACCTTGAGGAACGTTGGCCTATCATTCAAGACTTTAACAAGAGTTCTGAAAAATTTTCTAATGATCCAAATTAGCAACACTTGATATAAACCTTTAACCAATATTATTAGTTTCATATGATTGAATTTTGATGATTTAGTTGGTGCTGAATTATTTAAAAAAATAACCATCTGATTCTAATGTTTCTATCACTAAGAATATGAGAGTAGTCTTCCATCTCTACTGAGCTAGAACTGCAATGATCTAGACATTGCCATGAGTTCCTCCAATTCCTCTCTACCAAACTTTGCATCCCCAATGAAATTAAGAGAGTTGGCTTCCACATCTACTGAGCTATAACTCCAGTGATCTAGAAACCACAATAAGGTCCTCCAATTTCCACTAATTCATACATCATACCAATTTTCCTACATCAGCAATTCAGACCTAAACTAAAAATCTCCACAAATAAAAAATTTTGACCAACAAAATAACCTATTCCTGACATGATTCCATTCCTCTTCTAAAATAAATCTTGAAGATCATCAAAACAAAAATTCCATAATCCAAATTTTTCTGCATAATTGTGAAATGAGGATATAGATTCCATAAAATCCTTTAGATGAGTGATTAATAAAAAAACGACCATGATTTCCAAAATCATTCCAATTATTCCTAATGAGTTTCCAAACAAAATATTGACAAAATATCCAATTTTAAGTCATGGGGACCCCAAAAATATTTTCTACTTGATATATTTAGGTCTTCAAGCATAAAAATTCACCAGTTTATAGTCTTAGAGGACTTTTACCTGCATCACAAAACCAATGCTAGAGATCAACATAGAAAAAAAAAGCAAGTAAAAGAACTTTGTGGGGTAGCTTTTGATAGATCAGCCAGCCCATCAGTTACCCTCACACTTGCCAATATTAAATGTAGAAGGTTCCTCAATGAAGACTTCTAACTAAAATAAATCCACCTAAAATCTTGACCATTATAATTCCTAGTTTTATTGACATCTTCTGTCAGCCAGGCTATTCCAGGAGTCCAGAAAATGATATGTTAACTTATAAAACCTGAAAGAGGGCGTAAAAATTGTATTTAATGTATATAAATTAATATTTTATTGCATAATAAAATTATATAAGTATCTTATTACATATAAGTGTTATATTAATTTTATTGTTTATATAAATTTTTATACATTTAAATTAAACATGATATATTTTATATTCTACAAATAATGGCGCATTTTTATTTATTTAATAAATTATAAATTTATATTTAATTAATTAAAAACATATATTATAATTATAAGTGTAAAATTGACTTATAATATAATTAAATTAATTATTTAAATTTATATATTAAATAACACCTTTCATATAATATTAAAAAATAATTAATGACGCTTCTTTTGACCCTTAATTGTGTCAGGAAAAACAATTAATTAATTTATACTAAATTGAGATTAATTACATATTTTGTTGTGTAAAAATATTCTCTGTTTCACTTAAAAATCCTTAAATGAGAATGTACAATCTGTTTTGAATTATTATTCTCATAGTCCCTATGTCACAGGCTTGTTTAGTTATTCACTATTTTTACTTACTCATTTGGGAATTAATGGTGTGAAAATTGGATTCTTAATTGGGGTTTTTAATTATTTGTTTCATATTTTTCTCTACATTGTTATGTTTCACTTACTCTTTGATATACTTGTTTTATCCTATTATAATTCTTGTATTTACAAATATAGTGGCGCTTCAGAGGACCCATTGCCTATAAAAGGGCCTTGGATAATCCCCTGTAGCCTCATCACTTACTATACACTCAACAAATTTAATATACTTTTACATTATGTTTATATTTTTTTATTAGTAATAAAATTCTAATTAGAAATTCTATATAACAATTTAAAGGTTGCTGTAAGTCTGATAGTAATGAAAAGTGTTTGCTGCGCAGAAACCTTACCTTAAATAATATTATTATTAATAAGCCTAAATTTTTGTCATCTCTCATGTTACTCGCCGTTGTTTTTTTTCTTTTAAATAAATTAAATAATCTATTACACCTAATTTCTTTTATTTTTTTTCCCTTGTCCTCCTCCTTTTCTCCTCTTTTCCTTACCTTCTTCTAGATGACTGACCGACATCTTCAGTCTTTGGTAGTCTTGAAGTTTAGGACCAATCATAAAAAATCTTGAAAAAAATTTTCAGTTTTAAGTTTTGATGGACTAACAGAATAAAAATAAAAATAAAAGATGCCGCCCAGCCATTTGGATGAGCCCAACCCCTGACACCATACCCACATCCAAATGAACCTTGATTGTGGATACACAAAAAAGTAAAATAAAAAATATAACATAAATAAAATTTTTGAAAAAAAAAATGATAATTTGAAAATTTGAAAAATGATAATTTAATGAAAATCAAAAAAACAAACTAAAGGTCACTGAGTGGGCTCCCTCCAATATTTAAAAACTATTGGAGACCACAAGTGATCATTCACACCAATATAACATCTTTTATTTTTATTTTTATTTTTATTTTTATTTTTATTTTTATTTTTATTTTTATTTTTATTTTTATTTTTATTTTTATTTTTATTTTTATTTTTATTTTTATTTTTATTTTTATTTTTATTTTTATTTTTATTTTTATTTTTATTTTTATTTTTATTTTTATTTTTATTTTTATTTTTATTTTTATTTTTATTTTTATTTTTATTTTTATTTTTATTTTTATTTTTATTTTTATTTTTATTTTTATTTTTATTTTTATTTTTATTTTTATTTTTATTTTTATTTTTATTTTTATTTTTATTTTTATTTTTATTTTTATTTTTATTTTTATTTTTATTTTTATTTTTATTTTTATTTTTATTTTTATTTTTATTTTTATTTTTATTTTTATTTTTATTTTTATTTTTATTTTTATTTTTATTTTTATTTTTATTTTTATTTTTATTTTTATTTTTATTTTTATTTTTATTTTATTTTTATTTTTATTTTTATTTTTATTTTTATTTTTATTTTTATTTTTATTTTTATTTTTATTTTTATTTTTATTTTTATTTTTATTTTTATTTTTATTTTTATTTTTATTTTTATTTTTATTTTTATTTTTATTTTTATTTTTATTTTTATTTTTATTTTTATTTTTATTTTTATTTTTATTTTTATTTTTATTTTTATTTTTATTTTTATTTTTATTTTTATTTTTATTTTTATTTTTATTTTTATTTTTATTTTTATTTTTATTTTTATTTTTATTTTTATTTTTATTTTTATTTTTATTTTTATTTTTATTTTTATTTTTATTTTTATTTTTATTTTTATTTTTATTTTTATTTTTATTTTTATTTTTATTTTTATTTTTATTTTTATTTTTATTTTTATTTTTATTTTTATTTTTATTTTTATTTTTATTTTTATTTTTATTTTTATTTTTATTTTTATTTTTATTTTTATTTTTATTTTTATTTTTATTTTTATTTTTATTTTTATTTTTATTTTTATTTTTATTTTTATTTTTATTTTTATTTTTATTTTTATTTTTATTTTTATTTTTATTTTTATTTTTATTTTTATTTTTATTTTTATTTTTATTTTTATTTTTATTTTTATTTTTATTTTTATTTTTATTTTTATTTTTATTTTTATTTTTATTTTTATTTTTATTTTTATTTTTATTTTAAGTTGAAAATAAAATAAAGCAAAAAACAAAAAAACCAAAAAAACCAAATAAAATGAAAGAAAACAAGTTTTTGAATCCAGACTTTTGAAAGATTGTAGTGCATTGGCATAAGGTTCCAGTTTATAGTCATGGGGGACTACTTATGTAAGCTGGCTATACCAGGAGTCCAGTAAATTTTATGTCAAATTACTGGAGCTAAAAGAGGACATAAAACTATGCTTATGATGTATATAAATTAATCCTATATTGCATAATGAAATTATATAATTTTTTTATAAAATATATATAATAAGTATTTTATAAATTATTTATACATTTATATTAAGCATGATATATATTCTATAAATTATGGTGCATTTTTATGTATTTAATAAATAAAAATTAATAATTAATTAATTACAAACATATACTATAAATTATAAATGAAAATTTAGCTTATATTGTAATTAAATTAATTAATAAACATTATATATTAAATAAGGCCATACATATCTTATTAAACAATAATATTGGGCACTTTTTTTACCCTTAATTGTGTCATCAAAATTATTAAATAAATTATAACACTTATTTAATAAAATGGTATTAAAATTCTCACTTTAAATTAGAGATAGCATTAAATTAATTATTTGTTTCAATTAAGCTACTTATTGAATTAATAACATAGTTAAAACAATTAATTAAAATTTTTAGGTACTGGATTGAATTAATTACATGGATTTTTGTGTCAAAAAAATTCTATTTGTTTTAATTAAAACCTTTACATCTCACTGTAATATCTTTTTTGGGTTATTTTACTCACTGTTCTTATTTTTAAGACTTACTCTGTTACTAATTATTTTAACTAATTGTTTTGGGAATCTATTGTGGGAAAATTGCTTACTTACTCACAGGTTTAGTTTATTGTTTCATGTGTTTCTCTCAATCTCTATTTTTTAATTCTATTCTTTTATATTCTTTTTTCATTTTATTACTATTTTGTAATTACTCATTTGTGGTGCTTCAAAGGGTCCTTTGCCTATAAAAGGCTTTGGATAATCCAATGTAGCTGCATCACTTATTATACACTCAACTCAAATACAATTTTAAATATATTACATTTATTTTATTTCTTATTAGCATTATAAGTCTAAATTTAAAAGTAAATAAATCATCTAAGGTTTCTATAAGTCTATTAATAATTATTATTGTGAACCGCGCACTGCTATATAACTTACAAGATTTAAATATTTTAAATTGAACCTCACTGTTGTGTCACTTCTCAAATCTTGTTGTAGCATTTCTTTATTTCTTCTCTCTTACTTTCTTAAGCTATCAATTATTATAAAAATATAATTTTTTATTTTCCGTTACTTCCTTTTAGTTTCTTCTCCCTTTTCACCTACTTCTAGATGACCGGCCAATAAACTATATAACAAAAACAAAGACAGGATTCAACTAGAGACAGAGAAGAGTTGGAAAAAAAAATTATGGGTTAATTGTTTATAGAGCTTCCAACTCATCAATTACCCCAAAATTTCCAATATTAAATCTAGAAGTATCCCTGTAAACACTTCAAATAAAATTTGTTTCCACCTCATATTTTCACCTTGAATAAAAATTCAAAATTGAAGTAATGATTGATTTCTTGGAAGGCTGTGAGATTTCTTAAAATATTGATGTTTTAGTTTATCCTCATTTTGGAGTCAACCTTCAGCACTCTTTGTGCCCCTAGGGCAAAACTTCTTCACTTTAACAGAAGCTACCCTCTGCTTCAAGACAACACCATTCAGCTCTTCCAAAAGATATGAACCACTAGAAACCTGTTCTCTAATCTTATATGGTCCATTCCATCTATTAGAAAACATTTTCTTCCACTGACTTTCCAAACTCCTACTATACACTAACAACATATCATCAGTCCTCAAAGGTTTTTTAAAAGGGTCCTGATGGTCTAAAAAGATTTATAACGGAGGTCTAAGGGCAATGATAGGTGGATTTAAAGATTTCAAGGTCAAGGTATGTATGAATTTATCTATTAGTTTATATACTAAAATTTAATAGGTAAAAGTGTTATAATTATAATTATAATTTTTAATTTAGATTTACAATGTTGTAAGTACTAAAAAAATAAACAATATTAATAAATATTTGATTTAATAAAATAATAAGCAAGTTAAGGATGAATGTCCAAAACAACCAGAAAAGGGAGGCCTTATATAGGCAAAATAGAGAAAAAGAAAGGAGGTAAGAAATACTATATGTAGGAGTATGAGAGAAGAGAAAAAACAATATTCCAGAAGAATATCTTATCAAATAATAAGATTGATCTAGAAAGAAGATGTTAAAAATATGTAATTACTGTTTATGTCAGAAATAAATTGATTTATTTAAAAATTACTGTAAGTGTCATTTTTAAATCTGCCTTGGTGCCTCAGGAGGTTCAATGTCTTGCATTAATCCAGCTCTTTTACCAGTAAATCTTTTTAATTTTTGGAAAAGGTCACAGAATTCAACATATAGTTTTGTGTCTTTAGACATATTAACCCACCAACCAGTGTTTTTAAATCTGATCATTGTTTTTTCAAGATCAAAATGTCCAGCCAATATGTAATCATGACAAATTTTGAAGATGATCTCTTTCATAGAAGGAGGAATATAAACAACATTGCTCAACTTTGTTCTATAATATAGATATCCTTCATCAATTGAAAATTTACCTTTTTCCAAAGCCTTCTGGTACTTTGGTTGAAGGGTTTTAATTAATGCTTGTATTGAAGCACTATCTGGATCATTTAATATGTTACATACCTTTTTAAGTCATTGTCCTTATCATATGAATCCAGAATAATCTGTAATAGCTCTTCCTCCACATCAACCACATATATCCCATGAATATGAATAATTTCATCTTCAGGATCATATGCAGGATTTGAGTCATCATTTGGCAAAGGTAACCTTTATGAAATATTCACATTTGAGTGAACAATACCAGCCCTATGAATAATTGCCATTCTCCCTCTGTATTCTTGAAAAGCTAGCTTCCATTTTAACATATTTCTGTTAGGTCTTTTTTAGTTTAAGAGAGATTTAACTGCACTTCAGTCAGTGAAAAGTTCAAATTTCTGCTCATACAGGTAATAATGTAGCTTTTCTGGAGCCAACACCACTGCTAAAAACTCTAGTAGAGTGGAACCATATTCAAATTCACTATTTCTCAAGGTTCTTGAAATTTAACAAATTAATACCTCTGATAATTTATCTTTCATCACTTGTTTCTGATGAAGAACAGCACCAAGACCAATAAAACTGGCATCAGTGTATAAAAAAATGGTTGATTAAAATCAGGTAAAGCAAGAATTGGTGCTGACATCAAACAATGTTTCGTAGTGTCAAAAGCTCTTTGTCTTTCATTTTTCCTGACAAAAGCAACATCTTTCCTAGTTAATTGGGTGCGGGGTAATGCTATTACTTGGTATTTTTTAATATACTGTGTATAGTATCCACACACTCCCAAAAAACTCTGGAGCTCTCTAACTGTGCTAGAAGCCTTCACCTGTTCTATGGCTGTCACTTTGTTTTGGTCAACACATATCTGTAAACCAGAGAAAACATGACCAAGCACTTTTAAGGAGTGAAAAATAAACTTCCATTTCTTCAAAGGAAGTTTCATATTTATCTCATACATCTAACCACACAATATGAGGGGTGGACTTGCTAGCAAGTCTGCAACCTTGAACCCTAATTCATATCTTTTTGAGCCCACATTGAATTAGTGATGAAAAAACCAAGAAAAAATATTGACATTCTGGTAAACTCAATATGAATACAAATTTAACATTTAATGAAGCATAGGTAATAATACTTTGAACAAATCTTGACCCCACACAATATTTGGGGGGACTTGCTAGCAAGTCCTCAACCTGAAGTCAGATGGAAATCAGATGGAACTCAGACTGAAGTGATACTGAACTTTCACTTTAGTTATCACACAAATAATAATGGATCTATATTGAAAACATAGTGAAAGTGTGAGGATAACTGAATGAAGGCCAGAAAAAAATTGTTCCATGAGTCTACTCAATGCACAGTATTTTTTGAAGCAAATTATTTAAATAATTCTTTATTAAATTAAGTTGATCAATTAAAATTAATTGACATTATCACAATTCTTAAATACAATAATTTTAATAAAAAATTTCAGATTAAATATAAAAAAAATTAGTGAATTTTTCTATTACCTAAAACTGATTTTACAGAATTGAAAACTATGTTTCAGCTAACCAGTCCCTATTTCTGTATATAAAAATAAAGTGTTATGGAGAAATGGGGAGGTTAGAGAATTGGAAGGAGAGGAATTGAGAGGGATAAAGAGGTGTGGAGAGGGAGAGGAAAAGGTGGATAGAGGTTGAAAATGATGAAAAAGGGAGTGATAAGGTTAGGAAGAAAGATGAGGTGAGGATAAAGAAATATTTCAAAGGGAAAAGAGTGGGGTATTCTTGAGAGGGAGTAAAAAAAGACAATAAAAGAAGATAGTAATACAAAATAAATTAAAAATAAAATATAAAATATATTAAATATGTTACAAAGAGTGGGCACGATAATTCCTTGAATCTTAAAAATACACAACTCCTATACTGTTATTCTCTTCATTTACTTAAGTAAAATAAAAATCTTCATTTTAATATTTTGAAAATTTTGAAGAAGAGGGGAAATTAATTTTAATAAATATTAGTATTTAATTTTTTTTATTTAATAGTGAAATATATTATGTCCATTTAATTTGAAAATTATATGTCTAAGTAAAGTCTTTGTAACATCATTTTTAAGATCTTTGTACCTTTTTAGATATTTTAATGATTTATAATATTCAATATTATCTAGTCATAAAATAAGTATATAATTTTTTCAATTCTTGAAAATAATACAATAAATAATGTAAATGCACAAAATAACCTTTCATTAACAAATTTACATATTTCAACTTGTAGTTTCTCCATTTATTACTGGCCAAAGAAACTTATATAAAAATGTCAGATGGTATCTTGCCGGATCTATACATTGAAGTTCTTTTTTTAAAAGTTGCTAAGAAACTTCTTGAATAGTTTAAAATATTTATTTTTCAGATAAATTTGAGTGTGGTATGCACTGTATTAAAATTTCTATAAAAAATTTCATTCTTCATATCTCAAGATTTGTTCAAAGTATTATACCTATGCTTCATTAAATGTTCAAGTTGTATTCATATTAAGTTCAACAGAATTTCAACATTTTTTCTTGTTGTTTTCATCACTAATTCAATGTGGGCTCAAAAAGATATGAATTAGGGTTCAAGGTTGAGGACTTGCTAGTAAGTCTGCCCCCCATATTGGGTGGTGTGAGATATGAAGAATGAGATTTTTTTTAAAAATTTTAATACAGTTCATACCACACTCAAATTAATCTGAAAAATACATATTTTAAGCTATTTAATCATTTTCTTTGAAATTTAAAAAAAAGAACACCAATTTATATATCTGGCAAGATACCATCTGACATTATTGTATAAGTTTCTTTGGCCAGAAAACATGGAGAAACTACAATTTGAAATATGTAATTTTTTCATGAAAGGTTATTTTGTGCATTTATATTATTTATTGTATTATTTTCAAGAATTGAAAAAATCATATACTTATTTTATGACTAGATAATATTGAATATTATAAATCATTAAAATATCTAAAAAAGGTGCAAAAATCTTAAAAATGATGATACAAAGACTTTACTTAGACATATAATTTTTAAATTCAATTGAAATATTTTATTTCACTATTAAATATAAAAAAATTTCATACTATTATTTATTAAAATTAATTTCTTCTCTTCTTCAAAATTTTTAAAATATTAAAATGTAGATTTTTATTTGATTTAAGTAAATGAAGAGAATAACAGTATAGGAGTTGTGGATTTTTATGATTCAAGGAATTTCTGTTCCCAATCTTTGTAACATATTTTATATATTTTATATTTTTTTTATATTTATTTTGTCTTACTTTCTTCTTTTATCATCTTTTTTACTCCCTCTCAAGAATACCCCACTCTTTTCCCTTTGAAATATTTCTATATCATCACCACATCTTTCTCCCCAAATTTTCATTCCGTTTATCATCATTTTAAACCCCTATCCACATTTGTCTCTCCTTCTCCACGCCTCTCTACCCTTCTCCACTCCTCTACTTCCAGTTTGCTTACCTTCTTATTTCTCCCTAACACTTTATTTTTATATACAGAAATAGGGACTGAGTTTAAAGGGAGTAAATTGGGGTTCAAGGATTTTGGAGGAAAGTTAAAGGAGAAGAATGGGTCTACAAGGGCTGGGGAGGCTGGAGATAGGGGTGAGGAGGGGTATATGGGGTAGGGAAAAGGTTGGGAATGAGTTGGAAGGGAAGATTAAGGGTTCTGAGGTGTTTTGAATGAAGAAAAGGGTCGGGGAGAAGTTGAGAGGGATGAAATGGGGATTAAAAGAGGATGGAATACAATGGGGCTGGGAGGATAGCAAAAGGGGCTGGTAGGGAAGACAGGAATGTGTTAGAGAATTGAAAGGGATGGGGATTGGTGCAAACAAAGTGTGAAAATAGGCGGATGAACTCTGTTCTTTTGGAGAAGAACAGAGTTCACTTCCATAAAATATTAGCTGAAAAATATTTTTCAATTCTGTAAAATCAGCTGTAGGTAATAGAAAAAGTCATTTATATCCCTTATTACCATCCAAACAGCCGATATATATAGTACCATGTAGGGTAGTATGCATAGAGCTAATTCTGGGTAAAGGATAAATATTGTCAACAGTATAAGTTTTTAATGCTCTATAATCACCACATAACCTGGATTTATATTTCTCATAAGAAATTAGAACAGGTGATAAAACACAATGTTTAGGTGTTTTAATTACATTTTCAATAATATTCATTTTTAAAAGTGTAGAGATATTATCTTCCATATATTTTCTCTTTGTGGGAGAAAATGGATAAGGCTTCTTCTTTAAAATAGGTGGTGTTTCTGTAACTGGTCAATATTATGAAAGCTTCATTTCTTCATTTACCAATCCTAATTCCTGTGACCCATGAGTAAAGGCCATATGAAAAGATTTTATCAATTTAATGATGGAATCTTTATCTTCACCAGAAATTTTTTCTCCAAAAGAATCATTTTCAAATTCAGACACAAGGTCAGGAATTTATTTTGTAGATAATCCTTTAAATTGAACTAAAGAATCAAATGTGTTCCATCCTGATGTTCATAATTTCTTGGAAGAGGAAATTGTAAATTTTCGCTTCCCATTCATCCCCATCGCGAAGCACTGGCTTGAAGGATCTACTTGTATGCCATATTTGGTTAAAATGTCATTTCCCAAAATGAACCAACTACTCAAGTTATCATTTTTCATGACAACAAAATCACATATAGCTCTTAAAAAAAAATGGTTATATTTGAAAAATACTGTGGCTTTGTATTTTCCAATGGGGGACAAAACTGAGCCATAACCTCTCCGATTCTCAGAAATGATAGGCATAATTTTGATTTATAATCTTGGTCCAGTGAAGCAAGTACTTTTTCAGATACTAAACTTCCTCCAGCTCCCAAATCTAAGACAACCTCTTTGTTGTCTCCATTGATAAAGACTGGTGCCTTGAGAGGGGCAATAATAATTGAGCTATCTTCAAGATTTTTTATGATCTCAGCATCAACCACTTTAGATAAATCATTATTCCCAGTACTAATATTGTTTAAATAATGAATATCTCCTTCAGCATTAAAATTTCTAGGTGAGATTCATATGATATATTTCTGGAACAATCACTTAAGTATCATCTAGTGCTATTTTGTCATCAGCATGTTCCTCTCTCTGTTTAACAAGATTTATCTTCTTGTCACAAACATGGCCTTTCTGCAAAGGCTTGCTGCATTTGAAGCAAGTGTTTGTTGCATACTTTTGCGTGCAACAGGGGAAGAATGTTTACCAACCTTTTCCAGAGGTTTTTGTTGTTAATTGGGGATTTCTCCAATGAATTTCTAGAGATGAATCTTATAGAATCATACTTTTTGTTTAAAAGGATCTCATTACAAGTATTAATTATAGAAGAAGGTTCCATTGAGAGCTCAGTCCTAGAAACTATTAAGTCTCTCAGAGACATAGGTTATTTATAGAAGATCCTGCTCTTCCATAACTCAAACTCCATATCTGGGTCCATTGCCTTCAAGATTTTTACAAGTTTCATCAGGAAATCAATAGTTTTTTCAGTAGAAGAGCTTTATCTTGTTTCTTTATATTTCCTTTGTTGAGATAATCT
Organism: Hemileia vastatrix; assembly: GCA_030280995.1. Taxonomy (NCBI): domain Eukaryota; kingdom Fungi; phylum Basidiomycota; class Pucciniomycetes; order Pucciniales; family Zaghouaniaceae; genus Hemileia; species Hemileia vastatrix. The sequence goes on from JASXTE010000007.1 coordinate 9,206,181, forward strand.
AAATTTGGAACACCAAATTGTGCTTTGATTAATTTTTACAACCTTTCCATGAGTAGTCATTTTTATCCAAGAGAACAGATTAATGCCACATTAAGGCTACATTGGTAAATAAAGAAATTAATTTTGACACAATTTTCTCATCTGGGAGTTTGTAAGAATTTTTTAGATTATCAATCCTGAAAATGAGCTTCTGCCAATCAGAGGAAGAGTCACCATCAAATGTTGGATACTGGTCAAGTTTTGGCCATTTCTTTTAATTTGAAGTACTCTTCTAATTAGAAGCTTGTTTCTGGGTGAGAAGGAGATGTAACTTCTCCAATTGGGAAGTATTCTCATTGTTCAATCCTTCTGTGGATGATCCAGGTACATCATCAAGTTTTGATGGAAACTCAGTGAAATCAACAGGCATTTCTGGCACTAATTTCTCTTTGGATGAACTAGGAACAGGTACGATTTGGGTATCCTGAACAACAGGTTCTATCAAAGAAATTTCAGAAAATTATTGATCATTTAACAATGAATTTAATTTCTCTTCAATGTTTTTTAACATAGATTCCACTCTTGGAATACTAGATAAACTCTCATTGATGGTTGCAAAAGATAACTGTTTCTTATTTTGGAAAGATGAATAATGGTCACTCAATCTTACTAGATTCATCTTTTGTCCCTCTAGATCCTGGAAACAGATGGACACAGTATTTTTTAATTTAGACAAATCACTTTTGATATTTTTCCATAAAGAAAATTTCTTTTAATGAGTTACTTTTTAATGAAACAAATCATCAGAAACTCTCTGTAACTCCCTCCTCAATGCTTGATAACCATTTTCAGTTAAAAAACTATTATATTTCTGAGTCAATTGTATGTTTTTCACTATATGATTTTGTTTAGCAATAATTTCCCCCAAATATTCATCAATTATGCTAGCTACATCTGGACTATTTATTAATAGGGAAACAGAATAACTTTCCAGATTCTCATTATACTCAGGATTAAGTTTCTCATCAATATTAGCCATATCAGGATTTATCATTGATGTAGGAATCAAAACCAAAGGATTAGATACATTAGAATATTGAGCGATTTGTCTTATTATCACAGCCTCTACTGGTCTCACAGTCTCATCTTCTCTTTCAGAATTACCTGAAGGAACTGAATCAGAAATAAGAAATGTTAATTGAGAATCAATCGAGGGGCTCACCATGGCTTGGGTGAGATTTGAATGTGATTTTTTTTCTCTTTCTTCCTCCTTGATAGAATGAGGAGGTGTGGGGTTGAACTGATTGGTTCTTGAAGGACCTGCATGAGGTGATTGTTGCTGTTGTGGTTGGGACAGATAATCCCACTGGGTGTTCAGCCAATCCCACTTCCACTTTGAGACTTCCACCTTTTATTGTTGCTGGAGGGCCAATTGTGGAAGTGCTTTTGGAGGAGAAGGTTTTCTCTTCTCTTGAAAGAAGGACTCTATTTTCCTACCTTGTCTTCTAGAGAGTCTGTTTTTGACCTCAGCTTGAGTTTTTCTGACCTCAACTCCTTAATGTGAGTGTAGAGATTTTTTACTTGTTGATTCAACAGCATCTTTTTTGCTTTAAAGCCTTTTGGAAGCTCTTCTAGGGGGTTGATAGAAGGCTTTTGATCCTTAGCATTTGTCTTCACTAATATCTCCATCTCCTCTATTTCTACATCCTGATTGGTCCAGTAATTTATTAATTTGAGCCAGTTTTGTAGTCAAAGGAGAACTTACAGAAGAAGCTCATCATAATCAATTAAATAAAGTTCCTCATCTCGGCCATAATAAGCACCTTGATTAGTCACAGTTGTAATTTACCTGAACTGAGAGAAAGAAATATTAAACTGTAATCAGTTATTATTTTTACTTTATTTAAAGAAAAATAAGAAAAAAATTTTTTTTTAGTATCCAAGTAATTATCAGGATTTTTCAATCAACTGGAATATTTAAAATATAATTTTTTTCCTGGACAAAAAGTCAACTGAAATAATAATCAAAAAAATTTATTAATTAAATCAATTAATATTATAACCAGGATTAAAATAAATCAACTGAAATAATATAAAAATTAAATAATTAGTAATATATATGTTAATAATTATCAGGACTAGAAGTAAACTGAAGAATTTAATTATCAGGACTTAATGTCAACTGAAAATAATTTTAATTACCAGAACTTAGTGTCAACTGAAATAATCTAATTACCAGGACTTAATGTCAACTGAAAATAATTTTAATTACCAGAACTTAATGTCAACTGAAATAATTTAATTAGCAGGATTTATTTTAAATTGAAATAATTTTAGGATAATCAATTCAATTAATTTAAAATTTTATTAATTTACTGCCACAACAATTTGTCAACTGAAACAAGAATATAAAATTTTAATTATCAGGGAAGAAGTCAACTGAAATAAAAAAAAGAAATTTTATATAATTAATTTAATTTTTTAGATCACTTCTAGGACTCAGAACAATATTTTTCTATCTCGGTCAACTAGGAAAAAAATATATTATTTACCAGGCACCTCCCCCTGTAAAGTGAGAAAGTTAATTCCACCTACAGAGTGATGAGTAAAAAGATATAGGTGGACAATAAAATGTGTAAAATTACCCACAAATAGTAATAAATATAATTACCACAAGTATATATGACTATTTCCAATATATGTACCTAAATTTTGGGCGCGTTTTGATTCCTGGTTGCAGAAAAAAAATAAGTCATGTGGTTGATGACATTTTAGTTTTTATCATCTACTCGTTCTACTGGTACCTCGTTGTTGATGGTCACTTGGTTGCTGGCTTCAAGATATTGATGCACACTTGAAAATTTGGAAAGACCCACATGTTTCAAAGGGTCCTGATGGTCTAGAAGATTTGTAATGGAGGTCCAACGACGGTGATAGGTGAATTTGAAGATCTCAAGGTTAAGGTATGTATGAATTTATCTTTGAGTTTAATTACTCAAATAAAAGAGGTAAAAGTTTTATAATTATTATTATGATTTAAAATTTAGAATAAAAATGTTGCAAGTAATAAAAAAATAAATGGTTTTAATAAAATAATAAGTAAGTAAAGGATGAATGTACAAAACAACCAGAAAAGGGAGGCCTTATATAGGCAAAAGAGAGACAAAGAACAGATGTAAAAAATACTATATACAGGAGTATGAGAGAAAATAAAAAAGAATACTCCAGAAGAATATCTTCTCAAATAATAAGATTGTTCTAGAAAGAAGGTGTTTAAAATATTTAATTACTTTATATGTCAGAAATAAATTGATTTATTTAAAAATTACTGTAAGTGTCATTTTTAAATAAGAAATTAGAATTTCTTGTATATATTTATTTTTATGTTTAATATTAAGTTTTTTTTCAATATTGAATTTTTTCTTTAAATTTTTATTTCTCTTAACATGTCATTGAGCACGGTGTTAAGAAATAAAAATATAGGGGACAATTAAAATTAATTTTAATTATTTATGAATTTACTTTATCTAATTAGCTAATTTATTTACAGGTAAATTTAAATTAAATATATTATAATTAATAATAATGATAAAAAACAAAAATGAATGGCTTCATCCTAGTAAATAATTAATTGCTTTACTGGGTAAGTCTAGCAGCCTGGCTGACAGGTTTCATAAGCCTATGAGCTAACCTTTGATCCCAATACCTGACAGATTGATATCTGTTCTTGATCATCATAGCATATGCCTTCTCCTGATATTCTTCCTTCTTCTCTAACTGTTGCATTATAGCATAGAGCAAATCTTCAGTAGTTTTGACAACATTCCAATCAACATTAAGATAAGATTCAGCTTCAAGATGAGCCGGTAGAACAGCTTTCTGACCAAAAACTAATTCATAAAAAGAATATCCAGTTGTCCTCTTGGTGGTAATCTTTCAGAAAATAAGACAAGGGGTTAATAATGCCTCCATTTTTCAGCACTTTTTCCACACATTTTAACCAAAGCATCCTTAATAACTTGATACCCCCTTTCAACCACTCCTTCTACTTCAGGATAATATGGGGTCTCCAGAATAACCTTTGAGCCAATATTTGAAACAACTTCCTTGAAGTCTGCACCAAACTGGGAGCCACCATCAACAGTTACAAATTTCATAACACCATAGCTATACACCCATTCCTTCATCAAAAATTCTTCTTCATTTTTAGAAGATAAACTAATAAAAGTGTCAGCCTAGTTATCTCCAGGACTGAGTTTTTCTTATGTTTAAAATAAGATAAAATTAAATACATCAATCTTATATCTTAAAAATAAGGTTAAAACACTGATATATATGTTTATAATACATATATATATAATTATTACACTATTTTATAACTTATATTAGTTTAAATAGCTTATCCATAGCCTAATAATACTTTTTAAGGTGTTAATGGAGTCATAATATATTTATCTTAAGTGATATTAAGTAATTATTGACATACATAAGCTGATATGTATACATAAATCTCATATTCAGTGAAATATGCAGTATATTACATATATTTAGGACTTTAAGTGGGTTTTTAGCCTCTTAATAGCCTATAGCCTTTTTTTTTCTGCTTATTTTAGGTCATATGGATGTATTCAGTGGATTCAAAATGCCTACAGAAGCATATGCAACTATTTCAGGTGCATGTACTCAGTTTGGACAACTTAATCTGTTTCCTTGGATGGATATTCACAGATTGATGGGCTGGGAGCTCATTTCTGGGTTAGTATAGATGCTTAGGGATGTTATTGGGGGGTTGGAAATTTAATTTTTTTCCTTTATATGCTTTGGGTTTCATTTTATTCCTTTTAAATTAGTTATTCTACCTGTTTCTTTATGGTATCTGCTTTTATCTGGATTATCTATTTATGGTATGGGTCTGTGTTATCATTAATTGTGATGTAGGGTCCTTATTGGAGGTCTGGGTGTTGAATATGCTTTAATTTGAAGCAATGGGGAGGTAATGGGCCCTCCTAGTGCTGTAATTGAGGGGGATAGCAGTGACATCATCTGGATTGAAGGTCTGTGTACTCCAGTAGATTATGGTATAAGTAAGGGAGGATTTTGACAGTTATTAGACATCACTTACTTACTAAAATTCAATTATATACTTAAAAACCATTTTTATCATTTAGAAATATATTATAAAGCCTTTATAAATTGATATTATCATTATATAAGCTATAACTATATTCTATTTATCTATTTTCCACCACTAGCATGCAATTAAATCCAAGTATTGTGAGTTTTATTTGAGTATAACTATTTTATTAGTCTTCCCATGAGGTTTAATCATTAAATCATTTATAAATAAGTAGTAGGACCATTAATAAATACTATTAAATCATAATTATATACTAGATACACTGACAAAAAGGTACAGACTCAATCCAACCAGACAAATCATCCCTTGCCACAATCAAGTACTTTTATTTACCTTCCTTGATGCAAAAAGCATCCAAACTAACCCTTCCAAAGATATAATTTTCACCAGTAGCATTTCCAGGCTCTTTTGGCCTTAAATAACTTCTTCTCTGACATTCTTCACATGACTGAACCCAAGATCTAACAGCCATCTTCATTCCAGGCCACCAAAATCTATCAGAAATCCACTTATAAGTTTCACTAAAGCCCCTTGGCCCCAAATATTCATGAAGAGATTTCATTGCCAATTCTTGAATTTTTCTTTGTGATACAACAGCGTGAGGATTCAGATATCTTCTTTTCATCAACCTTCTACCAGACAAATAAAAACCAGGTGAATTCCTTTTGATAGCCAACAATTCACATTCATCACATTCTTCTGGTTTTCCTAGAGACAAAAAATATTTCACCATTAAAAAATAAAACCCAGTCTGGCCCCAAATTTCATCAAAAAAATTCAATAATATAAAATCCAAAGGAACCTCTCTATCCCCAATGTCTCCCACTTGTTAGTGAGAGATCCTTTTCTGAGCATTTGGCTGTTCGCTGAATTCCACATAATCTGCTTCATTTGAACAATTTTTCATGATACCACTATCCTCTTTCATATACCAACCATAAAAACCATTGACCAACTTCCAATTATCCCAAAAAACCACACCATCCTCATCTACAAAAACCTCATGATCATCTAGACCAGCAACATCATCAAATTCAACCAAAATAGAACCAGCCATTCAGCCTCATGGGGAGGTATGGAAAGTCTTCAGAACCCTTTGTACTGGCCTTTATTATAGGTATATCTTCATTGAATTCTTCTGAAACAGAATCATCTACTTCTAGTGGTCTTCTTGACAATCCATCTGGCATAGTGAAAGATTTACCAGGCCTGTGCACTAAATCAAATAAAAAATGTTGAGTAAAAGCTACCACCTAATCATAGGAGCTTTAGGTGAACTGGGTGTATTAATAATCTTAATTGAAAAATTAGCATTTACTTGAAGCTCAAAATGTTGACCCCATAAAATATTTTGAAGAAACTTTAAAATTTTTGCCACACCACAGAGTTCCAACTTCAGATGTAAATATCTTGATTATACCTCAGTAGAAACTACAGATTAGTACTTAACCAATGTAGAAAATAATATAGTACTAGGTATAGGCCTTGACCAAGGATGTTGGAGTAAAAACCCAGAGAGAAAAACCCCTGTCACTTTAGAAAAATAAAGTGAGATTTACTTGCTACAGTAAATTGGTTCCTGTTCTAAAGCGTCTTTTCCAACACACTTGACTGCCTGATCAGCCAAGAAAGAAGTCTCCAGATAGACTACCAAACCAAAGAGCTGAAATGTAGACCAATGTTCACACCAGAGAAAGCAAAGATATTTGATGTAAGTTGCAAATCCACCCCAGAGACAGCGATAACACTTGATATAGCTTGCAAGACTATACCAGAGAAACCAGTTGCCAAGTTAAGTTAAATGAAGAACTCACCTTGTAACAAACACCGCCAATTGTGGCAAAAAAAAGTGAAAACTGAGTGAGTAACTAGGAAATCACCTCCTGATGGTTTTATGATAGTTAAAGTTACTACAAACTGTCTTATTCACTATGTAAACACAGACCACTATCTAAAAGCCCATGCAAAACAACAAATTTGGCCTTCTTGAGAGCCAAAATGCATAAAACCCCTCTAGAAATGCTTCCCAGCCTTCTATCACCAAGGCAGGCAGTCCACCCAACGTCAGGAGGACCCCCTGAGGCTGCTGTACCACCCTGAAGCCAGAGAACCACCAAAAAACCCCCAAAAATACCCAAAATACTTAGAAAAATATACTACAACTACTAAAATGTTTAAAACACATAATTAGGCTATAACAACATTGGGAAATATAATGTATAGAAAATTTAGCTCATTCTAATGGTACTAAGCACTTAACTCTAAGACTTAAGGTTAGCCCATAAAACACAAAAAAAAATTAAACAGCTATCTTTTAAAATGAAAAATGAGAAATAATCCCTCAAATACTTAGAATATAAAAAATTTCAAGAAGACATAAAATATAGAGAATAACCGGGGCTATCCAATGGTAGTACCCACATCCCTGCATTCTAAATATTTGCCAAATAATTCCAGAAAAACACCCAATTATTAAACATTCCCATTTAAGACATATCAAAACAACACCAAATAGACCAACAAAGGGCTACACAAATGTTGTAAGACCACATCCTCCCTCCAATAGAGAATTTCCACATTTTCCTACATCACAACCACCATGTTCATCTTTCTTTCCAAAATCTTCTAATGATATGGGTCCTTTCCAATACTGCATTTTCAACAATCTCATCTGTATCATCACACCCCCAGCTTATCCCTACAGAACCTCCTGTGATGCCTGTCACAATAGGAAGGTGACTTGTTTCAGACATGCTCCATTGTCCTCTTCAACATCTTCTCTTCCTCCACAACCTGATCCACCTTTTACCAGCACCAAAAGATACAGACCATCTGACCTGATCTCCAGACTGGTCAACAAATTACACCCTTCAAAAAAGGGTTTCAACACTGCTACAAATACTAGCTCTACAATTACTGGTCTTCTGATGGTGAGCCCAATACTTATTCATACTGAAATTAAATCGGACAAATTTCCAGTTTATTTCCATCCTGACAGTGATTATGACAATGTGGGAACAATTGAAGCACCCCCACCTAATCTATTTCCCACTATCAAAGACAAATTCCAACAGCATTCTTCTCAGCAGAAGAATCTGATTCTAAATTACTTCCAATCCACTCCTTCCAGGAATCCACATGAACATGAGAAAAGAAAGAATCTCATTCACCAGTTCAAAGCCATTTCTGAATATTTTGTAACATCTCTTGATTCTTTCTGTAATTCCTTTTTTCCTGAAAATCTTGATTTAGAAATAAAGAAATTAAAATATTTTCCTCAGTTTAAAGTCTTGGGGGACTAATACTCAGTTTAAAGTCTTGGGGGACTAACAGCCCTCATTTTACAGTCTTGGGGGACTTAAAAACCCTCAGTTTATAGTCTTGGGGGACTCCAAAACCTGAATCAAAAATTCAGAACCAGAGATCAAAACATTAATAACCAAAGAAACAAACTAAAATTCTGGGTTAAATGTTCTACAGAGCATCCAGATCATCAGTTACCCCCACACTTGCCTTAACAAAATTCAGAGACTTTCCCTTGGATACCCTCTTCCAGAATCACACCAACTCCCATGATCAGTTTATAGTCCTGAAGAACTCAACCAGTAAACCATCCTCAGTTTATAGTCTTGGGGACTATACCATTTTTAAGTTTAAAGTCTTGATGGACTGACCACAATGTTCAGTTTAAAGTATTGACATACTACCTAAAGTTTTCAGTTTAAAGTCTTGACAGACTAAAAAACACATTTTGCATATAAGAGTGGAGCCACCTCCATGCACAATGCTCCACAGCCAGCCTGCTAAACTTCCACTCTTCTTTCATCATCCACACATCACTGATAAAATTTTTATTCATCTCTTTTCTCTTCATTATTGTTCCTTCAAAGATCATGGCTGAATCCCCAGATTTTTACCTATCAGACCTTCCCTGTTTCACTGATCCAAAAGACTATGCTTGTAAACAGTGCATAAACATGTGCAGGCCTTGTACTTTCACTCTTTGTACCCCTCAGTCCAAATTCTACAACAGGGCCTGTGATTCTCTCAACTTTAAAAAGAAAAGATGTGATTAAATGTAAGTTTTTCTTTTTCCTTTTCTCTATTCTTAGAATTCTCCCCACTCTTGTTTTCCTCCAAACTGTTTAATTTTTCTTTTGCTTTCTGTTTTTCCTTTTTTTTTATCTAGCAACCCAGTTTATCCCGTAAGCTTTTCATTTTTTCATTATAATTTTTTAAACCTCAACTTTCTTTATTTCAAAACTGACTGTTGCAATTTTTTTTTCATCTATCTCTTCACTATTTTCTTCTATCAAAAAATATTAATTTCATTTTATATTTTTATATTTTTTTGTTATTTTAGCTACCTTTTCAATTTATTTAGCAAACAGAGGCCAAAACCATCTTCGACTATAAAAGACATTAAATTTAATTTGAAATAATTTCTTTTAAAACTTTTACTAAAACTTGAGCAAAAACAAGGGTGAGTTGTTAAAGGCTCTTCCTTTTTGGATGCTTCCAAGATCACCTATCTATTTTTGCTTCATTTGGCCAATTTCAATTTAACCAGATACAAGTATGATGAAAAAAAGTAATGGTGAGCCTAATTTAAACCTTAAGGCAATAAAATAGTGATAGCAATCTAACACTAACCTTAACAGCAGGAGAATGCAAGGGTAATCTTACACAATCACAGTGGAGGGAAGCCAAGAGAAAAAGATATTGCATATTTGATGACTTTATTTACTGTTTCAGGTGACCAGGATCTCACTTTTTTGGGGGAGGAATGCCTGGATACTTTGAGAAAAAATTAATCAACGTAGGGGGCCAGCTTTTGAAATACCTTTAAGCTACGTTGTAGAGTAGACTCCTACTGTCAGTATAGTCTAGTATATAAGTATGATATAATAGTGTTATTTTATGGTCCTACTACTTATTGATAAATGATTTAGTGATTAAACCTCAGGGGAAGAGTAATAGAATAGTTATACTCAAATAAAACTCACAAAACTTGGATTTAAATGTGTGCTAGTGGTGGAAAATAGAAGAATAAAATATAGTTATAGCTTATATAAAGATAATATCAATCTATAATAGATTTATAATATATTTCTTAATGTTAATAATTGTATTTTAGTGGTTGTTTGAATTGTAGTAATTGAATGATGATAATAAACCGTCAAAATCCCCCCTTACTTATACCCAAATCCACTGGAGTGCAAGGACCTTCAATCCAGATGATGTCACTGCTATCCCCGGCAATTACAGCACTGTGAGGGCCCATCACCTCCCCATGGCGTCCACTTCAAGCAGTTTCAACACCCAGACCTCCAGTAAGGACCCTCCATCACTATTAATAATAACACAGAGTCATACCATAAATAGAAAACCCAGATAAAAGCGGATACCATAAAGAAACAGGTAAAATAAATAATCAAAAAGAGATTTAATGAAACTAAAAGCATATAAAGGAAACAAATAAAATGTCCAAGCCCCCAATAACATCCCCAAGCATCCACATTAACCCAGAAACATCCTTTCAACCCATAAATCTGTGAATAACCATCCAATGAAGTAATTTTTGTTGTCCAAACTGGGTGTATGCGCCTGATATAGGTGTCTATGCTTCTGTAGGTGTTGTGAGTCCACTGATTTCGTCCATATGACCTAAAATAAGCAGAAAAACAAAGGTTATAGGCTATTAAGGGGCTAAAACCCACTTATATACCTAAATATACATAATATACTGCATATTTCACTGAATATGAGATTTATGTATACATATAAGCTTATGTATGTCAATAATTACTTCATATACCTTAAGATAAGTATATTATGACTCCATTAACACCTTAATAAGTATTATTAGGCAATGGATAAGCTATTTAAACTATTATAAATTATATAATAGAATAATAATTATATATATATATAATAAAATAATATATATTATTATTTTAACCTTATTTTTAAGATATAAGCTTAATCTAGTTAATGTTATCTTATTTTAAACATAAGAAATACTCAGTCCTAAGGATATTTAGGCTGACACTCCCTCACCCCAAAAAAAACAATAAAAAAAATGTTAAGACATTTTAATTAAACTTAAGGAGTGAAATAATAAAATAAAAAATAATTTTTATAATACATATACTGAATGAACAGTATTATTTAGATTTAAATTTTTTCAAGAGATTTTTAAGATCAGAGATTTCTTTTTCTGGAATCCACTGGTCATATTCACTTGATTTATTTTTAAATCTTAATAGATACTCAACTCCCTTTTCTTTAGTAAGGTGTCTCTTTTTAAGTATCTTTTCAATTTCTGCCTTTTCCACTATTTCTTCAGGTTTCTGTTTATGCCTTCCTTATCTTCTTGGAAATAGAGCAGTATCATTAGAATGGTATGGTTTTATAAGAGAAATAGGAAATACTGGATGTTTTCTATCATAAGGTGCATATAGAATAACCTCAACAGAATTATTACCAACCATCTTTTTAACTACAAATGGTCCAATGAATGGATCCTTCAATTTAACATTACCATTTAAATTGAAATGTAGCGTTGTAATAAGGACTTCATCACCCTCTTTGAACATTTGTTCTTTATGGGCTTTATCCCATCTTTTCTTTTCATACTCAAAAGCCTTATTTATACATTCTTGAGCATGTTTTCTGCATAGTTACTGCATCTGAAGAAAAGATTTAGTACCTGGATGAATATCAAATCTAGGTAACTTATTAAGAGTTTTAGCAGGGGTATTAGGTACATAACCCAACCATAACTCAAATGGCTTTTTGCCAGTGACAGAATGTACTGTACTATTATATGCAAATTATAAACCTGGGATAAGGGTTACCCAATCATGCTTGAATTTGTCATTGTCTTTAAAATTAAGACCAAAAGCACAGTATCTTCTTATCATATCTTCTAAGGTTTGTATCATTCTTTCTGCTAGCCCATCAGTTTGTGGATGGTGTGCTGTAGAAAGTTTTAATTGACACCCTGAAACATCCATAAGTGACGTCCAGAACTCAGAAGTAAATTTAGGATCTCTGTCAGAAACTATTGCTTTGGGGAAACCTGCTGTATTTAACATTTGTGTCCACAATAAAAAAGCTAAGTCCTTTGCAGAAACCTCTTTGTGGGTAGGAATAAATTTACACATCTTTGTAAATCTATCTACAAATACCCAGCAGGAGTTATAACTCTTATGCCCTGCTATTGGCAAACCTGTTACAAAGTCCATGTCAATGATTTCCCATGGAGCTTTTGGTTGCTCAATTTGTTGTAATAAACTAGCTCTTTTTCCTGTTAATCTTTTAGATTTTTGACAAGAATCACATGTTTCAACATATTTCTGAACATCCTCAGACATGTTAATCCACCAAGCTGTGTTTTTTACCCTGGTTAATGTTTTATGGTAGTCAAAATGACCTGCTAATATATCATCATGACATATACTTAACATTAACTCATTCATTGAAGGGGGAATTACAATTACATTACTTAATTTTTTCCTGTAATATATAAAACCATCCTCAATGGAAAATTTTCCTTTTTCTAATGCCTCTTTATACTTAATTGGTAATGTTTTTATTAAAACATTCATTGAAGCATTAGATGGATCATTTAATATTTTAGTTAATTTACTTAAGTCAGCATCTGAATTATAATTATCAAGAATTGATTTCATAAATTCATCCTCAAGATCTACAATATAAATGCCATAAATTTTAATAATCTTTGACTCAGGAACATAAGCAGGATTATCATCATTATTAGGCAGAGGTACTCTAGATAACAGATCTACATTAGAGTGCAAGTTTCCTGCACTATGTGTAATATTCATCCGTCCTCTGTATTCTTGTACAGCTAATTGCCATCTAAACATGTGTCTATTAGGAGTTTTCATGTTTAAGAGTGACTTAACTGCACTACAGTTAGTGATTAACTCAAATTTTTGGTCCTCAAGGTAGTAATGTAGCTTTTCAAGAGCCCATACTACTTCCAAACATTCAAGTTGAGTAGCACCATATTTCAATTCACCACTTCTCAGAGTACGTGAAATATAGCAGATTACTACTTCTGACATTTTACCTTCAATAAGTTGTTTTTGATGTAAAGCAGCACCCAGTCCAATAAAACTTGTATCTGTATATAATACAAAAGGTAATTGGAAATCTGGTAATCCTAAGATAGGAGCTTTCATTAAACATTCTTTCAACTTATCAAAAGCTTGTTGTCTTTCATTATTCCAAATGAAAGCTTCTGATTTCTTTATCAGTGTGGTCAGTGGTGCAGCAATTGATTGGTAGTTTTTTATATATTGTCTATAATAACCACACATTCCAAGAAAAGATTGTACATCCTTCACATTTTGAGGAATGCCAATATTCTTTATTGCAGCCACTTTATTCTGGTCTACACATATTTGTAAGCCAGATACAATATGACCAAGCACTTTTAAAGATTCAAACCCAAATTTACATTTTTTCAATGCAAGGGTCATTTTTATTTCATCCATTTTCTGAAATACTTTCCTTAAATGGATCAAGTGTTCATCAAAAGATTTATAGAACACTATGATGTCATCAATGTATACCATTAATCATCCCTCAATCATTTCATTATGGAATGTTATATCCATTAACTTCTGAAATACTGATGGAGCATTTTTTGGTCCAAATAGCATTCTGACATATTTATAAATTCCCATGTGTGTTGTTATCAACAAAAAGTTCTGTGAATTCTTTTCAACAGGAATTTGATGGTACCCTTTATTTCCATCTAGGCAACTTATATATTTAGAACCTTTAAGGGTAGCATGTATAGAGGCAATCCTTGGCAGGGGATAAATATCATATACTGTAAATGTATTTAATGCTCTATAATCACCGCACAGTCTTGCTTTATCTTGTTCATAAGAAATTAGCACTGGTGATATTACACAATATTTTGGTGTAGTTTTAACCTTCTCAAGAATGTTCATTTTTAATAACATCTTAATATTATCCTCTATGTCTTTCCTCTTCATTGGTGAAGCAGGGTATGGTTTCTTTTTAAGACTAGCAGGAATATTATCCATATCACAGGTTAAACTAATCTTCATTTCATGATCTTTTACAAGGCCAAGTAAATTTGTACCATGTGAAAAAGCCATTGGAAAAGCTTTAATTAATTCCAAAATATTATCTTTCTCAGTTTCACTTATCTGAGTGCCAAATGATGCTTTTGAAATTTCTGTTTCCATAAGTTCCATCTCATTGGATTCTCTTCCTTTAGACGGGGAATTTGTTACTGACTCAATGTGTAAGACTGTGTTAAAAGAATTTATTTTAAATTTCCTTTTACCATTCATGCCAATTGTAAAATTGTTATTAGCAGGGTCTAATTTTACACCAAATTTAGTCAGAATATCATTTCCAATGATAAAACAGTTACTACAATTTGTATTATCCATTACTACAAAGTCACAAGTTACCCTTACATAACCATGTTGGTGTTTAAAGAAAACAGCAGCTTTGTATTTACCAATGGGGTGTAGTACTGATCCAAAACCTCTCCAATTTTTATTCTGAAGTGGTTCAAGCTTAAACTTATATTCACTATCAATTTTCTATAATGTATTAGTGGAAACAACTGAACCAGCAGCTCCTTTGTCCAATACTATATTAACATTTTCACCAGAAATTATAGCTGGAACCGTGATAGGTGTCATTCTAAAGTTATCAGCTTGTATATCCTTAATGATTTCAGCATCCTCAAAATTCATTAAAGATTCATTTGAGTCCATATTTAATATTGGATTTTCAAAGATGGACAAATCATCTTCCAACATACAGACTTCATTTTCATCACTATATGAGATATTGCTGTCATAATCACTTGATTCTTTACTTTTTTCAGTTTCAGTTTCAGATTCACGTTGATTTTCAACAATATTTATGTTTTTCTCACATTTGTGACCTTTGACCCAAGATTTGTTACACTTATAACAAGTATTAGTTTCATACTTTTTAGGTACTACAGGTGCAGTAGGTTTTTTCTGCTTCTCCTGAAGTGTTTTTGAATTCTGAGTTTTTACAGGTTCAACATTTTTCTTATAAGTGGAATACCTTGATTCATACTTATGGTTTAATAATATTTCATTGCAAATATTAATAAAGTCAGAATATTCAGTAACATTTAATGTTCTAGCTACAACAATGTCTCTGAAAGATATAGGTAATTTGTATATTATCTTATCTTTCCATAAGTTAAAATCCATATGAGGCTCAATGGCTTTTAATATTTTGTTTAAATTCATTAAAAATACCATAGGTTTGTCACCATTCAACGGATTATACCTAGTCTTCTCATAAAGTCTCTGCTGAGTAAGCCTGAATTTAGAACCTCCAAATTGTTTTTCAATAAGTTGTTTCCATTCAGCCCAAGAGTAGTCTCTACCCTCACTTAAGACAGCTTCAAACCATAATAAAGCAACATCCTTAAATAAAGAAATTAATTTTGATGTTATCTCATCATCTGGTAACTTATATGAGAATTTCAAGTTGTCAATTCTTTGAATAAAATATTTCCAATCAGAGCTGGCTTCCCCATCATAAGTTGGGTACTGATCTATTTTAGGCCAGTTCTTCTGATTGGATTTTATCTCACTAATCTTAGGTAAATTCAACAACTCATTCACTTTTGATAAATGGTCTTGTATTTCTTCCTTCACGGATTTGTGACTCACATTTTCAGATTTGACACTACCACCAGATGGTTTTAATTGTGGTGGTATAGGGAAGGAATGAGATTCACTTTTGCCAATGAAAGAATTATTATTTTATTGATTATACTTATGATTATCCTGGTTCATTAGTAGATTGGCAGTTTCAATCTCAACTTTAGTTAATCTTTGTAGCAACTCAGAGACACTTTGATTTGTCTGGGCAAAAGATAACTTTGTTCTTGATTCAGTTTTTAATAAATGTGTTTCATATAATTTTTCTAACTCACAAAATTTGTTTGAAAGGTCATTATATTTATTACTCAATGAATCATATTTAAGAGTTAGAGACAAATGTTCTTTCTCTAATTCTTTGTTACGTGTTGCTAATTGAGAAATGTTCAATGTCAAGGATGAAATTGTATCACTAGTGAGCTTAACTGTCTGTTCCTCACAATCAGTCATTCTATTCCACAATGCTGAAACAATTGTATGGACAGTTGGATTATTGTTAAAATATTCCATGTCCTCCTTTTCAATTCTCTCACTCTCCTGTGAACTTCTCATCTCACTAGTAGGTGGTTGCAACTGAGGATTAACTGTATTATCATTGTATATAGTACTGTTATTATGGACAAAAGACTAAGTCAGGTGTATCTACTCTAAAACCTAAATTTCTTAAATCCTCCTCTATTTTTTGTACAGATTTAACATCAATAGAATTACCTATATTGTAATTCTCAGTATTATGTCTTATCTGAGAGGGTAAGTTACTTACCAAGGGATGGTTGCCAGTCCTGATTTTTGGCACTTTTTTCCCTTGTAAGGGTGAGTTGAGGAAGTCAGCTGAGGGGGTGGATCCCTGTTGCAACTGTGGCTTGTCCACTGTTGGTGAAACCAGTCCCATTTCCATTTGTCTACCAGGATTATCTCCTGGGAGTGAGTGGACCCTCCTTGGGTAGGGGGTTGCTGATTTGATTGACTGGGCTGCCTCCCTTTAATTCTGCCATTGCCTGATTCATCTGCTGAAACCCTACCTTGCAATTGTTTTACAACTGCTCTACTTCTTTGAACATGAGAGATTTTGATTCCTCCAACTTCAGAACCTGTTTGGCCAGGTGGGATAGTTGATCCTGAAGAGTAGGAGACGTCTTTTTGATAGTTATCTTTTTTAAGAGGGCGTCCTTTTCCTCTAAACTCATGCTTTCTGGCTGGGGGTACTGTTGTCCCTCCATGGTTATGTCCTTGAAAGTTTTTGTTAGCTTTAGACCTGGTATTATAAGCAGGCTGTTCACTTACACTGTCCTGGGGAGCACTCATATTGTTCAGAATGACAATATTTTACGTCTACAAAAGGAAAAAACTCTATGGAATTAGTAGAGAAATAATATTAGTAATTATATTACTAATAAAAAAGCAATGGAGCTTACTCTGAATTTATATCTTTATTTATTTAAATAAAATGGAAGAAAAATTCAAAAAAATCTGTTAAAAATATAATAATAAGTTTAACTAGACCTCTATAAGGGTGAATAATTAGCTTACCAAGCTATAGCCAAATACCAATTTAATTGGGTGTTATATTGGTGTCCAAATACCAAGTGAAATTGGGTTTATATTGGGTATAGTTACTACTGTAAATATCTAATTTTTATGATAAAAAATTAGTACAATTATTATAAGGGTTCTTTTTCGCAATCAATGAGTTATGATGACCCACAAATATGCAGCAGACCCAAATATTTGGTTAATTTTGAGCTGTACTAAGGTAAAAATCACGTCCCAAGGTTTATACTAAATAATAAGTAAAATATAAGGAAAGACCCCCAATTGTCAGTATAGTCTAGTATATAAGTATGATATAATAGTGTTATTTTATGGTCCTACTACTTATTGATTAATGATTTAGTGATTAAACCTCAGGGGAAGACTAATAGAATAGTTATACTCAAATAAAACTCACAATACTTGGATTTAAATGCGTGCTAGTGGTGGAAAATAGAAGAATAAAATATAGTTATATCTTATATAAAGATAATATCAATTTATAAGGGCTTTATAATATATTTCTGAATACTAATAATTGTATTGTAGTGGTTGTTTGAATTGTAGTAATTGAATGATGATAATAAATCGTCAAAATCCCTCCTTACTTATACCCAAATCCACTGGAGTGCACAGACCTTCAATCCAGATGATGTCACTGCTATCCCCGCCAATTACAGCACTGTGAGGGCCCATCACCTCCCCATGGTGTCCACTTCAAGCAGTTTCAACACCCAGACCTCCATTAAGGACCCTCCATCACTATTAATAATAACACAGAGTCATACCATAAATAGAAAACCCAGATAAAAGCGGATACCATAAAGAAACAGGTAAAATAAATAATCAAAAAGAGATTTAATGAAACTAAAAGCATATAAAGGAAACAAATAAAATGTCCAAGCCCCCAATAACATCCCCAAGCATCCACATTAACCCAGAAACATCCTTCCAACCCATAAATCCTTGAATAACCATCCAAGGAAGTAATTTTAGTTGTCCAAACTGGGTGTATGCGCCTGATATAGGTGTCTATGCTTCTGTAGGCGTTGTGAGTCCACTGATTTCGTCCATATGACCTAAAATAAGCAGAAAAACAAAGGTTATAGGCTATTAAGGGGCTAAAACCCACTTATATACCTAAATATACATAATATACTGCATATTTAACTGAATATGAGATTTATGTATACATATAAGCTTATGTATGTCAATAATTACTTAATATCACTTAAGATAAGTATATTATGACTCCATTAACACCTTAATAAGTATTATTAGGCCAAGGATAAGCTATTTAAACTATTATAAATTATATAATAGAATAATTATTATATATATATAATAAAGATAATATATATTTAACCTTATTTTTAAGATATAAGCTTAATCTAGTTAAGGTTATCTTATTTTAAGCATAAGAAATACTCAGTACTAAGGATATTTAGGCTGACACCTGCAGTCGCCTTGCTGCAGGCAGAATCTAAGGGAGTTGGAAAAACAAAAAGAAATCCCTGTCCCTCTAAGTAAACATAAGATTCAATTAACTAAGCTTGAAGATCTGCTTGAAGAGTTGGATAAGTTGAAAATCTGAGAGAAAGAATTTGAAAGTGTTGGAAACCTTATACCAGATAACACTGATACAAGTCACAGAAAATACTTAGAAGAAGCCGCAACACTTGCCCCAGAGACTGAAAATTAAAGTAAAGTACCCCAGAAACTACCGTTGGGATGATCTGTTCAAAGGTGCCTTATTAAAGGTCTGCCCAAGATTTACCCAGTTTCCCACCAAAATTTAAGAGTTTTCTTTATTATATTTTTATTTTATAAATTTTATAAGAAAATAAATAAATTTAGGTCACCAAGGATGAGAGCTATCCAATGGTACCCTATATGTTGATATTTTATATTATAATTATTCTTATATGTTAAATATTGTTAATTATCAAAAAAAACCCTTATTATCAAAACTAAAAGACAAAAAACATCTAGAAGAATAAGATTTCCTCCTTTCTATCTGATTCTCCTCCTCCAGACCTTTCCAACAATACCCTACATGCATAGGATCTACAATAAACTATTTATCTAACAAGCATAATAAATTCTAACCAAATTTTGCCACAATAGCCAAACTTTTCTGCAGTGACTAAACTTTGCACAGTTCCCAGACTTTTCTGCAGTGACTAAACTTTGCACTGGTGATCAGACTTTCCTACAGTGACCAAACTTTACCACAGTGCCCAGACTTTTCTGCAGTGACCAAACTTTGCACTGGTGATCAGACTTTCCCATTGTGAGAAAATTTTGCCACAATGAGCTCTTTTTGCCATAATGAGATAATTTGGCTAGAGTGAGTTAATCTTTTCACCATAACCAAAATTTTCCACAATGACAGAATTTATCCAGTACACTTTGCTTTTGCACCATAAAATCATCAGAGCAAACCAGAGCGCACCAGAAAAAAATGGCTACTCCATGAGCACACTGCATCCACCAAAAATACAAAGAGAGCCCTAGAAAATCCAGTAAAACCAATACTTAATCCATGAAACCATCAAATAACAATAGGAATACCAACATATATCCATTCCAAAACACCATAAATGCTCCAAAAAATCATCATAAATCCACCCAAAACAAAACTCCAGTTAACTCCATTCAACAAAATTAACACCTGCTAACACCATGATTTTCTTCCAACCAAGGTCCAATCAAATTTTCACCTAAGTAGCCTATTCAGATTTGGAATGCCAAATCCTCCCTCCAATATGGAATGTCTTCATTCCATTCTGAATCACATAAAAAACTTTTCCACTATCATTTCAATAAAAATTTTGCTTCTAAAGTTGATTCCACTTGATTTTTGATGCTTCCATCCGCTGAGTATGAAAGAGTAGGCATTAAACCCTACTGAGCTAGAACTGCAATGATCTAGACACCGCCATGAGGTCCTCTAAACTCATCTACCATTCATCTTCAACAAAAAAAAACATTAAGAGAGTGGGCTTTCATCTCCACTGAGCAAGAACTGCAATGATCTGGACATCACCATGAGGTCCTCCAATTTCCAAAATCACCAACTACAGAAAAGAAAATTTAGAGAGAGGGCTTTCATCTCCACTGATCCAGAACTGTAATGATCTAGACATCGCCATAAGGTCCTCATATTTACAAAAAAAACCTCCAATTGAATTTTCTTGAGTCATCAAGCGCAAAAATCACCAGTTTATAGTCTTAGAGGACTTTCACCTGCATCACAAAACCAATGCTAGAGATCAATCTATAAACAATAAAGCATATAAACAAACTTTGTGAGGTAATTGTGTATAGAGTTTCCAACTCATCAATTACCCCCAAACTTGCCAATATAAAATCTAGAAGGTTCCCCAATGAACACTTCTAACGAAAAGAAATCCTCCTCAAATCTTGACCTTTATAATTCCTAGTTTTATTGACATCTTCAGTTTTCCACGGTCTTGAAATTTAGGACTAACCATAAATGATCTTGAAAAGAATTTCAGTTTTAAGTCTTGATGGACTAGCAGAATAAATAAAAAAAATATATAATGAAAGAAAAAGATAAATAAAATTAAAGATAAATAAAAAAATAAAAGATGTCCCCCAGCCATTTGGATGAACTAAACCCCTGACATCATACCCACATCCAAGTGCACCTTGATTTTGGATACACAGGAAAGCAAAATTAAAAATGTAACATAAAATGAAACTTTTGAAAAGAAATTATTTTTGAAAATACTAATTTTTTTTTTTTTTTTGAAAATTTAATTTTGAAAATAATTTTTTTTTTAATAAAAAATTAAATTTTGAAAATTTGAAGATTTTAAAAATGATAATTTAATGAAAATCAAGGAAACAAACTAATGATCACTGGGTGGGCTTCCTCCAATTTTTAAAAATGATTGGAGACCACAAGTGATCATCCACCCCAATGCAACAAAAAAAAATGAAACAAAACAAAATTCTTGAATCCAGACTTCCAAAAGATTGTGCTATGTCGATGTAAGGTTCCATTTTATAGTCATAGAGGACTACCTATATAACAAAAAACAAAGCCAAGATTCAACTAGAAACAGAGAAGGGTTGGAAACTAAAATTATGGGATAATAGTGAATATAGCTGTCAACTCATCAATTACCCCCAAACTTGGCAATATAAAATCTAGAAGGTTCCCCTGTGGACACTCCTAACAAAATTTGTTTCCCCCTCATATTTTCACCACATAATAAAATTTTAAAATTGAAGTAATATTTGATTTTTTGAAAGACTGTGAGATTTCCTAAAAGATTGATGTTGTAGTTTATCCTCATTTCAGAGTCAAACTTCAGCACTCTTTGTGCCTCTAGGGTAAAACTTCTTCACTTGATCAGAAGCCACCCTCTTCTTTAAGGCAAAACCATACAGTTCATACAAAACATATGAAACAACAGAAACCTGTTCTCTAATCCTATATGGTCCATTCCATCTATCAGCAAACATTTTCCCCCACTAACTTTCCAAACTCCTATTATACACCAACACCATATCACCAGGCCTCAAAGGCTTCCTGAGTCTATGAGCCAACCTTTCATCCCAATAACTGACAGACTGATCCCTGATCTTGATCATCCTATTGTATGCCTTCTCCAAATATTCCTCCTTCTTTTCTAACTGTTGCATTCTAGCACAGAGCAAATCTTCAGTAGTTTTGACTACATCCCAATCAACACCAAGATAAGATTTAGCTTCAAGATCAACTGGTAAAACAGCTTTCTGACCAAAAAATAATTTATAAGCAGAATAACAATTTGTCCTCTTGGTGGTAATCCTGTCATCAAATAAAACAAGGGTTAAACAATGCCTCCACTTTTCAGCACTTTTTTCACACATTTTAACCAAAGCATCCTTAATAACTTGATGAACCTTGCAACCATTCCTTCTGCTTCACGATAAAATGGGGTGGTCACCCTAAACTTTGAGCCAATTTTTGAAACAGCTTCCTTGAAGTCTGCACCAAACTCGGAGCCGCCATCAAAAGTTACCAACTTCATAACACCATACCTATACACCCATACCTTCATCAAAAATTCTGCTACATTTTTAGCAGATAAACTAATAAGAGGGACAGCCTCAACCCAACCAGAAAAATCATCCCATGCCACATTCAAGTGCTTATATTTACCTTCCTTGATGTGAACAGCATCCAAACTAACCCGTCCAAAGATAGTATTTTAACCAGTAGCATTTCCAGGTTCTTTTGGCCTTAAATAACTTCTTCTCTGACATTCTTCACATGACTGAACCCAAGATCTAACAGCCATCTTCATTCCAGGCCACCAAAATTTATCAGCAATCTACTTATAAGTTTCTCCAAAGCCCCTATGCCCTAAATCTTCATGAAGAGATTTCATCACCAATTCTTGACCTTTTCTTTGAAATAAAAAAACTTGAGGATTGGGATGTCTTCTTTTCATCAACCTTCTACCAGACAAATAAAAAACAGGTGACTTCTTTTTGATAGCCACCCATTCAGCTTCATCACATTCTTCTGGTTCTCCCAGAGACAACAAATATTTCACCATTAAAAAATAAAACCCAGTCTGGCCCCAAATTTCATCAGAAAAATCCAACAATATAACATCCAAAGAAACCTCCCTGTCCCCAATATCTCCCACTTGTGAATGAGAAATCATTCTCTGAGCATTGGGCTGTTTGCTGAAATTCTCATAATCCACCTCATTCAAAAAATTTTCCAATCTACCACTATCCTCCTTCAGATCCCAAACATAAAAACCATTAACCAACTTCCAATTATCCCAAACAACCACACAATCCTCATCTAAAAAAACCTAATGATCAACTAGATCATCAACTTCATCAAATTCAACTAAAATAGAACCAGCCAGTTTAACCTCATGGTGGAGGTATGTAAAGTCCTCAGCACCCTTGGTACTGGCCTTGATTATAGGTATATCTTCATCAAACTCTTCTGAATTGGAGTCATCTACTGTAGGTGGTTTTCTTGAAAATCCATCAGGCATAGTGAAAGATTTTCAAGGCCTGTGCACTAAATCAAATGAAACATGTTGAATAAAGGCTACCCACCTAGTCATTGGAGCATTAGGTAAACTAGGTGAATCAATCATCTGCATTAAAGATTTAGCATCCACTTGAACTTCAAAATGTTGACCCCATAAGAAATTTCGAAGTTTCTTTAAAATTTTTGCCACACCACAGAGTTCCAACTTTGGTTGTGAATATCTTGATTCCACCTCAGTAAAAACTACAGATTCATACCTAACTGGTCTAATATAACCACCCTTTTCCATCTGAGAAAGCACTGCACCTGCAGCCAGCTGACTAGAATCAACAGATAAATAAATCCTACCAGCTCCTTCACCATAATCTAAATTATCAAGAATAATATCTTCATCAACCACCTTCTTCAACTTAACAAAAGCTTCTTCACAAGCTTCATCCCAATCCCAATCAGCATCCTTCCTAGTTAACCTTCTCAATGGAGCAACCAATGACAAGAAATCCCTAAAAAACATCCTAACATAAACACATACTCCCAAAAATCTTCTTACTTCAGTAGTGTTTCTAGGTCTCGGCCAAGATTGAATTTTGTTGACTTTCTTCTTTGACATAATTTGACCTTCCCTACACACCACATGACCAAGAATCTCTAAAGCTGGAACACAACAAGAAAATTTACAACCAGAAATAGTTAAAGCAGCTTCTTCAATCCTAAACAACATCCTTTCCAAAGTTACTGCATACTCCCAAATAAACCTCCTAATACCTGGATTCTCCTCCAACACTTCATTATCATAATCAGTTGAAGGACTTTTAATTCTACCATCATCAATAAATATAACAGCATACTGTGGAATTTCATCTTGAAGAATCCAAGCCATTTGTGCTTGATAAACAGCAACAGAACTAGTAGCACCTTGAGGTAATCTAGTCAGCTGTAACCGTCCAAGAGGAGTATCAAAAGTTGTAAGAGGTCTTGAATCTGGATGTAATTCTCTTTCATCATAGCCCCCCATAATATCACCCAAACCATTACATACCCTTCCAGAAAAAGCATCAACAAATTCCTCTGCACATGGAGGAATACCAACATCTTTTATAGTCACCCTATTCAATTCCCTAAGATCATGAACCACTCTAAGCTTTCCATTAGGCTTCTTGATACAAAAAACTGGACTTGAATAACTTGATGACAATTGTTGATAAAGTCCAGTCCTAATCCTTTCCCTAAAAACTTCAATATAATCATCTTTAAGATCAGCAGGGATCAGAATTGGCTTGAGTTGCCAAGGTTCATGACAAACGACTGGAATCTTGTAAGGTTCACCATAAGAATTCTTTAAAACACCTCTCTCTTATTCCACAAATGCAATAGCCTTCTCCCTCAATACCATCACATCCAACAACAAGTTCATCTCCTCACCAGATAACCAACACTCTGGCCCAAAAATTACAACACCAATCCTATCAAAGGTAATTCTTGACATTTCAAAAAATTCAGGCCGATTCTTTCTTAAAGGAGTTTCATATGGATCTCTTGACAAAAGTGGTCTCTTCAACGGCGGATTCAATCCAGTTGTAAGTGCTTCATTGATTGGTTTAACTTTCACAGCAACCTTCTTATATTTTGCCGCTTCCTCTTCGACATGTACTTGAGGAATTGAGATCCTTTCATCAACAGAATCTTCATCTTCATCAGAATTAAGAGTAACAGAATTTTTACAAAAAGAATTATTAGAATCAGATAAAGAAATTTAATCAGTTTTATTTTTATTTTTATTTTTTGAAAATGAATTATTAAAGTTTTTAGAAACAGAATTATTGGAATTTTCAAAAATATTGTTATCTAGCTTTTCATTATGCAGACAATTTTTAATTTAATTTTTATTTTTAGAAATAAGAATAGATTAATCAAAAGTATGAAAAGTTGTCAGTCTATCCTCATGCAGGAGGTTACCAGCATGCCAAGTAGGCTCAGCCCTATTGACAATATCTTTACATAAATATTTTTTTTGTTGATTTTCATTTATCTTGAGATTTTTTTCTTAATTTTTGTCAAATTGTTTCTTGCTATTCCTAGAAAAAAACCAGGGGTGTCCCCAATGCTCACATGTGTGGCCATGGTAATGTTTTTGAAATGTGTAGAAGAAACTCTAGTAGTGAACAATTGGGAGGACTTAAATTTAGACCCATTTTCCACCACTCCAAAACTTTTCTGCTCCAACAAAATTTTCCCTAAAACATCTTCAGAACTTGAAATAAACTTGAGAGAAAAACTTGAAGAAAAACTGAGACCAGACAAATAATTTGACGAAAATTGACAAAATAATGTAATATTATCTACAAAAAGTTGAGATTCAACTTGATATATCTCCACTTGAGCTGACCTACTGCGATCCAGGATTTCTTCTTGAGGAGAGATTACAGCACTAGACTGATCAGCCCTATTTACCCTAAAAAAGAAGGGTCACCAACCAAATGATCACCACTATCCTCAAATACACCAGAAGAGGACTTCAAATCTTTTCTCTTCCTAATGCAAGTGCAACACTGACAAGATGCAGAAACACCAGGCCTAGTTTCCCAACCTTCATCACCTGGGGGTGCCAACCTCATATGTAACCACCTCATATCCTCCCCAGTAATCTCCAAACTAATCCCAACACCAGACTGATAACCAATCTTGGCCTCAAAATCCATCAAAAATGGCCCTCCTAAAACTGTCTTCAAAGCTCCTCTAGCCACATAAAAATGAACTTTTACCAACAGCTCCACCTACACCTAACTTTACATGCTCCGCTGTACCAATCAACTCAGTAGAATGCCCACATATCCCTCTAAGATTTCCTCCAACACCAGCTTTAATTGGCAAATACAGACTAGTTGGTTGATCCAATGAATTTAAATTTATTTGTGAGCCTGAATCAGCCAATGCCTTCACATCTTTGCCATTTAAAGAAGCCACCAAATATCCCAATTGAGCAGAAAAAAGAGTCTCCATCTCATTACCAAACTTCTCCACATTTTCACACATATACTCCACCTCACAAGTAGTCACTCTTCTCCTAGTCAAATGCTTCTTCTGCTTTTCAGCAAGGGCTGGACTAATAGTGAACAATTCACCTGAAGATAATGGAATCTGAAGTTGATTCACCCTTCCCAAAACAACATCCATAGCAGTCTCTTGACCAGAAACCACTGTCCTCTCATAATGAGCCTTACTCCTATCAACCTTTGCCCTAGAAGACTCCTGAGGTCCCACATTACCAACAACGGAGGGTGGCTGCTTCTAAAGCTAGAAGCAGTATTTCTAATCAGTTAAGGTCAAGAGGTGGAAAGGAGGATTCTAAGAAGTCTGAAGATCCCAAGAAGATTTATATGCCTAAAGAGATTCATCAGATGCAGAAGGGGATAGCTGATATGGGTCCCCCTAGTTTTGGTGCTTTTAATCTTAATGGTGATCCTATGCCTTTGGATGATGGTTCAGATACAGAGGAGGATGTTCCTTTGGCTTCTTTGCCTAGGCCAAGTTCTAGTGGGCCAATGGAGGGAGTAAGAACTACTTTTGATGGTTCTAGTTTGGTTTCTGTGGATGGATCTCCACATCATAATTATACCCATGAACCTTTCCATCCACAGAGACCAAACCAAAACCATCAACAGTAGTTCTAACTCCCTCCATTGGCCCACTAGAACTTAACCTAGGCAAAGAAGCAAAAGGCACATCCTCCTCTGTATCTGAACCATCATCCAAAGTCATAGGATCACCATTAAGATTAAAAGCACCAAAACTAGGGGGACTCATATCAGCTATCCCCTTCTGAACCTGACAAATCTCTTCAGGCGTATAAATCTTCTTGGGATCTTCAGCCTTCTTAGAATCTGCCTTTCCACCTCTTGACCTTAACTGATTGGAAAAACTGCTTCTAGCTTTAGAAGCAGACACCCTCCTAGCAGCCTCCACATCATATACACCAGCCATACACTCACCATCCTCCTTAACAACCTTTACTAACTCCAAATTACCATATGAAGTAGATAAAGTAGCCTTACTAACCTCTTTTTCCTTCCCCTTATCTCCAGAATTATTTCCAGTACCAGAAGAAGCCTCAGTAGGCAATTCCTCAAACCTAGCTCTCTTTTCAACCATACTATTCCTTTTCACCAAATCCAAAGGGGCTTGACCTTCACTGGGCTTGATAAAATATCTATCAGGAAACCTAAATACCTTTCTGTCAGCCTAAATATCCTTAGGACTGAGTATTTCTTATGCTTAAAATAAGATAACCTTAACTAGATTAAGCTTATATCTTAAAAATAAGGTTAAAATAATAATATATATTATTTTATTATATATATATATAATTATTATTCTATTATATAATTTATAATAGTTTAAATAGCTTATCCATGGCCTAATAATACTTATTAAGGTGTTAATGGAGTCATAATATACTTATCTTAAGTGATATGAAGTAATTATTGACATACATAAGCTTATATGTATACATAAATCTCATATTCAGTGAAATATGCAGTATATTATGTATATTTAGGTATATAAGTGGGTTTTAGCCCCTTAATAGCCTATAACCTTTGTTTTTCTGCTTATTTTAGGTCATATGGACGAAATCAGTGGACTCACAACGCCTACAGAAGCATAGACACCTATATCAGGCGCATACACCCAGTTTGGACAACTGAAATTACTTCCTTGGATGGTTATTCACGGATTTATGGGTTGGAAGGATGTTTCTGGGTTAATATGGATGCTTGGGGATGTTATTGAGGGCTTGGACATTTTATTTGTTTCCTTTATATGCTTTTAGTTTCATTAAATCTCTTTTTGATCATTTATTTTACCTGTTTCTTTATGGTATCCGCTTTTATCTGGATTTTCTATTTATGGTATGACTCTGTGTTATTATTAATAGTGATGGAGGGTCCTTACTGGAGGTCTGGGTTTTGAAACTGCTTGAAGTGGACGCCATGGGGAGGTGATGAGCCCTCACAGTGCTGTAATTGCCGGGGATAGCAGTGACATCATCTGGATTGAAGGTCTGTGCACTCCAGTGTATTTGGGTATAAGTAAGGAGGGATTTTGAAGGTTTATTATCATCATTCAATTACTACACTTCATACAAACACTACAATAAAATTATTAGTATTCAGAAATATATTATAAAGCCCTTATAAATTGATATTATCTTTATAATAGCTATAACTATATTTTATTCTTCTATTTTCCACCACTAGCACGCATTTAAATCCAAGTATTGTGAGTTTTATTTGAGTATAACTATTCTATTAGTCTTCCCCTGAGGTTTAATCACTAAATCATTTATTAATAAGTAGTAGGACCATAAAATAACATTATTATATCATACTTATATACTAGACTATACTGACACTTTCCATCAATTTTTACTCTACCAGCAGACTGATCCCTATTCAAAGTCCAACAATCATTATACTTCTGTCCCTTCTGGTTACAGTAGGAAAAAAATCCAAACATCAACAGTACCACCATTCCTCCTATCATAACTTCTAATTGAATAAGATGATGAAGAAGAAGCTGAAACCCTGCTGGCCTTCTGAGTTTCTTGAACAAAAATTTTCAATTGCTTCGTTAAGTCAGCCAATTGATCGACCATCTCCTTATCCACATTCTTATCCACCTTATGAACCAGTTTCCCCAATTAAGCTTTTCTTGCCTCCTGAGCCTTCTTCATAATATTGTTATTATCAGCCAAAACTTCATTAATTTTGCTGACATACTGTGTACAGGTTTCTTGATAACTGTCCACAGCCAAAAGCTTGAGGTGAGACTCCACCGATTCTTTAACAACCTTAAGAGCAGGCAACTTCTGCTCCCCATTAGGTAAGGTTTTCATCAAACCCTTCCTAGACAACTCCTTTAAAACATCCATCCTAACATCCCTCCCAAAAGCAGACCAAAATAAATCTTTGACTGCATTTTCATGAGCCGATTCCTCTACCTCCACCAGATATTCCACCACAGTTTCAAAACTACCAACAAATTTCCTATAAATCACCAAAGAAGTTATTCCACCCTGCACTTGCCATTCTCCAACAACCTTATTTAAATCCACCATTAAATATGTGACTCCCCATCTGTCCACCATTTCCCTACTAAGCCTTTTCCAATCCCTAGTCTTATAACCCTCCATAACAGTAATCTCCTTCTCAACTTCCCTATCACCAATGAAAAAGATTACCTGCTTCACCATATCTAAATGAGAAGCCCCATCAATTCCAGAAGCAGCCTCATATCTGCCTAAAAATGACTTTACATCATCACCAACAAACTTGAGCCCATCCCAAGTTTGAATCCTTACTGAAGGCCTGACACCATCATCAGAAGCAGAAATAAAACCAGCACCAGATGGAGAAGACATCCCAAATAGCACCAGAAACTAATAAAAACTGCAAGGGTTCAGCCCTTTACCAGACAACAGACAATATCCTACAAGGGTTCAGCCCTTTACTAGGATAAAACAACAAAAAAAACAAAAACAACAGATCTAGCAAGGGTTCAGCCCTATACCTAGATCCCTACTACCACAGATCCTGTACAGGTTCAGCCAGTTACCAGAATCACCAAATAACCAACCAATCAAAATCCAACAACCAGAAAACCAAAATCCAGAAGTCCAACAAGTAAGTTTCTTCAGAGGCTAGAGAATTAGTTACCCCACGTTGGGCGCCAAAAATGTATAGTAGACTCCTACAGTCGCCTTTCTGCAGGCAGAATCCAAAAGAGTTGGAAAAACAAAAAGAAATCCCTTTCCCTCTAAGTAAACATAAGATTCAATTAACTAATCTTGAAGATCTGCTTGAAAAGCTGGATAAGTTGAAAATCTGAGAGAAAGACTTTGAAAGTGTTGGAAACTTTATACCAGATTACACTGATACAAGTCACAGAAAATACTTAGAAGAAGCCGCAACACTTGCCCCAGAGACTGAAAAGTACAGTAAAGCACCCCATAAACAACCCTTGGGATGATCTGTTCAAAGGTGCCTTATAAAAGGTCTGCCCCAGATTTACCCAGTTTCCCACCAAAATTAAAGAGTGTTCTTTATTATATTTTTATTTTATAAATTTTATAAGAAAATAAATAAATTTGAGTCACCAAGGATGAGAGCTATCCAATGGTACCCTATATGTTGATATTTTATATTATAATTCTTGTTATATGTTAAATATTGTTAATTATCAAAAAAAACTCCTATTATGAAAACTAAAAGACAAAAAACATCTAGAAGAAAAAGATTCCCTCCCTTCTATCTGATTCTCCTCCTCCAGACCTTTCTAACATTACCCTACATGCATAGGATCTACAATAAACTATTGATCTAACAAGCATAATAAATTCTAATCAAATTTTGCCGCAATAGCCAAACTTTTCTGCAGTGACCAAACTTTGCACAGTGCCCAGACTTTTCTGCAGTGACCAAACTTTGCACTGGTGATCAGACTTTCCTACAGTGACCAAACTTTACCACAGTGCCCAGACTTTTCTGCATTGACTAAACTTTGCACTGGTGATCAGACTTTCCCATTATGAGCAAATTTTGCCATAATGAGCTAATTTGGCCACAGTGAGTTAATCTTTTCACCATAACCAAAATTTTCCACAATGACAGAATTTTTCCAGTAAACTTCGCTTTTTCACTGGAAAATCACTGGAGCAAACCGGAGCGCACCGGAAAAAAATGGCTACTCCATGAGCACACTGCATCCACCAAAAATACAAAGAGAGCCCTAGAAAATCCAGTAAACCCAATACTCAATCCATGAAACCATCAAATAACAATAGGAATACCAACATATATTCATTCCAAAACACCATAAATCCTCAAATAAAACACCATAAATCCTCCAAAAATCACCATAAATCCACCCAAAAAAAAACTCCAGTTAACTCTCTACAACTAAATTAACACCCGCTAACACCATGATTTTCTTCCAACCAAGGTCCAATCAAATTTTCACCTAAGTAACCTACCCAGATTTGGAATGCCACAACATCGTGCTGATGTAGTGGTGGAGATTTCGGCTGATTGCGCATGGTGAGTGGGAGGAGAGAATGATCATCCGTTTCAACCTCATGGGGGAGGATAGAAAAATTTTCAGCACCCTTTGTGCTTGCCTTAAAAAATGGAACATTTTCATCAAATACTTCAGAATCAGAATCTTCATCTGTGGGTGGTCTTCTTTATAATAAATCTTGCATCGTAAAAGTTTTACCTGGCTTGTGCACCAGTTCAAAAGAAAAATTTTGAATAAATTCCACCCACCAGTCATTGGAGAATTTGGAAGACTAGGTGTGTTGATAATTTGAACTACAGATTTGGAATCCACCTGAAGCTCAAAATGATGCCGCCACAAAACAGTTTGTAGCTTCTTCAAAATTTTTGCTACACCACACAATTCAAAATTTGGCTGAGAATAACTAGATTACAACTCATTAAAAACTACAGAATCACACCTTACTGGCCTGACCTTCCCAGATTTATCTTCCTGAGACAAAACAGCACCAGCAGAAATATAACTTGAGTCCACAACCAGATAAATTTTTCCAGCTTGGCTTTCATAATCCAACTTGTGAAGAATAATATCTTCACCTACCAGCTTCTTCAATTTCTGAAAAGCCTCTTCACATTCTTCAGTCCATTCCCGCTCTGCATCTTTCCTGGTAAACCTTCTTAAAGGTGAAGCCAACAACAAAAAATCTTTAATAAAAATCCTGATGTACACACAAACTCCCAAAAATCCTCTAACTTCAGTAGTATTTTTGGGCCTTGGCCATGACTGAATTTTATTAACTTTCTTCTTTGTCATAATACTTCCCTCCTTACATACCACATGACCCAAAATTTTCAGAGCAGGAACACAACAACAAAACTTTGACACAGAAATGGTCAAACCAGCCTCTTTAATTCTAAAAAATAATCTCTCTAGAGTAATTGCATATTCCCAAACAAATCCCTTTATACCTGAATTCTCCTTCAGCACCTCATTTCCATCATCAGTGGAGGGTCCTTTAATTCCACTGTCATCAATAAAAATACCAGCATGAGTTGGAACCTCATCCTGTAAAATCCAAGTCATTTGAGCTTGATATACTGCTACTGAATTATTTGCTCCTTGAAGCAACCTTGTTATCCTAAATCTTCCCAGAGGAGTCTCAAATGTTGTAAGTGGCCATGAACCATTGTGAAGTTCCCTTTCATTGTAACAACCCATAATATCACCCAAACCATAACACACCCTTCCAGAAAAAGATTCCACAAAGTTGTCCCCACTTAGTAGAATCCCCACATCCTTGATAGTGACTCTATTCAAGGACCTAATATCATGCACCACCCTAAATTTCCTATTCTTCTTATTAACACAGAAAACCAGTTTTGAGTAACTAGAAGTTGATTGTTCATAAAATCCTGTCCTGACTCTTTCCCTAACAATCTCCACCAAATCATCCCTAATAGCAGCTGTAATTGGAATAGGTTTGATTTGCCAAGGTTTGTGACAAACCACAGGAATTAAGTAAGGTACCCCATAAGAGTGTTTCAAAAAAACCTGCTCCTCTTCAAAAAATTCCACTGCTTTCTCCCTAAGCACAATAACATGCAACTACAACTTCTTTTACTCATCAGACAACCATCCATCAGGACCAAAATCAACATTATTCAACCTTTCCACAGTCACCAGAGCAGTTTCCAAAAAACAGGAGGATTTTTCACCAGAGGAGTACAGTATGGATCTCTTGACAACAAATGTATCTTCAAAGGAGGATTAAAACCTACAGGCATAGGCTCATTGACAGGCCTAATCTTCTGCACTACCTTCTTGTACTTTGTGGCTCCACCATCAACTTGAGGGATCTTCAGAACATCTTCACCACCTGACCTGGAACAAAAACCAAGGAATTCCCAATTTCTCACATGTGTGGCCCAGGTAATGTATTTGTAAGGTGTAGAAGAAACCCTAAATTTGGAGGACTTACTTTTAGACCCCAATCTCAACACTCAACAAATTTTCCAAAATTCCACATCCCATCCTCACTTCCATCTTCCAAACCTTCAAATTTTGATTCATCTTCTGAATAACATCTTCTAAGATTATGGATTTTATCCTCATGCCAGAGGCCAAAAAATTAATCTTGATTATAATCTTTCTTCAAAATTTTTTGCAGTTTTATCTCATGCTGCAGGACTAAATTTTGATCTTGATTATCCTTAAAAAGTATTTCTTTTCTTCCTTCTGGATTATCTTCAGATTTTCTTCTTACTTTTTTTAAGTTATCTTGAAATTTTTATCTTCTTTTCTTGAGTTTTCTTGCATCCTAAAAAAATAACCAGGCATTTCCCCAATGCTCACAGACATGGCCAAGGTAATTTTTTTGAAAGGTTCAGAAGAAACCTTAGCAGTGCACAATTTGGAGGACTTACTTTTAGACCCCAATCTCACCACTCCAAAACTTCTCTGCATATCTTTCAATAAAGATATTTAAACAATCTTCTTTTCTAAACTTGAATTAAAAATATTCAAAAATCTTGAGATAGAACATATACTTAATAAAAAACATGAAGAATACTTTCAGAGAAGAAAAACATTAAAAAGAGAAAGTTGAAAATCCACTTGGTATATATCCAAGGGAGCTGACCTACTACAACCTGAGAATTCCACATCTTGGAGGGAGGTTGTAGAACTAGGGCAATCATCCCTAATCACTCTAAAAAAAGACAGACTCTCACTAGAGCCTGAGCCACACTCCAAAAAATAGAGGCAGAACCCACTTCTTTTCTTCTCCTACAACAATCCATGCACTGGCACATTGAAGACAACCCAGGCATGGTCTCCCAACCATCATCTTCAGGGGATAATAACCTCATGTGAAGCCTCCTTCCATCTTCTCCTGTCAACTCCAAACTGATTCCCATATCAAACTGACAAAAAATTCTTGCTTAAAAATCCATCAAGAATGGTCCACCCAAAACAGCTTTTACATTACACTTGGCAATGTAAAAATGAACCTTACCTAAGGCTCCACCAACATCCAGCTTCACAAACTCAGCTGTCACAATCAGCTCAGTGACATGGCCACCAGTCCCTCTTAAATTTAAACCAATTCCTGCCTTGATGGGGATGCCAGATGAATAGCATCAAACAAAGAAATCAGGTTAATCTGTGAGCCTGAATCAACCAATGCCCTAGACTCCTTGCCATTCAGAGTGACGTTGACATAACCCAGAGGTGCAGAAAAATGAGTCTCCAATCCCTCACCAATCTTCTCAGCAGAATCACAAATGTATTTCACCTCCCCAGAAGAAACCCTTCTCCTGGTCAACAATTTTTTTGTCTATCATCCAACCCAGGACTGATAGCATAAAATTTCCCATAAGAAAGTGAAACCTGACCCTGATTCATCCTTTACAGAACAGAGTCCATAACATAAACTTGGCAAGAAACCACTGGCCTCTTAAAAGGAGACCTTGGCTTCACTATCTTGGTCCTAGAAGATTCTTGAGGACCAGAATCACCAACAGATTTACCATCAACAGGAATCAAACCAGATCCCTCACCTGAATCTCTAACTCCAGAAGGCTTTGGCAATGAAGCCAAAGGGACATCCTCCTCAGAGTCAGAATCAACATCAATAGGAATTGGCTCACCATTCATGTCCAATTCACCAAAACTAGGGGGGGCATATCAGCAATCCCCTTCTGTATCTTGTACAGCTCCTCTTTTCTGTACTTCCTCCTACCTGAACTCAGATTACAATCCACCTTTAAAGCCTTAGGCTTTGGTTGTGCCTGAGAACTTCTCTTAGGCCTTCCCATCCTGCCAGCTTCTACATCATAGACACCAGCAAAGCATTCAACATTTGACCGTCCTCCTCAAGAATACAACTCCAATCCTCCAAAAGAAGTTGAAAAAGAGACCTTATTCACTTCCTTCCCTTTTCCCTTGAAATCATCATCTTCCTTACCAGAAGACTTCCCCTGATTTGGAATCTCCTTAACCCTTGGCCACCTCTGATTGAGACCTATCCTTCTCCTGAAAAAATCATCCGGAGCCTACCCCTCACTAGGATTCACAAATGAACCACTAGGGAACTTGAACACCCTGCCATCAAACTCTACCTTTCCTTCTTACACATCTCTGTTCAAATCCCAAAAAATAATGGACTTGTGCCCCCTACTGATGCAATAAGATAAGACCCAAATATCACTCCTACTAGCCCTCCTTTCAAAATCTCTAGGCTGAGAAGAAGCCTTATTGGCCTTCTTAAACTACCAAACAAAAATATATAGCTGTTTTTTCAGATCAGCCAACTGCTCAACCACTGGGTCTTTTTCATGTTTAGGAACCTTCACCATATTCTTCTCTTCCTTCTTTACTACATTCTCCTCTTCATTCAAAGCCTCACTGACTTTGCTGACATATTTGGCAGACCCCTCCTGATAGGTGTCCACAGCCAATAACTTCAAAAGGGCCTCCAAAGCCTCCTTCACCTTGTCCAAGGCAGGAAACTTCTGATCCCCATTTGAAAGAGTTTGTCCCTCTAAGTAAAAGTAAGATTTAATTAAATAAGCTTGAAGATATGCTTGAAGAGTTGGATGAGTTGAATTTCTGAGAGTTAGACTCTAAATGCTTTGGAAACCTATAATAAAGACAAATCTAAGTGCAACCAATAGTTACACCAGCCAAAAAAATACCTAGTACCAGATTACACTGATACCAGTCACACAAAATACTTAGAACAAGCCGCAACACTTGCCCCAGAGACTGAGAAGTACAGTAAAGTACCCCATAAACTACCCTTGGAATGACCTGTTCAAAGGTCCCTCACTAAAGGACTGCCCCAGGTTTATTCAGTTTTCCCCAAAATTAAAGAGTTTACTTTATCATTTTTTTATTTAAGGAATTTTTTAGGAAAAGAAATAAATTTGAGTCCCCCAGGATGAGAGCTATCCAATAATACCCTATATGTTGATATATGTTATTATAATTGTTGTTTTTTGTTAAATATTGTTAATTATAAAAAATACCCTTATTATTGAAGCTAAAAAATCATCAAATTGAAGAAGAATAAGATTCTTTTTTTCTCCTCCTTCTTCTCCTTCTTCTCCTTCTCCAGACCTTTCCAATAATATCCTACATGCATATGATCTACAATAAACTATTGATCTAGTAAGCATAATAGCTTTCTAACCAAATTTTTCCACGATAGTCAAATTTTAACCCAGTGACAAGACTTTCTGGTTGATAGCAAATTTTTCCAAAATGAGCTCTTTTTACCACAATGAGCTAAATTTGCAACAGTGAGATAATTTTTCCACCATGACAAAATTTTTCCAGTACAATTTGCTTTTTCACCAGAGCACTGGAGCTCAGTGGACATTCCATCAGCACACCATATCCACCAATAATACTGAAAGACACTAAATTAAGTAAAACACTAAGAAAACAGTAAAATATGATAACAAACCATCAAGACATAAAAGATAGAGAAAAATATGAAATATCCAATGATAATAATCACCTTCTGAAATTCCAAGTATCCAGCCTAATAATCCAGAAAATTATTTTTAATATTCCAAAAATAAACCCAAAAGAGCCCCAGAATATATCCAAAAGATGGAGAATCAACCCAAAAATCTATTGAAGTCATTACCAAATCCATAACTCATCAAATATTAATAAAAATATCACCATATAACCGTTCCAAAATGCCAAAAATAAACCCAAAAATCCATAATAACCAAATTAACACCTGTTGTAGAGTAGACTCCTACAGTCACCTTGCTGTAGGAAGAATCCAAGGGAGTTGGAAAAACAAAAAGAAATCCCTGTCCCTCTAAGTAAATGTAAGATTCAAGTAACTAAGCTTGAAGATCAACTTGAAGAGTTGAATAAGTTGAAAATCTGATAGAAAGACTTTTAAAGTGTTGGAAACCTATAATATAGAAAAAAATAAGTAAAATAAATGATTACACCCCCAAGAAAAATACCTAATACCAGATTACACTGATACCAGTCACAGAAAATACTTAAAACAAGCCGCAACACTTGCCCCAGAGACTAAAAAGTACAGTAAAGTACCCCAGAAACTACCCTTGGGATGATCTGTTCAAAGGTGCCTTATTTAAGGTCTGCCCCAGATTCACCCAGATTCCCACCAAAATTAAAGAGTGTTCTTTATTATATTTTTATTTTATAAATTTGAGTCCCCCAAGGATGAGAGCTATCCAATGGTACCCTATATGTAGATATTTTTATTATAATTATTGATATATGTTAAAAATTAACAAAAAAGACCCTTATTATCGAAACTAAAAGACAAAAAACATGTAGAAGACTAAAATTCTCCCCCTCCATATGATTCTCCTCCTCCAGACCTTTCCAAAAATACTCTACATGCATATGATCTACAATAAACTATTGATCTAGTAAGCATAATAACTTTCTAACCAAATTTTGCCACAATAGCCAAACTTTTGGCACAGTGACCAGACTTTGCACAGTGACCAAAATTTGCACTGGTGATCAGACTGATCTACAGTGACCAAACTTTGCCACAGTGACCAGACTTTTCTGCAGTGACCAAAATATGCCACAGTGCCCAGAAATTTTGCACCAATGACCAAACTTTTCCACAATGACCAACTTTGCCACAGTGACTTCGCTTTTGCACCGGAAAATCACCAGAGCGAACCGGAGTGCACCGGAAAAAAATGGCTACTCCATGAGCTCAATTCATCCACCAAAAATACAAAGAGAGCCCTAGAAAATAAAGTAAAACCAATACCTGTTCCATGAAACCATCAAATAACAATAGGAATACCAACATATATCCATTCCAAAACACCATAAATCCTCCAAAAAAAATCACCATAAATCCTCAAAAAAATCACCATAAATCCACCCAAAAAAAATCCAGTTAACTCCCTTCAACAAAATTAACACCTGCTAACACCATGATTTTCTTCCAACCAAGGTCCAATCAAATTTTTGCGTAAGTAGCCTGATCAGATTTGGAATGCCAAATCCTCCCTCCAATATGAAATGTCCCCATTCCTTTCTGAATCACATAAAAAACTTTTCCACCATCTTTCAATAAAAATCTTGCTTCTAAAGTTTACTCCACTTGATTTTTGATGCTTCAATACACTGAGTATGAAAGAGTAGGCTTTAAACCCTACTGAGCTAGAACTGAAATGATCTAGAAACCGCCATGAGGTCCTCCGAACTCCTCTGCCATTTACCTCCAACAAAAAAAAAAGAAAATTAAGAGAGTGTGTCAGCCTAAATATCCTTAGAACTGAGTATTTCTTATGCTTAAAAAAAGATAACCTTAACTAGATTAAGCTTATATCTTAAAAATAAGGTTAAATATATATTATCTTTATTATATATATATAATAATTATTCTATTATATAATTTATAATAGTTTAAATAGCTTATCCTTGGCCTAATAATACTTATTAAGGTGTTAATGGAGTCATAATATACTTATCTTAAGTGATATTAAGTAATTATTGACATACATAAGCTTATATGTATACATAAATCTCATATTCAGTCACTACACAATATAGGGGGTGGACTTGCTAGCAAGTCCTCAACCTGAACTCAGATGGAACTCAGATGGAACTCAGACTGAACTCAGACTGAATCCATACTGAACTCTACTTGAACACCCACCTAAAACTGTTCTGCTGAGTGGTGTTCATCCCTGATTGTATGGTTCCTTTATCAATAGCTCAATGTGTGTTCAATCTGTGGTGAGTTTGGGTCCAAGGTTGCGGACTCGCTAGCAAGTCCGCCCCCCATATTGTGTGGTGAGTGAAATATGCAGTATATTATGTATATTTAGGTATATAAGTGGGTTTTAGCCCCTTAATAGCCTATAACCTTTGTTTTTCTCCTTATTTTAGGTCATATGGACGAAATCAGTGGACTCACAACGCCTACAGAAGCATAGACACCTATATCAGGCGCATACACCCAGTTTGGACAACTAAAATTACTTCCTTGGATGGTTATTCAAGGATTTATGGGTTGGAAGGATGTTTCTGGGTTAATGTGGA
Source organism: Hemileia vastatrix (assembly GCA_030280995.1). Classification (NCBI taxonomy): domain Eukaryota; kingdom Fungi; phylum Basidiomycota; class Pucciniomycetes; order Pucciniales; family Zaghouaniaceae; genus Hemileia; species Hemileia vastatrix. The sequence continues at coordinate 9,245,716 of JASXTE010000007.1, forward strand.
TGCTTGGGGATGTTATTGGGGGCTTGGACATTTTATTTGTTTCCTTTATATGCTTTTAGTTTCATTAAATCTCTTTTTGATTATTTATTTTACCTGTTTCTTTATGGTATCCGCTTTTATCTGGGTTTTCTATTTATGGTATGACTCTGTGTTATTATTAATAGTGATGGAGAGTGCTTAATGGAGGTCTGGGTTTTGAAACTGCTTGAAGTGGACACCATGGGGAGGTGATGGGCCCTCACAGTGCTGTAATGGCCGGGGATAGCAGTGACATCATCTGGATTGAAGGTCTGTGCACTCCAGTGGATTTGGGTATAAGTAAGGAGGGATTTTGACGATTTATTATCATCATTCAATTAATACAATTCAAACAGCCACTACAATAAAATAATTAGTATTCAGAAATATATTATAAAGCCCTTATAAATTGATATTATCTTTATATAAGATATAACTATATTTTATTCTTCTATTTTCCACCACTAGCACGCATTTAAATCCAAGTATTGTGAGTTTTATTTGAGTATAACTATTCTATTAGTCTTCCCCTGAGGTTTAATCACTAAATAATTTATCAATAAGTAGTAGGACCATAAAATAAAACTATTATATCATACTTATATACTAGACTATACTGACAATTGGGGGTCTTTCCTTATATTTTACTTATTATTTAGTATAAACCTTGGGACGTGATTTTTACCTTAGTACAGCTCAAAATTAACCAAATGTTTGGGTCTGCCGCATATAGTGGGTCATCATAACTCATTGATTGCGGAAAAGAACCCTTATAATAATTGTACTAATTTTTTATCATAAAAATTAGATATTTACAGTAGTAACTGTAACCAATACAAACCCAATTTCACTTGGTATTTGGACACCAATATAACACCCAATTAAAATGGTATTTGGCTAAAGCTTGGTAAGCTAATTATTCACCCTTATAGAGGTCTAGTTAAACTTATTATTATATTTTTAACAGATTTTTTCGAATTTTTCTTCCATTTTATTTAAATAAATAAAGATATAAATTCAGGGTAAGCTCCATTGCTTTTTTATTAGTAATATAATTACTAATATTATTTCTCTACTAATTCCATAGAGTTTTTTCCTTTTGTAGACGTAAAATATTGTCATTCTGAACAATATGAGTGCTCCCCAGGACAGTGTAAGTGAACAGCCTGCTTATAATACCAGGTCTAAAGCTAACAAAAACTTTCCAGGACATAACCATGGAGGGACAACAGTACCCCCAGCCAGAAAGCATGAGTATAGAGGAAAAGGACGCCCTCTTAAGAAAGATAACTATAAAAAAGACGTCTCCTCCTCTTCAGGATCAACTGTCCCACCTGGCCAAACAGGTTCTGAAGTTGGAGGAATCAAAATCTCTCATGTTCAAAGAAGTAGAGCAGTTGCAAAACAATTGCAAGGTAGGGTTTCAGCAGATGAATCAGGCAATGGCAGATTTAAAGGGAGGCCAGCCCAGTCAATCAAATCAGCAACCCCCTACCCAAGGAGGGTCCACTCACTCGCAGGAGAAAATCCTGGTAGACAAATGTAAATGGGACTGGTTTCACCAACAGTGGACAAGCCACAGTTGCAACAGGGATCCACCCCCTCATCTGACTTCCTCAGCTCACCCTTACAAGGGAAAAAAGCGCCAAAAATCAGGACTGGCAACCATCCCTTCGTAAGTAACTTACCCTCTCAGATAATACATAATACTGATAATTACAATATAGGTAATTCTATTGATGTTAAATCTGTACAAAAAATAGAGGAGGATTTAAGAAATTTAGGTTTTAGAGTAGATACACCTGACTTGTCTTTTGTCCACAATAACAGTACTATTTACAATGATAATACAGTTAATCCTCAGTTGCAACCATCTACTAGTGAGATGAGAAGTTCACAGGAGAGTGAGAGAATTGAAAAGGAGGACATAGAATATTTTAACAATAATCCAACTGTCCATACAATTGTTTCAGCATTGTGGAATAGAATGACTGATTGTGAGGAACAGACAGTTAAGCTCACTAGTGATACAATTTCATCCTTGACATTGAACATTTCTCAATTAGCAACACGTAACAAAGAATTAGAGAAAGAACATTTGTCTCTAACTCTTAAATATGATTCATTGAGTAATAAATATAATGACCTTTCAAACAAATTTTGTGAGTTAGAAAAATTATATGAAACACATTTATTAAAAACTGAATCAAGAACAAAGTTATCTTTTGCCCAGACAAATCAAAGTGTCTCTGAGTTGCTACAAAGATTAACTAAAGTTGAGATTGAAACTGCCAATCTACTAATGAACCAGGATAATCATAAGTATAATCAATAAAATAATAATCCTTTCATTGACAAAAGTGAATCTCATTCCTTCCCTATACCACCACAATTAAAACCATCTGGTGGTAGTGTCAAATCTGAAAATGTGAGTCACAAATCTGTGAAGGAAGAAATACAAGACCATTTATCAAAAGTGAATGAGTTGTTGAATTTACCTAAGATTAGTGAGATAAAATCCAATCAGAAGAACTGGCCTAAAATAGATCAGTACCCAACTTATGATGGGGAAGCCAGCTCTGATTGGAAATATTTTATTCAAAGAATTGACAACTTGAAATTCTCATATAAGTTACCAGATGATGAGATAACATCAAAATTAATTTCTTTATTTAAGGATGTTGCTTTATTATGGTTTGAAGCTGTCTTAAGTGAGGGTAGAGACTACTCTTGGGCTGAATGGAAACAACTTATTGAAAAACAATTTGGAGGTTCTAAATTCAGGCTTACTCAGCAGAGACTTTATGAGAAGACTAGGTATAATCCGTTGAATGGTGACAAACCTATGGTATTTTTAATGAATTTAAACAAAATATTAAAAGCCATTGAGCCTCATATGGATTTTAACTTATGGAAAGATAAGATAATATACAAATTACCTATATCTTTCAGAGACATTGTTGTAGCTAGAACATTAAATGTTACTGAATATTCTGACTTTATTAATATTTGCAATGAAATATTATTAAACCATAAGTATGAATCAAGGTATTCCACTTATAAGCAAAATGTTGAACCTGTAAAAACTCAGAATTCAAAAACACTTCAGGAGAAGCAGAAAAAACCTACTGCACCTGTAGTACCTAAAAAGTATGAAACTAATACTTGTTATAAGTGTAACAAACCTTGGGTCAAAGGTCACAAATGTGAGAAAAACATAAATATTGTTGAAAATCAACGTGAATCTGAAACTGAAACTGAAAAAAGTAAAGAATCAAGTGATTATGACAGCAATATCTCATATAGTGATGAAAATGAAGTCTGTATGTTGGAAGATGATTTGTCCATCTTTGAAAATCCAATATTAAATATGGACTCAAATGAATCTTTAATGAATTTTGAGGATGCTGAAATCATTAAGGATATACAAGCTGATAACTTTAGAATGACACCTATCACGGTTCCAGCTATAATTTCTGGTGAAAATGTTAATATAGTATTGGACAAAGGAGCTGCTGGTTCAGTTGTTTCCACTAATACATTATAGAAAATTGATAGTGAATATAAGTTTAAGCTTGAACCACTTCAGAATAAAAATTGGAGAGGTTTTGGATCAGTACTACACCCCATTGGTAAATACAAAGCTGCTGTTTTCTTTAAACACCAACATGGTTATGTAAGGGTAACTTGTGACTTTGTAGTAATGGATAATACAAATTGTAGTAACTGTTTTATCATTGGAAATGATATTCTGACTAAATTTGGTGTAAAATTAGACCCTGCTAATAACAATTTTACAATTGGCATGAATGGTAAAAGGAAATTTAAAATAAATTCTTTTAACACAGTCTTACACATTGAGTCAGTAACAAATTCCCCGTCTAAAGGAAGAGAATCCAATGAGATGGAACTTCTGGAAACAGAAATTTCAAAAGCATCATTTGGCACTCAGATAAGTGAAACTGAGAAAGATAATATTTTGGAATTAATTAAAGCTTTTCCAATGGCTTTTTCACATGGTAAAAATTTACTTGGCCTTGTAAAAGATCATGAAATGAAGATTAGTTTAACCTGTGATATGGATAATATTCCTGCTAGTCTTAAAAAGAAACCATACCCTGCTTCACCAATGAAGAGGAAAGACATAGAGGATAATATTAAGATGTTATTAAAAATGAACATTCTTGAGAAGGTTGAAACTACACCAAAATATTGTGTAATATCACCAGTGCTAATTTCTTATGAACAAGATAAAGCAAGACTGCGTGGTGATTATAGAGATTTAAATACATTTACAGTATATGATATTTATCCCCTGCCAAGGATTGCCTCTATACATGCTACCCTTAAAGGTGCTAGATATATAAGTTGCCTAGATGGAAAAAAAGGGTACCATCAAATTCCTGTTGAAAAGAATTCACAGAACTTTTTGTTGATAACAACACACATGGGAATTTATAAATATGTCAGAATGCCATTTGGACCAAAAAATGCTCCATCAGTATTTCAGAAGTTAATGGATATAACATTCCATAATGAAATGATTGAGGGATGGTTAATGGTATAAATTGATGACATCATAGTGTTCTCTAAATCTTTTGATGAACACTTAATCCATTTAAGGAAAGTATTTCAGAAAATGGATGAAATAAAAATGAACCTTGCATTGAAAAAATGTAAATTTGGGTTTGAATCTTTAAAAGTGCTTGGTCATATTGTATCTGGCTTACAAATATGTGTAGACCAAAATAAAGTGGCTGCAATAAAGAATATTGGAATTCCTCAAAATGTGAAGGATGTACAATCTTTTTTTGGAATGTGTGGTTATTATAGACAATATATAAAAAACTACCAATCAATTGCTGCACCACTGACCACACTGATAAAGAAATCAGAAGCATTCATTTAGAATAATGAAAGACAACAAGCTTTCAATAAGTTGAAGGAATGTTTAATGACAGCTCCTATCTTGGGATTACCAGATTTCCAATTACCTTTTGTATTATATACAGATGCAAGTTTTATTGGACTGGGTGCTGCTTTACATCAAAAACAACTTATTGAAGGTAAAATGTCAGAAGTAGTAATCTGCTATATTTCATGTACTCTGAGAAGTTGTGAATTGAAATATGGTGCTACTCAACTTGAATGTTTGGCAGTAGTATGGGCTCTTGAAAAGCTACATTATCACCTTGAAGACCAAAAATTTGAGTTAATAACTGACTGTAGTGCAGTTAAGTCACTTTTAAACATGAAAACTCCTAATAGACACATGTTTAGATGGCAATTAGCTGTACAAGAATACAGAGGCGGGATGACTATTACACATAGAGCAGGAACCTTGCACTCTAATGTAGATCTGTTATCTAGAGTACCTCTGCCTAATAATGATGATAATCCTGCTTATGTTCCTGAGTCAGAGATTATTAACATTTATGGCATTTATATTGTAGATCTTGAGGATGAATTTATGCAATCAATTCTTGATAATTATAATTCAGATCCTGACTTAAGTAAATAAACTACAATATTAAATGATCCATCTAAAGCTTCAATGAATGTTTTAATAAAAACATTACCAATTAAGTATAAAGAGGCATTAGAGAAAGGAAAATTTTCAATTGAGGATGGTTTTATATATTACAGGAAAAAATTAAGTAATGTAATTGTAATTCCCCCTTCAATGAAGGAGTTAATGTTAAGTATATGTCATGATGATATATTAGCAGGTCATTTTGACTACCATAAAACATTAACCAGGGTAAAAAACACAGCTTGGTGGATTAACATGTCTGAGGATGTTCAGAAATATGTTGAAACATGTGATTCTTGTCAAAAATCTAAAAGATTAACAGGAAAAAGAGCTGGTTTATTACAACAAATTGAGCAACCAAAAGCTCCATGGGAAATCATTAACATGGACTTTGTAACAGGTTTGCCAATAGCAGGGCATAAGAGTTATAACTCCTGCTGGGTAATTGTAGATAGATTTACAAAGATGTGTAAATTTATTCCTACCCACAAAGAGGTTTCTGAAAAGGACTTAGCTTTTTTATGTTGGACACAAATGTTAAATACAGCAGGTTCCCCAAAGCAATAGTTTCTGACAGAGATCCTAAATTTACTTCTGAGTTCTGGACGTCACTTATGGATGTTTCAGGGTGTCAATTAAAACTTCCTACAGCACACCATCCACAAACTGATGGGCTAGCAGAGAGAATGATACAAAACTTAGAAGATATGATAAGAAGATACTGTGCTTTTGGTCTTAATTTTAAAGACAATGACAAATTCACGCTGTGGTAGCCTAAAGTTTAGTACGGCACCTAAATATGTAAATGGAGTTATCACGGCATGCAAGATTGGTGTTATTATTTTTTTTTATATGTAAAAGGGTTTTATTTCATTTATTGGAGTTTTAAATATGAAGAAATTGGTCACGAGCAAATGCCTACACGAAAACAATTTATTTTGCAGAGAAAACTTATTTTTACGGTCTGAAAAATTTATAAGTATTAAGTCGAGTCACTCAAGAACCTTGGGAAATTTTCCCAGAATTTTTACTATTTTTCTTATATTTTTAAATGAATTTTAAAGTTTTATAGAAATATTTACGTTTTCAAAAATTACTTAACTTTGATGAATTTTCACGGGGTAATTAGAGCTGCGCAGACTACGAAAATTAGTTTGGTGGTAAAGGGGAAGTAGCTCTGTTATGTGTAATTTTTCTAGATTTTTTATTATGGTTTTAAGGTTCTAAATTGAGTCCGGAAGTCCGGACGGACTCCGTTTCGACTCCGTACGGACTCCGTTCCGGCTCCGTACGGACTCCGTACGGGCTCCGGATTGACTCTGGAAGAGCTCTGGAGGGGAAAACTTAGGCACGTGACTAGGAATACTTAAGCGCGTCTCAAACTCGAAATTGAGAAGGGGGGACACATCATACAGCTTAATCTTTAACCACCACAGTCTCATTTTTTATTACTCAACAAATTAAAATAACTTGTAATACCCTTATAACATTATTATTTTTACATAACATCTTAGAAATACAATTCAACAGTTTAAATAACACTTCATACCGGGTATCTTTAGAAAGGTCTTTGTCGCTGGGACTTGATTATTGCTGTCTCATAAAAATTCAAATTATTATAAAAACATAAAAGTCAATCTTTACAGATCTTTCACTGGTACACCTTAATTGTTGTTATCAGTATTTCTTTATCAACAGCCACGATCATTTAATCTCAATATGCGTTAATTATTTTAGAGTTTCATTATTTTTTATCAATCAGATCTAAGTAGATTGGTTAGCTTAGTGATTTAGAACACCTACTTTGTTATTTTTATTGGAAGGACGGGGTTTTCAGCTAAATCCATATATCTCCTCCGGATTCTGCTTACAGCAAGGCGACTGTAAGAGTTTACCTTACCATAGTTGGCGCCCAACGTGGGGTTCGATTTCTCTAGCTTTCTTTAAAGACTTACTTGGATCAAGAACATTATTAGCCTGCAAGAGGCTTATTTTCTGGAACTCTAATTGGATTTTTGTTATTGGCCTGCAAGAGGCTTGTTATTTTATCGATTGTTAACGCTTTTCATTACTTATTGGGATGTCTTCTTCTGCTGTTGCTTCTGGATCTTCTAACCCTCTTACTCCCTCAGTTAGAATTGTTTCTTGGGATGGCCCAAAGTTTGATGGGGAGGAGGTTAAATGGTTCATTAGCAGGTATGAAGCTGCTGCTGCTGTTGATGGTGCTTCTCATGTGGATATGGTGAAGCAAGTTAGATTTTTTATTGCCGATAGGGAGGTGGAAAAAGAGGTTATTGCTATGCAGGCATTCAAGGACAAGGATTGGGTTAAGCTTTCTAAAGCTATGGTTGATAGATGGGGTGTTAGGTTTACTATGATGGACCTCAATAAAATTGTTGGAGACTGGCAAGCAAAAGGTGGTGTTTCTTCTATGGCTGACTTCAAAAAGCTCTGTGTTCAGTTTGATGAAGTGGTGGAATATCTCATACTGGTGGACGAGTTAGTGAATGAGAACCAAGCAAAAGATTTGTTTTGGACAGCATGCAGCAGGGATATTTGTATGGACGTCTTGAAGGATCTTTCAAGAAAAGATTTGATGAAGGAACTGCCTAATGGTGAGCAGAAACTGCCGGCTCTGGAGGTTATCAAAGAGAACATTCAGGCCCATCTCAAGTTATTGGCGTTGGACAAATATCAAGAGTCTTGCACTCAATATGTTAGCAAGGTTAGCGAGGTTTTGGCCGAAAACAACGATATTATGGTCAAAGCCCAGGAGGCCAAGAAGGCTCAAATGGGATTACCTGCTGCTAAAGTGGAGGGCAATGTAGATAGTAAGATGGTCGATCACTTGGCCGATTTAACAAAACAATTAAAAATATTTGTTCAAGAGACTCAGAAGGCCAACAAGGCCCCAATCGCTTCTTCGTCGACGTCGACTTCTTATCAGTCTAGAGGTTATGAACGTCGAAATTATAATGGCAATAACAACGGTAACCGCTTCCCAGGCAATGGGAGAAATGGTGGGAATGGTGGTAATGGATATAGAGGTGGCTATGATGAGCCAAAGGTGTGCTCCTATTGTAATAGGAGAGGGCACAGAGCAACAGTTTGTTTTGCTCTTGATAAGGATATGGATGCTGGGCGAGTTTTATTTGATGGTAAAGTTTATAAATTTCCCGATGGTTCGTTCATCAAGCCCAGTGATGGACAGTCTCCTTCTGATTTGGTCAGAAGAAGTTTAACGGCTGAAAGGAGAGCCAGATTTGAAGAGGTGACAGATGAAGATGTTAATGCCAAGAGTGGCAAAAATGGTAATGGTAATGGTGGTAAAGCTGACAAGGGCAAGGAGAAAGAGGTCAGTAAAGCCACATTTTCTACTTCTTTTGGTGGTTTAGAGCTGGCAACGGTTGCCCAGGTGGAGGGTAGCTGTATGGCTGGCGAATACGATGTTAATGCTGCTAGAAGAGCAGCTGCTACTAAGGCGAAAAGTAGCATTCAGAGCCAATTGAGGGCTAATCCTGGCAAGGCCAATAACAAAGTGAACCCTTACTCTAAGGACAAGAATTCTAGTGCTCAAACTGCCGCCAACAAATTGAACCCTTACTCTAAGGACGAATTATATAAAATGCAGAAGGGGATTGCTGATATGGGGCCCCCTAGTTATGGCAAGTTTGATTTAAATGGTGAGCCTATGCCAGAGGATGATTCGGATTCTGAGGAGGACGTACCGTTGGCTTCTCTACCCAGACCAAGTTTTAGCGGTCCCATACCAATGGAGGGTGTAAGAAGGACTAGCGATGGATCAGGATTAGTGCAAGAAGCTGGTGACGGAGTTAGGGTTATAGAAAGTGAAGATGTTATAATGGGGGGTGAAGATGGCTTGGTTGGACCTCAAGAGGTACCCAGGGCCAAGGTTGTTAAATCAAAGGTCCAGTATGAGCGGCCAGTAGTTTCTGGTCAAGCTAATGCGATGGACGCAGTTTTGAATAGGGTGAATCAACTTCAGATTCCCTTATCTTTGGGGGAGTTATTTACGATTAGTCCGGCGCTTGCTGAAAAGCAAAAGAAGCATTTGACGAGGCGTCAGGTTTCCACTGGAGAGGTGGAATATATTTGTGAAAATGCTGAAAGGTTTGGGGAAGATGTAGATACACATTTTTCCGCTCCCCTGGGTTACCTGGTGGTAACTCTTAATGGTAAAGAAGTAAAGGCCTTGGTCGATTCAGGGTCTCAAATTAATTTAATTTCATTGGAGCAAGCGACGAGTATAGGCTTGCCAATTAAAAGTGGAACTGGGGGAAACCTCAGAGGTATCGGAGGGCATGCAACAGAGCTGATGGGTACTGCTGAGCATGTCAGGTTAGGCATTGGTGGATCTGTTGGTAAGGTTCACTTTTATGTGGCCAGAGGAGCAGTCAAAACTGTTCTTGGTGGTCCTTTTTTGATGGATTTTGAGGCCAGGATAGGGTATCAAGCTGGCATGGGGATTAGTTTGGAGATCACTGGTGAAGATATGCGGAGGTTACATATGCGGTTAGCGCCTCCTGGAGATGAAGGTTGGGAAACATGGCCAGGGATTACTACTCTGTGCCAGTGTTGTGTTTGCACCAAGAAGCGGCATATAAAACAGACGGCTTCTGGTGAATTATGTTTGTTGGAAAGGGATGGAAGCCCTCATTTTTTGGGGTAGCAGGGGCTGATCGCTCTAATGTTGTAATCTCTCCTCAGGATGAGATCCCGGATTGCAATAGGTCAGCTCACTTGGAGATAATTCAAGTGGATTCTCAATTATTTTCTGTTAATATTACTTTGGAGTGCAAATACGTTATGGACTTTACTATATGTTTATTGAATTTACCCTGTTTTTCTATTAAATATAAAAATGGTAAAAAAGGCAAAATGGGCCAAATTAGGTTGGATAAAAATTGGAAGGGTATGTTTTATGACCTCCAGCAAGAGGTTAAACTACAATTATCTCCTTCTATCACGGACCTCCAGCAAGAGGTTAAACTGCAATTATCTCCTTCTATTACGGACCTCCAGCAAGAGGTTAAACTGCAATTATCTCCTTCTATCACGGACCTCCAGCAAGAGGTTAAACTGCAAAAATTACATCAAAACTCGATTAAAAATCTCAGTATAAGTAAAACACAAAAAAATAATTTATGTGAAAATGTTATTCCAGTTCTCCAGCAAGAGGGTAAACTGCGAAAATCTTATCAAAATCCGATAAAAAATCTCAGTATAATTAAAACACAAAAAAATAATTTTTGTGAAAATTCAATTCCGGTTCTCCAGCAAGAGGTTAAACTGCCAACTTTCTTTACGGGTGATTTACTGTTGGATAAGGGAAGAAAAGGTGTTGGAAAATCTGTTTATAAATTAGACGAGGGAAAGGAGAAAAGGGTAAAATTTAAAAATGAAATAAAATATTTTTCTAATTTTTCTTATTCTGATTCTGGCGATGAAGAAGATTCATTTGATGAAAGTTTTAATGGCGATACAAAAGTAAATGATTTACCTCAAGTTTATTTAGATGTGGACGCAGCCAAATATAAGAAAGTAGCAAATAAAGTTCGACCTATTAATGAACCGCTACCTGCTGAATTAAATCCACCTTTGAGAAGACCAAGGTTATCAAGAGATCCTTATGAAAGTCCCTTGGTAAAGAATCCGCCTGAATTTTCTGAGACGTCAAGAATCACTTTTGAGAGACTGGGTGTTGTTAATTTTGGACCTGATGGTTGGTTGTCTGGAGAAGAGAAGAAGTTGTTGTTGGATGTGATGGTCAAGCGAGAGAAGGCCATTGCTTTTGTAGAAGAGGAGAGGGGTGCATTGAAGCATTCCTATGGGGAGCCTTACAAGATTCCTGTGGTATGTCATGAACCGTGGCAGCAGAAACCGATTCCTATTCCAGCTGCATTAAAAGAAGCTTATATCGAAGTTGTCAGAGAACGGATACGCACTGGACTTTATGAGCAATCAACGTCAAGTTATTCTAGTCCGGTATTTTGTATCAAGAAACCGAATGGCAAGCTTAGAGTTGTTCATGATCTTAGGGAATTAAATAGGGTTACAATAAAGGATGCTGGGATACCACCTAGTGCTGAGGAGTTTGTTGAAGCGTTTGCAGGGAGAGTGTGTTATGGTTTGGGAGATATTATGGGTGGATATGATGAGAGAGAGTTACATCCGGACTCAAGGCCTCTCACTACATTCGATACGCCACTTGGACATTTACAGTTAACAAGATTACCTCAAGGAGCAACAAATTCGGTTGCAGTTTATCAAGCTCAGATGGCTTGGATCCTTCAAGATGAAATTCCACAATATGCTGGAATCTTTATAGATGATGGAGGAATTAAGGGACCAACAACCGACTATGATAACCAGGTGTTGGAAGAGAATCCCGGGATACGCAAATTCATTTGGGAGTTTGCAATTACTTTAGAAAGAATCTTGTTTCGAATTGAAGAGGCTGGTTTAACTATTTCAGGTTCAAAATTTTCATGTTGTGTGCCAGCTTTAGAAATATTAGGCCATGTGGTATGTAGAGAAGGTAGGATTATGTCCAAGAAGAAAGTTAACAAAATTCAGTCCTGGCCAAGACCCAAGAATACGACCGAAGTTAGAGGGTTTTTAGGCGTTTGCGTATATGTTAGAATGTTTATCAAGGACTTTTCTTCATTGGCAGCTCCATTGAGACGGTTAACAAGAAAGGATGCAGACTGGGAGTGGGATGAAGAGTGTGAAAAGGCGTTTGTGAAGTTGAAGGAGGTTGTGGGGAAGGATTTAGTCCTGCACAAGTTGGATTATGGAAAAGATGCTGGCAGAATTTATTTAGCAGTTGATTCAAGTCAGATTGCAGCTGGGGCGGTTTTGTCTCAGATGGATAAAGCTGGTTACATCAGGCCAGTTAGGTATGAATCTGTAGTATTTACTGAGGTCGAATCAAGATATTCTCAACCAAAATTGGAATTATGTGGTGTGGCGAAAATACTGAAGAAACTTCAGCATATTTTGTGGGGGCAACATTTTGAGTTGCAAGTGGATGCGAAATCGTTAATCCAGATGATTAATTCCCCAAGTTTACCAAACGCACCCATGACGAGATGGGTAGCTTTTATTCAACATTTTTCGTTTGATTTAGTTCATAAGCCAGGCAAAACTTTTACTATGCCAGATGGTTTATCAAGGAGACCACCCACTGAAGAAGATTCAGACTCAGAAGAGTTCGATGAAGATATACCTATTATCAAAGCCAGCACTAAAGGAGCTGAAGACTTTCCATACCTCCCCCATGAGGTTAAACTGGCAGGACTATTGTGTTTAGATTATGGTGTTGATGACCTCCACCAAGAGGATAAACTGGAAAATAGTTTTTATGTTAAAAAAGGTGTTGAAAAAGGTGTAGATAAATTCGGCAGAGAGGAGGTAGAAGAAGATGTGGTGTATGTAGAGGAAAATGGATTGGTAGTGTGGGATAGTAGTAAATTAAGAAATGGTGTATATGTTGGAGAATTAGAGAATTTAAATAAAAAAGTGGATAAAGAGAAAGAGGTATTTTCAAATACGGTTTTCGAAGGATCCAAAGGTTCAGAAGAAAAACGTCGACATAGCTCGATTAAAAATTTATTTAGGGGTCAACGATTATTGGCTCATTCATGTGCAGGTGATATTGGTGATAGAGAAGTCCCTATTGATGTTATATTAATCGATTTTCAAGATGAAGTCTGGGGTCAGACTGGTTTTTATTTTTTGTTAGTCAAATATTTGTTGACTTTAGAGAGGCCAGAAGATTGTGAAGACGATGAATGGGTGGCTATCAAGAGGAAGTCATCTACGTTTTACCTATCTGGTCGACGTTTAATGAGGAGGAGGTATCCAAATCCTCAAGTAGTTATAACTCAACAGAAGGGGCAAGAATTAGTTTTGAAATCACTGCATGAAGATCTCGGGCATAGAGGCGTTGGAGAAACATTTAGAAGAATTTCTGATCGATTTTGGTGGCCTGGCATGAAGATGGCTGTTAAACAGTGGGTTCAGTCATGCGAAGAATGTCAAAGACAAAGTTATTTAAGGCCAAAAGAACCTGGACGCGCGACCGGTGAATATACGCTCTTTGGAAGAGTTAGTTTAGATGCCGTTCATATAAAAGAGGGACGGTATAAATATTTAATTGTGGCCAGAGATGATTTATCTGGTTGGGTAGAGGCAGCGCCTCTTATTAATTTAACTGCAAAAAATGTGGCAGAATTTTTTTTGAATAATTGGGTATATAGGTATGGGGTGATGAAGTTGGTGACGGTAGATGGAGGTCCTGAATTTGGGACAGAGTTTAAAGAGGCCGTATTGAAAGTTGGATCAAAGGTTAGGGTAGCAACCCCATATTATCCTGAAGCTGAAGGCATGGTTGAAAGAGGGCATCAAGTTATTAAGGATGCTTTAGTTAAAATGTGTGGGACAAGTGCTGAAAAGTGGAGGCACTATTTACCTTTAGTTTTATTTGCTGATCGAATCACTGCCAAAAGGACGACCGGATTTTCACCTTATGAACTTGTTTTTGGACAGAAAGCAGTTTTACCGGTTGATTTAGAAGCTGAATCATATCTTGGAGTTGACTGGGACAGGGTCAAAACTACTGAAGAATTATTGTGTGCAAGAATGATGCAGCTAGAAAAGAAAGAAGAATATTTAGAAAAGGCATATTTGCGGATGATGAAGATCCGAAATCAATCAGTTAGATATTAGGATGAGCGGTTGGCACATCGATTAAGGAAACCTTTGAACCCAGGTGATATGGTCCTGGTGTATAATAGGAGTTTGGAAAGTCAATGGGGAAAGATGTTTGCAGATAGGTGGAATAGACCGTATAAAATCAAGGAGCAAGTTTCCGGCGGTTCATATGTGCTAGAAGAGTTGGATGGAGTAGTATTAAAGAAGAGGGTAGCGGCCGATCAAGTGAAATGGTTCTAACCTAGAGGCACCAGGAGTGCCGAAGTCTTCCTCCGCAATGAGGATAAACTAGGATATCAATGAAACTTTATGGATAACTCCGAAATGAGGATAAACTACAATTTTAATGACATTTATGAAATTATATGGATACCTCCGCAATGAGAATAAACTATAATACCAACAAAATTTTATGATGACCTCCGCAACGAGGATAAACTATCTTCTTTTTTTATCAAAATACTTTACTATTGTTACACTGTATATGGTCGACGAAACTATGATGAAACTTAACGAAATTCAAGAAGACCTTCTTTGAAATTTTCAAAAACTTAAAATACTTAAAATATGGGTGAAGATAGTGTTGGAAAATTTTAAAATTTATTGGAAGAAGTGTTCACAGGGGAACCTTCTTAATTAAATATTGGCAAGTGTGGGGGTAATTGATGGGCTGGCTGCTCTATACACAATTACCCCATAATGTTTGTTTCCAAAATTTTCCCTGTTTCTAGTTGAATCCTGGCTTTGTCTTTTAATTTTAGGAAGTCCACTAAGACTATAAACTGGAACGAATCAAGAGACACCGCTCTCAACGCCGGATTCAAGATTCTTTTATTTTATTTTGTTTTTGATTTTTTTATGATAGATTGTGATTTCTTTTCTTTAATATATATTATGAATTATTGTAAAGGTGATGCTCACTGGTGGTCTCTAATCATTTTTATAAATTGGAGGGAGCCCACCCAGTGATCATCATTATAAAAATTATCTTCTAAAAACTTTCATTTATTTTCTATTCTTTTCAATTTCTCAAAATTGTGTAACCACATCAAGTTGCACTTGGATGTGGGTATGATGTCAAGGGTACGGCTCATCAGATGGCCGGGGGGCATCTTTTAAAATTTTATTTTAGTACTTTTTTTATCTTTCTTTTCACATTCATTTATCTTTCTTTAAAATTAAATTTTAAATTTTATTTCAAAACTATCTATTCTAAAATCTTTTATTTTAAATTTAAAAAAAATAAAAATAAAAAAAAAATAAAAAAATAAAAAAAAAAATAATAATAATAATAAAAATAAAAATAAAAATAAAATAAAAATAAAATAAATAATAAAAAAAAATAATAATAATAATAATAAAAAAAATAAAAATAAAAAAAAATTAAAATTAAAATTAATTAATTAAATCAAAATTATTATTATATTTCTAAGTTTTATTTTTTTAGTTTTCATTCTTTTTAGCTTTATTCATTTAGTTTAGACAGGAAACAGGGTCTAGGGGAACTCAATACCTGTGGGATTTTACTTCAAGACATCTATTAGTCCTCCAAGACTTTAAACTGGCTACTGTTCAAGACTTTCCTTAAGGTTTTTTTTTATATACGAATTTTGGAGCTATTAGTCCTCCAAGACTTTAAACTGGCTACTGTTCAAGACGTTCTTTAAGGTTTTTTATACATATTTTGGAGCTGTTAGTCCTCCAAGACTTTAAACTGGCTACTGTTCAAGACTTTCCTTAAGGGCTTTATACGAATTATGGAGCTGTTAGTCCTCCAAGACTTTAAACTGGCTAATTTTCAAGACGGTCATTAAAGATTTTATATTGGAGCTGTTAGTCCTTCAAGACTTTAAACTGAATTTCAAGGATGTTCAAGATTTTATGGATATTTTTGGAGACGGATGTTTTATATTTTTTTTATCAATCAAAGTTAGGTCCACCAAGACCTTAAACTGGAGTGTTATCAAATGTTAGGTCCACCAAGACCTTAAACTGGACTGTTATCAAGCTGTTGGGTCCACCATGACCTTAAACTGGATTTCTTATCGATTAAATGTTTGGTCCACCATGACTTTAAACTGGTAGTTCATTCATTGTTTAGTCCACTATGACTTTAAACTGGAAAATTAATATCTGCAGGATAATTCAACATTCATTGGACCACTATGGCCTTATACTGGATTACTTGTTGATCAAATGTTTGGTCCACTATGACATTAAACTGGATTATCAAATTTATTCAATCTTTGGTCAAGCCTAGGCCTTACTTAGGAATATATCAAGATATTTATGCACTTAAACGATCTTTGGTCCACCATGACCATAAACTGGCAATCGATTATATGTTTGGTCCACCAAGACTATAAACTGGAATGTCAATCTTGTTTGGATAACTCAATTCAATCTTTTAATTTATCACTGTCCACTATGACTCTAAACTGGTTATTTAATTATTTCTGGAATTGGGTGTTGATAAGCTTTAGGAGGCTAAAATTTTAGGTGGTGATGATGCTAAGGAAAGCATAATGGTTAATTAGGTGAAATTTGTGGCGCTTTAACATGGTCTAAAGTTAATATTATTATTGGAAGCCTGGCAAAAGTATTTTATGGGTTTGCTGTATAGCAAAGTTTGAAAATTGTGATGAAGGAATCAGAAGTTAGGATGGTAGTTGGATTTTAGGGAATGATTTTTTTTTAGTGCCTCATAGTTAGGCCATTTTTTTTTTTTGGTGTGAAGCTTGGAGGACCTTATGGCGAGATTGGAATCATAGAATTCGGCTCAGTGGGGGGCCCTATGAGGTTGGAATCAGGAGTATTCGGCTCATAGGAAGATCCACTCTCTCAATGCTGTGACAAGAAGGAAGACTGGTATATGGGAGTCTGAAGGGATTCAAACCTTGCTCTCAGTAGTGGAATCATCACAAGATTTATATTATTTTATTTTATGTTATATCAGGCCAGAGAAGAAAGAAAACATCATTTATGTTGAAAGTTTAAGAAGACCAAGCAAAAACAAAATTTTATCAAGTTATACTGTTAGAAAAGATAATTTCTTTGAAATTGTTCAACATCATTATCAAAGCTTTGCATTAAAATTCTTCTTTTCATGAGGTCTTCATGGTTATTAGCTGGAGTTTCTTGAAAATAGGCCAGCATTTTTCGTTTCAACTCATTAGTAAAGTCAAGAAAAAGATAGCGATGAAAATTTGGGTAATGATTGATATAGTCCGTCTTCACTCTACCAACATCATCAGTGTTGGTTATTTCGACAGCTAGAAGTTCAAATATGTTATTAAGTTATAGGTTTAGTCAATTTTGATTAAAAGTTTTTTTTAGTAAGATAAATAGGGTCTTACATTTAGAGCCAGGAAACATAGTCTCAGCAAAGTTAGTTGGGGGTACTGGCGTTATAGGATTAGGATCTTGTGAAGGCAAAATTAGGCCGGGATCCGTTGATTGAACTTTTGAAGCTGTTTTTGATCTTATTCGTTTTAAGAAGACAGGAATTTTGGATCGCTTTTTAGAAGTTGAGGGATCAGGGAGAGCTGCTGGTCCTAAATATATGTTTGTTTTAGAAGGAACTATTGGCCGGTTACATTTGACTTTTTTCACATGGCATAAGTCGCAAGCTGTTCTGCCAGGAAGATTAGGATTGGACATTAAACAAGGTACCTGGTATCGAGCGCAGAGTTCACATGGAGCGACAAGTTCTTTGGAAGACATATTGATGAAGATGAATTTTATAGTTGACTAAAGAAGATGGTGGTTGAAGGTTAAAGATGAATATTGTGATCAACCACTTATGCAAAGCTTTAAGAATGGGGACATTCTCGATTGGAGGGAGGATGTGGTAGCCTAAAGTTTAGTACAGCACCTAAATATGTAAATGGAGTTATCACGGCATGCAAGATTGGTGTTATTATTTTTTTTATATGTAAAAGGGTTTTATTTAATTTATTGGAGTTTTAAATATGAAGAAATTGGTCACGAGCAAATGCCTACACAAAAACAATTTATTTTGCGGAGAAAACTTATTTTTACGGTCTGAAAAATTTATAAGTATTAAGTCGAGTCACTCAAGAACCTTGGGAAATTTTCCCAGAATTTTTACTATTTTTCTTATATTTTTAAATGAATTTTAAAGTTTTATAGAAATATTTACGTTTTCAAAAATTACTTAACTTTGATGAATTTTCACGGGGAAATTAGAGCTGCGCAGACTACGAAAATTAGTTTGGTAGGTAAAGGGGAAGTAGCTCTGTTATGTGTAATTTTTCTAGATTTTTATTATGGTTTTAAGGTTCTAAATTGAGTCCGGAAGTCCAGACGGACTCCGTTTTGACTCCGTACGGACTCCGCTTTGACTCCGTTCCGGCTCCGTACGGACTCCGTACGGGCTCCAGATTGACTCTGGAAGAGCTCTGGAGGGGAAAACTTAGGCACGTGACTAGGAATACTTAAGCGCGTCTCAAACTCGAAATTGAGAAGGGGGGACACATCATACAGCTTAATCTTTAACCACCACAGTCTCATTTTTTATTACTCAACAAATTAAAATAACTTGTAATACCCTTATAACATTATTATTTTTACATAACATCTTAGAAATACAATTCAACAGTTTAAATAACACTTCATACCGGGTATCTTTAGAAAGGTCTTCGTCGCTGGGACTTGATTATTGCTGTCTCATAAAAATTCAAATTATTATAAAAACATAAAAGTCAATCTTTACAGATCTTTCACTGGTACACCTTAATTGTTGTTATCAGTATTTCTTTATCAACAGCCACGATCATTTAATCTCAATAAGCGTTAATTATTTTAGAGTTTCATTATTTTTTATCAATCAGATCTAAGTAGATTGGTTAGCTTAGTGATTTAGAACACCTACTTTGTTATTTTTATTGGAAGGACGGGGTTTTCAGCTAAATCCATATATCTCCTCCGGATTCTGCTTACAGCAAGGCGACTGTAAGTGTTTACCTTACCATAACGCATGATTGGGTAACCCTTATCCCAGGTTTAGAATTTGCATATAATAGTACAGTACATTCTGTCACTGGCAAAAAGCCATTTGAGTTATGGTTGGGTTATGTACCTAATACCCCTGCTACAACACTTAATAAGTTACCTAGATTGGATATTCATCCAGGTACTAAATCTTTTCTTCAGATGCAGGAATTATGCAGAAAACATGGTCAAGAATGTATAAATAAGGCTTTTGAGTATGAAAAGAAAAGATGGGATAAAGCCCATAAAGAACAAATGTTAAAAGAGGGTGATGAAGTCCTTATTTCAACGCTACATTTCAATTTAAATGGTAATGTTAAATTGAAGGATCCATTCATCGGACCATTTGTAGTTAAAAAGATGGTTGGTAATAATGCTGTTGAGGTTATTCTATATGCACCATATGATAGAAAACATCCAGTATTTCCTATTTCTCTTATAAAACCATACCATTCTAATGATACTGCTCTATTTCCAAGAAGATAAGGAAGGCATAAACAGCAACCTGAAGAAATAGTGGAAAAGGCAGAAATTGAAAAGATACTTAAAAAGAGACACCTTACTAAAGAAAAGGGAGTTGAGTATCTATTAAGATTTAAAAATAAATCAAGTGAATATGACCAGTGGATTCCAGAAAATGAAATCTCTGATCTTAAAAATCTCTTGAAAAAATTTAAATCTAAATAATACTGTTCATTCAGTATATGTATTATAAAAATTAATTTTTATTTTATTATTTCACTCCTTAAGTTTAATTAAAATGTCTTAACATTTTTTTTATTGTTTTTTTTGGGGTGAGGGAGTGTCAGCCTAAATATCCTTAGGACTGAGTATTTCTTATGTTTAAAATAAGATAACATTAACTAGATTAAGCTTATATCTTAAAAATAAGGTTAAAATAATAATATATATTATTTTATTATATATATATATAATTATTATTCTATTATATAATTTATAATAGTTTAAATAGCTTATCCATTGCCTAATAATACTTATTAAGGTTTTAATGGAGTCATAATATACTTATCTTAAGGTATATGAAGTAATTATTGACATACATAAGCTTATACGTATACATAAATCTCATATTCAGTGAAATATGCAGTATATTATGTATATTTAGGTATATAAGTGGGTTTTAGCCCCTTAATAGCCTATAACCTTTGTTTTTCTGCTTATTTTAGGTCATATGGACGAAATCAGTGGACTCACAACGCCTACAGAAGCATAGACACCTATATTAGGTGCATACACCCAGTTTGGACAACTAAAATTACTTCCTTGGATGGTTATTCAAGGATTTATGGGTTGGAAGGATGTTTCTGGGTTAATGTGGATGCTTGGGGATGTTATTGGGGGCTTGGACATTTTATTTGTTTCTTTATATGCTTTTAGTTTCATTAAATCTCTTTTTGATTATTTATTTTACCTGTTTCTTTATGGTATCCGCTTTTATCTGGGTTTTCTATTTATGGTATGACTCTGTGTTATTATTAATAGTGATGGAGAGTCCTTAATGGAGGTCTGGGCGTTGAAACTGCTTGAAGTGGACACCATGGGGAGGTGATGGGCCCTCACAGTGCTGTAATGGCCGGGGATAGCAGTGACATCATCTGGATTGAAGGTCTGTGCACTCCAGTGGATTTGGGTATAAGTAAGGAGGGATTTTGACGATTTATTATCATCATTAAATTAATAAAATTCAAACAGCCACTAAAATAAAATTATTAGTATTCAGAAATATATTATAAAGCCCTTATAAATTGATATTATCTTTATATAAGATATAACTATATTTTATTCTTCTATTTTCCACCACTAGCACGCATTTAAATCCAAGTATTGTGAGTTTTATTTGAGTATAACTATTCTATTAGTCTTCCCCTGATGTTTAATCACTAAATCATTTATCAATAAGTAGTAGGACCATAAAATAACACTATTTTATCATACTTATATACTAGACTATACTGACAGAGTGGGCTTTCATCTTCACTGAGCCAGAAATGAAATGATCTGAATATCGCCATGAGGTCCTCCAATTTCCAAAATGACCTACACTTGAATTTTCTTGAGTAATCAAGCACAAAAATCTCCAGTTTTTAGTCTTAGAGGACTTCCACCTGCTTCACAAAACCAACGCTAGAGATCAATCTATAAACAATAAAGCATATAAACAAACTTTGTGGTGTAATTGTGTATAGAGTTGCCAACTCATAAATTACCCCCAAACTTGCCAAAATGAAATCTAGAGGTTTCCCCAATGAACAATTCTATCTAAAAGAAATTCTCCTCAAATTTTGACCATTTTAATTCCTAGTTTTATTGACATCTTCAGTTTTCCACGGTCTTGAAGTTTAGGACCAATCATAAATGATCTTGAAAAGAATTTCAGTTTTAAGTCTTGATGGACTAGCAGAATAAATAAAATAAATATATTATAAAAGAAAAAGATAAATAAAAAAATAAAGGATTTCCCCCAGCCATTTGGATGAGCCGAACCCCTGACATCATACCCACATCCAAGTGCTACTAGATTGTGGATATTCAGGAATGAAAAATTAAAAATATAAAATAAACTGAAATTTTTGAAAACAAATTAGTTTTGAAAATAATAATTTTTTTTTTTTTTGGAAATTAAATTTTGAAAATATTTTTTTTTTTAATAAAAAATTAAAATTTGAAAATTTGAAGATTTTAAAAATGATAATTTAATGAAAATCAAGGAAACAAACTAATGATCACTGGGTGGGATCCCTCCAATTTGTAAAAATGATTTGAGACCACAAGTGATCATCCACCCCAATACAACAAAAAAAAATGAAACAAAACAAAATTCTTGAATCCAGACTTCCAAAAGATTGTGCTGTGTCGATGTAAGGTTCCAGTTTATAGTCATAGAGGACTACCTATATAAGAAAAAAGAAAGCCAGGATTCAACTAGAAACAGAGAAGGGTTGGAAACTAACATTATGGGGTAATTGTGAATATAGCTGTCAACTCATCAATTACCCCCAAACTTGCCAATATAAAATCTAGAAGGTTCCCCTGTGAATACTACTAAAAAAATTTGTTTCCAGTTCATATATTCACCACATAATAAAATTTTAAAATTGAAGTAATATTTGATTTTTTGAAAGACTGTGAGATTTCCTAAAAGATTGATGTTGTAGTTTATCCTCATTTCAGAGTCAAACTTCAGCACTCTTTGTGCCCCTAGGGTAAAACTTCTTCACTTGATCAGAAGCTACCCTTTTCTTTAAGACAACACCATCCAGTTCTTCCAAAACATATGAACCACCAGAAACCAGTTCTCTAATCCTATATGGTCTATTCCATCTATCAGCAAACATTTTCCCCCACTGATTTTCCAAACTCCTATTATTCACCAACACCATATCACCAGGCCTCAAAGGCTTCCTGAGTCTATGAGCCAACCTTTGATCCCAATACCTGACAGACCGATCCCTGATCTTGATCATCCTATTTTATGCCTTCTCCAAATATTCCTCCTTCTTTTCTAACTGTTGCATTCTAGCACAGAGAAAATCTTCAGTATTTTTGACTACATCCCAATCAACACCAAGATAATGTTCAGCTTCAAGATCAACCGGTAAAACAGCTTTCTTACCAAAATTAATTCATATGGAGAATAGCAAGTTGTCCTCTTGGTGGTAATCCTGTCATCAAATAAAACAAGGGGTAAATAATGCCTCCACTTTTCAGCACTTTTTCCACAAATTTTAACCAAAGCATCCTTAATAGCTTGATGTCCCCTTTCAACCATTCCTTCTGCTTCAGGATAATATAGGGTTTCCACCCTAACCTTTGAACCAATTTTTGAAACAGCTTCCTTGAAGTCTGCACCAAGCTTGGAGCCTCCATCAACAGTTACCAACTTTATAACACCATACCTATACACCCATTTCTTCATCAAAAATTCTGCTACATTTTTAGCAGATAAACTAATAAGAGGGACAGCCTCAACCAAACCAGACAAATCATCCCTTGCCACAATCAAGTACTTATATTTACCTTCCTTGATGTGAACAGCATCCAAACTAACCCATCCAAAGATAGTATTTTCACCAGTAGCATTTCCAGGCTCTTTTGGCCTTAAATAACTTCTTCTCTGACATTCTTCACATGACTGAACCCAAGATCTAACAGCCATCTTCATTCCAGGCCACCAAAATCTATCAGCAATCTGCTTATAAGTTTTGCCAAAGCCCCAATGTCCTAAATCTTCATGAAGAGATTTCATCACTAATTCTTGAACTTTTCTTTGAGATACAACAACTTGAGGACTCGGATCTCTTCTTTTTATCAACCTTCTACCAGAAAAATAAAAACCAGGTGACTCCTTTTTGATAGCCACACATTCAGCTTCATCACTTTCTTCTGGTTTTCCCAGAGACAACAAATATTTCACCATTAAAAATAAGACCCAGTCTGGTCCCAAAATTCATCAGAAAAATCCAATAATATAACATCCAAAGGAACCTTCCTGTCGCCAATATCTCCCACTTGTGAATGAGCAATCATTCCCTGAGCATTTGGCTGTTTGCTGAAATTCACATAATCCACCTCATTCAAAAAATTTTCTATGCTACCACTATCCTCCTTCAGATCCCAAACATAAAAACCATTAACCAACTTCCAATTATCCCAAAAAACCATACCATCCTCATCTACAAAAACCTCATGATCAACTAGATCATCAACTTCATCGAATTAAACAAAAATAGAACTAGCCAGTTTAACCTCATGGGGAACGTATGGAAAGACCTCAGCACCCTTGGTACTGGCCTTGATTATAGGTATATCTTCATCAAACTCATCTGAATTGGAATAATCTACTGTATGTGGTCTTCTTGACAATCCATCAGACATAGTGAAAGATTTTCCAGGCCTGTGCACTAAATCAAATGAAAAATGTTGAATAAAATCTACCCAGCTAGTCATTGGAGCATTAGGTAAACTAGGTGAATTAATCATCTGAATTAAAGATTTAGAATCCACTTGATCTTCAAAATGTTGACCCCATAAGAAATTTTGAAGTTTCTTTAAAATTTTTGCCACACCACAGAGTTCCAACTTTGGTTGTGAATATCTTGATTCTGCCTCAGTAAAAACTACAGATTCATACCTAACTGGTCTAATATAACCACCCTTATCCATCTGAGAAAGAACTGCACCAGCAGCCAGCTGACTTGAATCAACAGCTAAATAAATCCTACCAGCTCCTTCACCATAATCCAACTTATGAAGAATAATATCTTCACCAACCACCTTCTTCAACTTAACAAAAGCTTCTTCAAAAGCTTCATCCCAATCCCAATCAGCATCCTTCCTAGTTAAACTTCTCAATGGAGCAGGCAATAATGAGAAATCCCTAATAAAAATCCTAACATAAACACATACTCCCAAAACTCCTCTAACTTCAGTAGTGTTTCTAGGTCTTGGCCAAGATTGAATTATGTTGACTTTCTTCTTTGACATAATTCGGCCTTCCCTACACACCACATGACCAAGAATCTCTAAAGCTGGAACACAACAAGAAAATTTATAACCAGAAATAGTTAAACCAGCTTCTTCAATCCTAAACAAAATCCTTTATAAAGTTACTGCATACTCCAAAATAAACCTCCTAATACCTGGATTCTCCTCCAACACTTCATTATCATAATCAGTTGAAGGACCTTTAATTCCACCATCATCAATAAATATAAAAGCATACTTTAGAATTTCATCTTAAAGAATCCAAGCCATTTGTGCTTGATAAACAGCAACAGAATTAGTAGCACCTTGAGGTAATCTAGTCAGCTTTAACCGTCCAATAGGAGTATCAAAAGTTTTCAGAGGTCTTGAATCTGGATGTAATTCTCTTTCATCATAACCCCCCATAATATCACCCAAACCATAACATACCCTTCCAGAAAAATCATCAACAAGTTCCTCTGCACTTGGAGGAATACCAGCATCTTTTATAGTCACCCTATTCAATTCCCTAAGATCATGAACCACTCTTAGCTTTCTATTAGGCGTCTTGATACATATAACTGGACTTGAACAACTTAATGAAAATTTTTCATAAAGTCTAGTCATAATCCTTTCCCTAAAAACTTCAATATAATCATCTTTAAGAGCAGCATGAATCAGAATGGGCTTGAGTTGCCAAGGTTCATGACAAAAAACTGGAATATTGTAAGGTTCACCATAAGAATACTTTAAAACACCCCTCTCTTCTTCCACAAATGCATTAGCCTTCTCCCTCAACACCATCACATCCAACAACAAGTTCATCTCCTCACCAGATAACCAACCCTCTGGCCAAAAATTTACAAAACCAATTGTATCAGGAGTAATTTTTGACATTTCAGAATATTCAGTCCGATTCTTTCTTAAAGGAGTTTCAAATGGATCTCTTGACAAAAGTGGTCTCTTCAACGGCGGATTCAATCCAGTTGGAAGCGCTTCATTGATTGGTTTAACTTTCACAGCATTCTTATTATATTTTGCCGCTTCCACTTCCACATGCACTTGAGGAATTGAGCTCCTTTCATCAACAGAATCTTCATTTTTAGACCCATTTGCCACCACTCCAAAACTTTTCCGTACCAAATTCTGCTCATCCACTTCACCAGTACCCAAATCACCAACCAAATGAAAAATACTCCTAGGGAAATAAACATCATCATTAGGTTCAGGATTCTCATCACAGAGACTGTCCATGTTACCTTCAGATAGGTCCTGCACTGCAGTGAACGCCCCACCAGAAGCTAGAAAGTCATGCCTTTTATCCTCATGCTGGAGTAACTTTCTTCTGCAACTGGACACAGACACACCAGTTTTGCCAACAAACCACCAACCGAATCATCACCACACATCACAGAACCCAAATCAACAAACACCTTTTCTTGCTTTTTGTCACCACACAATATGGGGGGCGGACTTGCTAGCAAGTCCGCAACCTTGGACCCAAACTCACCATAGATTGAACACACATTGAGCTATTGATAAAGGAACCATACAATCAGGGATGAACACCACTCAGTAGAACAGTTTTAGGTGGGTGTTCAAGTAGAGTTCAGTATGGGTTCAGTATGAGTTCAGTCTGAGTTCCATCTGAGTTCCATCTGAGTTCAGGTTGAGAACTTGCTAGCAAGTCCACCCCCTATATTGCGTAGTGTGTTATTCAGACAATTTTTTTGCATTTTCAATTTTTCTTGAGAGAAATCAGAATGAGACATTAGTTGAGAATTATTGTGTAGTTTATACTCATGCTGGAGGCCACCAGTTAACCAATTAGGCTCCTTCCTACTGACAACATCTTTACATAAATATTTTTTTTTCTGATTTTCAGTTATCTTGAGATTTTTTTCTAAATTTTTTTCTAATGGTTTCTTGCTATATCTAGAAAAACAACCAGGGGTGTCCCCAATGCTCACATGTGTGGTTATGGTAATGTTTTTGAACAATGTAGAAGAAACCCTAGCGGTGCACAATTGGGAGGACTTACTTTTAGACCCTTTTGCCACCACTCCAAAACTTTTCTGCTCCAACAAAATTTTCCCTAAAACATCTTCAGAACTTGAAATAAACTTGAGAGAAAAACTTGAAGAAAAACTGAAACCAGACATATAATTTGACAAAAATTGACATAATAAAGAAATATTATCTACAAAAAGTTGAGATTCCAGACACATGAGTTTTTTCTATACTTATAATAGTAATAATAAAATGGTGACAGTAAATTAATCAAATGATATATATGAGTGAGGCACAAAGATCAAATACCAGATGAACTGAAGAAAAATTCAACCCTAGCTACTCTCTGTAATAAATGTGTCCAGAACAAGTTCGGCCGAACTTGTGCTGGACACTTTTGGTCACATGCAGTCTGATGTAATCAATTCTCTCTCAATAATTGCACTAGAAGTTGTTTGATATGGCCAAATGGTTCTGCTGAATTTTTTTAAACCCTACCTAGGTTGGCACTTTTTTTATTTTTCACAAAAGCAATTATAGTCCAAGTTTAGCCCCACTGCTGGGAATTTGCCCAAAATGTCTACTTGCTCTTTATGGCAGGTTTTTAATTTTAATTTTTTATTTCATATTTGATCCCTTTAATTTTACCTTTTTGTCCCTCATATTTCTTTTGGATATCAATTTATTTTTTGTAAAACAAATCATTTTCATATTTTTTACATTTATTTAATAATACTATAAAAGGTGTAGCATCACCCTGTATGCATATAGCACATGAGTTTTTTGTATACTTATAATATTAATAATATAATTATGAAAAAAAATTAATCATCAAATGATATATATGAGTGAGGCAAAATGATCAAGTACCAATGGACAAGTTTAGAAGAAATACCAGATTAACTGAAGAAAAATTCAACCCTAGCTACTCTCTGTAATAAATGTGTCCAGCACAAGTTTGGCCGAACTTTTGCTGGACACTTTTGGTCACATGCAGTCTGATGTAATCAATTCTCTCTCAATAATTACACTAGAAGTTGTTTGATATGGCCAAATGGTTCTGCTGAAGTTTTGTTAAACCTCAGGTTGGCATTTTTTGTTTTTCAAAAATGATATTATAGTCCAAGTTTAGCCCCACCGGTGGGCATTCACCTCAACATGTCTACTTGCTCTTGATGGCATGAATTTCATTTTAATTTTTTATTTCATATTTGATCCCTTTAATTTTAAATTTTTATCCCTAATATTAGTTTTGGATATCAATTTATTTTTTGTAAAACAATTCATTTTCAAATTTTTTTACCTTTATTTAATAATATTATAAAAGGTGTAACATCACCTAGTATGCATTTGTCACACAACTTTTTGCTATACTTATAATTTTAATAACATAATGGTGAAAAAAAGTTAATCAAATGATAAATATGAGTGATGCACAAAGGTCAAATATCAATGAATCAATAGTCCATTTTAATATTATAGATTTTTTGATTAAATAAAATAGTAATAATGAATTATATTTTTCATCCACAATTCCACTCTAGTGATTCCCACTGCATAAAAAGGGTGCACTCAGTCCTTTTTTTACTGCTTGTGCATATATTTTATTGCCCACAGTACTTGTCAGGCTAAGATCAACTAATTTTACGTGAGATAGCTTGAAAAGTCTTTGTCTAGAAGATTTATATGGTCCTATAAGAATACTTTAATATAAATCCAACAAATAGTAAAATATAATTCAGAATAAAGGTTTCAGTAATTTAATTCTCACTATTCTTATATGGGGCTTACAATCTTTTTAGTTGGTAGAAAAATAGTTTCAATAATTTCAGATACTATTCAAAAGTCTTATAAAAGTACTAATTAATTTTTTTTGTAATTTTTTTGGTTATATTGGATAAATTGAAGTGATAAAGAATGAAGAAAACAAGACCCAAAAACCTCCTCCTTTTATACACACTGAGTTCCCCAATAAATCCTTTGATATACCATCCAATACACAGTTTATGACGCCTCAAATCCACTAATAGACCTGCCCATCAACATCCTTAGTGATCTATGACATAATTAGACAAGTAACAACCGCAAAAATCCTGTAATAATAAGGGAAATCCATCAAAATAAAAGAAAAAGATAAAAAGAGAGTATATGCGTATAAAACAATAATACAAAATACTAAAGGAGACTTTTTAAGGTTAATAATAGCTTAAGAATAAGCAAGATTTACTGTAGAAATGGAGGGGCTAATCCTGATATTATACTACGTGAAATTCCCATCCAAAAATAACCAAAATCGACTGAGAAACCACCAAAAAACTTAAAACAGAGCGTGAGATGTGGGGTAACTACATGCAGTCCTTGGAAGGAGCTTGCATGGATAAATCCTTTACTAAAATTAGGCAAATATAAGCGTGGTGATGAAATAAGATGCCAAGAATGAGGTTATTAATGAAATTAGTGCATATAAACAAGGTCAATGCATTATTAATTAAGCTAGGACACTAAATAAGCACCTGTTGCCTATTTTAGTGTTTTTCCCCACAGTGAGCATAGAATGTGGGGTAATTATAGTGTGAAAAAGCTAACTTTGCTAAAAATGAAGCTATTCACACGGGAAAAAAGCAGGCAGTATGTAGCCAGTACACAGAAGCCATTTCTGGCATAAAAAACACCAATTTTGAAAAGTGTTATTTTTATGCATTTAAATAGCCAAATCAATATTCCTAAATGAGCCCAATTGATCTGTCAAAGCGCATTTTTGATATTCTCAATTTTATAGCGCATATAGTCAACTTTTAAGTGAAATAAAGCGCATTTCTTGTTTTTTGCGTAAAACAATGAATATAACAGCTTTAAGTGTACTTAAAAATTATGTAGCCTTATACTTAAGGTTCTTACAATTACCTTAACATATTCCAACTTAATATTAAGTACATAAGACTTATAAAAGGTGGATATATGCGTGTATATAAGGTGTTATAATGGCATTTTTTTGTGGATTATCATAATTTTACTTATGTATACTGTTTGTGTACTCTCATCTACTGTTCCCATGTATAGTTCATGTGTTTAAAATAACTTATAAGAACTCTTTGCTCAGTCCTGGGGATATACAGGCTGACACTTGCCCACCCAAAAAAAAACAATAAAAAAATGATAAGTTATACATTTTATTTTTTTATTTGTAATTTTCAGGTATTCAGAATAATTCTGTAGCATTAAAGATTATACTTTAAAGAGATAAAACATAATAAAATATTATGAGTACTGGTTTTTAACCCCTCAGCTGGTTGAGCAAAAATTTATTTCTGTTTAAATTTTTTAAGAAGGGTGGATAAATTAGAAATTTCTTTTTCAGGTATCCATTTATCAAATTCATTTAATTTCCCTTTAAATCTTAGTAAATAATCAGTTCCTTTTTCTTTAGTAAGGATTCTTTTCTTGAGTATTTTTTCAAACTCTGCTTTTTCCAAAATTTCTTCAGGTTTTCTTTTTAGGCTTTCCCCTTCTTTTTGGAAATAAGTCAGGATCATTTGCATGGTAAGTTTTCAATTATGAGATAGGGAAAACTGGATTTTTCCTATCATATGGAGCATATAATATGACTTCCACTGCATTATTCCCAACCATTTTACTTACTACAAAAGGTCCTACAAAGGGATCCTTTAATTTAACATTACCTTGTAAGTTAAAATGTAGTTTTGATATGAGGACTTCATCTCCCTTTTTGAATTCAAATTCTTTATAATATTTGTCCCACCTTTTCTTTTCATATTCAAATGCTTTTTGTATGCATTCTTCTGCATGCTTTCTACACATTTGTTGCATATGAATAAAGGATTTAGTACCAGGGTGTATATCTAACCTTGGTAATTTATTTAAATGATTTACTGGGGTATTTGGTACATATCCCAGCCAGAGTTCAAATGGTTTCTTCTCTGTGACAGAATGAGTTGTGCTGTTATAAGCAAATTCAAGGTCAGGAATTAATGTTACCCAGTCATGTGTGACTTTCTCATTGTCTTTGTATTCTAATCCAAAGGCACAATATCTTCTGATCATGTCTTCTAGAGTTTGTATCATTCTTTCAGCCAGCGCATCAGTTTGTGGATGATGTGCTGTGGATAATTTCAATTGACAACCTGATACTTCCATTAAAGATGTCCAGAACTCTGAAGTAAATTTAGGGTCTCTGTCAGAGTTTAAGGCTTTGGGGAACCCAGCAGTATTCATCATCTGAGTCCACCATAGTAATGCCAAGTGTCTTGCAGATACCTCTTTATGGGTAGGGATAAACTTACACATTTTTTTTAATCTATCCACAATTACCCAGCAAGAATTGAAACTTTCTTTTTCTGCTAATTGAAAGCCAGTTACAAAATCCATGTTTATAATTTCCCATGGAGCTTTTGGCTGCTCTATTTGTTGTAACAACCCAGCTCTCTTACCAGTTAATCTTTTAGATTTCTGACAAGAGTCACATGTTTCAATGTATTTTTGTAAATCTTCTTTCATGCTTATCCACCAGGCTGTATTTTTAACTCTGGTTAATGTTTTGTTAAAGTCAAAATGACCAGCTAAGATGTCATCATGACAAGTACTCAACATTAACTCTTTCATAGAAGGTGGTATTACTATAACATTACTTAACTTTTTTCTGTAATATATATATCCATCTTCAATTGATAATTTACCTTTTTCCAATGCATTTTTATACTTTGGAGGCAAGGTTTTAATTAATGCACTCATGGAGGCATTTGTTGGATCATTAAGAATGGTAGATAGTTTAGACAAATCTTTATCAGATGAATAATTTTCTAATATAGTTTTCATAAATTCTTCTTCTAAATCCACTATATAAATCCCAAATATATGTATAACCTCATTTTCAGGTACATAAGCTGGGTTGTCAGCATCATTTGGCAAAGGATTTCTAGATAATAAATCCACATTAGAATGCAATTTTCCTGCTCTGTGAGTGATTGTCATTCTTCCTCTGTACTCTTGTACAGCTAGTTGCCATCTAAACATGTGCCTATTAGGTGTTTTCATGTTTAGCAATGTTTTTACTGCACTGCAATCTGTTATAAGTTCAAACTTCTGGTCTTCCAGATAGTAATGAAGATTTCCAAAGCCCACACCACGGCTAAACATTCTAACTGTGTGGCACCATACCTTAATTCAGTTTTTCTTAAGGTTCTGGATATATAACAGATAACTACTTCAGATAATTTTCCATTTATTATCTGTTTTTTCTGTAAAGCAGCACCTAAACCTATGAAGCTTGCATCAGTGTACAAGATAAAAGGTAAGGTGATATCTGGCAGTCCCAAAATTGGAGCTGTCATTAAACATTCCTTTAATTTATTAAAGGCGTGTTGTCTTTCATTATTCCAAATGAAAGCCTCATTTTTCCTGATTAATGTTGTCAAAGGAGCTGTAATAGATTGGTAATTTTTAATATATTGTCTATAATATCCACACATACCCAAAAAACTTTAAATTTCTTTTAAATTCTTAGGTATACCAATGTTTTTTATTGCTTCCACATTATTCTGGTCAACACAAATTTATAATCCAGATACAACATGTCCAAGTACTTTCAAAGATTGGAATCCAAATTTTCATTTCTTTAATGCAGTTGTCATATTAATTTCATCCATTCTTTGAAAGACTCTTTTCAGGTGATTTAAATGTTCATCATATGTTTTTGAAAACACTATGATGTCATCAATATAGACCAATAGCCATCCTTCAACCATTTCCTGATGAAAAACACTATCCATCAATTTTTGGAAGACTGAAGGTGCATTCTTTGGGCCAAATGGCATTCTCACAAACTTTTATATACCCATATGCGTTGTTATTAATAAGTAATTTAGAGAATTTCTTTCCACAGGAATCTGGTGGTAACCTTTGTTTCCATCCATACAGGAAATATATTTTGCTCCTTGTAAAGTAGCATGGATAGAAGCTATCCTTGGTAGAGGGTAAATATCATCTACTGTGTATGTATTCAGAGCTCAATAATCTCCGCATTATCTTGCCTTATCTTTTTCATAAGAGATCAATACTGGTGAAATGACACAATACTTAGGTGTTGTGTCCACTTTTTCAACAATACCCATTTCCAACAACATTTTTATATTGTCTTCAATATCTTTTCTTTTTGCAGGAGATGCTGGGTAAGGTATCTTTTTTAGGCTGCCAGGAATATTATCCAAATCACAGCTTAGAGAGATTTTCATCTCATGGTCTTTGACCAATCCTAGTTCATTTGAACCATGAGCAAATGCCATAGGATATGATTTAATAAATCTCAAAATATTTTCTTCTTCAATTTTTGAGAGTTGAGGACTGAAAGAGGCTTTTTGGATTTAATTTTCTAATTCACCCACTTCATTGGTGGTTCTTCCACCTTGTAGTTGTTCTTTCCTAGGAGAAATAGCATACACTGAATTTTCAGAACATATCTTGAATTTTCTCTTACCATTCACTCCTATGGTAAAACAACTGTTTGCAGGATCTAGTTTAATTCCAAATTTTGTCAATAAACCATTGCCAATAATAAACCAATCAATACAATTATTATTATCCATTACTACAAATTCATAAACTGCTCTTACATATCCATTATTATATTTAAAGAATACAGCAGTTTTGTATTAGCCAATTGGATTCAATATTGAACCAAAACCCCTCCAGATATTTTTCTGAACAGGTTCTAGTTTGTCCTTATACTTACTGTCAAGTTTCATTAATGTTTTAATAGAAACTACACTACCTGCAACCCCAGTGTCAAGAATGGCATTCATTTCCCTTCCACATATAATAACAGGTGCTCTGATAGGTGTTATTTTGTAAGTATCATGAGATACATCTTTAATTATTTCAGATTCTTCAATAGAAGTTAAAGATGTATAGGTATGAGGTATAGCATCATTCAGGAACATTATATCCTGTTCTAATACAAATATCTCATTTTCATCATCACTTTAAGATATTTTACTTTTACAATCCTCACTGTATTCCACATTTTTATCTTCATGATTACTTGGTTCAGAATTCTGGGAGGTTTAAATAACATTTATTCTCTTTTTACACGTGTGACCCTTAACCCAAGGTTCATTACATTTATAAAAAGTGTTATTCTCTTGTCTTTTAGGGACAAGGGGAGCTGAAGGTTTTTTCTTCTCCACTGGTAATTTAGTTGTAGTAGGTTTTACCATGTCAACACTCTGTCTGTACTTAATCTACTTGGTTTCATATTTTTGGTTTAATAATATCTCATTACATATATTAATGAACCCAGAGGTATCTCTGATGGTTTCAGTTCTAGATACAATAATGTCTCTAACTGATATAGGTAACTTGTATATTATCGTTTCTTTCCACTCTTCATAATCCATTTTTGGATCCATGGCTTTCATTATTTTTATTAAATTCATTAAAAATACTATAGGTTTATCTCAAGCATTTGGATTATATCTGGCTTTTTCATACAATCTTTCTTGAGTGATTCTAAATTTTGGGCCACCAAATTGCCTTTCAATAAGTGCCTTCCATTCATTCCAGGAGTAAATGATTCCCTCGCTCAATACAGATTCAAACCATAATAAGACCACATCTGTAAATAAAGATATTAACTTTGAAGTAATTTCTTCATCAGGTAATTTGTATAAAAATCTTAAGTTATCAATTCTTTGTATGAATTGCTGCCAATCAGATTTTGAATCCCCATCAAAAGAAAGGTACTGATCTAATTTAGGCCAGTTCTTTTGGTTAGTTCTTGCTTCCCTAACCTGAGGAATATTCAGTAATTCACTTACTTTGGAAAGATGATCATTTTTTTCATCTTTTACTGATTTAATCTTCTCAGAGCCCATGACACTATTTTCATGTTCCATCATTGGTGTTTCATTTGCGCGTTTCATGAAAACAGGTACTCTTGCCACATAATAAGTGTTATCTCTTATTTTTTCACTATTTTTCAACATCTTTGCTACTTCTATTTCGACTATTTGTCACCTATCCTGTATTACTGGTTCATGAGTTAGAGTGTCATTTACATTTGAAAAAGATAACTTAACATGTCCCTCAATGGTAGGCATAATATTCTGAGAGTGTTCTAATTTATTTTCTAAATTTCTAATCTCAGATTTTAAACCTTTATTCTCATTGACTAATTCATTATTTGAATTTTCAATAATTTTTATCTATTGGCTGTTGCACTAAATTATTGTGTTAGCTGTAATAATACCTTTTCTGTATTATTGTTTGACTCTTTTGAGAAATCTTCCAATTTTTCAATTCTCAATAAAAATTTACTTATTATCTTTGATTCCATTAGATTTTCTTTTAAAAAATATTCTATTTTTTCTGTGTCCAACTCAGAAGACTCATCATTTGATTCCAATTTTATATTAATAGCATCATCCTGGTGATCAATAAAACTATCTACATTGTCTTTGTGCAAAGACAAGTTTAAAATATTTTTTTCAAATGAATAATCTTTTAAATCATTATCAATCATATCCAATATTTCCTTATCAATCACATTATCTATAAGTAATTCCTTGTTAGGTTGGTGCAATTGATCATAAGAAGTTGGATGACTCACCAAGGTCTTATTCTATTTCCCCTGCCTCTCCTTGGCTTTCCCCTGTAAGGGTGACTGCTGGATCCTTGTTGTGGAGGGTTGTTGTAGTTTTGGGCGTACCAATCCCATTTCCATTTGCTTACTGTAATTTTTTGGTCCTCCTCTTGGGCTGGAGGTGTTGCTATGGAGTTGTTGGGTGCCACTGTTGGTGGTTGAGTCTTTATGTCCACTAGAGCTTGGTTGACTTCTATGAAACATTGAGCTGCTCTCTTTTCCAGATTGTTGATCTGGTCCACTATATTGTTGACTCTTATTGTCAAGGTGTTCAGTAGGGTGGATAGGGAGTGAACTTGTTCTTGTAATGTATTTTTTGACTTCTTTATTGAAACCTGCTTTAAAAGCTTTTCCCTTTCCTCCAGAGACATTGGCGGAGTGTTGTTGATTATGGGAGAGTCCTGGCCCTCCATTTGAATGTCCTGTAACAGGTATTTCAGCTCTAGGTCTTAAGTTATAAGGTTTTGCCTTATTACTTACAATGTCATTGTTGTCACACATTTTCTGTGGAAGTTAAAGAATAGAAAGTTTAGATATGAAAACTTCAAAAAGGAGTTTTATCAGTATTTATCAATACCACTGAAGTCAATTTTATTGCTTACTTATTGGTATGAAGTGGATCTTTAATTGCCAAAAGTCAAATATGCTTTTTATGTGGTCACTTGATTTAACTGGTCTACAATATGTAGCCATGTTTTTATATTTAAAAGAAAACAACTGTTAGTAAGATTCTTTCTAACTATTTAATAAATATTACAAACCAATAAAAAGAAATGATTAATAGTCCTGTTTAAAATTAAACAATTAATAAGTTTAATTGGTTTATTATCTGAAAACATCACAAATTTAATTGGTCTATTGACAGACTCCCACTAATAACAATTTTATGTTCATTTAGTGGTAAAATTGTTGACTCAATATCATAATTTTATTATATAACAGGGCTTCTTTTTCTGAAATCACTATATAAGTGACCCCAACCTGTTGTAATTATCCAAATATTTCTATAGGGATATTATTTACGTGTACCTTCTTTGAAATTTTCACATACTGGATTATAACAGAATTCGTGAGGAAAGGCCCCCAATTGTCAGGCTAAGATCAACTAATTGGACATGAACTAGCTTGAAAAGTCTTTTTCTAGAAGATTTAAATGGTCCTATATGAATACTGTAGTATAAATCCAACAAATAGTAAAATATAATTCAGAATAAAGGTTTCAGTAATATAATTCTCATTATTCTTATATGTGGCTTACATTCTTTTTAGTTGGTAGAAAAATAGATTCAATAATTTCAGATACTATTCAAAAGTCATATGAAAGTACTAATTGATTTGTATTGTAATTTGTTTGGTTATATTGGATGAATTGAAGTGATAAAGAATGAAGAAAACACGACCCAAAAACCTCCTCCTTTTATACACACTGAGTTCCCCAATAAATCCTTTGATATACCATCCAATACACAGTTTATGACGCCTCAAATCCACTAATAGACCTGCCCATCAACATCCTTAGTGATCCATGACATAATTAGACAAGTAACAACCGCAAAAATCCTGTAATAATAAGGGAAATCCATTAAAATTAAAGAAAAAGACAAAAAGAGAGTATATGCGTATAAAACAATAATATAAAAGACTAATGGAGACTTTTTAAGGTTAATAATAGCTTAAGAATAAGGGAGATTTACTGTAGAAATGGAGGGGCTAATCCTGACATTATACTATGTGAAATTCCCATCCAAAAATAACCAAAATTGACTGAGAAACCACCAAAAAACTTAAAACAGAGCGTGAGATGTGGGGTAACTACATGCAGTCCTTGGCAGGCGCTTGCATGGGTAAATCCTTTACTAAAATTAGGCGAATATAAGCGTGGTGATGAAATAAGATTCCAAGAATGAGGTTATTAATGAAATTAGTGCATATTAACAAGGTCAATGCATTATTAATTAAGCTAGGACACTAAATAAGCACCTGTCGCCTATTTTAGTGTGTTTCCCCACAGTGGGCATAGAATGTGGGGTAATTATAGTGTGAAAAAGCTAACTTTGCTAAAAATGAAGCTATTCTCACGGGAAAAAAGCAGGCAGTATGTAGCCAGTACACAGAAGCCATTTCTGGCATAAAAAACACCAATTTTGAAAAGTGTTATTTTTATGCATTTAAATAGCCAAATCAATATTCCTAAATGAGCCCAATTGATCTGTCAAAGGGCATTTTTGATATTCTCAATTTTATAGCGCATATAGTCAACTTTTAAGTGAAATAAAGCGCATTTCTTGTTTTTTGCGTAAAACAATGAATATAACAGCTTTAAGTGTACTTAAAAATTATGTAGCCTTATACTTAAGGCTCTCAAGATTACCTTAGCATATTCCAACTTAATATTAAGTACATAAGACTTATAAAAGGTGGATATATGCGTGTATATAAGGTGTTATAATGGCATTTTTTTGTGTATCATCATAATTTTACTTATGTATACTGTTTGTGTACTCTCATTTATTGTTCCCATGTATAGTTCATGTATTTAACATAACTTATAAGCACTCTTTACTCAGTCATGGGGATATACAGGCTGACAGTACTACAATTTTTTGTAGTGATTATCCCACATCTGATCTAGGAATATTTTTAGACAATATAAGTTTTTTTTACAAAAGACCTTATCATATCCAATATCCCACAAAAAATACAACTTGTTTTTGTATTAAAAATCATTAACTATTAAGAAATTGTTAAAATAATTAAATTAGACCCTGGCAGAGCTAGATCCATACCAACCAACCAAAAGTCTTTTCAATATTAAAAACAATTAAATAAAATTATGATATCATACTAAATTATGGGCACCAACCATAATTCAGCACTTCTCATTTTCTGTGCCTCAAAATGATTGCATGTAGCATTTTTCTACTGTCAGACTGTTTTTCTTCCTTCCCTCACACCTATTTAGTGCAGAATAAAAATTTAGTATGAGTTTTAGTCAAGTTGGTTTGCCAGTGTTATTTGTATGCAATATGAATTCATATTGCATATTTCTATTTATGCATAAAATATACTTGTTAAGGATCATTTTTTTGCATATTTCAATCATAATGCATATTTATGTATATTCATATGCATATTTATTATACAGATGTATATGAATTTCAATATATTTTATTCATATACATATATGCACCTTTTTTTTGCATATTCAATATGCATATTTTTAATGCATATTCAATTTTCATTTTTTTAGAATATTCAATATGCATATTTTTTATGCATAATCACTATGCAAATTTTTATCCATAAGTTTATGCATATTTATTCTTCATAGTCATTATGCATACACTTTGGATAGGCATTTCACATCAATTTTTAACATGCAATAAGTATCCACCATGCAAATTCAAATGCATATGCATCTATATCAAACACACAACATATATTCAATTTTAATATTTGAATATTAAGGTATGCTAAGTGATGTTGTTCAACCTTTTCCCAAACCTGAGATTAACTGATGTTCAATGTGGTTCCTAAGCTCAGCTGAAGGAGGGATTGTTCTGGGTTCAATCTGTGACAGTTTAATTTTTCAATGTTTTCTCATCTGATTTTAAAACATATTTCTGACAGTTTCAGGATGGTTTCCCAACAGTTTCCTGATAAATTCCTGATAGTTTAAAATAGAGAGAACTGCTAGCAGTTCACCCCCATATTTCCTGTGGTGATTTCTGATAAAAAATTTCTTTTATCTCTTTTCTCTTAATAGTTTTCCCATCTTAGATAATGGCTGAATCCTCAGATTTTGACCCATCAGACCTTCCTTGTTTCATTGCTCCCAATGACTATGCTTGCAAACAGTGTATCCACATGTGCAGACCTTGAACCTTCAATCTTCCAACTGTTGAAGCCAAACTCTACAACAGGGCCTGTGATTCTTGCAACTCCAAAAAGAAAAAATGTGAGAGAGACCCCAATTATCCTATACCACCACCTTCACCTTTGCACAAATACACCTCTACATCTCCTACCAGATCCCCAGAACTAGGTCCTGCTTCCTCTTCTCTATCTTCAGCTCCATCCAGAAAATCACGCTGCTCTGTCCCCAGAACTCTCTTCAAAAGACCTTCTTTATCATCCCAAGAAACAGCATTTTTCTTATCAAATCCAGTTAAAACAGCTTCAAAATCAGCTCCCAGGCCGCAAGACAGCGCCCAGGCAGTTTGCCTGCCTTGCTAGGAAGCAGAAATCAGGCTCAAAACCACCAAATTCAACCAGAAGACAGACAAAATCCGACAGTAAACAACAACAACTCCACACAACAACCTCCTAGTGCTCTCAGAGCAATGCACACAACAATTTCTTCATCAAAAATTATTAAAAACTCTAAAACGTCTAGAAGACCTGCAAAAGGACCTCAAAAAGGCACCAGAGCACCCAACACTGCTCCCAAACAAAATTTTCCCTCTCAATCAAGAAGAGTTAGTTAAACCTCTCCTCTAAAAGCCAATTACTCCTCTGAAAGTTCCATTTCTTCCAGATCTTCATAAAAAAGACCCCAATTAGCTTCCAGGTTACATTTTCCTGGTCCATCCTACCACCAACCTTGTACTCCACCACCAGTGTCCAACCCAACTAGGCTAAGCAATAATATCATCAACAACAACAGCAGCCCTGCTGCTTCAACCAGGCCACATGAACATCCTTCTTCTAGTCCATCTTTCCAACACCATTTAGAGAATGATGATGAGAATCCATACCTCCCTCTGGTTGATTCTCCTACAACATGCATTCAGAATTCTTCAACAGCTCAAATCCCAGCCACTTACAAATTTGATGATCCCTAATCTGTTAGTACCAAATTAATAATTCCAATTTCTTTAACAGAGAACAATTACTGATCCAATTCTTCTGTTTAGTTGGAGCCCTGCCTCCTGAAACTGAAATTATGATTGGTCAACCTCTAGAAACTACCTTAACTCTATATTATGCTGACATGAAACAAATCCTAAGTATTATGTGTTCTAACATGCTTAAGGCTTTTTCTTTTCATGGCCAGTTGAATGAATTTGAAAATAATCTGAGGAAACAGCTCCTTGATGACCACTGGAAGATGTCTACAATAATCAAGCACATCTTCCAAAACTCTATCCCCGCTTTTTCCACTTATTCCCAAAATTTACCTTCTAATCTGGTCCCTGACCATTACAACCCATATACTCTTTTCAGCCGTCTAAATCACAAAGAACACAGTTCTTTCTCCAATCCTAACAAAAAGCAAAAACATTACCATAATATGGACCAACCTCCAGAGGCTTCTTCTTCTAGACATTAAAATAAAAGAGAGAAATCAATAATTCACTAAATAGAGAGAACAATAATAATTAACAGATATATATAAAAAAATTTTTTTTATTTTTATTTTTGTCTTTTTTTATTTTATTTATTATTATATTTATTTTTTTATTTTTTTTTTATTTTTTTTTTATTTTTTTTCAATTTTTTAATTTTTTCATATTTATTTTTCATATTATTAATATTTTATTTTTATTTTTATTTAAAATACTAACATAGTAAAAAAATGAAAATAATTAACGAAATTGCTTAAAAAATATGAGCTGAGAAATTAAAATGAAATTAATAATAAAAATAAAATGAGATAAATAATAATTACTAATGGTATCCCACAGCCAATGGATTAGCTGATCCCCTGATACCTTACTCACATCCAAGTGTACCTTAATGTGGATACACCATTGAGTAATTATTAAATTAATTGAGATAAAAAAAATAAGAAAAATAATATCAATAAGAAAAGATGAAATAAATAGAAATAAAAGAAGATAATAAAAACTTAGATAGAGTTAAAAAAGAAAATAGCATTGCCTGGTCAATTGATGACCCTTCCCC
This sequence comes from Hemileia vastatrix, assembly GCA_030280995.1. NCBI lineage: Eukaryota > Fungi > Basidiomycota > Pucciniomycetes > Pucciniales > Zaghouaniaceae > Hemileia > Hemileia vastatrix. Next base: position 9,287,070 of record JASXTE010000007.1, read on the forward strand.
AACTAATGCTTTCCCACATCCAGGTGACCAGATGTGGTGACACCATATAATATAATTTGTGAATTTTTGTCTTTTCTATCCTAATAACCCCGATTAAAATTACAAGAAAAAAAGATAAAAAAAATAATAATCTAAAACCTCTATCCGATCCAACCATAGACACTAAAACAAAGAAAGAAAAAGAAACTTTCCAGCTCTTTAGAAAGTCCAGTTCATGTAAATTATCACTGAGTGGGATCCCTCCAATAAGTAAAAATGATGGGAGACCACCAGTGATCCACCACCAAAACCAGAGAAGACATTCCTAAGCCAGTAAGCCAGTTTAAAGTCATGGTGGAGTGAAACCTAAATAACAAAAATCAGATCTAGGATTCAACTAGGAAAAATAAATAAATGAAACAGACATTATGGGGTAACTGTTCGACAGAGCAGCCAGATCATCAGTTACCACCACACTTTCCAAAATAAAATCAAGTAGCCCCCCCTGGGTACCTTCTAACAAAAACACAAAATCCAACACCATAAACCAAAACCAATAAGTGTGAAGACTCTGGCACTTGAAGAAAAAAAGAAATTCCAGTTTAAAGTCATAGAGGACTAAAACCTTTGAAGAGAAACCAGTACTAGGGCTCAACCAAATTAAGAGAAGGGGTTGTATGCAGAAAATCTGGGTTAACTGTTATACAGAGCAGCCAGCCCATCAGTTACCCCCACACTTGCCAAAAAAAAATAGAGAAGCCCCACCCATGGGTACCTTCTAACAAAAAAAAGTTTTCAAAAAAACAGATGCACAGAATCACCAAAATCCAAATTTAAAGAATGGTCCATGTTTTATCCTCATTGAAGAGTCAATCTTCTTCACTTCTAGTGCCTCTTGGGTAAAATCTCTTCACCTGATCAGCAGCCACTCTCTTCCTCAAGACTGCACCATCTAGCTCCTCCAAACTTAATAAACTCTGAATAAACGCCACCCACCTAGTTGTTGGATCATATGGAAAAATAAGTGTATTTATCATTTGAACCAGAGATTTTGCATCTACCTGCAGCTCAAAATGCTGCCTCCACAAAACATGTCAGCCTAAATATCCTTAAGACTGAATATTTCTTATGCTTAAAATAAGATAACCTTAGCTAGATTAAGCTTATATCTTAAAAATAAGGTTAAAATTATAATATATATTATTTTATTATATATATATATATAATTATTATTCTATTATATAATTTATAATAGTTTAAATAGCTTATCCATGGCCTAATAATACTTATTAAGGTGTTAATGGAGTCATAATATACTTATCTTAAGTGATATGAAGTAATTATTGACATACATAAGCTTATATGTATACATAAATCCCATATTCAGTGAAATATGCAGTATATTATGTATATTTAGGTATATAAGTGGGTTTTAGCCCCTTAATAGCCTATAACCTTTGTTTTTCTGCTTATTTTAGGTCATATGGACGAAATCAGTGGACTCACAACGCCTACAGAAGCATAGACACCTATATCAGGCACATACACCCAGTTTGGACAACTGAAATTACTTCCTTGGATGGTTATTCACGGATTTATGGGTTGGAAGGATGTTTCTGGGTTAATATGGATGCTTGGGGATGTTATTGGGGGCTTGGACATTTTATTTGTTTCCTTTATATGCTTTTAGTTTCATTAAATCTATTTTTTATTATTTATTTTACCTGTTTCTTTATGGTATCCGCTTTTATCTGGGTTTTCTATTTATGGTTTGGATCAGTGTTATTATTAATAGTGATGGAGGGTCCTTACTGGAGGTCTGGGTGTTGAAACTGCTTGAAGTGGACGCCATGGAGAGGTGATGGGCCCTCAAAGTGCTGTAATTGCCGGGGATAGCAGTGACATCATCTGGATTGAAGGTCTGTGCACTCCAGTGGATTTGGGTATAAGTAAGGAGGAATTTTGACGGTTTATTATCATCATTCAATTACTACAATTCAAACAACCACTACAATACAATTATTAGCATTCAGAAATATATTATAAAGCCATTATAGATTGATATTATCTTTATATAAGATATAACTATATTTTATTCTTCTATTTTCCACCACTAGCACGCATTTAAATCCAAGTATTGTGAGTTTTATTTGAGTATAACTATTCTATTAGTCTTCCCCTGAGGTTTAATCACTAAATCATTAATCAATAAGTAGTAGGAACATAAAATAACACTATTATATCATACTTATATACTAGACTATACTGACAATTGGGGGTCTTTCCTTATATTTTACTTATTATTTAGTATAAGCCTTGGGACGTGATTTTTACCTTAGTACAGCTCAAAATTAACCAAATATTTAGGTCTGCTGCATATTAGTTGGTTATCATAACTCATTGATTGCGGAAAAGAACACTTAAAATAATTGTACTAATTTTTTATCATAAAAATTAGATATTTACAGTAGTAACTGTACCCAATATAAACCCAATTTCACTTGGTTTTTGGACACCAATATAACACCCAATTAAATTGGTATTTGGCTAAAGCTTGGTAAGCTAATTATTAACCCTTATAGAGGTCTAGTTAAACTTATTATTATATTTTTAAAAGATTTTTTCAAATATTTCTTACATTTTATTTAAATAAATAAAGATATAAATTCAGGGTAAGCTCCATTGCTTTTTTAATATCTTTTGTCTACTAATTCCATAGAGTTTTTTCTTTTGTAGACGTAAAATATTGTCATTCTGAACAATATGAGTGCTCCCCAGGACAGTGTAAGTGAAAAGCCTGCTTAAAATACCAGGTCTAAAGCTAACAAAAACTTTCCAGGACATCACCATGGAGGGACAACAGTACCCCCATCCAGAAAGCATGAGTATAGAGGAAAAGGACACCCTCTTAAAAAAGATAACTATAAAAAAGACGTCTCCTCCTCTTCTGGATCAACTGTCCCACCTGGCCAAACAGGTTCTGAAGTTGGAGGAATCAAAATATCTCATGTTCAAAGAAGTAGAGCAGTTGCAAAACAATTGCAAGGTAGGGTTTCAGTAGATGAAGCAGGCAATGGCAGAATTAAAGGGAGGCCAGCCCAGTCAATCAAATCAGCAACCCCCTACCCAAGGAGGGTCCACTCACTCCCAGGAGATAATCCTGGTAGACAAATGGAAATGGGACTGGTTTCACCAACAGTGGACAAGCCACAGTTGCAACAGGGATCCACCCCCTCATCTGACTTCCTCAGCTCACCCTTACAAGGGAAAAAAGCGCCAAAAACCAGGACTGGCAACCATCCCTTGGTAAGTAACTTACCCTCTCAGATTGGACATAATACTGATAATTACAATATAGGTAATTCTATTGATGTTAAATCTGTACAAAAAATAGAGGAGGATTTAAGAAATTTAGGTTTTAGAGTAGATACACCTGACTTGTGTTTTGTCCACATTAACAGTACTATTTACAATGATAATACAGTTAATTCTCAGTTGCAACCACCTACTAGTGAGATGAGAAGTTTACAGGAGAGTGAGAGAATTGAAAATGAGGACATAGAATATTTTAACAATAATCCAACTGTCCATAGAATTTTTTCAGCATTGTGGAATAGAATGACTGATTGTGAGGAACAGACAGTTAACCTCATTAGTGATACAATTTCATCCTTGACATTAAACATTTCTCAATTAGCAACACGTAACAAAGAATTAGAGAGAGAACATTTGTCTCTAACTCTTAAATATGATTCATTGAGTAATAAATATAATGACCTTTCAAACAAATTTTGTGAGTTAGAATAGTTATATGAAACACATTTATTAAAAACTGAATCAAGAACAAAGTTATCTTTTGCCCAGACAAATCAAAGTGTCTCTGAGTTGCTACAAAGATTAACTAAAGTTGAGATTAAAACTGCCAATCTACTAATGAACCAGGATAATCATAAGTATAATTAATATAATAATAATCCTTTCATTGGCAAAAGTGAATCTCATTCCTTCCCTATACCACCACAATTAAAACCATCTGGTGGTAGTGTCAAATCTGAAAATGTAAGTCGCAAATCCGTGCAGGAAGAAATACAAGACCATTTATCAAAAGTGAATGAGTTGTTGAATTTACCAAAGATTAGTGAGATAAAATCCAATCAGAAAAACTGGCCTAAGATAGATCAGTACCCAACTTATGATGGGGAAGCCAGCTCTGATTGGCAACATTTTATTCAAAGAATTGACAACTTGAAATTCTCATATAAGTTACCAGATGAAGAGGTAACATCAAAATTAATTTTTTTATTTAAGGATGTTGCTTTATTATGGTTTGAAGCTGTCTTAAGTGAGGGTAGAGACTACTCTTGGGCTGAATGGAAACAACTTATTGAAAAACAATTTGGAGGTTCTAAATTCAGGCTTACTCAGCAGAGACTATATGAGAAGACTAGGTATAATCCGTTGAATGGTGACAAACCTGTGGTATTTTTAATGAATTTAAACAAAATATTAAAAGCCATTGAGCCTCATATGGATTTTAACTTATGGAAAGATAAGATAATATACAAATTACCTATATCTCTCAGAGACATTGTTGTAGCTAGAACATTAAATGTTACTGAATATTCTGACTTAATTAATATTTGCAATGAAATATTATTAAACCATAAGTATGAATCAAGGTATTCCACTTATAAACAAAATGTTGAACCTGTAAAAACTCAGAATTCAAAAACACTTCAGGAGAAGCAGAAAAAACCTACTGCACCTGTAGTACCTAAAAAGTATGAAACAAATACTTGTTATAAGTGTAACAAACCTTGGGTCAAAGGTCACAAATGTGAGAAAAACATAAATATTGTTGAAAATCAACGTGAATCTGAAACTGAAACTGAAAAAAGTAAAGAATCAAGTGATTATGACAGCAATATCTCATATAGTGATGAAAATGAAGTCTGTATGTTGGAAGATGATTTGTCCATCTTTGAAAATCCAATATTAAATATTGACTCAAATGAATCTTTAATGAATTTTGAGGATGCTGAAATCATTAAGGATATACAAGCTGATAACTTTAGAATGACACCTATCACGGTTCCAGCTATAATTTCTGGTGAAAATGTTAATAGAGTATTGGACACAGGAGCTGCTGGTTCTGTTGTTTCCACTAATAAATTACAGAAAATTGATAGTGAATATAAGTTTAAGCTTGAACCACTTCAAAATAAAAATTGGAGAGGTTTTGGATCAGTACTACACCCCATTGGTAAATACAAAGCTGCTTTTTTCTTTAAACACCAACATGGTTATGTAAGGGTAACTTGTGACTTTGTAGTAATGGATAATACTAATTGTAGTAACTGTTTTATCATTGGAAATGATATTCTCACTAAATTTGGTGTAAAATTAGACCCTGCTAATAAAAATTTTACAATTGGCATGAATGGTAAGAGGAAATTTAAAATAAATTCTTTTAACACAGTCTTACACATTGAGTCAGTAACAAATTCCCCGTCTAAAGGAAGAGAATCCAATGAGATGGAACTTCTGGAAACAGAAATTTCTAAAGCATCATTTGACACTCAGATAAGTAAAACTGAGAGAGATAATATTTTGGAATTAATTAAAGCTTTTCCAATGGCTTTTGCACATGGTACAAATGAACTTGGCCTTGTAAAAGATCATGAAATGAAGATTAGTTTAACCTGTGATATGGATAATATTCCTGCTAGTCTTAAAAAGAAACCATACACTGCTTCACCAATGAAGAGGAAAGACATTGAGGATAATATTAAGATGTTATTAAAAATGAACATTCTTGAGAAGGTTGAAACTACACCAAAATATTGTGTAATATCACCAGTGCTGATTTCTTATGAACAAGATAAAGCAAGACTGTGCGGTGATTATAGAGCATTAAAAACATTTACAGTAGATGATATTTATCCCTTGCCAAGGATTGCCTCTATACATGCTACCCTTAAAGGTGCTAAATATATAAGTTGCCTAGATGGAAATAAAGGGTACCATCAAATTCCTGTTGAAAAGAATTCACAGAACTTTTTTGTTGATAACAACACACATGGGAATTTATAAATATGTCAGAATGCCATTTGGACCAAAAAATGCTCCATCAGTGTTTCAGAAGTTAATGGATATAACATTCCATAATGAAATTATTGAAGGATGGTTAATGGTATACATTGATGACATCATAGTGTTCTCTAACACTTTTGATGAACCCTTAATCCATTTAAAGAAGGTCTTTCAGAAAATGGATGAAATAAAAATGACCCTCGCATTGAAAAAATGTAAATTTGGGTTTGAATCTTTAAAAGTGCTTGGTCATATTGTATCTGTCTTAAAAATATGTGTAGACCAAAATAACGTGGCTGCAATAAAGAATATTGGCATTCCTCAAAATGTGAAGGATGTACAATCTTTTCTTGAAATGTGTGGTTATTATAGACAATATATAAAAAACTACCAATCAATTGCTGCACCACTGACAACACTGATAAAGAAATCAGAAGCTTTCATTTGGAATAATGAAAGACAACAAGCTTTTAATAATTTGAAAGAATGTTTAATGACAGCTCCTATCTTGGGATTACCAGATTTCCAATTACCTTTTGTATTATATACAGATGCAAGTTTTATTGGACTGGGTGCTGCTTTGCATCAAAAACAACTTATTGAAGGGAAAATGTCAAAAGTAGTAATCTGTTATATTTCAGGTACTCTGAGAAGTGGTGAATTGAAGTATGGTGCTACTCAACTTGAATGTTTGGCAGTAGTATGGGCTCTTGAAAAGCTACATTATCACCTTGAAGACCAAAAATTTGAGTTAATAACTGACTGTAGTGCAGTTAAATCACTCTTAAACATGAAAAATCCTAATAGACACATGTTTAGATGGCAATTAGCTGTACAAGAATACAGAGGCGGGATGACTATTACACATAGAGCAGGAACCTTGCACTCTAATGTAGATCTGTTATCTAGAGTACCTCTGCCTAATAATGATGATAATCCTGCTTATGTTCCTGAATCAGAGATTATTAACATTTATAGCATTTATATTGTAGATCTTGAGGATGAATTCATGCAATCAATTCTTGATAATTATAATTCAGATCCTGACTTGAGTAAATTAACTACAATATTAAATGATCCATCTAATGCTTCAATGAATGTTTTAAAAAAACATTAACAATTAAGTATAAAGAGGTATTAGAAAAAGGAAAATTTTCCATTGAGGATTGTTTTATATATTACAGGAAAAAATTAAGTAATGTAATTGTAATTCCCCCTTCAATGAATGAGTTAATGTTAAGTATATGTCATGATGATATATTAGCAGGTCATTTTGACTACCATAAAACATTAACCAGAGTAAAAAACACAGCTTGGTGGATTAACATGTCTGAGGATGTTCAGAAATATGTTGAAACATGTGATTCTTGTCAAAAATCTAAAAGATTAACAGGAAAAAGAGCTGGTTTATTACAACAAATTGAGCAACCAAAAGCTCCATGGGAAATCATTAACATGGACTTTGTAACAGGTTTTCCAATAGCAGGGCATAAGAGTCATAACTCCTGCTGGGTAATTGTAGATATATTTACAAAGATGTGTAAATTTATTCCTACTCACAAAGAGGTTTCTGCAAAGGACTTAGCTTCATTATGGTGGACACAAATGTTAAATACAGCAGGTTTCCCCAAAGCAATAGTTTCTGACAGAGATCGTAAATTTACTTCTGAGTTCTGGACGTCACTTATGGATGTTTTAGGGTGTCAATTAAAACTTTCTACAGCACACCATCCACAAACTGATGGGCTAGCAGAAAGAATGATACAAACCTTAGAAGATATGATAAGAAGATACTGTGCTTTTGGTCTTAATTTTAAAGAAAATGACAAATTCATGCATGATTGGGTAACTCTTATCCCAGGTTTAGAATTTGCATATAATATGACAGTACATTCTGTCACTGGCAAAAAGCCATTTGAGTTATGGTTGGGTTATGTACCTAATACCCCTGCTAAAACTCTTAATAAGTTACCTAGATTGGATATCCATCCAGGTACTAAATCTTTTCTTCAGATGCAGGAATTATGCAGAAAACATGGTCAAGAATGTATAAATAAGGCTTTTGAGTATGAAAAGAAAAGATGGGATAAAGCCCATAAAGAACAAATGTTCAAAGAGGGTGATGAAGTACTTATTTCCACACTACATTTCAATTTAAATGGTATTTTAAATTGAAGGATCCATTCATTGGACCATTTGTAGTTAAAAAGATGGTTGGTAATAATGCTGTTGAGGTTATTCTATATGCACCATATGATAGAAAACATCCAGTATTTCCTATTTCTCTTATAAAACCATACCATTCTAATGATACTGCTCTATTTCCAAGAAGATCAGGAAGACATAAACAGCAACCTGAAGAAATAGTTGAAAAGGCAGAAATTGAAAAGATACTTAAAAAGAGACACCTTACTAAAGAAAAGGGAGTTGTATATCTATTAAGATTTAAAAATAAATCAAGTGAATATGACCAGTGGATTCCAGAAAATGAAATTCTCTAGAAAAAATTTAAATCTAAATAATACTTTTCATTCAGTATATGTATTATAAAATTATTTTTTATTTTTTTTATTTTATTATTTCACTCCTTAGTTTTAATTAAAATGTCTTAACATTTTTTTTATTGTTTTTTTTAGGGTGAGGACTTGCCAGCATAAATATTCTTAGGACTAAATATTTCTTATGCTAAAAATAAGATAACCTTAACTAGATTAAGCTTATATCTTAAAAATAAAGATAAAATTATAATATATATTATTTTATTATATATATATATAATTATTATTCTATTATATAATTTATAATAGTTTAAATAGCTTATCCATGGCCTAATAATACTTATTAAGGTGTTAATGGAGTCATAATATACTTATCTTAAGTGATATGAAGTAATTATTGACATACATAAGCTTATATGTATACATAAATCTCATATTCAGTGAAATATGCAGTATATTATGTATATTTAGGTATATAAGTGGGTTTTAGCCCCTTAATAGCCTATAACCTTTGTTTTTCTGCTTATTTTGGGTCATATGGACAAAATCAGTGGACTCACAATGCCTACAGAAGCATAGACACCTATATCAGGCGCATACACCCAGTTTGGACAACTAAAATTACTTCCTTGGATGGTTATTCACAGATTTATGGGTTGGAAGGATGTTTCTGGGTTAATATGGATGCTTGGGGATGTTATTGGGGGCTTGGAAATTTTATTTGTTTCCTTTATATTCTTTTATTTTCATTAAATCTCTTTTTGATTATTTATTTTACCTGTTTCTTTATGGTATCCGCTTTTATCTGGGTTTTATATTTATGGTTTGGATCAGTGTTATTATTAATAGTGATGGAGGGTCCTTACTGGAGGTCTGGGTGTTGAAACTTCTTGAATTGGACGCCATGGGGAGGTGATGGGCCCTCACAGTGCTGTAATTGCCGGGGATAGCAGTGACATCATCTGGATTGAAGGTCTGTGCACTCCAGTGGATTTGGGTATAAGTAAGGAGGAATTTTGACGGTTTATTATCATCATTCAATTACTAAAATTCAAACAACCACTAAAATACAATTATTAACATTCAGAAATATATTATAAATCTATTATAGATTGATATTATCTTTATATAAGATATAACTATATTTTATTCTTCTATTTTCCACCACTAGCACGCATTTAAATCCAAGTATTGTGAGTTTTATTTGAGTATAACTATTCTATTAGTCTTCCCCTGAGGTTTAATCACTAAATTATTAATAAATTAGTAGTAGGACCACAAAATAACACTATTATATCATACTTATATACTAGACTATACCGACAAAACAGTTTGCAGCTTCTTCAAATTTTTGCTACACCACACAATTTCAACTTAAGTTTAGATAATCTAGATTCAACCTCATTAAATACCATGGACTTATGCCTTACTGGCCTGACACTCCCAGTTTTATCTTCCTAAGACAAAACAGCACCAGAAGCAATATAACTTGAGTCCACTTCCAGAAAGATTCTTCCAGCGCCAATACCATAATCCAACTTATAAAGAATAATATCTTCAACTACCACCTTCTTCAAGTTCTGAAAAGCCTATTCACACTCTTCAGACCATTCCCACTATGCATCTTTACTGGTCAACCTTCTTAAAGGTGAAGCAAACAAAGAAAACTCTTTAAAAGAAATCCTGACATACACACAAACCCTTAAAAATCCCCTGACTTCATTAGAATTTTTGGGCCTTGGCCATGACTGAATTAATTGAATTTCTTTTTAGCCATAATCCTTCCCTCCTTACATACCACATGACCCAAATTTTTTAGAGCAGGAACACAACAAAACTTTGACCCAGAAATGGTCAAACCAGCCTCTTTAATACTAAAAAATACTCTCTCTAGAGTAATTGAATATTCCCAAACAAATCTCCTTATACCTGGTTTCTCCTTCAGCACCACGTTTCCATAATCAGTGGAGGGTCCTTTAATTCCACCATCATCAATAAAAATAACAGCATGATTAGGGACATCATCCTGTAAAATCCAAGCTGTTTGTGCTTGATATACTGCTACTGAATTAGTTGCTCCTTGAGGCAACCTAGTTAGCCTAAATCTTCCCAGAGGAGTCTCAAATGTTTTAAGTGGCCTTGAATCCGTGTGAAGTTCCCATTCATCATAACCACCCATAATATCTCCAAAAAATAACACAAACTTCCATAAAAGGCTTCCACAAAGTCCTCTGTACTTGGCAGCATTCCAGAATCCTTGATAGTGACTCTATTCAAGGCTTTAAGATCATGCACCACCCTCAGCTTCCCCTTCTGCTTCTTTACACAGAGCACTGGAATTGAGTAACTAGATGTTGATTTTTCATTTATACCAGTCCTGACTCTTTTCCTAAAAATCTCTACAAAATTATCCCTAATTTAAGCTGGAACAGAATAGGTTTGATTTTCCAAGGTTTATGACAAACCACAGGAATCAAGAAAGGTCCCCTGTAAGAGTGATCTAAAACACCCCTTTTCTCCTCAACAAATGCCACCACTTTCTCCCTAAGCACAACAACATGCAAAAAAAACTTCTTTCCCTCATCAGACAACCATCTCTTAGGACCAAAATTAGAAACTTTCAACCTTTCCACAGTCACCCTAGCAGTTTCCACAAAATCAGAAGGATTCTTCACCAGAGGAGTACAGTACGGAACTCTTGACAAAGGAGGTCTCTTCAAAGGAGTATTCAAACTTACAGGAATAGGCTCATTGACATGATTAATCTTCTGAACAACCTTCTTATACTTTGAAGCTCTACCTTCTATTTGAGGGATCATCAAGACATCTTCACCAAACCTGAAACTGAAACCAAGTTTTTCCCCATTTCTCACATGTGTGGCCAAGGTAAAGTTTCTGAAAGGTGTTGAAGAAACCCTAGCAGTGCACAATTAGGAGGACTTGCTGTAAGACCCCAATCTCACCACCCCACAAATTTTCTGCATATCTTTCAATATAGATATATTATCAATCTTTTTTTTGAATTGAATTAAAAATATTTTAAAATACTGAGAGAGAACAGATACTTGATAAAAAACATGAAGAATACTTGCAGAGAAGAGAAACATTAAAAAGAGAAAGTTGAAAATCCACGTGGTATATCTCCAAGGGAGCTGACCTACTGCAACCTGAGATTTCCTCATCTTGGGGAGAGGTGGTAGCACTTGGGTGATCAGCCCTCTTCACTCTAAAAAAAATACTCCCTTTAGAGCCTGAGCCACACTCCAAAAGAACAGAGGCAGCAACCACTTCTTTTCTTCTCCTACAACAATTCATGCACTGGCACATTAGAGACAAACTAGGCCTGGTCTCCCAACCATACTCTCCAAGAGATGACAACCTTATGTGAAGTCTCCTTTTATCTTCACCAGTCAAATCCAAACTGATTCCCACATCAAACTGATAACCAATTCTTTCTTGGAAATCCATCAAAAATAGCCCACCCAAAACAGCTTTTACAGTGTCTTTGGAAGTGTAAAAATGAACCTTCCTTGAGGCTCCACCAACATCTAACTTCACCAATTCTGGTGTTCTAACCAATGCAGTGACATGGCCACCAATTCCTCTCAAATTCCTACCAATACCTGTTTTGATGGGCCGGACCAGACGAGTAGCCTCTAACAAAAAGATCAGGTTAATCTATGAAACTTGATCAACCAATTCCCTAGCCTCCCTGAAATTCAGAGTAAAATTGACATAACCCAGAGGTACAGAAAAATGAGTTCCCAACCCCTCACCAAATTTTTAAGCCGATTCACAAATGTATTCTACCTCACCAGTAGAAACCCTTCTCCTGTTCAATGACTTTTTCTACCTATCAGCCAAGCCAGGACTGATAGAATACAACTCAACCTAAGTAAGGGAAACCTGAACCTGATTCATTCTTTCCAGGACAGAGTCCATAACATTAACTTGGCCAGAAACCACTGGCCTCTAAAAGTGAGCTCTTTTCTTCACTGGCTTGGTTCTAGAAGATTCTTGAGGACCTGAACCACTTAAAGGAATCAAACTAGATTCCTCACCACGACCTCTAACTTCAGAATTATTTGGCAATGAAGCTAGAGGGACATCCTCCTCAGAGTCAGAATCAACATCCATAGGCATTGGCTCACCATTTGTGTCCAATGCTCTAAAACTAGGGGGGCCCATATATTCTATACCCTTCTGAATTTTATACAGCTCCTCTTTGCTATTATTATTCCTAGCTGCACTCAGATTAGGATCCACCGTTAAAACATTAGGCTTTGTTGAGCCTGAGAACTGATATTATGCCTTCCCACCTTTCCTGCTTCCACATCATAAACACCAGCCAAGCATTCACCACTTGACTTTCCACCACAAGAATAGAATTCCAAGCAACCAAAGGAAGATAAAAATGAGACCCTATCAGCCTCCATTTCCTTACCCTTTCCATCAACTCCATCTTTACCAAAAGAAGTAGCCTCATTGTGGAACTCTTCAAACCATGGCCTCCTTGAGTTGACATTAGGTCTCCTCTTCACCAAGTCCAATAGAGCCTGACCATCATTAGGCTTCAAAAAATAACCATCTGGGAACTTGAAAACATTTCCAGAAAATTCCACCTTCCCTTCAAACACATTCCTATTCAGTGCCCAAAAATCATTGGACTTGTGGTTCTTCTTTCTGCAATAAGAGAAGACCCAATGATCACTCCTACCAACCCTCCTATTAAAAACACTAGGATGAGAAGGAGCCTTATTGGCCCTCTGAGCCTCCTGAAAAAAAATATGTAGCTGTTTTGTCAGATCAGCCAACTGCTCCACCACAGGGTTCACCTCTTCAGGCTTCTCAGGAGCCTTTCCCTTGTTCATAATTTTCTTATTTCTAGAGTCCTCCACATCTTCAGAAAATTATTCAATGACCTTGCTAACATATTTGGTGCTATCTTACTGGCAAGAATCCACTTCCAACAGTTTCAGATGTCCCTCTAAATACTCCTTCACCACAGAAAGAGCAGGCATTTTATGATTCCATTAGGAAGAAACTTCATCTTGTTCTTCCTAGCCAACTCCTTCAAAACATCAATCCTATCATTCCTGGCCAAAGCAGACCAGAAAATATCCCTTGCAGAGTCAGTATTCTACAACTCCTGCATGTCCACCAAATATTCCACCACTGGCTCCAACTGAGCAAGAAACTTCCTTTAAGTGTGGTGGTTATCCACAATTCCATAAGATTGTCATTAACTAGAAATAATATTGAGAACTACCATAGAGTACCTAGATCCTCACCTGTCTGTTATCTGCAGACACAATTTCTTCGAATCCTTCCTCCTATTACCCTCCAAAGCAGCAACCTCCTTCAACAAAGTCCTTTAAATAATGTAAAAGATGACTTTCTTCACTATGTCCAATGGAGAAGCACTATCTACATTCCAAGCAGCCTCAAAAAGCTCCAGAAACAACCTCACATCCCCTCCCATAAACATCGACCCCTTCCAGTACCTGATCCTGACAGAAGGCCTAACTAAAACAAAAGGATTACCATACTCAGCAGTACCAACAGTGCTACTACCACCACTAGAGAAAGAGGTTGCAGAAGCCATGGTCCAATAGATTCCAGAAAACCAATTTATAACCACAGAAGAGAGTCCAAAAGTAACAGAAAATGCAAAAATCTAACAAATTCTCACCCCATGTTGGGAGCCAGAAATGTAGATAATCCTATATTACTAGCTATAGGCCTTGAGCAAGGGAGTTGTATTAAAACTGGAGAGAAAAACCCCTGTCCCTTTGAGAAATACCAGGTGAGATTTATTTGCTACAACAAATTAGAGACTGTTACTATACCCCTTCCAACACACTTCTTGACTGCTTAACAAGTCAAGAAAGTAGCCAATAGCAGACCACTGAGAACCACAGAACCAGAAACCAGAAATTCAGAAAGATCCACACCAGAAAAACAAAAAACTGTGCACTTTTTTTTACAGAAACAACAATAATATTTGATGCAGGTTGCAAAGCAACAACAGAAAAACCAGTTGCCAAAGTTGAGTTAAATAAAGAACTAAACTTGCAACAAAAACAGCCAATTGTGGCAAAAAAACAGTGAAAACTGAGTGAGAACAATGATATCACCTCCAGATGGTTGTATGATAATTAAAGCTTCCCCAAACTGTCTTATTCAGTATGTACACACAGACCAACATCTAAAAAATCCATGCACAGCACCAAATTTGGTGCTTTTAGTGGCCAAATTGAATAAAAACCCTCTAGAAGTGCTCCCCCGCCTTCTATAACCAAGGAGGGCGCCTTCCTAGAAGCAGCCAGACCTCCCTGAATCCAGAAAACCACAAAAAAACCTCCAATAAATCCCAAAATACTTAGAAAAATACACCACAACTACTAAAACCCTTAAAACACAAAATGAATCTATGACAACATTGAGACATAAAATATAGAGCCAAATTACCTAAAATTAATTGTAATAAGCACTTAACCTTAAGACTTAAAGTTAGCCCGTAAAACACTAAAAACAAAATTAAACAGCTACCTTTAAGAAATGAAAAATGAGCAAATGACCCTTTAAACTTAGAATATGAAAAATGTTATCAAGACATGAAATATATAGAAAAACCTGGCCTATCTAATGGTAGTATCCACATACCCATAGTCCCAATATTAATTGAATAAAATAAGAAAGATACCCAATTATTCAACCAATTTCAATTAAGACATACCAAAACAGCGCCAAACAGACCAACAAAGGCTTCTGCCAATGTTTGAAGACCACAGAGTTGAATGTGCTTCCCACATCTCATGCAACTTATTTAAAGTCAGCTGCATGAAATATTGAAGCAAGTATGCAATGCGCGTTGCATACAGATTTGGCCAACTTCTAGCCTAGTGAATTGGCTGGGAGTGTGGCGAATGTAAAATCAAGCAAACAAAGTTGATTAAAGCAACACTTCCGGCAAGGGGAAACCTGGCTGGAAGTACTAAATTGAAATGTAAGGTACCCAAGCCAATTTAAAAGGCTTGGGTCATAAATCAAGGTTTACAAAAAGCAGCCAGTAGAAATATGGCTGTAATAAAAAGTAAATTTTTAAAATAAAATACATAAATAAAAAAACATGTGTTCAAATAAGATATACAATGCTCTTCAGCTGGTTAGAAATGGCCTTCCATTGTTACACATAGAAACAAAATCAAATGTTGCTTTCAGCAACATTGGTCATTTTTCAATATTTTGAGCCAAGTAAGATCAGGAAAAAGGTCAAGGCAAAAGAATTTTGTAATTAAAACTCTACCAATCACCACACAATATGGGGGGCAGACTTGCTAGAAAGACCGCAACCTTGGACCCAAACTCACCACAAATGAAACACACATTGAGATATTGATAAAGGAACCATACAATCAAGGTTGAGCACCACTCATCAGAACAGTTTTAGGTGGGTTTTCAAGTAGAGTTCAGTATGGGTTCAGTATGATTTTAGTCTGATTTTCATCCAAGTTCCATCTGAGTTCAAGTTGAGGACTTGCTAGCAAGTCCACTCCCTATATTGTGTAGTGAATTTAATATGGTGGGGAGGTTCATATTTTAGAAATAGGTGGTGCCCATTATAGTTTCCTTTAAAAAAATTTAAAATAAAATAAATTTGACACAATGTAAATTAAATTTTGATGAGTGTATGTTTTTTAGCTACATGAAACATGGTAGCTAGAATTATGTGGTGTTGATTTTTTTAGATGTTAAATTCAGCATGCCACAAACCTTCATCTGTACAACATGAAACCAAGTGAATTCTAGCTGGAACTAGTATATGCATAGGAAAACATGATCATGCTGCGTACAGTGCCTTGGAAGCATTATTCTTGGAATTTAGATGAAGTTTATCATATTACTGGGAGAGCTGCATTTTTTTGAAAGAGAGATCAGTGAAAACTCATGGTATCCACATCTGTTTTCCACCGAATTTATTCTTCCTTTCTCTGTCTCACTTACCTTTTTCAAAAAGTATTGATCAAATTTTTACTCTAGAATTTAGAATTATTGGTACTATTTTCTTGTCCTTATCCAATTACCAGTAAGCAAATTTTTCTAGCTATTTTATTTCATATCATTTTGGTTTGCTACTCTTTTTTATACTTTTGACAAGTTAATCTAATGGTTCTTATTCTGAATTAATTTTAAGGTATCTTTTACTGTACCCTTTTTTGGTTAAATTAAAGTTTTTTTATTTGCTTTTTAATTTAGTTTTCTTTATTCTTATAAAAAATGTTCAATTTATTTATCTAACTATTAATTTTTTAAAAAAGTGATTATAAAATAAACTCTATAATTAATTTTGATCAATCAGCTACAAATGAAAGAAGATTTTATAGACACGTTGTAAACATTCCTATAGTACTAGCTATAGGCCTTGACCATGGGAGTTGTAGAAAAACCAGAGAGAAAAACCCCTGTCCCTTTAGAAAAATAAGTGAGATTTACCTGCTACAGTAAATTGGTTCCTGTTTTACCAAAAGACCATTTTCCAATGAGCTTGACTACTTGATGAGCCACGAAAGTAGTCACCAGATAGAGTACCAGACCAAAGAACTGAAATTTAGACCAATGTCCACACCAGAGACAGCAATAATACTTGCTATAGCTTGCAAGACTAAAACAGAAAAAACAGTTGCCAAAGTTAAATTAAATGAAGAACTCACTTGCAACAAACACAGCCAATTTTGGCCAGAAAACAGTGAAAACTGAATTAGGAACAATGATATCACCTCCGGATGGTTGTATGATGATTAAGGTTGCCCCAAACTGTCTTATTCACTATGTATTCACAGACCACCATCTAAGAGCCCATGCACACCCACAAATTTGGCGCCTGTACCCGCCAAATTGCATAAAAAACCCTCCAGAAGCGCTCCCCAACCTTCTAAAACAGAGGCGGGCAGGTTGTCCAACGTCGGAGGTGCGGCCTGAAGCAGCACAGCCTCCGTGAAGCCAGAAAACCAATAAAAACACCTAACCTACTTAGAAAAAAAATAACTACAACTCCTAAAACCTTTAAAATACAGAATTTCACTATAACAACATTGAGACATGAAATATAGAGAAAAATTAGCTCTATCAAATGGTACTAAGCAATTAACCTGTAAAACACAAAAAACAAAATTAAACAGATATCTTTTATAAATGAAAAATGAGGAAATGACCCCTTAAAGCTTAGAATATGAAAAATGTCTTCGAGACTTAAAATATAGAGAAATACCGGGTCTATCCAATGATAGTACCCACATACCTGCAGACTCAATATCAATGGAATAAAACCAGAAAAATACCTAATTCCTTAACAGATCTCAATTAAGACATGCACAAACAACTCCAAATCACACAACAAAGGCCCCTGTCAATGTTGGAAGATCACATCTCCCTCCAATTAAGAATGTCCACATTCTTTCTTCATCAAACCATCATTTTCAACCTTCTTCCCAAACATGCCTCTGAAATGGGTCCTTGCCAATAATTAATTAACAATAATCTAATCTGAGCCATGAAACCACCTGTCCATACATACAGAACGTCCTGCGATGGCCGCCAATCTAGAAAGAAGCCCTGTAACAGACCTGGTCCATTATCTTCTGCAACAGATTCACCTCCACCTCAACCTGGTCCATCTTCTACAAGCACCAAAAGATCTAGGCCATCCATCCTGATACCCAGATTAATCAAAAAGCTTCACCATTCCCAGAAGAGTACCACAACCAATAAAACAAAAAGTTCCACCATCCCTGGTCCATCTGATGGTAAGGAACTTTCATTTCTTCCTTCAACTTAAAACTGATGACTTTTCATTTCTTCCATCTTCTGATAGTGATGATAACAATGTAGGATCCATTGCACCACCAACGCCAAACCACTTCCCCACTATCAAGGCCAAGTTCCAACAACACACATCTCAACAGAAACAACTTCTGCTTCAGTACTTCCAATCCACTCCTGCTAGAGATCCACAGGACATTGAGAACAGAAGACACCTCATTCACCAGTTCAAGGCTAATTCTGAACACTTCATTTCATCTTTTGATTCCCTCTGTAATTCCACTAGTACTTGAGTTTGATTCAGAAACAAAAAATTGACCACACCCTCTATAGGATGTAACCACAAAAAACCCTCAGTTTTAAGTCTTGTGGGACTATCCTCATCTTATAGTCTTGGGGGACTCAAAAAACACTCAGTTTAAAGTCTTGGGGGACTCAAAAACCTAAATCATAAACCCAGAACCAGAGATCAACCACATTAAGACACAGAGAGAAAACCAGCATTCTGGGGTAATTGTGAATAGAGCAGCCAGCCCATCAATTACCCCCAAACTTGCCTTTGCTAAATTTGGAGGCTCCCCCTGTGGATACCGTCCACCAATCTTTCAAAACCAACTCCAACAACAAAACTCTTTTTCCTCAGTTTATAGTCTTGGGGGACTGAACCAACAAAAATCCTCAGTTTAAAGTCTTGAGGGACTATACCAGTGATCAGTTTAAAGTCTTGATGGACTAACAGAAATTCCAGTTTAGAGTCATAGAGGACTGAGATAAAATTCACATAAAAAAAGAAACTCAGCCGATTTCATGCAATACACCCACAGCCAACCTGCGGAACTTCCGCCTTCACTTTATCATCTACCCATCACTGACAAAATCTCCTTCTTATCTCTTTCCATCATCTGTTCTCACCACAGATCATGGCTGGATCCCCTGATGTTGACCCCTCTACTCTTCCTTGCTTCACTGCTCCCAAGGACAATGCCTGCAAACAGTGCATGCACATGTGCAGACCTTGCACATTCACTCTTTCAACTCCTGAAGCCAAATTCTACAACAGGGCTTGTGATTCTTGCTATTCCAAAAAAAAGAAATGTGACAGAGATGCCAACTACCCTATTCCTTCTCCTTCACCTTCTCATAAATACATATCCAGATCACCTACCAGATCACCAGAGCTTGGTCCTTCCTCTTCCTCTTTATCTTCAGTGCCTTCCAGAAGATCCAGAAGCTCAGCTTCTCAAACTCTTCCCAAAATACCAGCCTTAGCTTCCCAAGAAACTGCTTTTATCTCTTCTAATTAGCCTCAAAAGCTTCAAAATCAACTCCTAGGCTTCTAGACCGCATCCAGGCAGCCCGCCTGCCTCACTAGACAGTGAAAATCAGGCTCAAAACCTCCAAAAACTACCAGAAAACAGCCAAATTCAACCAAACAACAAAAACAACTCCACGCAATTACCTCCCACCACTCCCAGAGCAATGCAGCCAACCTTTCCAAGGTCCAAAAACTCCAAATTTTCCCAAAATTCTAGGAGACCTTCCAGAGGACCCCAGGAAGAAGCCAGAGCACAAAACACTGCACCAAGGCAACAACTTCGTCCCCAGTTAAGACAACAGAACTACACCTCTCCTCTGTTAGCCAACTATTCTTCTGAAAGTTCTATTCGCTCAAAAGCTCCATCCAGAAGAGATCAATCTGCTTCCAAATCATCCTCTCCTGCTCCATCTTTTAACAACCCTGGTACACCATCACCAGCACCTCCTCCAGCTGAATCCAACAGCAATATATACCACCACCACAACAACAGTCCCATTGCTCCAACTAGGCCCCAGGCACATCAGCCTCCTAGTTCACCTTCTCAAAATCTTTAAGAGTAAAACCAAGAGAAAACATATCTTTCCCTGATTGATCCACCTACTATGACCATTTCAAAATCTTCAGAAATCCAAATTCCGGCTGCTTACAAATTTGATAAGCTTCCAATCTGTAAGTACCAAATTAAATCATCCCATTTCTTCAACAAAAATAATTACCAATCCAATTCTTCTTGTCTAGTTGGCACCCCTCCTCTTGAATCTACTATTGGAGTTGGCCAACCTCTAGAAAATTCTTTGACCCTGGATTATAAAGACATGAAACAACACCTAAGCACCATGTTTTCCAACATGCTGAAAGCCTTCCCCCTCCATGGTCCTTTGAATGACTTCAAAAAATCCCTGAGAAAGCACCTGTTGGACAACCACTGGAAGATGTCTAGGATCATAAAGCACACCTTCCAGCACTCCATTCCTGCCTCTTCTTCTTCCTCCTCTGAACTTCCATCTAAACCCATTCCTGCCTATTATAACCCATATAATCTCTCCAGCAGGATGCACTTCAAAGAACACAGTGCTTCCCACAACCCCAACAAAAAACAAAAACAACATCATAATCCGGATCAGCCTCCAGAAGCTTCATCATCCAGACAATGAGCTCCTGCCAAAAGATTAGAAACATAAAAAAATTAATAAAAAAATAATTTCAGAAAGAATTTTTTTAAAGCATTACCATATCCTACTAAACTACTAATCATAAGAAAAATTGAAAATAAAATATAAATGAACTTAATAAAATAATATGAAATAAATAATTATATATATATATAATGGTATCCCCAAGCCAATTGATGAGCTGATACCCTAATACCTTACCCACATCCAAGTGCACCTTGATGTTGATACACAGTTAAATATTTTAAATGATTAACAATAAAATTTAGAAATTAAAGAAGATAATAAAAATAATGAAACACAGAAATAAATGAAACAAAATTTAAAAAAAGAAAATAGCATTGCCCGGCCAATTGATGAGCCTTTCCCCACCAATGCTGGCCCACATCCAGGTGTCCCTGATGTGGTAGCACCTTATATTTTGATTTTATAATTTTAAACACCCCCATAAAAAATTAAAAGAAAAAAAGAGAAAAAAAGAAAAAAATCTAAAACCACTATCTAGCAAAACATAACTACAAAATCAAAGACAGTCCAGTAAGAGAAAGTCCAGTCCATAGAAATGATCACTGGGTGGGCTCCCTCAAATAAGTAAAAATGATGGGAGGCCACCAGTGATCCACCGCCAACCCGAAAGAACCAAAGATAAAGAAGCCAGCACCAAACCAGTTTAAAGTCATAGTGGACTTGAAACCTGAAAAATAAACAACAGAACTAGAATTCAACTGGAACAAACAAAAGACTTGAGACAGAAATTCTGGGGTAACTGTTCTACGGAGCAGCCAGCTCATCAGTTACCCCCACACTTGCCAAAATAAAATCTAGAAGCCCCCCCCTGGGTAACTTCTAACAAACAAAGCACAACATCCAACCCAATAAACCAAAACCAATAAAAGTGAAGATTCTGGCACTTGAAGACCAAAAGTATTCCCAGTTTAAATTCTTAGAGGACTAAAACCTGTGAAAAGAAACCAATACTAGGGTTCAACTAAATTAAGAGAAAGGGTTGGAAACAGACAATCTGGGGTAACTGTTGATAGAGCAGCCAGCCCATCAGTAACCCCCACACTTGCCAAGGCAAAATCTGGAGGCCCCGCCCATGGGTACCCTCTAAATAAAGTTTCCAACAAACAGATGCATAGCATCACCACAAAAAACCAAAATTAAAGAATGGTCCGTAGTTTATCCTCATTGCGGAGTCAATCCTCTTCATTCCCAGTGCCTCTGGGATAGAATTTCTTCACCTGGTCTGCAGCCACTCTCTTTTTTAAGACTGCACCATCCAACTCTTCCAAAACATAAGAACCTCCAGATACCTGAGATCTGACTCTGTAAGGTCCATTCCATCTGTCAGCAATCATTTTTCCCCACTGAATCTCCAAACTTCTATTATAAACCAAAACCAAACAACCAGGTTTCAAGAGATTCCTGAGTCTATGAGCCAACTTCTTGTCCCAGTACCTGACTGATTGATTCGAAATCTTCATCATTCTAGAGTATGCCCTCTCTTGACATTCCTCTCTACATTCCAACAGTTGCATCCTGGCACAGAGCAAATCTTCTGTTGAGTGCACGTCATCCCAATCTATTCCAAGATAAGAGATAGCTTCTAAGTCCACTTGTAGACCAGCTTTCTGACCATAAATTAACTCTTAAGGAGAAAAGCCAGTTGTCCTTTTCACCGTGACCCTATCAACAAATAACACCAAGGTTAATAATGATTCCACTTTTCAGAACTATCCCCACACATCTTTACCAAAGCATTCTTGATAACTTGATGGCCTCTTTCACCCATGCCTTCAGCTTCAGGATAATAAGGTGAGGCCACTCTAGCTTTAGAGCCAACACTAGCCACAGCTTCTTTAAATTTGGCACAAAACTCTGGCCCGCCGTCAACAGTCACCAATTTAATCAACCCATACCTATAAATCCACTCCTTCTTCAAAAACTCAGCCACATTCTTGGCAGTCAAATTAAACAGAGGCACTGCCTCAACCCAACCAGACAAATCATTTCTGGCAACAATTAAATATTTATACCTGCCCTCCTTAATATGGACAGCATCCAGATTGACTCTTCCAAACACAGTTGATTCACCAGTAGGATGGACAACCTCTTTAGGTTTCAAATAACTTCTTATTTGACATTCTTCACAAGATTGAACCCAACCCTGCACAACCAACTTCCTACCTGGCCACCAAAATGTGTCTGCTACTGTTCGATAAGTCTCCCCAAAGCTTCTATGACCAAGGTCTTCATGCAAAGACTTTAACACCAACTCTTGGCCCTTCTTCTGCGTCACCACAACTTGAGCATTAGGATGTCTCCTCCTCATCAGCCTTCTTCCTGACACCTAGAATCCAGGACTCTTCTTCTTGATTGCCAACCAAGTATCATCATCACAACTATCTGGCCTCTTCAAGGTCAACAGATATTCCACCATAATAAAATGAAACCCAGACTGACCCCAGGTCTCATCTTCCAAATCCAACAAAACAACATCCAAGGGTACAACTCTGTCATCAAAATCACCAGTATGAACATGAGCCAATTGACCAGCCCAACCAGGACACCAATCCTTAAATTTTGGCACGTCCTTCTCTCCCCACTGAATCTTGTGAGAATCCAGTTCACTAACAAAAACACCCTTTTCCAATTTCAAGCTGTACCAAACAACAACTCCAACTTAATCAACAAAAACATCCTGATCACCAGAATCAAGATCAGATCCATCCAGTTTAGCCTCTTGGGGGAGGTCAGAACAATCATCCAGTTTAGCCTCATGGGGGAGGAGAGAAAAATCTTTAGCACCCTTTGTGCTGGCCCTAACCACTGGGACATCCTCATCAAACTCTTCAGAATCAGAATCCTCATCTGTAGGTGGCCTCCTTGATAATCCATCAGTCATCGTAAAAGTTTTGCCTGGTTTGTGTACCAGGTCAAAAGAAAAATGTTGAATAAATGCCACCCACCTAATCATTGGAGTATTTGGAAGACTAGGTGTATTGATCATCTGGACTAAGGATTTTGCATCCACCTGCAGCTCAAAATGCTGCCCCAACAAAACCATCTGTAGCTTCTTTAAAATTTTTGCTACACCACACAATTCCAATTTAGGTTGAGAATACCTAGATTCTACCTCATTAGACACCACAGACTCATACCTTACTGGTTTGACGCTCCAAGTCTTATCTACCTTAGACAAAAAAGCACCAGCAGCAATATAGCTTGAGTCCACTGCCAGATAATTTTTCCAGCCTCAACACCATAATCCAACTTGTGAAGAACAATATCTTCACCAACCAGCTTCTTCAACTTCTGAAAATCCTCTTCACACTCTTCAGTCCATTCCCAGTCTGCATCTTTCCTTGTCAGCCTCCTTAAAGGTGAAGCCAACAAAGAAAAATCCTTAATAAAAATCCTGACATATATACACACACCCAGAAATCCCCTGACTTCAGTAGTATTTTTAGGCCTTGGCCATGACTGAATTTTATTAATATTTTTATTTTCCATAATCCTTCCCTCTTTACATAAAACATGACCCAGAATTTTCAAAGCAGGAACACAACAACAGAATTTTGACCCTGAAATAGTCAAACCAGCCTCTTCAATCTTAAACAACACTCTCTCTTGATTTATTGCATATTCCCAAACAAACCTCCTTATGCCAGTATTCTCCGCTAACACCTCATTATCATAATCAGTGGATGGTCCTTTAATTCCACCATTATCAATAAAAATACCAGAATGAGTAGGAACCTCATCCTGCAAAATCCAAGCCATCTGTGCTTGATAAACTTCCACTGAATTAGTTGCTCCTTGAGGCAACTTAGTGAGCTGAAATCTTCCCAAAGAAGTCTCAAAAGTTGTGAGAGACCTTGAATCCATATGAAGTTCCCTTTTATAATAACAGCCCATAATATCACCCAAACCATAACACACCCTTCCAGCAAAAGCTTCAACAAAATCCTCTGCGCTTGGTGGCATACCAGCATCCTTGATTGTGACTCTATTCAAGGCTCTAAGATCATGAACCACCCACAACTTTCCATTCTGCTTCTTTACACAAAAAACCAGACTTGAGTAACTGGAAGTCAATTTTTTGTATAACCCAGTCCTGACTCTTTCTCTAAAAATCTCCACAAAATCCTCTCTGATAGAAACTGGAATCCGAATAGGTTTTATTTGCCAAGGTTCATGACAAACCACTGGAATCAAGTAAGGTTCCCCATAAGAGTGCTTCAAAACACCCCTTTCCTCCTCAACAAATGCCACTGCCTTTTCCCTTAGCACAATAACATGCAACAACAACTTCTTTTCATCTTCTGACAACCACCCATAAGGACCAAAATTAACAACTTTCAATCTTTCCACAGTCACCCTAGCTGTCTCTACAAATTCTGGGGGATTCTTCACCAATGGAGTGAAGTACAGATCTCTTGACAAAGGAGGTCTCTTCAAGGGTGGATTCAAACCCACAGGCATAGGCTCATTGACAGGCCTAATTTTCTGTGCTACCTTCTTATACTTTGCTGCTCCACCTTCAAATTGAGGGATCTTCAGGAAATCTTCACCATTAGACCTGGAACAAAAACCAAGGGTTTCCCCATTGCTCACATGTGTGGCCAAGGTAATTTTTTTGAAAGGTGTAGAAGAAACCCTAGCGGTGCACAATTGGGAGGACTTCTTTATAGACCCCAATCTCACCACTCCAAAGCTTTTCCGCAATACCTAATCTTCATCCTCACTTCCGTCTTCCAAATCATCGAATCTTGATTCATCTTCAGAATCAACTCTTTCAAAATTGTGCAGTTTATCCTCATTCTGGAGGCCCAAAAATAGATCTTGATGATCTTCTTTCTTCATGATTTTCTGCAGTTTAACCTCATGCTGGAGGCTCAAAAATTGATCTTGACGATCTTCACAAAAATATTTTGAATCTTCTTTCTTTGTTATCTCCAGATTTTTTTCTTGATTTTCTTGAATTATCTTGAAATTTTTATCTTCTTTTCTTGATTTTTCTTCTGACCTACAAAAATAACCATGGGTTTCCCCAATGCTCCCAGGTGTGGCCCAGGTAATGTTTTTGAAAGGTGTAGAAGAAACCCTAGCGGTGCACAATTGGGAAGACTTACTTTTAGACCCCAATCTCACCGCCCCAAAACTTTTCCGCATATCTTTCAATAAAAATATATAACGAATATTCTCCCTTGAACTTGAATTAAAAATAATTAAAAATCTTGAGAGAGAACAGAGACTTGATTAAAAATTCAATGAATACTTGCAGAGAAGAGAAACATTAAAAAGAGAAAGTTGAAAATCCACTTGGTATATCTCCAAGGGAGCTGACCTAGTACAACCTGTGATTTCCTCATCTTGGGGAGAAGTTGTAGCACTAGGGTGATCAGCCCTCATCACTCTAAAAAAAGACAGAGTCTCAATAGAGCCTGAGCCACACTCCAGAAAACCAGAGGCAGCACCAACATCTTTCCTTATCCTGCAACAATCCATGCACTGGCACATTGAAGATAAACCAGGCCTGGTCTACCAACTATCCACTCCCGGGGATGATAACCTCATGTGAATTCTACTTTCATCTTCACCAGTTAACTCCAAACTGATTCCCAAATCATATTGATAGCCAATTCTTGCCTGGAAATCCATCAAGAATGTCCCACCCAGAATAGCTTTAAATGTTCACTTAGAAATATATAAATGAACCTTCCCTGAGGCTCCGCCAAAATATAACTTCATAAACTCAGACGTTCCGACCAATTCAGTGACATGGCCACCAATCACTCTCAAATTCCCACCAATACCAGTTTTGATGGGGAGGCCCAAATGAGTAGCCCCAAACAAAGAAATCAGGTTTATCTGAGAACCTAAATCCACCAATGCCCTTGCCTCCCTGCCATTCAGAGTGACATTGACATAACCCAGAGGAGCAGAAAAATGAGTTTCCAACCCCTCACCAAACTTTTCAGCAGAATCACAGATGTATATCACCTCCCCAGAAGAGACCCTTCTCTTGGTCAACAACTTCTTCTGCCTATCAGCTAAACCTGTACTGATAGCATAAAACTCCCCATAAGATAGGGAAACCTGACCCTGATTTATCCTTTCCAGGACAGATTCCATAACATTGGTTTGACCTGAAATTACTGGCCTCTCAAAGTGAGCCCTTGGCTTCACCACCTTGGTCCTAGAAGATTCTTTAGGACCAGCACCACCAACAGATTTACCATCAACAGGAACCAAACCAGATCCCTCACCTGAACCTCCAACTCCAGCAGGCTTTGGCAATGAAGCCAAAGGGAAATCCTCCTCAGAGTCAGAATCCACCTCCACTGGCATTGGCTCACCATTCATTTCAAATTTGCCAAAACTAGGGGGGCCTATATCAGCTATACCCTTCTGCATCTTGTACAGCTCCTCTTTTCTGTACTTCTTTCTAGCTGCACTCAGCTTAGGATCCACCTTTAAAGCTTTGGGTTTGGATGTGTCTGAGAACTGCTCTTAGTCCTTCCCACATTTCCTGCTTCTACATCATACACACCAGCCAAGCATTCACCACTTGCCTGTCCACCACAAGAATACAACTCCAAACCACCAAAGGAAGTAGAAAAAGAGACCTTATTGACCTCCTTCCCCTTTCCCTTGAAGTCATTATCCTCCTTTCAAGAAGACTTCCCTTGATCAGGAATCTTCTCAATCCTTGGCCTCCTTTGATTGAGACCTCCTTTTCTCCTGACCAAATCAACAGGAGCCTTCCCCTCACTTGGCTTCACAAAAGCATCATCAGTGAACTTGAAAACCCTACCATCAAACTCCACTTTTCTTTCAGACACATTCCTGTTCAATTCCCAACAATCGCTGGATCTGTTCCTCCTCCTACTGCAACTAGAGCATACTCAAGGATCACTCCTCCCAGCCCTCCTATCAAAATCTCTAGGCTGAGAAGGTGCCTTGTTGAACTTCTTAGCCTCCTGCACAAAAATGTGGAGCTGTTTTGTCAGTTCAGCTAACTGTTCCACCATTGGGTCCCTCTCCTGTTTTGGAACCTTCACCAAATTCTTCTACTCCTTCTTCTCCCTAACTTCCTCTTCAGCCAAAACCTCACTGACTTTGCTGACATACTTGGAACACCCCTTCTGATAGGTATCCACAGCCAATAACTTCAAATGGGCCTCAACAGCCTCCTTCACCTTATCCAAGGAGGCAACTTCTGGTCCCCATTAGAAAGAGATTTCATTAATTCCTTTTTTTACAACTTCTTCAACACATCCATCCTGACATCTCTAGCCAGGGAAGACCAAAAAACATCCTTTGCAGCATTTTAATGTGCCAGCTCCTCCACTTCCACCAAATATTCTACCACAGGATCAAACTGTAGCAGAAACTTCCTGTAACTATGCAAGTTACCAACACCACCATAAGATTGCCATTCACTGACAACCTTGTTCAGATCCACCATAGTGAACCTGACACCCCATCTATCTACCATCTCCCTACACAACAATTTCCAATCCCTCTTCTTGTAGCCAGACATAGCCACAATCTCCTTCTCCACTGCCTTATCACCAATGAAGAAGATAATCTGCTTCACCATATCTAGGTAGGAAGCACCGTCCACCCCAGCAGCAGTTTCATATTTCTCCAGAAACCACTTCACATCTTCCCCATCAAACTTGGTACCATTTCAAGTTTTAATCCTAACACATTCCCTAACCATCACAGCAGGAGGACCATCCCCCCCATTTACAGTCACCACAGGAATAGCAGAGCCAGAAGCCATTCTTCCAGTCCAAAACACCAAAGAGAGCCAACCAAAGAAAACAGAGATTCCAAAGAACTAGCAGGTTCTACCCCATGTTGGGCGCCAGAAATGTAGACAATACTATAGTACTAGCTTTAGGCCTTAACCAAGGGAGTTGGAGAAAAATCAGAGAGAAAAACCCCTGTCCCTTTAGAAAAATAAGTGAGATTTACCTGCTACAGTAAATTGGTTCCTTTTTTACCAAAAGACCCTTTTCCAATACACTTGACTGCTTGATGAGCCACAAAAGTAGTCACCAGACAGACTACCAGACCAAAGAACTGAAATGTAGACCAATGTCCACACCAGAGACAGCAAAGATACTTAATGTAGGCTACAAATCCACACCAGAGACAGCAATAATACTTGCTATAGCTTGCAAGACTAAAACAGAAATAACAGTTGCCAAAGTTAAGTTAAATGAAGAACTCACTTGCAACAAACACAGCCAATTGTCACCAGAAAACAGTGAAAACTGAATGAGGAACAATGATACCACCTCCGGATGGTTGTATGATGATTAAGGTTGCCCCAAACTGTCTTATTCACTATGTACACACAGACCACCATCTAAGAGCCCATGCACACCCACCAATTTGGCGCCTGTACCCGCCAAATTGCATAAAAAAACCTCCAGAAGCGCTCCCCACCCTCCTAAAACAGAGGTGGGCCGGCCGCCCGACGTCGGAGATGCTGCCTGAAGCGGCCCGCCCTCCCTGAAGCCAGAAAACCAACAAAAACCACTAATCTACTTAGAAAAATTAGCTACAACTACTAAAACCTTTAAAACACTGAATTTCAATATAACAACATTGTGACATGAAATATAGAGAAAAATTAGCTCTATCCAATGGTACTAAGCACTTAACCCTAAGACTTAAGGTTAGCCCGTAAAACACAAAAAACAAAATTAAACAGCAATCTTTTATAAATGAAAAATGAGGAAATGACCCCTTAAAGCTTAGAATATGAAAAATGTCTACAAGACATAAAATATAGAGAAAAACTGGGTCTATCCAATGATAGTACCCACATACCTGCAGACCCAATATCTACGGAATAAAACCAGAAAAATACCTAATTCCTTAACAGATGTCAATTAAGACATGCACAAACAATGCCAAATCACACAACAAAGCCCCCTGCCAATGTTGGAAGACCACAACATAAGCTCATGTTTTGATTATCATTTTTCAATATTTCTTTAATACTATCCCAACCATTATATTATTAATATGAAAAGTAAAACATCATCTTGTGCTTGCTGAAAGCATACAGGAGAATGTTTTGCTTTTCATAATAATAATAAGGTTGTTTTTCTTTACCTTTAATTTATTGATTTTTAAGTTGTTTCAAATTCTTGTACATGATGAAAGCATATAGGAAAATGCTAAAATTTAAAAATTAATAATTTATTGAAGTATAACTTACTAAGTCAATATATTGGTCAGAGAAATATTTTTTATTTTATATATGTGGATATGATAATTCTGTAAAATTTTTAATACTACTTGTGTATTCGAGTTATACTCTCATTATTTTATTAATATTAAGTGTAGAGCCTAATATTTTACTTTCTGAGCACATAAAGGATAATGCTATACTTTTTATATGTATAATTTAATAAAGTATACACTTTAAAAGCTTTCTTAATAATTGAAATAAAGAAAAAGTATATGAATTTACTAATAGGGGGTATCAATGTTCAGGGATCTGCAATTAAGGATCAGTAATTTTTTTTCCCGGGATCAGACATTATTAATTGCAGAAGATTTTTTATCCACTAGCCCTGGGGCTAGTGGATAAAAAATCCACGATAATGCATTATCCCGCCTCTTATACCCCAATTTCCATTCCTAATTCCTGATCCCAAACTCATCTCATCCATGATGGATTTGCAAGAAAGTCACATGACTCATAATTATTGATGCCATCCTTAAGTCTTTCCTCACTCTATGCTACTTAATTTTGGTGGCAAACACTTAAGTTTTTTTTCTATCTACACACCCCAACTTCACATTTGGCGGTGAATTCCCACTTCCCTCATCACTTAACCCTTCCACCGGCAACAATGAAACGCCTCTCTACTAGGAAGCTACTTCACTCAACAATGAATGCTATTACTTTTCTTTTAGCTCTTTACTATAAATCTGACTCTGATTTGGAAGATGCTTTAGCTTATATGTGTTTTCTTTCCAAAAAGCATAACATCATCACCAGGGGGCCAAATCTTTATCATGATCCCCGATATGATTTTGCCTCCATTCTCAACATTCCTCATTTAAACTTCACACAACTTTTTACAACTTCTACCGATTATTTCTTCAAACTTTATCAACTCATCTCTGATCATCCTATCTTCCATAACAATTCTCATAACAAACAGCGTAATTCTGCCATCCAACTTGCTGTTGCTCTATGTTGCTTTGGCTCAAATGGAAACGGTGCTGCTGTAAGACGTTTGGATAATCTCTTTAACATAGGATATGGTACCGTGATATTATACACCAAGCGCTGTATGATTGCTATCCTTTCCCTCAAGTCTCAAACTCTTGCTTGGCCCACTTGAGAACAGCGACTTGAATCCTCTCAAGTAATGCAAGCTGAAGGTTTCCCTGGCTGTATAGGTTTTGTTGATGGCACAACCATCCCTTTGAGTCAAAAGCCTGCTCATGATGGAAACCATTATTTTGATTTCAAAAAAAGGTTTCTTCAAAATCTCCTCCAAGTTCTCATCTTTCACAATCTAACTATTTATCTTCTTTCTAGATACTCTATTGCCGTTCAACTTGTATGCGATGTCAATAAAAAATTTATTGCTTTTCACAGTGGCTGCCCTGGATCATGTCATGACTCTTCCATCTTACAAAGAATGAGGATTTCTCAATCCCCTGACTCATACTTTGACAAATCTGAGTACCTCCTTGCAGACTCAGGATATGCAAGTGGAAAGTACATTATACCTGCTTTCCGTGGTGCAAATTCAGAAAATGACCCCAAAACTAAATTTAATTATCACCTTTCACAATCAAGAGTACAAATTGAACATGCTATAGGTATTTTAAAGGGTCAATTTTCTAGTCTTTGGGAGCTCAGAATCCAATTTCAAAAAAATTGGAGATC
The DNA here is from genome assembly GCA_030280995.1 of Hemileia vastatrix. Taxonomy (NCBI): domain Eukaryota; kingdom Fungi; phylum Basidiomycota; class Pucciniomycetes; order Pucciniales; family Zaghouaniaceae; genus Hemileia; species Hemileia vastatrix. The sequence goes on from JASXTE010000007.1 coordinate 9,318,894, forward strand.
AAAACTGCAAATCATTGGATCTTGACTTGCGTAATACTCCACAATATTCTAGCTGATTTAAAGGATGAGTGGAATGATCTTTTTGAAGAAGAGGATCCTGAACCACCACTGGCACTCCCCTCCCTTGATTCACAAATCATTCAATCAACTGGCATACACGCCATTATAATGCCAATTACTCTCCAACATTTCTCTTCACCCTTTTAATTTTTAATTTTTATGTTTTCATACTTTCCAAATGTCCTCTTTGTGTACTTTAATCACTTGGTTTTGTATTTTGGTTTGTTGCATATTCATGTTTTTTTGAATTTACAGTGAATATCTTTTTTTTGGATGGCTCATTGGTTTTCTTTCACCTCCTCAACATGAAATTGCATATTTTCATATATTGCATATTTTGTCAGTGATTTTTTTTTCATTCATCACTCATATCCTTTTCATCCTCTCCTCAAACATCCCTCAAATATTTTGGTTGCATTTATTTTCTCAACTCAACTCACCAGGTAGGTCATTTTTTTTCTTTTTTCATGGTTTTTTATTTGCTAATCATGATTTTTTTTTTGCTTTTTTTTTGCTTTTTTTTGTTTTTTTTTGTTTTTTTTGTAAGTGCTTCATTTATTTTTGTTCTAGGGTAAACTAATTTATGTTTTTTTTTCTCTTTTTTCTCTTTTTTTTGTTTTTTTTCTCCACTTCACCTCTCTTTATCATCCTCAAGGCCCCCCTTTTTCCCTCTCTTTACCTGTCTCAAGACCCCCTTTTTACCCCCTTTTTAGCTGCCTCGAATCCCCCTCTCCCGCCTCTTTAGGTCCCTCATCACCCCCTTCCCCTCTTTTTAGGTGCTTCAATACACCCTCCTTCCCCTCTCTTTATGTCCCTCAAACCCCCCCCCTTCACCTCTCTTTTGCCGCCTCAAACCCCCCCCCTTCACCTCTCTTTACCCACCTCAAACCCCCCCTTTCCCTCTCTTTAGGCGCCTCAAACACCCCCCCTTCCCCCCCTAACCAATCCTTACATCCTCCTCTACCCCCCCCCCTGATTATTAACGAACAATTGTTACAGATTGTTTGTTAAGTAATCGAATCGCTAACAATTTGATTACTTAGCAAACTATTTGTAACCATCATTTGCTAAGTAATCGAATCATTAGCGATTTGATTACTTAGCGAACAATCTGTAACAATTGTTTGTTAACAAGGAGGTGGGGGGGGGGTTTGAGGCACCTAAGGAGAGGGGAATGGGGGGGGTTTGAGGTGCCTAAGGAGAGGGGAATGGGGGGTTTGAGGCGCCTAAGGTGAGGGGAATGGGGGGGTTTGAGGCAGCTAAAGACGGGGGAAGGAGGGTGATGAGGGACCTAAAGAGGGGGGAAAGGGGGGTATTGAGACAATTAAGCAGGGTATTTCAGGGGACTTGAGGCAGGCAAGGAGAGCATTTGAGGGGACTTTTGAGGCAAGGAGGGAGGGATTTGTAAGGGCATTTAAAATAAATAAAGGAGGGTAAAAGGGGACTTTTATGGGAGATAAAGATGGGTTGCAAACTTTCAAATAAATATACTAACAAATTTTTGTTTGTAATTTTGATTATTTTTTTAATTTTTTTGGCAGTAATATAGAAAAAAAAAAATCTTTCTGATAAGGACTGTCCCTCTTATTTACAAAACAAAAAAGGTTTATAATTTTATTTTTAATTTTTCTATAATTAATTTTTGTGATTTTGATTTTATTTAAATAATTTTTTTATTTTTGATTTTGATTTTACTGATTTTTTTTTTTTTCAGGATCTTGTGAGAAGGTTTTTATTAACCAATCTTCAGGTTCACTTTCAATTTTTTTTTATTTTTTTTTCTGATTTAATTTTTACTGATTTTTTTTTTTTTTGGATAAATTTTTTTTTTTTAAAGGATTTTGCTTTTATTTTCTTTTTAAAAATAAAACCTCAGGTTTTTTTTTTGATAAATTTTTTTTTTGGAAAATTTTTTACTCATTTTTTGTTTTTTGTTTTTTGTTTTTTTGTTTTTTTTCTATTTTAATTTTTAAATAAAAAACAGTTTTTTTTATTTGAAAAATAAGGTGAGAATTTTTTTAAAAAAAAATTGAGTTGAAATTTTATTGACATTTAATTTTTTTTCAGATCAAAAAAATGTCTTCTTCTTCATTCTGAAACTCTTATATGATTTTTATCTAGGCATTTCAATTATATAGGCATGTATTTGTTTCTCAAGAATATCACTAAAGCTCAAAAAGATGAAGATTTTTGCTTTTGGGACACTCTACCTTCCTTTAACTCTTTTCTTGCTCTTTGACTCAAAAAGCACTGTAATAAAGCATTTGAAAAAAATCATGAACTTGCAACCAAAGTTGGAATACCAAATTGGTGTGACTCCAAATGGGAAGATATCAGCCACGAATATCTTTTAATTTCTAATGTTATTATCACTCATTCTGGATTTCACAATAGGATTCATATCCATAGGAATGATGCCAATTTTCTTACTTTTGGAATATTCTCATATATCAATCCGATAACTGGCCACCCAATACCATTTCCAGCTAAAATCAAAGGACATGGTTTATATTTTCCATACCACCGGTGCATCATTGATTTTGGTTTGGGAAATGGTATCATAAAAACTATTTGGAATTCTTCTCAGGATAATCATCAAACGACCAAAGCTCCTCCTGGTTTGGAATCCTGTCAAGATTTCACACATTTTGGTTTCTCATTTCAAATCAGTAATCAGTTGATACAAAGAATAAATAAGGTAAAGAAAAAAGGTAAAGTTATTCAATTTAAAAAAACTTTATCTAGATCCAAAAAGTATGGTAATTAGAGTTGTCATCAAAAATTTTATATTTTTTCATAAATTTTTAATAAATATTTTTTATATATCAATTTTCTCAAGTAATGTGATGAGCCATCATCCTTTGGTTGTATAACAGGTAATCATGATAACATTTATATGTTTGATTTGTGAGGTTCCTCTTGCCTATACCTGTAGAAAGTCCCAAACTTTTGTTTCTAGACTTGGTCTGCATTTTGGCTTGAGGAATTGTCATCACTATAAACTAGTGAAATTGATATATATTAGATATTTATTTAATAATTTATGTAATTATATTAAATTTATATGACTTCCAACCCTTACTTCAATAAAATGCAGGTGGGGGTATTGCCAAATTTTCAAATCTGACATGTGAAATTGATGACTTAGAAAAATTTTGATGATACCCACCCCTTGCTTTAATAAAATGCAGGGGAGAGTATTGCCAATTTTTTAAAACAGATATAGATTTTTTTTGACTTGTAAATATTTTGGTGAAAATTTTTTGGTGATACCTGTCCCTTACTTCAATAAAATTCATGGGGGGTTTTGCCAAAATTTCTTATAAGACTTGTGAAATTCTTGACATGTAAGAATTTTTGGGATACCAGTAAATTGCAGGAGGTAGTAAAGCCAAATTTTCATATAAGACTTTCAAGATTCATGATATGAAATAATTTTTGTGATACCCACCCCTTACTTCAAAAAAATCCAGGGGTGGGGGATCGTCAAATTTTCAAAGGAGACATGAAAATTTTATTTAAAAAAAGTGGGAGAGTAATGAAATAAAGGAAATAATTGGAATTTTTATGTACAAATAAATATGAACAGTTGAAGTGTGAGAGAAATAAAACAAACTAGTCATCCAACAATTTCTTTAAATGTTCAATTTCCTCAACAGATTTATTAGCTTTAACACATTCTATCAAGAAATCTTTCTTTCTGGAATTTTCTTCATGATCAAACTTATATTTCATCTGCTCTAATAGGTTTTGATGTTCGAGTGTTTTCTCCTCTTTTTTTGATTTTTCAATACTTTGAGTTAACTCAAACTTCTTCTCCTCCAAATGTTGGGCCCGATCATCCTTCTGTAAAGAGAGCTCATACTTCCTCTCTTCCAAATCTTGGGCAAAATCATCCTTCCATAAGGAGAGCTCGTACTTCCTCTCATCCAAATCTTGTACTCTGTCATCCTTCCTTAAAGAGAGCTTGTATTTCTTTTTTTCAAAGCTTAGAGTCTCTTTAGCGATTTCCACTTGTTCTAGAGTGAGAATAAAAATTAACATAAAGTAGAAGAAAATCAGAGTAAAGTAATAAGAGGTATGATATCACTTACTAGCATCATGTTTCTCTAAAAACTGTTCCATCAAAGAAAAAGGTGTTTGTGATGAAGTATCACTTTTTTTTCTTCTTTGGGAGTGGAAATTTAGACTACTTGAAGCCCTTTGATTTTTGTTCAACATAGCATTTTCCTCCTCATCATTGTCACTAGCTTCAGACTCAGTTGATTGTGGGTCCTGGGATTGTTCATCAGCCTTTTAAGAAATAAGAAAATCTAAGTAAATAAAAAAAAGTATTGATAAGATAAAAGAAAAAAACAGACCTGAGTTAGATTGGGTTGGGTTAAATCGCCAATAGGATCAATAGCAAAGCTATCTAGATTTGTAGAATTTAGAAGAGGGGAGGCTTGAGTGGAGGAAGAGGATGGGAAAAGATTTGCTTTGACATCATGTTTGGAGATAGGATCTTCACCATCCAACATGTTTACAGGATTAACATCGGCTTGCTCTCCAAAAATTGCATCCATCTCTTTAAATTAAGGACATAAAGTTTCAAGTTTATCGTCTATGGATTTTATGCCCTTAGTTATATTGTTGTTGGTAACCCCAAAACCAGTGGAAGATGAAAGAGCCTTTGCCTTCTTGTATTTTGCTCAGTAATGCTTGAATAGTTCAGACATCTGTTTAGGAAAAAGATCAATCCTTCCCTTGGTCTTATTCCGTAATTCATTTGCCATTAGAAGATAGCCATTAACTTTTGATGCGGGGGGCCGTCCTACTTTAGTGGCATACTCAGTACCAAAACAAGAATCATAGTTAGATTTGGTTTTCAGCCAGTTGATAAGAATGAGATGTTCATCTTTTTTTAATTGAACGGTCTTTGATTTCTCAGCTGAGAGGGGGAAAGAGGAAGTAGTGGGAATTGAAGAACAACTGGGTGATGGCTGCCTTTGAGAAGATCTAGGATGACGAGGCATGTTATTATAAATGAAGATGAAAAGGAGCAGAAACAAGCAGATGAGATGGCGAGATGAAAAGGAGCAGAATCAAATAGATGAAATGGGGAGAAATTCTGAGAAGATAGAATGAACAGGATGGGATGAGAATGAAAGTGTGCAGCAAGGTAGAAGGCTGGGATATCCAGAAAGTTGTCCAAGATGTTGTTATCAAATATTGAGGATAAAAATGTCAGATAAGAGGTGAACATTGACACATAAAGTGTCTTATAACCCAATTATTAGCAAGAATTATTGCGGAAGATAATTGGGGTATGCAGATGATTTTCTGCAATTAATTTAATTGGGGATCGGTCAAAATTGATACCCCCTAACATGTAGATATGCTAATTTTATATTTCTAATATTGAAGATATTATAAAGTTAAAGGTATCATTGACTGATGATTGAAATTCTGTTACTATTTTTAAATTTTTAAATTTTTCCCATTTTAAATTAAATTTTATTCTCTTAGGATTGGACCATCAATGAGTAACAATTTGAGAAAAAAAGAGCCAGGGAAGAATTCTTACAAAAGGTGGGTAAAAGACATTGCTACCAGAATGAAACTTGTAAATACTATAGGAATGGATACAAACAGGAAGAAGCCATATTTCTATGCACAATCTTATGCAAATAATATGACAGATTGAAATAAATATTACACTTTTTTTCCTGGTTTTAGTATTAATAAACCAAAAGGTGTCTTAATACCTAATTCTCTTGTGCAGACTTAGAAATTCATGAGCTCAAAGAACTAGATATGTTAGAAGCTATGGTGCAATGAATTAAGGATCATTCTTACTGCAAAAAAGAAATTACAAATAATTATACTCATCAAAGAGCTGGTGGTTTGGAAAAATGTTTGGTGGTGGCTTTATTTTGGATAGGAATAAATCTTTATATATTTTGTAGGTATCACTTTTTCAAATTAAATAATGAATTTTTATATGCTTTTCCTTGCAGATTAATACACTGATGATATTGTACACATGGATGAATATAAAAAACAAATGAAGAGGATCACAATGTACTCTGAATATTTTTTTAAAAAAATATCATATGTAAAGTACAATGAGGCAACTAATCTTTAAGAAAAACTCGTATTCCTGGATTTTCAAACAATTCTAGTAAAGAAGAGGGTGTACCGTTTGCTATTAATTTAACATGGGCATCTGGAGCAAATATTAATGGGTTCTCCAATGAGTTTCATCTTGATAAGTATGCAAGTGAGTATACTTTAGGAATATTTTTTCCTAAATATACAGAAAACAATACCATTTATATGAAAGAAGATATGACCCAAACATGAAAAACAGGTGGAGAACTTATGCTTCCCTAAATTCAAAGTGAAATCAAATTTGAAGTAACTAATGGAATAACAGTGACATTATGGCCTGCCAATGAACTGAGGTATTTTACCTCAAGATATAACAAAATTTCTGGCTTCACAAGGATAGGTTCTTCTATTCAAAACAGCACTAGACTTTTTCATGTTATAGAAAAGCTTAATGTTTTTGATATTGATATTTAAGAATAGTTGGGAATTAACAGAGAAGAAGATAGGTTTGATTATTTGATTAGTCCTTTAAGAGATTTTTTGAAAAGAGGTGACTTAATTGAAGAATAAATAGTATCAGGAAAGAATTATTTATCTAATGTTAAAACAAATCTAAAAAATTTAAAATTTATATCATATATACACAACTTAATGCAAAATTAAACATGATAAATACTGTAAGTAGTTGTAAAATTTTCAGTTTTGATGATAATAGTATTATCAATTTTATTTTTTGTGCAATAGAATATTTTTTTTTATAATATAATAAAAAACTTTAATTTACTTATGAAGAAATATATATTTTGTAAAATCTTTAAATGACATTTTTATTAAATTGGTAGAACAGGTTCTGAAATAAAGAAACTATAATTAAGAATATGAAATATATTAGGCATAAAAATTTGCTTTTAATGCTACTAAATCAAATGTATAGTTTTTTAGGTCAAACAGGCTTATTAATAAAAAAGTTAGTAATAAAGAGTTGTTGAAAGAATTTTGAATCAATAATAGATTAAATTGTATTTTATAAAGAATACACTCATTTAATTATTTAAATTGTTCTACTTCTGATTAAAAATGTTACAATCAATGAAAAAATTTGTAAAAATTTATAGATTATTCAATATTAAAGGTAAAATAACAAAACTAGAGCAGTTATCATATTTTTATATAAACAGTAAAATATTTAAGAATTTAATACAAGTATTTGAAATCATATAAGTAGATTTTAAATTGTTCTATATTTTGGACTCTTAATACCTTTTTTAATAATTAATTTAGAAAATCAAGTCAATGGTTTCTTAATTAATTTCAAAGATGGTCTCCTTTTTGACGTATCTGAAGGAAAATAACTAAAATTATGCAAGATAAATCAAGTACTCAGAACATTATCAATTTACATGTTGGAATATTAATTTATTGAAAGGCTATGTTTAGCAAAACAAGGTGATACTGGCTTGATGGAAAAAATCTGCAGATTTTTCCCAAACAATTTCTAGAGGACTTGGGGTATCAAATTTTAAAGGAAATGGATCACACTTGCCTATAAATGGTTTTATTAATGTTGAAATATAGTTATTTAAATTTTTACAAATTATTTCTTCCATCAAATGATTTTCTTTTCATGTAAATTAAGAAACTTAATTTCTGATATCACCTCCAAGCAATCAGCTTCTGAAGCCAATATATGATCTTTAAAACTCAGAAATAAACCATGGAAACCATTGATTATATAGAATGTGAAAGGTTGATGTTGGTGGTGGGAGTATTCAGAATTTATCATGTTCAGAGCAGCCTTTTTTTATGTTTCATTATAGTCAGTTGACTATTTTCTTTTTTCAGACTTGATTTTTGAAATTTGCTAGTCTTGCCACTTGATATTGTTGCAGCACAATATTTTGATTTAATAATGATATTTGACATAATTATATCAATGATAAGGTTTCAGATTTGAAGAAAAGTTTACTTTGATATATCACGTTGTAGAAAATCCTATAGTACTAGCTATAGGCCTTGACCAAGGGAGTTAGAGAAAAACCAGAGAGAAAATCCCCTGTCCCTTAAGAAAAATAGAGTGAGATTTACTTGCTAAAGTAAGTTGGTTCCTGTTTGCTAAAGCTCCTTTTCAAAGCACTTGACTGCTTGATGAGCCAAGAAAGTAGTCCCCAGATAGACTACCAGACCAAAGAACTGAAATGCAGAACAAAGTCTACACCAGAGACGGCAAAGATACTTGATGTAGGCTGCAAATCCACACCAGAGACAGCAATAATACTTGCTATAGCTTGAAAGACTATAACAGAAAAAACAGTTGCCAAAGTTAAGTTAAATGAAGAACTCACTTGCAACAAACACATCAAATTGTGGCCAGAAAACAGTGAAAACTAAGTGAGGAACAATGATATCACCTCCGGATGGTTTTATAATGATTAAGGTTGCCCCAAACTGTCTTATTCACTATGTACACACACACCACTAACTAAGAGCCCATGCCCACCCACCAATCTGGCGCCTGTACCTGCCAAATTGCATAAAAAAACCTCCTGAAGCGCTCCCCACCCTCCTAAAACAGAGGCGGGCGGGCGGCCCAATGTCAGAGATGCCGCCTGAAGCGGCCTAGCCTCCCTGAAGCCAGAAAACCAACAAAAACCACTAATCTACTTAGAAAAATTAGCTACAACTACTAAAACCTTTAAAACACTGAATTTCAATATAACAACATTGTGACATGAAATATAGAGAAAAATTAGCTCTATCCAATGGTACTAAGCACTTAACACTAAGACTTAAGGTTAGCCCGTAAAACACAAAAAACAAAATTAAACAGCAATCTTTTTTAAATGAAAAATGAGGAAATGACCCCTTAAAACTAAGAATATGAAAAATGTCTACAAGACATAAAATATAGAGAAAAACCAGGGCTATCCAATGATAGTACTCACATACCCACAGACCCAATATCCACTGAAAAAACCAGAAAAATACCCAATTCCTTAACAGATGTCAATTAAGACATGCACAAACAGCGCCAAATCACACAACAAAGGCCCCTGCCAATGTTGGAAGACCACATCCTCCATCCAATTGAGAATGTCCTCATTCTTTCTTCATCCAACCACCATGTTTAACCTTCTTCCCAAATCTGCCTCTGAAATGGGTCCCTGCCAATACTGCATCGACAATAATTTGATCTGCACCATGACACCACCTGTCTATCCATACAGAACGTCCTGCAATGTCTGCCAATCCAGAAAGAAGACCTTCCACAGACTTGGTCCATTTTCTTCTGCAAAAGATTCACCTCCACCTCAACCTGGTCCATCTTCTGCCAGCATTAAAAGATCTAGGCCATCCATCCTGATACCCAGATTAATCAAAACGCTCCACCCTTTCCAGAAGATTGCCACAACCCATAAAACAACTAGTTCCACCATCCCTGGTCCATCTGATGGTAATGAAAATTCTTTTCTTCCTTCAACTTTAAAACTGATGACTTCTCAGCTCCTCCATCTTCTGATAGTGATGATAACAATGTAGGATCCATTGCACCACCAACACCAAACCACTTCCCCACTATCAAGGCCAAGTTCCAACAACACACATCTCAACAGGAACAACTTCTGCTTCAGTACTTCCAATCCACTCCTGCTAGAGATCCACAGGACATTGAGAACAGAAGACACCTCATTCACCAGTTCAAGACTAATTCTGAACACTTCATTTCATCTCTTGATTCCCTCTGTAATTCCACTAGTACTTGAGTTTGATTCAGAAAAGAAAAATTGACCACACCCTCTATAGGATTTAAACACAAACAACCCTCAGTTTTAAGTCTTGGGCGACCATCCTCATTTTATAGTCTTGGGGGACTCAAAAACCCTCAGTTTAAAGTCTTGGGGGACTCAAAAACCTAAATCATAAACCCAGAACCAGAGATCAACCACATTAAGACACAAAGAAAAAATTAACATTCTGGGGTAATTGTGAATAGAGCAGCCAGCCCATCAATTGCCCCTAAACTTGCCTTTGCTAAATTTGGAGGCTCCCCCTGTGGATACCGTCCACCAATCTTTCACAACCAACTCCAACAACAAAACACTTTTTCCTCAGTTTATAGTCTTGGGGGACTTACAAACCTCAGTTTAAAGTCTTGGGGGACTAACACAGTGTTCAGTTTGAAGTCTTGACGGACTATCTTGATAAAATCTTGAAACCAGCCAGTTTAAAGTCTTGGAGGACTAACAGAAACCAGATTTCAGTTTAAAGTCTTGATGGACTGACTTGATACCATAGCTTTTTCAGTTTAGAGTCTTGATGGACTGACTTGATACCATAGCCTTTTCAGTTTAGAGTCTTGATGGACTGACGGAATTTTGCATAAAATAGACGCAGCCAATTCCATGCAGAACACCTCTAAAGCCAACCTGCTGAACTTCCACCTTCACTTCATCATCTACCCATTACTGACAAAAATCTCCTCCTATCCCTTTTCATCATCTTTTCTCACCACAGATCATGGCTGGATCTCCTGATGTTAACCCTTCTACTCTCCCTTGCTTCACTGCTCCCAAGGACTATGGCTACAAACAGTGCATCCACATGTGCCGACCTTGCACATTCACTCTTCCAAATCCTGAATCCAAATTCTACAACAGGGCTTGTGATTCTTGCTATTCCAAAAAGAAAAGATGTGACAGAGACAACAACTACCCTATTCCTCGGCCTTCTCCTTCTCACAAATACATCTCCAGATCCCCTACCAGATTCCCAGAGCTTGGTCCTTCCTCTTCATCTCTATCTTCTGCTCCTTCCAGAAGATCCAGGAGCTCAGCTTCCCGCACTCTTCCAAAAAGACCAGCCTTAGCTTCCCAAGAAACTGCTTTTATCTCCGCCAAATTAGCTCCAAAAGCTTCAAGATCAACTCCCAGGCTTCTAGACCGCGTCCAGGCGGCCCGGCCAACGTCGGGCGGCCCGCCCCCCTCACCAAACAGTAAAAATCAGGGCCAAAACATCTAAAAACAGCCAAAAAACAGACAAATTCATCAATACAACAACAACAACTCAACCCAACTACCTCCTACTGCTCCCAGAGCAATGCAATACACCCTTCCAAAGTCCAAAAGCACCAAAATTTCCCAGATTTCTAAGAGACCTGCCAAAGAACCCCAAGAAGAGACCAGAACACCACACACTTCTCCACAACAACAACTTTGTCCTCAACTAAGACAAAGAAACTACACCTCTCCTCTGTCAGCCAACTACTCTTCTGACAGTTCCATCTCTTCAAAATCTCCATCCAGAAGAGATCAATCTGCTTCCAAATCCCCCTCTCCTGCTCCATCCTTTAACAACCCTGGTACCCCATCACCAGCACCTCCTCAAGCTGAATCCAACAGAAATAACAACCACAACAACAACAAGAATCTCACTGCTCCAACTAGGCCCCAAGAACATCAGCATCCCAGTTCACCTTCTCAGGATCCTTCAGAGGAAGACCATGAGAATCCATATCTTTCCCTAGTTGATCCACCCACTATGACCATTACAAAATCATCAGAGATCCAAATCCCAGCTGCTTACAGATTTGATGAGCTTCCAATCTGTAATTACCAAATTAATTATCCCATTTCTTCAACAAAAATAATTACTGATCCAATTCTTCTTGTCTAGTTGGCACCCCTCCTCCTGAATTTATTATTGGAGTTGGCCAACCTCTTGAAACTTCTTTGACCCTGGATTATGGAGACATGAAGAAACACCTAAGCACCATGTGTTCCAACATTCTAAAAGCCTTTGCCCTACATGGACCTTTAAATGACTTTGAAAAATCCCTGAGAAAGTGCCTACTGGACGACCACTGGAAAATGTCTAGGATCATTAAGCACACCCTCCAGCACTCCATTCCTGCCTCTTCTTCTTCCTCCTATGAACTTCCCTCTAATCCAATTCCTGATAATTACAATCCCTATCATCTCTCCAGCAGGAGCACTTCAAAGAACACAGTGCTACCCACAATCCCAACAAAGAAGAAAAACTTCATCACAATCTGGACCAGCCTCCACAAGCTTCATCATCCATACAATGAGTTCCTGCAAAAAGACTAGAAACATAATAATAATATAAAACAATTAATAAAAATAATTTCAGAATTTTTTTTTTTTTTTTTTTACTACTTTTTTTATTTTGTCTACTAATATACTAAAATAAAAAATTAATAAATAAATGAGATGAAATACATAAATGAATTAAATAAAATATAAAAAATTATACAATTGGTATCCCCCAGCCAATTGATGAGCTGATCCCCTGATACCTTACCCACATCCAAGTGCACCTTGATGTGGATACACAATTAAATATTTTAAATGATTAACAGAAAACAAAAATCAAAATATTAAGAAATTTAGAAGATAATAAAAATAATGTACACAGAAACACATGAAATAAATAATAAATAAAAAAGAAAATAGCAATGCCCAGCCAATTGATGAGCCTTTCCCAACCAATGCTTGCCCACATCCAGGTGACCCTGATGTGGTAACACCCTATATTTTTGATTTTATAATTTTAAACAACCCCCATTAAAAATTAAAGGAAAAAAAGGGAAAAAAAAAGAAAATAATCTAAAACTGCTATCCAGAAAAAAAATAACTGAAAAATCAAAGACAGTCCAGCTCCATAGATGGTCCAATAAGGGTAAGTCCAATCCATAGAAATGATCACTGGGTGGGCTCCCTCCAATAAGTAAAAATGATGGGAGACCACCAGTGATCCACCACCAATCTGAAAGAACCAAAGATAAAGAAGCCAGTCCCAAACCAGTTTAAAGTCATAGTGGACTTGAAACCTGAATAATAAACAACAGAACTAGAATTCAACTAGGAAAAACAAAGACTTGAAACAGACATTCTGGGGTTACTGTTCTACAGAGTAGCCAGATCATCAGTTACCCCCACACTTGCAAACATAAAATCTAGAAGCCCCCCCTGGGTACCTTCTAACAAAAACAAAACGTCCAACACAAAAAAAACCAAAAACCAATAAGAGTGAAGAGACCAGCACATGAAAACCAGAGGAAATTCCAGTTTAAAGTCATAGAGGACTAAAACCTGTGAAAAGAAACCAATACTAGGGTTCAACCAAATTAAGAGAAAGGGTTGGAAACAGACAATCTGGGGTAACTGATGATAGAGCAGCCAGCCCATCAGTGCCCCTACACTTGCCAAGATAAAATCTAGAAGCCCCACCCATGGGTACCTTCTAACAAAAAGTTTCCAACACAAAAGTTGCTCTGCAACACCACAAAATTCCAAAACAAAAAAGAACGTTCCATAGTTTATCCTCATTGCGGAGTCAATATTCTTCATGCCTAGTGCCTCTGGGATAAAACCTCTTCTCTTGGTCTGCAGCCACCCTCTTTTACAAGACTGCACCATTTAACTCTTCGAAAACATAAGAACCTCCAGACGCCTGAGATCTAACTCTGTAAGGTCCATTCCATCTGTCAGCAATCATTTTTCCCCACTGACTCTCCAAACCTCTATTATACACCAAAAACAAACAACCAGGTTTCAAAGGATTCCTGAGTCTATTAGCAAACTTCTTGTCCCAGTATCTGACTGATTGATTCCTAATCTTCATCATTCTAGAGTATGCCTTTTCTTGACATTCCTCTCAACATTTTAACTTTTTCATACTGGCACAGAGCAAATCTTCTGTTGAGCGCACGTCATCCCAATCAATTCCAAGATAAGAGACAGCTTCCAAGTCCACTGGTAGTACGGCTTTATGACCAAACATTAACTCATAGGGAGAATAGCCAGTTGTCCTCTTCACAGTGACCCTATCAGCAAATAACACCAAGGGTAAATAATACCTCCACTTTTCGGCACTATCTCCACACATATTCACCAAAGCATTCTTGATAACTTGATGGCCTCTTTCAACCATGCCTTCAGCTTCAGGATAATACGGTGTAGCCACTCTAACTTTAGAACCAACACTAGCCACAGCTTCTTTAAATTTGGCACCAAACTCTGGCCCGCTATCAACAGTCACCAACTTCATCAACCCATACCTATAAATCCACTCCTTCTTCAAAAACTCAACCACATTCTTGGAAGTCAAATTAACAAGAGGCACTGCCTCAACCCAACCAGACAAATCATCCCTAAAATCAAGTATTTATACCTGCCCTCTTTAATATGGACAGCATCCAGACTGACCCTTCCAAAAACAGTTGATTCACCAGTAGCACGGCCCACCTCTTTAGGTTTCAAGTGACTTCTTCTTTGACATTCTTCAAAAGATTGAACTTAACCCTGCACAGCCAACTTCATACCTGGCCACCAATATCTGTCTGCTACTATTCTATAAGTCTCCCCAAAGCCTCTATGACCAAGGTCTTCATGCAAAGACTTCAAAACCAATTCTTGACCCTTCTTCTGAGTCACCACCACTTGAATATTAGGATGTCTCCTCCTCATCAACTGCCTTCCTGACACATAAAATCCAGGACTCTTCTTCTTGATTGCCAACCAAGTATCATCATTACAACTATCTGGCCTCTCCAAGGTCAACAGATATTCCACCAAAATAAAAAAAACCCAGACTGACCCCAGGTCTCATCTTCAAAATCCAACAAAACAAAATCCAAGGGTACAGTTCTGTCACCAAAATCACCAGTATGAACATGAGCCAATTGAGCAGCCCAACCAGGACACCAATCTTTAAATTTTGGCACTTCCTTCTCTTTCCACTGAACCTTGTGAGAATCCAGTTCACTAACAAAAACACCCTTTTCCAATTTTGAGCTGTCCCAAACAACAACTCCATCTTCATCAACAAAAACATCATGATCACCAGAATCAAGATCAGATCCTGACAGTTTAGCCTCTTGTGGGAGGTCAGAAAAATATTTAGCACCCTTTGTGCTGGCCCTAACCACTGGAACATCTTCATCAAACTCTTCAGTCTCAAAATCTTCATCTGTAGGTGGCCTTCTTGATAATCCATCAGGCATAGTAAAAGTTTTGCCTGGTTTGTGTACCAGGTCAAAAGAAAAATATTGAATAAATGCCACCCACCTAGTCATTGGAGCATTTGGAAGACTAGGTGTATTGATCATCTGAACCAAAGATTTTGCATCCACCTGCAGCTCAAAATGTTGCCCACACAAAACAGTCTGTAGCTTCTTTAAAATTTTTGCTACACCACACAATTCCAACTTAGGTTGAGAATACCTATATTCCACCTTATTAAACAACACAGACTCATATCTTACTGGCCTGACCCTCCCAGATTTATCTTTCTGAGACAAAATAGCACCAGCAGCAATATAACTTGAGTCTACTGCCAGATAAATTTTTCCAGCACCAACCCCATAATCCAACTTGTGAAGAACAATATCTTCACCAACAACCTTCTTCAACTTCTGAAAAGCCTCTTCACACTCTTCAGTCCATTCCCAATCTGCATCTTTTCTGGTCAACCTCCTTAAAGGTGAAGCCAACAAAGAAAAATCCTTAATAAAAATCCTGACATATACACATACACCCAAAAATCACCTGACTTCAGTAGTATTTTTAGGCCTTGGCCATGACTGAATTTTATTAATCTTCTTCTTCACCATAATTCTTTCCTCTTTACATACCACATGACCCAGAATTCCCAAAGCAGGAACACAACAACAGATTTTTGACCCTGAAATGGTCAAACCAGCCTCTTTAATTCTAAACAACACTCTCTCTAGAGTTATTGCATATTCCCACACAAACCTCCTTAAACCAGGGTTCTCTACTTACACCTGATTAAAATAATCAGTGGATGGTCCTTGAATTCCACCATCATCAATAAAAATACCAGCATGAGTAGGAAACTCATCCTGCAAAATCCAAGCCATCTGTGCTTGATAAACTGCCACTGAATTAGTTGCTCCTTGAGGCAACCTAGTGAGCTGAAATCTTCCCAAAGGAGTCTCAAAAAATGTGAGAGGCCTTGAATCTGTATGTAGTTTCCTCTCATCATAACCACCCATAATATCACCCAAACCATAACACACCCTTCCAGCGAAAGCTTAAACAAAATCCTCTGCACTTGGTTGCATACCAGCATCCTTGATAGTGACTCTATTCAAGGCTCTAAGATCATGATCCACCCTCAACTTTCCATTCTGCTTCTTTACACAGAACACCGGACTTTAGTAACTGGATGTTGATTGCTTGTATAACCCAGTCCTGACTCTTTCCCTAACAATCTCTACAAAATCCTCTCTAATAGCGTCTGGTATTGGAATAGGTTTGATTTGGCAAGGTTCATGGCAAACCACAGTAATCAAGTAAGGCTCCCCATAAGAGTGCTTCAATACACCCCTTTCCTCCTCAACAAACACCACAGATTTCTCCCTCAGCACAATAATGTGCAACAACAACTACTTTTCTTCTTCAGAAAACAACCCATCAGGACCAAAATTAACAACTTTCAATCTTTCCACAGTCACCCTAGCCGTCTCTATAAATTCTGGAGGATTCTTCACCAAAGGAGAACAGTACGGATCTCTTGACAAAGGAGGTCTCTTCAAGGGCAAATTCAAACCCACAGGCATAGGCTCATTGACAGGCCTAATCTTCTGCGCTACCTTCTTATACTTTGCCGCTCCACCTTCAACTTGAGGGATCTTCAGGAATTATTCATCACCAGACCTGGAAAAAAAACCAAGGGATTTCCCGTTGCTCACATGTGTGGCCAAGGTAATGTTTTTGAAAGGTGTAGAAGAAAACCTAGCGGTGCACAATTGGGAGGACTTACTTTAACACCCCAATCTCACCACTCCAAAACTTTTCCGCAATTCCACATCTTCATCCTCACTTCCAACTTCCAAATCTCCAAATCTTGATTCATCTTCTGAATCACATCTTCTAAAATTGTGCAGTTTATCCTCATGCTGGAGGCCCAAAAATCGATCTTGAAGATCTTTTCTCTTCAAAATTTTCTGCAGTTTAACCTTATGCTGGAGGCCCAAAAATAGATCTTGAAAATCTTCACAACAATATTTTGCATCTTCTTTCTTCATTATCTTCAGATTTTTTTCTTGATTTTCATGAATTATCTTGAAAATTTTATCTTCGTTTCTTGAGTTTTCTTCTGACCAACAAAAATAACCAGGGGTTTCCCCAATGCTCACAGGTGTGGCCCAGGTAATGTTTTTGAAAAGTTTAGAAGAAACCCTAGCAGTGCACAATTGGGAGGACTTACTTTTAGACCCCAATCTCACTGCCCCAAATTTTTTGGCATATCTTTCAATAAAGATATATAACGAATCTTCTTCTTTGAACTTGAATTAAAAATAATTAAGAATCTTGAGAGAGAACAGAGACTTGATAAAAAACTTGATGAATACTTGCAGAGAAGAAAAACATTAAAAAGAGAAAGTTGAAAATCCACTTGGTATCTCTCCAAGGGAGCTGAACTACTACAACCTGGGATTTCCTCATCTTGGGGAGAGGTTTTAGCACTAGGGTGATCAGCCCTCATTACTCTAAAAAAGACAGACTCTCAATAGAGCCTGAGCTGCACTCCTTAAAACCAGATGCAGCACCCACTTCCTTTCTTCTCCTGCAGAAGTCCATGCTCTGGCACATTGAAGATAAACCAGGCCTAGTCTCTCAACCATCCTCTCCAGGAGATAACAACCTCATGTGAATCCTCCTTTTGTCTTCACCAGTCAACTCCAAACTGATTCCCAAATTGAATTGATAACCAATTCTTGCCTGAAAATCCATCAAGAATGGCCCAACCTAAACTGCTTTTACATTACCTTTAGCAATGTAAAAATGAACCTTCCATGAGGCTCCGCCAACATCTAACTTCACAAACTCTGAAGTTCCAACCAATTTAGTGACATGGCCAACGATCCCTCTCAAATTCCCACCAACACCAGTTTTGATGGGGAGGCTTATATGAGTTGCCTCAAGCAAAGAAATCAGGTTTATCTGATAAACTGAATCCACCAATGCCCTTGCCTCCATGCCATTCAAAGTGACATTGACATATCCCAGAGGAGCAGAAAAATGAGTTTCCAACCCCTCACCAAACTTTTCAGCAGAATCACAAATTTATTCCACCTCCCCAGAAGAAACTCTTCTCCTGGTCAACAAATTTTTCTGTCTATCAGCCAAACCTGGACTGATAGCATACAATTCCCCATAAGATGGGGAAACCTGACCCTGATTCATCCTTTCCAGGACAGAGTCCATAACATTAACTTGACCAGACACTACTGGCCTCTCAAAGTGAGTTCTTGGCTTCACCACCTTGGTCCTAGAAGCTTCTTGAGGACCAGCACCACCAACATGTTTACCATTAACAGGAACCAAACCAGATCCCTCACCAGAACCCCTGACTCCAACAGGCTTTGGCAATGAAGCCAAAGGGACATCCTCCTCAGAGTCAGAATCCACCTCCATTGGCATTGGCTCACCATTCAGGTCCAATGCACCAAAACTAGGGGGGCCCATATCAGCCATACCCTTCTGCATCTTGTACAGCTCCTCTTTGTTGTACCTCTTCCTAGCTGCACTCAGCTTAGGATCCACCTTTGAAGCATTTGGCTTTGGTTGGGCCTGAGAACTGCTCTTAGGCCTTCCCACCTTTCCTGCTTCCAAATCATAAACACCAGCCAAGCATTCACCACTTGACTGTCCACCACAAGAATACAACTCCAAACCACCAAAGGAAGTAGAAAAAGAAACCTTATTGACATCCTTCCCCTTTCCCTTGACATCCTCATCTACCTTAACAGAAGACTTCCCCTGATCAGGAATCTCCTCAAACCTAGGCCTCCTTTGATTGAGACCATTCCTTCTCCTGACCAAATCCACAGGAGACTGCCCCTCACTGAGCCTCACAAAAGAACCATCAGGGAACTTAAAAACCCTGCCATCAAACTCCACTTTTCCTTCAGACACATCTCTGTTCAGTGCCCAACAATCATTGGACCTGTGCCCCCTCCTTCTGCAATAAGAGCAAACTCAAGGATCACTCCTACCAGCCCTCCTTTCAAAATCTCTAGGCTGAGAAGGTACCTTATTAACCTTCCTGGCCTCCCAAACAAAAATGTGCAGCTGCTTTGTAAGATCAGCCAACTGCTCCGCCATTGGGTCCCTCTCCTCTTTGGGAACCTGCACCAAATTTTTCTCCTCCTTCTTCTGCCTAACTTCCTCTTCAGCCAAAGCCTCACTTACTTTGCTGACATACTTGGCACACCCCTCCTGATAGGTGTCCGCAGCCAAAAACTTCAAATGGGCCTCAACAGCCTCCTTCACCTTATCCAAGGCAGGCAACTTCTGATCCCCATTAGAAAGAGTTTTCATCAATTCCTTTCTTGAAAACTCCTTCAACACATCCATCCTGTCATCTCTAGCCAGGGCAGACCAAAAAACATCCTTGGCAGCTTTTTCTTGTGCCAGCTCCTCCACTTCCACCAAATATTCTACCACAGGATCAAACTGTAGCAGAAACTTCCTGTAACTATGTAAGTTACCAACACCACCATAATATTGCCATTCACTGACAACCTTGTTTAGATCCACCATAGTGAGCCTGACACCCCATCTATCCACCATTTCCCTACACAACAATTTCCAATCCCTCTTCTTGTAGCCAGACATGGCCACAATCTCCTTCTCCACTGACCTATCACCAATGAAGAAGATAATCTGCTTCACCATGTCCAGGTAGGAAGCACCATCCACTCCAGAAGCAGTTTCATACTTCTATAGAAGCCACTTGACATCCTCCCTATTAAACTTGGTACCATCCCAAGTTTTTATTCTCACCAACTCCCTAACCATCACAGAAGGACAACCATCCCCCTCACTGACAGTCACCACAGGAATAGAGGAACCAGAAGCCATTCCTCCAGACCAAAACACCAAAAAGAGCCAACCAAAGAAAACAGAAATTCCAAAGAACTAGCAAGTTCTACCCTACGTTGGGCGCCAGAAATGTAGACAATCCTATAGTGCTAGCTATAGGCCTTGACCAAGGGAGTTGGAGAAAAATCAGAGAGAAAATCCCCTGTCCCTTTAGAAAAATAGAGTGAGATTTACTTGCTAAAGTAAGTTGGTTCCTTTTTTGCTAAAGCTCCTTTTCAACACACTTGTCTGCTTGATGAGCCAAGAAAGTAGTAACCAGATAGACTACCAGACCAAAGAACTGAAATGTAGAACAAAGTCCACACCAGAGACAGCAAATATACTTGATGTAGGCTGAAAATCCACACCAGAGACAGCAATAATACTTGCTATAGCTTTCAAGACTATAACAGAGAATAAAGTTGCCAAAGTTAAGTTAAATGAAGAACTCACTTGCAACAAACACAGCCAATTGTGGCCAGAAAACAGTGAAAACTGAGTGAGGAACAATGATATCACCTCCGGATGGTTGTATGATGATTAAGGTTGCCCCAAACTGTCTTATTCACTATGTACACACAGACCACTAACTAAGAGCCCATGCGCACCCACCAATATGGCGCCTGTACCTGCCAAATTGCATAAAAAACCCTCCTGAAGCGCTCCCCAACCTCCTAAAACAGAGGCCGGCATGCCGCCTAACGTCGGAGATGCCGCCTGAAGCGGCCCAGACTCCCTGAATCCAGAAAACCAACAAAAACCACTAATCTACTTAAAAAAATTAGCTACAACTACTAAAACCTTTAAAAAACAGAATTTCAATATAACAACATTGTGACATGAAATATAGAGAAAAATTAGCTCTATCCAATGGTACTAAGCACTTAACCCTAAGACTTAAGGTTAGCCCGTAAAACACAAAAAACAAAATTAAACAGCAATCTTTTATAAATGAAAAATGAGGAAATGACCCCTTAAAACTCAGAATATGAAAAATTTCTGAAAGACATAAAATATAGAGAAAAACCAGGGCTATCCAATGATAGTACCCACATACCCGCAGACCCAATATCCACAGAATAAAACCAGAAAATACCCAATTCCTTAACAGATTTCAATTAAGACATGCACAAACAGCGCCAAATCACACAACAAAGGCCCCTTCCAATGTTGGAAGACCACAACGTGTTTGAAGTGCAGTGGGACCAACTTCTAAACCATCAGGAATTGGACTATTCAGATTAGGAAGGTGAGCTAGAAGCTAAAGACCATGTTCAGTTTGACAATCTGATAAATTTTTTGATGTGATGGAAGCTGGCTGAATTCATGTGCAGTCAGATAAAGTGAAGATGATATAAAAAATACCCATGAAGAGCAGAAGTGATCACTTGGGACCATTAATCTCATGAGCATTTGGATAAGATTGCATTAAGGCTGTTTTTTTTTCTTTGTTGAGGAAAGAATTTTTTTATTTAAACCATTCGGATCACATAAATCTTCTATTTTTTTGAAATCAATATTATTGAGTACCCATACCTGTGAGCTATCAATCTCTAGAAAATATTTTCTACAATAGGAAAAAAAATAAGTAAAAGAAAAGGTTTAGACTAAAAATTATGGCAGCTTAAATAACTCAGTAAGTTTTGAAAGCTAATCTTCTCCACAAAATTTTTCCCAATGAAAAGTAAACATTGGATTATTTATCATGGGTTCTTGGGAAGAAGTAGAAGGGTGTAATTAGAGAAGAGTAACAATTTCCAACCAAGACCTAAAGAACTTTGCTGTGCTGATTTTACCTTTCTAAAATATATGAGTTTTACGGATATCCTCCTAAAAATCAGAGTCTTTTAGAACTGAGGTTGAATAAGTTAGAGGTTTGTTTGCAATCTTGATTGGAGTTGATTTTATTGGTAGAGAAGCTTTCAAAGAGGTCAAAGTAGGTAATTTAGGAGTTTATGGATATTGCTTCTTAGAAATGAAGGATTTCAGTGATTAGATGTTTGAATCATCATCTTTATCAAACATATTTTCATGTCTTGAAGAATATTTTTAAGGTTTCTGGTTTTGATGAGCAAGCATAGCTTCATGTTCTGATAGTTCATTATTTATATTTTAATCTCTCTTTTCATTATCTTAATCAGGTAAAGGGAATTTATGGATAGAACAGTCTAAAGTAGGTGAGTTTAAGGTACAAAATATCATAATGAAGATAAAAGGTACAATATTTAAGCAAAAAAAGATATATATTATAGAATTTTAAAGATAACAGAATAATAAAAATAAATAGGAAACAAGAATATACTGATTATCAAAGCCTTTTCTTTTTTGTTGAGATTTATTATTTGATACATCAGAAAAATCATTAGCAGAAGCTGGTTTAATAAATTCAACAAAAGAGGAGCCTTGGTATAATTTATTTTTCTTGGAATGATAACAGGTGTTTCAAGATTTTCCTTAGAAGTTGAAGTATGAGTTGAAGCTGATGGTTCATCTGTCTCATCACCATTCCTAATGAAAATTACTTCATCAGGATGAATCATACCCTCCTTGTAAGCTACAAATATATATGAAAAAAAATAATATTAATAAACTTATCTACTAATTTAATAGGAGACAAAAAAAGTGATGAACATATATTTTTCAAGGCTTTTCACATATTGGAGTAAGTTGTTACAAAGGTTAGTTAAATATTAATGAGAAGGAATATTGTAAAGGATCTTGAAAAGCTCTTAAGCTTTAACTCTAGCAAATTCAAGTAAATTGAAATACTGAACTCTTGTTATTTCATGCCTCTCATTTCCAAGTACAGGAGGGTTAGGTGCCATACAATGTGGCAGACATGGTGAAAGCTAAAAATCTTCAAAGCAAGTATCAATCAGAGAGTGGGATGGATAACATTCAGGGGCTGAAAAATCAATTTTTTGGAAAAAAAAGATCTAGAAAATAAGTGAAATATATAAATTAAGATAGAGGAATATGATACACATACAAATTGGAGGTGTAGGATTTTGAATACTACTCATATTGATTGATGGATATTAAGATAAAGTATTGGATAAAAAAGATTATGATGTAATATTATGAATAACAATAAGAAAATCTATTCAAGAAAATTGAAGTTGATAATTTAATAAAATAAAAAATTGAATAAGATTAAAATTAAAATGACGATGAAAAAAACAGAAAACATAAACAGGGGGATTATATATTATTTGAGCTTTTTTTAATATGTATTATTCATAGTGTGGTAAACTGAGTATCATGCTAAATTAATATCTGTTTATATTGAAGAGAAATTGGATATAGCTAACAGAAAATACTAGGAATTCTGAGGGGACTTTTAGTGTGAAAAACAAATGATAACAAATGCATATCCCATATGTGAATTGCCACAGGTAAATAGAAAGTTTTTTAAATTAGAATTTACTCCTAAACAATGGAGATACACTTAATTAGTATATTTTATGAAAGCAAATGATAATTCTTTTTAACTATTTGGTAAATTTATTTTCAGATAACAATGAGAGATTCACAAATATACTGATATGCCTCACCAAACAAGAAATGAATTATAAATATAAAATTGGTAACATTAGATTTTAAGATAAGAATTTTTTTTGTGACAGGAGGAGTGTCAGGCTAGGGTGTGGGCCCAGTGACCAAACCATTGTTAAACTTGAATGCAACTAAGGGAAAAAAATTGAATAGTTATATTTTACAATATATTGTAGTCTGCACAAGATATTGCATTGTTGTCACTAACTATACCAATATTGTTAGTTTTCAAAAGTTATAGGACTAATTATTTGATAAAATATTATTATGAATCACCCAATGAAATACCTTAAGCAACATTCAAAATTATTAAAACATTACTATTCAGTTTGACATTTGCATTAGCAAATTTTTCACCACTTACCACAGATTTGATTAATATAATAAAACTTGAAAAATATTTTTAAGATAACCTAGAAATGGGTGCAAGAAAAATGATAAAACATATTACTTGAAACTTAACTTATACACTATTGATAAGTTTCATAGATCCTGAGTGATTTCTATTGAAATTAATTTTGAGACTGGCATATTGAATTTTAGCTATGACCAAGTACTGTAAGTGCCATGGTTTGTATTCATTATATTGGTGCTAGAATTAATTTTGATAGGAATTTACAAGTATCATATATATCAATGCATGGAAACCTGATAGAAAACACAAAATTTACAAGGCAATGAACCTCATAATTTTGATCAAAATTAATGTAGACCCCTGCATATATTGAATACAAGCTATGTCACATGGACTACACAGAAATAGATAAAATTCAACATGCATGGCTTTAAATTAATTTTGATTGAAATTAACCAAGGCATTAAAATATAAATTGTTATATGGTGTACTTGATAAAACCAGTTAATCAAACTGCTTAGCTTACCTATACTTATTGGAATTTTATGCATTGTTTATGTCCAAATTAATTTCAATCAAAATTAATGTTGACTAATACATAGTGAATACATGCTATTCCACTTACACTTGGTAGGCATATCTACCATTATATATGCCAGTATCAAAAATTAATCTTGATTGAAATTAATGAGCATGTTGATCATGAATTTCTGGAGTCAACTGCTTATTTTTATGCATGGTGCCTTTTCAACATTAATTTAAATTGAAATTACTTTTGATACTGGAATATTACATGTAGCTGTACCTGACAAGTGTAAGTGGCATAGTGGGTATTCATTGTGTATAGTTCAAAATAAATTTGATCAAATTTAATATTGACATTTGCATATTGAATCCAAGCTATAAAACAACCCAAAAAATACTTTATAAAACTTTCCATTAATTTTGATCAAAATAAAGGCTGACCATATACATATTTAATGGCAGTTATATATGGTCTGATTAAATGAAAATAGCTTATATTCAATGTGTATTGGCCAACATTAATTTTGATCATGAAATTTTTCAGTCAGTTAGTTTTTTTAATGCATAATGGCATGCCAACATTAATTTAAATCAAAATTAATGTTGAAATGATATAATAATTTTTTGCATGACATGTAAAGGACAGCAATTATTCTTAAGTATTGAAATTTACTATACATGTTGAGGGTAAATATAATATTTACATATCAATATTAATTTCTATAAAAATTAATGTTGACCAATACATAATAGATAGTTAATATGCCTGGCTAGTGTAAGTGGAATAGATTTTTAACAATTTGCATTTGGAAAAACTAATTTCAATCAAAATTAAGGTTCATAATTATCATCAATATCTGCAGTCAGTTGCTTACTGTTATGCATGGTAAAATGTCAACATTAATTTTAAGTAAAATTAAATTTGACATGTCACCAAGAATTTTTCTAAGGATGAAAATTAAGGCCCTCTATTCTCAAGTAAACACATTAAAATGCATATTGAGCATGTATATATCATTTACACATTAATATTAATTTCAATCAAAATTAATGTTAACCAATACACATTGAACACAAGCTTTACAACTTACACACACAAGATATAACTACCATTCAATATGTATATGGTCAACCCTAATTTTGATTGAAATTAATGAGCAGTTTTATGAAGAATTTTATGGCTTCTTTGCTGGTTTGGATTCAATATGCAAATTTCAATACTAAATTCAATCAAAATTAATTTTGAACAATACATAATGAATACACACTATGCCACTTACACTTTCAATGAATATCTAAAATTTAATATGCCAGTATCAAAATTGATTTCAATCGAAATTAATGTTGGCAAGGTACCATGCATAAAAATAAGCAGTTGACTCCAGAAATTCATGATTAACATGCTCATTAATTTCAAAAGAAATTGATTTTGATACTGGAATATTTAATGGTAGCTATACCTGGAAATTGTAAGTGGAATATTGTGTATTCACTATGTATTGGTCAACATTAATTTTAATTGAAATTGATATGGATACATAAATATGACATAAAGAGGTATGGAACATCAATCTATTGAAAATACATTTTATATCTCATACATTATTTTTTTTCATAAAAAAAATGTTACTCTCTCTCAATATCACCTTATTAAATTTACCATGTTTCTATGAAAAAATAACAGAATACATAAAATTCAATATAAGATAGTTATATTACACTTAAGATTACGGTTATACCCAAGTAATGATGATGTTGATTCTGTATTAATTGATTTGCAAATATTTACCGGATCAATTTTAGCTCCAACCCCAAGTTACTTACATTCATTCACAGATAATCATGCCAAAAATGTTGCTGAATAGAAATTTTTGGGGAGGTATTTGGGAGCATTGAATATACCATCTTGTGCAACTGTCCTTTCTTATGACTGTGAATTTTTTTTCACTTCAAATTTTCTTTGAGCTGGTGTATGGGCTAACTCCTTCATCATCTTATCCATTTTTTAAAAAAAATAATTTAATTAAGGATTTCTCCATCTTGTAATAGCTTGGATGGGTGCCATTGGGGCTGGTGGTGGTCCTACCTTGATATCAGAGATGCACCTGCTATCATGAAAAATAACAACAAAACCTGGCACATCACTGCAGAGATCTCTTGCTAACTTTAAGTGTGCACTAGCAATCTGAATTACAACTAAATCAGCTTCATAATAATAAAAAGCAGTGTAAAATAAAAAAATAACCTTGATCCAATAATTTTTTACTTGTTCCCTTTCCATCTTCTTCATATTTTCTCTTTCCACCCTTTCATCTTCTTTCCCAAACAACCTTATCATCTCCTTCCCCTTATCATCTACTTATTTCTCAATATCAATTTGAGTGAACTGAAGCTTTGACTGATCAATTTTATTCAAGGCGGTGAGCTACCTGATATAGTGTTTGTATACTATGCTTCCCATGACTTGATCCCAAGTTGATTCAGAAAAATCATGCCAAGTCAAATCAAAGGGAAATTTCCAAAAGCCTTTTTCTTGAAATTCAAGCTCTAAGTTTCTTTTGACAGAAAGTGGAGCAGTGCTCCTCCTTTTAGTCCTTGAGGCTCAGATTCTGGAATAAATTTGGGGAGCCAAATTTTGGATCACAAGAAGGCTATATAATTGGTTATCAGAAATTTTCAATCAGATTCAGAATTGGCATGGCTAGAAGATTAGACTTGGGTTAGAAAATTTGAATGGTTTTCAGTTTGAACTGGTTCCAAGCTTTTTAATTGTCAATCTCCAAAGGTGTTGGGCTTGCAGGATATTTTTCTATTTGTGTTGGTCCCCCAAGACAATAATTCAGAAAGTGGTAAATATTTCTATTTAGACTGTCAGAGCTCCTGGGAACATTATTTCTTCTAACTAAGCCTCTTACAGCTCTTAATCCCCGTTCTTGTTCATGAGAATATGCTGAATTGAGTCTTTGATAACAACTGATACCATTAATAATTGAGGGATTCACTAATAATTCAAATAAGTTAATTAAATTGGTTATTTTTAAATAAAAGAATACACTACAAATTTTACTTACCAGCTCCACTTGTGCTTTCTCCTTGGTTAGGTTGAGCAGACGATGATTGGTCTCCTAAAAATTCCCTCAACACCTCACTAGCCCTATCTCTTCTTAGCTGATTGGCTTTCTGATCAGCTTTTTTAGGAGCAGAAGGATGATTGGGATTAAAATTTCTTAGTTCTGAATGAGCCTCTTGGCATGGATTGGGATTAGGAGGTGGGTTAGGATAAGGCAGTACAGGTTGAGATGCATCTGGAGGTGGATCAGCAGCAGGTGGTGGTGGAGTATTTCCAGTATTAGTATGTTGAGGTGGAAAAAAATTGAAATTGGTTGGGTCAACAGAAATCCCTTCAAATTTATCAAAAATCATGAACTTTAATATAATCAAATGAAATAAAAATAATCAGTTGTTAAAATTTATACCTATCAAATTTAAAGTAAAAAAAGATAGTATGTTTATAGTATTGTTAATGAGTATGTTCTCTTGGGGAAAGATAAAGTGAATAATATATAGCTATCAGCTAAAGTGGGAAGGTCAAACTATTTATAGTAGATTAATGAGCAAGAAGATCATTAATTATGTAAAAAATTTATCGTATTTCTCATTATCATGATTTTCTTTATTTCATTCTTGAATTTAAGTTAAAAATGACTCATTGTGTCAAAGGGTCCTGATGGTCTAGTAGATTTTTTACAGAGGTCCAACAGCGGTGATAGGTGAATTTTGGGGTTTTCAAACTCAAAGATAAATATGATTTATTTTATTTTGTTTTCTCAAATTTAAAGAGGTGGAATCATTATAATTATAATTATGATTTATAATTTAGAATTACTTGTTTGTAAGGAATGAAATAATAAAAAATATTAATAAATATTTTGATTTAAATGATTTTAATAAAAAAAGTAAGTAAGTAAGGAATGATCAAAAAAAAACAGAAAGGCAGGCCTTATATAGGCAAAGGAGAGACAAGTGACAGAATAAAAAATTCTAAATACTACTGCTTGAAAGTGAAAAGGAATTTTCCAGAAGAAAGAAAATTTCAAATTATAGAGTTTTTCTATAAAGAATGTTTTAAAATATTCTATTTACTGTATATGCCAAAAGAAATGTAGTTATTTAAAAATTCTGGTACTTGTTATTTTTAAATAAGTAAAATTATTCTTTATATATAAATGTTTTTATTTTTAATTATATTTAAAATATTAAAAAAAATTATATCTTATTTTAAGATTGTATTTTTAATATTTAAATTTTTATTCCCATTAACCTGTCATTTGAGCACAGTGTTAGAAATATAAAAATAAAATATTTAGGATAATTAATTTTAATTTGAAATTTTTTACTAAATTTACTTTTTTGTAACTAGTTAATTTATTACAAGTAAATTAAAAGTAAATAAAATAAAATTAATAAAATGGTGTGGCTTCAACCCTGAAAATAATTAATTATTTTACTGGGTGAGTCTAGCAGCTTGGCTGACATTCCCTCACTCTAAAAAAACAATAAAAAATTAATATTATTTTTTCTTTTTATATTTCTTTAGAAGAGTACGAAGATTAGATATCTCTTTCCCAGGTATCCAAGAATCATATTCTGAAGATTTATTCATGAATCTCAAGAAGTACTCAGTACCTTTTTCAGCAGTAACTATTCTGTCATTTAGAATCTTATCAATTTCTGCTGTCTCAGTGATTTTATTAGGGGTCTTTCTTGCTCTTCCCCTTCTTTTACAAAATAAATCACTATTGGATGTGTAAGGTTTCAAAAGATATAATGGAAAAACAGGATGTTTTCTGTCATATGGAGAATAGAAAATAACTTCAACTGAATTATCACCAACCATTCTTCCGACAACAAATGGACCTAAAAATGGTTCTTTAAGCTTGTTATTACCTTTTAAATTGAAGTGGACTGTAGAAATCATTACTTCATCACCCTTTTTAAAATTGTAATCTTTATGGGATTTATCCCATCTCTTCTTCTCATATTCAAAGGAATTTTCAATACAATTTTTAGAATGACTTCTTAAAAATTGTTGCATTTGAAGAAAAGATTTTACACCAAGATGTAAATAAAATTTAGGTATTTTTTTATTGAGAATTCGGGATGGAGTATTTGGAAAATATCCAAGCCAGAGCTCAAAAGGCTTTCTATGAGTAACAGAATGGAAAGTGCTATTATAAGCAAATTCCAAACCAGGAAGTAAAGTGACCCAATCATGAGTAAATCTGTCATTGTCTTTTTACTCAAGGCTAAAGGCACAATAACTTCTTATCATGTCCTCTAAGGCCTGAATCATCCTTTCAGCTAAGCCATCAGTTTGGGGGTGATGGTCAGTAAAAAGTTTCAGATCACAACCAGATGAATCCATAAGAGACATCCAAACTTCAGAAGTAAATTTAGGGTCCCTGTCAGAGATTATGACCTTAGAAAAACAAGAATTATTAAACATATGAAACCAAAATAAGAAGGCTTATTCTTTAGTGGAAACATCCGTGTGGGTGGGGATAAATTTTTTCATTTTTGTGAATCTATCCACAATAACCCAGCATGAATTATAACTGTTTTTCCCAGAAATGGGTAATCCTATTACAAAGTCTATGTCTATTATCTGCCATGGTGCATTAGGAGGTTCAATATTTTGCATTAATCTGGCTCTTTTACCAGTCAATCTTTTTGATTTTTGGAAAAAATCACAAGATTCAGCATATAGTTTGGTGTCCTCTGACATATTAGCCCACCAATTTTAATTCTGATCATTGTTTTTTCAAGATCAAAATGTCCAGCCAATATCTCATCATGACAAATTTTCAAGATGATCTCTTTCATATAAGGAGGAATAACAATAAAATTACTCAACTTCCTCTATAATATAGATATCCTTCATCAATTGAAAATTTACCTTTTTCCAAAGCCTTTTGGTACCTTGGTGGAAGGGTTTTAATTGATGCTTGTATTTAAGCACTCCTTGGATCATTTAATACAATACATACCTTTTTTAAGTCAGTTTACTTATCATATGAATCAAGAATACACTGTAATATCTCTTCCTCCATATCAACCACATATATCCCATGAATATGAATAATTTCATATTAAGAGTCTTTTGCAGGATTTGAGTCATTGTTTGGAAAAGGTAAATTGATAACATATCCACATTTGAGTGAACATTACCAGCCCTATGTATTATTTTCATTCTCCCTCTTTATTATTGAAAAGCCAGCTGCCATCTGAACATATGTCTTTTAGGTGTTTTCAAGTTTAATAGGGATTAAACTGCACTGCAGTCAGTAACAATTTTAAATTTCTGGTCATCCAGGTAATAATGTAGCTTTTTTAGAGCCCACAATACTGCTAAAAATTCTAGTTGAGTGGCAACATATTTCACTTCACTATTTCTCAAGGTTCTTGAAATATAAAAAATTAGTACTTCTGATACTTTATCATTCATCACTTATTTTTGATGGAGGGCAGCACCAAGACCAATAAAATTGTCATCAGTGTAAAAAACAAATGGTTGTATAGAGTCAGATAATGCAAGAATTTGTGCTGACGTTAAGTAATGTTTCATAGTGTCTAAAGCTTATTGTCTTTCACTATTCCAGACAAAAGCAACATCTTTCCT
The DNA here is from genome assembly GCA_030280995.1 of Hemileia vastatrix. NCBI lineage: Eukaryota > Fungi > Basidiomycota > Pucciniomycetes > Pucciniales > Zaghouaniaceae > Hemileia > Hemileia vastatrix. Next base: position 9,350,074 of record JASXTE010000007.1, read on the forward strand.
AGTTAATTGGTTAAGGGGTAATGCTATAAATTGATAATTTTTTATATACTTTCTACAGTATCCACTCATTCCAAAAAACTCTGGAGTCTCTAAATTCGGTAGCAGCCTTCATCTGTTGTATGTCTGCAACTTTGTTTTGGTCAACACATATATGTAAAACTGAGACAATGTGAACAAGTATTTTTATGAAATGAAAACCAAATTTGCATTTCTTCAAAGAAAGTGTAATATTTATCTCATACATCTTATTGAAAAATTTATACAGGCGGTTAAGATGGTCCTCCAATTTTATAGAGAATACAATGATATCATCAATATAAACCATCATCCATCCTTCAATTATTTCTTGAAGGAATGTGTTATCAATAACTTTTTGAAAAACTGTAGGGGCATTTTTAGGGCCAAATTGCATCATAATATACATATAAATACCCATATGAGTAGCCATCATAAGAAAATTCTGAAAACTCTTCTAAACAGGTACCTAGTGATTCTTCTTATTACCATCAAAACAGCATATATATTTAAAACCTTGTAGGGTGGCTTGTATAGAGCTAATTCTGGGTAAAGGATAGATATCATCAACAGTATAAGTGTTCAATGATTTATAATCACCACATAACCTGGCTTTATTTTTCTCGTAAGAAATTAGGACAGTTTAGATAACACTATATTTAGGTGTTTCAACCACTTTTTCAATAATATTCATTTTTAAAAGGGTAGAGATATTGTCTTCAATATCTTTTCTCTTTGATGGAGAAGCAGAATAAGGCTTCTTCTTTAAAATAGGTGGTATTTCAGTTGATGGACAAGACAATGAGTTCTTCATTTCTTCCTTTATCAATCCTAATTCATGTGACCCATGAGCAAAGGCCATAGGAAATGATATCATCAATTTAATGATGGAATCTTTATCCTCACCAGAAATTTGTTCTCCAAAAGAAGAATTGTAAATTTCAATCAAAAGGGCAAGCATTTCTTTTGTAGATCTTTCTTTATCTTGAACTACTGAATAACATGTGTTCAATCCTGGTGTTAATAATTTTTTGGGGGAGGAAATTCTAAATTTTCTCTTCCCATTCATCCCCATGGTGAAGAATTGATTTGAAGGATCCAATTTTATACCATACTTGGTTAAAATATCATTTCCCACAATGAAATAACTACTTAAGTTATCATTTTTCATGAAAACAAAATCACATATAGCTCTAAGAAAACCATTGTTTTATTTGAAAAATACTGTGGCTTTGTATTTACCAATGGGTGACAAAACAGAGCCATAACCACTCCAATTCTCAGAAATGATAGGCATAAGTATTGAATTATAATCTTGCTCCACTGAAGCAAGTGCTTTTTTAGATACTACACTTCCTCCAGCTCTAGAATCTAAGACAACCTCAATGTTGTTTCCATTGATCAAGGCTGGTGCCTTGAGAGGGGAAATAATAATTGAGCTTTCCTCATGTTTTTTTATTATCTGAGTATTCTCTACTGTAGATAAATCATTATTCTCAATATCAATATTATTTAAATAATAAATATCCTGTTCCAGCATTAAAATTTCTTGGTGAGATTTATATGAAATATTTCTGGAAAAATCACTTGAAGTATCATTTAGTTCTATTGTGTCATCAGTATGTTCCTCTGTCTGCTCAACAAGATTTATCTTCTTGTAACAATCATGGCATTTCTTCCAAGGCTTTCTGAATTTGAAGCAAGTGTTTGTTTCATATTTTTTGGGTTCAACAGGAGCAGAAGGTTTACCAATCTTTTACAGAGGATTTTGTTGTTACATGGAGGTTTTCTCCAATGAAGTTCTAGGAATGAATCTTCTGTTATCATACTTGTAGTTCAAAACAATCTAATTACAAGTATTAATGAAAGAAGAAGGTTATCTTGAGAGCTCTGTCCTAGCAACTCTCAAGTCTCTCAGAGACATAGGTAATTTATAGAGGATCCTGTCCTTCCATAACTCAAACTCCATATCTGAGTCCATTGCCCTCAAGATTTTCACAAGTTTCATCAATATCTAAATAGGTTTTTTGACCTCTTTTTAATTGAGTAAAGCAAAAAAAAGATAAAACATATGTAATTTAGCTTTGAAACCTTAAAATCTACCTATCACTTCCGTTGGACCTTCATTAAAAATCTTCTAGAGTAAATGAACCCTTCAAAACTTGAGGCCCTTTCCAAATCGTTGATGGTGCATTGATATCTTGAAGCCGGCAACCGAGGGACGATTGATGACAAGGTACCAGTAGGACAAATAGACAACAAAAACAATAAACTTCATTGACCACGTGACTTATTTTTTTGCTGCAACAGGGAATCAAACCGTGCTTCAAAATTTAGGTTCATATATTTAAAATTGTCATATATATCTGTGGTAATTATATTGATTACTAGTTGTGGGTCATTTTGCACATTTCATTGTCCATGTATATCTTTTTTATTCAGCACCGTGTAAGTTGCATTAACTTTCTCATTTTACAGGGGGAGGTTCCTGGTAAATAAAAATTATTTTTACTAGTTGACCAAGATAGAAGTATATTTTTCTTAGTCCTAGAATTAATATTAAAATTAAAATTTATTATTTTTTATTATTTTTTTTAATTATTTCAGTTGACCTCTGTCCTGATAATTAAAATTTTATTATTGTTTCAGTTGACAAATTTTCCTGAAAGTAAAGTATTAAAATTTAAAATTAATTGAATTAAAAATATTAAAATTATTTAAGTTGACAATAAATACTGATACTTAAATTATTTCAGTCGACATTAAGTCCTGGCATTTATAATTATTTTCAGTTGACATTATGTCCTGGTAATTAAATTCTTCAGTTGACTTCTAGTCCTAATAGTTATCAAAATATTACTAATTGTTAAATTTTTTTATTACCTCAGTTGATTTATTTTAAATCCTGGTTAGAAAATTACCTTAAAATTAAAAAAATTGTGATTATTATTTCATTTGATTTTTTGTGCTGATAAAAATTATATTTTAATTATTCCAGTTGATAACAAAGTCCTGATAATTACTTATATAAATTTTTTTTCTTATTTTTCTTTAATTAAAGTAAAAATAATAAATGATTAATTTTAATATTTCTTTCTCTCAGTTCAGTTTAATTAAAACTATTACTGATCAAGGTGCTTCTTCTGGCCGTGATGTGGAGCTTCATTTAATTGATTATGATGAAGCTTCTTCTGTAAGTTCTCCTTTGACTACAAAACTGGCTCAAATTAATCAATTACTGGACCAATTGGGATGTAGAAATGCGGGAGATGGAAATATTAGTGGAGACAACTGCTAAAGATCAAAAGCCTTCTATAAACCCCCTAGAAGAGCTTCCAAAAGTCTTCAAAATAAAAAAGATGCCCTTGAATCAGCAAGTAAAAAATCTCTCCACTCACATCAAGGAGTTGAGGTCAGAAAACCTCAAGCTAAGGTCAAAAACAGACTCTCTAGAAAACAAGGTAAGAAAATAGAGTCCTTCTTTGAAGAAAAGAGGAAAGCTCCTCCTCCAAATGCCCTTCCACAATTGGTCCCTCAGCAACAGGAAAAGGTGAAAGTCTCAAATTGGCAGTGGGATTGGCTGAAACCCAGTGGGATTATCTGCCCTAGCAACAGCAGCAACAAGTACCTCAGGCAGGTCCTTCAAGAACAAATCAGCTCAACCCCACACCTCCTCACCCCTACCAAGGAGGAGGAGAAATGAAAATCACATTCAAGTCTTGTGCTGTGGTCTTCTGTCAGCCTAAATATCCTTAGGACTGAGTATTTCTTATGCTTAAAATAAGATAACCTTAAGTAGATTAAGCTTATATCTTAAAAATAAGGTTAAAATAATAATATATATTATTTTATTATATATATATATAATTATTATTCTATTATATAATTTATAATAGTTTAAATAGCTTATCCATGGCCTAATAATACTTATTAAGGTGGTAATGGAGTCATAATATACTTATCTTAATTGATATGAATTTATTATTGACATACATAAGCTTATATGTATACATAAATCTCATATTCAGTGAAATATGCAGTATATTATGTATATTTAGGTATATAAGTGGGTTTTAGCCTCTTAATAGCCTATAACCTATGTTTTTCTGCTTATTTTAGGTCATATGGACGAAATAAGTGGACTAACAACGCCTACAGAAGCATAGCCACCTATATCAGGCACATACACCCAGTTTGGACAACTAAAATTACTTCCTTGGATGGTTATTCACGGATTTATGGGTTGGAAGGATGTTTCTGGGTTAATGTAGATGCTTGGGGATGTTATTGGGGGCTTGGAAATTTTATTTGTTTCCTTTATATGCTTTTAGTTTCATTAAATCTCTTTTTGATTATTTATTTTACCTGTTTCTTTATGGTATCCGCTTTTATCTGGGTTTTCTACTTATGGTATGGATCTGTGTTATTATTAATAGTGATGGAGGTTCCTTACTAGAGTTCTGGGTGTTGAAGCTGCTTGAAGTGGACGCCATGGGGAGATGATGGGCCCTCACAGTGCTATAATTGCCGGGGATAGAAGTGACATCATCTGGATTGAAGGTCTGTGCACTCCAGTGGATTTGGGTATAAGTAAGAAGGGATTTTGACAGTTTATTATCATCATTCAATTACTACAATTCAAACAACCACTACAATACAATTATTAGCATTCAGAAATATATTATAAAGCCATTATAGGTTGATATTATCTTTATATAAGGTATAACTATATTTTATTCTTCTATTTTCCACCACTAGCACGCATTTAAATCCAATTATTGTGAGTTTTATTTGAGTATAACTATTCTATTAGTCTTCCCCTGAGGTTTAATCACTAAATCATTTATCAATAAGTAGTAGGACCATAAAATAATACTATTATATCATACTTATATACTAGACTATACTGACAATTGGGGGTCTTTCCTTATATTTTACTTATTATTTAGTATAAGCCTTGGGATGTGATTTTTACCTTAGTACAGCTCAAAATTAACCAAATATTTGGGTCTGCTGCATATTAGTGGGTCATCATAACTCATTGATTGCGGAAAAGAACCCTTAAAATAATTGTACTAATTTTTTATCATAAAAATTAGATATTTACAGTAGTACCTGTACCCAATATAAACCCAATTTCACTTGGTATTTGGACGCCAATATAACACCCAATTTAATTGGTATTTGGCTAAAGCTTGGTAAGCTAATTATTCACCGTTATAGAGGTCTAGTTAAACCTATAATTATATTTTTAACAGATTTTTTCGAATTTTTCTTACATTTTATTTAAATAAATAAAGATATAAATTCAGGGTAAGCTCCATTGCTTTTTTATTAGTAATATAATTGCTAATATTATTTGTCTACTAATTCCATAGAGTTTTTTCCTTTTTTAGACTTAAAATATTGTCATTCTGAACATTATGAGTGCTCCCCAGGACAGTGTAAGTGAACAGCCTGCTTATAATACCAGGTCTAAAGCTAACAAAAACTTTCCAGGACATCACCATGGAGGGACAACAGTACCCCCAGACAGAAAGCATGAGTATAGAGGAAAAGGACGCCCTCTTAAAAAAGATAACTATAAAAAAGACGTCTCCTCCTCTTCAGGATCAAGTGTCCCACCTGGCCAAACAGGTTCTAAAGTTGGAGGAATCAAAATCTCTCATGTTCACAGAAGTAGAGCAGTTGCAAAACAATTGCAATGTAGGGTTTCAGCAGATGAATCAGGCAATGGCAGAATTAAAGGGAGGCCATCCCAGTCAATCAAATCAGAAACCCCCTACCCAAGGAGGGTCCACTCACTCCCAGGAGAAAATCCTGGTAGACAAATGGAAATGGGACTGGTTTCAACAACAGTGGACAAGCCACAGTTGCAACAGGGATCCATCCCCTCATCTGACTTCCTCAGCTCACCCTTACAAGGGAAAAAATCACCAAAAATCAGGACTGGCAACCATCCCTTGGTAAGTAAATTACCCTCTCAGATTGGATATAATACTGATAATTACAATATAGGTAATTCTATTGATGTTAAATCTGTACAAAAAATAGAGGAGGATTTAAGAAATTTAGGTTTTAGAGTGGATACACCTGACTTGCCTTTTGTCCACAATAACAGTACTATTTACAATGATAATACAGTTAATCCTCAGTTGCAACCACCTACTAGTGAGATGAGAAGTTCACAGGAGAGTGAGAGAATTGAAAAGGAGGAAATGGATTATTTTAACAATAATCCAACTGTCCATAGAATTGTTTCAGCATTGTGGAATAGAATGACTGATTGTGAGGAACAAACAGTTAAGCTTGCTAGTGATACAATTTCATCCTTGACATTAAACATTTCTCAATTAGCAACACGTAACAAAGAATTAGAGAAAGAACATTTGTCTCTAACTCTTAAATATGATTCATTGAGTAATAAATATAATGACCTTTCAAACAAATTTTGTGAGTTAGAAAAATTATATGAAACACATTTATTAAAAACTGAATCCAGAACAAAGTTATCTTTTGCCCAGACAAATCAAAGTGTCTCTGAGTTGCTACAAAGATTAACTAAAGTTGAGATTAAAACTGCCAATCTACTAATGAACCAGGATAATCATAAGTATAATCAATATAATAATAATCCTTTCATTGGCAAAAGTGAATCTCTTTCCTTCCCTGTACCACCACAATTAAAAACATCTGGTGGTAGTGTCAAATCTGAAAATGTAAGTCACAAATCCGGGCAGGAAGAAATACAAGACCATTTATCAAAAGTAAATGAGTTGTTGAATTTACCTAAGATTAGTGAGATAAAATCCAATCAGAAGAACTGGCCTAAGATAGATCAGTACCCAACTTATGATGGGGAAGCCAGCTCTGATTGGCAACATTTTATTCAAAGAATTGACAACTTGAAATTCTCATATAAGTTACCAGATGAAGAGATAACATCAAAATTAATTTCTTTATTTAAGGATGTTGCTTTATTTTAGTTTGAAGCTGTCTTAAGTGAGGGTAGAGACTACTCTTGGGCTGAATGGAAACAACTTATTGAAAAACAGTTTGGAGGTTCTAAATTCAGGCTTACTCAGCAGAGACTGTATGAGAAGACTAGGTATAATCCGTTGAATGGTGACAAACCTATGGTATTTTTAATGAATTTAAACAAAATATTAAAAGCCATTGAGCCTCATATGGATTTTAACTTATGGAAAGATAAGATAATATACAAATTACCTATATCTGTCAGAGACATTGTTGTAGCTAGAACATTAAATGTTACTGAATATTCTGACTTTATTAATATTTGCAATGAAATATTATTAAACCATAAGTATGAATCAAGGTATTCCACTTATAAGCAAAATGTTGAACCTGTAAAAACTCAGAATTCAAAAACACTTCAGGAGAAGCAGAAAAAACCTACTGCACCTGTAGTACCTAAAAAGTATGAAACAAATACTTGTTATAAGTGTAACAAACCTTGGGTCAAAGGTCACAAATGTGAGAAAAACATAAAATTTGTTGAAAATCAACGTGAATCTGAAACTGAAACTGAAAAAAGTAAAGAATCAAGTGATTATGACAGCAATATCTCATATAGTGATGAAAATGAAGTCTGTATGTTGGAAGATGATTTGTCCATCTTTGAAAATCCAATATCAAATATGGACTCAAATGATTCTTTAATGAATTTTGAGGATGCTAAAATCATTAAGGATATACAAGCTGATAACTTTATAATGACACCTATCACGGTTCCAGCTATCATTTCTGGTGAAAATGTTAATACAGTATTGGACACAGGAGCTTCTGGTTCAGTTGTTTCCACTAATACATTACAGAAAATTGATAGTGAATATAAGTTTAAGCTTGAACCACTTCAGAATAAAAATTGGAGAGGTTTTGGTTCAGTACTACACCCTATTGGTAAATACAAAGCTGCTGTTTACTTTAAACATCAACATGGTTATGTAAGGGTAACTTGTGACTTTGTAGTAATGGATAATGCAAATTGTAGTAACTGTTTTATCATTGGAAATGATATTCTGACTGAATTTGGTGTAAAATTAAACCCTGCTAATAACAATTTTACAATTGGCATGAATGGTAAAAGGAAATTTAAAACAAATTCTTTTAACACAGTCTTACACATTGAGTCAGTAACAAATTCCCCGTCTAAAGGAAGAGAATCCAATGAGATGGAACTTCTGGAAATAGAAATTTCAAAAGCATTATTTGGCACTCAGATAAGTGAAACTTAGAAAGATAATATTTTGGAATTAATTAAAGCTTTTCCAATGGCTTTTGCACATGGTACAAAGGAACTTGGCCTTGTAAAAGATCATGAAATGAAGATTAGTTTAACCTGTGATATGGATAATATTCCTGCTAGTCTTAAAAAGAAACCATATCCTGCTTCACCAATGAAGAGGAAAGACATAGAGGATAATATTAAGAGGTTATTAAAAATGAACATTCTTGAGAAGGTTGAAACTACACCAAAATATTGTGTAATATCACCAGTGCTGATTTCTTATAAACAAGATAAAGCAAGACTGTGCGGTGATTATAGAGCATTAAATACATTTACAGTAGATGATATTTATCCCTTGCCAAGGATTGCCTCTATACATGCTACCCTTAAAGGTGCTAAATATATAAGTTGCCTAGATGGAAATAAAGGGTACCTTCAAATTCCTGTTGAAAAGAATTTACAGAACTTTTTGTTGATAACAACACACATGGGAATTTATAAATTTGTCAGAATGCCATTTGGACCAAAAAATTCTCCATCAGTATTTCAGAAGTTAATGGATATAACATTCCATAATGAAATGATTGAAGGATGGTTTATGGTATACATTGATGACATTATAGTGTTCTCTAAATCTTTTGATGAACACTTAATCCATTTAAGGAAAGTATTTCAGAAAATGGATGAAATAAAAATGACCCTTGCATTGAAAAAATGTAAATTTGGGTTTGAATCTTTAAAAGTGCTTGGTCATATTGTATCTGGCTTACAAATATGTGTAGACCAAAATAAAGTGGCTTCAATAAAGAATATTGGCATTCCTCAAAATGTGAAGGATGTACAATCTTTTCTTGGAATGTGTGGTTAATATAGACAATATATAAAATACTACCAATCAATTGCTGCACCATTGACCACACTGATAAAGAAATCAGAAGCTTTCATTTGGAAAAATGAAAGACAACAAGCTTTTTATAAGTTAAAAGAATGTTTAATGACAGCACCTATCTTGGGATTACCAGATTTCTAATTACCTTTTGTATTATATACAGATGCAAGTTTTATTGGACTAGGTGCTGCTTTGAATCAAAAACAACTTATTGAAGGTAAAATGTCAGAAGTAGTAATCTGCTATATTTCACGTACTCTGAGAAGTGGTGAATTGAAATATGGTGCTACTAAACTTGAATGTTTGGCAGTAGTATAGGCTCTTGAAAAGCTTCATTATTACCTTGAAGACCAAAAATTTGAGTTAATAACTGACTGTAGTGCAGTTAAGTCACTCTTAAAAATGAAAACTCCTAATAGACACATGTTTAGATGGCAATTAGCTGTTCAAGAATACAGAGGCGGGATGACTATTACACATAGAGCAGGAACCTTGCACTCTAATGTAGATCTGTTATCTAGAGTACCTCTGCCTAATAATGATGATAATCCTGCTTATCTTCCTGAGTCAGAGATTATTAACATTTATGGCATTTATATTGTAGATCTTGAGGATAAATTTATGCAATCAATTCTTGATAATTATAATTCAGATCCTGACTTAAGTAAATTAACTACAATATTAAATGATCCATCTATTGCTTCAATGAATGTTTTAATAAAAACATTGCCAATTAAGTATAAAGAGGCATTAGAGAAAGGAAAATTTTCCATTGAGGATGGTTTTATATATTACAGGAAAAAATTAAGCAATGAAATTGTAATTCCCCCTTTAATGAAGGAGTTAATGTTAAGTATATGTCATGATGATATATTAGCAGGTCATTTTGACTACCATATAACATTAACCAGAGTAAAAAACACAGCTTGGTGGATTAACATATCTGAAGATGTTCAGAAATATGTTGAAACATGTGATTCTTGTCAAAAATCTAAAAGATTAACAGGAAAAAGAGCTGGTTTATTACAACAAATTAATCTACCAAAAGCTCCATGGGAAATCATTAACATGGACTTTGTAACAGGTTTGCCAATAGCAGGGCATAAGAGTTATAACTCCTGCTGGGTAATTGTAGATAGATTTACAAAAATGTGTAAATTTATTCCTACCCACAAAGAGGTTTCTGCAAAGGACTTAGCTTTTTTATGGTGGACACAAATGTTAAATACAGCAGGTTTCCCCAAAGCAATAGTTTCTGACAGAGATCCTAAATTTACTTCTGAGTTCTGGACGTCACTTATGGATGTTTGAGGGTGTCAATTAAAACTTTCTACAGCACACCATCCACAAACTGATGGGCTAGCAGAGAGAATGATACAAACCTTAAAAGAAATGATAAGAAGATACTGTGCTTTTTGTCTTAATTTTAAAGACAATGACAAATTCACCCATGATTGGGTAACCCTTATCCCAGGTTTAGAATTTGCATATAATAGTACAGTACATTCTGTCACTGGCAAAAAGCCATTTGAGTTATGGTTGGGTTATGTACCTAATACCCCTGCTAAAACTCTTAATAAGTTACCTAGATTGGATATTCATCCAGGTACTAAATCTTTTCTTCAGATGCAGGAATTATGCAGAAAACATGCTCAAGAATGTATAAATAAGGCTTTTGAGTATGAAAAGAAAAGATGGGATAAAGCCCATAAAGAACAAATGTTCAAAGAGGGTGATGAAGTCCTTTTTTCAACGCTACATTTCAATTTAAATGGTAATGTTAAATTGAAGGATCCATTCATTGGACCATTTGTAGTTAAAAAGATGGTTGGTAATAATGCTGTTGAAGTTATTCTATATGCACCTTATGATAGAAAACATCCAGTATTTCCTATTTCTCTTATAAAACCATACCATTCTAATGATACTGCTCTATTTCTAAGAAGATCAGGAAGGCATAAACAACAACCTGAAGAAATAGTGGAAAAGGCAGAAATTGAAAAGATACTTAAAAAGAGACACCTTACTAAAGAAAAGGGAGTTGAGTATCTATTAAGATTTAAAAATAAATCAAGTGAATATGACAAGTGGATTCAAGAGAATAAAATCTCTGATCTTAAAAATCTCTTGAAAAAATTTAAATCTAAATAATACTGTTCATTCAGTATATGTATTGTAAAAAATTATTTTTTTATTTTATTATTTTACTCCTTAGTTTTAATTAAAATGTCTTAACATTTTTTTTTTATTTTTTTTTTGGGGTGAGGGAGTGTCAGCCTAAATATCCTTAGGACTGAGTATTTCTTATGCTTAAAATAAGATAACCTTAAGTGGATTAAGCTTATATCTTAAAAATAAGGTTAAAATTATAATATATATTATTTTATTATATATATATATAATTATTATTCTATTATATAATTTATAATAGTTTAAATAGCTTATCCATGGCCTAATAATACTTATTAAGGTGTTAATGGAGTCATAATATACTTATCTTAAGTGATATGAAGTAATTATTGACATACATAAGCTTATATGTATACATAAATCTCATATTCAGTGAAAAATGCAGTATATTGTGTATATTTAGGTATATAAGTGGGTTTTAGCCCCTTAATAGCCTATAACCTTTGTTTTTCTGCTTATTTTAGGTCATATGGACGAAATCAGTGGACTCACAACGCCTACAGAAGCATAGGCACCTATATCAGGCGCATACACCCAGTTTGGAAAACTAAAATTACTTCCTTGGATGGTTATTCATGGATTTATGGGTTGGAAGGATGTTTCTGGGTTAATGTAGATGCTTGGAAATGTTTTTGGGGGCTTGGACACTTTATTTGTTTCCTTTATATGCTTTTAGTTTCATTAAATCTCTTTTTGATTATTTATTTTACCTGTTTCTTTATGGTATCCACTTTTATCTGGGTTTTCTATTTATGGTATGGATCTGTGTTATTATTAATAGTGATGGAGGGTCCTTACTGGAGGTCTGGGTGTTGAAACTGCTTGAAGTGGAAGCCATAGGGAGGTGACGGGCCCTCACAGTTCTGTAATTGCCGGGGATAGAAGTGACATCATCTGGATTGAAGGTCCTTGCACTCCAGTGGATTTGGGTATAAGTAAGAAGGGATTTTGACGGTTTATTATCATCATTCAATTACTACAATTCAAACAACCACTACAATACAATTATTAGCATTCAGAAATATATTATAAAGCCATTATAGATTGATATTATCTCTATATAAGCTATAACTATATTTTATTCTTCTATTTTCCACCACTAGCACGCATTTAAATCCAATTATTGTGAGTTTTATTTGAGTATAACTATTCTATTAGTCTTCCCCTGAGGTTTAATCACTAAATCATTTATCAATAAGTAGTAGGACCATAAAATAATACTATTATATCATACTTATATACTAGACTATACTGACATCTTCCAGCATTGGCAGGGGCTTTTGTTGTGTTGTTTGGTGCTGTTTGAGCATGTCTTAATTGGCATCTGTTTAGGAATTGGGTGTTTTTCTGGTCTTATTCCGTGAATATTGGGACTGAGGGTATGTGGATACTATCATTTGATATCCCCGAGATTTCTCTATATTTCATGTTTTTATGTTATTTTTTATATTTTAAGTTTTAAGGGGTCATTTTCTCATTTTTCAGTTACAAAAGATAGCTGTTTAATTTTGTTTTTTGTGTTTTACAGGGTAACCTTAAATCTTAGGGTTAAGTGCTTAGTACCAATAGATAGGGCCAATTTAGCTCTATATTTTGTGTCCCAATGTTTTTATAGGGTATTTTTTGTTTTAATGGTTTTAGTTTTTTTAATGAATTTTTCTAAGTAGATTAGGTGTTCTTATTGGTTTTCTGGCTTCAGGGAGGCTGGGCTGCTTCAGGTGGCACCTCCGACATCAGGCGGCATGCCCACCTCTGTTTTAGAAGGTTGGGGAGCGCTTCTTGAGGGTTTTTTATTAAATTTGGCTGGTACAGGTGCCAAATTTGTTGGTGTGCATAAGATCATAGATAGTGGTCTGTGTGTACATACTGAATAAGACAGTTTGGGGCAACTTTAATTATCATAAAACCATTTGGAGGTGATCTCCTTGTTCCTCACTCAGTTTTCCCTGTTTTTTGGCCACAATTGGCTGTGTTTGTTGCAAGGTTAGTTCTTCATTTAACTCAACTTTAGCAACAGGTTCTCTGGTATAGTCTTGCAAGCTATATCAAGTATTATTGATGTCTCTTGTGTGGATTTGCAGCCTACATCAAGTATCTTTGCTTTCTCTGGTGGGAACATTGGTCTACATTTCAGTTCTTTGGTCTGGTAGTCTGTCTGGGGACTACTTTCTTGGCTCATCAAGCAGTCAAGTGTGTTGAAAAAGGGGCTTTAGCAAACAGGAACCAACTTAATTTAGTAAGTAAATCTCACTCTATTTTTCTAAAGGAACAGGGGATTTTTTTTCTGGTTATTCTCCAAATCCCTTGGCCAAGGCCTATAGCTAGTACTATAGGATTGTCTACAGCACAAGTCATTGTGAGCCCCTCTGTTGATTCTCAAGTACCATTTTTTGTAACTGATTCAGTTCCTTCAAGTAATTCTGGAAGAGGAGATGAGACTGTGAGACAAGTAGAGTCTTAGAATAGTAGACAAATTGCTCAATATTCTAATGTATCTAATACTTTGGAATTGATTGCTACTTCAATGATAAATCCTTATATGGCTATTATTGATGCGACAATTTATCCTCAGTTTTATGAGAATCAGGAAAGTTATTCTATTTTCCTATTGAGAAATACTCCAGATGTAGCTAATATTAATGATGAATATTTGAGGGATAATATTGCTAAGAAAATCATATATTGAAAAACATGAAATTGACTCAGAAATATAATAGTTTGTTAACTGAACAGGGCTGCCAAGCATCGAGGAGTGAGTTACAAAAATTTTCTGATGATTTGTTGAATTATAAAGTAACACATGAAAAGAAAGATGCTTTATGGCAAAATATCAAGAATTATTTGTCTAAATTAAAAGATTATGTGTCCATCTGTTGCCAGGAGCTAGAAGGACATAAGATAAACTTATAAAGATTGAGTAACCATTATTCATCTTTACAAAATGAGAATCAGTTATCTTTTGCAACCATCAATGAGAATTTATCTAGTATTACAAGAGTAAAAACTAGGCTAACAACCATTGATGAGAAATTGAATTCATTGTTATATAATCAAAATCTTTCTGAAACTTCTTTGAAAGAACCTCTTCAGCAGGATGAACCAATTTAACCTGTTCATAGTTCATCCAAAGTAAAATTATTTCTAGAAATACCTCTTGATATCACTGAATTTCCATCAAAAATTTATTATCTACCTGGATCAAACACAGAAGTATTAAACAAATAAATTACTGCCCAATTGGAGAAGTTACAGCTACTTCTCACTCAGAAACAAGCTTGTAATAAGGAAAGTAATTGAAATCAAAAAAATTGGCAAAAACTTGAACAGAATTAAAAATTTTATGGTGACTATTACTCTGATTGGAAACAGTTCATTTGCAGGATTGATAATCTAAAAAATTCTTACAAACTCCCAGATAAGGAAATTGTGTCAAAATTAATTTTTTTTTACCAACATAGCCTTAATGTGTTATGAATCTGTACTCTTGGATAGAAATCACTACTCATGGGAATATTGGAAAAAATTGATTAAAGCACAATTTGGTGGCTCCAAGTTTAGGTTAGCTCAACAAAGGTGATATGAAAAAACCAGATTTAGCTCTTCTACAGAAAAACATATTGAGTTCCTGATTCTGAGAGACTTATTAGTTTCAAGGACTGAGTTCTCAAAGGAACCTTCTTCTTTCATTAACACTTGTAATGAGTTCCTTCTAAACAAAAAGTATGATTCTTGAAGATTAAGTTCTAGGACTTCATTGGAGAAAAACTTCAATTACCAACAAAAAACTCTGTAAAATATTGGTAAAACTTCTGCCCCTGTTGCACCCAAAAAATATGCAACAAAAACTTGCTTCAAATGCAGCAAGTCTTGGAAGAAAGGCCATGTTTGTAACAAGAAGATAAATCTTGTTGAACAGAAAGATGAACATGCTGATGACACAATAGCACTGGATAATACTTCAAGTGATTGTGACAGCAGCATTTCTTATGAATCTCACCAAGAAATTTTAATGCTGGAAGAGTATATTCATTATTTAAACAATATTGATATTTAGAATAATGATTTATTCACAGTGGAGGATGCTGAGATCATAAAAAATCTTGAGGATAGATCAATTATTATTGCCCCTCTCAAGTCACCAGTCTTGATCAATAGAAAAAACATTGAGGTTGTATTAGATTCTGGAGCTGCAGGAAGTTTAGTATCTAATAAAGAACTTGCTTCAGTGGAACAAGATTATAAATCAAAACTTATGCCAATCATCTCTGAGAATTAGAAAGGTTATGGCTCTTTTTTGTCCCCCATTGGTAAATACAAAGCCATGGTATTTTTCAATATAACCATGCTTTTTTAAGAGCCATATGTGATTTTGTTTCAATGAAAAATAATAATTTGAGTAATTGATTCATTGTGGGGAATGACATTTTAATCAAATATGGCATAAAATTGGATCCTTCAAACCAATGTTTCACAATGGGGATGAACAGGAAAAGAAAATTTAAAATTTCCTCCCCCAAGAGATTATTAACACCAGGATTGAACACATGTCATTCTGTAATTCAATATAAAGGAAAATCTACAAAAGAAATGCTTCCCTTGTGTCTGAAATTGACAATGCTTATTTTGGAGAACAACTTTCTGGTAAGGATAAAGATTCCATCATTAAACTGACAAAATCTTTTTTATGGCCTTTGCTCATGGGTCACTTGAATTAGAATTGGTAAAAAAAGAAATAAAGCTTTCATTATTCTTCCCATTGACAAAAATACCACCTATTTTAAAGAAGAAGCCTTATCCAGCTTCTCCTACAAAGAGAAAAGATATTGAAGAAAACATATCTACCCTTTAAAAATGAATATTATTGAAAAGGTAGTTAAAACACCTAAAAATTGGGTTATCTCACCTGTCCTTATTTCTTATGAGAAAGATAAGCTAGGTTATGTGGTGAATATAGAGCATTGAACACTTATACTGTTAATGATATCTATCCTTTACCCAGAATAAGCTCTATACATGCTACCCTACAATGTTCTAAATATATAAGCTGTTTGGATGGTAACAAAGGATATCATCAGGTACCTGTTGAGAATAATTCCCAGAATTTTCTGATGATTGCTACTCATATGAGTATTTATAAGTATATTAGTATGCTATTTGGCCCTAAAAATGCCCCATCAGTTTTTTAAAAAGTTATGGATAACACACTCCATAAAGAAATAATTGAAGGATGGATGATAGTTTAAATTGATGATATTATCATATTCTCAAAAAAATTTGAGGACCATCTCAACCACCTGTGTAAAGTTTTCCACAAGATGGATCAAATAAATATGACACTAGCTTTGAAGAAATGCAAATTTGGTTTTTATTACTTAAAAGTGCTTGATAATTTTGTCTCAGGTTTACAGATATTTGTTGACCAAAAAAAAGTGGACAACATACAACATGTGAAGGCTTCTACCACAGTTAGAGAGCTCCATAGTTTTTTGGAAATGTGCGGATATTATAGAGAGTAAATAAAAAATTACCAAGTCGTAGCATTACCCCTTACCCAACTGACTAGGAAAGATGTTTCTTTTCTCTGGAATAGTGAAAGACAAAGAGCTTTTGACACTATGAAACATTTTTTAATGTCAGCACCAATTCTTGCTTTACCTGACTTTAATCAACCATTTGTTTTATACACTGATGCCAGTTTTATTGGTCTTGGTTCTTCACTTCATCAGAAAAAAGTGATGAATGATAAAGTATCAGAAGTAGTAATTTTTTTTATTTCAAGAACCTTGAGAAATAGTGAAAGACAAAGAGCTTTTGACACTATGAAACATTTTTTAATGTCAGCACCAATTATTGCTTTACCTGACTTTAATCAACCATTTGTTTTATACACTGATGCCAGTTTTATTGGTCTTGGTTCTTCACTTCATCAGAAAAAAGTGATGAATGATAAAGTATCAGAAGTAGTAATTTTTTTTATTTCAAGAACCTTGAGAAATAGTGAATTGAAATATGGTGCCACTCAACTAGAATGTTTAGCAGTATTATAAGCTATGGAGAAGCTAAATTACTACCTTGATGACCAGAAATTTAAAATTTTTACTGACTGCAGTGCAGTTGAATCCCTATTAAGCTTGAAAACACCTAACAGACATATGTTCAGATGGCAGCTGGCTGTTCAAGCATACAGAGGTAGAATGATAATAATTCATAAGACTGGTACTGTTCACTTAAATGTTGATATGTTATCAAGGTTATCTTTGCCAACTTATGACTCAAATCCTGCATATGATTCTGAACATTAAATTATTCACATCAGGGGATATATGTGGTTGATATGGAAGAAGAGCTATTACAACTTATTCTGGATTCATATGATAAGGACACTAACTTAAAAAATGTATGTACTATGCTAAATGATTTAAAAAATGCTTCAATAAAAGCATTAATTAAAACCCTTCAACCAAAGTACCGGAAGGTTTTGGAAAAGGATAAATTTTGAATTGATGAAGGATATCTATATTATAGAAGAAATTTGAGTAATGTTATTGTTATTCCTCCTTCTATGAAAGAGATCATCTTGAAAATTTGTCATGATCACATATTGGCTGGACATTATGATCTTGAAAAAACAATGATCAGAATTAAAAACACTGCTTGGTGGCTTAACATGTCTGAAGACACCAAAGTATATATTGAATCCTGTGATTATTGCCAAAAATCAAAGAGATTAACTGGTAAAAGAGTTGGATTAATGCAACATATTGAACCTGCTGATCCCATGGCAGATAATAAACATGGACTTTGTAACAGGATTACCCATTTCTGTGAAAGACAGTTATAACTCTTTTTGGATTATTGTGGATAGATTCACATAAATGTGTAAATTTATCCCCACTCACAAGGATGTTTTCACTAAAGAATTAGCCTACTCATTGTGGTCTCATATGTTTAATACTTCAGGTTTTTCTAAGGCCATAATCTCTGACAGAAACCCTAAATTTACTTCTGAATTTTGGATGTCTCTGATGGTTTTTTCTTGTTGTGATCTGAAACTTTCTACTGCCCATCACCCCCAAGCTGATGGATTAGCTGAAAGGATGATTCAATCCTTAGAGGACATGGTAAGAATGTATTGTGCTTTTGTCCTTGAGTAGAAGAGAATGACAGATTCACTGATTAATGGTTTACCCTTCTTCCTGGTTTGGAATTTGCATATAATAGCACTGTTTATTTTGTTACTTAGAAAAACCTTTTGAGCTCTGGCTGGGATATGTTCCAAATAATTCTGCCCAAATTCTCAATAATAATATACCTGAATTTGATTGACATCCTGGTTTAAAATTTTTACTTCAAATTCAACAACTTGCAGAGGTCATGCTCAAAAATGTATTGAAAAATCCTTCGAATATTAGAAGAAGAGATGGGGAAAATCCCATAAAGAATACACTTTTAAAAAGGGTGATAAAGTACTAATTTCTAGAGTCCACTTCAATTTACAAGGTATTAACAAATTTAAAGACCCATTTGTAGGTCCATTTGTTGTAAGAAGAATTGTTGGTGATTATGTAGTTGATGTTATATTGTATTCAACATATGATAGAAAACATTCTGTTTTTCCAACATCTCTTTTGAAACCTTACACATCCAATAGTGATTTATTTTCCAAAAGGATGGGTAGACCAAATAAGACCCCTAATGAAATAACTGAGAAAGCAGAAATTGATAAGATTCAAAATTAAAGAATAATTACTTCTGAAAAAGGTACTAAATACTTATTGAGATTCAAGAATAAAGCTTCTGAATATGATTCTTGTATACCTGGGAAAGAGATATCTAAACTTCCTACTCTGCAAAAGAAGTATAAAAAGAAAAAATCTTAGAATTTTTTTTATTTTTTTTTAGAGTGAGGGAGTGTCAGCAAGGCTGCTAGACTTACCCAGTAAAATAATAAATATTTTACTGCGATGAAGCCACACCTTCTTATTTTTATTTTTATTAATTTTAATTTATTTACATTAAGTTAACTTATAATAAATTAATTAATTACAAAAAGGTAAAGTTAGTAAATAATTAAAATTAATATTAAAATGTCACTTAAATTTTTATTTTCTAACACCATGCTCAATGACAGGTTAAGAGAAATAATAATTAATATTAAAATAAAGAAAAAAAAATTAATTTGAAAAAAAATTCATTATTCAAATAAAAATAAATATATATATATAATTCAAATTACTTATTTAGAATTGAAATTTACAGCAATTTTTAAATAAACTAATTTACTTTTGTCATATACAGTAAATACAATTTTCTGACACCTTCTTTTTAAAACAATCTTATTCTTTGAAAATGTTTTTCTGGAATACTCTTTTCTTCTCTCATACTACTGTATTTAGGATTTCAATTCCGTGCTTTGTCTCTCCTTTTCCTATATAAGGCCTCTCTTTCTGGTTGTTTTTTAACATCCTTTACTTAATTATTATTTTATTAAACCAATCTAATAAAATCATATATTTATTACTACTCATTGTTTTTAGTATTTACTTACAGTAATTCTAGCCATTAATTATGATAATTAGCATGTTTTTTGACCACTATTCAATTGAGAAAAGCAAATAAAAGATTAAATATACATACTTTAGCTTTGAAACCCCAAAATCCACCTATCACCGCCGTTGGACCTGTGTTAAAAATCTTCTAGACCAAAAGAACCCTTTGAAAAGCTGCGTGTCTAATTATTGCATCTTTCTTAATCACAATTTGAATTGCTTCGGCTACTCTTACTAACCAAAAAATCACTAGTAGGAAAATCTCATAGGGATTGTTTGATGTTTCTTCTGGACAGAGCTCCTTGAAAGGACTTACTACTAAATAGATTTGATCATTATCTTCCTTTGACCTGAAAAGATCATTAATTCGCCCAAACTGGCTAACCTTTTTATGGTATAATTCAATTGTCAAATCAGGAATGTGTCAATGGTAACTAATAAAACTCTTTCCATGTATCAATATGCTTTCTAAATTTTCAACTACCTTATCCCCACTTTTCTCCAATGGTGTCAAAGCCTGTCTTGATGTTTCTTTTCACATTTGTGCCCTTACCCATTTAGTAAAAAAAGCCATACTTAGATGGATCCATTTGTTTTTTTTATTGAGATAAATATGGCTTTTGTTATTTTCACATTGATCATTATCTTCAGCTTCACCAAGATCTAATACCCTAGACTTTTGATACCAATGTTTGAGAATTGTTAGAAGTATCTCTCCTGTGGTCAATATTAATAAATTAGCACAGCTTAGTTTTTAAATCATTGCTTACAATAATTACCTACATGGATGGTAATTTTTTTGAATTTCAGATAATATATGATTCATCAATTCTCCAGACTAAGTAGCTGTACATGATGGTGGACCAAGATGCTTTATCATTTCAGGATAATGTTGAGCGATATGCAGATTTATTTTTGTGTTACTATTCTTCCAACCCTCTTCCAGGCACTCACAATACTCTAACAGAAATTGATCTAGATCTTTTAGCTCATTATTCTGTATATTTTTTAATTTCAAAAAATTGGTAATTGAGAATAATGGTAAAAGTGACTTGAGAAGATAATATTCTCTTGGTTTTTCAGCTGAGGAAGCTGAAGATTCATATTCTTTAAATTTTTCAAACCAGAGTGCTTTAAGTGACAAAAGGAAGTAGAGATTATGCAGAATGTTCCATTCTGCTACCTTAAAGAATCCTGCCTTTTTAGATCCTACTGATTTTGGAACTTGTTTTATCCAGGAAGTTCTTCTTCTACTTGATCAATCATCTTCCATACAACCTGAAGCTCTTCTACTGTGATTTATGAATTACTACTACCTTCATTTTCTTTCTCCTTACCTTTTCTTTTATTTTAATCATCTCTAGCTGTCTCATTTAATGAGTGATATCCTTCAATCTGTGATATTCTAATTCTCCTTTACCTTAAGTTATACAAAGAACTCCTACTGCCACTGTTTTGAGATATTAGTGAGGCCAAATTGCTATATGGAGGAATAAATTTTGGATCTTGATTACCTACTCTGGCTTTTTGATTGATTTTTTCCCAATCCTTCACTATCTAGTCCATGATTAATTGATGACTGTCTTGAACTTGTAAGTCTTTGCCACTTGTGCTGTCTTGTGTGTCTTGTATCATCATCATCATTTTTTGTTATACTTAAGCTACTTCTACTTTTTTTAGAATGTTTATGCAGTGAAGTATCTGAAAATAAATCATCATCTTCTTATCTTAAATGCCAATATTATCCTTTATCAGCTTTCTTTATAGATCTTTTGCTGCATTTTGTATTTGAATATAGCTTAGACTGTGATCCTTTAGGTTGCCAAGTATATGTGAATGCATAAAGTAAATTGAGAAATATTCATTTTGATGCCAATATTCAAGGTTATTCAGCTCACTCCATTGAACCCCATGATTCTGAACAATCTATACACACTCCCAAGGTGACTTAGAATTTTTCCACTTTGTTTCCCAGCATATATGATCCTCATGAGTCCGTAATGAAAAATTTCCCACATTCTTTTCACTGATTTCATCTTTAGAGATATTACAGAAAGAGCAGAACATTCTCTTAGATTGACTCAAAAAGCCAGAAAATTTTTTTATTGCAGGGATGTCACCTATCAAAGAGAACAATGCAACTCTTAATTTCCAGCCTTGTGGATAAAGATGCGTTTTCTCAATCAATATACCATCCTATCAAGTTTGTAGATCATTAACAAGCAGTTTTATAAGGTGATCATTCTGTTCACTTGTGAGTTCTATTGGTCCAGGTATAACAGCATACAAAAAAGATTTTCCATTTTGTATCTATCTTCTTGAGGAAGGTTCATACACACCATCATAATATTTCCTACAGACTTCTTATGACCTCTAATCCTATTACCACCAAGCCTAAACCAGTTGACATATAAAGTAAATATTAAGTTGCCTGAATTCATTTTATATTCATCATCATTGCCACCCAGATCTGGAGTTGTAATGGGAAAGTTTTTTTAGATTGAACCATCACAAACATCTTTCATCAAATCACACTCTACATTGTCTGCCACAGGGGGTTTCTTCTCAATCAGAAGCTCAAATTTGAAAAGTTTGATATTTTTCTTAAGACATTTGATAAAACAATGGTGATGAAATTTTTTAAGAGAATATTATCTTACATGTTCTTGATTTTCCTCCATCAAATACAGCCTTTCATCACATTTAACTTTAATTTGTCCTGCTCCAAACATTTTGAAATAGCACTTTTATGATGAAAAAAATGGTTGATTGCAAAATAGTATGGATGGTTAATATTCAGAGTTATACTCATAAATATCAAAGCATTTAGGACAGCATGAGTTAGTGAAAAATGATTGATTGAGCTTTAATTGACAAAAAACTGTATCTATTGAGTGTGGGATCAGGTGGAAAATGCTATCAGAATCCAGTTTTCAGAATTACCTAGAAGTTTGAGCTTCTTAAACTCTTCATCCAAAAATTTGAGTACAACCTTCTTTTCTCAAGTGATGAATCAGAGAAAGCTTTGCTGTCTGCCACATAATTTTTTGGCTATACCATTCCCCAAGATATAAGTTTCTAGAGACTTTTGAAGATACTTCTGCCCCCAATAGCGACTGCCCCTATGTAATAAATTATCAAAACGTCATAAAGACTTTTAATATCAATTTTAGCTATAGATATACAGCTTAATATTTCAGTGGAGCGGAAACTTTCAATTTTAAGTGGATTGTTGGAAGAAATAACCACCTGGGCCTTTCTATGTCTTTCTTCATGATTTTTTGTGCTATAATTAGATATTTGAAAGCCATATCAACTTTAAATGACCCAGAAGAATTTTGATACTAACTATTGACACATCCAAGCTCTTTAAATTGACATACATGAAAAAATGGAGGCATTGTAATTGCCATAAATGTAGGAATAAGTTAGCTGTTGGAAGTTTTTGATAGAAGTTATTCCTTTTTTACAAGGAACTAGCTAATATAAGCTACATTTTTTTATCAAAATAATATGATGGAATATGTGATGTAATAATTTAAGTTTAAATTTTTGCTTTTTGATCAGATAAATTATATATTAATTAAAAGCTATGCAGTAACTTTATTTGTATTCTGTACACTCTCTTCATTTGTATAACAATACATGCATGTTTATCAGAATATTTTCTATCATAGAAAAAATTCTATTTTACATACAGGAATCTTAATTATTTTTCCATCAAATGCTTACTGAATTATTTCTAACTATCCTATAATTATTTTATTTTAGTAAAAATTCTTAGTTATGGACTATAAGAAACTTAATACATATTATTAACCTAATTATTTAAAAAATCCCCCAAAAATCAAAGTTAAAACCAAAAATAAGGTTAATATTTTGTAAAAAAACAATCGCAAACATATTTTCTTCACTTTGAAAATTGGGCTGTACTAGGTAGCATCTTCCATAAAGAGAGAATCAAAAATACTCAAGTAATAGATGCTACAAAAGTTTACACCTTGAAGCATTACAAAAAAGCTGAAACCTTGTATAAATTTTCATACATAAAGTTGATGAAGTGACACTCTAGTCCATTTATTCAGGTTGAAAAAAAATTACTTAATGGAATATGTATTACTATCATATTGGACAAAAAATAATTTTTTGGTAATAAAAAATGAACATAGAATCACATTTATCAAATTATTTTTGTGGAAACATTTTTTGAAAAGAAATAAAAAAAATTTCTCAAATGAGTCTGCTTTTCTCACATAATTATTCTCTTCCTTTTGTGCCTTTCATTTTGAGTTACAATTGCATATAAATATATAATTTATGCATATTATAATGCCATAAAGTAGAAATATTTCTTATTCTTAATTTTTGTAATATTTCTCCTTAATTCAACTTTTATCATAATGTTTTGGAGCTCCAAAATTTATCCTTCCTGTTTTTTTAATTTTATTAAAAATTTTCTTAGTCTAATATTTGGGGGGTCTTTTAGGTCTAGAAGGTTTTTAACAGGGTCCAACGGCGGTAATAGGGAGAATTCATGATTTCAAGGAGAAAGTACATATTGTGATCTTTTTTATTAGTTTTTACTCAAATTAAAGAGGTAAGATATTTTATAATTATTAATATAATTAATGAAGTAGAACTACCTTGTTGTAAATACTAAAACAAATAAGAGATAGTAATAAATATTTTAATTTTAGTAAATTGAGTTTTGATAAAATAAGTAAGTAATGAATGATCAAAAACAACCAGAAATGGAGGCCTAATATAGGCAAAGGAGAGACAAAGAATGGTGTTAAAGTTCTAAATACAGTAGTATGAGAGAAGAAAAGAATATCACAGAAAGAATATTTTCAAGTAATAAGGTTGTTCCAAAAAGATGGCCCCAGAGAAGTGTATTTACAGAATATGACAGGAATAAATTTATTTATTTAAAATTAACTTTAAAGGTCAATTCTAAATAAGGGAATTTGAATTTTTAGTATATATTTATTTTTATTTTAACTTTAAATTTTTATTTTAATTTAAAATTTATTTTAATATTAATTTTTAATTCCTTTAACCTGTCATTGAGCACAGTGTTAGAAAAAAAATATAAGGGACACTTTAATATTAATTTTAATTATTCACTAACTTTATTCTTTTGTAATTAGTTAATTTATTATATTTAAATTTAATGTAAATAAATTAAAATTAATAAAATTAAAATAACAAGGTGTGGCTTCATCCCAGTAAAAAATTAATTATTACACTGGGTAAGTCTAGAAGACTGGCTGACACTAATTGTTTATGAATTCTAGTAGCTCTTTCTTTCCTCATGGAAACCTGCCAACAAACACAAATACTTAAAAGAATTTTTAATGAGACTTTGCCTCAATTTAATTCTCACTTTTGTAGATTTATTGTCAGCCAGGCTGTCCCAGGAGCCCAGTAAATGAACATACAATTTATTGGAATTAAATAAAGACATAATAATTGCAGAGTATGCATTTAAAATTAATATTATATTTCATAATAAATTTATATTAATATTTTATTTATATAAATAAAGTAAATATTATTTTAATTTTATTATAAGATAATTTAAAAGCATTGAATTATATTCCATAAAAAAGGGCACATTGTTTATTTAATAATTATAAATTAATTAATTAAAAACTTATAAGAAAATTATATTCAAGTGTTTATCTTATATTGTAATTACTTTAATTAATTAAATTTAAATATTAAAATATACTTTTCATATACTATTATCCATAATTATTGCCGCTGTTTTTTGGACCCTTAGTTGTGTCAATAAAAAATTAAAGAAATTATAATACTTATTTTATAAAGTAGTATTATAAATTCTCAACTTAATTTAGTAATAAATAAATAACTTGTTTCATTTAAATTAATTATTTAATTACATATTTGGAACAATTAATTAATCTCTATATACTAAACTAAAATTGATTACATATTTTGTTGCATCAAAATATTTTTTCTTGTTTCACCTAAAAACCCTTAAAGCTGACTGTACCATCTGTTTTGAATTATTTTTCTCATAGTTCCTATGTCTCAGGCTTGTTTAGTTACTCACTATTTTTACTTACTGATTTGAGAATTAGTTGTGGGTAAATTTGGTTCTTATTTGAGGTTTTAATTATCTGTTTCATATTTTTCTCTAAATTGTTATGTTTCACTTATTCTTTTATTTTCTTGTTTCATCTTATTATAATTCTTGTATTTACAAATGTAGTGGCGCTTCAGAGGACCCGTTGCCTATAAAAAGGCCTTGGATAATCCCCTGTAGCCTCATCACTTACTATACAAACATAATCTGAACCAATTGTCAATATAAATACGTTTTATTATTATTTTTATTAGTATTAAGATTCTAATTAAAACTCTATATAACTATTTAAAGGTTTCTTTAAGTCTGATAGTAATTATAGTGTTATCCGGGCAGAACCCTTACATTAAATAATATTGTTATTAAATAAAACCTCATTGTTGTGTCATCTCTCAAGTAACTTGTTTTTATCTCACTTTAAATAAAATATTACTTTAGTTCTTTTATTTTCTATAAACCATTATTGCCTATTTTCCTTTCCTCCTCTTTTCCTTCTTCCTTTCTTACCTTCTTCTAGACAACTGGCCGACATTTATACACAATTTTTGTTGTTCACTTTTGGATATGTCACCAGAATCAAATGGATGGAAAAAATACCCTACTGAAGAGCAATTAGACATATTTTCTTCATTTGACATGAATTCTTGCATCATTACCTTCAAACTACCTCAGACAGAATCAAATTCAGCTGTTTTGGTAAATTTTCCACCAATTTTCTGTGAATCTTTTTTTGACCACCTTTGCATATGTGGTTTCCCAGGTCAACTTTTTCTTGGAACCTAGATTGGCTTTACAAACAGAACCAGGTATTAGAAAATATTCTCATTAAACACTGGGACAATGCCTTAAAAACTAATAATTTAATTGCATATCCAATTTAATCAACTCAAATTAGCTTCTCAAATCAAATGGGAGTTCTTCACCATGGGTTTTTAGGTCATGCTGATAAATTAAGACTTTGGAAAGATTCTGATAGCTCTCAAGAAAAAATCAAAGTGAGAAAGAATAAATATAGAATAAAAAAAAGTATGAAAATCCCTTTTTTTAAACCATTTTTATTCATGACCTTTATTTAAAATAACAATAATTATTAGAATTCAGTTAACTGAACAAAACTTCTTAAACAACTTCCACATTGTGAAACTTATCACAACCTTTTCACAAAAATCAAGTGTTGTTAAGACACCAAAATTGATGATGATAGATTGTTAAGACATTGTAGAAAATCCTATAGCACTAGCTATAGGGCTTAACCAAGGGAGTTAAAGTAAAACTGGAGAGTAAAACCCCTGTCCCTTTGAGAAATATCAGGTGAGATTTATTTGCTACAGCAAATTAGAGACTGTTAATATACCCCTTCCAACACACTTCTTGACTGCTTAACAAGTCAAGACAGTAGCCAATAGCAGACCACTGAGAACCAAAGAACCTGAAGCCTGATATGCAGAAATATCCACACCAGAAAAACAAAACACTTTGCACTTGTTGAACAGAAAACTGAAGTAATAATTGATGCAGGTTGCAAAGCAAACCAGAGAAACCAGTTGTTAAAATTGAGTTAAATGAAGAACTAACCTTGCAACAAACACAGCCAATTGTGACCAAAAAACAGTGAAAAATGAATGAGAACAATGATATCACCTCCAGATGGTTTTATGATAATTAAAGTTTCCCCAAACTGTCTTATTCAGAATGTACACACAGACCACCCTCTAAAAAATCCATGCACAGCAATGAATTTGGCGCTTTTTGCAGCCAACTTTAATAAAAAACCTCTAGAAGCGCTCCCCAGCCTTCTACAACCGAGTCAGGTGGCCGGCCTAGAAGAGGCCCGACCTCCCTGAAGCCAGAAAACCACCAACAACCTCCAACAAAGCCCCAAATACTTAGAAAAATCCACCATGACTACCAAAACACTTAAAACACAAAATGAAGCTATGACAACATTGTGACATAAAATATAGAGGCAAATTAGCTCTACTTAATGTGACTAAGTACTTAACCCTAATACTTAAGGTTAGCCCATAAAACACAAAAAACAAAATTAAACAGATATTTTTTAGATATGAAATATGAGCCAATGACCCCTTAAAACTTAGAATATGAAAAATGTCAACAAGACATAAAATATAGAGAAAAGCTGGTGCTATCCAATGGTAGCACCCAAATACCCATAGTCGCACTTTTCACTGAATAAAACCATAAAAACACCCAATTATTCAACCAATGTCAATTAAGACATACCAAAACAGTGCCAAACAGACCAACAAAGGCCTCTGCCAATGTTGGAAGACCACAACATATCTTAATGCAATGGAAGTCTGATGATTTTTCTAAAGTTGCAAAATATCTTGACCAACAACACTTTGATATTCGAGATACTTCAACCTACTCTGGAAATGTGCTAAAGGACTTGGCCTTATAAAACAGAATCAGTTTGGTTTCAACATTATCACCTTACCTTAATCCTTCTCATGTCCCTCAGGGTTTGCTGAATGGCTTTCATTCTCCCTTATACCTTGCATCTCTGAATCCTCAACAACTCAGACTTTTAAATCCTCAAAATTCCATAAATTTACCTGCTCTCCTTGAAATTCTTGCTTCATCTAATATTAGTGATTGACAAACTCCCTTAATAATAGGTTTACACATCCATACTCCTTATTTCCACTGTTTGGGACACTTTTCCTTAAAAACAAAAACATAATTTTAACGATTACTATTATCATTAAAATTTATAGAATTGAAATTTGCCTTACATTCTTAGCTCAATTTTTTCCTTTGAATCTTATAAATTCTGAATTCTATACTTCCATGTACAAAATAAATTAAAACATTTACTTCATTTTTCTGCCCCATTTTATACAGTAAATCAACAGCCTTCTGCTCAGCTTCTTGATTCTAATTTGGCTCCTATTTCAACATTGAACATATAAAAATTTAATATTCTTGTTCTTAATATGAAATATAAGACATTGAGCTCACCATTATACTTAAATTTTGAGCACACCTGAGATCTATACCCACTCCTGCAGCCTGAATTGTTCCAACCAAAACTTGGCAATTTTTATTAAAATAGAATTCATGCATATTTTTGTCTCACTTTGTCATGCTGAGTTCACCCATAAGCTGGGTATACCTAATATTGTGGTCATCTAGAGCCATTTTTATTCAATTTTGAAATATTAGATAATTGTTTTTAATAAGCCAACATAGTTTTGTAAAAAAATTCATTATAGAATCACTAACATCTGCAAAAAGTCTGCAAAGTTGGAGAATATAACAGCTTTCAGAAAATTTATGCCCCTTTCACCAGACAAAAAGTTTTTCAAGTGGCCTATAAGATGACAAATCTTTGCAGAATGCTGCCAGGAGAAATCAAAAGTTGGAGTTTCATCCAGATTTTTGTAGATGGGATGGTTGCAGAATTTTCTTAAAATCATCAGCTCTCTAAGAAACTCAGATGAGTCCCAAGGTAGGTCAGTGCTTCTGGAGGGCCTATATTGCTCAGTGAATTATTCTGGAATCACATCAAGTTTAGACCCTCATGGATCTGCTAATTGGGCCTATATCCCCCTTTGAATCTTTTTTGGAAGGGAAATAATTGCATCCTTTGTTCTATGTAGGCTTATGACTTTCATTAAGTCAGTGATTTATTTAATAGAATTAGCCTTTCCTTTTTTCAAACCTGGAGAAAGAAAATTCTTTCATAACCAGTCTTCTTGTGACTTTTTGATTCTGAGGAGAAATATGAGACTTTGAAGGTCAGTGGGCCTGTTATGAAGTGGAGTTCCAGTCAAGCATGGTTGATGTTGGGATTCCAAGTCAAATATTGTTTGAGCCCTCTGCAAGTAAGGATTTTTAATGTAAGAAAAAGAACATTTAAAAAAATTGATTATAAAAATTAATTTTTGAGTTTTAGATATAGAAATAGGCACTAATGGAGCTTCATCTAAAACAACTCTATACCAAAAGAGCTTTTGAGTCACCAGTGTGGCATTCCACATCTGGGTATGCCACTTAGGTTAATTTTTGAAGATTAGTAGCAATTTTCTGGATTATAAGGCTGGATATTTGGAATTTTGGAAAATGATTATTATTATTGGATAGCCCAGATTTTTCTCTATCTTTTATGTCTTGATTATTTTTTATCATATTTTACTGTTTTCTTAGTGTTTTACTTGATTTAGTGACTTTTACTATTTTTGGTGGATATGGTGTGCTGATGGAATGGCCACTGAGCTCCAGTGCTCCAGTGCGCTCCAGTGATTTTCCGATCAAAAGCAAAGTGTACTGGAAAAATTCTGTAATTGTGGCCAAGTTTTGTCATGGTGACAAGATCAACTCACTGTGGCAAATTTAGCTCACTCTGGAAAAATTAGCTCATTATGGAAAAATTAGCTCATTATGGCCAAAAGAGCTCATTGTGGAAAAATTTGCTCACAATGAGAAAGTATGATCACCAGTGCAAAGTTTGGTCACTGTTGAAAAGTTTGGCTATTGTGGCAAAATTTAACTAGAATTTATTATGCTTGTTAGATCAATAGTTTATTGTGGATCCTATGCATGTAGGGTATTTTTGGAAAGGTCTGGAGTAGGAGAATGAGATAGAAGGGGGAGATTTATATTCTGCTACATTTTTTTTGTCTTTTAGTTTTGATATGGAGAGTCTTTTGGATTATTAAAAACCATAATTCATATTTTTTTTTGTCAACAAAATAATTAATCATTCATAATACCGTTATAAAATAACAATTTTACATAACACTTTAAATATTTTACTCAAAAACTCTTAAAAATTAACATATGGGGTATTATTAGAAAGGTCTCAACACCAGGGACTCATTTATTGTATCTGTTTTCAAAAATTATTAAAATCTAAAGACTTTAAAATTTCTTTCTTTTAAAATATTGTTTCTGGTGTAACTTTATTTTTGCATTTCAGTTGTTTTTCACAGAAGAACTTCTCAATCATCCTAACAAGCATTAATAAGACAGGGTTAAATTCTTTATTATTATCAAGTAGACTTTTAAGCTTATTGATCTAAAAAACTCACAAATTCATTTAGAGGAACAGGGTTTTCTCTGATTATCCAACTACTTCAGATTCTGCTTACAGCAAAGTGACTGTAAGATTCTACCTACATATTTGGTGCCCAACATGGGGTTCCATTTCTCTAGCTTTTAAAAGAACTTATTTGATAATTGGACTTTTATCCTGCAAGAGGATTATTCTTTAGAACTCTTATCAATTTTATTATTTAGCCTGCAAGAGGCTTGCTTGTTTTAATGGTTTAAATGCTTACTTATGATTTTAGGATGTCTTCTGCTGCTGTATCTGGTGTGTCTCTTCCTATGACACCATCAGTTAGGGTTGTTTCTTGGGTTGGGCCCAAGTTTTCTGGAGATGATTTAGAGGGATTTTTACATAGGTATGAAACTGCAGCTGGGATTGATGTTTCTTTACCTTTGGATATGGTTAAGCAGATCAGATTTTTTATTGTTGACAGAGAGGTAGAAAAGGAGGTTATTTCTATGGATGGTTATAAAGATCAAGATTGGGGAAAGCTGAAGATGGATATGGAAAAAAGGTGGCCAAAAGTTTATTCATTGGAGGATCTAAAGGATATAGCTAGGAAATGGGAATCAAAAGGTGGTGTAACATCTCTGCATCAGTATCATCAGTTTATGGTTGAATTTCAGGTGGTTCTGGATTATTTGTTGGAGTATGAAATTTTATTTCATGATAATGCATCAAAGTATGTTTTTTGGGATGCTATGGGGGAAAAGGTTAAGAAATATGTTTTGATGGTGCTTATTAAAGCAAATTTAATGAAGGATCTTCCAGATGGAGAAACTAGGATTCCTGGTATGGAGGTGCTAAAGAAGGTTATTTTGGAACATCTGGATACTCATAACTCTGTTGATTTGGACTCTGGAGAAGACACTGAGGTCGCTCAAGAGATAGAAGAGGATGGTGTAAAAGAACTAGTTACTGATGAAATTTCAGATTCAGCCATTTCTGAAGATTTTGTCCAGCCTGAAGATATTATTTTTGTTGACTCTTCTGTTTGGAAAGAAGAGGTTTCTGAAGATGAAGATATTATTGTCACTGATGAAGAAAATTTGGATGTTGGGGATAATTTTGTTTTGGATAATTTGGAATTTGATTTAGAGGAATATTTACCTCAGGTTTTGTCTTCAAAAGCGGAGACTGTCTGCAATTCAGATGTGGATATGGTTTATGAATCTGGTATATGTATGGTGGATTTGTTTCAATTTTAGGAAGAGATTTTTATGGAGGATATGGTTTTCCCTGCACTAATAAAGAGTGTAGTGGCATTTGATAATAGAGTGCATAAATTTGATGCACTCATACTTTGGAAAAGGGTTGTTTATTTTTTATGTCCGTTGGTAGGACAAATTATGGGGGTTTATTTTTGGGTTTTATGGAATCGGTGGATAAGCCCTTGGGGCAAAATTATGGATTATCTCCAGGGGATATCAAGAATATAATTCTTCCGAAATGAGGATAAACTACCTAAACTCGGCTGAAATTTTTTTTTATCGTTATGTCTTCAATTTATTCAGGATTCAAATTATTATGGATGCCCTCATTTTTTGGGGTAGCAGGGGCTGATCACTCTAATGTTGTAATCTCTCCTCAGGATGAGATCCCGGATTGCAATAGGTCAGCTCACTTGGAGATAATTCAAGTGGATTCTCAATTATTTTCTGTTAATATTACTTTTGAGTGCAAATACGTTTTGGACTTTCCTATATTTTTATTGGATTTACCCGGTTTTTCTATTAAATTTAAAAACGGTGAAAAAGGCAAAATGGGCCAAATTACGTTGGATAAAAATTGGAAGGGTATGTTTTATGACCTCCAGCAAGAGGTTAAACTGCAATTATCTCCTTCTATTACGGACTTCCAGCAAGAGGTTAAACTGCAATTATCTCCTTCTATTACGGACCTCCAGCAAGAGGGTAAACTGAAAAAATCTTATCAAAATACGATTAAAAATTTCGGTATAATTAAAACACAAAAAAATAATTTATATGAAAATGTTATTCCGGTTCTCCAGCAAGAGGGTAAACTGCAAATATCTTATCAAAATCCAATAAAAAATCTCAGTATAATTAAAACTCAAAAAAATAATTTTTGTGAAAATTCAATTCCGGTCCTCCAGCAAGAGGTTAAACTGCCGACTTTCTTTACAGGTGATTTAATGTTGGATAAGGGAAGCAAAGGTGTTGGAAAATCTGTTTATAAATTAGACGAGGGAGAGGAGAAAAGGGTAAAATTTAAAAATGAAATAAAATATTTTTCTAATTTTTCTTATTCTGATTCTGGCAATGAAGAAGATTCATTTGATGAAAGTTTTAATGGTGATACAAAAGAAAATGTTTTAACTCAAGTTAATTTAGATGTGGACGCAGCCAAATATAAGAAAGTAGCAAATAAAGTTTGACCTATTAATAAGCCGCTACCTGCTGAATTAAATCCACCTTTGAGAAGACCAAGGTTATCAAGAAATCCTTATGAAAGTCCCTTGGTAAAGAATCCGCCTGAATTTTATGAGACGTCAAGAATCACTTTTGAGAGACTGGGTGTTGTTAATTTTGGACCTGATTGTTGGTTGTCTGGAGAAGAGAAGAAGTTGTTGTTGGATGTGATGGTCAAGCGAGAGAAGGCCATTGCTTTTGTAGAAGAGGAGAGGGGTGTGTTGAAGCATTCCTATGGGGAGCCTTACAAGATTCCTGTGGTATGTCATGAACCGTGGCAGCAGAAACCGATTCCTATTCCCGCTGCATTAAAAGAAGCCTATATTGAAGTTGTCAGAGAACGGATACGCACTGGACTGTATGAGCAATCAACGTCAAGTTATTCTAGTCCGGTATTTTGTATCAAGAAACCGAATGGCAAGCTTAGAGTTGTTCATGATCTTAGGGAATTAAATAGGGTTACAATAAAGGATGCTGGGATACCACCTAGTGCTGAGGAGTTTGTTGAAGCGTTTGCAGGGAGAGTGTGTTATGGTTTGGGAGATATTATGGGTGGATATGATGAGAGAGAGTTACATCCGGACTCAAGGCCTCTCACTACATTCGATACGCCACTTGGACGTTTACAGTTAACAAGATTACCTCAAGAAGCAACAAATTCAGTTGCTGTTTATCAAGCTCATATGGCTTGGATTCTTCAAGATGAAATTCCTCAATATGCTGGAATCTTTATTGACAATGGAGGAATTAAAGGACATTCAACAGATTACACACCACGGGAAATCTGGGGGTGAACTGCTAGCAGTTCCCTCTTTATGAAACTATCAGGAATTTGTCAGGAAACTGTTGGGAAACCATCCTGAAACTGTCAGAAAGATGTTTTTAAATCTGATGAAAAAACATTGAAAAAATAAACTGTCACAGATTGAATCCAGAACAATCCCTCCTTGAGCAGAGTTTAAGAACCACATTGAACATCAGTTAATCTCAGGTTTGGCAAAAAGTTGAACAACATCACTTAGCATACCTTAATATTCAAATATTAAACTTGAATATATGTTGCGTGTATGATATAGATGCATATGCATTTGAATTTGCATGGTGGATACTTATTGCATGCTAAAAATTGATGTGAAATGCTTATCCAAAGTGTATGCATAATGACTATGAAGAATAAATATGCATAAAAATATGCATAAAAAATATGCATTGTGATTATGCATAAAAAATATGCATATTGAATATGCATAAAAATATGCATCAAAATATGCATATTGATTATGCATTAAAAATATGCATATTGAATATGCAAAAAAAGGTGCATATATGTATATGAATCAAATATATTAATATGCATATAAATCTGTATAATGAATATGCATATGAATATGCATAAATATGCATAATGATTGAAAAATGCAAAAAAATGATGCTTAACGAGTATATTTTATGCATAAATAGAAATATGCAATATGAATTAATATTGCATACAGATAACACTGACAAACCATTTTGACCAAAACTCATACTAAATTTTCATTCTGGACTAAAGGTGTGAGGGAAGGAAGAAAAACAGTCCGACATTAGAAAAATGCTACATGCACTCATTTTGTAGCAGAGCAAATGAGAAGTGCTGAATTATGGTTGGTGCCCATAATTTAGTATGATATCATAATTTATTAAATTGTTTTCAATATTGAAAAGACTTTAGGTCAGTTGGTATGGATCTAGCTGTGCCAGGGTCTAATCTAATTATTTTAACAATTTCTTAATAATTAACGGGCTTTAATACAAAAACAGGTTGTATTTTTTGTGGGATATTGGATATGATAAGGTCTTTTGTAAAAAAAACTTATATTGTTTAAAAATATTCCTGAATCAGATGTGGGATAATCACTACAAAAAATTGTAGTACTGTGGGCAATAAAATATATGCACAAGCAGTAAAGAAAGGACCAAGTGAACCCTTTTTGTGCAGTGGGAATCATTAGAGTGGTTTTGTGGATGAAAAATATAATTCATTATTACCATTTTATTTAATCATAAAATTTATAATTTTAAAAAGAACTTTTGATTAATTAGTATTTGACCTTTGTGCCTCACTCATATTTATCATTTGATTGATTTTTGTCACCATTATGTTATTAATATTATAAGTATAGTGAAAACTCGTGTGCCAAATGCATACCGGGTGATGTTACACCTTTTATAATATTATTAAATAAAGGTAAAAAAATATGAAAATGATTTGTTTTACAAAAAATAAATTGATAACCAAAAGCAATATGAGGGATAAAAAGGTAAAATTAAAGGGATCAAATATGAAATAAAAAATTAAAGTGAAATTCCTCCCATCAAGAGCAAGTAGACATGATGGGGTGAACACCCACCAGTGGCAATAAACTTGGACTATAATTTCTTTTTTGTAAAAATAAAAAAAAATCCACTTGAGCTTTACCAAAACTTCAGGATGACAATTTTGCCATATCAAACAACTACTAGTGCAATTATTGAAGAAAAATTTATTTTCATTGCAATAAAGAGAATTGATCACATCAGACTGCATGTGACAAAAAGTGTCCAGCACAAGTTCGGCCGAACTTGTGCTGGACACTTTTATGATGGAGGTTAGCTAGGGTGCAATTTTTCTTCAGTTCATCTGGTATTTCTTATAAACATGTCCACTGGTATTTGATCTTTGTGCCTCACTCATATTTATCATTTGATTGATTTTTTCACCATTATGTTTTAATATTATAAGTATAGCAAAAACTCGTTATGGTAAGGTAAACTCTTACAGTCGCCTTGCTGTAAGCAGAATCCGGAGGAGATATGTGGATTTAGCTGAAAACCCCGTCCTTCCAATAAAAATAACAAAATGGGAATTCTAAATCACTAAGCTAACCAGTCTACCTGGATCTGATTAATTAAAATAATGAAACCCTGATATGTTAAATGCTTATTGAGATTTAAAGAATGTGGCTGTTGAGAAAAGAAATACTGATATCAACAATTAAGGTGTACCAGTGAAAGATCTGAAAAGATTGACTTTTATGTTTTTATAATAATTTAAATTTTATGAGACAGCAATAATCAAGTCCCAGTGATGAAGACCTTTCTAAAGATACCCTGTATGAAGTGTGATTTAAATTGTTGAATAGTATTTCTAAAATGTTATATATAAAATATAAAGTTATAAGGGTATTAAAAATTTATTTAATTTGTTGAGTAATAAAAAATGAGACCGTGGTGGTTAAAGATTAAGCTGTATGATGTGTCCCCCCCCCCTCAATTTCGTGTTTGAGAAGCGCTTAAGTATTCCTAGTCACATGCCTAAGTTTTCCCCTCCAGAGCTCTTCCAGAGTCAATCCGGAGCCCGTACGGACTCCGCTTTGACTCCGTACAGAGTCTGTACAGAGTCCGTCCGGACTTCCGGACTCAATTAGAACCTTAAAACTATAATAAAAAATCTAGAAAAATTACACATAATAGAGCTACTTCCCCTTTACATACGAAACTAATTTTCGTAGTCTGCGCAGCTCTAATTACCCCGTGAAAATTCATCAAAGTTAAGTAATTTTTAAAAACGTAAATATTTCTATAAAACTTTAAAATTCATTTAAAAATATAAGAAAAATAGTAAAAATTCTGGGAAAATTTCCCAAGGTTCTTGAGTGACTTGACTTGATACTTATAAATTTTTCAGACCATAATAATAAGTTTTCTCCGTAAAATAAATTGTATTTGTGTAGGCATTCGCTCATGACCAATTTCTTCATATTTTAAACTCCAATAAATTAAATAAAACCCTTTTATAAAAAATAATAACGCCAATCTTGCACGCCGTAATAACTCCATTTACGCACTTAGGTGCCATACTAAACTTTAGGCTACCACATCCTCCCTCCAATCGAGAATGTCCCCATTCTTAAAACTTTGCATAAGTGGTTGAACACAATATTCATCTTTAAACTTCAACCACCATCTTCTTTAATCAACTATAAAATTCATCTTCATCAATATGTCTTTCAAAGAACTAGTCGCTCCATGTGAACTCTGTGCTCGATACCAGGTACCTTGTTTAATGTCCAACCCTAATCTTTCTGGCAGGACAGCTTGTGACTTATGCTGTGTGAAAAAAGTCAAATGTAACCGGCCATTAGTTCCTTCTAAAACAAACGTATATTTAGGACCAGCAGCTCTCCCTGATCCTTCAACTTCTAAAAAGCGATCCAAAATTCCTATCTTCTTAAAACGAATAAGATCAAAAACAGCTTCAAAAGTTCAATCTTCATCAACGGATCCTGGCCTAATTTTGCCTTCACAAGATCCTAATCCTATAACGCCAGTACCCCCAACTAACTTTGCTGAGACTATGTTTCCTGGCTCTAAATGTAAGACCCTATTTATCTTACTAAAAAAATTTTTAATCAAAATTGACTAAACCTATGACTTAATAACATATTTGAACTTCTAGCTGTCGAAATAACCAACACTGATGATGTTGGTAGAGTGAAGACGGACTATATCAATCATTATCCAAATTTTCATCGCTATCTTTTCCTTGACTTTACTAATGAGTTGAAACGAAAAATGCTGGCCTATTTTCAAGAAACTCCAGCTAATAACCATGAAGACCTCATGAAAAGAAGAATTTTAATGCAAAGCTTTGATAATGATGTTGAACAATTTCAAAGAAATTATCTTTTCTAACAGTATAACTTGATAAAATTTTGTTTTTGCTTGGTCTTCTTAAACTTTCAACATAATTGATGTTTTCTTTCTTCTCTGGCTTGATATAACATAAAATAAAATAATATAAATCTTGTGATGATTCCACTACTGAGAGCAAGGTTTGAATCCCTTCAGACTCCCATATACCAGTCTTCCTTCTTGTCACAGCATTGAGAGAGTGGATCTTCCTATGAGCCGAATACTCCTGATTCCAACCTCATAGGGCCCCCCACTGAGTCGAATTCTATGATTCAAATCTCGCCATAAGGTCCTCCAAGCTTCACACCAAAAATGGACTAACACTGAGGCACTAAAAAAAATCATTCCCTAAAATCCAACTACCATCCTAACTTCTGATTCCTTCATCACAATTTTCAAACTTTGCCATACAGCAAACCCATAAAATACTTATTCCAGGCTTCCAATAATAATTTTAACTTTAGACCATGTTAAAGCGCCACAAATTTCACCTAATTAACCATTATACTTCCCTTAGCATCATCACCACCTAAAATTTTAACCTCCTAAAGCTTATCAGCACCCAATTCCAGAAATAATTGAATAACCAGTTTAGAGTCTTAGTGGACAGTGATAAATTAAAAGATTGAATTGAGTTATCCAAACAAGATTGACATTCCAATTTAAAGTCTTGGTAGACCAAACATATAATCGATTGCCAGTTTATGGTCTTGGTGGACCAAAGATCGTTTAGTTGCATAAATCACCACACAATATGGGGGGCGGACTTGCTAGCAAGTCCGCAACCTTGGACCCAAACTCACCATAGATTGAACACACATTGAGCTATTGATAAAGGAGCCATACAATCAGGAATGAACGCCACTCAGAAGAACAGTTTTAGGTGGGTGTTCAAGTAGAGTTCAGTATGGGTTCAGTATGAGTTCAGTCTGAGTTCCATCTGAGTTCCATCTGAGTTCAGGTTGAGGACTTGCTAGCAAGTCCACCCCCTATATTGCGTAGTGAATAACTTGATAAATTCCTAAGTAAGGCCTAGGCTTGACCAAAGATTGAATAAATTTGATAATCCAGTTTAATGTCATAGTGGACCAAACAT
Organism: Hemileia vastatrix; assembly: GCA_030280995.1. Taxonomy (NCBI): domain Eukaryota; kingdom Fungi; phylum Basidiomycota; class Pucciniomycetes; order Pucciniales; family Zaghouaniaceae; genus Hemileia; species Hemileia vastatrix. The sequence continues at coordinate 9,389,398 of JASXTE010000007.1, forward strand.
TTGATCGACAAGTAATCCAGTATAAGGTCATAGTGGACCAATGAATGTTGAATTATCCTGCAGATATTAATTTTCCAGTTTAAAGTCATAGTGGACTAAACAATGAATGAACTACCAGTTTAAAGTCATGGTGGAACAAACATTTAATCGATAAGAAATCCAGTTTAAGGTCATGGTGGACCCAACAGCTTGATAACAGTCCAGTTTAAGGTCTTGGTGGACCTATCAACTTCTCTATCCTTGAACCCAGATTTTGCCACCAGCTTTCTTCATCCTAGTTTCAAGTTTTCTTCTTCAAAAAATATCTCCTAACAAGATGAAACCTTCTGACTTCATTGCTTCAGCTGATCAATCTTGCAAATACTGTGCCTTCACCCATAGGGAATGTATCTTCTCTTTTAACTGGCAAAAGCACACTTATAACAGGGCCTGTTTATCCTGCTATGAGAAGAAAAGAAAATGTTCTGGCTTGAACTGTGGTTCTTTCCCCATCACTGCTACTAGCTTCGCCGCCTTCTGCAAACCTCTTCCTTCTTCTTCACCTTCTACTCCACCCCCTATTCCATCAACCTCTAAAGATCCCATACCTTTTTCTCCATCAGCCTATTTAAATCTTTCTCCATCACCTAATCCTCTGGGTCCTTCTCTCCAATCTAGACTTGCTGCTACTCCCCCAAGAACTCTTGCTGCTCCCAGGGCCATGCTTCAACCTTCTAACAATTCTTCTCCTTCTTCCAACATCTTGAATTACAAAAGGTCCTATAATAGCCAGCAGTCTTCATCTTCTCTTGTATCATCCAAAAGGCCCAGAACATCTACTTCAAACACCAAATCCATCACCAGTCCTCCTCATCTATCAAAAATAAAAAATCCTTTTCTAAACATAAAAAATCTCACTCCATTACCAAGTAAGCCATTTATCTATGATCATGATAGTGTTGACACAGGTTTGTTGTCTCTTTTTTTTATTGTCTTAATCTTCAGATTTTAATTTGCTGATATTTTAATTTGATAAGCGTCCACCGGTTCTCCAATTTCATAATCAGCTTATGAACTACCAGAACCTAATCCAAGCTTCCCTAGAGTTCCAATTCACCTAGTGTCTGAAAAGCTTTTTGCTAATTTTAATAACCTTATTGCTTATTTCCAACGATACCCGCCCTCTGATAGATCAGAATCTTGGATGAGAGAGCAACTGTTAAGAGACCTTTTCAAAATAGCCAACTGGCTTCAACACTATTGTGACCGTGAAATAAGATTTGAATCCCAGGAAATCGATCAAGGTCCTTCTAAATTTTCTAATTTTGATTCTTCAAAAGATAACAATCCTTGATGGTGTTCTTCCTGGTATGTAGCTTTCTTGAATAATGTTTGAAAAATAAAATATAAACATCTAAACTACCTAAAACTAAAATACCTTTTATTTTTTTTTATTTTTTTATTTTTTATTTTTTATTTTTTTTTATTTTTATTTTTTTTTTTAATATTTTTTTTATTTTATATTTTTAGTTATTTTATTATTATTATTATTATTATTATTATTATTATTATTTTTTAATTTAAAAGAGATAGTTTTGAAATAAAAGTTAAAATTTAATTTTTAAAGAAGGATAAACGAATGTGAAAGGAAAGATAAAAAAAAAGTAAAAAATTTTTAAAATAAAATTTTAAAAGATCCCCCCCCCCCATTTGATGAGCCGTACCCTCGACATCATACCCACATCCAAGTGCAACTTGATGTGGTTACACAATTTTGAGAAATTGAAAGAAAAGAAAATAAATGAAAGTTTTTAGAAGATAATTTTTATAATGATGATCACTGGGTGGGCTCCCTCCAATTTATAAAAAATGATTAGAGACCACCTGTGAGCATCACCTTTACAATAATTCATAAAATATATTAAAGAAACGAAATCACAATCCAACATAAAAAATCAAAAACAAAATAAAATAAAAAGAATCTTGAATCCGGCGTTGAGAGCGGTGTCTCTTGATTTGTTCCAGTTTATAGTCTTAGTGGAATTCCTATAATTAAAAGACAAAGCCAGGATTCAACTAGAAAAAGGGAAAATTTTGGGGTAATTGTGTATAGAGCAGCCAGCCCATCAATTACCCCCACACTTGCCAATATTTAATTAAGAAGGTTCCCCTGTGAACACTTCTTCCAATAAATTTTAAAAAGTTTTCCAACACTATCTTCACCCATATTTTAAGAATTTTAAGTTTTTTTGAAAATTTCAAAGAAGGTCTTCTTGAATTTCGTTAAGTTTCATCATAGTTTCGTCGACCATATACAGTGTAACGATAGTAAATTATTTTGATAAAAAAAGAAGATAGTTTATCCTCGTTGCGGAGGTCGTCATAAAATTTTGTCGATATCATAGTTTATCCTCATTGCGGAGGAATCCATAAAATTTGATAAATGTCATTAAAATTGTAGTTTATCCTCATTTCGGAGTTAGTCTTTGGCACTCCTGGTGCCTCTAGGATAGAACCGTTTCACTTGATCGGCTGCTACCCTCTTCTTTAATACTACTCCATCCAACTCTTCTAGCACATATGAACCGCCGGAAACTTGCTCCTTGATTTTATACGGTCCATTCAACCTATCTGCAAACATCTTTCCCCATTGACTTTCCAAACTCCTATTATACACCAGGACCATATCTCCTGGGTTCAAAGGTTTCCTTAATTGATGTGCCAACCGCTCATCCCAATATCTGACTGATTGATTTCGGATCTTCATCATCCGCGAATATGCCTTTTCTAAATATTCTTCTTTCTTTTCTAGCTGCATCATTCTTGCACACAATAATTCTTCAGTAGTTTTGACCGTGTCCCAGTCAACTCCAAGATACAATTCAGCTTCTAAATAAACCGGTAAAACTGCTTTCTGTCCAAAAACAAGTTCATAAGGTGAAAATCCGGTCGTCCTTTTGGCAGTGATTCGATCAGCAAATAAAACTAAAGGTAAATAGTGCCTCCACTTTTCGGCACTTGTCCCACACATTTTAACTAAAGCATCCTTAATAACTTGATGCCCTCTTTCAACCATACCTTCAGCTTCAGGATAATATGGGGTTGCTACCCTAACCTTTGATCCAACTTTCAATACGGCCTCTTTAAACTCTGTCCCAAATTCAGGACCTCCATCTACCGTTACCAACTTCATCACCCTATACCTATATACCCAATTATTCAAAAAAAATTCTGCCACATTTTTGGCAGTTAAATTAATAAGAGGCGCTGCCTCTACCCAACCAGATAAATCATCTCTGGCCACAATTAAATATTTATACCATCCCTCTTTTATATGAACGGCATCTAAACTAACTCTCCCAAAGAGCGTATATTCACCGGTCGCGCGTCCAGGTTCTTTTGGCCTTAAATAACTTCGTCTTTGACATTCTTCGCATGACTGAACCCACTGTTTAACAGCCATCTTCTTGCCAGGCCACCAAAATCGATCAGAAATTCTTCTAAACGTTTCTCCAACGCCTCTATGCCCGAGATCTTCATGCAGTGATTTCAAAACTAATTCTTGCCCCTTCTGTTGAGTTATAACTACTTGAGGATTTGGATACCTCCTCCTCATTAAACGTCGACCAAATAGGTAAAACGTAGATGACTTCCTCTTGATAGCCACCCATTCATTGTCTTCACAATCTTCTGGCCTCTCTAAAGTCAACAAATATTTGACTAACAAAAAATAAAGACCAGTCTGACCCCAGACTTCATCTTGAAAATCGATTAATATAACATCAATAGGGACTTCTCTATCACCAATATCACCTGCACATGAATGACCCAATAATCGTTGACCCCTAAATAAATCTTTAATCGAGCTATATCGACATTTTTCTTCTGAACCTTTGGATCCTTTGTAAACCGTATTCAAAAATACCTCTTTCTCTTTATCCACCTTTTTATTTAAATTCTCTAATTCTCCAACATATACACCATTCCTTAAATTACTACTATCCCACACTACCAATCCATCTTCCTCTACATACACCACATCTTCTTCTACCTCCTTTCTACCAAATTTATCTACACCTTTTCCAACACCTTTATTAACATAAAAAATATTTTCCAGTTTATCCTCTTGGTGGAGGTCATCATCACCATAATCTAAACACAATAGTCCTGCCAGTTTAACCTCATGGGGGAGGTATGGAAAGTCTTCAGCTCCTTTAGTGCTGGCTTTGATAATAGGTATATCTTCATTGAACTCTTCTGAGTCTGAATCTTCTTCAGTGGGTGGTCTCCTTGATAAACCATCTGGCATAGTAAAAGTCTTGCCAGGCTTATGAACTAAATCAAAAGAAAAATGTTGAATAAAAGCTACCCATCTTGTCATGGGTGCATTTGGTAAACTTGGGGAATTAATCATCTGGATTAACGATTTCGCATCCACTTGCAACTCAAAATGTTGCCCCCACAAAATATGCTGAAGTTTCTTCAGTATTTTCGCCACACCACATAATTCAAATTTTGGTTGAGAATATCTTGATTCGACCTCAGTAAATACTACAGATTCATACCTAACTGGCCTGATGTAACCAGCTTTATCCATCTGAGACAAAACCGCCCCAGCTGCAACCTGACTTGAATCAACTGCTAAATAAATTGTGCCAGCTTCTTTTCCATAATCCAACTTGTGCAGGACTAAATCCTTCCCTACAACCTCCTTCAACTTCACAAACGCCTTCCCACACTCTTCATCCCACTCCCAGTCTGCATCCTTTCTCGTTAACCGTCTCAATGGAGCTGCCAATGAAGAAAAGCCCTTAATAAACATTCTAACATATACACAAATGCCTAAAAACCCTCTAACTTTGGTCGTATTCTTGGGTCTTGGCCAGGACTGAATTTTGTTAACTTTCTTCTTGGACATAATCCTACCCTCTCTACATACCACATGGCCTAATATTTCTAAGGCTGGAACACAACATGAAAATTTTGAACCTGAAATAGTTAAACCAGCCTCTTCAATTCAAAACAAGATTCTTTCTAAAGTAATTGCAAACTCCCAAATGAATTTGCATATCCCGGGATTCTCTTCCAACACCTGGTTATCATAGTCGGTTGTTGGTCCCTTAATTCCTCCATCATCTATAAAGATTCCAGCATATTGTGGAATTTCGTCTTGAAGGATCCAAGCCATCTGAGCTTGATAAACTGCAACCGAATTTGTTGCTCCTTGAGGTAATCTTGTTAACTGTAAACGTCCAAGTGGCGTATCGAATGTAGTGAGAGGCCTTGAGTCCGGATGTAACTCTCTCTCATCATATCCACCCATAATATCTCCCAATCCATAACACACTCTCCCTGCAAACGCTTCAACAAACTCCTCAGCACTAGGCCGTATCCCAGCATCCTTTATTGTAAACCTATTTAATTCCCTAAGATCATGAACAACTCTAAGCTTGCAATTCGGTTTCTTGATACAAAATACCGAACTAGAATAACTTGATGTTGATTGCTCATACAGTCCAGTGCGTATCCGTTCTCTGAAAACTTCAATATAGGCTTCTTTTAATGCAGCCGGAATAGGAATCGGTTTCTGCTGCCACGGTTCATGACATACCACAGGAATCTTGTAAGGCTCCCCATAGGAATGCTTCAACACACCCGTCTCCTCTTCTACAAAAGCAATGTCCTTCTCTTGCTTGACCATCACATCCAACAACAACTTCTTCTCTTCACCAGACAACCAACCATCAGGTCCAAAATTAACAACACCCAGTCTCTCAAAAGTGATTCTTGACGTCTCAGAAAATTCCAGCGGATTCTTTACCAAGGGACTTTCATAAGGATCTCTTGATAACCTTGGTCTTCTCAAAGGTGGATTTGATTCAGCAGGTAGTGGTTCATTAATAGGTCGAACTTTATTCGCTGCGTCCACATCTAAATAAACTTGAGGTAAAACATTTACTTTTGTATCGCCATTACATATTTCATCAAATGAATCTTCTTCATCGCCAGAATCGGAATAAGAAAAATTAGAAAAATATTTTATTTCATTTTTAAATTTTACCCTTTTCTCCTTTCCCTCGTCTAATTTATAAACAGATTTTCCAATACCTTTGCTTCCCTTATCCAAAAGTAAATCACCCGTAAAGAAAGTCGGCAGTTTAACCTCTTGCTGGAGGACTGGAAATGAATTTTCACAAAAATTATTTCTTTGTGTTTTAATTATACTGAGATTTTTTATTGGATTTTGATAAGATTTTTGCAGTTTACCCTCTTGCTGGAGAACCAGAATAACATTTTCACATAAATTATTTTTTTGTGTTTTAATTATACCGAAATTTTTAATTGGATTTTGATGAGATTTTTGCAGTTTACCCTCTTGCTGGAGGTCCATAATAGAAGGAGATAATTGCAGTTTAACCTCTTGCTGGAGGTCCAAAAACATACCCTTCCAATTTTTATCCAACCTAATTTGGCCCATTTTGCCTTTTTTACCATTTTTAAATTTAATAGAAAAACAGGGTAAATCCAATAAACATATAGAAAAGTCCAAAACGTATTTGCACTCCAAAGTAATATTAACAGAAAATAATTGAGAATCCACTTGAATTATCTCCAAGTGAGCTGACCTATTGCAATCCGGGATCTCATCTTGAGGAGAGATTACAACATTAGAGTGATCAGCCCCTGCTACCCCAAAAAATGAGGGTATCCATCCCTTTCCAACAAACATAATTCACCAGAAGCCGTCCGTTTTATATGCCGCTTCTTGGTGCATACACAACACTGGCACAGAGTAGTAATCCCTGGCCGTGTTTCCCAACCTTCATCTCCAGGTGGCGCTAACCGCATATGTAACCTCCGCATATCTTCACCAGTAATTTCCAAACTAATCCCCATGCCAGATTGATACCCTATCCTGGCCTCAAAATCCATCAAAAAAGGACCACCAAGAACAGTTTTGACTGCTCCTCTGGCCACATAAAAGTGAACCTTACCAACAGATCCACCAATGCCTAACCTGACATGCTCAGCTGTACCCATTAGCTCTGTTGCATGCCCTCAGATACCTCTGAGGTTTCCCCCAGTCCCACATTTAATTGGCAAGCCTATACTTGTCGCTTGCTCCAATGAAATCAAATTAATTTGAGACCCTGAATCGACCAAGACCTAAACTTCTTTACCATTAAGAGTTACCACCAGGTAACCCAGGGGAGCGGAAAAATGAGTATCTACATCTTCCCCAAACTTTTCGGCATTCTCACAAATATATTCCACCTCTCCAGTGGAAACCTGACGCCTTGTCAAATGCTTCTTTTGCTTTTCAGCAAGCACCGGACTAATTGTAAATAACTCCCCCAAATATAAGGGAATCTGAAGTTGATTCACCCTATTCAAAACTGCGTCCATCGCATTAGCTTGACCAGAAACTACTGGCCACTCATACTGGACCTTTGATTTAACAACCTTGGCCCTGGGTACCTCTTGAGGTCCAACCGAGCCATCTTCACTTTCTATAACCCTAACTCCGTCACCAGCTTCTTGCACTAATCCTGATCCATTGCTAGTCCTTCTTACTCCCTCCATTGGGATGGGACCGCTAAAACTTGGTCTGGGTAGAGACGCCAACGGTACGTCCTCCTCAGAATCCAAATCATCCACTGGCATAGGCTCACCATTTAAATCAAACTTGCCATAACTAGGGGGCCCCATATCAGCAATCCCCTTCTGCATCTTATATAATTCGTCCTTAGAGTAAGGGTTCAATTTGTTGGCGGCAGTTTGAGCACTAGAATTCTTGTCCTTAGAGTAAGGGTTCACTTTGTTATTGGCCTTGCCAGGATTAGCCCTCAATTGGCTTTGAATGCTACTTTTCGCCTTAGTAGCAGCTGCTCTTCTAGCAGCATTAACATCGTATTCTCCAGCCATACAGCTACCCTCCACCTGGGCAACCGTCGCCAGCTCTAAACCACCAAAGAAGTAGAAAATGTGGCTTTACTGACCTCTTTCTCCTTGCCCTTGTCAGCTTTACCACCATTACCATTACCATTTTTGCCACTCTTGGCATTAACATCTTCATCTGTCACCTCTTCAAATCTGGCTCTCCTTTCAGCCGTTAAACTTCTTCTGACCAAATCAGAAGGAGACTGTCCATCACTGGGCTTGATGAACAAACCATCAGGAAATTTATAAACTTTACCATCAAATAAAACTTGCCCAGCATCCATATCCTTATCAAGAGCAAAACAAACTGTTGCTCTGTGCCCCCTCCTATTACAATAGGAGCACACCTTTGGCTCATCATAGCCACCTCTATAATTACTACCACCATTCCCACCATTTCTCCCATTGCCTGGGAAGCGGTTACCGTTGTTATTGCTATTATAGTTTTGACTTTCATAACCTCTGGACTGATAAGAAGTCGACGTCGACAAAGAAGCGATTGGGGCCTTGTTAGCCTTCTGGGTTTCTTGAACAAATATTTTTAATTGTTTCATTAAATCGGCCAGGTGATCGACCATCTTATTATCCACATTGCTCTCAAATTTAGCAACAGGTAATCCCATTTGTGCCTTCTTGGCCTCCTGGGCTTTGACCATAATATCGTTGTTTTCGGCCAAAACTTCGCTAACCTTGCTAACATATTGAGTGCATGACTCTTGATATTTGTCCAACGCCAATATCTTGAGATGGGCCTGAATGTTCTCTTTGATAACCTCCAGAGCAGGCAGTTTCTGCTCACCATTAGGCAGTTCCTTCATCAAATCTTTTCTTGAAAGATCCTTCAAGACGTCCATTTGAATATCCCTGCTGCATGCTGTCCAAAACAAATCTTTTGCCTGGTTCTCATGCACTAACTCGTCCACCTATATGAGATATTCCACCACTTCATTAAACTGAACACACAGCTTTTTGAAGTCTGCCATAGAAGAAACACCACCTTTTGCTTGCCAGTCTCCAACAATTTTATTGAGGTCCATCATAGTAAACCTAACACCCCATCTATCAACCATAGCTTTTGAAAGCTTAACCCAATCCTTGTCCTTGAATGCCTGCATAGCAATAACCTCTTTTTCCACCTCCCTATCAGCAATAAAAAACCTAACTTGCTTCACCATATCCACATGAGAAGCACCATCAACAGCAGCAGCAGCTTCATACCTGCTAATGAACCATTTAACCTCCTCCCCATCAAACTTTGGGCCATCCCAAGAAACAATTCTAAGTGAGGGAGTAAGAGGGTTAGAAGATCCAGAAGCAACAGCAGAAGAAGACATCCCAATAAGTAATGAAAAGCGTTAACAATCCATAAAATAACAAGCCTCTTGCAGGCCAATAACAAAAATCCAATTAGAGTTCCAGAAAATAAGCCTCTTGCAGGCTAATAACGTTCTTGATCCAAGTAAGTCTTTAAAGAAAGCTAGAGAAATCGAACCCCACGTTGGGCGCCAACTATGGTAAGGTAAACTCTTACAGTCGCCTTGCTGTAAGCAGAATCCGCAGGAGATATGTGGATTTAGCTGAAAACCCCGTCCTTCCAATAAAAATAACAAAATGGGAATTCTAAATCACTAAGCTAACCAGTCTACCTGGATCTGATTAATTAAAATAATGAAACCCTGATATGTTAAACGCTTATTGAGATTTAAAGAATGTGGCTGTTGAGAAAAGAAATACTGATATCAACAATTAAGGTGTACCAGTGAAAGATCTGAAAAGATTGACTTTTATGTTTTTATAATAATTTAAATTTTATGAGACAGCAATAATCAAGTCCCAGAGATGAAGACCTTTCTAAAGATACCCTATATGAAGTGTGATTTAAATTGTTGAATTGTATTTCTAAAATGTTATATAAAAAATATAAAGTTATAAGGGTATTACAATTTATTTAATTTGTTGAGTAATAAAAAATGAGACTGTGGTGGTTAAAGATTAAGCTGTATGATTTCTGATTGTAAGATGATGCCCAATTTCGAGTCTGAGAGGCTCTTAAGTATTCCTAGTCACGTGCCTAAGTTTTCCCCTCCAGAGCTCTTCCAGAGTCAATCCGGAGCCCATACGGACTCCGCTTTGACTCCGTACGGAGTCTGTACGGAGTCCGTCCGGACTTCCGGACTCAATTAGAACCTTAAAACTATAATAAAAAATCTAGAAAAATTACACATAATAGAGCTACTTCCCCTTTACATACCAAACTAATTTTCGTAGTCTGCGCAGCTCTAATTACCCCGTGAAAATTCATCAAAGTTAAGTAATTTTTGAAAACGTAAATATTTCTATAAAACTTTAAAATTCATTTAAAAATATAAGAAAAATAGTAAAAATTCTGGGAAAATTTCCCAAGGTTCTTGAGTGACTTGACTTGATACTTATAAATTTTTCAGACCATAATAATAAGTTTTCTCCGTAAAATAAATTGTATTTGTGTAGGCATTCGCTCGTGACCAATTTCTTCATATTTTAAACTCCAATAAATTAAATAAAACCCTTTTATAAAAAATAATAACGCCAATCTTGCACACCGTAATAACTCCATTTACGTACTTAGGTGACATACTAAACTTTAGGCTACCACATCGTGTGCCAAATGCATACCGGGTGATGTTACACCTTTTATAATATTATTAAATAAAGGTAAAAAAGTATGAAAATGATTTGTTTTACAAAAAATAAATTGATATCCAAAAGCAATATGAGGGATAAAAAGGTAAAATTAAAGGAATCAAATATGAAATAAAAAATTAAAATAAAATTACTGCCATCAAGAGCAAGTAGACATGTTGGGGCAAATGTCCACCAGTGAGGCTAAACTTGGACTATGATTGCTTTTTTGAAAAATAAAAAAGTGCCAATCTGAGGTTTAAAAAAACTTCAACAACTCAAACAACTTCTATTTCAATGATTGAGAGAGAATTTATCACACCAGACTGCATGTGACAAAAAGTGTCCAGCACAAGTTTGGCCAAACTTGTGCTGGACACATTTATGATGGAGAGTAGCTAGGGTAGAATTTTTCTTCAGTTAATCTGGTATTTCTTATAAACATGTCAATTGGTACTTGATCTTTGTGCCTCACTCATATATATCATTTGATTAATTTATTGTCACCATTATATTATTAATATTATAAGTATAGCAAAAACTCGTGTGCCCAATGCATACCGGGTGATGTTACACCTTTTTTAATATTATTAAATAAAGGTAAAAAAATATGAAAATGATTTGTTTTACAAAAAAAAATTGATATACAAAAGCAATATGAGGGATAAAAAGGTAAAATTAATCTCAAAGAGATCAATTATGAAAAACAAAATACTAGTAAAATTCTTGCTCTCAAGAGCCAGTAGAAGTGTTGAAAAAAATGGGAGCCATCAAGGCTAAATTGTAATAAGTGACCTTTTTTTTAAAGATAAAAAATTATACACCTGAGGTTGGGAAGAACAACAGGTGGATGATTCAGCTAAACAAAACTACTTGTAGTGAAGTTTAATAAAAAAATGTTTTTTTGTTGCCATATAGAGAATTGATCCCATCTGACTGCACGTGACTAAAAGTGTCCAGCACAAGTTTGGCCGAACTTGTGCTGGACACTTTTATGATGGAGAGTAGCTTGGGCTGAAATTTTCTTCAGTTCCTTCATCTTGTATTTCTCATAAACATGTCTACTGGTATTTGATCAGTTTGTATCTTTCATATTTATCATCCGATTAATATTTTATTACCATTATATTATTAATGTTATTAGTATAGCAAAAACTTGTGTGCCAAATGCATACCATGTGAAGTTATACCTTCAATAATTTTTTAAAATAGACGTAAATAAATATGGAAAGGATTAGTTTTACAAAAATTAAATAGAAATTTAAAAGTAAAAAGAGGAATAAAAGAGTAAAATAAAAGTCAAAGAGTTCAAATATGAAAAAAATACTGCTAAAATTCCTGCTATCAAGAGCCAGTAGAGGTGTTAAAGCAAATGGGAGCCATCAGGGCTTAATTGTAATAAGTGACCTTTTCTTTAAAGATAAAAAATTATACACCTGATATTGGGCAGAACAGCAGGTGTTTGATTCAGCTAAACCAAACTACTTCTAGTGAAATTTGATAAAAAAATTTTTTTGTTGCCATACAGAGAATTGATCCCATCTGACTGCACATGACCAAAAGTGTCCAGCACAAGTTCGGCCAAACTTATGCTGGACACTTCTATGATGGAGAGCGGCTGGGGTAGAATTTTTCTTCAGTTCATCTGGTATTTCTTACAATCATGTCTACTGGTATTTTATCTTTGTGCCTCACTCATACATATTGTTTGATTAATTTTTTTTCTTAATTATATTATTAATTACATAAGTATAGCAAAAAATCGTGTGCCAAATGCATACTGAGTAATGTTACACCTTTTATAATATTATTAAAAAAATGTATAAAAATATTAAAATAATTTATTTTAAAAATTATTAATTGATATCCAAAAGCAATATGAGGAATAAAAAATTAAGTTAAAGCAATCATATATGAAAAACAAACTCCAAGTATTATTGCTAATATCAAAGGCCAGTAGAGATGTTGAAGCAAATGAGAGCCATCAGGGATAAATTGTACTAAATTGACTGTTTTTTAAAGATAAAAGATTGTGTACCTGTGGTTTGGAAGAAATCTAGGTGGATAATTCAGCTATATCAAACTACATCTAGTGAAGTTTCTTATCAAATAATTTTTTTCATTGCCATATAGAGAATTGATCCCATCTGACTGCACCTGACCAAAAGTGTCCAACACAAGTTCGGCCGAACTTGTGCTGGACACTTTTATGATGGAGAGTAGCTAGTGTGCATGTCTTCTTCAGTGCAACTGTTATTTTTTTAAAATATGTCAAATGGTATTTGATCTTTCTGTGTTATTCATATATTATTATCTGATTAATTTTTTGTCATTAGAATATTATTAATTTTATTAGTATAGAAAAAACTTGTGTGCCAAATGCATGCCATGTTATATTACCCCTTTTATAATATTATTAAAAAATGTTAAAAAAATATGAAAATGATTTCTTTTCCAAAATTATAAATTAATATCCAAATGTAACATGAGTGATAAAAAAGTAAAGTTAAAGAGATCAAATATGAAAAAAAAAATTCAAGAAAAATTCCTGCCTTCATGAGCCAGTAGAGGTGTTGAAACAAATGGGTGCCATGAGGGCTAATTTTGATAAAATTTAATTTTTTTTAAATATAAAATATTTTTCACCTGAGGTTTGGAAAAACTCAAGGTGGATAATTCAGCCATACCAAACTACTTCTAATGTAATTATTTAGAATTTTTTTTTAATTTAATTTCCACAGAGAGAATTGATCCCATCTGACTGCACCTGAACAAAAGTGTCCAGCACAAGTTCGGCTGAACTTGTGCTGGACACTTTTATGATGGAGAGTAGCTAGGGTGGAAGTGTTTCTCAGTACATCAGTTTTTTTTTTCACATTTCTATTGGGTTTTTAACTTTTTTTTATCATTCATATTTATCTTATAATTAATTTTTTGTCACCATATATATTATTTATGTTTCTAGTATAGCAAAAACCTGCATGACAAATGCAAAATTGGTGATGTTACAACTTTAATAATATTATTATATAAAGTTAAAAAATATGAATATGTTTAGTTTTTAAAAAAATAAATTGATATTTAAAGTTAAAAGAAGTAATAGAAAAGTAAAATGAAAATAAATGGGATCAAATACAAAATAAAAAATACAAGTAAAATTTTTACTATCAAGAGCCAGAAGTGGTTGTTGGGACAGTTGGGGACCCCTAGGTCAAAACTTGGTCTAAACTTACTTTTATGTATAGCTAAATAATTTTGACCTGAGGTTTAGACAGACTTCCAGGGGACAATTTTACGATATTAAACATTCTTTACTTCAATAATTGAGTGAAATATAATTTTTATTGCCATAGAGAGAATTTATCTCATATGACTTCATGCAACCAAAAGTGTCCAGCACAAGTTCGGCCGAACTTGTGCTGGACACTTTTATAATTGAGAGTAGGCATACAGCAAATCTTCTTAAACTCAAAAGGGATTTCTTATAAAAATTTCCACTGGAATTTGATCTTTCTGTGTCTTTTAAATTTACCATTTGATTAAATTTTTGTCATCATTATATTATTAAAGTTATTACTATAGTAATAACTTGTGTGAAAAATGCATACCAGGTGGTGTTCCACCTTTAATCATATATTATTAAATAATGGTATAAGAGTATGAAAATTTTTTATTTTAAAAATTAAAAATTAATATCCAAAGCAATATGAGCAATAAAAAAGTAAAATAAAAGGAATAAAATAAGAAAAAAAATCTAAGGAAAATTCCCACTATCAATAACAAGTAGAGGTGTTAGATCAAATGTGCACCACCAGGGCTAAACTTGCACTATATTTTATTTTTTTTAAACCAAAGAAAGTTTCCTGATGAGTTTTGAAAAATCATCAGGAGGACATTTTGGCAATATCAAACTACTTATTGTGCAATGATTGATCAAAATGTCATTTTCATTTCCACAGAGTAAATTTATCCCATCTGACTGCATGCAACCAAAAGTGTCCAGCACAAGCTCGGCCGAACTTATGCTGGAAACTTTTATGATGGTGAGTATCTAGGGTGCACGTCTTCTTGAGTTTATCAGGTATTCCTTATAAAAAAATCCACTTGTATATGATCTTTCTGTGTCATTCATATTTATCATTTGATTCATTGTTTTTCAACATTAAAATATTAATGTTAATCACCATGGAAATCTAGGGGTGAATTGCTAGCAATCCCCTCTCCTTAAATTTAGAGTGTCCCTTAATTATGCCAGGTTTCTGAATACTTTTTAAACATAAGTAAATTAGAGTTAGATTTACATTTCTTCTCAGTTTGGTCCAAAAATGAACCTCAACTGATCTCAAGTTATGCATAAGTTGATCAACTATAACAATTATTTTATCCTTCATTGAGCACACATTGAGCACACATTGATCCAACATAAGCTTTTGAATATACAATATTTTTATCAATTTAGAGGAAGAAAATTATTCTTTAACATACCTAATCATTACTTTGCATTCAAAAGATAAACCATAAAATTATGAAATTAAATTTAATTTACAATAATAATATCTTAAACTACATAATTGTAACAATAAATAAATTTAGCAAATTTTTTGATCACAAATATTAATAACTATAGGAATTGAAATAACTAATGCCATTCCTATTTTCAAAATTTAAAAAGATTATAGTCACTTCTCACTTCTAATCTGTTAAGTCTTTGCAAAACTAAATTTTGTATAATTTTTTAAATTTTACCAAAAATATAAGACCTACAGGCTATTGAAAATAAAATCTTCAGTTACTCAACTAAAAGAAATATTTATATTTAAATAAAAATAAAAATAGTCCTTAAAGTGTATAACATGAAAGGTTTTTATGGAAATTGATATGCAAGTTTTCCTTTTTAAATATTTAATGCTTATATAAATCACTTTCCCAAGTTTTGGTATGAGTACATGTGAAATAGTAACTGCATTTAAAAGTGGAAAACAATATAATGACAAAAATATTTACAAAATTTATTTCAATTTAATATTTATCTGTAAAAAATTTTGAAAGTAATATTTTATTCATCATCTTAAGGATCTCTTCCTCCTCCTCTACCCATCTACACTACGCATCAAGTAAGATATCCCTGATAGGGATATCCAGAGCGAGTTAGGAATATTTTAGGGAGGGACATAAGGTCAGAAAAATAAATATAAGAAAAGTATGTGTGAGAAAAATAAGTGCGAGAAAATTAAGTGTAAGAAAAATCATTTGCGACCATGAGAATTTTTTTTTTCAAAAAAAAATTGTAAAAAACAGAAAAAAATAAAAAAATAAATAAAAATCATTTTTTTGAGAAATAAAAATCATTTCTTTTGAAAAAAAAAATTAAAAAACTAAATTTCACATTTTTGCAGATGTTTTTATTACACTTATTTTGCTCATATACTTTTCTCGCACATATTTTTCTATTCTTATGTCCCTCCCTACAATATCCCCATCTCGCGCTGGATATCCCCATCAGGGATATCTTACTTGGTGCGTAGTGAAATGACTTTTTATTTCATTTTTTATTTTTTTCTGTTTTTTCACAATTTTTTTTCGAAAAACTACGCACCAAGTAAGATATCCCTGATGGAGATATCCGGCCCCAATTAGGGATATTCTAGGGAGGGACATAAGGTCAGAAAAATAAGTGCGAGAAACGCAAGTGTAAAAAAAATCATTCACCACCATGAGAAATTTTTTTTCAAAAAAAAATTGTGAAAAAACGGAAGAAAAATAAAAAATTAAATAAAAAATCATTTATTAGGAGAAAAAAAAAACTAAAAAACAAAATTTCCCATGGTTGCAAGATATTTTTCTTACAGTTATTTTTCTCACATTTTTTTTGCACATATTTTCCTTACACATATTTTTCTCGCACATATTTTTCTATCCTTATGTCCCTCCCTAAAATAGGGGGTATCAAAGTTAGAAATCTTCCATTTAAAAATACATCTTTTTTCTACCATGTCAACCATGATTATTTTTTAAAATATGCTATATTTTGCCTCAAAAACACCTTTTTACTATGAATTAGTTTCAAGTCTTTGGCTTTCTATTTGTGTTGTGAAATACCTTTTAAACAATTACAAATTTCTAACTTTGATACCCCCTAATATCCCCAACTTGCGCTGGATATCCCCATCAGGGATATCTCACTTGTTGCATAGTGCTACTTTTTAATAGGGGGTCTCAAACTTGAACAAATATGCCTGGTGGATTTCATTTGAAAACCAAAACATAAACACACCCTGAAACATGGCTGATTTGGTACATGAGACTATAAACATGGGGTCAAATATTTCCTACTTTAGTGAAAATTTTCCAACCACAGCACAGGCAACCAATCTAAAGATCCTCCCAATTCACCACACATCACATCTTTCCCAACCCACTTTTTTGAAACAAATTTTTACACATGGTGCCCCAGTAAATTTTGAGCTTTTCATTACTTTCTTTATCAAAAATTCCTGAAAAAATTTATATCCTCAAAACTCAGTCATCATGCCAAGAACACTACAAAATTTTCAACACAACCCTTTTAAATCCTTTTTTCATGCTCTAAAAATGATCAAGTTGCATGTACTTTCCACTTGCTTTTGTTTTATTTTTGCATATTAACTTTTATTTTGAATTTTCACTGAAAGCATAATTTTTCCCTTCCTGATTCATTTTGGTTAATCATCTCAACATGAAGTTGGATATTTCAGAAATTGCATAATTTTTCATTCTTTCTGTTTTTCAATGATCTTTCATATCCTTTTATTCATCTTCTCTCACTTCCTTAACTCTTCTTCTATTTTTTATCCATCACCTCCTGAACTTCTATCTGGTCCTTTTACATCTTTGAAGACATCTCATCAGGTAAGTCATCCTCCCACCATATTTTTTTCAATTTTAACTGAAGTTCTTTTTCTGAATCTTTTTTTTTTTTCTATTTCTTTTTTTGTTTTCTCAAATCTCATTTCCACTTTTAAGAAGGTTCTACAGAAGCCTAGCTCTCATATCCACCAAGCAACATTTGATTTGGCTCACTGGTTAATGAGATATTTATTATTTACTTGGCTCAAACTTCCATCAACTTTATTTTAATCTTCTCAAGTAGGTCTTACTCTGGAACAAATATAATACTTATAAAAAACATAGGTAGCTAAAATAGATCTTTTTAGACCATTGATAATACCTGGCTTTAAATTTTATAACCCTTTTTTGATTTACTTGTAAGTCAGAAATAAAAGGTCAGAAATAGGGTGAGGGTTTTTTAAATGACATATCCTTTTGTTGGAAGAATATCAAGAATCATTGATTTGATTTCCAGAAAATGGTGTTTAATTTGGTCCAGTGGTTGTTAAGATAACTGCTTTTAAAGTTGAATTATGTTTCATGGAC
Source organism: Hemileia vastatrix (assembly GCA_030280995.1). Taxonomy (NCBI): domain Eukaryota; kingdom Fungi; phylum Basidiomycota; class Pucciniomycetes; order Pucciniales; family Zaghouaniaceae; genus Hemileia; species Hemileia vastatrix. Next base: position 9,407,392 of record JASXTE010000007.1, read on the forward strand.
TAATTTACATTTTTTAAGTTCAATGTTGCATAATATGCATATAGGTCTTATACAATCTATTTCAAATACTAATTCAGGCTTTTGGCTCTGATTTGATCAGCTAAATATCAGTTTTGGATGAGTCCTTCCTATTTTGTAATTTTTTTATGAGGATGAATATTAACATTTGATGAATTTTAGCTCATTCAAATCCCACATTATTTTGATTAAAGGTTCTCTATAGGCATGAATTTCATTTCCAGAAAGCATAATCAATTTTGGCTCAGAAATTTCTGAGATATCTACTTTTAAAGTTGAGTCTTTTTATGTAAACTAATTTAAATTTTTCAATTTTGATATTCTGTAATATGCATGTTTTTTCTGATACTTTTCATTGTACCACTCCCAAGGTGTGTCAATTCCTCAACTGTTTTTTATCATTTGTTTCCTCAATTTTTCTTCTTTATAAATCATTTTTTTCCCTGATTTGTTGATGTTTTGGATTTTTTTCAGGAGATGTTATCATCAAATATATTTTGAACTCTTTTCAGCATAATCATCAATCAAAAATCCAAGAGATAATCATCAAACTACCAAGGAAACTCCTGGTTTGATATCTTGTAAAAAAAATTCTCATTTTTTTGGAATCTTGTGAAGCACTTACTCATTTTTGTTTTTCATTCTAGATCAACCAAATTCTGATAAACCAGGTAAGTAAAGCAAGGGGGAAGGGCCCTACTTATAGTAAATCTTTAAGGAGGGGTTCCAAATAGGGTAATTAGAAGATTTTCCATTTTTTTATTTTTATTTCATAAATTTTTAAATTATCAATTATTAAATATAATCAATCAAATAAAACGTTTGTGCAATTGAGCCTTGCTGCTGTATAAATTTGTTCATTTAATTATTTATTTGTTTTGAATGGATGAATTTTCAATACATTGCTTGTCATATGATTTATTTGGCTTTGGTCACATCTGAAATCATTAGCAGGTGGAATTGTTAATCCCATTACATTTACTTGGCTGATTATATTTTTTTATTGATTTATATAAGAATTTATGAAATTAAAATGAAAATTTGGTAATATTTACCCCCTCCCACAGTAAGTTGCAGGGGGAGGTATTGTAAATTTTTTTTTCTTACATAAATATTTTTTTGACATGAAAAAAAATGGCAATTTCCACCCTCTCACAGTAAAATTCAGGATGAGGTATTGCCAATTTTTTTTTCAGACATAAAAAAAATTTTTGACATGAAAAAAATGGCAATCACCACCCCCTAATATAGTGAGATGCAGGGGAGGGTATTGCCAAATTTCTAGATTTAGAAAAATAAAATTTGTTAATTTATGTATCTTGTGCATAAGGGTTGGTTAATGAAGCAGTTGAAAAACCATATTTAACCAAATTATTAATAGAAATCCTGAATAAATTTTAGTCAAGTAGATATGGAGAAAAACATAACTTATAATTTAAATACAAAACATTTAATTAACTGGAATCCTAAAAAATAGCAAGAGTAGAAGCATGCAATGTATATAAGAGAGATTCAAAGCATTTTTTTACAATCAAAATATTTATTTTCATCTCTGATCTGGAAGAGGTTTTCAAGATGGGTAAATGTGCCACCATTTCAATTTGAACTAAAATGACAAAGTGCAACACAGATTTGAATAGGAGGATCTCTTTATGAACAACAAGAATCATTTCTGAAAATTGAGTGATATTTTATCAGTTCAAGTAACTGAGAAATCGAGGCAAGGTTGTGCAAAATATCTGTTTAAAGCTAATTTAAGGAATGCTTTAAAGAACCTCAAGGTTAAATTGTGGTTGGTGTTGTATAAAAAGTGTTCTGGAATATAAGTAGTGATTCTTCAGCATGTCACACATGTAAGCCAAGTCAATTTCAGCATTGGAGTTGGTATCTGAGTTAACCAATAGATCCAGGGCTAGAGTGGTAGCAGTTATTTCTAGTTTAAAATGGACTGAAAGAGGAATTTTAGTGAATGGTGATTAAGACTAAGGGTGAGTGTATGATGAAGTGGCTGCTTAAGTGGTGGGAAGTCATGTTTTTCACATGTTTAATAATAAGCCCTTAAGAATTAGGCAGAAAAGAATCGAAAGAGATAGCTTGTCTGTACCTATTGCTGACTAATCAAGATGAAGGAGAAAAGTGTTTTGATGGCTTTTTTTACCAAAAGAAGGTTTGTTTGAGGCGAAACACACCATCAAAAAACACCTGTCCATGGCAGGTGTATTTCATTTTCTGATGGTGTGTTTGGTACTTTTTTTGTGGTGTGTTTATGTGGCGTATTTGATCAAGTTTGAGATGCCCTAATTTACTCCATCAAATTTAATTTTCATAGATAATCTCTATTGTTCTAGAACTCTCCTTATCAGCAATGGCCAATTTTATTTTTGAGCCATTAATCCCTTCATCAATCCTTTACCACTCATAATTCTTAATATATCAAAGAATATTCTTTTTTTATTTCATATAATGTTTTTTTCAAGCTTTCAAATGTCAGATAACACTACCAGAAAGATGGAGCCTAGCTTGTAGTAATTTATAATTACATAAAAAAAAAGAACCCGAGCCACAAGAAGTGGCTCAAGATTGAAATAAAAAAAATTGCTGCCAGCTTTAAGCTGGCAGCATTTAATAAAAAATAAAAAAAAATTGGCCCAGGCCACTAAAAGTGGCTTTGTCCAATTTTATAATACATCTTGCAGGCAGTTTAAAACTTCCTGCAAGATTTTGTGTTTAAAAGAGAGCGAAGTTGCATGCAGAAACTTTGCTTGCTTTTTTTTTATATTATTGACTTGCAGCCAGTAATAAACTGGCTGCAAGTCTTTTTTTTAAGCAACCAAAGTCGCTACAAGCGACTTTGGTTGCAAACTGTTTTTCGCATCTCCCAGCCAGATAACACTGGCTGGGAGGTTTGATGGTGGGATTTGAGCAGCCAATGTTGCTTAAAGTAACATTGGCTACTATAAAAATAAACTACCAGTCAGGGGGAGCCTGGCTGGTTTGAATTGATAAGAAATAAGATTAAAGTTGATATACATTTAAATTTGCGCTACTCTTTTACATGCCATTTGCCATTAGTTTTTTGACAGTGTGAAATGTATATGTGCATAATAAAAAATCAAAGCCAAAAAAAGAGGTATTGGATATTTTTAAATGCAAAAACTTATATGCCCAGTTTTAAAATGTTTGAAATATCAGAATACTGATTTTGTTTGTAGGTTGTTTTTTCAGAAATGCATACTTGGTTGTTAACTCTTTTGTAGCCAAATGTCAACTTAGTGGCAAAAAAAATAATAAGTGATAAAAAATTGGTCCATAACATCTGAAGGTTAGTTTTCCAACCTTATGTGAACAAATAATATGGATAGGTGGATTGATTTCGTAAAATAAGTGAATGTAAATATTAATTGCATCCGTGTGAAACTATCCAAGGCTTTGGTTCCTCGAATTATACTTTGTGAAACCCTATAAAAATAAGCTGTAAAGACAATATGTAAGTTTTAATTAAAAGCATGTGAAAATGTTTAGTCATCATTTGTACAATATATTGCTGTGTAAAACCTGTTGCATATACGCCTTATGCAAGTCACTGCATGCCATGCAACCGGCTTCAGTAACTTGCATGTTTCTATACGCATAACTGTAAGCGAATTTTCATCCAAGTGGCAAATTTTCTACTTCTCTCCTTCAACTTATAAGAGACAGGTTATTATAATTATTAGCTTTCCATCTGTTTCACTTAAGAGTTTTTTATTCTGATTTGTCCCTTATACTTGTTTCTTAAGTAAAAATATTAATTTCACTTTAAATATAAGTACAACTTTTAGGGAATCCATTTTTCTCAATCATTAGGTTTGCCACCAAAGTAACTTGTTTACAGATTACTAACTTAGATTTTTAGAATTTTACTCTCATTTTTAATCTCTTTAAAAAAACATTAGAACTGATGATTGTTTTTAACTCTTGGAAGCTTGATCTCTAACTTGTCATAGTATCATCAAAAAGCTAATTTTTGGTTAGCATCCAAATTTTATTTTGGTTTGTCTTTCTCTTTTTATTTTTTTCATTCTATAAAAATGATACTTATTTTTCTACAATAATCTATTCCTAAAAATTATAATTAACAGATTAGTTGTCCATTTATCAATCAATCAACTCCTACCAAAGGATTTTTTTTAAATTTCAAGTAAGAAAATCTTTTTTTCACTATTTCATTTTAAAACTTTTTATTATTCTCAATCATTATATATTAAATAATTAAATAAAATAAAATATCATAGTATCCACATGTGTATGTGATAAATTTTTTTCTACATATCAATAATTTATTGTATTGGCCTCCTGTAATTCTATTAATGGTAGAGGTATAGTTGATTCTTGTTTAAGGAAACTATACCTTTCAACATTATAAATTATGGATATCTGGCGGTTTGATATATTATTGATATATGGAGAAAAACTAAATAAAGCATCAACAGATACTTATGTATTATTGCTGTATTTATCATAATAATTGGGCATTGGATTTAAGCTTCACATTTAATTGTTTATGTTTAGAGTATAGTTGAATCTCGTGTGCCAAATGCATATGGCAGAATACTATACTTGTAAGAAATAAAATGAAGCTTTAATTCGAAATACTTGATTAATATTTTAAATGCAGCTAATACTGATGTTTTCTACATGCATGTTGGATATGATTTTTTATTTAATATTAAGAATATAATGATTATTTTTGGAGGCCTTATTTTTAACCATTGCATTATTTTGCACTTTTTTTATTTATTTTTGAATTAAATTAATTTCTTATTCACTACACTACAAGATGCAGGCTTCACAAAGTTTGTTTATAAAGAAAAATCACCACCGAGGAAAAAAATCAAACAACAAGCATGTGAAAACATCAAGAATTCATTACTTATGGTTGAAAATTATGGTGTTGAGACAGATGGAAAGAGGGCAAAATATTTTTCTAGAAGTTTTGTAAAAAATTTAGTTAATCCAGAACGGTATTTGATTTCAAATTCTAGCTGTTATATTTTCCATCCAATCCGCTCCTCAATTCCAAGTGTTATAGTGAAAACATTTTCTATTGAAGATCTCATTCAATTAAACATGCTTGAAGCAACAATTCAGTGCATCAAAGACTTTTCTTATTGTGAACATTGAGTTTTGCAAAATAAAGCTCATAAAAATGGTGGTGGATTTGGTAATATGTTTGTTGGTGGTTGGTGTTTAGATAGTAAAAAGTCTCTATTAATTCGTAAGTATTATATAGTTTTATTTATGAATAGTTTTAATCTATTATTATTTCAATTACTTTTATAGGTAAATATGCTTCTAAGCCCTTAGATTTGGCAGAGTATGTTTGTTGCATGAAGCGAATAGAGTTATTCTTTAAATTTTTTTATCAAAAAATATCTAATGTTAAGTATCAAGAAGCAGTAAAACTCTGTCAAAAGCTTGGGATTCCTGGGTTTGGAGAAAATTTTAACAATGAAGAAATTGAACCATTTGCTGGCAATGTTACTTGGACAACAGGCTCAAATGGAAATGGGTTTTTGAATAGTTCTCACTGTGACTCAGACTGTAGAGAGTATACATTTGGACTTTTCATATCTAAAGACACTGAGAAAAATTCTCTTCATCAATCTTATGACTCAAATCAACCACGTCAAAAAGGCGGAGAGCTTCATTTTCCTGAAATAGCTTGCAAAGTAGACATTGAGGCCACTAATGGCATCACAGCGATTCTATGGCCAGCAAACCTTCTTAAACATTTCACTTCACGATGTTATTAAATTGGTGGATTCACTCGCCTTGGCTCTTCTATTCAAGTTAGTACAAGACTTTTCAATACATTTAAATAACTCCAAGAGTTTGAAATAGATATTTCTGAGTACTTAAATATAAATGAAGAGTTAGAAAGATGTAATTTTCTTATGATGAAACTTTCTAAGTACAATGAAAAGAGTGATTTAACAAAAAAGAAAGAAAGTTAGTGAATCACTATATATTTAATGCTACTAAAGATATTGAAAAATTAAATACAGAAAATGATTCTGATATACATGTTAATAAAGAAAGTAAAAGACCATTAAGTAGTGATAGGTAAAAATGTGATTTTATTGTACAGGTATAGTTTTAGTTTAGTGGTAGAATGATATATTTACACACATGTCTATAAAAACTTTTTATGAAGCTGATGATTATGTATAATCTGGTGAAAAACCTAAAACAATAAAAGTATCAAAAAAAATGGATGTAAAAATTGAAAAACCATATTACAATAAAAAATTATCATTGCTACAAGTAAAATAAAATATAATATAAGAAACAAAATATAGCTTTGTAACTTGCTTAATTATTGCAAATGGAAACTAAAAATAAACAATATCTTACAAATCCTTCCTAAAAGATCATATGCATCAACATAAATAGATCTGTACTATTAATATTATTTTTAAAAATATTAAAAATTTGCTAATTTTTGCAATAAGTTTTTACTTATTAATAAATAAAGTAAAACCATGTATTATTTTATTTTTATTTAAGTAAAAATAAAAATAAAAAATAAATTAAAGGAAAATAAAATATTAATTTTTTTCTTTGAGTCATTCATTATTTGCTTTCATATCTAACTTTAATTAATTTAGTGGCATTACTCAATCTTAAATATACTGAAATTTGTACACTAGTGTGACTTGTGATTTTATTTATTGATAAATTGAATATTTTTCATCATATAATTATATTTTATTGAAGCATATAACTGCAAAAGTAGAATTGAAATAATCAATAAAAGGAAATGAGATATATTGAGAATAATGAATCTATCAATTAATTTAGATCTCCAATAAAAATTAATTCTAATTTTAAAAATTGCCTTGTAGAAGAGGAATATTTAATTAATATGAATTTAAATTTCCTTGTAGATCTTGACTTAGCCTTTATCATCTATCTTTAATTAAGGTGCAGAGTTCAAAAAGCTGAATTATATGATGATATTTCTATATATCTAATTGAATTTTTTTTAAAAATTCATAAAACAAGGTATGTAAAATAGAAACTACTACTTCATTTTTAAGTAAATTTTATTATATTATAATAAAATATTAATAATTATGAAAGGGCTTTTACTTTTGTGAGAGAGTGGACCTCAATATATTTAAAGATAAATATAACGCAATCAAATTGAAATTTATTTTGAAGTGTTTGAATATTTATTCATTGAATTAATTTTTAGAGTTTGGGATGAATATTTCTTTTTTCTTGGAGTTGAATGAATCTTAAAATCCTAGAAAAAGATTGTAGATATATTTTTGTTGACCTTGATCTATTCAGGTAGATGTAAGTAGAATTTGATTCATATGAAATTTGTCGGTAAGTCGTCTAGAAGAGGTAAGAAAAATAGGAGAAAAAGGAGGAGAAAAGGAGGAGGACAAAGGAAAATAAAGAAATAAACCAAATATATATATATAATTTATTTGAGAGGGAGACAACGGTGAGCAACTTTGAGAGGTGACAAAAACTTAGATTTTATTAATAATAATATTATTAAATGTAAGGGCACTGCGTGGCAAACAATTTTAATTAATATTAGACTTAAAGCAACCTTTGATTTGTTGTATAGAATTTATATTAGATTTGTATTACTAATAAAAAAATATAAACGTAATAAAATAGTTATTTAATTTGTTGAGTGTTTAATAACTGATGAGGCTACAGGGGATTATCCAAGGCCCTTTTATAGGCAATGGGTCCTCTGAAGCGCTACTATCTTTGTAAATACAATGATTAGAATGGAATAAAACAAATATATCAAAAGAGTAAATGAAACATAACAATATAGAGAAAATCATGAAACAAAAAATTAAAACCCCAATTAAGAATCCAATTTCCCCGCCATTAATTCCCAAATCAGTAAGTGACAATAGTGAATAACTAAACAAGATTGGAAACATAGGAACTATGAGAAATATAATTCCAAACAGATGGTACATTCTGATTAAAGTACATTTTAAGTGAAACGAAAAATAATTTGACGCAACAAAAAAAGCAATTAATCTCAATTTAGTCCAAATTAATTTATTTGTTTTTTTCTAACACAATTAAGGGTCAAAAGAAGCGTCATTAATTATTGTTTAGTATCATATGAGAGGTATTATTTAATATATAAATTTAAGTAATTAATTTAAATATATTATAAATCAATTTTACACTTGTAATTATAATATATGTTTTTCAATTAATTAAATATAAATTTATAATTATTAAATACATAAAAATGCGCCATTATTTGAAGAATATATTATATTATGCTCAATTTAATTGTATATAAATATATATATAACCAATAAATTTAATGTAACACTTGTATATAATAAAATTCTTATATAATTTCATTATGCAATAAAATATTACGTTATATTCATTAAATACAAGTCTTACCCACTCTTTAAGGTTTTATAATTTATATATCATTTACTGGACTCCTGGAATAGCCTGGCTGACAAAATTCTACTTGAAAAATAATATTTCAATAACTTATTATTGACATTTAAGGATGAACAAGAAGGATGGAAATCTAAAAAGGGTTTGTTTTAATACTTATAGAAATAATATTTTTAAGTTATTAATAAGGAGTACCCTAGTTGCTTTCTTTCTTTTTTTTGCTTTCATAGAAAGAATTAAATATCTTTTTTACCAAATTATTGAACAAAATTTGATATCTATACATGAATCTGTAAGTGTAAAAAATAATCAATATAAAATATGAATCAAAATACAGCAAGCTAAATTATAGATCATCGAAATGTAGAGTAAATTTTGTTTTTCAAAATAATTGACACTGATAAAAAGATATTTTTTAAATTTAACTAGTTTTTCAAAGACACTTTAATATGATTCCATACCAATATGATGGCTTCTCATTATTTAAATGTCTAGATATTATTTTATCATGGTACATGTATATGTTACTATTATTAAATGAATTGAATATTATTTCCAGGAGTTTTTCATAGAGAATACTTAGTATAATTAAGATAATTATGCACCTAGAAATTATAGAAATTAGATTAAGAAAAGTCTACTTTAGAAAAAGCTTTGATGAATTGTGAGCGAAAATTCATTACACTTAATATTTTTAACTTTTTAACATGCTGAAAAGAATTGATAGAAAACTGTTTCAATTTTTGGTAATAATTATCTTAAAATTTGCGACAAATGCTAAGATGTATTGCCATCTTAAAGAAATATATAGTGTTATGAGAAAAATGACTTATAATGTATTCTTAATTTTTCTTCAAATTTTTGATCCATCATGATTTTAAGTTATGATTTTTTCAATAATATTTACTGAATATCAAAAAGGTGTAAGAAATTTATACAATAATATTTATTGATAGTTTAAGCATCTTTATTGAGATTCGGTAATAAATCTCACATAAATAAATAATTTGAGTTACACAAAAAAATGTAGCAATAGGATAAAGTATATAATTACATGAAGTAGGATTATGTATTAATTACGTCAACAATAGAGAAAAATGAAGAATTTGGCTTAATAAGATTCCAATAATCAAGAAAATCAGCTGCCATTGCTTTAGCAATATGGCTCATGGTGGGAGTATTAAAATTAAGTGGGATAGGCCCAGAATTATCTATTAAGGGTTTGATAATATTAAAGATATAAAAATTAAGGTTTTTCCAGATTTTTTCACCACCCAGATTATTATTATCACAGTATTTTCTAAAGAGGCCGAGTTGTGTTATGAATTCTAAGCAGTCTGAAGCTGACACAAGCCGGTGGTCCTGTGAGGAAAGAAATAATCCACGAACACCATCAACCAAGTAAAAAGTAAATGATTGATATTTATTGTGTGCATATTCTTGATTCATCTTCTGAATAGAATCATTATGAGACTCATCAAATTGCTGCATATCTGTTGTTTTTTTTTATTCCTCAAATGTTGTCGTTTCTTGCTTTCAGCTTGAGTTATATTTGCAGCAGCCTCTCTAGATTTTTAAATAATTATTGTTATTATGTTTCTAAATTGGCATAGGGGAGTGATTGAAAAATTTGCAGCAATTAACTGTGATGTTGAGCTGTCGAATGTATCAGGAACTTTGCTTTTCAGATGTGTAAGGCGGGCTAGAATATGTAGGGCACGTTCAATAGGACAATCTGGATTGAAGTTGGATTCTTCAGCAGGAAGGGTAAACTCTTGAGAAGCAAGATAAATAGATGATGCGACGAGGGATGCCCAAAAAGAACGCTGGTGAGCAGTTGGGCTAACTAGTCTTGATAGCATGCATATCATCGATGATTCAGGGTGATCAGTCTTCTTAAACGGAGAAAGATTATTTGAGTTTGGTTCTTCAGAGTTACAAAAATTTTCCAAATTTTCAAAGTTCAAATTATTGACCACCCAGATCTGCGAAGTGTCAACATTAAGAAAATCCAAAGCTAAAAAAATAACAACAATTAGTTATCATAAAATAAATTATCCAACTTCAATTAAGTGATACATACAAAGTTCATTAATTTTTGTAAGCATTTCGTCATGAGCAGATTTCATCCATAGAAAATTGAATTTGTGCGAAATTTCGTGTGGCTTTTCAAGAGAAGCAGACAAACGGATTTCGAATAACTGATCGATTTCTGGCCATGCCCTAAGTACCTTTTGACCGTTGATTCTACCTTCAAGAAATCGATGAATTTCAGCTATTTGCTTCTGTAATTTTGAGTTTCCAATCATTGTTGGAGTATAAGGAAGGGAGTTATTAGAAATTTTTATTGATGATGATAGAGACAGTAGGATTTGGGGAATTTCAATTTTAGATTTTGAAGATACGGCAACTATAAGCTGTTTCTTTGAACTTGAAGTATTTTTTTGTGGCTGGCTAGGTGGATCGATTTCTTCATTCGGTGTTTTCTCAACCTCATCAGCAGAAGTAGCTTCATCATCTTTTTGAGTTAGAGAAGCTTCATATTTTGAAACTTCATCATCATCTTCTTCTTCTACTTCTTCTTCATTAGAGCAAGATTCGCTATTAGTTGACGCTTTGGAGTGATTGTTGTTTTTAGAGCTGGATTAAAAGATAAGAAAAAGACAAGAAATAATAAATAAGAAAGTAAACAATTTGGAGATAGCTTTAAACACTAATATAAAATTGATTGCTATATTACTCATGAAATAAATAACATACCCTTTTGACACATTTTGGCTATTTTGTTTGGATTTTTGAGATGCTGAGTAAGAGGAATCCTTGGCAGGAGGAGTTTTAGTAGCACTGACAAAACTAGAGCCCCTAGAAAGTCTCATTCTTTTTGAACGCCGAAGAATAATCTTATCTCCCCCTCGAGATGTTGATGCATAGCCTTCAGCATCAGGTATTTCATTATCATCATCATCTTTGATGATAATGACATCATCAGGAGGAATGATACCTTTTTCATAAGCTGAATTTGAATAAGTTTTAAAGAAAAAGTGTCCATAATTTATTGTTCTGAGTTTAAAGAATTTAATATAAAATAATTACTTACATTTTTCTAGGTCATCAATGTATTTAAGCACATTGTTGTAGGCATTTGAAATATAAGATGGCAAAGGCTTCTCGCTAAGAGTTGACAGTAGTTCTTCAGTTTTGCCTTTAGCAAACTCAAGTATCTTGCCATATTGAGATCGGGTAATTTCAGTCTTTTCATTGGCAAGAGAAGGGGGGTTTGGAGACATGCCTAGACGTGGTTGTTTCTTGAGTTTGAAGGATTCGAATCGAGGATGCTGATGAGATTTAGTCAAATAACTACTTGGTGCTAATATATAAAATATATCAATGGAAAAGAAAAGTTAGTCTAAGAAGATATAAGAGATAAAGCAATGGATCTTACATAAAGGAGGTGTCTGTTTATCACACGGCATTTTAATGACTTATTACCTGAAAAAAATAAAAAATTCTTATATCAAGATAATAAAGAGATAAAAAATATATATTGCTATTTGTATTTTCAAGCTGTACTAACACAGATAAATGTGATAACCAAAAGATAATAGTAGTAAAATTGAGTGAAATAAACAAATTGAGAAATGTGGTACTAAACAAGAGGGTTTATATATTACCAGAAGCAGGTTTTTGATAGGGGTTCTTTTACAATGGCATCAAGCTAGCGAGCATATTGTAAAATAGTCAGATGATAATAATGGGGTTAATAGTAAAAGGGAAGTAACTAGACATAAACATTGGGAACTTAAAAGGATGACAAACAAGGAAAATGTCAAATTTACAATTTGATAATCGCAAAGGGTAAATAGTTGAGAATATAAGTTTAACTAATTTAAATATTTAAATTATATATTAAATATCGGCATCATGCAATATGACAAAGGGATCTATTATTGGAAATTTTGGCATCTTTATGTGTTATAAAAAATAGGGGACAAAAACAAAGGAAAAAGATAATTTAAAAAAAGAGGATAAAAAAAGATAACACTAAATATTATTATATAAAATTATTAAAAAAAATTAATTTATTCTATGATAGGAGCTTGTTTGGGCTGCTCTGACACGCCGTGGAACAAACCTAGTCTAAACTTAGTTAAATTTAAATTGATATAATAAATCGAAAATAGAAACACTTAAGAATCTTAGTATAAGAATAAAGTATAAAATTATTTAAATTATTGCCATATAAAATCCAATAACCAACTACCAAAGTCACAATTTTTTTAAAGTAGTTTACAGATTTGTACAAGGTTACATACTGTAAACATCATTCAATAGTAATTGATGAACACTTTCCACTGAGATAACTAAGTTGAAAAAGATAATAGATAATGGATATATGTTTCTAACTTGAGCTATTATTCAATAGGAACAGTCAAAAAAAATATAGAAGGATTAATCAGGGTATTTTTTACATTGATGTAAAGCTTGGTTAATAAAATAGTAAAAACCTTTAAATCAGGACTAAAAAAATAATCAAATCGAAGAGGAATATTAGAAATAGGTGTTATAAAAATTATAACCAATATCTTAGAAATATTGAGGGAAATAAATTACTGGTAATTGCAAAAAATATTGTACACTTTTACCTTAAAATGGAAATATCAACTACTCATAATATACTCAAAACAACTACCAATAGCTAAAGGTTTCCCTTTTTACCAAAAGACCATGGTAAGGAATATGTAGACAATTGAATCCATCAAACTGTTTTGAGTAAAGTGTCCAGCACAAGTTCGGCCGAACTTGTGCTGGACACTTTTATAAGGAAAACCTCACTTCTCCTAAAAAAACATGCACCTTACCAACTTCAAATTGGAAAAGTTTCCAGCATAAGTTTGGCCGAACTTGTGCTGGACACTTTGGCCAAGACCAGTGACTATAAATTGCAAGGAAAACCAAAAATCAATAGGCTATAAAATGAAGTTAATTGATGGCATCAAATTGTTTTTTGGTAAAAGTGTCCAGCACAAGTTCGGCCGAACTTATGCTGGACACTTTTATGAGGAACACCTCACTTCTCTTAAAAAAACATGCACCTTACCAAATTCAAATTGGAAATGTGTCCAGCACAAGTTTGGCCCAACTTGTGCTGGACACTTTGGCCAAGACCAGTGACTAAAAATTGCAAGGAAAACCAAAAATAAATAGGCTATAAAAGGAAGTTAATTGATGGCATCAAATTGTTTTTTGGTAAAAGTGTCCAGCACAAGTTCGGCCAAACTTATGCTGGACACTTTTCCAATTTGAAGTTGGTGAGGTGTTCCTCATAAAAGTGTCCAGCACAAGTTCAGCCGAACTTGTGATTGACACTTTTACCAAAAAAAAAAAAATGATTCTATCAAATATGTTCATGTTATAGCCTATTTTTTTTATTTCCTTGAAGTAATAAGTTACTGTCCATGACCAAAGTGTCCAGCACTAGTTTTGCCAAACTTATGCTGGACACTTTTATAATTTGAAGTTGGTAAGGTGCATGTTTTTTTAAGAGAAGTGAGGTTTTCCTTATAAAAGTGTCCAGCATAAGTTCGGCCGAACTTGTGCTGGACACTTTTACCAAAAAACAATTTGATGCCATCAATTAACTTCCTTTTATAGCCTATTGATTTTTGGTTTTACTTGCAATTTATAGTCACTGTTCTTTGCCAAAGTGTCCAGCACAAGTTTGGCCAAACTTATGCTAGACACTTTTCCAATTTGAAGTTGGTAAGGTGCATGTTTTTTTAGGGGAAGTGAGGATTTCCTTATAAAAGTGACCAGCATAAGTTCAGCCGAACTTGTGCTGGACACTTTGGTCATGGACAGTAACTTATTACTTCAAGGAAATTAAAAAAAATTAGGCTATAACATGAACATATTTGATGGCATCTATTTTTTTTTTTGGTAAAAGTGTCCAGCACAAGTTCGGCCAAACTTGTGCTGGACACTTTTATGAGTAACACCTCACTTTTCTAAAAAAAAAAATCATACACCTCCCCAACTTCAAATTATAAAAGTGTCCAGCATAAGTTCGGCCAAACTTGTGCTGGACACTTTGGCCAAGACCAGTGAATAAAAATTGCAAGGAAAAACAAAAATAGATAGGCTATAAAAGGAAGTTAATTGATGGCATCAAATTTTTTTTGGTAAAAGTGTCCAGCACAAGTTCGGCCGAACTTGTGCTGGACACTTTTATAAGGAAAACCTCACTTCTCTTAAAAAAACATGCACCTTACCAACTTCAAATTATAAAAGTGTCCAGAATAAGTTCTGCCGAACTTGTGCTGGACACTTTGGTCATGGACAGTAACTTATTACTTCAAGGAAATAAAAAAAATAGGCTATAACATGAACATATTTGATAGCATCATTTTTTTTTTTGGTAAAAGTGTCCATCACAAGTTCGGCCGAACTTGTGCTGGACACTTTTATGAGGAACACCTCACTTCTCTTAAAAAAACATACCCCTCACCAACTTCAAATTGGAAAAGTGTCCAGCATAAGTTCGGCCGAACTTGTTCTGGACACTTTGGCCAAGAACAGTGACTATAAATTGCAAGGAAAACCAATAAAAATAGCCCATATAATGAAGATAATTTATGCTATCTAATGTCTTTGGTAAAAGTGTCCAGCACAAGTTCGGCCGAGCTTGTGCTGGACACTTTTATAAGGAAAACCTCACTTCTCTTAAAAAAACATGCACCTTACCAACTTCAAATTATAAAAGTATCCAGCATAAGTTCGGCCGAACTTGTGCTTGAAACTTTGGTCATGGACAGTAACTTATTACTTCAAGGAAATAAAAAAAATTGGTCTATAAAATGAACATATTTGATAGCATCATTTTTTTTTTTTGGTAAAAGTGTCCATCACAAGTTCAGCCGAACTTGTGCTGGAAACTTTTATGAGGAACACCTCACTTCTCTTAAAAAAACATACACCTCACCAACTTCAAATTGGAAAAGTGTCCAGCATAAGTTTTGTCGAACTTGTGCTGGACACTTTTACCAAAAAACAATTTGATGCCATCAATTAACTTCCTTTTATAGCCTATTGATTTTTGGTTTTCCTTGCAATTTTTAGTCACTGGTCTTGGCCAAAGTTTCCAGCACAAGTTCGGCCGAACTTGTACTGGACACATATCACAATACTTAAATTCTACTGAAGTATGTTTATCAATTACATTTTATTAAAGCCTCTTTTATTTTTTTAAGGCATGAAAACCAAATATAAATTGATGATTTTTTGGTTTTTAATGATTAATAATTTTCAATTATTGTTGCAAAAAGTGAAGTTTAAAAATAAAAATTTCTTAAGATCCTTGTGTAAACAAATTCCCATTGTTTGAATGCTTTAATTTTTTGTATATATTTAGTTTATTAACTATGGTAATGGATTTTTGAGTGCCTTTAATGATCTTTCTTTTTTGGTGAGGGAAGGTGTTCACTTTCATTTTTTTTTTCACATGTGCATTTTTATACTTATCATTGGTGGCGTTTAGCCAATAAAAAAGCAATTATAATTATTGAAAAACAGGTATTTCAAATTGAAATTTAGAGTCTAATTCTATTCTTGTTTTAGACTTTAATTTGATCTTGTTGTAAGTATCTGAGAAGAGATTCAATTTAATTTATTTTAAGTTCATTTATTGTGCATAAAAAAATTTCACATTTATTTAATCAAAACGTTTATCATGTCTTAAAGTTTTACAAAAATATATATATGTTTTTCCTTGCTCAATAATTTTAAAATGTTTAATTCTTTTGCTCTCCTTTATCTTATACATCAATTGGAATTTTTTATAAGAAAGAATAATAATGTTATATTTAAAAAATGATTACTATCACTCTATATACATGGTTACCAGTTGAATAAAAAATTTAAGGTGCTGCTGCTCGATCTAGTGCTTCATTAACATTGGCAAAATCTATATCTTCTCGAGCATCAAGTAACTCCCTCTCATTAACCAACAAATTTGCTAAATATCCAGGTGAATAGCAGTTTTTTGGCAAAAATTTGGGCACATTCAAGATACCATCTGTTGAAGCTGTCTTTTTAGTTGAGCAATCATAAAGTTTCTTCATTGAAGCCTTTTCAACATTTGAATGGGCCGTCTTTTTAGTCAAGTTGTCCATTTTATCTATAATTTCATCGAGTTTTGTATTTCTCCATCCAGGAACTACTCGTTTAGGACGATTCTCTTCTGGATCGGGTGGGGCTTCTTCTAAATCAGACATGAGACTTGTATCATGAAAAAGTGCTACAAAGCCTGGCTGATCAAAGCACTTTTTTCTTGCAATGTCGTAGCGGTTTTTTGAAATCTAAAATCAAATCAAATTAGTAATAGACTTTCTTTAATTATTATGCTTTGAATAAATACCTTTGTTTGATAACGCTTTATCTGTGCTCTTGATCTCTTTTCCTTTCTACTTGCCTCAATCACCGCACAGTTTTGACCAGCCACCTTTCTAATCCCCTTTCCCTTGTTGACCACCCATTTCTTGACGATGATTGGTGTAAACCTGAGTTTTGCTGAATCAATATTTTTCAGTGTTGAGAGCCACTTAGTACAATGGTCTGATACTACACTCCCCATTACTTGATTCCATAGTGACTTAGAAAAATTTTGACATTTCCAATCAAAAGCGAGTCGACGAAATCCTTTCTCTTGAAGCTCTCGTTCCAAATGCTGTTTTACAGAGATCGGTACAGCAGCTCCTCCCTTTAGTCCTCGGGGCTCAGGTGTTGAAATAAAAGTTGGTAGAAAATTTTGGAACGTAAGAATATAGCAGTATTTGTTAAAATAAATTGACGATCAGCAGCTGAAGTTGCCTGCGGTGTGTTTTGAACCTGTTTTAATGCTGTTTCAATCATCAATAGCTTGTAATCATGCCAATTTTTCCAATCTGTAAGTTCTTCATTTGTTGGGCCTATAGGAAACTCAGATACATTAATGGGTCCACCAAGACAGAACTTCAAAAAGTGATAGTGTCAGTATAGTCTAGTATATAAGTATGATATAATAGTGTTATTTTATGGTCCTACTACTTATTAATAAATGATTTAGTGATTAAACCTCAGGTGAAGACTAATAGAATAGTTATACTCAAATAAAACTCACAATACTTGGATTTAAATGTGTGCTAGTGGTGGAAAATAGAAGAATAAAATATAGTTATAGCTTTTATAAAGATAATATCAATTTATAAGGGCTTTATAATATATTTCTGAATACTAATAATTGTATTGTAGTGTTTGTTTGAAATGTAGTAATTGAATGATGCTAATAAACTGTCAAAATCCCTTCTTACTTATACCCAAATCCACTGGAGTGCACAGACCTTCAATCCAGATGATGTCACTGCTATCCCCGGCAATTACAGCACTGTGAGGGCCCATCACATCCCCATGGCGTCCACTTCAAGCAGTTTCAAAACCCAGACCTCCAGTAAGGACCCTCCATCACTATTAATAATAACACAGAGTCATACCATAAATAGAAAACCCAGATAAAAGCGGATACCATAAAGAAACAGGTAAAATAAATAATCAAAAAGAGATTTAATGAAACTAAAAGCATATAAAGGAAACAAATAAGATTTCCAAGCCCCCAATAACATCCCCAAGCATCCACATTAACCCAAAAACATCTTTCCAACCCATAAATCCGTGAATAACCATCCAAGGAAGTAATTTTAGTTGTCCAAACTGGGTGTATGCGCCTGATATAGGTGTCTATGCTTCTGTAGGCGTTGTGAGTCCACTGATTTCGTCCATATGACCTAAAATAAGCAGAAAAACAAAGGTTATAGGCTATTAAGGGGCTAAAACCCACTTATATACCTAAATATACATAATATACTGCATATTTCACTGAATATGAGATTTATGTATACATATAAGCTTATGTATGTCAATAATTACTTCATATACCTTAAGATAAGTATATTATGACTCCATTAACACCTTAATAAGTATTATTAGGCCATGGATAAGCTATTTAAACTATTATAAATTATATAATTAATAATAATTATATATATATATAATAAAATAATATATATTATTATTTTAACCTTATTTTTAAGATATAAGCTTAATCTAGTTAAGGTTATCTTATTTTAAGCATAAGAAATACTCAGTCCTAAGGATATTTAGGCTGACACTCCCTCACCCCAAAAAAAAACAATAAAAAAAATGTTAAGACATTTTAATTAATCTTAAGGAATGAAATAATAAAATAAAAAAAATAATTTTTATAATACATATACTGAATGAACAGTATTATTTAGATTTAAATTTTTTCAAGAGATTTTTAAGATCAGAGATTTCATTTTCTGGAATCCACTGGTCATATTCACTTGATTTATTTTTAAATCTTAATAGATACTCAACTCCCTTTTCTTTAGTAAGGTGTCTCTTTTTAAGTATCTTTTCAATTTCTGCTTTTTCACTATTTCTTCAGGTTGCTGTTTATGCCTTCCTGATCTTCTTGGAAAGAGAGCAGTATCATTATAATGGTATGGCTTTATAAGAGAAATAGGAAATACTGGATGTTTTCTATCATAAGGTGCATATAGAATAACCTCAACAGCATTATTACCAACCATCTTTTTAACTACAAATGGTCCAATGAATGGATCCTTCAATTTAACATTACCATTTAAATTGAAATGTAGCGTTGAAATAAGGACTTCATCACCCTCTTTGAACATTTGTTCTTTATGGGCTTTATCCCATCTTTTCTTTTCATACTCAAAAGCCTTATTTATACATTCTTGAGCATGTTTTCTGCATAATTCCTGCATCTGAAGAAAAGATTTAGTACCTGGATGAATATCCAATCTAGGTAACTTATTAAGAGTTTTAGCAGGGGTATTAGGTACATAACCCAACCATAACTCAAATGGCTTTTTGCCAGTGACAGAATGTTCTGTACTATTATATGAAAATTCTAAACCTGGGATAAGGGTTACCCAATCATGTGTGAATTTATCATTGTCTTTAAAATTAAGACCAAAAGCACAGTATCTTCTTATCATATCTTCTAAGGTTTGTATCATTCTTTCTGCTAGCCCATCAGTTTGTGGATGGTGTGCTGTAGAAAGTTTTAATTGACACCCTGAAACATCCATAAGTGACGTCCAGAACTCAGAAGTAAATTTAGGATCTCTGTCAGAAACTATTGCTTTGGGGAAACCTGCTGTATTTAACATTTGTGTCCACCATAAAAAAGCTAAGTCCTTTGCAGAAACCTCTTTGTGGGTAGGAATAAATTTACACATCTTTGTAAATCTATCTACAATTACCCAGCAGGAGTTATAACTCTTATGCCCTGCTATTGGCAAACCTGTTACAAAGTCCATGTTAATGATTTCCCATGGAGCTTTTGGTTGCTCAATTTGTTGTAATAAACCAGCTCTTTTTCCTGTTAATCTTTTAGATTTTTGACAAGAATCACATGTTTCAACATATTTCTGAACATCCTCAGACATGTTGATCCACCAAGCTGTGTTTTCTACTCTGGTTAATGTTTTATGGTAGTCAAAATGACCTGCTAATATATCATCATGACATATACTTAACATTAACTCCTTCATTGAAGGGGGAATTACAATTACATTACTTAATTTTTTCCTGTAATATATAAAACCATCCTCAATGGAAAATTTTCCTTTCTCTAATGCCTCTTTATACTTATTTGGTAATGTTTTTATTAAAACATTCATTGAAGCATTAGATGGATCATTTAATATTGTAGTTAATTTACTTAAGTCAGGATCTGAATTATAATTATCAAGAATTGATTTCATAAATTCATCCTCAAGATCTACAATATAAATGCCATAAATGTTAATAATCTCTGATTCAGGAACATAAGCAGGATTATCATCATTATTAGGCAGAGGTACTCTAGATAACAGATCTACATTAGAGTGCAAGGTTCCTGCTCTATGTGTAATAGTCATCCGTCCTCTGTATTCTTGTACAGCTAATTGCCATCTAAACATGTGTCTATTAGGAGTTTTCATGTTTAATAGTGACTTAACTGCACTACAGTCAGTTATTAACTCAAATTTTTGGTCTTCAAGGTAATAATGTAGCTTTTCAAGAGCCCATACTACTTCCAAACATTCAAGTTGAGTAGCACCATATTTCAATTCACCACTTCTCAGAGTACCTGAAATATAGCAGATTACTACTTCTGACATTTTCCCTTCAATAAGTTGTTTTTGGTTCAAAGCAGCACCCAGTCCAGTAAAACTTGCATCTGTATATAATACAAAAGGTAATTGGAAATCTGGTAATCCCAAGATAGGAGCTGTCATTAAACATTCTTTCAACTTATTAAAAGCTTGTTGTCTTTCATTATTCCAAATGAAAGCTTCTGATTTCTATATCAGTGTGGTCAGTGGTGCAGCAATTGATTGGTAGTTTTTTATATATTGTCTATAATAACCACACATTCAAAGAAAAGATTGTACATCCTTCACATTTTGAGGAATGCCAATATTCTTTATTGCAGCCACTTTATTTTGGTCTACACATATTTGTAAGCAAGATACAATATGACCAAGAACTTTTAAAGATTCAAACCCAAATTTACATTTTTTCAATGCAAGGGTCATTTTTATTTCATCCATTTTCTGAAATACTTTCCTTAAATGGATTAAGTGTTCATCAAAAGTTTTAGAGAACACTATGATGTCATCAATGTATACCATTAACCATCCCTCAATCATTTCATTATGGAATGTGATATCCATTAACTTCTGAAATACTGATGGAGCATTTTTTGGTCCAAATGGTATTCTGACATAGTTATAAATTCCCATGTGTGTTGTTATCAACAAAAAGTTCTGTGAATTCTTTTCAACAGGAATTTGATGGTACCCTTTATTTCCATCTAGGCAACTTATATATTTAGCACCTTTAAGGGTAGCATGTATAGAGGCAATCCTTGGCAAGGGATAAATATCATCTACTGTAAATGTATTTAATGCTCTATAATCACCGCACAGTCTTGCTTTATCTTGTTCATAAGAAATCAGCACTGGTGATATTACACAATATTTTGGTGTAGTTTCAACCTTCTCAAGAATGTTCATTTTTAATAACATCTTAATATTATCCTCTATGTCTTTCTTCTTCATTGGTGAAGCAGGGTATGGTTTCTTTTTAAGACTAGCAGGAATATTATCCATATCACAGGTTAAACTAATTTTCATTTCATGATCTTTTACAAGGCCAAGTTCATTTGTACCATGTGCAAAAGCCATTGGAAAAGCTTTAATTAATTCCAAAATATTATCTTTCTCAGTTTCACTTATCTGAGTGCCAAATGATGCTTTTGAAATTTCTGTTTCCAGAAGTTCCAACTCATTGGATTCTCTTCCTTTAGACAAGGAATTTGTTACTGACTCAATGTGTAAGACTGTGTTAATAGAATTTATTTTAAATTTCCTTTTACCATTCATGCCAATTGTAAAATTGTTATTAGCAGGGTCTAATTTTACACCAAATTCAGTCAGAATATCATTTCCAATGATAAAACAGTTACTACAATTTGTATTATCCATTACTAAAAAGTCACAAGTTACCCTTATATAACCATGTTGGTTTTTAAAGAAAACAGCAGCTTTGTATTTACCAATGGGGTGTAGTACTGATCCAAAACCTCTCCAATTTTTATTCTGAAGTGGTTCAAGCTTAAACTTATATTCACTATCAATTTTCTGTAATGTATTAGTGGAAACAACTGAACCAGCAGCTCCTGTTTCCAATAGTATATTAACATTTTCACCAGAAATGATAGCTGGAACAGTGATAGGTGTCATTCTAAAGTTATCAGCTTGTATATCCTTAATGATTTCAGCATCCTCAAAATTCATTAAAGATTCATTTGAGTCCATATTTAATATTGGATTTTCAAAGATGGACAAATCATCTTCCAACATACAGACTTCATTTTCATCACCATATGAGATATTGCTGTCATAATCACTTGATTCTTTACTTTTTTCAGTTTCAGTTTCAGATTCACGTTGATTTTCAACAATATTTATGTTTTTCTCACATTTGTGACCTTTGACCCAAGGTTTGTTACACTTATAACAAGTATTTGTTTCATACTTTTTAGGTACTACAGGTGCAGTAGGTTTTTTCTGCTTCTCCTGAAGTGTTTTTGAATTCTGAGTTTTTACAGGTTCAACATTTTGCTTATAAGTGGAATACCTTGATTCATACTTATGGTTTAATAATATTTCATTGCAAATATTAATAAAGTCAGAATATTCAGTAACATTTAATGTTCTAGCTACAACAATGTCTCTGACAGATATAGGTAATTTGTATATTATCTTATCTTTCCATAAGTTAAAATCCATATGAGGCTCAATGGCTTTTAATATTTTGTTTAAATTCATTAAAAATACCATAGGTTTGTCACCATTCAACGGATTATACCTAGTCTTCTCATACAGTCTCTGCTGAGTAAGCCTGAATTTAGAACCTCCAAACTGTTTTTCAATAAGTTGTTTCCATTCAGCCCAAGAGTAGTCTCTACCCTCACTTAAGACAGCTTCAAACTAAAATAAAGCAACATCCTTAAATAAAGAAATTAATTTTGATGTTATCTCTTCATCTGGTAACTTATATGAGAATTTCAAGTTGTCAATTCTTTGAATAAAATGTTGCCAATCAGAGCTGGCTTCCCCATCATAAGTTGGGTACTGATCTATTTTAGGCCAGTTCTTCTGATTGGATTTTATCTCACTAATCTTAGGTAAATTCAACAACTCATTCACTTTTGATAACTGGTCTTGTATTTCTTCCTGCACGGATTTGTGACTTACATTTTCAGATTTGACACTACCACCAGATGGTTTTAATTGTGGTGGTACAGGGAAGGAATGAGATTCACTTTTGCCAATGAAGGGATTATTATTATATTGATTATACTTATGATTTTCCTGGTTCATCAGTAGATTGGCAGTTTCAATCTCAACTTTAGTTAATCTTTGTAGCAGCTCAGAGACACTTTGATTTGTCTGTGCAAAAGATAACTTTGTTCTTGATTCAGTCTTTAATAAGTGTGTTTCATATAATTTTTCTAACTCATAAAATTTGTTTGAAAGGTCATTATATTTATTACTCAATGAATCATATTTAAGAGTTAGAGACAAATGTTCTTTCTCTAATTCTTTATTATGTGTTGCTAATTGAGAAATGTTCAATGTCAAGGATGAAATTGTATCACTAGTGAGCTTAACTGTCTGTTCCTCACAATCAGTCATTCTATTCCACAATGCTGAAACAATTCTATGGACAGTTGGATTATTGTTAAAATATTCCATGTCCTCCTTTTCAATTCTCTCACTCTCCTGTGAACTTCTCATCTCACTAGTAGGTGGTTGCAACTGAGGATTAACTGTATTATCATTGTATATAGTACTGTTATTATGGACAAAAGACAAGTCAGGTGTATCTACTCTAAAACCTAAATTTCTTAAATCCTCCTCTATTTGTTGTACAGATTTAACATCAATAGAATTACCTATATTGTAATTATCAGTATTATGTCTAATCTGAGAGGGTAAGTTACTTACCAAGGGATGGTTGCCAGTCCTGATTTTTGGCGCTTTTTTCCCTTGTAAGGGTGAGCTGAGGAAGTCAGATGAGGGGGTGGATCCCTGTTGCAACTGTGGCTTGTCCACTGTTGGTGAAACCAGTCCCATTTCCATTTGTCTACCAGGATTTTCTCCTGGGAGTGAGTGGACCCTCCTTGGGTAGGGGGTTGCTGATTTGATTGACTGGGCTGGCCTCCCTTTAATTCTGCCATTGCCTGATTCATCTGCTGAAACCCTACCTCAATTGTTTTGCAACTGCTCTACTTCTTTGAACATGAGAGATTTTGATTCCTCCAACTTCAGAACCTGTTTGGCCAGGTGGGACAGTTGATCCTGAAGAGGAGGAGACGTCTTTTTTATAGTTATCTTTTTTAAGAGGGCATCCTTTTCCTCTATACTCATGCTTTCTGGCTGGGGGTACTGTTGTCCCTCCATGGTGATGTCCTGGAAAGTTTTTGTTAGCTTTAGACCTGGTATTATAAGCAGGCTGTTCACTTACACTATCCTGGGGAGAACTCATATTGTTCAGAATAAAAATATTTTACGTCTACAAAAGGAAAAACTCTGTGGAATTAGTAGACAAATAATATTAGCAATTATATTACTAATAAAAAAGCAATGGAGCTTACCCTGAATTTATATCTTTATTTATTTAAATAAAATATAAGAAAAATTCGAAAAAATCTGTTAAAAATATAATAATAAGTTTAACTAGACCTCTATAAGGGTGAATAATTAGCTTACCAAGCTTTAGTTAAATACCAATTTTATTGGGTGTTATATTGGTGTCCAAATACCAAGTGAAATCGGGTTTATATTGGGTACAGTTACTACTGTAAATATCTAATTTTTATGATAAAAAATTAGCACAATTATTATAAGGGTTCTTTTCCGCAATCAATGAGTTATGATGAACCACTAATATGCAGCAGACCCAAATATTTGGTTAATTTTGAGTTGTACTAAAGTAAAAATCACGTCCCAAGGCTTATACTAAATAATAAGTAAAATATAAGGAAAGACCCCCAATTGTCAGTATAGTCTAGTATATAAGTATGATATAATAGTGTTATTTTATGTTCCTACTACTTATTAATAAATGATTTAGTGATTAAACCTCAGTGGAAGACTAATAGAATAGTTATACTCAAATAAAACTCACAATACTTGGATTTAAATGTGTGCTAGTGGTGGAAAATAGAAGAATAAAATATAGTTATAGCTTTTATAAAGATAATATCAATTTATAAGGGCTTTATAATATATTTCTGAATACTAATAATTGTATTGTAGTGTTTGTTTGAATTGTAGTAATTGAATGATGATAATAAACCGTCAAAATCCCTTCTTACTTATACCCAAATCCACTGGAGTGCACAGACCTTCAATCCAGATGATGTCACTGCTATCCCCGGCAATTACAGCACTGTGAGGGCCCATCACCTCCCCATGGCGTCCACTTCAAGCATTTTCAACACCCAGACCTCCAGTAAGGACCCTCCATCACTATTAATAATAACACAGAGTCATACCATAAATAGAAAACCCAGATAAAAGCGGATACCATAAAGAAACAGGTAAAATAAATAATCAAAAAGAGATTTAATGAAACTAAAAGCATATAAAGGAAACAAATAAAATGTCCAAGCCCCCAATAACATCCCCAAGAATCTACATTAACCCAGAAACATCCTTCCAACCCATAAATCCATGAATAACCATCCAAGGAAGTAATTTTAGTTGTCCAAACTGGGTGTATGCGCCTGATATAGGTGCCTATGCTTCTGTAGGCGTTGTGAGTCCACTGATTTCGTCCATATGACCTAAAATAAGCAGAAAAACAAAGGTTATAGGCTATTAAGGGGCTAAAACCCACTTATATACCTAAATATACACAATATACTGCATTTTTCACTGAATATGAGATTTATGTATACATATAAGCTTATGTATGTCAATAATTACTTCATATCACTTAAGATAAGTATATTATGACTCCATTAACACCTTAATAAGTATTATTAGGCCATGGGTAAGCTATTTAAACTATTATAAATTATATAATAGAATAATAATTATATATATATATAATAAAATAATATATATTATTATTTTAACCTTATTTTTAAGATATAAGCTTAATCTAGTTAAGGTTATCTTATTTTAAGCATAAGAAATACTCAGTCCTAAGGATATTTAGGCTGACAGATAGATATTTTGGTTAATAGAATCTGAGCTCCTTGGTACATCACACCTTGTAACTATGCTTCTAACCATTTGCAAGTTTTGGTCATTTTGAAGTGACTCAGCATCAAGTATTCTGCGCTGATCAGTAGCTTGAATTATAAGAGAGGGATTAACTGCAAATTTTTGAAAATAAAAATTGGTAAACCTATTTTAAAACATAAAAGCATGTTGAAAAAGTTTACTCACCAGGTCCACTGGTACTGGCGGCTGGGTTAGTAGAAGTGGATCCCCCACCGCTTCCAAGAAACTGATTCAACAACATACTAGCCCAATCATTACCTACACTTTCTGCTTCCTGCTGAAAATTACCAGGTGCAGATGGACCATCTGTATTTGTGATATTAAAAGAGCAATCAGTTGATTAAATTTGGTGATCTGATGAAGACTGAGGAGGAGGTTAGGGTTTACCTGGATTTTCACTCGGTCTTTCAGGGGGAGCAGGACCCAATGGAGGCATTCTAGGATTTTGAGGGGGAGGATTATTTTGCACTCCAACATTACTTTCTAATGGAGGATCAACCTGCATGGCATCACCAGTATTAGACATTCTGTGCTTTATAAAAAAAATATTAACTTTCAGAATATAGACAAGATAATATTAAAGATAAATTAGTTATACATTTTAATTGTGAGTTTAATGAATAAAATATTCAAGCAAAAAATTAGTTGAAAACTCAGTTTTATTGGCTTGAAAAATATGGTCCTTAGATTTTTCAACCCTGGTTCTGAACTATTTATAATATTTTTCAAGTATAGGTAGACTTTGTATAGTACATTGAATTCCTTTTAGTTAAAATTACATTTACAATAAAATGTCACTCATTAATAGCAGTGTTTCTAAACCGTAAAGAATGCCCTTGTTATTGTTTTCTTAAACATTTAGGCAACATCTCAAAAAGTTTTATTTATTAATCTTGCATCTAGCTGTTCCAAAGATCTATTACAAACTTTCCAAATCCTCTAAATTCTTACCAATCCTAAATTATTTTAACCATATTAATGAAAATAAAATGTCCATGTTGTTTAATTTTTTACTTAATAGTGTCTGAAGTCCAACAGAAGTGATAACATTGTACTTTATTCCAAACATTCCCCTTTGGTGCTGTAAAGTGGCGGCATGTCCAATAATTGAATCTTGATTTATCACAATTTGTGTCGCTTTTTCTACTCTTACTAAACGGCAATGCACTTGTGGAAACACCTCATAGGGATCCTTTTTTGTATCTTCTTGTATAAGCTCTTTAAATGGACTAATTATTAGATAGACTTTTTCATTATTGTCCTTTGAACTAAAAAGCTGATCAATATGCTTAAACTGACTATCTTTTCCAAAGTAGAGTTCAATGGTAGAATTCCCAGGATTCTGTTCATGAGTCCTATAACGCTTTCCATGGACCATGTCACCGGACGACCTACGCACAAGGTCGAGGATGTTCCTGAAAGTGAGATGAGGGATTTAGAAACTTCTTCGAAGCACAGAGGAATGATTCGAGGAAATTATTCGAAGGTCACTCGAAGTAATAGCTATAGGTTCGAGGTTTGTTCAAGAAGAATTATAAACTAGTTTCAAGGTAATAATAATTCTTAAAATCTCACGAAGGGTTGGAAACTCAATAGTCAAAGATTTAGGATTTAGAAATGAATATTGAGAAGGTAAAAGAAAGATACAATAAAAATGTTTTAACTTTTAAGGTTTTTCCACTATTAATGTAAATACGATATTATAATTTAATTCTAAGGAATATCGAACCAAATACCCAACTCCTTTTATATCCTTTGTTCCTCCTCGCATTGACCTCCCTTCCATCGCAGTATGCCCATTCCATTGACCATTACTAACATACACTTAGACCCTCTTCACTAAATATCTGTCCATGCTCAATATACCCCTTTTTAATTAATTAACAAAACTTTAATGAAAAAACTACTACTGTACTATTTCTTTGATCCTAGCGCTGTGCGTCGCTTATTGAAAAGGACTAAGGTACCCTATTGGGAGATTGACTAATTTAGATTTAGAGTTTAGGCTAGCGCAGTTAAATAGTAAGTACACAAAGGAAAAAATCGCAGTTGCTATGGAGAATTGCTTTCTGCGCTTTGAGTATAGATGTAGGACTCGATATTATTGATTTATTGAGTTAATTTCGCCTCGAGTGTCACGTGGCGCGTGACAGATGCCCGGGTATAAGAACGCGAACTCCGTTGAGCTTGAACCATCTTCCCACACTAATTTCACTTGTCTAATACTTTTTTCCCGCATCTCTCAATTATTTATTTTATAATGAACTGCCCTACCCCCACACCCACGCCTCCACACCATAAAGCGGATGGGGGAATAATCACACAACAGTTTTCACAGACTTGCACGGCTTGTGAAAGCATGGAATATTTCTGTGTCGAAAGTACGGCGACTCGAGGCCCTTGCCAGAAATGCGAGTTTTGCCGTTGGCGGCGAGTGGTGTGCGATGCGTTGATGAAGAACGCGGAAATTGAAAATCGATTCACAAAATAAAATTTTGGGTAGTTCCAAAGACTAAAGAGGTGGTCGAAGACATTTGGGATGTCTCGATCGAAGATGAACAATCGGTGGGGGAAAATGATAAGGAGATGAACAACGAGATCTCAACCTGGGTAACCCAGGCCACGAGTTCGAAGCGAGGTGTCGAGGAAGAGGTCGATGAATTGGTGGAGGAGGATGAAGATGAAGTCCCTGTTCCAGGGCGGGCACCCAAGAAACGTCGGGTGGTCATCGAGGACGATGAGGAAGAGAGAGAGGTAGAAGTCGGAGTGGTGCCCAGGTTATTTCTGGAGCCTGATCCCATCTTCGAGGTAAGTTTTAATTGTTTTATTTCAACAATGAAGTTACTGATGAGTCGCGTTTTAGACATCGAATAACCTGTAAGAGCCGATTGCGGAACCTGCGCCGGTTATACCAACTGAGGCAAACCCTCTGGCCACGGAAGTGGTTGAAGAGCCCGAAGACACCCTGGACCAGGTGTGGTCGAAGAAACCTTGTCAAGGTCGACGAGTAAGGTTCGCGGAAGAACTATGTGGGGAGGTCGACACTATTATTGACGCTGCTTCCTTCGACGTGGCGGAGGAGCTCTTGGAGATTGGAGAGGTGGTTCCGGTAGGAGAGGAGGAGGTATTTGATAAATGCAGGAAGGAGATAAGGGTAGTTTTTGAGAAAATGAAAAGATTGGTTCGAGAAAAATTAAAAGAAAAAATTTGAAAATGAAAAGGAGATGGAAAGAAGTAGAAGAAAAAATTGTATTTTAGTTTTATTTTATTTTTATTTTATTTTATTATTAGTATTATATTTTTTTTTTATATTGTAGGTGAATGTTGTTAATTTTACAAGATTTGAGAAAGAGAAAAAGAAGAGAAAGAAAAAAGGTTGTTTTAATTGAAGGAAGTTTTAGTGTTTTTAAAAGGAAAACTTTTATGTGAGAAAAGAGAGAGAAAAAGAAACGGTTTTGTGATTGAGATGAGTTGTTAAATTGAGGATTTTTTTTTTTTTTTTTTTTAAAGAAATTTTAGTTTGAAAAAAAAAAGAGGAGAAAGAAAAGAAAAAAAAAAACAAAGGGTAGAATTTAAGAGAGTTTGAAAAGAAGATTTATTTGTTTCGAAGAATTATTATAGGGAGATTCAGGGGTTGAAGTTAAGTTGGAGGAAAATGGTCGTGCCATACAGGATTTGATGATTCGAAGAAAAGAAAGTCTTTAAAAGAGAAAATAAAAAAAAATTTTTAAAGAGAAAATTTTGAAGAGAATTTTAAATTTAAGAAAAGAATGTATTTAAAGAATTGAAAAAAGAAAAGAAGAAAATATTTGGAGAGATTTATGAGTTTTTTATTTTATTTTATTATTCTATTTTATTTTATTTTATTTTATTTAATTTAATTTTATTTTATTTTATTTTATTTAATTTTAATTTTTATTTTATTTTATTTTATTTTTTTTGTTGTATTTAATTTTAATTTTGATTTTATTTTTGGTTGGTTTTGGAGGAAATTTATAGAAGGAGAAGAAAGAAAAAGAAGAGAGAAAAAAGAAAACAAGGCTAAGAAATTTAAGAGGTGTTTTAGATTTTAAAGAAAGAAAGAAAAGAAAAGAAAATTTTAAATAAAGAAATTTTAAGGTTTTGGTTTTAAAGGATATTTCGAATGAAAAGATTTTAGGAGTTCAGGAGCATTGGAAACATTGATGGCTGGTTCCCAGGATGTTTTGTCTGAGTCATTGAGGAAGCCTTCCCATTCCACGAGGTATTGAAGTTTCCCCTTGCGTATTCTTGAATCAAGGATACGACTTACTTCCCACTCTAGATGATCTTCTACTTCGACCGGTTCCGGAGGGGGTTGGTTCTTGCCCGGGTATATTTCTCGAGCCAGTTCCAGGAGAGATACATGGAAAACAGGGTGAATCGCCTGCCATTTAGGAGGTAACTTGAGTCGAAATGCAGTTTTAGAGACTTCAGAGTCGATTTCGAATGGTCCCAAGCGCTTTTCAGCCAGTTTCTTTGATGGTCTTGTTGTTCGGATGTTTCGTGCATCGAGCCATACTTTGTCGCCTGGTTTAAAGGAAGGAGCAAATTGTCGATGTTTGTCGGCCTGTTCCTTGTATCTTCGAATCGCTGATTCCAAATTTGTTTTAAGTTCTTCTTGGAGTGGTGATATAGTTCGAAGATAATGTTCTGCAGGATGATTAGTTCCTACATGAATTGAGTTGAATCGAGGATGTCGTCCATAAATGGTTTCGAAGGGAGATTGTCGTGTCGAAGAATGAGTCGAGTTATTATAAGCAAATTCGGCCAATGGTAACCATGTGGTCCAATCGTCTTGTTGGTAACTGACATACATTCGAAGATATTGTTCGAGGATTTGGTTAACTCTTTCTGTTTGACCATCGGTTTCAGGGTGATAGGCCGTGGAGAGATTCCTCGTGATATTGAGTTGTCGACACAGTTGGGTCCAGAATGAGGATACAAACAATGAGCCTCTATCTGAAATAATGTCATTTGGTAAGCCATGTTTAGAAAATACATATTCTAGAAACAATTTTGACAAATCTTCTGCTGTAGCAGTAGTAGTGGTTTTAACAAAAATAGACATTTTTGAAAATCTATCTACTATTACTAATATAGCATCAAAATCATTAGAAATAGGAAGTTGAGAAATGAAATCCATCGATAAAGATTCCCAAGGTTTAGAGGGAATAGGAAGTGGTTGAAGCAACCCATGCTTCCATTGACGGGGAGCCTTATTCCTATTACATTTGTAACAAGCTTTTATATAGGCCTTGATTTCCTTGGTCATACCTGGCCAGAAGAAATCCCTTGCTATTAACTGGTAGGTTTTATCAACCCCAAAATGACCAGCTAACGGAGAATCATGTCGACTATTGAAAATCCATAATTTTATCTCATTGTTGTCGGGTATGACTACTCTACCTTCGAAGACTAATAGACCTGATTCAATACTAAATCTTTTGGCCCCTTGCTTCGAGAGTATTTTGTCTTTTAACCCTAAACAATAATCGTCCTTCGACTGAGCTTCGAGGATGTTGGATAGTGGATTTCGAAAAGATTGAATTGTCATCAAATTAAGTTGATGAGTTGTTAACATTGATTCATTGAAGATTGATTGCACATTTGCTGGGTTCTTGTCAGCAAATGCGTCCCCCCGCTGTGGGTAAACGTCGTCCCGACGTGACAAGATATCTGGGACAATGCAGTTTTTTCCTGGGCGATAGGAAATAGAGAAAGAAAATTCAGACAAAAGTTCAGCCCACCTGGCTTGACGCCTGGTTAACACTTTAGAAGACATGAAGTATTTCAAAGCATTGTGATCAGTTAAAAATTGAAAAGGACTATCTAGGCTGAGAAGAAAAGAACGCCATTTTTTAAGACAATGGATAATAGCTAAAAGCTCTTTGTCATGAATTTCATAATTTAATTCCGCGGCTATGAGTTTGCGTGACTCAAAAGCAACAGGATGAAACAAATTTGTTTCAGGATTTAATTGGGAGATGACCCCTGCAATAGCATAATCGCTCGCATCTGTCTCAACTATTGTCGAGGCCGAAGGATCAAAATGCCGAAGAATTGGGGCTGTGGTGAACGCCGTTTTTAGTGCTTTGAATTCCTTTTGCGCTGTAGAAGTAAAAACAAAAGGAATATCTTTTCTAAGAAGAGAAGTAAGATTGGAAATAGTTTTAGAGTAATCTTTAATAAATCTTCTATAGAAGTTTGCAAAACCCAAAAATCCTTGAAGTGATTTAATGTTTTTGGGCTCAGGCCATTCCAGGATTTTCTGGACTTTTTTGTCATCCATGACTAAACCGTCAGTGGACAACGTAAACCCCAAAAAATCAATTGATTTGAGGTGGAATTCGCATTTATTATGCTTGGCGTAGAGACCATGATCTCGAAGATGATTTAGGACCTGTCGAACATGATGAATATGTTCATCCAGTGTTTTCGAGAATATTAAAATATCATCTAAATAGACGACTACAAATTGTTCAAAAACATCTTGAAAGATATCATTAACAAAAGTTTGAAAAGTTGAAGGTGCGTTACATAATCCAAAAGGCATAACTAAATATTCAAAACTACCAAATCTAGTGCGCATTGCAGTCAGTGGTTCATGACCTTCCGCAATGCGAATAAGATTGTAAGCGCCTCTAAGATCAATTTTAGAAAAGAAATTAGCACCATTGAAAAGGGTAAGAAGTAATGACATAGGAGGAACAGGATATGCATTTTTCTTTGTGACTGTGTTGAGCTGTCTATAGTCAACACACAACCTAAGACTACCGTCCTTCTTTTTTACAAAGAGGACTGGGGAGCCGGTTGGAGATTTACTGGCTCTGATGAAACCTTTGGCTACATTCTCTGCAATGTAGTCTCGAAGAACTTGAGATTCGTCCTTCGATAGAGAATAGACAGGACCTGCCGGAGGTACTGGGCCTATTAACTCTATTTGATGGTCGTAGGGTCGATGAGGTGGTAACTTATCGGCCTTGTGGATTGAGAAAACATCGAGGAAATTGTGGTAGATTTCCGGTAGAGTTGATTTAATGGCTTCAACGTTGATTTAGTCATCCTCTTCATCTTTGAGAAAATCTGTCGAGGTGATACCTGTATTGAGAGAGCATAATTCGATTACTTCGAGGCAATTTAAATCCTCTTCGAGTGAAGTCATCGAGCTAGAAGGGTTAGCCAATTGCTCATTTAAAGAAGGTACAGATGCTTGCAAGTCATCTGGCAGAGATTTGTCCTCTAGCAGGACGTTGTCAGGCGGGTTGTTTAACTCCCTATTGACTTGCATTAAAGAATCAGAAATATACTTAGAGCGTGGGGTGATCAATCCCCGGGTCCAATCAATTTCGGGATTCCAATACGTTAAAAATTCATGGCCAAGAATGGTATCGTCCATCCTTGGGGCGTCCAAGACTGATAATTCCCACTCGAAGGGGGGAAAATTCGGAACGTTGAAAACCCATAAAACTTTCTTACTTACCCAATATTTGGGTTCCTCTGATTCGACCAAATAGATGGGAGTTCGATCGATATCTGTAAATGTTAGTTGAAGCTTCTCGGCAAAAGATAAACTAACAAAAGAAATTGAAGCTCCAGAGTCTATAAGACAACTGAAGGGGATATCCTCCTTAAAAAGAATGAATCTCAAGCGGTTTAAGGCAACTCCAGTCCTTAAGACATGGAGGTTCTGTGCACTGGGAGAGATAAGATAGTTTGCTTTGCACACAAGTAAACTATCTACTATTTTTTTGACTTCGAACTAGTACCTTCTCTTTCCTTCAACTTTACACAGTCTTCCAACTTGTGCTTACCCCCACAATACATACATAACCCATTATCTGCTCTTCTCTTCCTCTCAGCTTCTTTAAGTTCCCCTTTAGGATCCAGTACTTTGCTGATATCGCCTGGGGTTGAGCCTTTTGGTCGAGTTTTATCCTTTCCCTTATTGGGTTTGGATTGAGTCGAGGAGGATTGATTTGGTCGTGGGTGTGAAGAAGGTCCCGATTTAAAATTTAGGCCTTGAGATTTGTTGGCATATCGACGATGTTGAAGTCGTCCTTGATAAACGCCGTCAAGTTCGAGGGTTCGATCCATTAAATCCGTTAAAGTAGTCATCTTCTGACCGTGAAGATTTAATTGATCCAGAATCCTCGAAGGAAGTCCTTTCTTGAAATGATACTTAAGGGCAGCATCATTCCAACCTACTCGAGTTTGAAGTGCTCTGAAGTTCGAGATATATTCAGATGCTTTACCATTATCACTCATGCGAAGAAAATCAAGTTCAATTTCTGCGTTGTCCGTTTCATTAGGATCCCCAAACAACGTAAAAAGTTGGTCTTTGAACTTTTCCCAATTATTGATAAGTAAGTGGGTTTCTGTCAAAGAAAGCATGAGTAGATAAGGTTCGAACCATCTTGCTGCTTTCCCGGCTAGGAATGAAGAAGCGTAAACAACCTTTGATCGGTCACTGTTAAAGGTTCGAGGGTCATTATGGAACAGTAGCTTGCAGGTTTGCAAGAAGGGTCGCAATCTGTCGGGGTGATCTCCGTCGAATTTGTCAGGAGATTTCATAGAAGGAGTTTTGAACTTAGATCCCTCTGAAGACGTTGGATTTGAAAGGGTTTTCATAAAAAGTCTCATGAAATCTTCCAGAGAGTTAGATGGTCCCGGCTCTGAGGATTGGCCAGAAGGGTGATTGGCAGGGGCGGACGGTGCCTCATGCATTGTATCCTCTCCTTCTTCTTCATCACTAGAATCCTCAAAATCTTGTGGAATGTCTTCTACAGATTGAACTGAGTGTTGCCGTTCCCTAAGGTCGAGTGGTTCCAAAGAGTGAGTGCGAGAAACAGACCTTGTGGCTGTTGGCCTGCCTCTAGCGGGAGCTCTAGTAGTAGCGCCCGTAGGAGGAGTGCGTTGAACAGGTGCCATTTAAAATTTTTAGAAGCACCTAAAAAAGATGTAGTAGTGCAAAGAATGAGAACTACGGAGAATTAAATTATACTGTCACCGGACGACCTACGCACAAGGTCGAGGATGTTCCTGAAAGTGAGATGAGGGATTTAGAAACTTCTTTGAAGCACAGAGGAATGATTCGAGGAAATTATTCGAAGGTCACTCGAAGTAATAGCTATAGGTTCAAGGTTTGTTCGAGAAGAATTATAAACTAGTTCCAAGGTAATAATAATTCTTAAAATCTCACGAAGGGTTGGAAACTCAATAGTCAAAGATTTAGGATTTAGAAATGAATATTGAGAAGGTAAAAGAAAGATACAATAACAATGTTTTAACTTTTAAGGTTTTTCCACTATTAATGTAAATACGATATTATAATTTAATTCTAAGGAATATCGAACCAAATACCCAACTCCTTTTATATCCTTTGTTCCTCCTCGCATTGACCTCCCTTCCATCGCAGTATGCCCATTCCATTGACCATTACTAACATACACTTAGACCCTCTTCACTAAATATTCGTCCATGCTCAATATACCCCTTTTTAATTAATTAACAAAACTTTAATGAAAAAACTACTACTGTACTATTTCGTTGATCCTAGCGCTGTGCGTCGCTTATTGAAAAGGACTAAGGTACCCTATTGGGAGATTGACTAATTTAGATTTAGAGTTTAGGCTAGCGCAGTTAAATAGTAAGTACACAAAGGAAAAAATCGCAGTTGCTATGGAGAATTGCTTTCTGCGCTTCGAGTATAGATGTAGGACTCGATATTATTGATTTATTGAGTTAATTTCGCCTCGAGTGTCACGTGGCGCGTGACAGACCAATATGCTTGCTATATTTTCAACTACCCTGTCTCCTACCTTCTCTGATGGTAACAAAGCCCGTTTACATGTCTCTTTTCTTAAGCCTGCCCTTACCCATTTTGTAAATAATGCCTCAGTTAAATGGAAATGTCTTTTTTTTGTATCATACTCAATTTTTTTAATATTAGATCCAAACTGAGCATCATCTTCAGCTTCACCTAGTTCCAATACCCTAGACTTCCGATGCCAGTGCTTGAGCATGGTCCGTGGTATTTCTTCAATGTTCAATAAAAATAAATTAGCTCATTTGCATTTTTAAGCGCCCAAATACCAAACTAAATACCTGGATGATGATTGTTTTGAATTTCCGATAATATACCATTAACTCTTTCAGCAGCTTAAGTAGCCATACCTACGGGTGGACCAAAACGCTTAATCATTTCTGGAAAATGTTGAGTGAAATGAAGATTTGGCTTAAAGCTGATATTTTTCCAACCTTCTTCCAAGCAGTTACGATACTCCAATAGCAGTTTTTTTAATTCATCAACTTCATCGGCAGACACATTTTTTAAAGTCAAAAAGTTGGTAATTGAACTTAAAGTGGTGAGTGATTTGAGAAGATAATATTCTCTAGGTTTGTGGTCTGACGTCACGGATGTCTCGGCTTGATTTAATTTTTCTAACCAAAGGGAGATAAGTGACAAAGGAAAGTAAACAGTATAAAGTACATGCCACTCCGCAGCTTTGAGGGAACCTGACTTTTTAGATCCTACTTGTTTTGGCACTCGTGAAATCCAGGAAGGTTTTTTTGTTTGCTCTATCACATTCCACACTGCCTCTAGCTCAGTGGCTGACAATCGTGGATTACTAGTTCTTTCAATTTCTTTCCCTTTGCCCTTCTTTTTATCTTCCTTACTTCTAATAGTCTCAACGGATGAATTAGATATTTCACTTTTGGATATACTGATACTTTTTTGCCTTAAGTTATAGGTTGAATTTTGACTTCCACTTTCAGAAGCATGTTCAGAGACAAACTCTAAGGTTTGAAAGTGATGTTCAGAACTTGATGACTTTTTCCGGCTGTTTGATCCTTCCGATTAAGCTCCTCCACTATCCATTCTAAGATATGTTTGTGACCGTCTCATTGTACTTGTATATCGTAGTCTTTTTTGCCGTCCCACTGGTTCAATATTATCGGCATCAGTGCTGATTAAGCTGCTTCTACGTTTTTTATATTGCTTATTTAGAAATATATCTGAATGTGCATCATCATCTTCTCTTCTTACATGCCAATTTTTTTCCTTTGTCAGCTTTTTTTCTAGGTCGATTGCGGCATTTTGTATTAGATAAAAAGTTAGACTGTGATCTTTAAGATTTCCAAGCATGTGTGAATGCATCAAGTCAATTGAGCAATATTACGTAGGTTGCCAATATACAAGGTTATTTAGCTCGCTCCATAGAACTCCTTGACTCCTAACAATAGATACCCGCTCCCAATGTGACTGGCACTTTTTCCACTTCTCTGCCCAGTGCATATTATCCTCATGAGTACGTAAGGAAAATTTTTCGACTTGATGCTCACCGATTTCATCTTTTGAAATATGACAGACAGAGCAGAACTTAGTTGCTGAGTGACTTGTAAAACCAGCAATCTTTCGCATTGCTGGAATGTCTCCTATTAAAGAGAATAATGCAGCCCTTATTTTTCAGCCCTGTGGATAGTGAGGTGTTTTTTCAATAAATATGCCATCCCATAGAGTCTTTATTTCATCGACAAGAGGCTTCAGAAGATGATTTATTTGTTCACTTGTTGGCTCAGTTGGACCGGGAATAATAGCATACAAAAACAGATTTTCGGTTTTGTATCGATCTTCTGTAGGCAAGTTTATACACACCAACAAGATATTACCCACAGATTTTTGATGACCTCCAATACGATTGCCACCCGGCCTAAACCAGTCAACATATAAACTAAACATTAAATTACCTCGGGTTTTTGTATATCCATCGACACTTCTATTTCGAGTCGTAGAAATATCTGGAAAATTTTTCCATACAAAACCATCATATACATCTTTCATGACATCCCTTTCCATGTTTTCTAGAAAATCATTTTTTTTCTCAATCAGCGTCTTGAATTTGATTAGTTTAAACTTTCCTGAAAGCCATTCAACCAAACTGTTGTGATGAAATGTTTTACGAGGATGGTAGATTGCTTCTTCTTGTTTGTACTTAGCCAAATACAAATTTTCATCACAATTAACAGTTTCTTCTCTCTGTCCTAAATCTTTCAAATAGCGCTTTGAGGATGAATAAAAAGGTTGAGTACAAGATAAGATCAATGGTTGGTGTTTGGGGATATACTCATAAAGAGCAAAGCACTTAGCACAGCATGTCTTGGTGACAAATAATGGATTGAGTTTCAATCGACTAAAAACTGTCTCTATAGAAAGGGGAATCAGGATGATGATTCTGCTAGTATCTAGTTTGCCTATGTCACTAAGAAGTTTGAGTTTGTTGACTTCATCATGCAAAAATTCAGCACAACCTTCTTTGCTTAAATGATGGATAAGAGAAAGTTTTGCTGCTTGCCACATTATCTTTTGGCTATAAGGCTCTTCCAAATTCAAATTGTTTGACCGTGGTAGAGATTGAATTGTTTCCAAAACAGGCTGCCCCTAAGCAAAGAAAAAAAATAGAGATTAATTGAAACATAATTTCTCTTTATTTACCAAATATTGATGTCTTACAAGATCTGGGATGTTGGATCCTAAGTTAGGTGAAGCTCTGGATGTACCAACCATCTGTGCTTTGCAATTTCTTTCCTCTTCATGTTTGGAGTATGACTGAGATGTTTTGAAAGCTACACCAACTTCAAAGCTTCCCAATGAGGTCTGATGCTTTATTGATGAACATCCAAGCTCTTCACATTTACAAAAGCGAAAAAATGGTGGCATTTTAAGACTTCTGGATATAAGAAATATGTTACTGGATGGTAGCAATTGAACAAACTATTTATTTATTGTGAAGCACTTATTAAAATAAGCTAATTTTTACGTCTCAAGAAGTTTATCAACAAGTTGGTTACCATGGATTTCTTTGAATGTTTTTTTCATGCAGATCAACCATGCATTAAGTAGGTATCCATACTCTGCATCAGAAAAATGTTTCAGACTTGCTACATTTTACAATGTTGCATACATGTTTATCAAACAGCTTATTTTGCACAAAGCATAATACTATAAGAGAATAAAAATTGATCGCATTTTTAAATATAGGAGAAACTATGATATAACTTGAATCAAAATAATACCATTTAATTTATAATAATAAAGTTATTTAAGTGTTGCCGTTTTTTTTTCTGCAATCACCTGAATTAATAAAATTCTGCCAAGTTACAGAAAGGTTTTCACTAATAATCACTATAAGATATAAAAAAATTTATAATATTTATTTTTCACAATATAGAATTACAGTCTGAAAAATAAATATTTTTTCAACAAAATATATTATTTTAAAATTTTCAAATCTAAGAGGTCATCAAAGTAAAGCTTCCAGAATCCATAAAACAGAATTTTTACATTAAGTTGCTAATTCCAAACTCTGAAAAATTTATATGGCTTCCGAGTAATCTTGGTAAATAAAATATATACATACTTATAAGGTGTTAATCTTAATTTTTAAAATAAGTTTTTCAGCACAATCAACAAGCTCAAATAAGGTCATTTTTTGCATTAAAATATTATCAAAATAAGTTGGAAAATCAAAATGATTCTGCATTAAATTTTTACCCGTTTATCATGCAATAATTTTCTATTACAGCTGAGTTATTTCCTTTTGAATTAATTATGAACATACATAGATATCCATATTTTATAGAGAAAGATATTCATGAGAAAGCTCATCTCTCCGTCCACTCAACTCTTCATTATTAACTATTTTCAAAATAAAAAATTTATTATAGTAGTGTTTTTGTTGCCATATCCTTTCAAAATTTTATATTTTTGTTCATTTTGCTTTTCATAACGTATATGATGAGCTCTAGTTGTTCTTATTTTCCTCAGGGAAAAATACCTACTAATACCCATGTACTAAATAAAAGATTCAATGAGATACTCCCTCGATCAACTTCTCATTTTTGCAGGTCTATTTACAATTTCTGTTGTGTGCTTTTGAATATTTCACCTCAGTCTAATGAATGGAAGCTGAACCCCACCGAAGAACAACTACATAGGTTTTCATTGTTCAATATAAGCTCTCTCAACATTGATATTAATTTGACATATCCTGAACGAAATTACCATGTTTCTGAACAAATCCCTGCTATATTCCACAATGCTTTTATCCACTTTCTTCTTCAATGAAACTTTCCTGGAAAAACTTTTTCTTGGAATCTTGATTGGTTTCACGAGTGGAATCAAGTTTTGGCAAAAATTATTATTAAGCACTGGGATAAAGCTTTGGAAAATAATTATTTGGTTTCTTTTTCAATGGACTCTACTCATATTTCATACCTAAATCAAATGGGTTTTCTTCACCGCTGGTTTATAGGTTATGCTGATAAATTATGACTCGGAAAATATTCTGATAGTTTCCGTGAAATAGTTAAAATAAGAAAGTATAAATATAAAATAAAAAAGAAAGTAAGTACTAATATTTTTATCCTTTTTTTTACACAAGCTTATATAAATTTGACAATCTTTTTCAGAATCCTTTTTACCGAACTCACCTTCTTAAACAACTTCCAAGTGGTGAATCCTATGAGAATCTTTTCAAAAACGTCAAATGTTGCTCAGACACCAAAATTGATGATGAAGGTTCTTTTAAGCGGATTTTATTGCCATGGAGATCTGAAGAATTCTCAAGACTTGCACGAAATCTCGACCAGAAACACATTCAAATCCAAGAATCTTCCTCTTATTTAGGAGAAATACTTAAGAACTTGGCATTATATGATAGATTAAATTTGGTATCCTCAATCGAGACTCACTTTAATTCTTTTCCAGTCCCCAGGGGTTTTCCAAGTGACTGCTATTCTTTATTATATCTCGCTTCTCTTAATCCTCAACAATTAAGACTTCTTAATTTTCAAGCCCCAATAAACATTTCCTACATACTTGAACAAATTTCAAATTCTAATGTGAGTTATTGATGAATTCCCTAATCAATAATCTAGCAGACTCATATTCCTTGTTTCCAATGTTTGGGACACTTAACCTTAAAAAATTAGAACAGATAAATATTTTTAGCTATGATGCAACTTTATATAAAGAAAATTTCACATACATTGATAGCTCAATCTTTTTTCTTTGTATCTTATAAATGCTGAATTAAATACTTCTGCTTACAAAATACTTGAGTACATGAACTTCATTTTGTTGGCCCATTCTATACAGACGATCAACTGCTTGCTGTTCAACTGCTGGATTCCAATTAGGCTCCTGTTTCAATATTTTAAACAAATTCTCTTTTCAACCTTTTCTATTTCAATATAAGACTCTTTGACTTACCATTATATATACATTTTGTGCACATCTCAAGTCTATTCCAACTCCTGCAGCCTTGATTGTACCAAGCAAAACTTGACATCTTTCATCATTTTTGAATTCGTCCACATTTTCATCCCTTTTTTTCATGCTCAACTTTCCTACAAGCTCTGTGTAGCTAATTCCATGGTCATCTAAAGCCTTTTTTATACTGTTTCAATGGATATAATATTGAAATGTTGTTTAAGCTAAAAATAAGTTATTGAGATAATTAATAGAATTCCTTACATTTCCAACAAGTCCACATATTCTGAAAATATAACAGCCTTGGGACAAATTATCCCCGATTCTCCCCTTAAGAAAATTTCTAAATGACTGATTAGATGTATAATCTTTGCTGAATGTTTCCATGTGAAAGGAAATGTTGGAGGTTGATCTGGGTTTTTGTAGACAGGGTGGTTACAAAATTGCCGTAAAATTGACAGTTCTTGGAGAAACTCAGCTGAGTCCCAAGGGAGGTTGGTGTTTT
This sequence comes from Hemileia vastatrix, assembly GCA_030280995.1. Lineage (NCBI taxonomy): Eukaryota > Fungi > Basidiomycota > Pucciniomycetes > Pucciniales > Zaghouaniaceae > Hemileia > Hemileia vastatrix. The sequence goes on from JASXTE010000007.1 coordinate 9,449,585, forward strand.
GAGAAGGCCCATAATACTCAGAAAAACGTTCTTGAAGCTTCCTAAGTTTTGAGTGCCAAGGTTCTGATAATTCTACAGATATTCCTTGCTCAATTTTTTGAGGAAGTGATAAGATTGCTTCTTTTGTCCTCCGCAGGCATATGACATTCATGAGAGTATTTATCAATTTTATTGAGCTAGAGCTTCCTCTGTTTAAGCCATTCATAAGAAAATTAATCCAAAACCAGTTTTCTTGCCATCTTTCAATTCTGAGGAATGATATAAGGCTTTGAAGATCAGTTGTCCGGTTCTGAAGTGGTGTCCCTGTCAAGAATAGTCGATACTCAGCCTCCAAGGCCAATATATTCTGATTCTTGTGCGACTGGGGATTCTTAATTAAACTTTTAAATTATGTTAAACATTTCATCAGATTTTATAATATTATGTTCAAAATTATTAGTAATTCAAATGAATGCTTACTGAGCCTCATCTAAAACTATTCTGTACCAAATGAGTTTATGAGTTACTGGCGGAATAGGTTGAGGAGTTTTCTTTGAAGAAGATGGACTTGCTGTCTCATAGGTAGTCAAAACAACTAGTTGGTTCTGAAGCTCCTCAAAATTAATTTTTTTTGAATCCTTCCCATAAAGAACCTTGAAAGGTAGTGCATTATCTTCAAAGTGAATTCTTATTTCATTGACCCAGTTTGATAATGTTGCAAGTGGGCAAATGATGAGAGTTGCTGATGTCCTATCTTTCTCTTGTCTACCACCCAAGAGTTGGAGTCGTCTGGCTTCACTTTGAGTTGCAGTAATTAGGCCAAGAGTTGAGAGGGTCTTTCCCAAGCCCATATCATCAGCTAGAATTGAACCAATTCCTGCAGAGGATAACTTTTCTTCAAGAAATTGTTCATAATAATTATTAAAACCCACTCTCAGCCACCTGTTGTCTGCATGCCTCCACAGGTTTTCTAACTTTTCGGATAAGTTATTTTCATTGTCTATCATAAAATTGATAGCTTGAATCTGATGCGTTTTCAGAGTTGTTTTCATACCATGTTTAGATAGATTTGCCATTTGATTATCCCTTGTCCCAGAAATTTTAGAAGTTGTGTGAATACAAGAATGAGGAATATTGAAGAAGACGGTTGGATTTTAGTGTGGAATCGGTGTCAAATCAATTTGAGCATTTAGAAATACTTCTTTAGCCTGAATAATAAAATCAGTCAAACAAAAAAGGAGGCCACAAATTCTATACTTCCTGTTTAATAGTAGAACCAAGTAAGAGCAAAAATAATAAGGTATTTGGGGATTTAAAGCCCTTTCCTCAGTTAAAATTTGAGATCCAGATCCAATTTCTCCAAGTAGTTGTCCAATTTGGCTGCTCTGTTCATCAGAAAGATCACCAATAGGTTTTGCTTCTCCTTCTTTGAATAATCCAAAAACATGAACTAAAGATCTTTCTCGTTGCATAATAACTGGAGTGTATACTTCATCAAATACAGATCTTTCTTTTGGAAAAATAGGTTTAAAATTTAAAGAGGATTGTCCAATGCATCTTAAATTTTACATTTTAATTAAATGAAAATTAAATGAATTTTATGGTGATGGTGGTAGTTTAAAGAAAGAGAGGGTGAGAGCAAAGTTTTGAAAGAGAATAAAGTAGAGAATATATATAATATTGGATGGATATTCAAAATTGAATTTTTCATGTATGTTAATAATTAATGTTGACTCACATTTTAATAATAACTAAATACAGATAAATAATTAAAAAAAGTGCATTATTTTAGAGCCTAAGTTTTGTGCCAATATATTAAAATTAGTTTCTTTAATAGTGTAAATTTTTTAAAAAATACATTACTATTTTTTCCCCTTATAAAAAATATATATATTTTTTCTCCTACATTAAATTTTTTGAACATTGTCTTATACTTTTTTATTCCAAGGAACAATGAGAAATTTATATTGATAAGGGCTCAATATCAACTTTTGTCTAGAAAATTTAAAATTATGTGCAAATATTTTTACAGAGTTATATTTTTATTAATAAAGTTTTTAAAAAGGACTTAAATAATATTCTTTTTTATATATTTGCGGAAATAAAATTGATAATTGAAATAATATTCCAGACCTAGTATACTATGTGTCATTTAAGATATTTCTACTTATATCAAACCTGACCTCCCAACATTAAATGGATCTATATATAAAATTGAATATTATGGTATGTTAAGTGTTGTGGCTCAACCATCGCTCAAATTTGTTCCAACTGATGCTCAACTTAAATCCAAAGCTCTGCTCAAGAAGGGATAAATCAAGGCTCAATTTAGGGCCAACTTTTTTTTCAAAATTTTTTCATATAATTTAAAAACAGTTTCCTAATTATTTTAAAACATTTCCCCAACAATTTCCCAACCTCCTCCTGAAAGTTTCAAAAAGAGGGAACTGCTAGAAGTTCACCCCCTTATTTCCCATGGTGTATGTATAATAAAAAATCTTCTTCAGGTAATATTGTGGATCCTGGTGAAAGAACAGTTAAACCCTTAAAAAGACAACTTCCTTTAATGAGTAGCCCCAATGATGTAATTAGAAAATTATCATTTGATGGACCTTTACATTTGACCTCTACTTCTTTAATTAATCCTTCTCTTTCAATTAAGAATGATTCTGTTTCCCCTAAAGTCTATATTTTAATTGAGAAAACTTCTGAAGAAATATTGTAAGATATACTTGATTTTAATTTTGTGAAAGAAAAACATTTTAGAGATTTGATAAGACATGAGAGTGATAGATTAAATAATTTGCACTTGCATTGTAAAGTAAGTTCTTCTGTACAAAATACAGCTTTTTTTAAAATCAAAGAAATCTTGAATATTGTTCTTAGCCAACAAAAACAAATAAGGAGTGACCATAGAGCTATCACAGATAAGAATATCAATCTGCATAAAACCTTGAGTGAATAGAAACCCCTTATTGAGGAAAACTATTCATTAAAAGGTGAAATTAAATCTCTACAAAATGAGTTGAAAAAGCTAAAAAATGATTTCCATGCACTTAGTTCCAAACACACAGTTTCTGAGGACAGAAATGTTTTATACCTTGAAAAAATAAATGACCAGATGTCTGAAATTCCAAGGATAAGAAACTATGTGTCTGACCTTCAGGAAAAATTTTCAACCTTAACCATCAATAATTATGGTATAAATGAGAATGCTGCCCATAAGCTGTATAAAAATAAGGTTAAGGAACCTGAACAGAGCTCCTCTTTTATTCCCCATATTTCAGCCATTAAACAAACTGACAATGAGTCTGTAAAATCTTTTGCTACTAGCAAAAATTCTTGTGATAGTCATGTACCAGCTAGTTCTGTAAATAATGAAATTTCTGAACACCTGGCTAAACTTCAGGAATTATTAATGATAAAAAATTCAAACCAAAGGATGGACCATCCCAGTAGTTAGAAAAATTGGCGTAAATTGGAGCAATATCCTACCTTTGATGGTGATTCTTCATCTGACTGGTAACACTTTATCCAAAGAATTGATAATTTAAAGAGATCTTATAAACTACCTGATGAGGAAATTGTTTACAAGCTTATTTCTTTATTTTCCAATATAGCCTTGATGTGGTATGAATCTGTTTTATTAGATAACAACCATTATACATGGAATGATTGGAAATCCTTGATTGAGAATCAGTTTGGGGGTTCAAAATTCAGGTTGGATCAGCAAAGACTGAATGATAATACTAGACATGTATCCTCCTCTGTTGAAAAACCCATTTTTTTCTTACAAAAGTAACAAAATTCTTGCGAGCAATTGATACAAAGATGGATTATGATATTTGGAGAGATAAAATCTTGTATAAATTACCAAATTCTCTTAGAGATTTAATTCTAGCTTGAACTGAGTATGTGAGGGAACATTCTTCTTTCATTAATATCTGTAATGAGCTACTTCTCAACCATAGATATGAACCAAACAGCCTTGAAAAATCTTATCTTGATTAAAATAAACCCTCTACAAAGCCCTCAGAAAAATCTGGTAAACCCTCTGCCCCAGTTGCACATAAAAAATATGCAACAAATACTTGTTATAAATGTAACAAATCATGGCAAAAGGGTCATGTTTCTGACAAGAAAATTCATCTTGTTGAACAAAATGAAGAAACTGAAGAAGCTGAAATTGATATCAATAATTCTTCTAGTGACTGTGAATGTAATACACCACACAATATGGGGGGCGGACTTGCTAGCAAGTCCGCAACCTTGGACCCAAACTCACCATAGATTGAACACACATTGAGCTATTGATAAAGGAACCATACAATCAGGGATGAACACCACTCATCAGAACAGTTTTAGGTGGGTGTTCAAGTAGAGTTCAGTATGGGTTCAGTCTGAGTTCAGTCTGAGTTCCATCTGAGTTCCATCTGAGTTCAGGTTGAGGACTTGCTAGCAAGTCCACCCCCTATATTGCATAGTGATATCTCCTATGACAATGAATCTATTAAAGATATCTTAATTTTGGAACAGGATTTCCATTATTTAGATAATATATCTGAAGAATGTGTATTGGATATATCTTCAGTGGAAAATGCTGAAATAATTAAAGATATTACTAACGATTCTATAGCCATATCTCCTTTGAGGGCAACTGTTATCATTAATGGTAAAAATGTTGATGTAGTTCTTGACTCTGGCACTGGAGGAAGTGTAGTGTCTGAAAGAGCCTTAACATCAGTAGATAAGGATTATTTGAGTTAATTATTACCTATGACTTCTAAAAAATGGAGAGGGTATGGCTCTACCTTGTGTCCTATTGGCAAATACAAAACCTCTGTATTCTTTAAATACAATGGTGGTTTTTTCAGAGCTATTTGTGAATTTTTTTCATGAAAAATGATAATTTAAGCAATTGGTTTATTATGGGTAATGATATTTTGACCATGTTTGGTGTGAAATTAGAACCAGATAATCATTGCTTCTCCTTGGGATTGAATGGAAAAAGAAAATTCAAAAGCTCCTTCCCTAGAAAACCTTCAGGGCATCTGTTAAAGTCTTGTAACTCACTGATCCAGTGTAAAGGCAGACCAACAATTGAAATGAATAATTTATTAAATGAAATAAATACTGCTTCTTTTGGTGATCAGTTACTTAGTGAACAGAAGGATTCTATAATTGCCTCAATTACCTCTTTCCCTATGGCTTTTGCTCATGGTTCTCATGTCTTAGGAATTGTTCAGGAAGAAATGAAAATTACCTTATCATGTAACTTGAGTGATATTCCTCCTAGTCTTAATAAAAGCCCATATCCTGCTTCTCCAACAAAAAGAAAGTATATTGAAGATAATATTGCCACATTATTAAAAATTAATATCATTGAGAAAGTGGATGTCACCCCAAAATATTGTGTCATATCCCCAGTCTTGATTTCTTATGAAAAAGATAAGGCTAGATTATGTGGTGATTACAGATCATTTAACACTGATACTTTGATGATATTTATCCTTTACCCATAATTAATTCAATAAATTCTACCTTTCAAGGTGCAAAATTTATTAGTTGTCTGGATGGTAATAAAGGGTATCATCAAGTTCCAGTTAAGAAAAACTCTCAGAATTTTTTTTTTATTGCTACTCATATGGGAATATATAAGTATGTTAGAATGCCATTTGGCCCTAAAAACACCTCTTCAGTTTTCCAAAAAGTCATGCAAAACACTCTCATGGTGTATACTGATGATATCATAGTTTTTTCTAAAACTTTTGATGAACATATGATTCACTTAAATAGAGTTTTCAAAAAATGGATGAAATAAATATGACCTTGTCCTTGAAAAAGTGTAAATTTGGCTTTCAATCTTTAAAAGTCCTTGGCCATGTTGTGTCAGGCCTACAAATTTTTGTAGACCATAACAAAGTTGCTGCAATTCAAAATGTGAAGGCACCAACTTCTGTAAGAGAAATCACATTTTTTTGGGTATGTGTGGCTATTATAGACAATATTTTAAAATTATCAGGTCATAGCCTTGCCTCTTACCAAACTAACTAAGAAAGATGTTTCATTCATCTGGAGAATTAACTGTAAAAAAGGTTTTGATGCATTAAAATGTTGTTTAATGACAGTCCCTATCTTAGCTCTTCCAGATTTCAACAAACCTTTTGTCCTGTATACAGATGCTAGCTTTGTCTCTCTGGGTGCTTCCCTTCACCAGAAACAAATTATTAATAATAAATCCTCAGAGGTTGTAATTTGTTATAATTCAAGAGCCTTGAGAAATAGTCAATTGAAATATGGTGCCACTCAATTAGAGTGCTTAGAAGTTGTTTGGGCTCTTGAGAAGCTTTGTTACTATCTGGATGACCAAAATATTGAATTGGTAACTGACTGTAGTGCTGTGAAGTCCCTCTTAAACCTAAAAAAACCAAATAGACATATGTTTAGGTGGGAGCTTGCTTTTCAAGAGTACAGAGGTAGAATGACAATTATACATAGGGATAGAAATGTTCATTCCAATGTTGATATGTTGTCCAGATTGCCTCTTCCAAATAATGACTCCAATCCTGCTTATGTAGCTGAAGATGATACTGTTCATATCCATGGTATATTCATAGATGATATTGAAAAAGAGTTATTACAATTAATTCTGGATTCATATGATAAAGATTTTGATTTAAATAAATTAGTTACTATCTTGAATGATCCTAAGAATTCTTCAATTCAAGCATTGATTAAAACTCTTTCTGAAAAGTATCAAAATGCTTTGATTAAGGGAAAGTTTTCTATTGAAGATGGTTATATATATTATAGAAGAAAGCTTACTAATGTAATTGTAATTCTTCCTTCTATGAAAGAAACTATCTTCAAACTTTGTCATGATGACATATTAGCTGGTCATTTTGATCTTGAAAAAACTATGATTAGAATCAAAAACACTGCTTGTTAGGCTAATATGTCTGAAGATACAAAATTGTATGTTGAATCTTGTGATTCCTGCCAGAAATCTAAAAGTTTGACAAGTAAAAGAGAAAGGTTATTACAACATATTGAAGTAACTGATGCTCTTTGGCAAATAATTAACATGGATTATGTCACTGGTCTTCCTGTAGCAGGTAAAGACAGTTATAACTCTTGATGGGTAATAGTGGGTAGATTCACAAAAATGTGCAAGTTTATTCCCACCCACAAAGATGTATCAACAAGGGAATTAGCTTTCTTATGGTGGACTTACATGTTTAATATTATTTGATTTCCAAAAGCCATTATCTCTGATAGAGATCCAAAATTTACTTCTGAGTTTTGGACCTCTTTGATGGATATTTGTGGCTGTGAGTTAAAGTTTTTTACAGCTCACAATCCTCAGACTGATGCTCTAGCTGAAAGAATGATTCAAACTCTGGAAGATATGATTAGAAGGTATTGTGCCTTTGTATTATAATATAAAGACAATGACAGTTTACTCTTTACTGGGTCACTCTATTGCCTGGTCTTGAATTTGCATATAATAGCACTTTTCATTCTGTCACTGAGAAAAAGCCTTTTGAGCTTTGGTTAGGTTAAGTCCCAGAAACTCCTACTCAAATTCTAAATAATAAATTACCTAAGTTGGAACTACACCCTGGTGTAAAATTTTTTATGCAAATGCAACAGTTATGCAGAAAACATGCTCAAAGCTGTATTGATAAAGCATTTGAATATGAAAAAAGAGATTGAATAAATACCATAAAGAAGACACATTTAAAAAGGATGATGAAGTGTTGATATCTACTTTCCATTTTAATCTACAAGGTAACAAAAAATTAAAAGATCCTTTTGTAGGACCATTTGTTGTTAAAAGAATGGTTGGAGATAATGCAGTAGAATTTGTATTGTATTCTCCATATGATAGGAAACATCCTGTTTTTCCCATTTCTTAGCTTAAGCCTAATACTTCCAATAGTGACTTATTTCCCAAAGGAAGGGGAAGACCTAAGAAAAACCCTCAGGAAGTCACAGAAACTGCAGAAATTGATAGACTTCTCAATGATAGAATTATCTCTTCTGAAAGAGGTACTGAATATTTATTGACATATAAGAACAAATCATCTGAACATGATGTATGGTTACCTGGCAAGGAGATTTCAAATCTTCCTACGCTGTTAGAAAAGTAAAAAAATAAAAAATATTAGCATTTTTTTATTGTTTTTTTAGAGTGAGGGAGTGTCAGCCAGGCTATACCAGGAGCCCAGTAAATTTTAGGTCAAATTACTGGAACTAAAAGAGGAAATAAAAATATGCTTATGATGTATATAACTTAATCTTATATTGCATAATGAAATGATATAATTATTTTATTAAATATATATAATAAGTATTATATTAATTTTATTATTATATAAATTATTTATACATTTAAATTGAGCATGATATATTTTCTATAAATTATGGCACAATTTTATGTATTTAATAAATGAAAATTAATTAATTAAAATTATATATTAAATAAGGCCATACATATCTTATTAAACAATAATTTTGGGTGCTTTTTTGACCCTTAATTGTGTCAGTAAAATTATTAAATAAATTATAACACTTATTTAATAAAATGGTATTAAAATTCTCACTTTAAATAAGAGATAGAATTAAATTAATTATTTGTTTAAATTAAACTAGTTATTGAATTAATTACATAGTTAAAACAATTAATAAAATTTTCTTTATGCTTGATTGAATTAATTACATGGATTTTTTGGGTGAAAGTAATTCTATTTGTTTTAATTAAAGCCTTTACATCTCACTGTAATATCTGTTTTGGGTCATTTTACTCACTGTTCTTATGTTTCAGACTTACTTAGTTACTAATTATTTTAACTAATTGTTTTGGGAACTTATGGTAGGAAAATTGGTTACTTAATCACAGGTTTAGTTTATTGGTTCAAGTTTTACTCTCAATCTCTATGTTTTAATTCTATTCTTTTATATTCTTGTTTTATATTATTACTATTTTTTAATTACTCATTTGTGGCGCTTCAGAGGGTCCTTTTCTTATAAAAGGCTTTGGATAATCCCCTGTAGCTGCATCAATAATTATACCCTCAACTCAAATACAATTTTAAATATAATACGTTTATTTTATTTTTTATTATTAGCATTATAAGTCTAAATTTAAAAGTAAATAAATTATCTAAGGTTGCTATAAGTCTATTAATAACTATAATTGTGAACCGCGCACTGTTATATAACTTACATGATTTAAATTTTATAAATTGAACCTCACTGTTGTGTCACTGCTCAAATCTCATTGTAGCACTTCTTTATTTTTCTCTCTTACTTTCTTAAGCTATCAATTATTATAAAAATCTATTTTATCATTTTCCTTTAGTTCCTTTTAGTTTCTTCTCCCTTTTCTTCTTCTTCTAGACAACCGGCTGATAGTCCTGATGGTCTGGAAGATTTCTAACGGAGGTCCACTGGTGGTGATAGGTGGATTTGAAGATCTCAAGGGCAAGGTATGTATGAATTTATCTTTTAGTTTAATTACTCAAATAAAAGAAGTAAAAGTGTTATTGTTATAATTATAATTTAGAAATTAGAACTATGATGTTGTAAGTGCTAAAACAATAAATAATATTAATAAATATTTGATTTGATAAATGATTTTAATAAAATAATAAGTAAGTAAAGGAAGAATGTCCAAAACAACCAGAAAAGGGAGGCCTTATATAGGCAAAAGAGAAACAAAGCACAGAGGTAAAAAATACTATATACAGGAGTATGAGAAAAGAGAAAAAAGAATATTCCAGAATAATATCTTTTCAAATAATAAGATTTTTCTAGAAAGAAGGTGTTTAAAATATATAATTACTGTATATGTCAGAAATAAATTGATTTATTTAAAAATTACTGTAAGTGTCATTTTTAAATAAGTATTTTGAATTTCTTGTATAGATTTATTTTTATGTTTAATATTAAATCATATTTCAATATTAAATTTTTATTTTAAATTTTTGTTTCTCATAACCTGTCATTGAGCACAGTGTTAAGAAACTGTCACCGGACAACCTACGCACAAAGTGGAGGATGTTCCTGTAAGTGAGATGAGGAGTTTAGAGACTACTTCGAAGCACAGAGGAATGATTTGAGGAAGTGATTCAAAGATGACTTGAAGGAAGAACTACTGCTTTGACTTATGTTCAAGAAGAATTCTAATATAATTTAAAGGTAATATTAAAATTCTTAAGATCTCACAAAGGGTTGGAAACTCATTAATCAAAGTTTTTAGGATTTAGAAATGATTACTGAGAAAATAAAGAAAGATACAATAATAATGATTTAACTTAAAGCTTTTACCACTATTAACTATAAATACGTTTTATAATTTAATTCTAAAGAGTATCAAACCCAAAACCCAACTCCTTTTGTATCCTTTACTCCTCCTCGTCTTGACCTCATACTCATCCACTATTCCACACACCACAGACCATTAAAATACATCCGTTACACCTGGACCCTCCTCACTAACATCTGTTAACCCCTTAATCCTCCACTAACCATTCCATCCATGCTCACTACCCCTTAATAATCCACAGACATTTCATAAACCTTTTAATGTACTATTACATTGACTATTGCGCTGTGCATCGCTTATTGAGAAAAAAAACTAAGACACACTATTGAGAGATTAACTAATTTAGATTTAGAGTTTAGACTAGCGCCGTTGAATAGCGAGTACACAAAGGAAAGTCCCAGTTGACATGGAGAATTGCTTTCTGCGCTTCAAGTATGGGTTTAAAACCTCTTATTATTGATTTAATGAGCTGCTTTTGCCTCGAGTGTCACGTGGCGCGTGACAGATGCCCGGGTATAAGAATGCGAGCTCCGTTGAGCGTAAGACATACTTCCCACACTAGTTTCCCTTTACTTTTATTTTTAACTATTCTATAATTTACTACAATGGATTTCCCTAATCCAACTCCCACACCTCCACACCCTAAAGCGTATGGGGGAATTATCACATGGCAATATTTCAAGGCTTGCACAGCTTGCGAGTCAAGGAGTACTTTTGCGTGGAAAGCACGGCGGCACGAGGTCCTTTCCAGAAGTGCAAATTTTGCCGCTGGAGACGGGTGGCGTGTGATGCCTTGTCAAAGAATGCCGATATCAAGAGTCAGTTCATGAAGACTAAATATTGGGTGATTCCCAAGACAAAGAGGTAGTCAAAGATATTTGGGATGTTTCAATTGGGGACAATCAATTGGTGGGAATAAATGAGGAGGAGGCTGAAGATGATGTAGCAACCTGGGTGACTTTGGCTGTGAGCAAGAAACGAGTGGTCAAAGAAGAAGTCAACAAGTTAGTTGAGAAGGAAGAGGAAGTTTCCATTTCGAGATGGACCCCGAAAAAGTGACAGGTGGTCATCGAAGATGACAAAGAGGAAAAGGAAGTGGCGGTGGAGGTCACTCCTAGATTGTTCTTAGAAGCAGACCCCATCTTTGAAGTAAGTCCATTCTCCTGATATTTTATAAATTTAGTTACTGATGGTTTTGTTTTAGAATTCAGACGTCATTGCAGAAGTCCCTACGGCGGAAGCTTCGAATGTGGAAGCAACCATTGTGGAACCCGCTGCTGTGGAAGTGATGGTGTCAATCTTGACCAAAGATAGATTACCGGTGGTTGCCTCGAGGGAGGAGAATGAAGAAACCCTCAATCAAGTATGGTCCAAAAAGCTTCGCCAGGTTCAGCAAGTGAGGTTTATTGAAGACTTAAGTTGCGAAATTGATAAGATTGTCGATGGCACCTCCTTTGACATGGCCAAGGAGCTACTGGAAATTGGAGAGGTGATTCCGGTAGGAGAGGGGGAAGTCTTTGAGAAGTGTATGAAGGAAATAAGGGAGATTTTGGAGAAGATGAAGGGTTTGGTTGGGGGTAAAATAAAAGAGAGAATTTAAAAAAGAAAGAGAAAAGAAACGAAAGAAAAGATAAGAAAATTAAAAAACAATATGTATTTAGTTATTTTATTTTGTTGTTTTATGAAAATTTTAATATTTTATTTTTTATAAGATTTTGAGAGAAAAAGGAAAAGACAGAAAAAAGATTTAAATAGAATTTTGTTTTAAAATTTTGAAAGAAGAAGTTTAAGTGAGAGAGGAAAAGAAAGAATATTTGCTTGAAGGAGTTTTAGTTTTAAAGTTTGAAAAGAAAAAGAATTAAGTAAGAAGAAAGAAAGAAAAAAGAAAGAAATAATTTATTGAAATAATTTTGTTGTAAATAAAATTTAATGAAAAGAAACAATTTGTTATTTATGAAAGTTTGTTAATTGAAGATTTGAGGAATTTAGTTATTTGAAAAAAGAAAAGAAAGAAAAGAAGAGAAGAAATAAATTTTTAAAAGAGTTTTGAAAGAAAAGAAGTAATTTGTTCAAAGGATTTAAAAGAGAGATTTAGAGGTTGAAGTGAAGTTCGAGAAGATGGTTGTGTTGCCTTTTGTGAAAAATTTTGATAGTTCAAGGAAAAGAAATTTTTAAAAGAAAGAATGTATATAGAAAATTGAAAAGGATAAAAGAAAAAGATTTTAATTTTATTTGTCTTATTTTTTAATTTTTATTTTATTTTATTTTATTTAAATTTGATTTTTTATTTATTCATTTTTTAATTTGAATTTTATTTTATTTTTTAATTTTATTTTGTTTATTTTAAAGAAGCTTTAAAAATTTTGAAAAGAAAAAGAATAAAGAAGAAAACAAAATTAAGGAATTCTTTTTTTTTTAGATGTAAAGATGTTTTAGATTTTAAAAAGAAGAAAAGAAAAGAGAAGAAAGAAAAAATAAAAGAAAGTTTTAAGGTTTTGGTTTTAAAGGATATTTAAGATGAAAAGATTTTAGGAGTTCAGGGGCATTGGAAACATTGATGGCTGGTTCCCAGAAGGTTTTGTCTGAGTCATCGAAGAAGCCTTCCCTTTCCACGAGGTATTGAAGTTTCCCCTTGCGCATTCTTGAATCAAGGATGCGGCTTACTTCCCACTCTAGATTGTCTTCTACTTCAACCCGTTACAGAGGAGGTTGGTTCTTGCCCGGGTATGTTTCTCGAGCCAGTTCCAGGAGATATATGTGAAAAACAGGGTGAATAGCCTGCCATTTAGGAGGTATCTTGAGTCAAAATGCAGTTTTAGAGACTTCAGAGTCGATTTTGAATGGTCCCAAGCATTTTTCAGCCAGTTTCTTTGATGGTCCAGTTGTTCAAATGTTTCGTGCGTTGAGCCATACTTTGTCGTCTGGTTTAAAAGAAGGAGCAGTTTGTCAATGTTTGTCGGCCTGTTCCTTGTACCTTCGAAACGCTAATTCCAAATTTGATTTAAATTCCTCTTGGAGTCATGATATGGTTTGAAGATAATGTTCCACAGGATGATTAGTTTCTACATGGATTGAGTTGAATCGAGGATGTCTTCCATAAACAGTTTTGAAAGGAGATTGTTGTGTTGAAGAATGAGTCGAGTTATTATAAGCAAATTCGGCCAATGGTAACCATGTGGTCCAATCATCTTGTTGGTAACTGAAATACATTCAAAGGTATTGTTTTAGGATTTGGTTGACCCTTTCTGTTTGCCCATTAGTTTCAGGATGATAGGCTGTGGAGAGGCTCCTTGTGATATTGAGTTGTCGACACAGTTGAGTCCAGAATGTGGATACAAACATTGAGCCTCTATCTGAAATAATATAATTAGGTAAGCCGTGTTTGGAAAATACATATTATAGAAACAATTTTGACAAATCTTCTGCTGTAGCAATAGTAGTGGTTTTAATAAAAATAGACATTTTTGATAATTTCGTGAAAAATTTTGATAGTTCGAAGAAAAAGAAATAAGGAAATAAAAATTTTTTTTTGAAAAAGAAAAAAAGTTTGAAAGGAGAAAAGAAAGAAAATTTAAGGAATTGTTGATTTTTAAGATTTTATTTTAATGAATTTTTTAAGAATTTGTTTTTTTTATTACTTTATTTTATTTTATTTTTTTAATTTAATTTAATTTTAGTATATTTTAATTTCTTTCATTTATTTAATTTATTTGTTTTTTTTTAAAGAAGGTTGAAAAAAGCTTTTGAAAAGAAGAAAGAAGAAAAGAGAAAACAGAGTAATGATTTTTTGGAAGTAAAGAAGTTTTAGAATTTTTTTTAAAAAAGAAAGAAAAGTAAAGGAAAAGAAAAAAGAGAAGAGAAGAGAAAAATAAAAGAGAGCTCTAAGGTTTTGTTTTTAAAGGATATTTAAGATTAAAAGATTTTAGGACTTCAGGTGTGTTAGAAACAATGATGGCTGGTTCCCAGGATGTTTTGTCTGAGTCATCAAGGAAGCCTTCCCATTCCACAAGGTATTGAAGTTTCCCCTTGCGCATTCTTGAATTAAGGATACAGCTTACTTCCCACTCTAGATGGTCTTCTACTTCAACCGGTTCCTGCCTGGGTATGTTTCTCGAGCCAGTTCCAGGAGAGATACATGAGAAACAGGGTGAATAGCCTGCCATTTAGGAGGTAGCTTGAGTTGAAATGTAGTTTCAGAGACTTCTGAGTTAATTTTGAATGGTCCCAAGCCTTTTTTGGCCAGTTTCTTTGATGGTCTAGTCATTCAAATGGTTTGTGGGTCAAGCCATACTTTGTCGCCTGGTTTAAAGGAAGGAGCAGATTGTTGATGTTTGTCGGCCTGTTCCTTGTACCTTGGAATTGCTTATTCCAAGTTTGATTTAAGTTCTTCTTGGAGTCATGATATGGTTCAAAGATAATGTTCCACAGGATGACTAGTTGCTACATGGATTGAGTTGAATCAAGGATGTCTTTCATAAACAGTTTTGAAGGGAGATTGTCATGTCAAAGAATGAGTCGAGTTATTATAAGCAAATTTTGCCAATTGTAAACATGTGGTCCAATCGTCTTGTTGATAACTGACATACATTCAAAGGTATTGTTTGAGGATTTAATTGACTCTTTCTGTTTGCCCATCGGCTTCAGGATGATAGGCTGTGGAGAGATTCCTTGTAATATTGAGTTGTTGACACATTTGACTCCAGAATGTGGATACAAACAATGAGCCTCTATTTGAAATAATATCATTAGGTAAGCCATGTTTGGAAATACATATTCTAGAAAATTTTTTGACAAATCTTCTGCTGTAGCAGTAGTAGTGGTTTTAATGAAAATAGAAATTTTTAAAAATCTATCTACTATTACTAATATAGCATCAAAATTATTAGAAAGAGGAAGTTGAGAAATAAACCCATCAAAAAATATTCCCAAGGTTTTGAGGGAATAGGAAGTGGTTGAAGCAACACATACTTCTGGTGACAGGGAGCCTTATTACTATTACATTCATAACAGGCTTTTATATAGGCCTTGATTTCCCTGGTCATACCTGGCCAGAAGAAATCCCTCACTATTAACTGGTAGGTTTCATCAACCCCAAAATGACCAGCTAATGGAGAATCATGTCAACTATTGAAAATCCATAATTTTATTTCATTGTTGTTGGGTATGACTACTCTTTTCTCAAAAACTAATAGACGTGATTCAATACTAAATCTTTTGGCTCCTTGCTTTGAGATTATTTTGTCTTTTAACCCTATACAATAATTGTCCTTCGACTGGCTTTGAGGATGTTGGATAGTGGATTTTGAAAAGATTGAATTGCCATTGAATTAAGTTGATGAGTCATTAACATTGATTTGTTGAAGATCAATTTCACATTTGCTGGGTTCTGTCAGCAAATGCGTCCCCCCACTGTGGGTAAAGGTATTCCCGATGTGACAAGATATCTGGGAAAATGCAGTTCTTACCTGGGCAATAGGAAATAGAAAAAGAAAATTCAGACATAAATTCAGCCCACCTGGCTTGAAGCCTGGTTAACACTTTAAAAGACATAAAGTATTTCAAAGCATTATGGTCTGTTAAAATTTGAAAAGGACTATCTGAGCTGAGAAGAAAAGAGCGCCATTTTTTAAGAAAATGAATAATAGCAAAAAGCTCTTTGTCATGAATTTCATAATTTAATTCTGCTGCAATGAGTTTGTGTGACTCAAAAGCAGCAGGATGAAACAATTTTGTTTCAGGATTGAATTGAGAAATGACCCCTGCGATAGCATAATTGCTAGCGTCTGTCTTGACTATTGTTGAAGCAGAAGGATCAAAGTGTCAAAGAATTGGAGCTGTGGTGAACGCCATCTTCAATGCTTCAAATTCCTTTTGTGCTGTGGAAGTAAAAACAAAAGGAATATCTTTCCTAGGAAGAGAAGTAAGATTGTAAATAGTTTTAGAGTAATCTTTAATAAATCTTCTATAAAAATTTGTGAAGTTCAAAAATCCCTGGAGGGATTTAACGGATTTGGGCTCAGGCCATTCCAGGACCTTTTGGACTTTTTTGTTGTCCATGACTAATACATCAGTGGGTAACGTAAAAACCAAAAAATCAATAGATTTAAGGTGGAATTCACATTTATTATGCTTGGCGTAGAGACCATGATCTCGAAGTCAATTTAGAACCTGTCGAACATGATGAATATGTTCATCTAGTGTCTTCGAGAAAATTAAAATATCATCTAAATAGATGACAACAAATTGTTCAACAACATCTTGAAAGATGTCATTGACAAAAGTCTGAAAAGTAGATGGTGCGTTACACTATCCAAAAGGCATAACTAAATATTCATAACTACCAAATCTAGTGCGCATTGAAGTCAGTGGTTCATGACCTTCTGCAATGCAAATAAGATTGTAAGAGCCCCTAAGATAAATTTTAGAAAAGAAATTAGCACCATTGAAAAGGGTAAGAAGCAATGACATAGGGGGAACAGGATATGCATTCTTCTTAGTGACTGTGTTGAGATTTCTATAGTCAACGCACAACCTAAGACTACAATCCTTCTTTTTTACAAAGAGAACAGGGGCGCTGGTTGGAGATTTACTGGCTCTGATGAAACCTTTGGCTAAATTCTCTGCAATGTAGTCTTGAAGAACTTGAGATTCATCCTTTGACAAAGAATAGACAGGACCTGCTGGAGGTACTGGACCTATTAACTCTATCTAATGGTCGTTGGGTCGATGAGGTGGTAATTTATTGGCCTTGCGGATTGAAAAAACATTGAGGAAATCATGATAGATTTCTGGTAGAGTTGATTTAATGGCTTCAACGTCGATTTGGTCGTCCTCATCATCTTTGAGGGAATCTGTCGAGGGAAGACCAGAATTGAGAGAGCATAATTTGATTGCTTCGAGGCAATTCAAATCCTCTTTGAGTGAATTCATCGAGCTAGAAGGGTTATCTAATTGCTCATTTAAAGAAAGATCAGATGCTTGCAAGTCATCTGGAAGAGATTTGTCCTCTAGCAGGACATTTTCAGGCTGGTTGTTTAACTCCCTATTGACCTGCATTGAAGAATCAGAAATATACTTAGTACGTGGGGTGATCAATCCCCATGTCCAATCAATTTCAGTATTCCAATGCGTTAAAAAGTCATGGCCAAGGATGGTATTGTCCATTCTTGGGGCGTCCAAGACTGATAATTCCCACTCAAAGGGAGGAAAATTCGGAAAGTTGAAAACCCATAAAACTTTCTTACTTACCCAATATTTGGGTTCCTCTAATTCAACCAAATAAATTGGAGTTTGATAGATATCTGTGAATGTCAGCTTTAACTTCTCGGCAAAAGATAAACTGACAAAAGAAATTGAAACTCCAGAGTCTATAAGAAACTGAAGGGGGTATCCTCCTTAAAAAGAATGAATCTCAAGCGGTTTAAGGCAACTCCAGTCCTTAAGACATGGAGGATTTCTGCACTGGGAGAGATAAGATAGTTTGCTTTGCACACAAGTAAACTATCTACTAGTTTTTTGACTTTGAACTAGTACCTTCTTTTTCCTTCAATTTTACACAATATTCCAGCTTGTGCTTACCCCCACAATACATACATAACCCATTATCTGCTTGCCTCTTCCTCTCAGCTTCTTTAAGTTCCCCTTTTGGATCCAGTACTTTACTGATATTTTCTGGGGTTGAGCTTTTTGGTCGAGGTTTGTCCTTTCCCTTATTAGGTTTGTATTGAGTCAAGGAGGATTGAGTTGTCCATGGGTGTGAAGAAAATCCCGATTTAAAATTTAGGCCTTGAGATTTGTTGGCGTATCGATGATGTTGAAGTTTTCTTTGGTAAACGCCGTTGAGTTTGAGGGTTCGATACATTAAATCCGTTAAAGTAGTCATCTTCTGACCATGAAGATTTAATTGATCCAGAATCCTCGAAGCAAGTCCCTTTTTGAAATGATACTTGAGGGCAGCATCATTCCAACCTACTCGAGTTTGAAGTGCTCTGAAATTTGAGATGTATTCAGAGGCTTTACCATTATCACTCATGCAAAGGAAGTCCAGTTCAATTTCCGCGTTGTCAGTTTCGTAAGGGTTGCCAAACAACGTAAAAAGTTGGTCTTCAAATTTTTCCCAATTATTGATGAGTAAATGGGTCACTGCCGAAAAGAGCATGAGAAGCTAAGGTTCAAACCACCTTTCTGCCTTTCCGGCTAGGAATGAAGAAGCATAAACAACCTTCGATCGGTTGTTATTAAAGATTCGAGGGTCATTATGGAACAGCAGCTTGCATGTTTGCAAGAAGGGTCACAATCTGTCTGGATGTTCTCCATCAAATTTATCAGGATATTTCATGGAAGGAGTTTTGAATTTTGATCTCTCAGAAGATGTTGGATTTGAAAGGGTCTTCATGAAAAGTCTCATGAAGTCTTCCAGAGAATTAGAATTAGATGGTCCCAGTTCTGAAGGTTGACCAGAAGGGTGTGTAGCAGGGGCAGATGGTGCCTCGTGCATTGTATCCTCACCTTCTTCATCATCACTAGAATCATCAAAATATTGTGGGATGTCTTCTACAGATTGGACTGAATGTTGCTTTCCCTAAGGTCAAGAGGTTCCAGGGAGTGAGTGCGGGAAACAGGCCGTGTGGCTGTTGGCCTGCCTCTGGCACAAGCTCTAGTAGTAGCGCCTGTAGGAGGAGTGCATGGAACAGGTGCCATTTTAAGAATTTAAAGAACACCTGAAAAGGACGTAGTAGTGCAAATAATGAGAACTACGGAGAATTAAATTATACTGTCACCGGACGACCTACGCACAAGGTCAAGGATGTTCCTGTAAGTGAGATGAGGAGTTTAGAGACTTCTTCGAAGCACAGAGGAATTATTTGAGGAAGTGATTCGAAGATGACTCAAAGGAAGAACTACTGCTTTGAATTATGTTTGAGAAGAATTCTA
This sequence comes from Hemileia vastatrix, assembly GCA_030280995.1. Taxonomy (NCBI): domain Eukaryota; kingdom Fungi; phylum Basidiomycota; class Pucciniomycetes; order Pucciniales; family Zaghouaniaceae; genus Hemileia; species Hemileia vastatrix. Next base: position 9,468,828 of record JASXTE010000007.1, read on the forward strand.
ATATAATTTAAAGGTAATATTAAAATTCTTAAGATCTCACAAAGGGTTGGAAACTCATTAATCAAAGTTTTTAGGATTTAGAAATGATTACTGAGAAAATAAAGAAAGATACAATAATAATGATTTAACTTAAAGCTTTTACCACTATTAACTATAAATACGTTTTATAATTTAATTCTAAAGAGTATCAAACCCAAAACCCAACTCCTTTTGTATCCTTTACTCCTCCTCGCGTTGACCTCATACTCATCCACTATTCCACACACCACAGACCATTAAAATACATCCGTTACACCTGGACCCTCCTCACTAACATCTGTTAACCCCTTCATCCTCCACTAACCATTCCGTCCATGCTCACTACCCCTTAATAATCCACAGACATTTCATAAACCTTTTAATGTACTATTACATTGACTATTGCGCTGTGCGTCGCTTATTGTGAAAAAAAACTAAGACACACTATTGAGAGATTAACTAATTTAGATTTAGAGTTTAGACTAGCGCCTTTGAATAGCGAGTACACAAAGGAAAGTCGCAGTTGACATGGAGAATTGCTTTCTGCGCTTTGAGTATGGATTTAAAGCCTCTTATTATTGATTTAATGAGCTGCTTTTGCCTTGAGTGTCACGTGGCGCATGACAGAAACAAAAATATAAGGGACAATTAAAATTAATTTTAATTATTTACTAATTTTAATTTTTTGGAACTAGTTAATTTATTTAAAGGTAATTTAAAGTAAATATATTATAATTAATAATAATAATATTAAAACAAAAAGGTGTGGCTTCATCCTAGTAAATAATTAATTGTTTTACTGAGTAAGTCTAGCAGCCTGGCTGACAGTAAATGCCCTAAGTAGTTTGAGTACAGTACCAGTATCATTAGTTTACATCATTACCTTACCAATTACAAGCATAACTTCAGTATAAAATTTGGTTTTCTTCCCTATTCCGACTTCTATCTTTTCTTCCTTCTGATTGACCTCTGACCTACTTACCACGACGACTCTTCACTCGGCCTTACTTGATCTTCTTCTTTGACCTTCCTTGATCTCTATTATACTCTTGACCTTGCTTTGCTCTACCTTATTTATTTGACCTTAATTATCTGTTAACGTTTTCCTTACACATACTATTCTTGTCAGCCAAGCTACTAGACTTACCTGGTAAAATAATTAATTATTTTACTGAGGTGAAGCCACACCTTTTTTAATACTTATTAATAATTAATTATTTAACATGTACTTATATATTACTTACAACCAACTAAGCTAATTTTATTAAGTAGTGTAAATAATTAATTTAAGTAAGTGTCCCATACATTTTTACTCCCTAACATCATGCTCAATAGTGCAGTTGATTGGGAATAAAAATTAATGATAAAATTATAATAAAAAACCTTAAAATTATTATATTACTTCATTGAGAGATCTGGAATTCCGTGAAATCAATATAATTAACTTAAATGTGTTGTAATTAATTGTGACAGTCCAAGGGAACTCATACTTTATTACCAATAAAATTGATGCCCTTGTTGACGTACCAATTAATTTATTTTTCTTATGTCATATATATACTCCTTTTAGTTACCTTCTTTCTCACATTCTTACAGTAGATGGTGTAAACTCTGTGTCATTATTTCCCTCATGTTTTGCCTATAAAAGGCCCTCACTTTTGTGCTTTTCAAGACATTCCTTACTTACTTATTTTATTATAACTACATACAAACTATTTATTATTTTAGTATTTACATTAAAGCCATAATTCTAAACTTTTAAATAAAGTAGAAACTATCTCTTTACCTCTTAGTATTTTTTGAGTAAAAAGTCTTTAAAAAGATAAGAGAAATATGTACCAAGTTTGAATCCTCTGAAATCCACTGTTGCCGACCTTGGATCTCCTTGAAATTTCTTCTAGACTTGAAGGACCACCCTACAATTCTCAACTAGCACTTTCACTTAAACATGATACTGAATTTCCCTCTAAATATAAGACTTTTGGTCTTCAAATTGTCAAGTCAAGCAATGAATTTTAATTATTAGCCCTCGTCTTTTTAACTACTTTTTATTTTCAAAATAATTTTCTTTTAAAAAACTCATACACGCAAATATGAACTGGTAGCACTGTAATATCAATGAATTCCTCGCCATTTTACACACCTTTTTACTGGTAAAACGGCTTATGTCCTAGAATTTTATTTCAAGGTCGAGGCTGGAATCCTCTGGCTTACCAGGCAAAGCATCACATTCTGAACACACTATGATGACCATTAAAATCAGCGGTGAACCAATACAAAATAACATGTTACAGCTAAGAAACCTAAGACACTTACCTACTGGCTTTGTGAGATTAGTGCATTTATAATATGCGTAATCAACACCTATGCACTCTGGAGATTTTATTGACCAGGTTAAAATTATAGCATAAGCCATGAAGTTTTCTAGCGAATTTCCTAATGATTGACTCACGAAGACCGGGGTTTTTTTTCAAAATGTAAGCCCTGCAACTTTTAGTAACAGCGGTAGCCGTTTCATTGACTCCGCTGTTCCAGTCGGTCTTCTTCAAGTAAGGCTTACATCCACTTGCTTGACCAAAGGGTTCTTCAGCTTTTGGTGGGTTGAAGAATGATGAATGAAGTTAAGTGACTCAAATAGTGTGTATTATAACATTGATGTTCAACAATCATCATGAAGAGGCTTACAATTTTTAGGCTGATCGCAATCAAAGCATTTATATACCGAACTTTTGGTGTTACAATCTTTCAAGCAAAAGACGATTCAATCATCAAATTTTCAACCAAAATATAAATTTAGATAAAGTAGAGTTTCAAAATAACTTACAGTACCCTAATCGGCGGATATTGTAAAAAAAATTCAATAAATAAAAGTATTTAAATACATGTATAAATATAGATTTTAGCAAAATATGAGCTCATGAGAACTTACCTATCTCGACCAAACCTTGTGTTTGAAAGAAGTTAGTACATTTATGAGCCGAATCAGGAGTTTCATTTGAGAACGTTGAAGAAATAAGGCAGCATAAAATTGCAGCAAAAACAAGAGTTTTCTTTAAGATCATCATTGTGCAAGAAGTCTGTAATCAAATATAAAAATTGACCGAGAATGAATTGATGAATTTTACCTGTAGGAATTTTGTTGAAAGAAGGAGGAAAGAAATCCTTCTCTTATCTGTTTTGCAGTTATGTAACTATCCATCTCCCAACATCTTAGCAGGAAATCATAGACAATTTTTGAGCTGTATATTCTCGTCTGTTAGCCACCATTGGTGCCTAGAAAAAATATATAAAACGCCTTGGCAAGAAGTATCTTGGGGAGAATGTGCTCCCATGAAGACCTAAAAATGGTTCAACCCCTTGTCTCCACAGTAACCTGGGACAATACTCATGTTTTTGAGGAAATATTGTGGATTTGTGCAACGCCTCACGGCCCCTCTAAAGTGCATGCAAGAAATGCCACCGTTGGAACCATTTTTTTTGTTCTACTTCGATTTCTTTTTCGTTTAAGTTACCAAGACTATGAAACATTCACCACTTGATAGTTGATAGAAAAGCATCATGAAAAACGGCAGTCGTATTTTACAGATAATCCTGGAAAGCTTGATGTTGCCTTGACTCTCATCTCGCGCCAAAAGCAACCTAAACTCATGTTTTTTTTGGGGGGATGAAAGGTAAGGCAACCGCATGTTTTCCAGGATTAGCTGTAACACTACGCAGAAAACAGAGTCGCAAACAGTCCTGCTACAACCAGACCAAGACATGTCGCAGTAGAAAACCTGTGAATTCCAGGGCTCATAGTAGTCAAAGATATTTACCTGTGGCCTGCAACAGCTAATGATGTGGCTGCACACATCCATCCCATTGAATTTTTGGTTTTTTTCTTCTTCCCTTTTTTATATTTTTTGTATTTTTTAATTTTTATGTAGAGATGAAGCAAATAGGTTTATGAAAGTGGCCAGATAAAGGTCAAGTTAAAGGTCTACGCCAACAGGGCGAGGTCAAGATCAAAAGGGAAAGTTCAAAAGTAAGAGGTCTAAGTTGAAGGTCAGGAAATGAAAGTTTAAATGTAATAAATGAGTAAAGGCAAGAATAAGTAGAAGACGGATGTCGAATGCAGGTGTTATGTCTAGACATACATTTACTAAGCGATTTTATGTTTATGTACATAGTAGAATATTTGTTTGTCACACATTAAAAGTGCCTACAAATGGCATCTAACTAATCCTTAAGATGCCCAAATATCTGAGTTCCAATTAACTCCATTGTCTGGTGTTCAACTAATCCTTGTCATCAATCTCATCATGTGTTTCAACTAATCCTTGACACAGTTACCTTTTGCTGGCATTGATCTCAACAACCCAAACCCAGACTCCAACGGGAACTACATAATCTAGACCTTCCACCTCACCTCTCTAACACCTCAAACCCTAAAGTTACTACATGTGACCATCAACGTTCTAAATCCTTCTCACATACTGTCTCCCCGGTATCCACATCAAGCGGTGACACAGCAAAACAATTCTTTCTGGCTGCCAACTCTCCTTTACCATCTCCAATGCAAAACAACTCTCCTACTCATCCTTCAGCAGCTGACCCTTCTGATCCCTCATCCTTACTTCCTCTTGAAATGCCTCCATCAAATGTTAATAATGATGAAACTCCATTAACGGTCTACAAAGGAAAAGACTGCAGAGGTAATCAATGATATCATTACAAAGACAAAGCACATGGCAAAGTTAAAGATAGATGGCTCTAACTGGCAAAAATGGGTTAAAAACCTACACCTCTTCCTCAACTGCTGGGTTAGAACTACCAAATATGTGACTTAATCGATAAACCTATCCACCCCTATTGATTGTTTTGAGGATGAAATGAGCTGGCATGTCCTTTACTATATTGTTAGTACCTGAGAAGGCAGACTACTACTAGCACTGACGCTAGCGTTGAAATGGGACTGACTATGCTAACACAGCAGTGGGACTAACTAGACTGACAATGTTGGGGTTGCTAACAGTAAGAAGGGCGTGACTGACTATGCTGGGTTAGTAGTGAGACCAAGAGTAACTAACTGGATTACTATTAAAGTTGTCTGATGAGGAGTGCTCCACAGCGCTTGCCCCATATAACCCCTTAATGCAATATCCCTGCTTCCCTCTCTTACAAATGCATAGCTCCCACAGCACTCCTCCTCCTTGCCTCTCAATCCAAATCCTAACATTACCCCCTCTTTTACCCCTCCTGCCCCCTGCACTCCTTCTCAAACTCCTTCAACTTTTCCTTAGCATTGACCAAATTTTCAACTGGTTCCCAAGACTTATCTCTTACCCCATATCCTTTCCAATGCACCAAGTACTGAACCTTTCCCTTATATGCCCTCTTAGAAACAACCTTTTCCGCCTAAAACTCCTCTTCATGTCCCACCTGGATTGGTGCTGGTGGCTCTTCTGGACGTCCTGGAATTGTATCTTCCCTGTGCTTTGTGAGCAATGAGATTTTGAAAACTGGATGTACTTTCCTCATTAAGATTTGTAGCTCCAGTTCATAAGCCAAGTCAGATACCTTGCATTTGATCTTAAATGGGCCTACTTTCTTGTAATCAAGTTTGGCACTTGGGTGCAATGTAGCAAGGAAGTGTGAGCTTAACCGACCTTGTCACTTACCCCCAGTGCCCAATGCTGCACCTTTCCTTGATCATGGTGGCACTTCATTGCCTGTTGGGATAAATTGAGTGCTGCTTCTAGTTCTTCACATATCTCCTGCAGCTTCTGAATTCTCTCTTCTGCTTCTGGAACATACAGTGTTTCTGGTGTGCCAATTGAGAATGTTGGGTGATACCCATAGTTGGCATAAAAGGGGGACATGCCTGTTGACACATGGAGCCGGTTGTTGTATGAAAATTCAGCTAATGGTAGGAGCTGCACCCAATCATCTTGCTGATAGTTGATGAAGTGATGCAAGTATTTTTAAATTGCCTTGTTCACTATCTCGGATTGTCCATCAGTCTGGAGGTGCCATGCTGTTGAAAATATGAGCTTAATATTCAGTTGCTCATACATTGCTTTCAACAACTTAGAGTTAAAGGTACTTCCCCTATCAGATATAACGCTATCAGGCAAACCATGCAGCTTCCAAACTTGTGCCACCATTAGGTCTGCAATACCTTCAGATGTGACCTATTAACTTTTAATGAATAAATAAATCTTTTTATCTACAAGATTGAGTGATGTTGGCTATTCTTAATGAGCCAACCTTTTAATGAATAAATAAACCTTGTTAGTTACAAGATTGAGTAATGTTGGCGATTATTAATGAGCCAACCTAATCACAATTGTAACAAAGAGTTACAATGATGAAGAGTGCACCTGTATAACAGATAAATAAGATGATCAAGAAATGTGAGTGGAAGAACAATCAATGAATATTTCAATGACATATTTCTAACCTTTTAATGAATAAATAAATCTTGTTAGTTACAAGATTGAGTGATGTTGGCAATTCTTAATGAGCCAACCTGTATGACAAATGGTAAATAAAGATAAAAAATTAAATGACAAAATAAAAGACAGAGAGAAATAGTAAAGAAATACCTAATCACAATTGCAAAAAAGAGTTACAATGATGAAGAGTGCCCATGTATAAAAGATAAATCAGATGATTGAGAAATGTGAGTGAAAGAACAATTGATGGGGAATAATGACTAGATACAAGGTATATATATATGTTTTACTATAACCATTGATAGATTGTTCAACATCTACATTTCTAAGTTTGTACAAGTGCTTAGGGATAAGACAATACTATTGAAAATGATGTTTTTGAGGATTATAGAATGTTCATGATGATTTAGGAAGCATCTGGTTTTTAATCCTGACATGACCTTGGTAGTGGTTGGAATGAAGTGCACCATCTTAGTGCAACGTTAAACAACTGTGAGAATAGCATTCTTCCCTTGAGACTTTGGTAACTCCACTATAAGATCATAGGAGTACTCCTTCCATGGATGCTTGGAAATGTTTAGTGGGTTCAGTGGTGATGTTATTGGACTGACCTTGTTTCTCTGGCACAAGTCACATGCTGCTACATAGAACTGGACATATGCTTTCATGGACTTACTGTCAGCCTAAATATCCTTAGGACTGAGTATTTCTTATGCTTAAAATAAGATAACCTTAACTAGATTAAGCTTATATCTTAAAAATAAGGTTAAAATAATAATATATATTATTTTATTATATATATATATAATTATTATTCTATTATATAATTTATAATAGTTTAAATAGATTATCCATGGCCTAATAATACTTATTAAGGTGTTAATGGAGTCATAATATACTTATCTTAAGTGATATGAAGTAATTATTGACATACATAAGCTTATATGTATACATAAATCTCATATTCAGTGAAATATGCAGTATATTATGTATATTTAGGTATATAAGTGGGTTTTAGCCCCTTAATAGCCTATAACCTTTGTTTTTCTGCTTATTTTAGGTCATATGGACGAAATCAGTGGACTCACAACGCCTACAGAAGCATAGACACCTATATCAGGCGCATACACCCAGTTTGGACAACTAAAATTACTTCCTTGGATGGTTATTCCCGGATTTATGGGTTGGAAAGATGTTTTTGGGTTAATGTGGATGCTTGGGGATGTTATTGGGGGCTTGGACATTTTATTTTTTTCCTTTATATGCTTTTAGTTTCATTAAATCTCTTTTTGATCATTTATTTTACCTGTTTCTTTATGGTATCCGCTTTTATCTGGGTTTTCTATTTATGGTATGACTCTGTGTTATTATTAATAGTGATGGAGGGTCCTTACTGGAGGTCTGGGTGTTGAAACTGCTTGAAGTGGACGCCATGTGGAGGTGATGGGCCCTCACAGTGCTGTAATTGCCGGGGATAGCAGTGACATCATCTGGATTGAAGGTCTGTGCACTCCAGTGGATTTGGGTATAAGTAAGGAGGGATTTTGACGGTTTATTATCATCATTCAATTACTACACTTCAAACAAACATTACACTACAATTATTAACATTCAGAAATATATTATAAAGCCCTTATAAATTGATATTATCTTTATAAAAGCTATAACTATATTTTATTCTTCTATTTTCCACCACTAGCATGCATTTAAACCCAAGTATTGTGAGTTTAATTTGAGTATAACTATTCTATTAGTCTTCCCCTGAGGTTTAATCAATAAATCATTTATTAATAAGTAGTAGGACCATAAAATAACACTATTATATCATACTTATATACTAGACTGTACTGACAATTGGGGGTCTTTCCTTATATTTTACTTATTATTTAGTATAAGCCTTGGGACGTGATTTTTACCTTAGTACAACTCAAAATTAACCAAATATTTGGGTCTGCTGCATATTAGTGGGTCATCATAACTCATTGATTGCGGAAAAGAACCCTTATAATAATTGTACTAATTTTTTATCATAAAAATTAGATATTTACAGTAGTAACTGTACCCAATATAAACCCAATTTCACTTGGTATTTGGACACCAATATAACACCCAGTTAAATTGGTATTTGGCTAAAGCTTGGTAAGCTAATTATTCACCCTTATAGAGGTCTAGTTAAACTTATTATTATATTTTTAACAGATTTTTTCGAATTTTTCTTATATTTTATTTAAATAAATAAAGATATAAATTCAGGGTAAGCTCCATTGCTTTTTATTAGTAATATAATTACTAATATCTTTTGTCTACTAATTCCAAAGAGTTTTTCCTTTTGTAGACGTAAAATATTGTTATTCTGAACAATATGAGTGCTCCCCAGGATAGTGTAAGTAAACGGCCTGCTTATAATACCAGGTCTAAAGCTAATAAAAACTTTCCAGGACATCACCATGGAGGGACAACAGTACCCCCAGCCAGAAAGCATGAGTATAGAGGAAAAGGACGCCCTCTTAAAAAAGATAAATATCAAAAAGACGTCTCCTCCTCTTCAGGATCAACTGTCCCACCTGGCCAAACAGGTTCTGAAGCTAGAGGAATCAAAATCTCTCATGTTCAAAGAGGTAGAGCAGTTGCAAAACAATTGCAGGTAGGATTTCAGCAGATGAATCAGGCAATGGCAGAATTAAAGGGAGGCCAGCCCAGTCAATCAAATCAGCAACCCCCTACCCAAGGAGGGTCCACTCACTCCCAGGAGAAAATCCTGGTAGACAAATGGAAATGGGACTGGTTTCACCAACAGTGGACAAGCCACAGTTGCAACAGGGATCCACCCCCTCATCTGACTTCCTCAGCTCACCCTTACAAGGGAAAAAAGTGCCAAAAATCAGGACTGGCAACCATCCCTTGGTAAGTAACTTACCCTCTCAGATTAGACATAATACTGATAATTACAATATAGGTAATTCTATTGATGTTAAATCTGTACAAAAAATAGAGGAGGATTTAAGAAATTTAGGTTTTAGAGTAGATACACCTGACTTGTCTTTTGTCCATAATAACAGTACTATATACAATGATAATACAGTTAATCCTCAGTTGCAACCACCTACTAGTGAGATGAGAAGTTCACAGGAGAGTGAGAGAATTGAAAAGGAGGACATGGAATATTTTAACAATAACCCAACTGTCCATAGAATTGTTTCAGCATTGTGGAATAGAATGACTGATTGTGAGGAACAGACAGTTAAACTCACTAGTGATACAATTTCATCCTTAACATTGAACATTTCTCAATTAGCAACATGTAATAAAGAATTAGAGAAAGAACATTTGTCTCTAACTCTTAAATATGATTCATTGAGTAATAAATATAATGACCTTTCAAACAAATTTTGTGAGTTAGAAAAATTATATGAAACACACTTATTAAAGACTGAATCAAGAACAAAGTTATCTTTTGCACAGACAAATCAAAGTGTCTCTGAGTTGCTACAAAGATTAACTAAAGTTGAGATTGAAACTGCCAATCTACTAATGAACCAGGATAATCATAAGTATAATCAATATAATAATAATCCTTTCATTGGCAAAAGTGAATCTCATTCCTTCCCTATACCACCACAATTGAAACCATCTGGTGGTAGTTTCAAATCTGAAAATGTAAGTCACAAATCCATGCAGGAAGAAATACAAGACCATTTATCAAAAGTAAATGAGTTGTTGAATTTACCTAAGATTTGTGAGATAAAATCCAATCAGAAGAACTGGCCTAAGATAGATCAGTACCCAACTTATGATGGGGAAGCCAGCTCTGATTGGCAACATTTTATTCAAAGAATTGACAACTTGCAATTCTCATATAAGTTACCAGATGAAGAGATAACATCAAAATTAATTTCTTTATTTAAGGATGTTGCTTTATTATGGTTTGAAGCTGTCTTAAGTGAGGGTAGAGACTACTCTTGGGCTGAATGGAAACAACTTATTGAAAAACAATTTGGAGGTTCTAAATTCAGGCTTACTCAGCAAAGACTGTATGAGAAGACTAGGTATAATCCGTTGAATGGTGACAAACCTATGGTATTTTTAATGAATTTAAACAAAATATTAAAAGCCATTGAGCCTCATATGGATTTTAACTTATGGAAAGATAAGATAATATACAAATTACCTATATCTGTCAGAGACATTGTTGTAGCTAGAACATTAAATGTTACTGAATATTTTGACTTTATTAATATTTGCAATGAAATATTATTAAACCATAAGTATGAATCAAGGTATTCCACTTATAAGCAAAATGTTGAACCTGTAAAAACTCAGAATTCAAAAACACTTCAGGAGAAGCAGAAAAAACCTACTGCACCTGTAGTACCTAAAAAGTATGAAACAAATACTTGTTATAAGTGTAACAAACCTTGGGTCAAAGGTCACAAATGTGAGAAAAACATAAATATTGTTGAAAATCAACGTGAATCTGAAACTGAAACTGAAAAAAGTAAAGAATCAAGTGATTATGACAGCAATATCTCATATAGTGATGAAAATGAAGTCTGTATGTTGGAAGATGATTTGTCCATCTTTGAAAATCCAATATTAAATATGGACTCAAATGAATCTTTAATGAATTTTGAGGATGCTGAAATCATTAAGGATATACAAGCTGATAACTTTAGAATGACACCTATCACGGTTCCAGCTATCATTTCTGGTGAAAATGTTAATATAGTATTGGACACAGGAGCTGCTGGTTCAGTTGTTTCCACTAATACATTACAGAAAATTGATAGTGAATATAAGTTTAAGCTTGAACCACTTCAGAATAAAAATTGGAGAGGTTTTGGATCAGTACTACACCCCATTGGTAAATACAAAGCTGCTGTTTTCTTTAAACACCAACATGGTTATGTAAGGGTAACTTGTGACTTTGTAGTAATGGATAATACAAATTGTAGTAACTGTTTTATCATTGGAAATGATATTCTGACTAAATTTGGTGTAAAGTTAGACCCTGCTAATAACAATTTTACAATTGGCATGAATGGTAAAAGGAAATTTAAAATAAATTCTTTTAACACAGTCTTACACATTGAGTCAGTAACAAATTCCCCGTCTAAAGGAAGAGAATCCAATGAGTTGGAACTTCTGGAAACAGAAATTTCAAAAGCATCATTTGGCACTCAGATAAGTGAAACTGAGAAAGATAATATTTTGGAATTAATTAAAGCTTTTCCAATGGCTTTTGCACATGGTACAAATGAACTTGGCCTTGTAAAAGATCATGAAATGAAAATTAGTTTAACCTGTGATATGGATAATATTCCTGCTAGTCTTAAAAAGAAACCATACCCTGCTTCACCAATGAAGAGGAAAGAAATAGAGGATAATATTAAGATGTTATTAAAAATGAACATTCTCGAAAAGGTTGAAACTACACCAAAATATTGTGTAATATCACCAGTGCTGATTTCTTATGAACAAGATAAAGCAAGACTGTGCGGTGATTATAGAGCATTAAATACATTTACAGTAGATGATATTTATCCATTGCCAAGGATTGCCTCTATACATGCTACCCTTAAAGGTGCTAAATATATAAGTTGCCTAGATGGAAATAAAGGGTACCATCAAATTCCTGTTGAAAAGAATTCACAGAACCTTTTGTTGATAACAACACACATGCAAAATTTATAAGTATGTTAGAATGCCATTTGGACCAAAAAATGCTCCATCAGTATTTCAGAAGTTAATGGATATAACATTCCATAATGAAATGATTGAAGGATGGTTAATGGTATACATTGATGACATCATAGTGTTCTCTAAAAATTTTGATGAACACTTAATCCATTTAAGGAAAGTATTTCAGAAAATGGATGAAATAAAAATGACCCTTGCATTGAAAAAATGTAAATTTGGGTTTGAATCTTTAAAAGTGCTTGGTCATATTGTATCTGGCTTACAAATATGTGTAGACCAAAATAAAGTGGCTGCAATAAAGAATATTGGCATTCCTCAAAATGTGAAGGATGTACAATCTTTTCTTGGAATGTGTGGTTATTATAGAAAATATATAAAAAACTACCAATCAATTGCTGCACCACTGACCACACTGATAAAGAAATCAGAAGCTTTCATTTGGAATAATGAAAGACAACAAGCTTTTAATAAGTTGAAAGAATGTTTAATGACAGCTCCTATCTTGGGATTACCAGATTTCCAATTACCTTTTGTATTATATACATATGCAAGTTTTATTGGACTGGGTGCTGCTTTGCATCAAAAACAACTTATTGAAGGTAAAATGTCAGAAGTAGTAATCTGCTATATTTCAAGTACTCTGAGAAGTGGTGAATTGAAATATGGTGCTACTCAACTTGAATGTTTGGCAGTAGTATGGGCTCTTGAAAAGCTACATTATTACCTGGAAGACCAAAAATTTGAGTTAATAACTGACTGTAGTGCAGTTAAGTCACTCTTAAACATGAAAACTCCTAATAGACACATGTTTAGATGGCAATTAGCTGTACAAGAATACAGAGGACGGATGACTATAACACATAGAGCAGGAACCTTGCACTCTAATGTAGATCTGTTATCCAGAGTACCTCTTCCTAATAATGATGATAATCCTGCTTATGTTCCTGAATCAGAGATTATTAACATTTATGGCATTTATATTGTAGATCTTGAGGATGAATTTATGCAATCAATTCTTGATAATTATAATTCAGATCCTGACTTAAGTAAATTAACTACAATATTAAATGATCCATCTAATGCTTCAATGAATGTTTTAATAAAAACATTACCAATTAAGTATAAAGAGGCATTAGAGAAAGGAAAATTTTCCATTGAGGATGGTTTTATATATTACAGGAAAAAATTAAGTAATGTAATTGTAATTCCCCCTTCAATGAAGGAGTTAATGTTAAGTATATGTCATGATGATATATTAGCAGGTCATTTTGACTACCATAAAACATTAATCAGAGTAAAAAACACAGCTTGGTGGATTAACATGTCTGAGGATGTTCAGAAATATGTTGAAACATGTGATTCTTGTCAAAAATCTAAAAGATTAACAGGAAAAAGAGCTGGTTTATTACAACAAATTGAGCAACCAAAAGCTCCATGGGAAATCATTAACATGGACTTTGTAACAGGTTTGCCAATAGCAGGGCATAAGAGTTATAACTCCTGCTGGGTAATTGTAGATAGATTTACAAAGATGTGTAAATTTATTCCTACCCACAAAGAGGTTTCTGCAAAGGACTTAGCTTTTTTATGGTGGACACAAATGTTAAATACAGCAGGTTTCCCCAAAGCAATAGTTTCTGACAGAGATCCTAAATTTACTTCTGAGTTCTGGACGTCACTTATGGATGTTTCAGGGTGTCAATTAAAACTTTCTACAGCACACCATCCACAAACTGATGGGCTAGCAGAAAGAATGATACAAACCTTAGAAGATATGATAAGAAGATACTGTGCTTTTGGTCTTAATTTTAAAGACAATGACAAATTCACGCATGATTGGGTAACCCTTATCCCAGGTTTAGAATTTGCATATAATAGTACAGTACATTCTGTCACTGGCAAAAAGCCATTTGAGTTATGGTTGGGTTATGTACCTAATACCCCTGCTAAAACTCTTAATAAGTTACCTAGATTGGATATTCATCCAGGTACTAAATCTTTTCTTCAGATGCAGGAACTATGCAGAAGACATGCTCAAGAATGTATAAATAAGGCTTTTGAGTATGAAAAGAAAAGATGGGATAAAGCCCATAAAGAACAAATGTTCAAAGAGGGTGATGAAGTCCTTATTTCAATGCTACATTTCAATTTAAATGGTAATGTTAAATTGAAGGATCCATTCATTGGACCATTTGTAGTTAAAAAGATGGTTGGTAATAATGCTGTTGAGGTTATTCTATATGCACCTTATGATAGAAAACATCCAGTATTTCCTATTTCTCTTATAAAACCATACCATTCTAATGATACTGCTCTCTTTCCAAGAAGGTCAGGAAGGCATAAACAGCAACCTGAAGAAATAGTGGAAAAAGCAGAAATTGAAAAGATACTTAAAAAGAGACACCTTACTAAAGAAAAGGGAGTTGAGTATCTATTAAGATTTAAAAATAAATCAAGTGAATATGACCAGTGGATTCCAGAAAATGAAATCTCTGATCTTAAAAATCTCTTGAAAAAATTTAAATCTAAATAATACTGTTCATTCAGTATATGTATTATAAAAATTATTTTTTTTATTTTATTATTTCATTCCTTAAGATTAATTAAAATGTCTTAAAATTTTTTTTATTGTTTTTTTTTGGGGTGAGGGAGTGTCAGCCTAAATATCCTTAGGACTGAGTATTTCTTATGCATAAAATAAGATAACCTTAACTAGATTAAGCTTATATCTTAAAAATAAGGTTAAAATAATAATATATATTATTTTATTATCTATATATATAATTATTATTCTATTATATAATTTATAATAGTTTAAATAGCTTATCCATGGCCTAATAATACTTATTAAGGTGTTAATTGAGTCATAATATACTTATCTTAAGTGATATGAAGTAATTATTGACATACATAAGCTTATATGTATACATAAATCTCATATTCAGTGAAATATGCAGTATATTATGTATATTTAGGTATATAAGTGGGTTTTAGCCCCTTAATAGCCTATAACCTTTGTTTTTCTGCTTATTTTAGGTCATATGGACGAAATCAGTGGACTCACAACGCCTACAGAAGCATAGACACCTATATCAGGCGCATACACCCAGTTTGGACAACTAAAATTACTTCCTTGGATGGTTATTCCCGGATTTATGGGTTGGAAAGATGTTTTTGGGTTAATGTGGATGCTTGGGGATGTTATTGGGGGCTTGGACATTTTATTTTTTTCCTTTATATGCTTTTAGTTTCATTAAATCTCTTTTTGATCATTTATTTTACCTGTTTCTTTATGGTATCCACTTTTATCTGGGTTTTCTATTTATGGTATGACTCTGTGTTGTTATTAATAGTGATGGAGGGTCCTTACTGGAGGTCTGGGTGTTGAAACTGCTTGAAGTGGACGCCATGGGGAGGTGATGGGCCCTCACAGTGCTGTAATTGCCGGGGATAGCAGTGACATCATCTGGATTGAAGGTCTGTGCACTCCAGTGGATTTGGGTATAAGTAAGGAGGGATTTTGACGGTTTATTATTATCATTCAATTACTACACTTCAAACAAACATTACACTACAATTATTAACATTCAGAAATATATTATAAAGCCCTTATAAATTGATATTATCTTTATAAAAGCTATAACTATATTTTATTCTTCTATTTTCCACCACTAGCACACATTTAAACCCAAGTATTGTGAGTTTAATTTGAGTATAACTATTCTATTAGTCTTCCCCTGAGGTTTAATCACTAAATAATTTATTAATAAGTAGTAGGACCATAAAATAACACTATTATATCATACTTATATACTAGACTGTACTGACACTTACAGTAAAAGTTATGATTCACTAGCTCCATGTTCTTCAGCAGTTCTGGGTTTCCTGCCATTGGGGAGTCATGGCTTGATTTAACCACCTGCCTCTTTAGCTCTTCATTGTTTGGCACTACTATCCTCCATTTCCAATATAGCACTTTCCCATCTAGGTGATACTCCTCTAATCCTTTCCTTACTAATACCTCCTTTGATAATAGCACCTTCACCAACTCCTGTACTCCCTCATCTTTTCCCTGACCCCTCCTTACCCATTCCTTCAAAGCCTCATCTGCCAATTCCATCTCATCTAGGACTACCCCCTCTTCAAGGTCCCCCTTCAATAATGTTGCACCAACAGTATGTAGCTGGTCCAGTGCTGGACACAAGGCGGGAAATCTTTATAGCGCATCAGGTTTACCACTTTTCTTTCCTGGTCAAAATGTAATAACAAAATTAATGCTACTTAGCAGTTCTGCCTAGTGTGCTTGCCGGTGGCTTAACTTTTTTGTGGTCAGGAAGGCTTCCAAGTTTTTATGATCTGTATAAATGATAACTTGTAACCAGTGAGGCCCCCCTTCCAAATAGTGGCTCCAGATGCAAACGGCTTCTACTAGTTCCAATTAATCTTTATTGTATATTTCATATTTTAGTTCAGCTCCTAACAGTGTTCATGAAAAATATGATACTGAGTGCAAGAAATTTTCAGTATTTTATTGGGATAATACTGCGCCTAGTGCAAAATCTGAGCAGTATCATTCCAGAACAAATGGATTCAAGATTTCAGGGATGGCAAGAATAGGGGCTGTCACAAATTTTCTTTTCAGGTATTCAAACAAATCTTTCTGGCTACTTGTCCAGATAAATTAGGCTTCCTTCTTTTTGAGGTCGTGCAATGGTTGGCAGGTGTGGGAGTAATTTTTGATAAAACGGCAGTAAAAATTTTCAAAGCCTAAGAATGACTGGAGCTCTTTTACTGATGCTGGTGTTGGCCATTCTTTTACTGCCTTTACTTTCTCTTGATCTATTTTTACCCTATTATTTTAAATGATCATACCCAGGTAGGGGATCTCACTCACTCAAAATACAACTTTTTCCAGTTTTAAACATACTTTGGCCTCCCTCAGGAACTGAAAACAGTCCTTCACATGTATCTTGTGTTCCTCTATTGATCTGGAATAAAATAAAGATTTCATCCAGGTATATTGCCACATCTATTCCTATTATGTCTCTAAAGATGCTATTGATGAAGTGTTGAAAAGTGGCAGGCGCATTACATGGACCAAATGGTATTACCAACCATTCAAAATAAAAAAATTTAGTGCAGAATGCCAGTTTGTGCTCATCACCTTCTTTTATCCTTATGTTGTGGTAACCTGCCCTAAGATCCAGGGACATGAAGATCTCTGCACCTTGGAGACTATCAATCAGCTCATTGGTCAAAGGAAGGGGATACCTGTTCTTTACTGTCAGTGCATTTAGCCTTCTGAAATTCATTCAAGGTCTTAGTGAACCATCTTTCTTCCCTACAATAATCACAGGGGCTTCCCAGGGAGACTTTGACTCTCTAATGAACCAATTCTTTAAATTTTCATAAATCATCTCCTTCAGCACTGCTGAATCCAAGATTGACAGTGGGATTATGCGGCTAAATTTGGGGGTTGCGTCTTGTATCGGATCAATGGCAAAGTTGTATGGTCAATGAGGTGGCAGGTTCTTGAATTCCCCTTCTTCAACCAGCAATAAGAATTCCCAATAAGCTTAAGGGACCATTTCGTTGAGGCTCTTTGTTTGCTTTGAGGTCTGGGATTGGCTGCAATCTTGGCGGATATGTTCCAAGCTGTTGCATCACATTCTAATTCCTCCTCTTCTTTCAGCGACCCCTCCAAGTCCTGAAACTTAGCATTAAGAGAAAGTTTCAGCTCTTGTAGCAAGTCTACTGATGATAATGAAACACCAGGAGACTATCTGGGAGGGGCCCCTAACCCCTTCGGGGGCTAGGGGACAAATGCTCTCTCTACGCCATCCACCTTTTCATCCTTTTCCTTTCCCCATCTTTTTTGCATATTCTCGTGTACTTTCTGCATTTTACTACCTTCTGGGACCTCTTCGGCGCGCCAAAATGGTGACCCATCCCCATCCTGCTGCTTAGAATCAAGAGGAAGCATCAGTTCTGGCGGCAAGTCAACTGATGATAACAAAATATCAGAAGACTTGCTGGGATGGGCCCCTGATCACTGAAGGGACCAGGGGGCCAATAATCTAGTGCCAGTGTCTGCTCTCCTTCCCATCTGCACCTTTGTTTCCTTCCAATTAACTTGTGGCTAATAGTGGTCTATCCATGTCATCCCCAGTACCATGTTGTGCTGTTCCTTCAGGTTTTTTGCATGTGCACTTCACTGAGACTCCCTCCCATCACACCAAAATCTGCAAAAAATCTTCTCTCTTACTTCTTCTCCCCCACCTGGCAATCCATCAAACATAATTAGGCACCTAGGGTGGTCTAATTTTTCTTTTTTCTTTTTATTTTGCTGTAAAAACTTGTTGGAAATAAAACAGTCTGTGGGCCCACAGTCCAGTTGGGCTTGTCATTTTTTGTGACATCAAGGGTCAGTAAAGGCAAGTTTAGTACAATAAAATTATCATTCACTTCAATTGACTTATGTGCTGATAACTCCTCTACTGAATTCCCTTTATCATTTCCCTCTAATCTTCTCAAGGAGGGCACAACCTTCACTCCCGAGAGCTGTCTTTTACCTGTACCTTTCCTGTGCTGTCCTCCAATTCACTAACCCTCATTTTTCCTGTGAACTCCCTTTGCCAGGTTATCACTGCTTCCACACCTGAGGCACAGAGCTTTTCTCATGTTCCTGTGATAATCATCATCTGATAACCTCTTCCTCCCACTAGAGCCTTGTACATTTTCTGTTTCAATATCCATGGTATTTGGGTCCCTAGCACTGCCCCAACTTGAGGTGTAATTGAACCATGGACAAGCACCAATACAACCATCTTTTTGTTAATGGGTGAACTCATTTTCAACTTTGATGGCCAGATCCATGAGTCCTTGGAGGGAGGTTGGATGAGGGTGACTAATTAGGGTATTTCTTATTTTTTATGAGAGCCCATTTCTGAAGTGAAACATGAGCGCCCCTTCCCCCCATGTTGTGATGTAACTGGTGTGGCCCCAGAGCTCTGACACATACTTAGAAAACAAGTTTCTTTGATACAGCTGATTTAGTGCATGATCTGAGGTTGTGGCCACATCTGGGTTGCAAAAGGCTAATTCAAAAGCCACCATTAACTGATGGAAGGTTTTTACCTCCTGAGAGTTTTTGAGGAGCTCCTTGGTGTATGGCTATTCCCAGCGCGCCTCCTCAACTGTGAGGTATGATATTTCAAACCCAATTTTTGCTTGATCATCTGGGAACTGATGTCCATTGAGCAGGACATAGAGGTTTACCTGAAATACATACTGATCTTCCCAGGGACCTCGTTTCCCGTCAAATATT
This sequence comes from Hemileia vastatrix, assembly GCA_030280995.1. Classification (NCBI taxonomy): domain Eukaryota; kingdom Fungi; phylum Basidiomycota; class Pucciniomycetes; order Pucciniales; family Zaghouaniaceae; genus Hemileia; species Hemileia vastatrix. Next base: position 9,488,307 of record JASXTE010000007.1, read on the forward strand.
GCTGGGACTCAATCTTTGGACCTTTAACAAGGGGTGCTGATGTGAGGTGAGACTCCTGTGCTTTGGCTTTGGCTTCAGAAGCATCCAACTCTGTTTCAGTGGGGCCTCAGTATGAGGGCTTTGACTCTGCTAGGCGCTTCATAAGCCTAGCATTCTGTTCCTGCAAGCATGCCATTTGCTCTTTCATTGCCGCAAGGAGTGCTGCATTTGGTTGGTCTGCAGGGTTCATTCTTCTTTAGTAGTATTCAAATTGAGATCAGACAAAATGTTAGGACCTGAGAAGGCAGACTACTACTAGCTCTTATGCTAGCCTTGAAACAGTACTGACTATTCTAACACAGCAGTGAGACTAACTAGACTGACTATGTTGAGGTTGCAAAAAGTGAGAAGGGCGGGACTGACTATGCTGAGTTAGCAGCGAGACTAAGAGTAACTGGATTACTATACAAGTTGTCCGATGAGGAGTTATCAACAGTTCTTGCCCCATATAACCCCTTAATGCAATATTCCTGCTTCCATCTCTTACAAATGCATAGCGCCCACAGCGCCCCTACAGCACCCATATGGCTACTCCTCCTTGCCTCTCAATCCAAATCCTAACATATACGCTTGAAGCATAATTAAAGTCATTCATTGATTTTTCAGCTTTGTCCCATACAGCTTTCATAATCCTAAGAAAGAAATTTGATAAGTCATCTCATATGGCTCGTATGGCCCTTTTCAATAATCTTCTGAAAATTAAATCAGCCCCATTCACAAATGTTGTCTCACATGGAAAGAATTTTAAATCTATCCTTGAACAAATTCAACAATCTGGCTTTATTTTTGGTTTTGATGAAATGGCAGCAATGTTCACACAATTGCTACTTCCACCATCTGCAACAAATTCATACACCAAAGCCAATCATCATTTTGAATTGAGGGAAGATATTATGCAGAAATCTTTTCAAGAAATGATGGATGCCCTACAAAACTCCTATACAGATGCAAACTATCACTATTATATCAATACTCCAACCATTTACATGTCTTTTGAAAGCACCATTGAACAAAGCTCTGACACTGTTTTGGTTCTTTTTATTTCAGAAAGGTCAGATGGACAGCTATAGGCCAAACAATAGAAAAGATGACAATACTTGAAGCCAATGCCATTCAACAGAGCATTTTTGGAAGACTTGCCAGTGTGGTACGCGCCTTGCAGGTAGTTTGATTTTAGACCAATAAGCTGGCATAGTCCGGGAAGAACAAAGGGGATTCATAGCACAATAGGAAGTGCTAAACTATAATGCGTGTTTGAGTGTTTCAAGGACAAAGGGAAATAGAAGTGCGGAAGAGGATTCAGGGTCTGTGCACTTGTATTTTTCAGCAGGAGGCACCACATAATGGGGAATTGTGTGTTATTGATTTAGGACTGTAAGCGCTGAACAATATGGACTTGTATTTTCCAATAATTGTGTATTACGCACTGAGAAAGGCATTATGTATTAATGAAAGGCTCAAGTGCAAAGTATACTGCACTGTGGCTAGGGTGGTAACTTACTGAAACAGGTGATATAGGAGGTTAACTAGTTGAAAATCAAAGTGACTAGGATCAGCGTTAGAAGGATTCAAACTTGGAAGTAGCGCTGAAACAAACATAGTTACATTCAGGGGCGCGCATGTCAAGGTGTCAAGCATGAGTGAGACAAGTTAATACTAGTGTTAGTAAGGATAAGGTAGGTTTTAGGTTCTTTAGTTGTTAAAAGCGGTGTACGTGGTCTACTAATAGATTAGCTACTATTTTACTAATGTAGCTCTAGATTCAGCACTGGAGATCCGCTAGGGAACTGTGTTTAGAGTGCTGGAAAAATATAAAGAGGGTATCACATCTAGTAATAGAGAGAGGACAATTGGATAAATAGTTAGTTAAAATAAAAAAAGTTTATAATTTTGAAGTCAAAGATATTAGAATTTTCTGAGATAAATTGCTTGAGAGTATATAGATTCAAAGGATTAACTATTATTAGAGTTATTTTATTGCTATAATAAGGCATATTTGAAGAGAGCGCTTCAAGAGGTAGTAGCTGTGGATAGTAGCGCTTGTTAAGAATAGAAATATCTGGATAGTAATACTTGTTTTTTTTGGATCTTCTAAAAACTCAGCTCTCAACTTATAAACTTCCTAATCACATATTGGTGTTACACATTATTGCGCTGTCTTTAAAAATAAAAGTGGCAGGCACTTCTTTTTAGAAATTAAAAGGAAGAACCAACCCATCTTGCATTGTGTCTACTGCTTAGTACTTTAGAACTCTCTACACCGGTACAATGGCAATAGTTAGGCTTTCAATGTTGAGCTCTGGGGTCAATGTGAATCTTGTTTAAAACAAGCTAGAAATGCTGTCCATCAAGTACAATGCTCTTTTAATGACAAAAAAGGAAAACATACATCTTCCGCTAAAGTGCCCTTAAACAATATTGATTCCACTGCATTAAATGTCTTTACCTCTGCCTTGAACAAATTGGACTTGGGTAGCAAGGATTGGCTAGCTAACTTAGAAGCAGATGGCACCAAAGCAGTTTTTGATTCAGGTGCAACTCATCATTTAACTGGTGATGTAAATCATCTCTCTGATTTTAAAACACTTCAGAGTCCAATACCAGTGAAGTCAGCAACTGATTCCAAGGCTGCTTTTATTATGGAGCATGGGAACATTCTAATAAAAGGGGCCAACGAAGAGTTAATTGCTGTAAAAGGTTTTTTCTATTATGATAAAGCTAAATTGACTCTTATTTCTCCTTTTATGTTTTGAAAAATGGAATTTCCTTTAGTTTTAATAATAAACATGATTATATAATTTCAATAAATAAAAAAAATTCTTTTTACTGCTCCAATTTCCTCTTCTGAACAAAGATGGACTTTTGATCTTGTCTATCCATGTACACTAGATACAAATTCTCTTGTAATTGATTACTTTCAATCACTTTCTTCATTGTATTTTCCTGCTCCTTTTGTTCCCCCTCCTACTTCACTTATCCCATATCCAAAGGCAGTCCCAGATTTTATTATCGACTGTCACCATCTTCTTGGCCACACCAGCCCAAGAACTCTCCAATGGATCTCCAAACTTGGTCTATGTGGTGGGGAACCAGAATATGTGCCAACATGTAAGCTATATTGTGATATACACACTGTTTCTAAAAGTAAATGTAAAAACACATGTAAAGAAAAAAAGAGAGACCATGGTATGATGGACTTGACTGTCTTTGATCTAGTTGGACCAATTCAGGACATCACCAATAATGGTAAAATTTATGTTGCCACGCTTAGAGAATCCTTCTCTACATTTGGGGAGATTTTTGTTCTACAAAAAAAGTCTGACATATTTACTGCTATTATCAATTTTGGGAACTGTCTAGAAAATGTAAAAGGTCACCATCTTAAGGTTCTCTGGATGGATAATGGCAAGGAATATATGAACAAAAAATTCTCTAATTTTCTGGCAGAAAACATTACTCTACATGAAAATTCAATGCCTTATCATCATGAGCCAAATGGTATGGCAGAACAGTTCAACAAAAATATTAGGGAAATAGCTCAAAAAATCTTATTAGAAGCTAATTTACCTAAAACTTTCTGTCCACTGGCATATTTTTGGGCTTCTTATATTCACAATTGATTGCCAAACCTCTGCATCACACAGAGTACACTGTACTAATTGATTTTTAATTGAAAAGCCAACTTATCCGCATTTATAATTTTTAGACAGTGGGCTTGTCAGCCTAGGTCTCTCTAGGAATGAGTAATTTTTATATTTAAAATAATATAAACTTAACTACATTAAGCTTATTACTTAAAAACAAGGTTAAAATACTTATATATATGGTTATAATACATATATATATAATTATTACACTATTATATGACTTATAGTAGTTTAAGTAGCTTATACATAGCCTAATGATACTTATTAAAGTGTTAATGGAGTCATAATATACTTATCTTAAGTTATATTAAGTAATTATAGACATACATAAGCTTATATGTATACATAAACCTCATATTCAGTGAAATATGTAGTTATATTATGTATATTTAGGTCTATAAGTGGGTTTTAACCCCTTAATAGCATATTATATTTATTTTTCTGGTTATTTTAGGTCATATGGACATATCCAGTGGACTCACAATACCTACACAAGCATATACACTTATTTCAGGCGCATATATCCAGTTTGGACAACTTAATCTGCTTCCTTGGATGAATTTTCACAGATTTATGAGTTGGGATATGATTACTGGGTTAATATGGATGCTTTGGGATGTTATTGGGAGCTTGGAAAGTTAATTTGGTTCATTTATATGCTTTGGGTTTCATTTTATCCTCTTTGGATGAGTTATTTTACCTGTTTCTTTATGGGATCTGCTTTGATCTGTTTATTCTATTTATGGTATGGGTCTGAGGTATCATTAATTGTGATGGAGAGTCCTTACTTGAGGTCTGGGTGTTAAATTTGCTTGAAGTGGAAGCCATGGGGAGGTGATGGGCCCTCACAGTGCTTTAATTGCCAGGGATAGCAGTGACATCATCTGGATTGAAGGTCTGTGCACTCCAGTGGATTTTGGTATAAGTAAGGGAGGATTTTCACGGTTATTAGACATCACTGACTTACTACAAATAAAATAAACACTAAAACAAAATTATTATAATATAGAAATATATTATAAAGCCTTTATAAATTGATATTATCTTTATATAAGCTATAACTATATTTTATTATTCTATTTTCCACCACTAGCACACATAAAATCTAAGTATTGTGAGTTTGAATTGAGAATAACTATTTTATTAGTCTTCCCCTGAGGCTTAATCACTAAATAATTAATTAATAAGTAGTTGGAAAATTAATATTTACTATTAAATCATACTTATATACTAGCATAAACTGACAGGGTTTATGTTCATAATTCTACTGAAAAGTGCACAAGAATGGAGGAGAGGTAAATGTGGTGTAGAGTGGTGGGTTTTCTAGACATAGGTGAAGGTTTGTTTTTCTGGAATCCAGATACCGATTCTTTTGTTCAATCTGCCATGGCAAAATTTATTCCTGAGGGTTATAAAGAACACAATAAATCACTTATTAAAGAATGCCCCACAAAATCACCTACCGTGCTTGAACAAAAGAAGGGAAATTTGTCTTTTGTTCTTAACTCTCAAAAATTTGTAAATTTTGAAGCAGAAGAAACTATTTATGTTCAGGATAATCTGGTGGAGCTCATCAATAATAATGAAATCCAATTATCAGAAAAGTTGCCACACACTTTTAAACAAGCCATGAAGGGCCCTGATGCAATGGCATGGAACACATCCTGCCAACAGGAAATTGAAAACCTGCAAAATATGAACGTGTGTGATGTTTCACCCCTTCCTGAAGGTAAACTGCTAAAAGGTTCCATATGGGTCTTTGATAAAAAACAGGGTGAATTTGGTGATTTCATCAAACATAAGGCTAGATATGTTGAGCAGAGCTTCAAGAAAATTGAGGGAGTTGATTTTACCAACAATTTTTCTTCGACGGCAACCTTTGCCTCTCTCCGCCTTCTCCTTACCCTGGCAGCAACATACAGCTGGACAATTAGAACTTTTGACATTGTAGAAAATCCTATAGTACTGGCTATAGGCTTTGGCAAAGGGAGTTGGAGTAAAACTGGAGAGAAAAACCCCTGTCCCTTTGAGAAATACCAGGTGAGATCTATTTGCTACAGCAAATTTGAGACTGTTACTATACCCCTTCCAACACACTTCTTGACTGCTTAAAAAGTCAAGATAGTATCCAATAGTAGACCACTGAGAGCCAAACAACCAGAAACCAGAAATGCAGAAAGATCCACACCAAAAAACCAAAACACTGTGCACTTGTTGCACAGAAAACAGCAATAATAATTAATGCAGGTTGCAAAGCTACACCAGAGAAACCAGTTTCCAAAGTTGAGATAAATGAAGAACTATCCTTGCAACAAAAACAGCCAATTGTGGCCAAAAAACAGTGAAAACTGAGTGTGAATAATGATATTACCTCTGGATGGTTGTATGATAATTAAAGTTGCCCCCAAACTGTCTTTTTTTCAGTATGTACACACAGACCACCCTCTAAAAAATCCATGCACAGCAATGAATTTGGTGCTTTTGGCAGCCAAATTGAATAAAACCCCTCTTGAAGCGCTCCCCAGCCTTCTATAACCAAGGCGGGTGGCCTGCCTAGAAGTGGACAGACCTCCCTGAAGCCAGAAAACCACCAAAAACCTCAAATAAAGCCCAAAATACTTACAAAAATCAACCACAACTACTAAAACCCTTAAATCACAAAATAAAGCTATGATAACATTGTGACATAGAATATGGAGCCAAATTATCTCTACTTAATGGTACTAAGCACTTAACCCTAAGACTTATAGTTAGCCCATAAAACACAAAAAACAAAATTCAACAGCTATTTTTTAGAAATGAAAAATGAGCAAATGACCCCTTCAAACTTAGAATACAAAAAATGTGATAAAGACATGAAATATAGAGAAACACCTGAGCTATCTAATGTAAGTACCCACATACTTATAGTCCCAATATTCACTGAATAAAATTAGAAAAACACCCAGTTATTCAACCAATGTCATTTAAGACTTCCCCAAACAGCGCCAAACAGACCAACAAAGGCCTCTGCCAATTTTGGAAGTCTACAATGTCACAGCTTCTTATCTTCATGGTGAAATTAATGAAGAAATTTATGTAAAGCAACCTGAAAGTTTTGACCGTGACAATACATCATATGTGTTTTGGCTTAAAAAGGCTCTGTATGGAACCAAGCAAGCTGAATGCTGTTGGTGGAAACATCTAAGCAGTGTTTTATCTAAGGTTGGCTATGAAGCAAGCAATAAAGATGCTAGTGTTTATGTTCTAACCAAGGAGCGATCTAAACATAAACTTTGGATTTATGTCATTGACGGGATAATTGTGGAGAGTAAAAATGAGGTTTTAATGGAATTGGAAAAGTATTTGGGTGAATCTTTAAAGGTTAAGTGGACTGATAGAATATCATCAATTGTTGGTTTAGAAGTATCAAGATGTGAAAAAGGTTTCACAATCCATCAACCAAATGTTGTTAACAGAATTTTAAATGAACACAATGCAGCAAATCTCTCATCACATTCTCCATTACCCAAAAATCTATCTTTGGTTTCCTTAAAAGAGAAAACAAACTCTCCTATTGATTCTACCAAATTTCTTTCAATAATAGGATCCTTATCATATCTAGTAACCAGATCACATCCTGATTTAGCGTATGATATCAACTTCCTGACACATTTTACATCAAGAACAGGTTAAGAAGAATGGTATGCATTAAATCACTTACACAGATATTTGGAATTCACCAACAATATGAAATTTAATCTGTTCCCCAATATTGTCTATGAATATGAAACTGATGTTTACTGCAATGCCACATGGGAAGGAGAGAGCCACAGGCAGTCACATCCTATGATTCATTAATTGTCTAATTTTGTGGCAATCTAAACAACAGTCAAGGGTTTCCACTGCATCATTACTATCACACAATATTTGGGGGGAACTTGCTAGCAAGTCCTCAACTTGAAGTCAGATGGAACTCAGAATGAACTCACACTGAACTCAGACTGAAATCTTCCTGAAATAAGCTCGAAATATTTACAAAACAAAAGTGATTTTTATTGAAAGAATTATGAAAAAACTATTCAAATCTGAATTGAAATAAGAATATAAAAGCTTTTGAAATTTTCTCAAAAAACAAGACTTTTTAATGAAATGTAATTAAATGATCTTTTTGAATGAAAATTTAAGAATAAAAATACATTAAATTACATTCTTTTTTCTTAAGTATAAATTTTAATTATTCTAAGAAATATACTACATATTTTTAAAAAAATTTAAAAAATTTTACATGACTTCTTAACGTAAAAAATATCCATTTTTTCATAATACAAATCTTTTATTTTTTATTGAGACCATCTAAACTGCATTATTCTCATTTTTTTTCAGAATTTTAAGCTTATACAATAAATTTGTTATAAAAATTAATTATATAACTAACAAATTAAGCCATATTTCCTATCCTGTATTATATTCTCAAGTTTTGTATAAAAGACACAAAATTATTAAAATTAAATGCAGTAAGATTTTATTTTCAAAAGATGGACATGATGAATCACCCTCATTTCTCCTTTCTCCAAATAAATAAAAATTGAAGAATGAGATTAAATATTTTAAACAAATTAAAAATTCTTCAAGTGGTGAAGTATAGTATTTTTTTACAAAGTTTAAAAATGCAAGAAAATGATACAAACAGTAAGTAAAGTAATTTTGGTCTTTTTTAGGATAAAATTTTTTCAAATTCAAAAGAATTTTATGTTATATTTTTAGGAAATCTAATGCTTTTCATAATTATGAAACAATTTTTATCAAATACATAAATATTCTTTAGGCCAATTTTCATTCTTTAAATTAATTTGATCAAGTCACAAAAATTAGCTTCTACTCAGTGTCTTTTTTCTCTTTAAATCATTTAATTAAAAGGAATGAAGAATATCAATGGTAAAATTAATGTAAATCACCCAATATTTTTTAGAAATGTAAGCTGAATGCTTTATTTTTCTTGAATTCAGTAATTGAAGATATCAATATTTTTAGCTGGGAATGAAAAGCTCAAACTAAACATATTTCTATCATTCACTATCAGAGTTTTTGAATTAAAATATCAAGTTCTACTATTTTCACAGACTCTATTTTATGTATTAAAGTGAATTTTTATGTATCAATGCATGATTATATTTATAGAAGAATCAATATATGAGAGTTTTCAGCCTGGATATACCCAGGACTGAGTAAAAGGTACTTATAAGTTATGTTAATAACATGGACTATACATGGGAGAAATAAATTAGAATACACAAATAGTATAAATAAGTATATTTATGATAAAATACAAAATATGCTATTATAACACCTTATATATATGCATATATCCACCTTTAATAAGTCTTGTGTACTTAATATTAAGTTGGGATATGTTAGAGTAATCTTAAGAACCTTAAATATAAGGATACATAATTTTTAAGTAGACTTAAATCAGTTGTTTTCATTATTTTACATGAGAAACAAGAAATGTGTTTTAAATCATTTTAAAGTTGACTATATGTGCTATAAATTTAATAATATTACAAATGCACTTTGAAAGATCAATTTTTCTTAATTAGAGCTATTGATTTGGATACCCAAATGCATAAACATAACACTTTGCAAATTTGGTGTTTTTTATGCCAGAAATGGTTCTGTGTACTGGCCACATACTGCCTGCATTTTTCCCATGTGAAAAGCTTCATTTTTAGAAAATTTAGCTTTTAACACTATAATTAACACACATTCTACGCCCACTGTAGGGAAACATGCTAAAATAGGTGACAGGCGCTTATTTAGTGTCCTAGTTTAATTATAAAAGCATTAACCCTTATTTTATGCATTAATTTCATTAATAACCACAAGCTTGGAACTTTAATTCACTACCACAATTAAATTTGCCTAAATTATTCAAGGATTTACCCTTTCAAGTGCCTTCCAAGGACTGCATGTAGTTACCCCACATCTCATGCCCTTTTTTGGGGTTTTAAGTGATTTCTCAGTCAATTTTGCTTATTTTTGAATGGGGATTTCACGTAGTGGAATGTCATTATTAGCCCCATAATTTTAACCGTTGATTACCCTTAATATAGAGTAGTAATTTGTCATCCAGGCTGTACCAGGAGCCCAGTAAAACTTATGTTAAGTCATTGGACCTGAAAGAGGGCAAAAATTTATTCTTTTATGTATATAAATTAATATTTTATTGCATAATAAAATTAAGTACAAATTATCTTATTAAATAAAATTAAAATAAGGGTTATATTTATTTTATTATGTTATTAATTATATACTATTATAATAAACATAAATTATATTATATTCTATAAAAAATTGGGCGCATTTTTATGTATTTAAATAATTATAAAATAATAATTAATTAATTATAATATTATATTATACTTATAAGGCAAAATTGTTGACTTATAGTAATATTAATTAATTATTAGACCCTTATAATAATTTATACATTATTATCCCTGATTTTTGGGCGCTTCTGTGGCTCAAAATTATGTAATTAAATTTATTAAAACATTTAAACTAATTACATTCTCATATTTTAATCTAAAATAATTACTTATATTAATTGTATGAATTAAAATAGTAATATATTACATTCAACTTTAAAATAGTACTGCATAATACTTATTTTTAAATTACATTAGTTATTTTTTATATGTCTTGTACTTATTTATGTGTAATATCCAGGGGGAATTAATACTGGTGAAATATTGACTATTGCATTTTAACAAATTAGTACATTTTTGATTTCTCACCCCTTACATTTACTCATAAATTATTGTATTTAATTTTGTGGCGCTTCAAAGGGCCCCTTGGCTATATAAGGGCCTTGGGAACCCCCTTCAGCTGCATCACTTACATTATTACAATTTATTTACACTTATATATTTTCATACACGTATTGATTCCTTTTCTTTTATCTAGTAACACATTTAGTTGAAAGAAAATAAATAAACACTATATACAAAATCTTAAAGTTTGCGGTAAGAAAATTAAACTATAATACTTGACTGCTGCGCATTGAAATTGAAATACTTACATTACAATAATATTAAGACTACTCACTTTATATATTAAACTTTTTTCCCTTGTTTGTGTCCTTCCCTCTTTTCCTCTTTCCATTCTTTGTCTTCTTGTGTCTCTTTCTCCTTTTTCTTCTTTCTTCTTCCACCTTCTAGACAACCACGCCGATACTTGAGGGCCTTTCCAAACGATGAATCAAAGCTTGACAACCATTTTGGACAAACGTCAAAACGCATGGACCACTCGCGCAAAAAGGTGAACTTTTTCCGCGACCGTGAATCGAACCAGGGAACTAAATATAAGGTTTATATATTTTTTAAAGTCCTATATATTGTAAGTGATTTAACGATCACTACTGTGAGTCAATCTCTGCCACTTTCAACTATTATACAAGATTTTTTATTGCAATAACAGTGTTTTTGGCTTAATTGCTGAAACACTGAGTGTAAGTGATCATATTTTTTTTTATTCCTAGTTGACCATAATAGAGTATATCTCTTAGTCCTAGAAGCCATTTATTTTATTTAAATTATTTAATTAATTATCTTAAATATTTGGTATTATTGGTTGACCAAAATAGTATTTTATACTTAGTCCCAATAAATATTATTAATTGTCTTTGGTTGAAAATAATAATACTCAGTGTATTTAGTCCCAAATTTAATTCTATTATTGATTATTGTTTTATAACATAAATAATAATATTTAAATTTAAATTTTTATTGTTTTAATAAATTTGAAATAATAAATTAAAGTTTGCTTATTTTAAAATAATACTTTTTCTTTATTGTTTTTAGGATTTAAAATAATAAATAATTTTATTATTACTTTGAGAATTTTTTTTTCTAATAATAATAAAGTGTTTATTGTTGATAAATTCAAAATAATAATAAATAAACCTTATTGTTTAATGATTTTGAAATTTTAAATGAATTTTATTATCCAAATCAATTGAAATAATAAATTATTAAATTAAATCAATTTTATTTTTATTATCATTGTTGTGATTTCAAAATTAAACAGTATAATAAAGAACAATAATTAATTACCTTTTGAATCAGTGATTTTATATTAACCACTTGATTTTTTTTTATCCCACAGATAAAACATGTCTTCCAAATTGAGTGAAACCATGGAAAATTTAAATGTGGATGAAATCGAAATTGATTATGATTCTGATACTGTGAGTTCTTCTAAAGTTGCACATAAAAAATCTTATGCTAACAAGAAAAGTTCACATAATTCAGGATGTGGAAATGATAGGAGAAGTATACAAATCAAACCCCCTTCCCCCAGCACAACAGAAGGAAGTAAAACCTCCAGTACCTCAAGAAGGTCTTCTAAAAGGCTTCAAAATAAAAAAACTTCCTCTGTCCCAGCAAATCAGCAATCTGTCCAGTCACATCAAAGAGCTGAAGACAGAAAACATGAAATACAAGGCAAAAGAAGACACCTTGTGGGATCAAGTTCAGGAACTCAGGACCCAAAATCAGGCACAGGCCCCTCCTCAGTTGCCTCCCAGTCAGCCTCAGTTTCAGGCTCAACCTTCTCAGTCCCCCAGCTCCTCCACCCAAAATCAAAACACTCTACAAGTCGAACAGTGGAAATGGGATTACTTGATGAGCCATTACCAACAGAATTTTCAGCAGCCAGAAACTCAACACCCTGGCCCACACAGGACACAAACCTTCAATCCTACTCCTCAGACCCATCCTTATCAGGGAGGCAGAAGAAAGAAGGCACAGTGGAAGTTTCCTCCTCTGCCATGGTAAGTGATTTGGTTGATAAACATTTTGGTATTTATACTAATAAGAACTCTTCTACAGGTAATCTTATTGACTATAGTGAGAGAACAGTTAAACCTATTAAAAGATAACTTCCTGTAATTAGTAGCCCTAATGATGTTCTAGGCAAACTTTCTTTTGATGAACCATTACATTTGACCTCTACTTCTTTAGTTAATCCTTCTCTTGCAATTAAAAATGATTCTGTTGCTCCTGAAATTTATGTTTTACTTGAGAAAACTTCTGAAGAAATATTGAAAGGCTCTCCTGATTTTAATGTTATCAAAGATAAAATTTTAAGAGATTTATTAAAACATTGGAATGATAGATTAAATAATTTACATTTACACTGCAAAGTGAGTTCTTCTATCCAAGGCACAGCTTATTTCAAATTGAAAGATACTTTAAATACCGTCCTTTCTCAGCAAAAGTCTATTAGAAATGATCACAGATCACTCTCTGATAAAAATAATCATCTTAAAAAACTTAACAATGATATGATGCCACTTATGGATGAAAATACTTCCTTGAAAAATGACAATAAGCTTCTGCACAGTGAATTAAGAAAATTGAAAATTGATTTCCAGAATTTGAGTAATAAATGCTCAGTAGAAGAGGACAGAAATGTTCTATCTATTGCTAAAATTAATGATCAACTAACTTATATCCCTGAATTAAGGAATAAATTATCTGATCTTGAGAAAAAGGTTTCTACATTACAAGCTATTCATGATGACAATTGTGATGAGTTAAGAAATAATACTAAACTTTCTGTTAATTATAAAAATAAACAGCCTGAGCAGGCTTTTTCTTCTCTCACTTGTAATGCCCCAATTAAACCAGTTGATAACTTGTCTGTGAAGTCTGGTTCTTCAAAAAAAAGTATTTTGATACTCACAATGAGCCATCTGCCTCTGTCAGTAATGAAATATCTGAACACCTTTCAAGACTTCAAGAATTGATTACCTTGAATAATTCAAACAATAAGGCTGACCACCCTAGCAGTAATAAAAACTGGCCTAAACTGGACCAATACCCTACCTTGGATGGTGATTTTTCATCTGATTGGCAACACTTTATCTAAAGAATTGATAATTTGAAGAAGTCATATAAATTAACAGATGAAGAAATTGTTTCTAAGTTAATTTCTTTATTCTCCAATGTAGCCTTAATGTGGTATGAATCTGTTTTATTGGATGATATCCATTATACATGGAATGAATGGAAAACCTTGATTGAGAATCAGTTTGGTGGTTCAAAATTTAGATTGGCTCAACAGAGATTGTATGAGAACTCTAAATATATCTCTTCCTCTGTTGAAAAACCAATTGTTTTTCTTATGAAAGTAACAAAAATCCTGAGAGCTATTGATCCAAAAATGGATTATGATATTTGGAGAGATAAAATTCTTTATAAATTACCAAATTCTCTAAGAGATTTAATTGTGGCTAGAGCTGAGCATGTAAAGGGACATTCTTCTTTTATTAATATCTGTAATGAAGTATTACTTAACCATAGATATGAACCAAAGAATTATCCTATGAAATCTTATCTTGATCAGAGTAAGCCCTCTACCAGACCTCCAGAAAAACCTGGTAAACCCTCTGCCCCAGTTGCACCCAAAAAATATGCAACTAATACTTGTTTTAAATGTAACAAACCTTGGCAGAATGGCCATGTGTGTGACAAGAAAATTCATCTTGTTGAACAAACTGCAGACACTGAGGATGCTGATGTTGATCTCAATGATTCTTCCAGTGACTGTGACAGTAATATCTCCTATGAAAATGAATCCCTTAAGGATGTCTTAATGTTGGAAAAAGATGTGCAATATTTAGACAATATTTCTGAGGAGTGTAATATAGATTTATCTTCAGTAGAAAATTCTGAAATCATTAAAGATATTACTGACAGCTCTATATCCATATCCCTTTTGAAGGCACCAGTTATCATTAATGGTAAAAATGTTGAGGTTGTTCTTGACTCTGGTGCTGGAGGAAGTGTGGTGTCTGAAAAGGCACTGGCTTCAGTGGATAAAGATTATATGGATAAATTATTACCTATTACATGTGAAAAATAGAGAGTATATGGCTCTATTTTGTGTCCCATTGGCAAATACAAAGTCACTGTATTCTTCAAATATAATGGTGGTTTTGTCAGAGCTGTTTGTGAATTTGTTGTCATGAGAAATGATAATTTGAGCAATTGGTTTATTATGGGTAATGACATTCTGACCATGTTTGGTGTAAAATTGGACCCTGCCAATAATTGCTTCACATTGGGATTGAATGGCAAAAGGAAATTCAAAATTTCTTCACCTAGAAGATCTTCTGCATATTTGTTAAAGTCTTGTAACTCATTAATTCAATTTACAGGTAGACCAACAAATGAAATGGATAGTTTATTAACTGAAATAAATACTTCTTCTTTTGGTGATCAATTAACTAGTGAGCAGAAGGATTCTATAATTGCCTCAATTACCTCTTTTCCTATGGCTTTTGCTCATAGTTCTCATGTGCTAGGAGTTGTTAAGGATGAAATGAAAATTACTTTATCCTGTAACTTGAGTGATATTCCTCCTAGTCTTAAGAAAAAACCATATCCTGCTTCTCCAACAAAAAGAAAGGATATTGAAGATAATATTTCTACCTTATTAAAAATGAATATAATTGAGAAAGTGGATGTCACCCCAAAATATTGTGTCATATCCCCAGTCTTGATTTCTTATGAAAAAGATAAGGCTAGATTATGTGGAGATTACAGAGCATTAAACACTTATACTGTGGATGATATTTATCCTTTTCCCAGAATTAATTCAATTCATGCTCCCTTACAGGGTGCAAAATTTATTAGTTTTCTGGATGGCAATAAAGGTTATCATCAAATTCCAGTTGAGAAAAATTCACAAAATTTTTTACTAATTGCTACTCATATGGGAATATATAAGTATGTTAGGATGCCATTTGGCCCTAAAAATGCTCCTTCAGTTTTTCAAAAAGTCATGGATAACACTTTCCATCAAGAAATAATTGAAGGATGGCTCATGGTTTATATTGATGACATTATAATTTTTTTTCTAAAACTTTTGATGAACATATGATTCACTTAAATAGAGTTTTCCAAATAATGGATGAACTAAATATGACCTTGTCCTTAAAAAAGTGTAAATTTGGTTTTCAATTCTTGAAAGTTCTTGGCCATGTTGTGTCAGGCTTACAAATTTGTGTAGACCAAAACAAAGTTGCTGCCATTCAAAATGTGAAAGCACCAACTTCTGTAAGAGAAATCCATAGTTTTTTGGGTAAGTGTGGCTATTATAGACAATATATTAAAAATTATCAGGTCATAGCCTTGCCTCTTACAAAACTGACCAGAAAAGATGTTGCCTTTCTCTGGAATAATGACTGTCAAAAAGCTTTTGATACATTAAAAAGTTGCTTAATGACAGCCCCTATATTGGCTCTTCCAGATTTCAACAAACCTTTTGTCCTATACACAGATGCTAGCTTTGTTAGTCTGAGTGCTGCCCTTCACCAAAAACAAATTATTAATGATAAATCCTCAGAGGTTGTAATTTGTTATATTACAAGAACCTTAAGAAATATTGAATTTAAAAATGGTGCCACTCAGTTAGAGTGCTTAGCAGTTGTTTGGGCTCTTGAAAAACTTCATTACTACCTAGATGACCAGAAGTTTGAACTGGTAACTGACTGTAGTGCTGTGAAGTCTCTTTTAAACCTGAAGACACCAAATACACATATGTTTAGGTGGCAACTGGCTGTTCAAGAGTACAGGGGAAGAATGACAATTATCCATAGAGCTGGAAATGCTCACTCCAATGTTGATATGCTTTCAAGACTACCCCTACCTAATAATGACTCCAATCCTGCCTATGTATCTGAGGATGATAACATTCACATTTATGGTATATATATTGTGGACATGGAGGAAGAATTGTTGCAATTAATTCTGGATTCATATGAAAAAGATTTTGATTTGAATAAATTGGTTACTATCTTGAATTATCCAAAGATTTCTTCAATTCAAGCATTAATAAAAACTCTCCCACCAAAGTAACAAACTGCTTTGACTAAAGGAAAGTTTTCAATTGATGATGGTTATATTTATTACAGGAGAAAACTTACTAATGTAATTGTTATTTCTCCTTCAATGAAAGAAATCATCTTAAAATTATGTCATGATGACATATTAGCTGGTCATTTTGATCTAGAAAAAACTATGGTCAGGATTAAAAACACTGCATGGTGGGCTAATATGTCTGAAGACACAAAATTATATGTTGAATCTTGTGATTCTTGCCAAAAATCAAAAAGATTGACTCGTAAAAGAGCAGGATTATTGCAACATATTGAAGCACTTGATGCTCCTTGGCAAATCATTAATATGAGTTTTGTCACTGGTCTTCCTGTAGCAGGGAAAGACAGTTATAATTCTTGCTGGGTTATAGTGGACAGATTCACTAAAATGTGTAAATTCATTCCTACCCACAAAGATGTTTCCACCAAAGATTTAAACTTTTTGTGGTGGTCACATATGTTTAATATTGTTGAATTTCCAAAAGCCATCATATCTGATAGAGACCCAAAGCTTACTTCTGAATTTTGGATGTCTTTGATGGATATATGTGGTTGTGAGTTGAAATTATCCACTGCCCACCATCCTCAAACTGATGGACTGGCTGAAAGGATGATTCAAACCTTGAAAGATATGATTAGAAGTAATTATTTTCAGGATTTAAATCAACTAATTTATTACCAGGACTTATTGTCAACTGAAGTAATCAAATATGAAACTTTATTAATTTAACAAAATTTTATTAAACTGATAACTTAACTACCAGGACTTAATGTCAACTGAAGTAATTAAATATGAATTTTTATTTTAAAATTTTATTAAGCTGATCACTTAACTACCAGGACTTAATGTCAACTGAAATAATTGAATATGAGTTTTATTAATTAAAATATTTATTGAACTACCAGGACTCAAGGTCAACTGAAGTAATTAAATATGAATTATATATTAATTAAAAATATTATTGTCAGGACAATTTTTCAACTGGAAAAATTAAATTAATCAGGACAAATGTCAACTGAAAAGATTATAATAATTAATATTAAAATATAATTATTTTATTACCTCTGGGACTAAGAACACTTATTGCTCTATTATGGTCAGCCAGGAAAAATAAAAAAAAATATAATAATAAAAAAAAATCCAAATTACCAGACACCTCCCCCTGTAAAATGAGCAATTTAATTCCACTTACAGAGTGCTGAATAAAAGGAAATACATAGCAAATGAAGAGGGAAGAGTAACCCACAAATAGTAATGTCAATAATTACCACAATATATACGACATTTAGTCAATATATGAACCTAATTTTTGGAGCGCGGTTCGATTCCTGTTCGCAGCAAAATTTTTTTGTCACGTGACATATGACGTTCTTCGTTTTCGTCGCTTTCTCGTCCTTACAGGTATTCAAACGCCGATGGTCCCTTTGATTACGCCCTCAAATCACGATGCGCCGTCAATAATTCGGAAAGGCCCTCAATTGTCAAGGGGTGCTTTTGGTCTAGAAGCTTGGTTCAAGGTTTATACGAGGAAATTAAGGGTTTTATTGAACTCTCAAAGAATAGTGTGTATTTCTTAATCAAAATAATTTTTTTACTCAAATAAAAGAGGTAGTTATAAGATATCAATATAAATTATAGATTAGAATTACGATGTTGTAAATACTAAAGTGATAAAATATAGAAATAAATGTAGTGTTGTAAATGTAATAGTAATGTAAGTGATAAAAAGAATGATTTGAAAAGAACAAAGTAAGAGGCCTTTTATAGGCAAAACATGAGGGAATAAAATATACGGAATTTACACCATATATTGTAAGCATGTGAGAAAAAGAATGACTGAAAGGAGTACATATATGACACAAGAATTAAATAAACTGGTACGTCAACAAGGACATCAAATTTATTAGCAATAAAGTTTGAGTTCCTTGGACTGTCACAATTAATTACGCAATAATTAATTAATTATATTACTTTCACGAGATTCCAGATCTCTAACTGAGGTAATATAATTGTTTTAAAGTTTTTTTTTATTATAATTTTATTATTAAATTCTATTGCCATTGACTTATACCATTGAGCACGGTGTTAGGGAGTAAAATTGTAAGGGACATTTTATTTACACTAATTAATTATATTACTTATTGTACTTAACTAGTTAATTGTAAGTAATGCTTAAGTAGGTAATTAATTATTAGTAAGAAGAAGGGGCATGGCTTCAACTCAGTAAAATAATTAATTATTTTACTGGTTAAGTCTAGTAGCCTGGCTGACAGTTTAATTCTATTAAATCAATCAATCAATTAAGGAAAGTCATAAGCCTACATTGTAGGTAGACTCTTACAGTCGCCTTGCTGTAAGAAGAATCTGAAGGAGTTGTATAAACCAAAGAAAACCCTGTCCTTCTAAGTAAAATAAGGGTTTTTCAAATAACTAAGCTCTTTACTCTACTTGAATTGATTGTAATATATGAAACTCTGATTTATATAAGCACTTACTGAGATTTAGAAAATAGCAGCTGTTGAAAAAGAAATACAGATGAAAACAATTAAGGTGTACCAGTAAAAGATCTGAAAAGAAAGAAT